>OW203662.1:10010000-12510000 GCA_934044485.1 Apeira syringaria | reverse complement strand
TCGAGACGTCGTGTCAATGTTGCTTTTGAATTGTTGTTTATGGTATAATTTTGATTCAGTGACTTGTTAAAGTGATCATGTTAAAGGATTCTACAAACCCAGTTATATGCGGCATGTACTATAAACTTCAGTCAAAAATTAACTAGTACCGGGTTATCCATCGGGACATGCTAATCCATTGGCATATACCGTGGGAGCAAATAATAAATATTATACATTATTTTCTCCTACGCATACCTTTAATTTTTTTTATCGTATTCTAAAAAGCCATACACTTAATCATAGTGCCTTTTTGTTTACATAAAATAAGAACAGTATGAAGTCACGTTACTGTTATACTAATCATCTATATACCTATATCCGTAACCTAATAATATCCGTACCCCGTTATTATTATTATTATTATAACACAATACTAAACGTTGACTGTCTTCATTTACTGACCTAAAAGGTAGTAAAAAACCGCAGACTCTCCAGTAAACGGTTCATCATTATCATCTCAGCCATGGGACGTCCACTGCTGGACGTATGCCTCCCCCATATATGGGGGGTATGCCAATACTCGCCACGCGTGGCAGATTAGTAAACGGCTGGTAAACTAAATCAAGAGATTGACATACTAACTTATTTGTCAAATTTTCACAATATTGAAATAAGAATAATATAAGTGGCAACAATCTCTATTTATAATTTATGATACCAACTCAGTATGTACGCCTGCCTGCGTTCCAACTCTGCAATTCCGAGCTCGAATGACCGCCTCAATTAATTTCAAACTCAGTTTAAAACTATGGTTAACTTTGCTCCGTTTCTTAGCCAAGATATAAATTGGGTTACCAAGTTATTGACGGTAACGTTGAGGTCTTATGGACTCACGTAAAATAACTTTGATCGGGGTAGACGAAGCAGAACAGAGGGGCAGAAGTGGAGCCTTAATGAAAATGCCGAGGTTATCTGAACTTACGAAGTTACGACAATTATGTCAGATTAATATTGAACTTTATATAAACAATTTATTTTTAAAACAGTCATCAAATTGAACAAAGAACGGAAAAAAAAACACAAAACCAAAATCAAATGTAGGTATATTGATTTGAACATTAGAGAACACATAACTTTATATGAACAATTTATTTTAATAAAGACATGGAATGAAACATAGAACGGAAAAAAAATGAAAAAAAATCAAATGTCGTTATTTTGAGCTGAACATTAGACAAAAGATAACTTTATTTACCCTTTATTTGCCAGCTTAAAGCATGTCATGAATGTTTAAAATAGGAATAACTATAGCTTCTGCAGCAGATGTATGAGCTAGTTTTGTGCGGCTTAAGTAGTCTCTTTTACCACACACATTTATAAGGTCCAATGATTATCCTTTTTAGTTATTCCTAAAGTTACAAAATGGGGTTCATTCATCATTTAGTTCATTCATTCATTTAATAAGGGAGTCAAAAGAGTTCACAATACTCAACAACGCACTGAAAATACCACTAGTATTGCAGTAAGCGCTTACCATAATGCGGAGGGCAGTACAGTTGTTTGTTGCTCACCACATCATCATCTATATGATCATCATCATCATCTCAGTGATAGGACGTCCTCTGTTGGACATAGGGCTCCCCCATGGATTTCCACAAGGGCCGGATGGATGCGGCCCGCAGCTAGCCCTTACCTATGATCTTTTCAATACCCACTACAACAACAATCACATCTATAAATTCAACTTGATATTGTCTCCATTTAATGAACAACTTCATTCGGAACAAATTGTTTGTATTACACCGAGAGGTACCGAGGACGAGCACGGCCGGGATCGAACCCGGACACCCACAGAGATATGTATTTCCGATAAATCGATTATCAAGTTACAAGAACAATAGTACAATCCACTCGATGCGATAGAGATTTCTTTAGATACACGATCATTTTATACTTCGAAAGATTAATGGTGCGCTGGAAGTGACCATAGATATATTCAATAAGTTGACTTATTTTTCAACAAGTTTGTCAATACCAAGCATCCATTTTTAAAAATTATTTATAGGTTTAGTATTTGATCAGCACGTTGCCTGAAGAACAGTGAAGATGTGGTAAAAGATAGAATCACGCTAAACCTAGTATGTTGACTCACTGATTGAACACGTAGCGTGTTACTTGTCAGTTTTTCAAAATTGAATACGAACAGGTGCTGAGTATTATCCTACCACAATATTGCAGATTTGGCAAAGACGCTATACCCACAGCATAACAGGTGGGGTTGAATCAGCAAGCGTCAGATTTATGGCCATCAACACTATTAACCCCAAGGTTAATGACCGATATAATAAAATTTACACACGATATATTAAATTTTACTCTTATTTTAGTTTTTTATTTATTTAATATTAAACAGTATATTTCAGTTTATGAAATAAATAAATAATTACCTACTCAGCAAAGTAAAGATTATAATATGTTTCTGTACATTGCTGATGTTAATAAACATACAAATAGCATTCAAATTGATATATCAAATTGACGACCGGAAGAATATTATGACTTAATTTTTTAATAATTGTGAAAGTTTATTGCACCAATGGGACAGATATATATGTAGGCTATTATAGCTCTATTGATGCTGACTTTGGTTATAATTTTGACTCCAAATATTAATATTAATTTTTTCTTAAATGTTTTATTCTTGTACTCTTTTTATTTTTTTAGTACTACTTTTTGACATCATTTGCTTCATAATACTCGTATGTGTAAATTTCTAACTTTGACTAATGAGTTTGACTTTACTTGAATAGTTTTTAATTGTGTGACGTAAATGTAAGTGCGAATTCGTTTTTGTCTCTTTGAATAAAAAAAATCAATACAGCAATAAGTATTCAAATAGAGTTGTGTAAATGTTCTTAATCAAATTGACGACCGGAAGAATATTATGACTTAATTTTTTAATAATTGTGAAAGTTTATTGCACCAATGGGACAGATATATATGTAGGCTATTATAGCTCTATTGATGCTGACTTTGGTTATAATTTTGACTCCAAATATTAATATTAATTTTTTCTTAAATGTTTTATTCTTGTACTCTTTTTATTTTTTTAGTACTACTTTTTGACATCATTTGCTTCATAATACTCGTATGTGTAAATTTCTAACTTTGACTAATGAGTTTGACTTTACTTGAATAGTTTTTAATTGTGTGACGTAAATGTAAGTGCGAATTCGTTTTTGTCTCTTTGAATAAAAAAAATCAATACAGCAATAACTATTCAAATAGAGTTGTGTAAATGTTCTTAATCAAAAATCACACTATATTTTAATGTATTTGAAATTACACTTTTCGTGTATTTGTCGTATGTAAATATGTCCGTATTCTCAAAGAGTATCTGAGTGATGAGTATCTAAAGCATGACATTAAATAAAATCCCCATACGCTAAGTAAATTATACTAATTGTCACAAATAACAAAGTCTAAACTTTCGACAAAAGGTTTTTCGCATTCGTGTGTATCGACATATTTAGAGAAAACATTGTCTAGATTTTTTTTTAATTCGAAAGCATAAAGGTTAATATTAGTGTTATAATAACATGTAAAGCGAAAAATATGATGTAATTAATAGCAATGCCTCTCCTAGCCACACACATCTTTGTTTCAAATCGGGACGCATTAGTATGCAGCGCACAATTTGGTTGATGCATGGGCCCATACTCTGATACATGGTGATGTAACAGTACGCTCGGTAAATTGAGCGGACCTC
The DNA here is from genome assembly GCA_934044485.1 of Apeira syringaria. Lineage (NCBI taxonomy): Eukaryota > Metazoa > Arthropoda > Insecta > Lepidoptera > Geometridae > Apeira > Apeira syringaria. Next base: position 12,506,249 of record OW203662.1, on the reverse strand, counting down.
TCGTATTCCTCAGATATCGACGTTTAGCTTTAGTCCACCTCAAATTAAATAATTCCAAGGATCTCTAATTGTGTCGGTCGAAAAACATGCTAATTTGACCGAATCTGATAGTTTTGAAGGAGGTCATACTCAGAGCTATCAAAATTATCACTGATAGCTGTTATGTGAAAAATACAATATAAAAATTATCACAAATGAAAATAATTTTATTCACAAAAATAGAGTAACTATATAATGGTCTAATACATTTTGTATATTGTACTCTCATTTTGCCGTTGCTCGGGATGTGAATTTAGAAAATGTTGTAATGCATAACAATAACGAAAGCATACATTAATTCAATGTGGGTTTTTGAATCTTTGAACAAAGACGAATTCTAATCTTTGAGTGTCAACAGTAGCAACCATAATAATGTGGACGAGCTTTCAAGACCGGCAAGTGCGGTGGAAACCGTGATTACTTTCTTTAAAGTTTGTGATTTTTGATCTCGGTACAAGTTAGTACAAGCTAGTACAAGCTAGTTCCAGCTAATTCAAGCTAGAACGTGAGATAAGTGTAAGAGGCTTGTCTAGCTACAACACAGGAACGGAGTGTGGAATTGTGGGGCTAGTGAGCTGGAATACAAAGTTTAAGTAGCACCAACGCATTGTTATGTCAATTTGTAAATAATCGCACCAAATTTAAAGAACAATATACATAAGTGTATATATTGGTTATGGTACAAATTTATTACCTCATACTTTCACTACAAATATTTCATTGGTGAGCTCCTCTAACTTTGCTTTAGGGTAAAGTTTATTAGTAAACCAATATTTAACGTTATATTGTACTGTCACAAGGAGGTTAGTTATCGAGTTCATTTGTTTCCGCCCGAAGGTTCCCTCCAATCAGTTTGTCTAACTAATAACTATTGTTTATAATTCTGATGAGAAACATTAAATTTGTAATGGGAAATAATAAATTCATTTTTGTGACGACTTTTTGAATAGTTATATTTTCTACATAGCATTTGACCACTATCTCACTTGATGGTCAGTGACGAAGTGTTTCAAGACACCCTAGATCTAGAATGCTTTCTGGCTCGACTGAATACATTATGTTTTGCATGACAGTTTTTTCAAACTTTCCAAGCTAGCCAGCCGTGTATTCGAAAGTACCTTACCATTATGTTGGGAATTTGATAATGGTTTAAGCCATTGGCGGCGAGCCTAGCGTTGGTGCGGATCAAAACAGCGTCCGTCAGTTTGACAGCCGACGCTGCCACCGCTGAGCTCTCATCGCTCTCATACCATGGACGTATTATGTGTTTACCGAATGACGTCACTCTTTATAACAGTTGCGTAATCCAATTTATCACGAGAAAGGCTTTCGAACCCTTTCACTAAACATTTTAAACTTGCACTAATCCCCATTACACTTTATCTAAAAACAATAAATTGTACTCTAACGGCTCAAGAGCCAACCCCACGAAAGCCACGACTTCACCGCGCGCGCATTCAACCCTACAGGTCTTTTAGACCCGCCCACCACAAGCGTTAAGATACAGAGAACAAAAGACAAACTTTATAGTGACGTCATTGTTTCAGTATTTCCCTTAATTGTTTTTCCATGTCGACTCGTTATCGGGATCCTTAATCCGGTAAATCGAATCTTCATAAGTCCAGGGCTTTAATATGGTTGGGTCGTCGCAGTGCAAGTCTGCTGTTCATCCGCGAGATGTATGGATGTAATTATAGGGTTGGATTTATGTTAATTTTATTACGCTGTCCCGGTGCAGTGTGGTTTTCGGAGCAGTTTCAGTTAACATTCCATTATCTGTTACGGGGAAAGGAAAATAGATTAACAAACGGTGAGATAAATCTGCAGGAGATATTTTGTTCAAAATACACCTTAACCTTTAGGCCACCAAAATCTTGCAGATATACTATTATATAGTATAATTGTATTGTGTTCATTGATAAAAACGGTAACTACAATATTTTGAACAATTAGTATTTAAAAATACTTTTACTATTTATGTGCTATATTACCAATATAGGTATATTATAGTACTTGCAAACAAAAGATTGTGAAGTTTTCATGGCGTTTTGTTACATTTAGAAATGATGTATGCATTATCAAATTATATATAACCTCTGTTATACGTATCGGCTAACATTCGATATGTGTATTTGTATACCTACGTCATAACGATATGAGGCACAGAGTAGATTGTTAAGTTAACGTTTAAACTTTAGATATATATTAATGTGTAATAAAATATAATTGTCGCTAAGGGATTATTATACTTGGAATTATTGTTCAAATTCCCCTCACAATTTAGTAATGGCACTGATTTGTCGCAACAAAGCTGAGGCATTAAAACGCAGCTCAAGACGCAGCAATGGCCCGTCATTTTTACCACTTGACAGCAAAGTTCGTAGCAAAGTCGACGGTATCACTTGATTTATATCTTCTCTGCCCGACTAATGCAATTATTGCAATTTATTATGAAATTAAATAAGGTCGACGCGACGCTCCTCCACCCCTCGACGAAATTTATACCCTTTTGTAGAAACTATATTTCCGCTGCGTCAGAAAGACCGACGGTCGAGTGTTGAAGGTTCATTTTTAAATTTCGAGCGTTGGCATAGAGTTGAATTTCGGTTGTTTGCGGTCAGAGAGACTGTTAGGTCTTTTTAAGTGGGTAGTTTGCTTATTTTTCTCGCGGCTTATATTGTCTGTGGTTGTGGTAGGCGATAAATTATTCGAGGGCCCCCAACACCTTGTCTTCGAGGGACAGCCACGTGATAGCATCATTTTTATAAAAGTGTAATGTGCTTTTCTTGTTGTGATTGCACTTTTCCTCTAGTTCAATCTTAGCTGATATTAGATTTTATCGTGAGAAAGAGATCGTGTATATAAAAATGTAAGTAGAAATATGTTTTGTTGGTCAATTTGCATGTTTGTCAGTCACACTTATGAAGCAATTAATTGATTTAGCAAAGTGTCACTTGATTTAAAAGTGATAATATAAGTGTTTTTATTTATCTATCTTACTTTAAAAAAATACCATTTATGTTTGCCACTGCCGGGATTCAAACCCAGGAGCCAAGTGACCCAGCAATAATGTCACTGAACTAAGCCACGGCGATCTCCTTTAAAACAACTTATATGATTTGTTATTATTAGTCTTAAGAATAGTCCTTTACTTGCAAGTTACTACACTACTCTATAATCGTAGAAATCAATATTAGTTTACACGGCTGTAATTTTGACAGTTTTTTAATCTTAAAAATGCAGTATAATTTTTATGTTAATCAAAGCGAACACAACCATCAATATATTTATGAGAACATATTCATTAAACAGATTAATTAGAATATTTACTTAGATCTTTTCTATTGTTAATTCCATTTACGACGGTACGCTGAGATCAAACGTTTTTATTTCACTGCAGCCACTAATTCAGCCTTTTGATCTCGTGAACAAAATGCTTGGGAATCGAATTAGGAGATTAACCTCGATCTTATTTGGCTTTCACCTTACTTTGCTCAATCAAGGTCACCTTTTACAGTCATACGTGTAAGTGCTTCTGCACGCTTATCTTTCAATTGAAGTGTGGGGATGATGTGATTACGTCGATTGCTTATGGGTACGGTGTTATTTTATTTAATAATTTAGTATAATTTGAAAATTTAGAATGTTGTATTTCAGCCATCACTTCTTCGTGTCCCATGGTTTTTGGGGAGCGACATGGAACGGAGTTAAATTGTTACAGCCGTTAGGCTTCGATCCGGGCACATTCCTCTTAATAAGTTCAAGTTTATGATGAATAAAAGTAATAGTCCTGACTGTGATCAATGCTTCAAATTAGAAGACGTATACCATGTTTTAGTGGAATGCTCCCGTAACGACGCCTTACGGCGGCAATCATTTGTTTGTGAACATGCTTTCTGGCAGGTAGGTGGTTGTGACGGGGTGCTGTCGCAACCTGACTCTGCGGATGCCAGAAAAGTGTATGCATTGTACCACGCAGTCGTGAAGACAGGGGCTAGTTAATTGTTGTAGCTTATTTTGATTATCAATAAGGGTGTCATATTCTCTATGAAAAAACCCTGTATAAAAAATAAAGATAAAAAAAATGCTGTACGTGCTGAAAGATCTTACCTCGGTGCTCCCGAATTCCCACAATATGGGATTCTTCAAAAGGAGAGTTTACAAAGGATGGGCAATGTAATGTCCCCAGAATTACAGATATCCATAGGCGACGGTGATCGCTTACCATCAGGCAGCTTGTCTGCTTGTTTGCCACCTATAAAATAAAATAAAATATTATGGTACATTTATTGTAATAAGATTGTTGTGAAATGAACATGGAACAAACGTATTATTTATTATACGTGCTAAAAATAATTTAAATTATGGTGCATTGATTGCAATAAGATTGTCATAAAACGAAAATGGAACACAAGTATTACCTATGTATTACATGTACTAATGGTGCATATTGATAAAAAATATTTAAATTATACATTAACCAAAAAAATGAAATCGTTGAAATGGAATAAAATGCGTTTATTTGCGTAAAAATAAATCAGTACAATAAACCAGAACATAATGGCAAATTTAAATAACTATTACAATATGTTCGTTATTTAATTTAATACAAAAAGATTTTGCCTCTGCATTATTGTCTTATGCCACGGCATCCGACGCTGGTTATCAGACAATATGTAATTTATATTTATCGTTTATTCTAAACAGAAGCTCAAACCACAACAAAAAACTTATATGTCACACAAAATGGCGAAGTAATAAAACTCAGATGTTATAAGTTCACGTCATGTTCCATCACGAATAATAACATGTCCAAGTTATTCCGCCTCATCATCCAAGGGAAGTCGGATAGCCGAATAAGGAAGTATTCCCAGGAAGAAGCATTTTTTGTTTAAAAAACCTATACGAGTGGCTTCAGCCGGCTCTTGGCAGCTAGTACATTTTTGTCTACAAAAAACCTATACGTGTGGCTTCTACCGGCTCTTGGCAGCTAGTACATTTTTGTTTACAAAAAACCTATACGAGTGGCTTCAGCCGGCTCTTGGCAGCTAGTACATTGTTGTTAACAGAAAACCTATACGTGTGGCTTCAACCGGCTCTTGGCAGCTAGTACATTTTTGTTTACAAAAAACCTATACGAGTGGCTTCAGCCGGCTCTTGGCAGCTAGTACATTTTTGTCTACAAAAAACCTATACGAGTGGCTTCAGCCGGCTTTAGCCTTGAGTGTTGTAAGATCAACAAACTCACAACGTTGTAAACTTTCGCGTTGAATGTGTGAAGATATTAAGTACTAGCTGCGCCCTGCGGTTTCACCCGCGTGGATTACGGTTTTCCCGCTACCTCAAATATCCCGCGGGAATGTTTTCCAGGGTTTAAACTTTCTTCATCATCGAAATCAGTGCAGCCGTTAGAGCTGTGAAAGAGTAACAAACATACACACTCACACACATACAAACATGCGCCATAACATTAGTGTGATTTGAACAAGTAGATAAAATGCTCACTTGTCCTTGTACTTCATTGACAATGAAACCTGGTATATGACATATGTCGTACTTCGTCCTTCGTCATGGAATGTTTTTTGAATTATAATATCATACAAACTTGCTATTAAACAATCATCATATTTCACAGCTCTCTAAGCTTCCATCCCTCATCACCAGTAACAGATTATACCTTATGCTTAGTGCATCAGTGCGTGAGAGGATTTCAATCCGGCGAGTAATTAACTCAGTTAAACGGAGCACTGCTGGACATCGCTCAATAATGTTGTGTTGGTTTACAGGCAACGCTAAAACCTAGTGGATGAGGTAAACTCATTAATAAAATCGGAAAGCCTGACTGAGCTCCGAAAATACCAGCATAAAACGTATTTAACGTACTCTACCTACTACTAACTCTACTAGCTTTGTTGGGTCTATCCACCTTGCCCGTGAACGCAGATTGAACATAGTTAGTAGGACTGTATAGGGGAGTGCAGAGCGGTCAAGCATAGGTCCGACGTTGACAGTGGTCATGGTCAGGATGAGCGGGTGGTAGTAGGAATTTACTCTACCTATTAACTTTACTAGCTTTGTAAACTCTAAGGCTTTCATCAGTAACAGAGAAGACGCCGCGAAGGAGAGTTCTACGCTCTTGTCGCCGCTCGGACCTGAACCACTGAAGATGTCTTGTTTTAACTCCTGAACACTCATTTATACTGAACCAAAGACACTCAAAATGAAAAAAAGAAAGCTCAGTCTCTGGCACATGATTTGTATTTAATTTTTAAAAGTTGCGATTTGTATATGTAAGCGCCTTAATCCAAACAAGTTGAAATAATTGTAATGCCGTACTATTTTCAATTCCGTTTAAACTGCAATATTTTTAATTTAATGAAAAATGGAATGAAATGTAAAAGAAATGAAATGATTTATTCATGCACATGTAACAATCTATAGGTACAATTAACAAGGGTTTAAATGGCTAAATATTTGATACAATACTAGAATAAAGTACCTTAGTGACTCTATGTTCCCTGCACTAGGTCTCAGGGAATATATGAGTTGTAGAAGTTGTAAAAATCGATTGTAATGTAACTATTTATTCTACGTGATAAATTTGTGTCTATTTATTTATTTATAATAGGTAAAGTTACAGACAGCAGGTTACAAATATGACATTTTAAGAACAATTATAACCTGGGGCCTAAGTCTACTATTCAACATGGCAATATGATCGGCTCACAATCGGCGATTTTGACAGCTTTGGTAGTCTGCTATTTTTAATTCGTTCATATTGAATAAATCTCGATTCAATTCTAGATTCAATGACACAGTGCGTTATTTCCGTAGTCTGTTAGCACATTAAATGTCAAATGCCCTACGAAATCGACATAGGGCGAGCATAGATTCAACATAGACTCAGGCTGCTATGACTTAGCAGACTGCGGATTTATGACGTTGTCTTAATGGCATCGGATCGGCCTCGCAGCAGACTGAATATGAACTTTGAATTAGTAGACTTGACACCCTGGTGTCCAATTACAACTACACACAACCTTTCCATGTATTGTAGATACTAATTTCAATTAACAAATGAATTATATTATTACAAAAAAAAATATTTTGATATTTATTTAACTATGACATTTACTTTATCTATGATCTGTCAGTGCCTTCTCCGTTTGCAAACAGCCGTGCATGTTGCATTATCATGCGTTGGGAAACATCGAGCGCGTCCTGTAATTAGGAGTAAATTAAATGATGCCGCGTTTCATGCCAAAATTGATCGTTGGCCGATACTGGCCACGCCTCAATTCCTTCCAAATTGAGTTTATATAAGCTATGAGGAAGAATACTGAAATAAAATCCGCATCAAAAACCTGTAATAAGCATAAAAGGTATCTTAATGTCGTAATAGGATCCTTCTCAGAGTTCATACTATAAATTATATATAAGGTTTATTTTTTTGTTAATTGTATAGTCTTAGGCATGAATTTGCGAAAATACACAATACTTACTGCTAATTCCACAAAACACACTGTTTTAAGCAAGGATGCACAAATTAGATGCAAAAAATATGAGTATACAGCACGATAACGTTACACATGCAATCTTACTCGTGCCGTGGTGGTACCGGACTAGAATAGTACTCCCCCATCTCTTCCCGCGGGTCCCGTAAGAGTCGGCTAAGGTACACTTACCAGAAGGTGGGCAGCAGCGCCTTCTGAGGGTTGGAAATCATACTGCGCTCGCCAGCCCGCCTGCCAAGCGTGGCGAGTATTGGCAAATCCCCCCTATATGGGGGAGGCATACGTCCAGTAGTGGACGCACATGGCTGAGAGAAGAATGCAATCTTACTCAAACGTAACCTCTTCGACACGTGTTTCCCCTCCGCACGAGGCAGCTTCAGGAGATTTTGACTCGGTGAACGCCGGAGAATTATCTCATCCCGATATTAAGCCTCGTAGAGTTTGCACTAAATATTGTGTTTAATATCATTTTTATTAAAACGGTATTCTGTAGACGTGGTGTCCAAATCCCTATGTAGGCGATGTTTTTCCTTCAAAAATCTGGACGTAAGTTCCGGTTAGTAAACCGGAACTTACGTCCAGATTTTTGAAGGAAATTAATTGCAATTAATGATATTAAGCTGATTTTGATTAGATTTATTTTAATATTAATAATTTTCTATATCTAAAAGTTTGTGCGTATATTTATTACCACTGAGCGTTGAAACGGCTCAGCATATAAACATGAAATTGATCAGTAGATTACTTGAATAGCACATTTTTAAAATACTCCTTTATTTTATTCCAAATGCTTGAAAGAGACGAATCTCTTGATTTAATTCCAATGCACATTGGCCAAAATGTATCCGTTAGCGCCCATAATTTGCCCATAAAAAATCTAAGCGAAGTTTGCTAAATAAGTATTAGATATTTATATATATATGCATACTAGTTATATATTATGTAATATGTGTAAGTATATTATTTATGCTAAAGTTTATACATGTACCTATATTATGTATGTATCTATTTAAATAGAAATTGCGGAGATTTGCCGCCCCTTAAAATTTATGACAATTCCTGTATGTTTGGTGGCCTGGAAGAAATCGCTTTAAGCGATAAGGCCGCCCTTTGTATCAATGTATTTATATTTGTTTCTTTGTTTTCTTTATGTGTGTGGTTTTGAAATTGTGTGCAATAGAGTTTTCTATCTATCTATTTGTACAGTTTTTACTCACTATAACACACTCATCAACATAATGCAAACAGACATAAATCTAAATAATAAACTAGATTTATCTATTGTAAACACGTAGTAAACTATGTTGGTAAACGTTTTACCGCAGTCACGTTTACCGCCCAGTTATAATAAAATATTAAAGTGACAATTCCGCGCGCACATATAATGCATTTACGGGGACAGTTGCTTCTGTGTATCAATTAATGAACAATTTATATCAACCCTGTAATTTAACCTTGTTTGCAAGCATTTGATCACTGACCTGGTAAAGTGTGAACATTTTTAATTGAAAATTCTCGTGAGTATATTTTCACGCTTTACTCACGTTTATAGTCCACTTTTTCGACCTAGGTTTCGGGCATGTCTGATCCCTATTTTAATTTAAAAAATGTTCACACTCTACCAGGTCAATGATCAAATGCTTGCACACATAGCTCAATTACAGGGTTGCTATTAATTGTATTGGGATGTATAACCATAATATTTACGAGTTATAATATTTCTAGGTATAATTATATTCAAGCGCTGTATCCCAAGTTCCACAAGTACCACAAATCTCTGAAACTAATTGTATAAGAGATAGATGTGGCGTAAGAGGATTTTTTTAAGTAAGTGTGCTAGTTATAAAATCTTGAAAATACTTACCAAAAACTACTAAAAAGCTACTTTATAAATTTAAATACTGCTAAATATACAGGCTATTTTATTTATTCATTTTCTACGACGATACGTGACGTGTTAGTTTATATTACGGCAGCTTAAGTGATTAAGTTTATTGTAAACAGTTGAACCTGTTATGTCAACAACAGTTTATTTGAACTCATCCAGATTGATCCGGATAGAACTGGTATTAAATCAGTAGGTAAGAGCAGTTTATAACTGTTTAACCGATTTGGACAGACAAACATACACGATGAGGTTTAATTATTAGTTTTTGTCCATCAAATTATAGGGCTCGCCTCAAATTGATTGGGCCGTTAGCTTGATTGACAAATCATTGGTTTTGGATTGTCAAAATATTGAATGTTTAAATCTTGTTTGCATTGTTTGATTATGTTTTATGTAAAGCGATTTTGTTGATCAAGTGTTAACATTTTTATAAAACAGATGTTTTAGGTATTTAAACAAACATGTACAACAGTAGTACTTATATCCTTATAGCTTTATTCGGTACATTCGGCAAACATATCATCTACCACCTTGAAGATTATTTGACAAATGCCTTTATTAAAATAAAACACTAATAACTAATTACAATACTGCAGCTACTACAATAACATGTGAGCAATCCATTAGCTATTGGTAGCCTATAGATAACTCAAATGTTCTAACCCGCTACCGGCCGGCAGCGTGCCCAGAATGCTAGTAGCATTGCCACGCTGAAGTGCAATGCTGATTGTTTATTTTTATTTGACATCATAAAACACAAGGTTGATTTTTCTGTGCATCTCTTTTATTATCGGTTAGGTTAGACCTTATCGCTTTTGTGATTAAACAGAAAATTTTGTCAAAACTGGTAGACCGATGATTCTTTGTCGCCTCTACATAATATAACGAGCAGAAAATTTTGTCAAAACTGGTAGACCGATGATTCTTTGTCGCCTCTACATAATATAACTAACTATAGTTTACCTAACTATATATATAACTAATAAATACACAAATTATTTCACCGTCTCTTATCGTACCTTTTTAAAATACATTTTAAAGTATTCATTTATATAAACATGTGGTATATTGACAACTGTCTCACCTGATGTTAAGTGATGACGTTTAGCAAAGCGGACTAGCTTATTTCTATGTTGTCACGAAAATGAGGCGGTGTAACTCAGAGACTTGAACTAGAGTAAGCATCAACCTATTAAAACGTAGGTACTTTTTGCCTTTGCAATTGTTTTTTTTTTTCTAAATAAGAATCTCAACATGCTGGTCTTGACATTGAGTGCGATGCGTTATACCCTTATAAACAGTAAAGGTATTACGTATAATTATTACCAAGAATTTGTTGATCTATTTTTAGTGTTTATTTCAACTCAAATCGATATGCAATCGTCGGCAGACACGACATTTTCATGTCGCCATAGCGAGCTCTAATAACACTCTAACTAACGCAAATGACAAAGCAAAATAACGTAGTTAACCGGTTAATGGGTTAATTTATATAGGCTACTGGCCAGTAACTATACGACCAGTAACTAACTGGACACGTGTACATGTGTGGACACTGACCATAATTGGTCACTGATTTATTTTATGTGACGTTACTTGAAGACAGATGGTATGTTTGGTCTGTCATTCTATTTGTGATTCGTAAATTAAGCTGATGAAAAATGATGTGAACTTTCCTTAGTTTGAAGTTACCTCTTGAAAAGTTACCAGCTATTTATAAAGTTTATAACTGTATTTTATTTCATGTGACAAATATATTGTTTAATAATGTGCAATATATCTCAGATATATGTTATTTTTTTAAAAATGTGTTTCTTTATTTAGAATAACAATATGTTTCTTTAATAATTTAAATCATAACTTAGAACTACGTTATTTAAAATATATTATTTTGTTTAGAATTTCATTTTATTTATTTGACTTTATACTGATGTTTTTAATCAAGCAGAGAGCGAATACTTGTTCGTAGTTTAATTCACACAAATCATCAACAATAACGATTACGTATTGTATTATGTCATGATAATGCTTTTTTAGTCAGCGTTTAATTTCAAGAAATAACTTATACTAATTGAGGCTATCTAATCAATAACAGTAATTTAAAGGAGGATTACAGTGTTTTGACTCAACGTCTTCCACTTTTCACTACCTTATGGTAACACCCTTTTAATCAGTCTTACATCATACGTTTCCCATACAACATACACGTCAAAAGGCCAATAATATACTTTTTAAACGCAGACAGCCTAATGACTGGGTTGCCAACCGTCCGGTGAACGGCAGGTAATGGGCCCAATTACAAGACAATTTACACGCGCAACGTTGCACACAGTTTCGCCTAATTCGATTGGATTGTCACCCTTGTTTGACGGATTTAAATTATGGATGACTGTTAATCTTTTATTTTTTGTTGTTTTTGTGTCCAATCATAATTTTTTTTCTAACATGCGTGAAGATTCCTTGATTGCTGGATCCGCTTTCAAAGCATAGTGGGTTGATTTGAAAACGGATCCAGCAATCATGCAACATAATAATTTTAAATCTTTTGTTTCATCTCGTATAAAGGCCAGTACAGCCCACTCAGTTACATTGCATAACTTTAATGTCGTTTTAGATGCTTACGGCACATACTATTACTAATAGAGGTTGTTAGATTAGAATTGTTTTACTAATTAACTCCTAGCCGTTTCGGTTGTAGAATTTCGTATTTAATGGCGGGAATAGATTTCTTAAAGCTTCGTTGTACGTTTGTCCATCTGACGGTCTGTTATTCTGCCTGTATGTCTGCCGAAAGAATTATTTACGGATTCCCGAAAAAGGGAGGTTATCAATTCAGTAGTTTTTTATTTTTTACTTTCTTTATCTCAGAACTCCGTCATTTGTGGGCTGATTTGTAACAGTATAATTTTTCGTCTCAAAGGACAAATACTCTAGTAAATTTTTTATCTGTAAGTACGTTTCTATAAGGTTAAACAACGTAATTATCTTGAAAAAGATTAGAGATTCAATGACTAATTTATATTAATTGGACTAATTAGGCTTAGATTATCGCACGATTCTCTCATTTAGTGAAATGGTGGGAATTGAAAACGATATGCACTGATAGCTCCGGTTCACAACTTTTACTTGATTGTTATGAGTTAGACGTTAATATATAATAATAAGTCAATATTACGAACTGAGTGTATTACCAGTGATGTTAACTTACCGAACTGAAACGTGGTCTCTGACTGTGGGCTTTCTGAGCACAATGAGCTATGTGGAGGGCCATGCTTGGGGTTTCTCTGCGTGATCGAATCAGATATGAGGAGATCCGTAGAAGAACAAAAGTCACTGATATAGCCCAGCGGATTAGCAAGTTGAAGTGGCAGTGGGCAGGGCACATAGTTTTAAGTACTGACAGTCGTTGGGTTGGAAAGGTTCTCGAATGGAGACCACTGACTGGCAAGCGCAGCATAGGATGGCCACCGACTAGGTGGACAGACGACCTGACTAAGATCGCAGCCAAGGGCTGGATGCGGGCCGGTCCAACCGGTCCTTGTGGAAATCAATGGGAGAGGCATATGTCAAGCAGTGGACGTCCTATAGCTGAGATGATAATGATGATGATGATGATATAATAATATGTACATTTGTAAACTGACCGAGAACACCGCATTAGATGTAGGTGGGGTGGAAGCATGCAATTACCTACATGTAGGTAAGTAGGTACCTGTTTTCTAAGGTACCTACTGCTCAAATATTCGGATCAGTGACTTGTGCTTTAAACTTATGTACTGAAAAGACTAAATATAACAAGTTTAATAAACTTTATGTTATAACTCAATTATTTTACGGTGTATGAATAATTCAACAGTCCAAAATTTGGCAAATAAAATAAGCCAGTGTTCCCAACGCGCGATAAATATCGACTTCGATACAAAATGAGTATTTATTTGCGCAACACTTTAATTTTTCATCCGACCTGATTCCGTTGTTAGCCCATCGGATTGGGTTAAATCAGTCTATTTGTATGTCTTTATAAAACGATCTCTACTCGATTCAATGGTGCAATAGAATAATTATACTTTAGTATTGATTGAAATAGATTTCTTCAGTAAACATCTAAATTGGGTGAACGAGGTATACTTTACATACTCTTCAGGAATTGAGATATATGCGTGGTTTTTCTTATTTAGATTCGATTTAAATAACGAAGATTCAGAAATGATTTGAATATGAAAATGTTTTTTGACAACAATACAATACAAAACACTTTATTGTAAACACAAAGAAAAGCAATACAAAATACATCATCTAAAAATACAGTACAAACGACAAAATTATCGCTGAAAGCGATCTCTTCCAGTCGTTTTGTATCAAACGTAGCGCAAAGTATTCTGCATTAAATATTAATAGTAATATATGGTTGTCGACCGCAAAATATTTTTTTTAAAGATTTCATGTAAAACCAACCTCTGTTTCACTCGTATTTATTATTATCGTCCTCATATCAGCCATATGCCTTATGATCTCCACAAGGACCGGATGAAAGCGGCTCGCATCCAGCCCTTGCCTGTGATCTTAGTCAGGTCGACTGTCCACCTTGCCGGTGGCCATCCTATGCAGCGCTTGTCAGTCCGTAGTTTTCGTTCAAGATCATTTCGACCCCAACAGCCATTATCTTCAAGGTGTCGGAGTTTTGTTCTTCTACGGATCTCCTACTTTCTCCCCGAGCTGTGGAGAGGGTCCACAGCTCGTGCCACGTTGAGCCTGCTCACGAGGTTCATATAGTTCATAGAGGTTCATATATAATAATATTTTAATGAACTTTAAAAGCTCCGACGATGTGTTGGAATCAAGGGCACGATCAAAAAGGAGAACAATAACAAAAACTGTTCTAACCGGCTAAATAAAAAATGCTTTGTGCGTACACATATGACTTACAGTATGCTACAATCTAAATTTGTCATTATCGGGTTATTATAAATCACGCGTTAGTTTAAAGCACTTATTATCATACTATATCTTGGATTATGGGTCTAATGGCGATGTCATAAGATTCACATTGCGACCAAGTGTGATGTAAGCTATCTAATATCGGTCATAATGAGCGTTATTATTATTCATATACTCACCTCATGTAGGTATCTGGCAGTACACAATGTACACAAGCATAACATTCTAATTACTGATTCAATACACACAAAACGCGTGTCTGTTTGTTTTCAAACGGTGACCCAGAACTGGAGTTTAACATAGAATGGGCACCTTCTTGTTACAACAAAAGGTTACGAAATGTACAGGTTAACCATCGTTAGAAGAATTATATTTTCTTAATTTAAAACCAAAAAGTTACCTGAGTGCTTAGAGGTGAAGCATCCCGACCTTTAACCTAAAGGATACCGTTTGAAGCACCGAGCGTGGGTTTTTACTTTAGTTTGTAAACAATTGAATACTGCTGCTCCTAGACTGAAAATGTGTCGCTTATCATCAAGCATAAGCCTTGTTCATAATCATTCATTCTAAAAAAGTTAAAATTCGTTAAAGTCTGAAAGCTTTTTATTCGGCTTTCGTTGGAATTAAAATTCTCATAACTGTTACCAATGCGATTCCTAATATCTGAACGATTATATATTAGAAGGCGGTTAGTTTTGGTCAGCATTAAGTTGACAGCTTATTTTACTTAGCCACACTCGCAATTTAATAAAAAAAACTTATTTTAGGGGTTCTGACACTATTTCGTTTCGCATCATCAATTAACATCAGGTGAGTTGGTCAAACGCTTGTCTTTTTTTAATTTAAATTAACTTTGCTACTGTGACAAATGCAATATAGCTAGTTTTCAAATTAATAGCGTAAACAAACTTTCCTTACGAGCCGACATAGAGCGATCTACGATCCCGCGTGCACAACATTCGAGTAAATAAAATAAAAAGCAAAACAAATATCTTACACGAGCCATATTTCTAAAGTGTACACAATAAATACAGCCGTTAATTACAATAAATTCTCACAGATTGTTGTGGCGGAGTATTGTACAGTCCACGATACTTGTGGACGCGCCTTAATTAGGCGACTTGTAGAGAAACAACGTGGGCGCTACAATCTTGGTGCAAGCGGGCACTTTTTTGAAAAAAGAATAATTGACTATTTTATCTGTTTAGATTTTTTGAAATAAGAATTTATAATATAATAAATATGTAAAAATAGATCTAGATGCAGACAATGGGAAGAGAGAGTGGAAATGTTATATTTTCTTGCAAAACAAATTTTTGTTTGTAGCATATGTAGTTTATGCTCTTTGTTTTTATTTACTGTGGAAAATCACGACTTTGTACAACATAATTATAATTTTTAGGTAAGTACACTTTTTATTCGACTACTTTTTATTTTAATCTCTCTTCTCTTACGAGTCGACTTCGAAAATTTATTACAAAATTTTGAGTGTTGAAGTCGGTTCCATTTTTAACCGACTTGGAAAAAAAAGGAGGTTGCTAATTCGCCCGTATGTTTTTTTTAAATTTTTTTATATGTTTGTTACCTTTAGAACTTTTGATTGGGTGAACCGATTTTGATGATTTTTTTTAGTTGAAAGCTGGTGCTTCCCGTGTGGTCCCATTTCATCAAAATAATACAAGCGGTTTTTGAGTTACTCTCCAATAACTGAAAAGTGCTACGTTTACCTCAATGACAATTAACTAATAATAAAACAATTTTCATTGCGAGTGGAGACATCGGTCAACATACACCATAACCATTGATCCCGTTAGTAGCAAAGGTTACTAAAATGGGGGAAATCTTTTTTTTTTCCATAAAATGGAACCGACTTCGTGAAGTAACAAGCGTGAAATAACTTGTTGAAGTCGGTATCGTGATAGATCAAAAGTGACTATCATCAAAATATTGCGCTCATGGTACCTACATCGACAAGTTATTTCACACTTTTGAGTGTTGAAGTCGGTTCCATTGTTTGGTAATTTTTTTGCTAAAAATGTTTGCTAATATTAAACGGTTGATGCTTATGAGAGCTTACAAAATTGTTTCAATAGCAAACAAAATGCAGCAATGGATTTCTTGCTCATTGAGTTGATCAAGCGCAAACCTTCACATACATATGCGGATAGCACATTTGCATAGCTTTGCTCGAACACATGCATCCGGATACACTCGTATGTACGTATTTTAGTAGGTTGATATACGGAAGAAAACCGCACGTGTGGATCGACCGAAACATTGGATTTAAATAATAAATGTTTTATTCCAATATTATGTTTGGGAGTTTTGTTTAAACGGGTCATGTTGAGTGGAGGTTAATGTTTGGTCATGGTAAGAATTAAGTGTATTTAGTGTATATTTTAGAAGTCTAATGGGAAAGTATTTCTAATGAGCAATACTTCAATATAGCAAGTTTTATGATTAACGAGATTAAATGAGATTATTGCATTTTTGTGAGGCTGTTACTTCTTGTACACTGTTTTACATGATACCTTGAAGATTAACGATCTATCACCAATTAATATGCTGCCTTCGTTATTCATTCATATTATTCGTTTCATGCGTTTTATTCGTTTCATTCGTATTTATTCGTTTCATTCGTTTCAGTCGTTTCATTCATTTCATTTTAATCTGGTTGAATATGACACTCGTACTCAACTAGATTAACTATTAAAACAAATGGAAATGAAAATGAAACGCATCATAGAAATTTGTCTGTACTTTTTATTGACTTAGCAAATCATTTAATGGTATGAAAAGGTAATATTTCTTGCATGAATTTAGTCAATATAAATATAAATAATTCGATCAACGTACACTTTTTCGTTTGATTCATTACAGTAACAGTAAATTTTGAAGTAATTTGGTTTTGGTGATGGAGGTTATTGTTGGTTCAATTTCCAGCTCAGGCTTAGCTTATTTAGATACCACCACGCAAATGTTCAAAAAAGTATTTAAAAGCTAGCTACCATTATGCTAGAATATGGTACCTACTGCTTTCGCTCACAACCGAACCAAACAAACGGATTCACACTCACACCCCACATCACTAGGATACCCTGTGTCACAGGAGGCATGGACACACACAATCACAATATACAAAAATTCAAGACTCAAGAACAAACATCTATGCTCATCACAGTAATGTTCGCCCCAGCCGGGATTCGAACCAGGGTCGTGGTTCCAAAGTCAGTGTCACTAATAACTGAGCCACGACAACTGTCGGTGGACCAAAGCTAACCTATTGCTAAAAAGCATAACCATATGTGGTTATACATTATACAATTGTACGTTTTAATTTTTTTTAATGTTATAATGACTTCGGGTACCAAATGCTCCAATAAAAAGAAAAGATTGCTATCTATACACATACTTACACATTTGCTATCAGGTCGTAAACTCATGGCACGCACAGTCGCAGTTCTTCTCTCAGCCATGAGCGTCCACTGCTGGACATATGCCTCCCCCATATAGGGGGGATTTGCCAATACTCGCCACGCTTGGCAGACGGGTTGGCGAGCGCAGTATGATTTCCAACCCTCAGAAGGCGCTGCTGCCCACCTTCTGGTACGTGAACCCTTAGCCGACTCTTACGGCACCCGCGGGAAGTAATGGGGGAGTACTATTCTAGGCCGGTACCACCACGGCCAGTCGCAGTTCATTGTTTCATAAAGTATATAATCTCATCTTGGAGATGTAAGTACAAGCTCGAAACTCGTTCGAAAAGTGAACAAACGATTTCGAAATCTTATACCAAGAACAAACTGTATACGTTTGATCAGGTTTGTACCTAAGATAAGCCGTACACTAATCAGTTCAAAAATTACGATCACGGCACTAGGCTGTCAGATGTACGATTCTGATACGATCTCGGTGCGAGTCGGACTCAACCGATGTGCGATGGAACGATAGCAAGTCAAACAATTAGAGGCCATTAGACTGATGGGTACGGTACCGTTCGGTGAAACTTGCAAAGTTACAAGGGCGTGTAATGTATTTTTAACCGACTTCAAAAACGGAGGAGGTTCTCAATTCAACCCGTTTGTTTCTTTTTATGTTTGTTACCTCAGAACTTTGGACTGGATGAACCGATTTTTATGATTATTTTTTATTTGAATGTTAGTGGTTCCCGTGTAGTCCCATTTAAATGGCAACAAAATCGGTAAAGCGGTTTGTGGGTTACACTCCAATAACTGAAAAGTGTTCCGTCTACTTGGACGACATTACAATTGCGGGTGAAAAAATCGGTGAACATACACAATAAAATTGATCCCGTGAGTAGCAAAGGCCACTGAAAAGGTGTTTAATTTTTAACCAATAAATGGAACCGACTCCATCACTGAAATGTGTAAAATAACTTGTCGAAGCCATGCTACCATGAGCACGATATTTTGATAATGGTTACCTAATTGACAAGTCATTAAAAACGTTTGAATGTGAAAGACCTTGTTATGTCGGTACCATAGGCACAACATTTTGAAAATAGTTACTAACTTGACGAGTTGTTTCACACGTTTGAGTGTTGAAGTCGGTTTCTTTTTTGGTAAAGTTTATATTTTATTTTATCTCTTAGGTGTATAGTAATGTGCCATTATGTTCCAAATGCTGTAACTTAAGCCGTCCTCTGTGATAGAGTTGTATTAGCCATCATATAAAATACTGATGAATAAGAGTGGGAAGTTAGGTTAGGTTAGGTTAGTACCCACAATTGTAAATATTAAAAATAATTTATAGAAACAGTTATATTAAAACACATGTTAACAAATTTGATGTTATCATCAGAATTATTGTTATGGTACTCCATATTCATTAGAATTAGTCTCGGCTCACGGGCTGGTCTATCTACAAGATGAAAACTTAATATTGGAGTTTACCTCAGAGCTTCCGAAGGTATAATATATCTTGTCTTAAGTAAACCATGATGGCTTGCTCTGGTCTTGGTCGAACGGAAGCGCTCAGTTAAAATTGCTACTGGCATGAAGAATATCCAATAGATATGATAGCGATTGGTAGGCTCAAAAAAAAAAAAAAAAAATTAGATACTCTTTAGAAGTATAATTATTATTCTACTCGTTTAATTTTTCATTAAATTTCATATGTATATTTTTTTCGTTTGAGAACTCATCCATCATACTTCCATACGACATGACGTCATCACCCATACACGACCATTTGTCCGTTACAAATGAAACTGTCACATCGACTACACGCTAATTGAATTCACCGAACTGATTTATTTAGCGTGTCAAAGCACTACATGTTCTTTTTAAATTTTAATAACGTTAACCCCTTCGCTATTTTAAGCAATGACGCGTAAAGACGTGGAGACGAGAACAATATTTTCAATAGCTGATACATTCGTCTGTTACGTTACGTATGTATTTACAGTACGGTGTGATTGAGGACTGTTCCGTTCGAGAGGTTGGATAGTTCGAACGATGGTATCGGAATACTGGACGGTACTAAATATGAAACAGTAAGAACCGTTTCACAATAAAAACATATTAGATAATTTAGAAATTCCATTGAATATTTACTAACTTTTACTGTGATATGGAACTATAAGTATGTATGGAGCTTAAAGGAATTTTTAGTGGTTTACTTGTGCTACACCCACATAAGGAAGTTATAATGAGATAGATTTGAATAGTTTAGAGTTAATTCGGTTAGATAAGGATTTAGTATTTTAATGATCTGTTAACGTAATAACACTGAAATCTGATAGGATTCTACGTATATTCAATTTTTTTGTGGTCAAGGCTGTCACCATTTCTTGCTAACCACTGTTATTTTCACTATGTAGCACAAAACTCGTGTAAAAAGTAACACCAAAAAAAATAGCACTTGTATGCCATGTGCTGAATAAGATACACTTTGCGTAACTTAACAAATGTCTCAATTCATTGTTGCATACATCAGTGTGCAATTCTACTATTTGAACCGGTACTTACGAGTTTTTACTAGCATGATCTGTAAAATATCAAGTGGTCCAGCGGTTTCAGCCGCATGGACCAACCTTCTTAGTTTCTTGAAAAGATGCAAAAATAAAATATGAAAATATAATTGTAATCTACGAACCGACTAGGACTCACGTGGTAAATACTGGAAAATAAAAAGAAATATTTTTTTTTTACTGGGGGCTAATGCCTTTATTAAAATAAAACACTAATAACTAATTATAATACTGCAGCTACTACAATAACATTTGAGCAATCCACTAGCTATTGGTAGCCTATAGATAACTCAAATGTTCTAACCCGCTACCGACTGGCAGCGTGCCCAGAATGCTAGCAGCATTGCCACGTTGAATTGCAATGCTGATTCGTTGAGCCAAATATGTGCCAGCATTTTGGTCACGCGTCGCATCGATCAAAAGAAATATAACTTTAATATCTATTCTGTCATTTTTGTGTGGAATGGTAGCAAACATCTCAACTCACATGAACTTTCGCATTTTAACTATTACTAGCTACGCCTAGCGTGGACTAACGTAATTTCGCAAGTACGGAGAGCATCGTGCATGAGGGGGTATAATGTATATAACATAGTTATGATTTCACAACCTACTGTAGAAGATGGCTGAAATATGAAGTATATAGTAAATAATGTAGTACACTTTCTTAAAAAACACAGAACTCGTTAGCTTTCAGAGCTGCAACTGCACTTAGCACGCATGGCCTTCACGTTCCCTAATATTTGATAGAAGCGGATCTCTTAAGAAAAACGTTATATATATGTTATAAATACAATGATACAATTTTGTTGTTCTAAGAGCTCCGTTAATAAAGTTAGTAGAATTGTCCCAAGATAAGCTGGTACTGATAAACGCGCACGAATAGCCGTTTAGTTGAAGGCATGTCATTTTAATGGGCACTTTTGTGCAATTAGCCATGTGAAGGAACCATCGTGATCTGCAGGTGGTCATGCTCTTGGTTTTCGAAATCTACACTATTTTTACCAAGTAGCAAAGGCATCACGCAGACGGAAGTCTCTTAAATCCTTTTCTCCAAGAGATGATAGTGCATGAGAAGTTGGAGTCTTTGGTTGCCTATGAATATGGTCAAATGTAGGAAAGTACAAATGTTTTCAAGTCACGAGTGAATAGGTATCATCTAGCTAGGTAGACGTGAATGTCATCCGCCTAAAAATATTGCTTTGACTATTGCTAAAGTTTTCGACTTTCTTTTCATCTTTTCGAACCTAAGAAAGCAACAACAATTGATGAATTGTTAATAAATCAATTATATAAATAGTTAACTAATAATTAATTCATTGTTGAAGCTTTCTTAACTTCCAAAAGACGGAAAGAAAGTCGAAAACTATAACAATAGTCAAAGCAATATTTTTAGGCGGATGACCCCGTGATCCATCGTAGACCCCATCATCACTTAGCATCAGGTCAGATAGAGGTCACAAGCTTGCGTATACAAAAAAGTGGATCGAAATAGCTAACTTTTGTTTCATTATATAATCGTAATCATCATCATATCAGCCATAGGACGTCCACTGCTGGACTTATGCCTTCCCCATATAGAGGGGGATGGCAAATACTCGCCACGCTTGGCAGGCAGGTTTGCGAGAGTAGTATGATTTTCGATGCTCAGAAGGCGCTGCTGCCCTGCCCACCTTCTAGTACGTGGTCCCTTAGCCGACTCTTACGGCACCCGTGGGAAGAGATGGGGAGTACTATTCTAGGCCGGTACCATCACACATCCGTGGTGTTACGCACGGCACCGTAACACCACGGCATGTAATCGTAAATATAGTTTCAATGAATGATTATTACTTAATCGTCAAATGTAAGACGGCAACAAAGCTTCAAGCCAACTACTCTGTAGCTAATGTATTTAATGCAATATATCTTCAAGATTGTTTGCTACGATCAACTTCATTGAGTGTGACAAAAAAAAAAAGTGCAGATCACAGATCACAAAAGCTATTCTGGATCTGTATGGTCTTCACACTGGCTTAAGGCTTGACTATTTGCTAAATAGACAATTTGAGTTTATTCAGCATATTTTCTTGAAACGTCTTTATGACTAATAAACTTTAAAAATATACCACTTATAAGATCAGTTCATGAAGGTTAATTCTGATTGAACAAAATTTAATTTTTTCACTCATTTATATATGAAATATCACACTTATATTGAGAAATCGAAAGTTTGTCAAATTAATGTCGTTTGTATGTATTGAATGAAATAGTTTGTACGCTGGAATAACACATAGGCTACTTATATCACGGAGAAGTATAGTTCCCCTGGGTCGAACGTAAATTAAAGGTTATATTGTATTATATATATTATGTATATAATATTAATTATGTGATTGTGTAAATAATTAATATAATATAACATAATATATATATATATATATATATATATATTATGTTATTATATTATATATATATATATATATATATAGATAGATAGATAGATTAACTCTTTATTGCAAATCATAAAATGTACATCAAAACAAATGTACATATATATATTATATTGTATATTACATATATTATGCGGTAAAACCATCGTCCACGCGGATGAAACGATATATGATAGAATTAATTCTTTCATGAATCGATCATCATCACGAAATGATAGAATTGGATCAACGAATCAGTATTAAAATTTGACGACGCAATAATTTTGGTATATAGCCCTGGTTACAGGTAGCCATGCTGGATACACTGTCAATTGGTATCATGTTAGAAAATTGAAGCTAAAATCTTTAGATTGGAAATGCTCATCAATTACTTAAATGGTTAATCTTTGTAGTATTTCAATTCGTGTCTAGTATTTTATTATCATAATAACATGATCATCATGAATTTCTAGTTTACCCACTGAGGATTTTTAAAAGTTTTACTATACTATGCACTATACAGCAACACCATGCTCATTTGAATTTGAGCTGTGGCGTGCTCCTGATTCGATTTATTTTCCATCGTCGCGACGTTTAAAAATACTATCTTTTTAATCATGCTGTATTTTTTTACACCATGGAAAAGTCCACCTAATTTGGAAATTAATTTATTGATGTGAATGATTTTCTAAAGTGTCACAAAACCAATGTTATTTTCATTGTAAATGAAAAAATACTATTTTATCATTAGAACTTGTAGAGGCAATAATTAATATGAAGATAAGTGGTCAGACAAAATATTTTATGCACATCGCTCTGTAGGCGACCTGAGTCATCATCATCATCATCATCTCAGCCAAAGGACGTCCACTGTTGGACATAGCCTCCCCCATTGATTTCCACAAGGACCTGTTGGAAGCAGCCCGCATCCAGCCCTTGCCTGCGATCTTAGTCAGGTCGTCTGTCCACCTGGCGACCTGAGTAGACGTTTAAAATACATTAAGAAATAATTCTGTTTTCAACTTAATTTTCGCATGAATATTGCTCAACCTATGCAAAGTATGTTCTTATCTTTGCCATTGCAGAATATTTCAACAATGTTTCTACTTAAAGTTTTCTTAAATGACTTTGTTTTATCTTC
Source organism: Apeira syringaria (assembly GCA_934044485.1). Classification (NCBI taxonomy): domain Eukaryota; kingdom Metazoa; phylum Arthropoda; class Insecta; order Lepidoptera; family Geometridae; genus Apeira; species Apeira syringaria. The sequence goes on along the minus strand of OW203662.1, from coordinate 12,482,326 downwards.
GTAACGATCGAGTAGCACTTTAAGAGATGTGGTCACGCCTTATCGTTCAAAACGATTGTTAAACTGAATCTGGCTCTATATATTTAAAGTTTTATTACATCTGACGTGTACTTATCTCGTTTTAAACTAATAGATGTTACAGTTATACGTCACATGTTATGGGACTAGCAGCGGTGTACAATCGTTTTCCAAAGCATATTGCATCAGCGTGTGATCTATCACCATTCCAATATTAACTGAAGTCCTATCTGTCAAAGAAGACATTCAAAATGTATGAGGAATATTTGCATTGATCAAGATTTCGTCAAAATCACTATTTGTTTTTCAATTTATCCGGATTGTTACGTCGACACGTACAATTTAAGAAATTATTAATAAATGGTTTATCATGTTGTGGGCAGAACAAAATTGTTTATCAGTTAGCTAGATATGTTTCACCAAAACATAAGATATGCATTAAAACATTATGTGCAAAGTAGCGGTACAATAGAAATTATGCATTTTTTTCTTGAAATTGACTGAATTACAAGTTTACAGTTGGTACAAATTACATCAAACATTATATTCAAATTTCAAATACAAATACATTTATTCCTTAAATGGTGCACTTTTTACATGCTTAAACTACTTAGAATTATAAACTATGACTACAATGTTGCGTATGACATTCACATATGTACTTACACAAATATAAAAAAAAAAGTTTAGGTAGATGTCAAGCAAGTCACTCTAGCCCCCACACTAGGATACCCTGTGTTGTGGGTGGCTAGTCTCTTCCATGTACTATAAAAAATAATGTTAGGTAATAAGTAACTAAATCGTAATAACTAACTAAATTTTAGTGTTAAGTTAACATATTATATCATAAAAAAAGAAAAAAAATTAAAAATACACAAAATACAATTACAATACAATACTACTAATATAATAATACAATGCGTGGCTGTGTGAGTGAGCTGTGAATACGGAGAATTTAGGTCAGGTAAGGCTGGGTTTACAATAAGTGCGAATGGAACTTGGGAACTAAGTAGGTACTTCTGTCATTTAATTATTTAATTTTGATTTATATTATAGACGTAAATGTATGTATGATATTAGCATATCGGAGTCGGGCATTATAATTTAATAGCCTGAAAATGTCAGTTGAGATTTTGTCTTAAGTTTTGTCTCCTATTATATTTATATTAGAAAACAATCCTTGAGGGTAATTCGGGTTTGTTAATTAATTGTCTCAATAAATTTAGCTATAAAATCTATTATGTCTAATGCGTATGCTTCACTATTTTTTTATCGTAGATGGACATGCTATTGTAACAAAATACACTAGTTTATTAAATTATAATAGCTTGAGTCTATGGGCCATCTACGATAAAAAAATAGTGAAGCATACGCATTAGACATAACAGATTTTATAGCTAAATTTATTGAGACAATTAATTAACAAACCCGAATTACCCTCAAGGATTGTTTTCTAATTAAGACTTGGTGAAACGCAGCTATTAGTATCTATCATCAAATCATAAATAAAACAAAATGCTTTAATAAATGAATCATTAATGAACAAAAAGCCTGCAAGGATAACGGACCTAAAACATGAAGGAATACGTACAACTCATACTTAAGCTGAATACAAACTTGATTCAATTTATGATATACTCAATTCTTTGAATCGTTCATCTTTATTGTTTAGTAATAGAGATCATAATGCTATAGATGAAGATTATATCGATGGTATAATGGATTGTTTATAGTTAATAATGAAAAGAATTCGAACACCATTACTTCTGTTTAGACGCAACTCGACTAACTTCGATATAGAATAAATGGATGCACCTATTCTGTTAGACGATCTTTCATTTTGATTAATCGTTGTTACCTTGCCGTGTATTGTTCAAGTAAGGTAGAGATTTAAATGTAATGTCGTTTTAAATTCGAATGTCTATGTTTTGTGCTTTTGTTCCTTTGTATCTGATGTTTTGGTGTTTATTTTCATTGTTGGTTTCGTAAAGGAAGGAATAATTCCTATTTCATTTTAACGGGATTTTACTGTTACATCTTCTAAAAAAGATCTTTGTGGGAAGGTATAAAGTTAGTATATAATATAACGTAATAAAGTGTAAGAGGATAAATACAGCCTGCGTACAATTTATTTAAAAAGCTCCATACGGAACCTATATTGATCATTATATTGACAATAAATCTCTATAAATTATGCAGGCTTAACACGAATAGGTAATAAGTATGAAAATTGCAGAGAGCACAATTGTATTCCAGTAACACATATATTGACTAAAAAAATGTCAGGCAGCCTTAACTTATCTTGAGATATTTATATTTCTTATAGTTTTGAATTTAATTTTTTGTTCAATTTTCTTGATTTCTTCCATTTTTGTAGTCATTCGAATACTTGACTTGAGAATTGAGGACCGTATGTTGCAAAGTATAATAAAAACTCTAAGAAAGGAATTGAAAACAGACTACCAAAAAGAAGCGTAGCGAAGTAGTTATGAACTATACCAACGAGTTTGAACTATTACGCTACCTTTAACAAAGACCCACAAATTGCGCGTATTTAGAGTACTCGCTAATTTGACCTCCTTTTCAATAGAAACAAAATACAATTTGAATCAGCAATTGACGCCTCGCTAATCAAATGAAGCACCGCGTTCAATACAATTAGAAAGGAGAATTCAACGAGACGATGTTAAATAATATATTGTATGGGAAAGAACAGCTATGTATCTGTCTGTCTACATGCGTGTAATTTCTGAAACACTGAATGATCGTGACAGAACTGTAATTGGCTTATTGCATAGTGTAACAACATCTAGTTTGTAATGAATTAAACCAACATAAACTAGTTTAATCAGGTATATTTTATATACGATCCTGTCGTCTCAAACGCTTTTCTGATTGATTACTTGTATGAAATTTGTAGTGAAAACGAAGAGAAAAGAACGAAGCAGAGTAAAAGTAACGAAAAAATAATTTTATCTACTGTTCAAACATCTTATAAATACTAAAAATTGTAAAAAATAAAACGCATGTGCTAAGGTAAGTAAAAGTAAAAAGCGACTACAGTCTTGCCGGGGAGGCAGTCTTGCCGTGGAAGCCGTACCGAACGGACGTTTGGGTAGCACCAGGGGTGCCTGTGTTAATAGTGTGTTAATAGTCAAGTAGAGTGAAGTGCGGTAACGTGCAGTCCAGTAAAGTGTAGTGTGGTAATGTGCAGTGCAGTGCGATAAAGTACAGTGCGATAAAGTGAGGTCGAGTTAGTAAGTTAAGTGTAGATATCCAACGGGTAGTGGATAGGGCACTGCAGCCTGCATCGGTGGATAGTGCATACGGGTAGTGCATAGTGTCCTATCCACTACCCGTTGGATATCTACACTTAACTCACTAACTTGACCTCACTTTACCACACTACACTTTATCGCACTACACTTTACTGGACTGCACATTACCGCACTTCACTCTACTTGACTATTAACACACCATTAACACAGGCACCCCTGGTGCCACCCAAACGTCCGTTCGGTACGGCTTCCACGGCAAGACTACCTCCACGGCAAGACTAAAAGTAAAGTAAGTTACCTTATGTAATTTCCCATTTATATAAAATTATATTATTTTATATAAATCATATTATCAGCGTTTATAATCATCAAAAACCGTGGTGCAAAGTCTGTTATGAAAACTATGAACCGAGACCGTTATAAACACTGAGAACCAGACATTTTTAATCAAAACGATTATCTCATTAAACTCTGACAGCATCTAATGAAGCCACAGACAATAGAGCAGATATACTAATCTGACGTTTCAAAACACGCAAAAAAAACAGAATCTACTGAAGAATCTGTGGACTTAATTAGAGAGAGTAGGTTCACTGCTCGAGACCTCAACCTATGCTCGGAGGCCATTCAAACTGACAGTGTAAAAATAGAAGGCAAACTAGATGAGACTGTCGTCACACTGTTGCGTTTAGAATAGGTTTGTATTTAGATTTAGTGCCTAATAGTAAACACCTTTGATTCAAATACACTTTCATTTCTGAGTAAACATATACTGATAATGGTTATGTTCGCTACACAGAGTAGTTTACGTCTCAATTAGTTATGATAGCTCTAGATAAAAATAAGATGAAATATTGTGGTCCTTCAATTAAGAATACTTTGAATAAGTTTTTAAGAGCGATTAATTTTTGTTAAATATATAGGTTAAATATATATTTATGTATCATAAAAAAGATATATCGCAGGCTTTACTAATGTTATTTTAATGTGTTAAACTCACGAAATTTCCCAATCAAAAAATCATAAAAAGTGAAAAATTTATTTCGATATCAATGTAATATGTATTTATTTATTCACTAATTAATTTACTTTACGTCTGTTTTATAATAGAAGAATCTTGAAACTGAGATAGATTAATTCAGAAATTAATGACTGCATGTGTGTGGGAAATATTCGATAACTTTGGTTCGTCGTAGGAGAATAAAATTGAAAATAAGTTTTTTTGTTTATGGTGCATAGATCAGCCTTTGACCACTATATAATCTTGATGGTCAGTTATGACGTGGTCGAAGATGCTATCACGCTAGACATAAAATGCTTGGAATCAGTTTAAAAGTAATTTAATGCTACATTTTATATTTATGACATTATAATTAATCAGTATTTCATATTTATTTCTAACTTTTAATTCTTCATAATAAAACAATGTTTATTTACCCATCAAGTGTTTGTTTCGGTGTAACATACATCCAGTCTTGAGAGCCGTTCTTCTGACCACTCGCGGCAACTTCAAACGAAGTGTAGGTTCAAAGCGCGATCGCTCACGCCACGAGATCGCATCAACGTTCGCGTCTATATCGCCACGGATCTCATGCGTATCATCTGATTGATGATTCATATAGTGTTTTCGATCTTGTCATGCGAACATGTGAGCTACGTCAAACTATACATACAGCAAGCTTCAATGTTCTATTTCCGACGCATTTTTAGGTATCAATTCCAGTCGAGTTGACTAACTGAAATATAAACTTTAATCACCATTCGACTTGGCTTAAATCAAATCAAACTATATTTATTGTCTCACAACTACAGTATTGCCACATAAATAAATACACAAAAACACAGAAAAAAACAAAAGGAAACAATACAATAATTGAGGACATAAAGCGTACACACAGCATTTGCCGCGCTCACATATAAAGTGTGCGCGGCGCTGGTTTTCAATGTACTCCGCAGCTCGGGCTGATGGTCGCCGATATAGTACGTAACACCTACATCTGTATACATGTTTGTCACAAAACACATAATCTTATTACATTTAAAAAAAAAGTATTTTAGGCTACTATCCTTGAAACCTAATCAACATTCCAGGACTAACGTGATTCAACTTTCGACCATCAAGTGAGATGAACTCTCTTCAGATAAATTTATATGAGAAAATGGTGTAAGGGCCGCACAAACAAGTTACAGAATACAATAAAGCATGTACGTGTGTCTGTCTGAACATGCAAATCTCCATAAATAAAAACAGATTAAAATCTACTTGAAATATGGATTTGCATTGTGACGTTATCGGAATTAGAACAAGCCTTACCGCGGACGAAGGCGCGGGCGTCAGTTTTTTAGTATTACAAATTTTTAATTTCATTCTAGGTCTAGCGATGATCACATCGTCACTGACCATCATGTGACATAATGGTCAAACGCTAGATCTATACAGTAAAAAAAAAAAATCCCTGCAGACACTTTCTTTTACACACTGCGCCCTCTACCTCGGAAACAGTTTGAGGCTTTTTAAGGCTGCCGCAACCAAAAAAAACAACTTGAAAAGCGATAGTTTTATATCCTTTATAGATAAAGCGTTTTAACACTATCTTACTGGATGGTCCGTGACGATGTGGTCGAAGACTCAATCACGTTAGACCTAGATTGTTTAACTGCTACCTGAACACAATCTGTGTTTGGTTACAGTTTTTCTAACTTAGGGGTGGTAGCTAGCCATGCAGGTACTCGAAAGCACCTTACCGCCATGCTGGGAATTTGATAACGGTTACCTTCACCGAAAGCTCATACCCTTGGTGAGGATTGAAACAGCGTCCGTCAGTTCGTCAGCCGATATTCCCACCGCTGATATATCATCGCCACAAAAGTTAAAAATACTTTACCATGATGTAAGTATATATAAATATAATACATGTACAAACGGCGAAATTGAACTTTAAATGAAATTTTATTTTATTTTAACGACTTTCGAACTAAATGTACAAATGTTCGAAATACAGTAATTATCAGCATCATCACCGAGCTTAACCAACACTAAGCACTTCGACTATATTATCTCACCGCCAACTGAATAAACAGATAAACGTAATGAATTATCATTACTGTCCGTTTAAGCGTTCCATATAATTGTATTTATATTTGGGAATCAAGTTAAATTTGAATCCTCAACTTTGCCACTTGTTCATATTTTACGGATATCTATAACGTCAATGGACAGACGACCTGACTAAGATCGCAGGCAAGGGCTGGATGCGGGCCGCTTCCAACCGGTCCTTGTGGAAATCAATGGGGGAGGCCTATGTCCAGCAGTGGACGTCCTATGGCTGAGATGATGATGATAACGCAAAAAGTTTTAAGATAAATGAGAAGGAATTTCGGGATGATGGCAGTTGAAACAGAGTACTATTGGAGTGCTCAAGTTAGGAATTGTCATGTAAGTCAGCAGCTATATCGGCCACCTCTACCCATCAAATGTCACTTCATCTCGGTTCATCATCATCATCATCATCATCATCATCTCAGCCATAGGACGTCCACTGCTAGACATATCCCTCCCCCATTGATTTCCACATGGACCGGTTGGAAGCGGCCCGCATCCAGCCCTTGCCTAATATAAACATAATGCCTCCCTCAAATACGGGGAATTGCCTATACTCGCCACACTTGGCAGGCGGCCTGGCGATCGCAGTATGATTTCCGATCCTCAGAAGACGCTGCCCCCCACCTTCTGGTACATGATCCCTTAGCCGACTCTTACGGCACCCACGGAAAGACCTTTACGTGTAAATTTATAAAATATTTTTTTTATCTGTAAATCATAATATTTAATCAGGAGTGGAAGTAGATCACATCATTACTTATCATGAGGTGAGTTATCAAACGTCTACCTATCTATACTGTAATATTATAAAGATGGAAGATATCATTGTTTGTTTGTTTGTTTTCATTGAATATACTCCAAAACTACTGAACCGATTTGAAAAAATATTTAACTGTTGGGACACTATCCCCGGGTGACATAGGCTACATTACATTTTCAAAAAAATCAGGGATCCTTCATTTTTTTATTTTTTTTATTTCCTTACCTGTACGAAACCGGGGCAGATCGCTAGTCCAAAGTAAAACGATTCTATACTAGAAAAGATAATGGTTAGCCTATTTTATCGCAGTTTTTTTTTCAACTCTACTTAATTTGATCATTGTCTCACTTGATGATGGCTAGTAATGTGATACGTGATTCACGCTAGACCTAGAATGTGATTTATATCCTTATTACAGCCCCAGATTACATGAATCTTGATAATCAATTATCTACAACTAGGTTTTGAACTAGCACAGAGGTTTAAATACCAATGTAACGTTACTCTGGTTTTGTCAATAGTGAGTTTAAAAAGGTTTCACTTTGGATGTTTTGTGTGAAGCGTGCTCCAGTTTCCAAGGAGTTTCGGGTCGGTGCTTATTACAATAGAAAGCGAAAAAATAGTTTCAAAAGAGGTTAATAGAGAACTTTGAGTAAAAATGAAAGAGAGCTTGAGATTATTTTATTTATCATCATTAGCTATAGACCGTTCATTGCTGGACATATACCTCCCCTATTTATCTTCACATGAAATCTACCTGTCCTTGTCAAGAGGTTTCTTCCTATGATCTTTGTCAGATCGTATGTCTACCGTATCAGTTGTCGTCCTATGTTGCGCTTGCCGGTTCGTGGTTTTCATTGGAAAACCTTCTAGTTATTTCATTGTATTCGACGAAATTATAAGACTAGTAGTTGGAAATAAAACTTTTGTCAACCTAGATAACAATAAAATCACATGGGTGTTTTATAACGAACACAACTCAGAACTCATTAAATATTTTACAGCCTAATTTTTATTACTAGCAGCACTATAATGATTAAGTATTATGCAAATCCAATAATTAAATTAAAATTATAAAACTAAGTCTTACAAGAAGCTATAGGGAAAGTTTTTCTCGGGTTTATTATGTAAATAAAATGTTAATCTCAAACTCAAAAGACTGTGAATAAATTTAAAATATCCATTAAATATTTTAATATAGGAACCTACCAAATCATCATTAAAATTTGTCCAGCCGTTTAGGATGAGACCACAGATCTTATAGGTTTCATAGTCATTGGATAAGACATATGACATTACTAGTAGCGGCCGCGGATTCACCCGCGTAGATTACGGTTTTTCCGCTACCTTAATACAGGAGCTCCATACTTTTCCAAGATAAAAGTAGCCTTTGTGTTATTCCAGGGTCAAAACTATCTCTATACTAAATTTCATCCAAATCCGTTCAGTATTTTTTCCGTGAAAGAGTAACAAGCATCCATCCATCCATCCATACTTTCATATTAGTGGGATTATACTTAAAGATATCTATGACTCAAACGTAAACACTTGAGTCATAGATTTTTTGTGTTCAGTGATGGTAAAGTATCAATAATGTATGTTATACCTCTTTCTCTTATTCACTATATAATGAGTTCTTTGCTACTCGCTCTCTCCCGCTACTAGACAAACTTGGTTTCTTCGCAGCGAATATACATTTTCTCTATACCGTAAATTTGCTGAGCTGATTTTACTTGTATACCTATCTAAAGATATTTACGATACATTGTGAGTTCAGTTTCAAATTGTAATAAGAACCGGACCTTCGTTCCTAAAATAGTATTTATGAAGTGATGATAGATTAGCGGGAGGAGCGTCGGCTGTCAAACTGACAGACGCTGGTTTAATCCCCGACAACAGCTTGAGCTTCCGGTGAAAGTAACACCGTTATCAAACCCCCAGCAAGGTGGTAGGGTACTTTCGAGTACCCGCCTGACTAGCTACCACCCTCAAGTTTGAAAAACGGTCACTAAACACATAGTATGCTCAGGCAGCAGTCCTTGAGAGCCAGTGAGCATTCTAGGCCTAGCGTGATAACATCTTTGACCACATCGTCACTGACCATCAAGTGCGATAGTGGTCAAACGCTAGATCTATACAGTATAAAAAATGAAAGGCTCAATTTGTGCCAAAAAGTTATTTCATATCATGGGATCCTTGGGTAACTGCAACAGTAGTAGTTATATCATTTGTAAACGCTTCGAGTAAACACGTCTGTATTCATTGCAAATATATATATAGTAATTACCATAGGTGTCTATTAGCAAGCTTACATAAGGTTATGCAAATTATATCTTTGTTTATCGGAAGCCAGCGGTTAAATAAGATCGATTACCAATCTTCAGCCGCAGTAGTACCGTACCGACAACTCATCTGGATTGGCGTTGAAAACCAGATTAGCCCATGTTTTGATAAAAATAATAATTTAAATCCTAGTGTATTCATAATAGCTTAATGTTTATATATCTGTACTAATATTATAAAAAGGAAAGATTTGTGTGTAAGTATGTTTGTAACAAATTGGCTCAAAAAGTACTGGACCGATTTTAAAAACTCTTTCACCGCTGAAAATCTACATTCACCGTGAGTAACATAGGCCATTTTAAATTTTCAAAATGTTAGATATACTTATAATTTTTTATATTGAAATGTTTTACCCTCGCGAAGCCGGAGCAGAGCGCTAGTCTACCATACGTCGGGCTGTCATGGGCAAGTCAACCAAGGCTGGGAATAATACAAAATACTATGTACTGCTTATGTTTAATAAAATAATAGCAGGTTAAATGCTGTACATCATACCATTTAGATGCAAAGATGACTAAGTAGGTCGAACAACCTCCTGTAGTTAAAACAGGGGTCCGATCTCCGTTCGAACGAAAACGAGTTAAAACGATAATTTTAATGACTTTTAGTTTCCCAAGTTGGCAACATCAGCACACGGGTATTTTATCTTTTGGAATTACTTCCAAATTAGATTAGATTAAAATGCGCCGGTGCCAATCAGGAATCGGGAACCATTCTATTCGACTATGGTGATTTAACTTAATATTGAACTTGGATTAATATAACCAGTGTGTGACACCTAATTCATAGAAATATATATTCTACAATATGTTTGTAGTAGAATAAGTTTTTGAATCAATTGGATGAACATCGATTTCATTAATTTAAAAAGAAGGAATTAATTTAGCTTTTTCCCGGGAGCCATAGGCTACGTTATTATGTCATCAACATAATAATCACCATTCATATCAAATATATTTAGCATAGTTAATGATGTCTTCCAATAAAAAGAAGACAGACAGCAAAGGCCACAGATTCTGCTTTCTATAATTTTGTTACACCTCCCCCACATAGGAAGGATTCGCCAATACTCGCCACGCTTGACAGGCGGGTTGGCGAGCGCAGTAAGATTTCCAATCCTCAGAAGGTGCTGCTGCCTACCTTCTGGTACGTGGTTCCTTAGCCGACCCTTACGGCACCCGCGGGAAGAGATGGGGCAGTACTATTCTAAGTTAGTACCACCACGGCCTATGTAGTTTAATAACGTTTGCCAATTCCTTCCCATTCCAAAACTTCGATACCTTCATTTAACCAATATATCGTCTACATCACTAAGCTATCTTAGCATACCCTTCTGTCCACCTCTGTTCTTTTCTTTTTATTTTTTCTACTTCTTCTTGTATTTATACCACTCTGGGTGGGCACACAGCTCACAGTACTGTGAGCACTGAGTTGACTAATGATAGTATATAATAGAAGAGAAAAACACGTTATACCGACCCCACCACGAACAAGTAAAACAAATAAATAGGAAACCAACAGAAAGGAACAAACACAACAGAAACAATATGCATCCGCGTTTATGTTAAGTACCTACTCTTTTCTCCTCATGACATTTCCTATTTATTTAATATGATTAAAATTACATTTAAAGAATATTGGTTACACACAATTTCTAAATCAATTACAACTATGCAGTAAGTATTGCAATACAATCAATCATTAACATTACTCATTCTTTTCATTATTTGCTCTGACAATAACACTTATTTGGATCCGCCATTTTGTAAATTATTCTCGCCCGGTGTTGCCGTCGCGTAAAAAGTTGCACCAATTATTACCAATTGCGATTTTGCACTGTTTCGTGATTTAAAACTTGACAATTTGAAATGTTTTTAGCTCTTGAAATTGTAGCCTTTTAGCATTTCTACTACAAAATCATACTAATTTAGGTATTTGTTTCTTTTCAGGTAAAGTTAAACATTATTGTTGGTATTGGGCTTGATGAGACAACAATATTCTTGGAATGGGTAAGTACTTCAATAGCAAGATTGGCAAGCACCACCTAACAAATCTAAAATTAAAAGTATCCAGCTTTTAAACGTGAGTCTCCTTTTTTATTATCAATCATCATTATCATCATCATCATATCAGGACCATAGGACGTACAGATCATCTAAAGAAACCCCGACCATATTATCTATAGAATGTATTTTAACTATGTTAAGCCCATGTAACTCTAACAACCGAACTATGTACGATGCTGGTTGTATAGATTACTCGGAAAGATAAGATTGTTACCATTTTTTGCAATGAACAAAATTGATTGATTGACTGCTACCAGTCTTGTTCACACATACAAAAGCAGCCGCAGCTTTGTTCACCATCTTGGTATTAGATATAATTATGTTCATTGTTTGTTATTAAAATAACGGTTCTTGTATAAACCCATTTTTATCTTGTGCATTACGTTAACTTAGCAGGCAATTAATTTCGTGGTCGAGTCTAATCGCCAAATTATGCTTATTTACAACATGTCAACCTCATCTAAATTACCTGCTTCTTATACTACATTTTAAAAAATATTACTTTCGAAATGTTTAAATTTTACTATGTTCAATACAATCACCGTCGCGTCAAGAGAATGTCGATTTGAAAACGTATAAAATCGACGTGAATATAAAGTTTGAAGTTGCATTTTTCTTATTTACGTCGAGGCTTACGCGACATTTGGTTGTGACGTGTGCACCGAGCCGAGTGCCAAGAGAAAATGGGCTTTAGTTGCAAGGGGGTATAAGTTATTTTGAATTATTATTGCGGTCTTTCGTCTAGCACTTAATTCGTTATGTGTTTTAAGATTGTGACACCTTTCTTGCTCCTTCTACGTCATTGAATATAAAGTCACTAAAATGTGTTTTCCATTCAATAGATATACATAATATATAAGTAAATATATTTATGTGTTGTTAATTGTTTTGAAATTTTACTTGATTCTGTAACGTACAATATTTAAGATATTTTACGAGTATGTTTTTCCCTATAAGTACAATGGTGGAGTCTTCAATTCACGAGTGAATAGGCACCTTATATAGGCTTGCCTGTTATATCCTAGATGACGTCATCACTTAACATCATGTGAGACAGTTGTCAAACGCAAGCTTATATTAAGTAAAAAAAAGTTATGATTAAATATTATATTTAAATACGCATACACAATAAAAATATATTTTGATTTTTGATTATTCCTAAATAGTTTTCTAACTTTGTGCCGGTTATCATGGGTTAAATTGACTTCTAGCCCGTATTATTGTCTGGGAGAGATCGCTTAAGCGACAAGGCCGCCAATTGTACTTTTATTAGGTAAATGTTTTATTTTTATTATTGATTTCTGTGATTGGTGTGCAATAAAGTGTTTTGTATTGTATTGCATTAGTCACCAATATACTTTTCAGACATGGGAACGTTTACAGCTGCGCTGACCTCCCTCGTAGATTATTCTTATTACTCTATAGAGACGTTTTGGAAGCTGCTCGCATCCATAGGGTGTTGTCAAAAGATGTGACACACTTCATTTGTGTCTACGTGTGTTTTATAATATCTAAATCACATAAAAAACCATTAATTTAATTTGATTTTTCCACCACCCAAAATGTTACGCATAGTTAGTTGGGATCCACAAAGATAATTAATCGAGTCAATTACATTGATAGAGGTATTATAATATAGAGTCTTATTTAATTTATAAAAAAAATTAAGAGAGATACTTTTCTTCAAAATACAGAGCGCATGTAACTAATGCTTCTGTTACTATGTTGAATCCTCTGGCTCTAAAAAAATATCTATAAAAAAATGGTTTGAAATGCCTCGTTTTTATCTTAAATACGATGCAAAGTTTGGAAACAGGTATTCGTTTTCTACGATAATAATAACAGTTACATTTACATTAATTAAAGTGTGCAATAATTTGAAATGGTAATACTTAATTAAGTTGTTAAGTTATATCTTTAAAATTGAGAATTTTCGTCAAAATATTATACAAATGTGTAGATTAACGCGCGCCCGTATCATCAAACTGATGATATGAATTCGTCAATATAAAATAAAGCCCTCGTTATCAAATATTATGAGTTTACAAAAAAAGCTATAAATATTAAACAAGTAAGAGCTTACCCTAATTAGACTAAAAATACAGGTTATTTCACAATTAACAGCTTGTATAATTATATCTATGCAATAATTTCAGCAAACTTACACTAAGATATATCTTGTGTCAGAGGATAGTTTTCTCTTCCAGACACTAAAAATAATACCTACTATGTCTAATTACTAAATATACTACTGATGTCTAATTTACTTATAAACGAGATATTGGGCCCATGGGGACCTGGAGCTCATCAGATTTTCCAAAATTTATCTGAGCGTTTGATCGATGCGACGCGTGACTAAAATGCTGGCACATATTTGGCTCAACGAATCAGCATTGCAATTCAGCGTGGCAATGCTGCTAGCATTCTGGGCACGCTGCCGTCCGGTAGCGGGTTAGAACATTTGAGTTATCTATAGGCTACCAATAGATAGACTACCAATAGCTAGTGGATTGCTCAAATGTTATTGTAGTAGCTGCAGTATTGTAATTAGTTATTAGTGTTTTATTTTAATAAAGGCACTTTTAAACGATAACTATGCATGTTTATGTAATCGGAAGTACGAGTAGGGTTTTTGTGAGGACAAGGAGTGCATAATTATAATGTTCGACTTCATGTAGTTGTGTGATTGAGTGTGTGTGCATGTATTTTGAAGTATTATGATAATGTTATAAATAGTTTATGTAGGGTCAAGTCATCATGTAACAATTTTTCACTCGTCATAGTTAATTGTTTTTAGCCAGCTCCTAATATTTATTTATACGTCTCTATGATTTAAAGCTACAAGATTCGGAATACTTTTTACTGCTTTATTGCAGATGAAAGAACCATTATATTCTTTTTATTAATTCAATTGAGGATATTTTTTATTATCAATTTTTTGTTGCCATTATTACATTTAAGTAGTTACGTTGGATTTCTAATCTAAAAAATTCTAAGAGGGTAACAATGTTTCTTTGCACAAAAATGAAGGTACTAATGCGCCCTAAAAACTCCGAAATTGGGCTGGCTATTATCCTATCGATGATGGCGGCCAATACCCCTCTTTCTATGTGGAAGGTCCATGTTCCACACGGACTGATTTTTCATTTTCTTTCATTCATCGCAGCCATAGGACGTCCACTGCTGGACATATGCCTCCCCCATATAGGCGGGATTGGCCAATACTCGCCACGCTTGGCTGGCGGTTTGGCGAGCTAGTATGATTTCCGATGCTCAGAAGGCGCTGCTGCCCACCTTCTGATACGTGATCTCCTAGCCGACTCTTACGGCAGCCACGGGAAGAGATGGGGGAGTACTATTCTAGGCCGGTACCACCACGGCACATACGGACTGATTATATTATTAAAACTTTCCATAGACGCTTAGAAGTATATACCGTCCCATCTTGAGACCCGTTGAAGTTTAGTCTTCAAATAAACTGTCAATCATCAGGTACATTTAACTCCCTGACTAAGAGAAAAGCGTTCAACATTAAACTCCTTGTTAGTTTAGGACCCCTGGACACCCCCCGATCGATAGTTCTGATTACGTTCGAGTACGTTACCATTGTCATATCCGTCCCTTAAGCTCACTACACCCAGGGTACAGTATGGAATGCGAATCCTTTTTTGACTCAGTGGAACGAATTTCGAGGAAGACAATAGATTTAGAATTAACTAAATGGCTAGCAAAAAGTTATTGAAAGCACTTACTGGTTGACTTGGCTTCTGTACCCAATGGTGTTGAGTTGTTTGTTTGTCTGCCTTAATTTTCATGTTCAAGAACAGATAGCCGTTGGGAGTCGAAAGGTTCTCGAATGGAGACAGTGGAATGGCAAGCGCAGCATAGGTCGGCCACCGACCAGGTGGACAGACGACCTGACTAATATCGCAAGCAAGGGCTGAATGCGGGCGGCTTTCAACCGATCCTTGTGGAAATCAATGGGGGCGGGCTATGTCCAGCTGTGGCCGTCCTATGGCTGAGATGATGATGATGAATTTTCATGTTAAAGATTTGCGAAAGATAAGGACGCGTTCCCTGATGCTGTGGTTCAATTCCTATATATTTACTGTTTACATTGCAAGGGTTCTATTTTTTAAGCCTTGTAGTATACAAGCATTATTATCGCAACATTTACGATGTATTTTATTCGCCCGTTAATAATGTTTATCATATGGGTAACCGTCACTAAAAATACTTTTTAAGGAATCTTGTCTTTCTATTTCTTTTGGGCTGTAAAAAGGATTTAGTAATAAAACAATAAGTCAATTCATACGAATTTCCATTTTGCCAGCAAGTGAACGAGTTTTCAATGTTGCCGTTGCGTGATATCCCTTACTGCTATTGTTTTTATTTTCCATTGTCATCTACGTCCCCCCGGTAAGAAGCCACGAGGGATGGCCCTTCATTGCTTGGAATTAAGTTATTGTCAAGTATATTGCACTAATGTGTGGGGTTAGGAAGACGTGGATTTTTGGATTTGACTTATTGGAGGATTAATTGTAACTTGTCTGCGCCAGATGTGCTAAATTAGTTGGCAACATAAAACTTCATTTCTTTTTCCTCATTTTAAGGTTATCAAGAAAGATTTGTTAGTGATTGATACATTACTGTAACCAATACAAGAACCGCTTGAAGAACTGTGGCGTTACTGGGCTTTCACGGGGGGTGAGAGAGAAATTGTACTATTTCACGTGACTAACACCGCGGAGCACAACAATTTTTACAATCAACATTGACATAATTCAATTGTCAATCCATACATTTATCGATTCATCTATCGGATAGTTGATCGCTACGGTCTAGTGTGCAGTCCTTTGTGAGAGATCGCGGCGTCACGCTACATTACGCTGCAAATTGTGATATATATATCTACATTTGTGAGGGAAACTATGCTAGTGTGTGTTCACTGTCACGGCGCTGACGGGTTTTGTTATTTTATTTTTTTATCTTTTTCTTTTTATTTCCTAACTACCCCCGCTACTAACCCCGCGGATTCACCCGCGTGGATTACGGTTTTCCCGCTACCTCAACTATCCCACGGGAGTTATACTTTTTCCGGGATAAAGGTATAACTCACGCTCACTATAACTATTATAATATTATACTGTTTGTACAGGTATAACGTGGCATTAACGCATAGTCGATATCACGATCGATAATTGTTTCGCGTTCTTCTAGACGCCTTCATCAGAATCATAAGTGCTGTGCGTTCGTCGTAACGTCCTGGCTCACACTGCGAGCTACCGCCTCTAATCTCTCCAAGTTATAATGGTTGGCATATATTTTAAACCGATAGGTACGCTCATTCTTATAATCAACCAAAAATATATCCATAATAGATTGTCAAAAATACAAAATGTTGCTATTTCAGCTAAAACCGGCATCGCTTATATAAGCTAAAGTTATGCTAACTTTGTGTATAAGTTACTGTAAATACTAAATGTGACTCGATACAAACCGAGCGTTGTAAACTTTGGGATAAACTGACTTTGCTTCGCCCACAACTTCCGATTCAACGAATCCGACTTTATTATTATAATAATATCTTATTTTAATAGTATACTACAAATAGCTTTCATTTCATGGGTATCAACATTGTTACGCTTTATTTATTTTCGTTCTAACCACAAACATTCACCTATAGATATTTTCCCATTGATTGAAGTGTTGCTAGCGTTTGACCACTGTCTCACTTGATGTTCAGTGACGATGTGGTGAAATCATGCTAGACCTAGAATGTTAACTGGCTCTCAAACAACTGAAAGAGCACACGTTTTTTATACTGTTTACATTAGCGTTTGACCACTATTTCACTTGTGGGTAGTGCCTCCCCACGTATTTTTTAATGGGAGGGGTGCCAAGCTGGGCAGGCGGGTTGGCAAGCGAAATACTCCTACGGCTCTCAAGTGACTCATGCCACGTCCTTATCAATGTTAACGAATTGAAGGCACAGTTTTGATTTAAACTAGTCATAAGTACCTACTCATCCTTATCATTACAACCCTAGGGACGTACACTACTGGACATTTACCTCCGCAACACATGGACTGGTGACTACCTTTAACCCCTGTCGGGTCACCTGGTCGCGCCTAGGTATGGAAAACTATTAAAATTATTATAAACGTAATGCTTGTCTGTTTCCCGGGACAGTAGGCAGAGATTACGGATTTTCACATACTACGATCCCGGCTAGAAGTGAAATGTTTATTTCATTCTTCTCAGATTCTTACTACGCACACGTTACGAGTAGTATATCTATATCATGACCTGATATTTTCCTAGAACGTCTCGAATCTATTTTGTTTTTAAAACTGACGTGGTTTTGACACATTATGAACATGTATGGGGAAGGCATAGGCCTTCAGCCATCTGAGCAATAGGACGTCCACTGCTGGACTGGACCTATGTCCAGCAGTGGACGTCCTATTGCTCAGATGGCTGAGGCTGACCGACTGATAGAATAAAAAAAATATATAAAACACGGGCCTATTACTCACGTAGTAAGAGTGTTTCGCACATTCGGTGGTCTTAGCCGGAGCCGTAACGGAGAAACATTTTTTTTTTTTTTTTTTTTTTGTAAAACAACATTCACACAAGGTCTTCAGGTCCCAAACTAGGCAGAGCCTGTACTATGGTAACCTGATGACTGATATATATACTTATAAACATATACACACCCAGACACAGGTCAAACAGACATGTTCATACACACAAATGTTTGACCTGTCCGGGAATCGAACCCGGGACCAGCGGCTCAGAAGGCAGGGTGCTACCAACTGCGCCAACCGACCAGTCGACTCAACTATAATACTTAGTCGGAACCCTCTGACTTACTACGTGAGTAATTCCCGTGTTTTATACATTCGTAATGAATCCAACCTAGACAGAATACGTATGTCAAGATATTCATCTTCATAGTATTATTATCATTATGAATTTATAAAACACGGGAGTAACTCACGTAATAAGTCAGAGGGTTCCGACTATAGTTTCAAACACATTCGGTGGTCTTTCTCAAGGAGAATACGGGGCGCTCGCGGACGCGGTCGCGATTCGCCCCGTATTCCCCCGAGAAAGACCACCGAATGTGGTTGAAACTATAGTCGGAACCCTCTGACTTATTATATTATATACATTCATAATATTTCAAAACCACGTCAGTTTTAATAACAGTATTATTATCCTCATTAATGTTTGACTGCTCACGTTTACTGACGAGTTTTTCGACATAATAAGTTAAACAAAGTGTGTCAACTATCCAACTATCAACTATCCCAAAAACTATCTCAACCATCTCCCTCTCAATTGTCCGCTCCAGAAGCCATCTAGTTAACCCTTTAATCACTTGCTGTCCCCCGGCAGGGCATATTTATTGGATTATTCAGTACCGTAATGTGTTTCACACTCGAATGTATTCTAATGGATACGCTGGTGTAGTGACGCTCGTTGTACCCTGGGTGCAGATTACATCATAGTGCTTTGGAGGGTCGGTAAATAACAGAGATCACCAAGAAATATTCAAATGGGATATATTGGTAGCGACTACTTAATCTTGTTTTTCTTCATACAGTATAGATCTATCGTTTGACCACTATCTCTATTGTATGTCAGTGACGATGTCTATCACGCTAGACCTAGAATGGTTACTGGCTTTCAAGGACTGCTGCACTCAACACTCTATGTGTTTGGTGACAGTTTTTCAAACTTGAGGTTGGTAGCTCACCAGGCGGGTACTCGAAAGTACCCTACCATAATGCTGGAAATTTGATAATAGCCTTTCAATAACCTTCACCGGAAGTTCAAGCCATTGGAGGGGATCGAACCAGTGTCCGTCAGTTTGACAGCTGAAGCTCCAACCGCAGAGCTATCATCGCTTCAAAAAATCACGTTATTCTACCAAACGTATTTAAAATTGTGAAAAATGTTAAAAAATGATATTTGCAGAAGAATTACACTCTCTGACCAGTTTCGAAGTTATTTGCAGTTTTTCTTCTAGAAACTGTGATCGTGCCTGATGAACTGCATTTATCCTAGCCAGTTTGTAGATAATAATGATGGTTGAAACTCGCAACAATTTTTAAACTCAAAAGCGTAATATTAAAATTTATTTTTAGTTCAATTCATATTTTTTACAGTATCCATTAGTAGACAATAAATAACTTTATAACTAGGAAACCATCAGACTTCATCCTTCCTCTCTCATTTAACCCATCATCGGAGACCTCTCATCGCCAACTCAATAACCGTCACGCTCTACCGTCCACAAAAAAACGAAAACTAATAAAGACTAGACTAAAAAAAGTTTAAAACCTCGTGTCGAGTGAGGAGATAACGGCACGATGTGGGGCGTAATCTGAAATAGCTCCACACGTTAACTTTTAGTTTTGGTTATATTTAACCATCAGATAACCGTTTACAGTACATTTTTATGAAACTGTTTGACTAAATGTAACCATCGACACGTGTGATAATCGCCGTATGCACCACTAATCAGGGATAAAAAGCTGTAATTTATGAATTAGAATTTATTAGTATTTTCAATGGAAACTTACCTGATTAGTTTCGAACTGGTTTGCTACAACTGTGTCAGGTGCCGACGCAAACCTCAGCATGTAACTCCACACAGCACAATGAGTATGATCCCCTACCGGTTCCGAAATGAATTTCACTTCGAAACTGGCCGGAGAAACTTCGCCGGACCATGACAATACCTCTTGGGTAAAAATTTGCAAGCATGGACTTAAGTAAACCGATTCTAGCAAGTTATTTCCTCTTTGACATTCACAATAGAGATGACATTGCAAAAAACATGGCATTTAGACCATCTGCAATAATATCAAAACATGTTTCGCGTTATACATGCAAAAACAGCGTTTAGCCCCTCCGCTGCCATAAAAAATGGTTTTCCGAAACTCACTATTTGAGTACCCGTACCACACGGGTACACTACTTACTAATTGCTGCTTTAACATATTAAGGAATGATAATTATAATCTAGGTAAGTCTCTGTTCGGCTAGGTTTGGCTGGCCGGTTGGCGCAGTTGGTAACACTCTGCCTTCTGAGCCGCTGGTCCCGGGTTCGATTCCCGGACAGGTCAAACATTTGTGTGTATGAACATGTCTGTTTAACCTGTGTCTGGGTGTGTATATAAGTATATATATGACTCATCAGGTTACCAAAGTACAAGCTCTGCCTAGTTTGGGACCTGAAGACCTTGTGTGAATGTTAATATATTTAAAAGGTAAGTAGGTAGGTGTAAATCTGGAGAGATCATGAAATTACATATTACAACGCTTTTGAGCTAATAATATTCGTATGTACTATACAACGTGTCCCAAAATTCAAGGATAAGCCGAAACCGTGTATGGTCAGGTCGATAACTACCTAGGGAAAAATAATAAAAATTATCCAACTGTCCTGGACGAAACATCTCTCCAGGCGGTCAACGAGTCAACAGCTCCTGAGGATGCCTCGTGAAGAGGCGAAACACGGGTCGAAGAGTTTCCGGTTCCGCTAGTTTGCTGGAATAATTAAATGTTGCGGAATCAAAACTAAATACTGTTTATTAATATCTTTTTGTTATGGATTTCCGCAAAGTAACGCCTGAATCTATAAACTTTTTTACTAACTTACTAAATCGTATACCTATATAAGTCGCAAAGCATTTTATAACAATTTTCTAAATGGAATTGGAATAATGCAACCCTATACCGACTGGTGATAGGTTTTAGGGAATTTAGCATTTCAGCCGGTCGGAGCACTTTTTGATCGACCTTTTATGACCCTTCATTTCTAAAGTACAAAAGCAATTGCCTCTATATTGAGTGTCTATGACCTCTGAAAGCCAGACAAAGTGCGAGTAATTTGGGATTTTATTGTGCCCATAAAATACAGGTATTGAATTTTAATATACCTTCTCCCATTCATCATTTATTCGGTGCTTTTGGTATTTAGCTACCTATATTGTAGTCTCTTTTGTGTAAAAAAGTATTAGGTATCTGAGGGATTGCATTAGTTTTAAAGCGTTATCTCTTTTTTACATGTAAGCTAAACTTACGTAGATGAGAAAAATTTTGGTAGAGCTCTTTATCGATATCTGATTATTATTATTTTTTTAATTTAAAAAATAAAACTTTTATATATATATATATATATATATTAAAAACAATTAAATGCACTGCAATGCGAACAATATAGTTACTTACTATATTATTTAAATATAAGCTATTAATATACGCACTATTATTATGGACGATTTACTGTTAGCCATAGAAAAAAAAATTTGAAATAAATATCAGGCTTAGTTAATAAATACGTGGTTTCCTTCGGGTTTAGGTGGTTTCCTATATTTGATTCTTAGTTGTGTTATAAATCTACGAGATATATCTTTTAATGTGAACTTAACATGATTTATATCGATCGGCTGCTATTTAATTTACAAGTTACAACCTATCTCAATTTATGAGAATCCACCTGTTTCTTTTTATCATAATAATAAGGTTTCTTTATTATAATTAATAGACACTTATCATTGTGACTAAAGTAAAGCAGAGTGACTCATATAATGATTTTCTAAATCCAAAAGATATAAATAAACAAGTCAAACAACAGGAAACAGTGAAGCTTTACAAATGTATCGGAAACGCACCAACGCGAACGCTGGCCACTTAACGCACAACGCTACTTAGTGAATGAAAAAACAACAACAATCGCGCGCACTCCGAGTGTTATTCGCGTGCTATTATTAGCTGCAGTGCATATAAACAAGGTTACAGCTAAACGTCGCCCTCGAGCATATCGATGCGTGGCCGGACCGTGCTTTGGCGCTTTCAAAAAGCTAACCCGTCCTGCAAGAAAGAGAGGACCGTCGCAGCACGTGGGAAGCGAATTCCGACCGCACGCACCCCCTTCCACACTCACCCTCTCTTCTCCCCCCGCCTCATCCGCCGCGCGCACTCCAGTCGCACGCCGACCGCCGCATCGGCAACACATGTAAAAGTTCCGTATCGCTCGTTCCGGTACCCGCCCAGACGTTGTGTGTTACCCGTAGTGAGAACCCAAACGCTGTGATTTGTTTTGAGTGTAACGTCCCCTGTGAGCTGTGAACGCGTAAATTAGTGTGTTGTTGTGCACTATGAGGTTGTTCGTAGCGTTATGAATGGTCTGGATCGCTGCTTCTTCGATCAACGTAAGTGTTTACGGATTTAAGTGTTGTGAATTGTGAGAGAATTTTGAACCACCGCTAATGTGGTTGAACCAGGGAGGCTGTTCTCGCGCTTAATGGCCCGTGCCGCAGCCGTTTCATTATTTTCAGCAGCAATGCGGTACGACGCGGAAATGTTAATTTATTCTCGGGAGTTAATGCGTTCGAACATACTGTTTTCAACGATTAAAAACTTTGTCGCGAAAGTACTTACAAGTTGGTATTCAGTATATTTTAAACGATACCGGTATTATTATGCTAGCCTCATACCAAATAAACAGCGAAGCTAACTTGCTTGAAAATGAAAACCTTAGAAGTGAAAAAGTCTAAATTAGTAAACTTTTGGCGAAAGCTACAAATCCATCGAAGGATGCTTATAGACATTTTGTCGGGAAGGAATTGGGTCCTTTGAAGAGGTTCACATAGAAATGCACTTGAAACGTTCCAATTCAATAGTATATTTTAAAGTCGATATAATACAATATCGTTCACTAGCATTTACTATAAGCGAGTCACTAATTGATTGGATGTTCACATCACGACAATAAGACACGACAAGCATCAGTTAAACTTACCGTCACTTCCTGCTCTCAGAAAGGATTTTATTTCTCAAGCCTCTGCTATGTTTCCGAGAAATGTATTAACGTAGTAAATACCAATTTCTCTCAGCCATGTGCGTCCACTGCTGGACATATGCCTCCCCCATATAGAGGGGATTTGCCAATACTCGCCACGCTTGGCAGGCGGGTTGGCGAGCGCAGGATGATTTCCAATCCTCAGAAGGCGCTGCTGCCCCCCTTCTGGTACGTGGTCCCTTAGCCGACTCTTACGGCACCCGCGGGAAGAGATGGGGGAGTACTATTCTAGGCCGGTACCACCACGGCAAAACACCAATAAGTATAGTAAAAAAAAAGTACATTTTTAGTCACAATTCAAATAATTTCGTTGTAATTACATACGAATACAAAAAAAAACACATTATTCAAGATATCGTTAAAAGACTATTGACAAAAGTAATATATCACACTTACTAAAATCAATTATTTTGTTATAATATTGTTTTTTTTATAATATATATATAATAGTTAGTTTATTATTAGTCATGGCCGTGGTGGTACCGGCCTAGAATAGTACTCCCCCATCTCTTCCCGTGGGTGCCGTAAGAGTCTGCTAAGGGATAACGTACCAGGAGGTGGGCAGCAGCGCCTTCTGAGGATCGGAAATCATACTGCGCTCGCCAACCCGCCTGCCAAGCGTGGCGAGTATTGGCAAATCCCCCCTATATGGGGGAGGCATACGTCCAGCAGTAGACGCACATGGCTGAGAAAGAAAAAATATAATAGTTCATGTTTTAAAAAGCTTAATACGTTTTATAAGTATTATTTAATGTCAATAGAGTTTTGAAGTTCCTAAATTAACCTTTTTATCATCGGTCTACTCGACGTTCGGCAATGCGCCTTCGCTATATGGTAGATATAACACCTATAAGTACGAAGCGTTTTGCTTCCACTTTCTTACAGCGTACTGCCAAGGTAACTGTGTCTGTGTTACGTATACATACCGTCCTGGAGTCCAGTCATGAATGAATAGGTAACTTATCAAGGCTTGCGTGCTACATCCTAGACCATGTCATCACTTAACACCAGATGAGGCAGTTGTCAAACGCAACTTAATATGTAAAAAAAGCTAGTAGATCATGATTTGATTCGAGTTATAGTTAGCATTTTGTAGTAGGTACATACATACATAATATATTCACGCCTCTTTCCCGTAGGGGTAGGCGGAGACCACAGCCTTCCAATTGCTATGATCCCGAGACACTTCTTTCGCGTCATCCACGATCATCAAACCTTCCACACAAGTTGCGCGTTGGATTAGAGTACTCTACATATCTCAAACAGTGATGTTCTTTTAGCTATGTTGTAACAAAAGTCTACTGTACGAGTTATAGATAAACCAACTAATGATCGCAGTGAGTCAACAACAGCTCTATTTTGTTTTGTCAAGATAAGTGCAGTTAACGAGAACTAACTAGAAGCAAACGGTTGAATTGAATGCTGTTGGTCCGATTAAGGGGCTCTAGCAGAAAGAGCAGCGATTTGAGTTGTCGTTAAAGTACCAAGATGTTATTTAACTTGTAGTTATCAAGCAAATTGAATACTTAGCTCGTATTCTATTTACGCTAAAATTCAAAATCTTTAATACGAGCTTTATTCAAAACTGGCCGTTACCGGTAGTTTTACATGGCACCTAAAAAGTGGCGACTTATTTAACAACTATCCGCAATTTTAATAAAAAGCTCTAATTTTAATATTGTGATTATATAGATAGTTAGAAAATATTCGTGTTAATTATAACACTAACAATTTAAAAAAAATGAAAATATACCCATGTCGTTATTCTGAATATTCAAAAAGTATAATAGGAACGGTAAAACATATAAACTTTGAAAATTAACTTTGAAATGCAAACATATATTATGCATTGCAACGTAATCTCATCAAAAATTACAAAGAATTATTATATCAATATTTCTACATTCATGTAGACGCATTCAGAATACTAATAGTTACTGTTTCGTTTGTTTAATGGACAATTTAGAAAGAAAATTTAAGTAATAGTTAACAGATTACACAAAAAATACCGTTACAAAACTGAGCAAGTATATTACTTGATTTAAATGTACAATTGAAATATATCATCGTGAAATGAATAAACATGAATGAAACAACGATAACACGGTGCTAATGAATAGACAAATAAAAATGTTTCCCCGATCAACTAATGATGTTTATACACAAATGGATGATACGTACCTATACAACCACTATTAAGCTTTTAAAATACGTAAAGTAAATAATTTATGACACGAAAAAATGAAGCCATATTTTGTGGTCCATTGAAATGGATAGCCAATAAAGACCCAACAAATCACACCCATGTTGTCCCAACACTTTCGTGTTAAACAAACATAAATCAACGTATAGTGATAGCAAATAATAAAAGAAAAATATTTAAATAGTCCACCGCGTTCGGACCACCCATGCGATCCCACCGACTCTATCCGAGGCACGAACCTCTACATTATACTATCAAAAGATAGAACCCACCCGCCTGTATTGAGTTTTTACGTAATTTACATCTCTACCACGGAATACTGTATATGTCTTCCATTCACGATTCTGTGTTGACTCTCCCGAGCAGGTATTGTTCGTTTGACAGAACCGCACCATCATCCTCCTATTGTTGTGTAATATTATCCTGTTTTTAAATTGGATGAGTTTATCGATTACATTGTCCGCTACCGGCGATACAAACTTGTTTTCTGTTTGCATTAAGATACTATATTTTATTCATTGAGGCATACCGGTTCCATGTGTTGCGTTTACAATCTGAAACTGTTCTTGTGTTGTACGCTCAGATGCATTTATTAACGCAACGTTGATGCGATCATTTTGAATGCGCTTATATGTTTAAGTTTAAAAATAAAATGAACTTTCAAAAGTCTGATTCCCCTTGGAAGGCCAATCAGCATTTACCCATAAACCGAAACCATTTATTCATACAACGTTGATTGAACCTTCAAAACTCGGATTCCCCGTGCAAAAGCCAATCAGCATTCACCCATTAACCTCATAGTTTAACTAATAAGTTTAAAATTCTAAGCGCGGCAACTGAGTTTCAATTCCGCCGTCACAGTTATTTTAAACGACACATGTTACAAACAGCGCATGTTTAACTTTCTGAGTGACTGCAACAGACCTGCACTGAATCTTAACTATTTCCCCCAAAGTTTCCGGTTAATTTAACCCGAGGTCGACACATGCATCCAAACGGCACAAGAAAGACAACATGACGGAACTCCCACGTGGCCTGAACAAACAACAAACTTCCCAGAAAACACAATGTCATCAGGAACAAAAACACCCTAATTGCCCTACAGTATTATGCTCCAAATATGCTTCCAGATCGTAATTATAGAGCTGACATAACAAACTACATGTAATCAATGACTCTTGGTTTTCGATACGCCTTGTGTAAAAACTTATACTTTTATTAGTCGATAAAAGAGTTATGGTTTTAGGTAAATATTATAATATAAAATGGCAATACTTAGAGTCATTGTTTGATATGTTAACCGCGATCGTAAAATTTGGACAAATTGGTTTTAAAGGACCCCGGGTTTGCTTATAGTCATTTTTGTTCAGTTTATAGCGCTCTTCCGAATTTCGGATATAAATTTCCAGTGGTGCCACATTTAGATGGACTGCATTTCGAACGGATTCGGGATTGATGTCCGTATATTTAGCAGTAGTTCCGACAAGGTTTTGCAATTATGTTTCAATTCGTATTGAGCTTATTTTGTTTTTACTTTTCAACTGTTTTCATAATGTTTGTTCTCAATTATACATTTAACGTCTCCATATAGGGGTCAACTTTCAAACATTAAGTCTTTAGACTTAAGTATGATATTTATTGTATGAGCCGATGCCTTCAATGAAATAAAATACTAATAACTAATTACAATACTGCAGATGCAACAATAACATTTGAGCAATCTAATAGCTATTGTCAGCTTATAGATAACTCAAATGCTCTAACCCGCTACCAGTTGGCAGCGTGCCCAGAATGCTAGCAGCATTGCCAAGTTGCATTTATTGTTCTTATATTTTCTATCATCATCACCATCTCTGCCATAGGGCGGCCACTGCTGGACATATACTTCCCCCATTGATTTCCACGAGGATCGGATGGAAGTATCCAAAATTTATTTTATAATTTTACTTAATTACTGACTCTAATCCTTGCGGTATAGGATATATGCTACCATTACTATTATCATCATCAATCGCCTTCAAAATTGTGTTGTAAAGTGTCACATATAATTTGATCACGCTAATTAAGCGTTGTATCGATGTTGTCACGCTAATAACTTATAATTATACACTGCGATAACACGATCTATACAAGTTGGGTTGTTTGTGAGCTATACCGTACTGATTTGTCGTCGATCGTTTTTATGTCAAAGTAATTAACATTACTCAAATAAAAAGTAAGCCAATGTTTTACAACAAATCAGAGTTAAGACCTTAACCATGTTCTATTTTCGACACAAACATACCTACATTATAAGAAATTCCTTTAAAATACAAAGCACAAAATATCTATCCACGCCACCATTATAATAATAATAATATGAGACAACATTCACGCAAGGTCTTCAGGTCCCAAACTAGGCAGAGCCTGTACTATGGCAACCTGATGACTGATATATACTTATATACATATACACACACAGGTCAAACAGACATGTTCATACACACAAATCTTTAACATGTGCGGGAATCGAACCCGGGACCAGCGGCTCAGAAGGCAGAGTGCTACCAACTGAGCCAACCGTCCAGATTATGCTCGAAGACATGTAGTATTACAATTTTGAATACATGTATTGTTTAGTATTGTAAGAAGTCTATTTTTTATTAGAAAAAACTAGTAAAACTTGTATACGAAAATATAAAATCTGAAGAGAATGGACGCGTATGAAAAATCACCACCCGCGGCGAAGTATCCAGAATAAGAGTAATAATTTCGCCATTAAAGGTACATCTCGGTAGCTATTAGCGAAAGCTAGTTAGCGAGCTCGAACGGATGGGTGGCACATGTCGTGCCGAAATTAGGTTGAGCATCAATCACGATGGTAATATTAATAACAACGTATTACCAAGTGAGAGCGATGAACTATTATGTAACTTTATACTAGTATAAAGACTACTTTATTGTGTAATTCAACTGCGATATAATGAAACAGAAAACACAAAAAGATTGTGTTTGTAAAATATTCTGAACGAATAAACTTTCTTGAATGAACATTGGCTCATTATGTTTTGGGTCGTATTACTGTATTGTATTATCTTTAAATATCAATGTAGAGTGAAATAATGTGAAATTTTTTTTATACATTACTTATCGATGGCGTGATTTTATGTACGAAAAAATAACACTAATCTCTATTCTTTAGGCTACTATAAACAAAAAAACCGTAGGAAAAAACTATTTTATATACAGTTTGTTCAGTTCGTGAAAATCGTCGAAAACTATATAAGATTTAGTTTTTGTTCTCTTCTATTTACAAAATACATGACTTAGAATTGGTGGACCTTCATTTTAATATTTTTTAAATAAGTTGTTGATTCTTAATGACTTACAGTTTGTGAAATTTATTTTTAAGTAAACTGTTAGAGCTGATATTTTAAATTATATTTTATTTTAAAGCTTCTTGAAAAGAACGCAACGAAAGTTAAACGATGTAAACGTCCATTGTAACCAACTGTGATAACTTACCTTGCAAATTGGGTTAGTATACTGTTTTCATACTTTTTGAATCATATTTATTTATTTATCATATGATTGTCGGTATAAGCATGCAATGCAGGTCAAAGATCATCTTACAGTTGATGTCGCCATCTTGTTTATTCCTGTGTTCTCACACATCCTGGCGACGACATAATAGAATCTACGCAAACATGTGCCTCCATGAATATATGAATGGAATATTACCAAACAAGTATTTTTCAATTTTCCGGTACAATAGCCACAGTGAATATATTATCATACTCTATTTCTTTATACAGGATATGGGAGAGTCTAGATTGTTTTATTATGAATATCTTTCTGACCTCATAATTTGAATGTTGTTGCAGTGCGTAGGTTTCTTAAACTGCAGTATCCTTTAATCTTTTTTGTCACTTTAATAGATATTTATTATCGTGTAGTCTTGGTTTTATGTGCGACTCGCAATTGTGTAAATGGTATATTTTAGATAAGGTTTTAAACGCAATGTTTTCTTCGGGGAAGTGGTTAACTGATACCTGTAAGCTCTGTGTGAACGTGAAGTATAACATACTTATAAGACACTCCAAATAGTATTCGAAAACACGACAAAACATACATAGATATTTATTAATTGAAGTTTTTATTGTACTTGTTTTGTACACACAGTCACACTTGTTTTGTAAGTGTAACTTACTGAATTTATTATTAGGTAATTCACATAATAATTACGTAAAAAATTTAAGGAAGTGTTGAATTTTGTTCCATTGATGGTTTTGTATTATACAAATAGCATCTATCTGTATTATTGTCTACTTATTGCCTCTTTTAGTTAAAATCTTATCATTTATGACTTAAGTGATATCGACTTTGACTTTAATGTCTCTGCCTATAACGTCTATATTTATTATCATAATGTCGAAGCTTTAACTTGATTGATGAGACGACAGTTTCTGGTGCATTCTTGAGTTAAGCTCCTTAAAATATCTCGATTGCTTAATAATAAAGTTATAATCGATGATTTGTGAACGGATTATATCTTTTGTGATAAAATGCGTGGGCACAGGTTTCAACTATTTGTCTATTTTAATCTTATTTTGATTTAATAGGCGTACGTAAAGTCAGTTGAATTATGTTATTATCCATTATTTAGGTACTTACAGTAAAGGCTATCTTCGCATCTAAATATATTTTATAGATGCAATGATTTTTTGAGTTTTTTTTTAATGTGAGATCTGATGTTCTTACGATTACTGTACATTATTGTTCAGTGTGTGAAACTTCGGAAAAAAAGTAACTTGAACTATAAGCAAGATTTAAATCCTCTGAAAGTTAATATAGAAATTATTATTTTTATTATATTTTTTTAAATATAAATGTAGTCTCGTAATAAAATTGTTGTTGGTAATACTCATTGCCTAATATTGCATAGCAATAGTAATTTAGGTAATGCCGAACTAATCCTAAAAATAAACATAAAGAAGGGATACAATGAAAAAATCACTTACACTATTCGGAACATAAAACCTTTCTATGGTAATTCGATTCCCACAAAACTCATCATAATAACAACGCATCAACGGCCGATAAAGTAGCTGTAAACTTTTTTTCATATACGCGAGAAATAACATCTTTAGTTTGAGCCAAACGGCTTCTTTGACGATTATTCTCGGCTATAAGAATGGAATTGGGTTGAGGGAACAAAAAAGAGCATTATAAAAATGAATGGGAGCATTGGTCACGCGTGCGGCGCGGCGATGCCAGCGCGTTGCAATAGGGATCGATTGTAGCAGCGCCGTTAGTCAGTGGTGGCGTATTCATGAACTAATTTAATATATTAATACTCTCTAAAATATGATAATGTTTCTATTTCACGTGGCTTCGCATGTTATATAAAAAAACAAATATATCCTAATCAAATGCTTAGCACATTTAGAAATATCATTTAGGCTATGCTCTTGCCGGCAGCGAAATATCAATTAAAGGAATCATTGAACCTATATAAAATTGACCTTGGAGTCGCTAAAACTAATTAAATTAGTTGTCATTAATTATTTTAATGAATTGCTATTGTATCTGTTGTGTAAATTAGTTAAGTACCTACATATTAAGGCAGGTGGTACCTACTCATCCAAACTAATTTCAATATGCAACATGATAAACGGATACATAATTATTGTTGTACTGTTAAATGTAACAAGAATAAAAAAAAATGTTTTTGTGTTAAAAAAGTTTCACTATGTGAGAACAGTTACTGTTGGATATAGGTTGTGTATAAACAAGCGCGCTACTAAACTTTAAGTTTGATACAAGTAGCGCCATCTAGCGATACAGTGTACAACTAGTTGAACCATAGCACATCGTGCTAATGACGGACAGCAAGCGTACGAAATAGAAAAGCTCTACTAAATCAAGGAAAAAAGAGCAAAATATATACACACTCTTCAAATCGACGTGGTTTTGATATCGATATTTAGGCATGTAATAATGCATGCTTAACGACCGGTCGGGATCCCGGTTTGGACTTTCATGATGCATATAATATATACTACGACTTTCTATATAATTTAGCAAGGAAAAAAACATTTCCATCAGCGAACTTTCTGTCGGTTTCCTATGTTAGAATAACGTTATATTAGTTTGATTTAGAAAACTTTATTTCGAGCCTTTATTTAATAAACCTTGCGCATAGTTAATGCATTCAAGCTCTAGTCCTATCTGCGTGATTTTGTCTTCAATTTTAAAATTTAATACTAATTTAGATATTTGAACTTAAAAAAAAATTATAAAGGGTCTCATCTTCCGGTTTCATCTCTCTCAAGAAATGAACTAAAGGAAAAGAATCTGACTCGTTTTTTGTACTCATTGACTTCTTTGATATTAGGTACTTTTTTGTTAAAGCTTTTACTTCATTGTAAGGAAGAAAAAATGTGTTTCTTATACCGACAGACTTTGCTTGAAAAGTTATAACGTTTTGTTCAAATCATGAACAGTTGATCTTGCAGAAATCTTTTATACATGTAAAGATTATGCATGTTTCTATGCCAAATTGGTTGCTCTATTGACAGTTGACTGCTCGTATTCAGTGAAATAATTATACATATTATTACTTTGTTTATTCACCCCAAACCTTTCTTTCTAAGTCTGAATGTCTAATGCTGTGTCGAATGACATGCTTGCAAACTTTTAAAAAAGACGTGTGAGATCGTAGCGAGGAAAAAGGAGAACATAAAAAATATCTAAGCCTTGTAAGGATTATATACTATCTCAGTTTTTAGTTAGCTTTTTGTAAAATATAGCATTACCTACTCGCGGGTGGTATGGTCACGACCATTTCATTAGAATCGTTCACCATTGACCGTTATCCGTGTTAACAAAACGAATGAGCCCTACATTCCTTTCAGAGGACGTCTAAATCTGAACTATTGTCGCGGGCACTGATCAAGAGTAATGGTTCTACGACGTGTCGAATGTTTCACTTAAGGGACTGGCTTTAAGAACAACGCTAACCGTGAGATTGTTAATGTTGTTGATTGCCTGGATACTAAGCGTAGCTAAATTTAGTTTAGTATAAGTGTAACCCATTAAAAACATTGTTAATTAATTTTTCTTATGAACTGCATGTACGTTACGTAAAATAGGTCGAGAATCATCATGATTTTATAAAATCATTCGCATTATCTGTCGTAACTCTAATTACTGAGAAATTTCTTGTTTGCAGCCTTCATTTATATCAGCAGCAGTATAACTTCAAAAGGTTTATGAAAGTATTTTTGTTATTTATGTTATGCGTAAAAAATATTCGTAATGTGAACACAACATACAAGTTTCATACGTATCCATACTTGGGAAGTGCCATTATCCCATCAACTTTTGTATTGCGTCACGATGGGATCGAAGGCATTAAGGCGTGTGCACATTTGTAACTGTCGACGCAATTGGTGATCATATCCGACCACTTCTTTGTAAGGCTTTACAAGGTATCAATCTTTTGCACAACTCATCCACGTAAAAGGATGCGGATTGTCAAGCAAGAAAGTTAATACCGTTACGAGTGTCACGACAACTTTTTACATAATAACTGCGACCTAAAATTTACAATGGTGTATTTTAAAGGCTACATAACATTGATAAGAAATTCGTGGAACATTTTTTTTTTAATTTAGTTGTTTTATAGTATATTAGTACTACCAATGATGATTAACGTCAGAAAATTAGCTGTGTAGAGAACAGCACTGGTTTTTGCAAAGAAATTGAATCAATTTTTTCATCGGTGGACAAACTAAAGCACAAATCTATGCTCGCTTTGGTTGTTACAAGGTTAATTCCTCAATATTGGCATATTGTATGAAAAAATATAATATCCGTAGGTTTTCATAGTATGGAACAAACAGCAAGCAGGCCAATCGCCTGAAGATAAGTTGGTAAGACTCATCGAGTGAGATCACTGTGGCTTACGTACAAAGTATTTTTATTTCATATTTGTAAAGTATATACAAATACATGTATTTCTAAACAAGAATTGTCAACCTGAGTAAATGTTGACACGTAGATACAATCTGAGTGTCTTCAAAACAAGGGAAATTTAGGCAGCTTTTATGCTAGCGCAGTCTATTACAGACAACACAATTATTTGATACCGTGACGTTTATTTAACATATTTATATCAAAGTTTTCTAAGTCACTTTGTATGCATGAACTTAAAGGTTAACACGAGGTGGGATAGCGGTCAAAGAATTGCTTACCGAGCATAAAAAAGAAAAAAATATATATTTCGATTCATCAGACTCCATTAGATAAATTGATGAAGACGCGAACCCAAACCGTTTGATACTTTTTCAACATAATAAATAAAGATTTAAAAAGCACTTTTACCAAACGTTTACATTACGCATAGCACACCACAAACAAAAACAAATAAACTGAATAAATCTTTAGCCACTTTAAATCTATTCGCAGATAAAGTGACGCAAATGTTCGTCATCAATCAGCAGTACCCTTTGTCGCGATTGAAACCGCAGCTCTGTTTCCCAATTGATCAATCTCGAACGAGGCCTAGACGCCGCAGTTTATATATAAAGTATTGTAAATAGAAGAAGAAATAGATCGATTGCGAGATTGAAATTGTTTACAGAAGCTTCTTGAAGATTATTTGATTAGATAACATTCTAAGTGGTTCGTCCTATATTCCAATTTGCACATGATAAATAATATGTTTTTTTCATGTTTTACTTACATTGAAAAAATACGCTGACGATATGATATATATGCAAAAAGATGTTATTGTCTTAATTACGGTCACTCCCTTCCAAAGATGTAAGAGGTTATCAATTGTTTTGTTTTATGTTTGTTACGAGTATATCAGAACGCCGTTAGTAATAAACCTTTTTTAGACTGTATATAGATCTAGCGCTTGACCACTTGATCGTTTGATGATCAGTGACAATGTGGTCAAAGATGTTATCACGCTAGACATAAAATGTGTACTGGCTTTGAAAGTCTGCTTTCCGAACACATACGGTGTGTTTGGAGACAGTTCTTCAAAATTGAGGTAGCTAGCCAGGCGAGTACTTGAAAGTACCCGCTGACTTACAATTAAATATTTTTTTTTTATTACACTAAGACTTTCGCACTAGGATTCCCTATGTCGCGGAAGGTATGGACACACACAATCACAGCACACAAACACCCAAAAACCGGGACAAACATCCACACTCATCGCACAAATGTTTGTCCCAGCCGGTATCTGAACCCAGGGTCTCCGGAGACACAGAATTCATGTCACTGACACTGACCACTGCGCCACGGCGACCGTCAAATCCGTGTGCATGGACACGGCGGCCGTTATATAATTGATAATTATATTTTTCATAGCTAAACGTTTTGATTTTACTCAGACGTTATTAAAACAATTCCAGTTCACGCCTCCATAACACCAGCAACCTTTCACAGTTATAATAGATATAATTGATGTTAGGTACAAGTTCATTGTCTCATATTCTCTTTTTGTTTAAATTGTACAATAGATACTCTGACCACGCACAGTACGTCATGTTTAAATGAACAGCAATTTAAACTACATAATGACACTGACACAGAATCGCGGAACTAATGCATGAGAATTAGGCATTTAGCTCTTACACTAATGAACTAGGACGACACACGAGGTTTTTTTTTTATTGCATTAAGAACTTTGCGGATTTGAAATGAAATATTTTCCGACTAATATTGGACATTAAATGAATCAATTATTTGAATACATTTTATTATTATTAATATAAAGTATTGTTTATTTTAAATTTTGACATATATATAATATGACGTTTGACATTTCATTGTATTCAATCCAAAATGTTTTTTTTTAAATATTTATATTAAGACATATATTTTATTATTAGATTACAATTTTTTTTGTAGTGTAATGGGCATTTGCGCTACGCACACTTTCTTATTTTATTAAGTATCTACGCTTGTAGGTTTCTGTAATTTATACGTGTCGTGTATTTTAATAAACTATTAAACAACTATGATAATAACTAAATTGCCCTGACTTATTTTTGATTTTTTGAATTTTCGACTGGTCGGTTGACGCAGTTGGTAGCACTCTGCCTTCTGAGCCGCTGGTCCCGGGTTCGATTCGCGGACAGGTCAAACATTTGTGTGTATGAACATGTCTGTTTGACCTGTGTCTGGGTGTGTATATGTATATAAGTATATATCAGTCATCAGGTTACCACAGTACAGGCTCTGCCTAGTTTAGGACCTGAAGACTTTGTGTGAATGTTATAAAATAAAAAACTAAAAAAAAAACTAGAATGATATATATTTATAATTGAAACAGTAGTTGCAGTTTTGCAAAACAATATATTTTAACAGTACGGTTTGTTAGATATAACTTCACTAAGGCTTTCTCACAGGCGCAGAGACTGTGAACTAGATTTTTAATTCCAGGAATGATATACAATAAGGGAATATTTCCTTAAAGATATTAGATTATCCCCTTACATTAAAGTAGGGATCATATAATAATCACCACTAATATCAATATTCAAGTTTCGTATGAATAGTGGCTCTATTGGTAAGTATGACGGTCGTATTGTAAAAGAACTATTGTAAACGACTTGTCATATGTAACGTTCTTTGATAATATTGCTAATAAATATTTTGGTTCTTTGATGTTTATTTCTGCTACTTTTAAAACTATTTTAGAAAAATTTCATAAAGATAGGTACTCATTTATTTTCCTCTCCATATTTTAGTAAAATAAAATATTTCGGTAGATAGAAACTGAAAAATTTCCTTAAATCTTTTGCATGAGTACCATAAATTAGGGAAACTGTAAGGAAACTCTGCACATTATATTATACCAGTAGTGCCCTGCGGTTTCACCCGCGTGGATTACGGTTTTCTGATACCTCAGTTATCCCACGGGAACTGTGTTTTTTCCGGGATAAAAGTAGCGTATGTGTTAATACATAGTTTAAACTACCTGCATACCAAATTTCATCGAAATCAGTATATCGGTTTGAGCGTGAAGAAGTAACAAACATACACACATACACACAAACTTTCGCATTTATAATATTAGTAGGATGAGCACTGATAAGTTCGAGTGTGACGGCTGGAAAAAATAAACTTGCCTATTTTACCGTCGGGCAACATCACATCGGTACCAGCTTTAGGCGCCGTTTTAATTCAGACAACTGTCCACGATAACAGGACAATATTTGAACTAAAAATTCGTCCAAATTTCGGGACACGTAACTAGCGGAACGCTTCGGACAAACGGCGATATGTCCCGATGTCCCGCTTGGATTTCCCGCTTGTTTTGAATTATATCCTCTGGTTGGTCGTGTATTTTTCGGGAAAATCAATGTTTTGTTGCTTGTAACATCGCATGACAACTTACTGTAGTTAATTCATTTAGGATGTAGTTGGAATATTATTACAATGTTTTTAGTGCTTTGCTACTAGCAAATGTTATAACAATGATTCAATGTTACCATTCTTATCGTTCGTCAAATGTAGCTACAATATCTCGTGGAAGTTAATGAAATATATTTAGCACGTTAATGGTAATGATTTTCTTGTTCTACTAAACTAGACTAAATCTACCATCTCCGACCACATCGTTATGACCATGAAGTGAGATAGTGGTCAAACGCTAGAATTATAAGCTATAAAAAGAAATATATAGAAAATCTTCAAGTAAAAAAACATTTTGTTTCTTGAAAAAAAAGCCGGTAAAAAGCTATCTATCTATAGATAATAATACTTTATATTAATTTTTAATGCAATGTGAAACAATGGGCGGTTCAATTGCTCAAAGCAATTTCTACCTAACGACCCTTTTTTCAGAGGAGAATTAGATAGTATAATCAGGCGTTGTCAGGAGAGCTACATGAGCACTTAGCATGTTTTGGAGGCAGTTTGTCAAATTTGAAGGTGGGTACTGGAATTAGTCCCATGTGTTATCTTCGTATTATTTACAGCGTTTTTCTTTAACGCGTGGTACTTAAACTGGTTCAAATCTTCATAAGCCACGAAGTCGGTTCCCGTCATCATTTATTATAGCATTACATATGTCATGTTTTAGTGAGTGACAGTTGGTAAGCCAACGCTTTGGAACAACGCGATTGTTACGTATGTCACATAAATCCTAGCTATGTATTTTTATTCCGCTAATCTTATAAAGGAGAAAGTAAGTATATATGTAAGTGTGTATGTTTGTTACTCCTTCACGCTCAAACGGCTCCACCGATTTTGATGAAATTTGGTATGGAGATTGTTTAGTTAGACCCTAGACTAACACATAGGCAACTTTTCATTCCGAAAATAATTGCTGTTCCCGCGGGATAAGCTAATAATTCAAAAACCTCTGTTACTACTTCTTTACGCTCAAACAGCTATACCGATTTTGATGGAATTGGGTATGAATATAGTTTAGAATCTAGAATACTTAAAACATTGGCTACTTTTATCCCGGAAAGGGTATAATTCCCGTTTGATAATTGAAATAGCAGGAAAACCGTAATCCATGCGGGTAAAACAGTGGGGCGCTATTGGTATTAATAAAATCTAAATAATTCCTTAGCGTGTTTAATGAGATACAGTTTTGTTTGCTCTTATACAGGCAGACTTTTTGGCTGTTTCTATGAATCTTTCAAATAATTTTATGAGTTAGTAACTACTATGATGTGTACCCACCCAGATACCATCAGTTTCTGGGATAACATTTAACACATAGATAGTTGATAATAAATAAATAAATAAATTCTTTATTGTCATTTTCAAGGCACACAATGTTACATCTAAAGATTAAATATGTATATGATTATTACAGAATAAAGCCTATATGAAGTATGTTATTATGTACCTATAGAGATCCCTGCACCCCTGTATGAACTGTGTTACATGGTGACAGTAGGTAAAACATAACCTGGTTTTGGAACAAATACATAATATTTGTCGCTATTTAAGTACTTTTATGCACAGGTGTATGTATTTTAGACGGTACAGGTGCTCCAGTGGTATCAATTACTGTAGAACGTAGTATTTTGCCTCAAAGTGCTACAATACAGTAGCTTGTTAAGGTGTTAACTATTGGTTATAGTATTGGTGTAACTATTAACTTTATGCCGATATACCTCAATTCGAGTCTGCCAAAAAAGCATGCATATACAGATGTTATCATGATTTCAAAAGACTTCATGCCTGTCATCTGTACTTCATCCTCCATAAAAACATATCCATAGAGCGCCAAGTGAAATACAACTCGATAATATCAGATGACTGTGTCCAGAAGCTGTGACCTGCAACTACCCTCAAAACTAGGATTAGACTGTTTCCGCGCAGCTGTCCTAGTACGGTTGAGAGTGACAAATAGGCAGATGATATTTTTTGACTCAAATTCAGTATTCATAATTAATATTTACAAGTATACCCTCCTATTAGTTGGGTACTTTACCACCATACAAGCCAAACTATTTGTTTGGCCTTAACCTAACAATATATTATACGTATGCATTCGCTGTCTATCTTTTATTCTCTATTCCATAATGGTACTTACCGGAACTTAATAAGGAAATTATAATGTAGCCCATTTTAAACCACAGCTTAGCTTAACATAGTCTTTTTTAAAATAGCAATTAATGCATAATCAAATCAAACCCTCTTGACACGAACGCCATTTCATGAATATATTTTGTCTAAAATATACCATGAGCAAGACTGCATGTCGCTAAATTTTAATTTCTATCTCATCCGATGTCCATTCCACAACGGTGCGCGAAAGAGCAGAAAAAAGCTAAAATAGCTTTTCTAGTTAAAGTTAATGTCCGTAATTACCATCAAAGTTTAGATCGTGTGGGTGAGCGAAATTTTTAATCCTTTTTTAAATGTTTAGTGGCAAATGACTTTGACTACTGCTGCTACTACTATGCTGCTTTCATACTATGCTAGTATATGTACATATCACCGAAACTGAAACGTGGTCTCTGTCTATGGGCTTAGTGAAAAGGCTTAGAGTCGTACAACGAGCTATGGAGAGGGCTATGCTCAGGGTTTCTCTACGCGATCAAATCAGAAATGAAGAGATCCGTAGAGGAATGAAAGTTACTGACATAGCCCAGCGGATTAGCATGTTGAAGTGGTAGTAGGCAGGACACATAGCTCAAAGAAGCGATGGCTGTTGGGGCGAACGGTTTTCGAATAGAAACGACGGACGAGCAAGCATAGAATAGGACAGCCACCGACCAGGTAGACAGACGACCTGA
The DNA here is from genome assembly GCA_934044485.1 of Apeira syringaria. Classification (NCBI taxonomy): domain Eukaryota; kingdom Metazoa; phylum Arthropoda; class Insecta; order Lepidoptera; family Geometridae; genus Apeira; species Apeira syringaria. Next base: position 12,442,407 of record OW203662.1, on the reverse strand, counting down.
ATGAGAATGCAGGAAAGAGCTGGATGCGGGTCGCTTTCAACTTATCCATGTGGATATCAATAGGAAAGGCCTTTGTCCAGCTGTGGACGCTCTATGGCTGAGATGATGATAAAGATGATGACATAGCAAACATGCTACACCAACTAACCTACGCATGTACATATTGGTCGTAAGACATTTTCCTTTGCCTGCTTCTAGAAAATGTCACATAACACACAATGCGCTCAGGCAGCTATTCTTGATTGCTAATTGGTATTTAAGATCATCATCATCATCGCAACCAGAGGCCGTACACGTATTGTTGGTCATGTGCCTCCCATATCCAGAATAAATAAAATAAATAAATAATAAATAAAAAAGCCGTTTAATTCCATATTCATGTTACATTTCAAATGTTATTATTAGCTTATTCCTTTTTTGTTTAAATATGGACCCCTTTTTGGGAAAAGGCCTCCTCCAACTTTTTCCACTTATCCCTGTCCTTGCCTGTATTTGTCCACTCGTTTCCTGACATCTGGATAATATCATCAGCCCACCGTCTTGCAGGTCTGCCAACATTCCTCATATCCAGAATAGTTCAATCAATTTAGATAGCGATCTTAACGTATGCCGAGAGATAAACAAACTAATCAAACAATCACACTTACAAAATCCTTTCCCATCATTACCGCGCACTTTAAAGCTATTAAACACTAACCGAAATAATAATCTATAAAAGAAACCATTAAAAATAACCAAAATAATCTAACCATTTAAATTAATGTCCAAACTGCGCTTGCAACACAACACAACTGTGGCTCACTGCGTTACTTAAACGTCTAAACGCGATTAGATATGAGAGCACTTACGGCCAAATCAATTGGACGTACCATTCGATGCAAGACAATAATACTAGATATATCTATGTACATTATATGTGTTGATTTGTATCAACGTCATTCCAAGGAACAAATTTAAGTCTATATATTGGTCTTGGAATACGGAATGAGTCACAGCATTCGCTATGGTTTTTCGTATTTAAAATTATCATTTATATTATATCCATACAATTTAGTAAATGAGAGACTAGCAAGTGTAGCAAATGGACTTCCACCGATACCAGTAGACAGGCGACCTGACTAAGATCGCAGGTTTTTTTTTTTTTTTTTTTTTTTTTTTTTAATGATTATAAGCTTGCGTTTGACCACTGTCTCACCTGATGTTAAGCGACGACGCGGTCTAAGGTGGAGCACGCAAACTTAGAAGGAACCTATTCACTCGCGACTTGAAGACTCCGGGGTTGCACATATCGGGAAACACAGACTCAGGCAGTGATGGAGGAAGGCCTGGATGCGAGCCGCTTGCAGTTGGTCCTTGTGGAAATCGATGGGGGAGGATATGTCCAGAAGTGGACAACCTGATAAATAGCTGAGATAATAAAGACGATAATTAAGAGGCAATGTTAAAATAATACGTTCTTAGAGACTAGTAAGTACAGTATTTTTTTCTAACATCACTAACTATCGCAGCGCACGCGATATAAATAAGTTTAATGTTCTTTTTAACCTTGTATGAACGTATTGGAGTGTTTATTGGAATACTTATTTTTGATTTAGCTAACAAAAAAAGAAGAGGCTCTCAATTCGGTTGCATTACATAAAAGTTGTACTAGTGACTTCTTTTCATGAACTTTTAACACAATTTACTTGAAAATAAACAGAAATACTTGACCTATTTTCACAAAATGGATCCAATCTGGTAGTATTCACCTTCTGAATGAATAATAGAAATGAATAATATAAATTAAAACTAATACACATCTTAACGTTACGTAATAATTTTAAAGAGAGCTCATTCAGTGCCTATCAAATCAAATCAATTTCTTTATTTACTAAAATGTTCTAACAAGCATGGTGGTAAATATAAATTATGTCTGAAACATTCTACCATTACAATGGCGTGCAAACATGAAACATTACATAAAAAAAATTAAATTAGAAATACAGAGAAAAATTTTGCATGTCGAAAAATGAAATGCGTGAAGCGTGATGCATGAAGCCTCATCTAAGTATTCCGACGAGTATTTTTATATTTGAAACTTGACATTATTTTATTTTATTCGGGGCCTACTTTAGCTATATTATTCAAAAATGTTATTAATATTTACCTAAGAAGAGCCAACCAAAGTTACAAAGCTAAGTTTTATACGCGATCACGGAAATATCAAAATCTAACGGCCAATATTCATAGCTACTGTAATAATCATACTTTTAATATTTTCATTAAAACTAAACATTATTTATAATAATTAGTATATGTTTTCTATTCGTTTACTGTTTTTAAAAACAATAAATAATACGCAACTGTGGAACAAATGCAGCCCATGAAGTGGTTCATAAAGTCTGCTATTATAAAATAAAAAGTTAGTACAAACTTATATTCAAAGCTGCTGTTTCCGCGCTGCACTCAATATTTAACACTAGAAAGGACAAAGCCACTTAACTTTGTCCCGCAGTGTACCTAGTGCACATCGTGTACCAAGTGCGGTACATTGTCGGCCAATACTGTTTGGCAAAAATTATATTTAATTATATGTTTGTATTGAAAACGTAATACGTCTGTTAAAACCACACGTTTTCCCATATTTCCGAAAACTGAACTCCATAAAATTAGCCTTCTCGCATACTACACTAATCAAAATAATATTTGTTAGAATTTTACCTTTTACCTTTACCTGCCCAGACAAACGAGCATGACGCATACTATTATTCTCCCGCGGGTCACCTTTTTGATTTGATTTAGTTATTTTCATTATATAAAATACCTATTAAATTTATAAAGGGCCGTTCCAATTTTTCGTAATATGGTTGTTGACGATAAACAGGACAATAAATCATTATTTTATTGATAACTTATCTTTTAAGTAGTCTATGTACTACTGAATTGCGAATCAAACGTTTAAGATACTAAAATATTCATCAAGTTTTCTGGATATAATATATCTAACAATATAGTAAGGAACAGTATTACTGCGCTACCCTAAAAATTAAAGAGTAAAATCAGTCGCACTCATCAAGCAAAGCCTTGTCTACACGTATAAAACCCCAATAGTGGCCATTTTATTTTGTCATGCGGTGTAAAATGTATCGGGTAGCAAGCGGTACAGTGTCAGCCACATTTGCGTGGAGTGTTTGAGCTTACTTACGATCTCCGGATTAACTTGCCGCTTGGCTGTTTTAATTGCAATATATACGTGTTTTGGCTGTTAAATAATAGCACAGATGTGCACGAAAACCACACTGCCTTAGCCACTGCCTTTATCAACCGATCAAATAGGTAAGACTATGGTCTCCCTTGTCAGTACTTTGACATGTGATCAGTGGGAGTACTTTCTAAGGGGCGCTTTGCTTCAGCAGCGCTTAGCTGTCACGGTGTTTTAGCAATAAAAACTTTTTAAAAATAATGTAGGCATCATTTGGTAAAAATTAAATGCCTTCTTCTTTCCGTATGCCAAAAGCGTATCATATCGGTATGTTACAACAAAAAGACCCAGATACTCTTTTCGGTTCAAATTCATACACTTTGTGTGTATAGCAAAATAATACGCTGAAGGCTAAATTATATAATTACATTACCAAACATCACTTATTATTGTAGTTAAATGAATATTCCATATTCGCTAAGAAAGAGGTCCAAACACATTTATCCCTGTCATACATAGGGCGGAACTCTAAAATACACAAACTGAGCTCTGTAATATGTCAAACATAAAAAAACAGTAAATTATTTAAAGTCGGTTCTGTTTCGATCTGGCTTTTATTTATTGTACAACGATAAAATAAATGTGTGTTGTTATCATCAACAGCCATGGTTCTAGTTGTATCTGTGGGCAAAGAGTGGCGCAATGAAAGTTTGACTTAATTTTTAATCTAGCGTAGTCAATAAACGGAGTTATAAATATAAAATAAAAATTCTTAACATATTGAGATGTTATCTAGAAATAGGAATGGTGGATCGATACCCTGTGTAGGTGTCGGGAACCGGTAGCGGGTAATAAGCATGGTGCAGCATAGGAGCGATAGCGGTTTTTAAGTATTTCAAAGATTTCTTACAATAATTGTTTTGTCTGTAGTAAGATTTGTTTTATTATATATAATTAATCTATTAATGCATAAGATGGTTTTAGGATTTTTATTCATCAATTATACATTCATAAAAGATGTTTTTAACAACCATATATTATTATTGTTAATGTACATAACATTTATAGTACACGTAAATGTACTGAACAACATATATAGAATAAGGTGTACAATATCTTATATTAGCTCTGCGTGAATGTGCTACCAAAAGCTGTCTTATTAACACGACTGCAGATTTCATGAGAAAATATTGTATATCATCTCATCATTAGATCCATATAATATTTGCTATAAACGCACAGTAGTGCGTTTGAAAAAAAAAACACTATATTTCCCCGTGCGATAAGCTATACATGTATATCTAGGCTATGCTACCTTGTCTATTACCTCATAAACTATTCTTACGGTTATGTCCCCGTCGGAAACAATAACAGTTATGTCTATTTTATTGAAGTGCTGCTTTTATTCCTTTGTTACTTACGGAAAACACTAAAATACTAGTAACCCATCAAACTAGAAAAATAAAACGTACTGTTATGATAATAAAAGCGAATTCACAAAGAAAATACAATCAATAATAGATTAAAATTCAAGTTCAGATTAAATTGGAGGTCATATACAGGTTATTAAATTAACGTTCTGTCGCAGCTCGCTTTGTTTTACGATGCTGGTGATTTAGTAACTTTTGTTTAATCTGTGGTAACGCTTTATGCTTATGACTTGGAGTAGATCGTAAAGCTAACCGCAGTAAAGTACACAAGTTGCTCTCTACTGAGTCGTAAATTTCCGATGCATGCGCCGGGAGAATTTCGTTAGGTTGCCCTAACCGGGTCCGGATTTGGCACCACGATTTTTAAAGCCGGGAGAGTTCAAGTTATTGTTGTCTTGTCTTGTAAGTTTTTGTTAAACATGGATTTAAAGTTATTTTATAGATGTTATGAAGTAAAACTTAAGCCTGCAATGGAATGATCCATTGGCATAATTAGCTTATTAAATGCTGCCTCCTATAGAATGTGACAAAATCTGTGAAGAACGAAGTCGGTCTTCTCATCATTGACATTTAAAAAATATTATCTCAATAATTTTGAAATGACAATATCATATCTTCCTCAAAATTAAATGATGTATAAAAGTACAATATACAGCACTAAACCATATATTATAGTAGCTGCACCCCGCGGTTACACCCGGTTACCCAAAAAAAGTCTATGTGCTATTAGAAACTATATATCCTGTGTGTCAAATTCATTTAGATCTGTGTAGCAGTTCTAGCGGGATCAAGTCGCAACCATCCACACATACAACTTTTAAAAAAAGGTTTATCTAAATCGGTTTTGTCATTGCTAAAGCTATATCAAGTATTATTATATTAAGCTATATATATTATATTTTTTATCCCGATTACGTAACCATGTGGGATCGTCACACTACACACGGAACCTGTACGGTTGGAACGCGGCTGGATTATATATGAAAATAATCTTAATTAATCCTATTAATAAATATATAAACGGAATACTTGTGAGTGTGTATACATGGAAATAGGCTACTGTTTTATGTCGGAAAGTGTAAAATTCCCGTGTAACCGTTGAGCGCAGATAATATTGTATAATATTTATTTATTTATTTACACCAGAATCAAATACAAAAATATGCAAAAGTAAACTTAGTTTCGCTTTCTCTAAATAGCAGTTTTGATGAATTTAAATATTAATATAGAAAGCCCCCCTGCAGACAGTTGTTAGCTACTTTTGAGAGAGGCTGGCAATATTTCTTATCAAACTTAAAAATGTTTGCGCGAACAAAGGTACAGAAAAGGCTAGTAATTTATTTCATAAGCCTCAAACCGATGAACAAAATTCAATCTGGGGGTGGATGTTGCCTCCTATGGCTAAAATATTTATGAAGTCACACGCGAGGCTTGTAGCTATAGGCATCATTGCTTCAAAGGTTAAGAAAACGGTGAATGTTTCATAGTACAAAGGTTAATATTACAAATACTTCAATAATAAAAATAGTAAATAGAATTGAAATATAACACGAAATGCCGACGTTGTCGATGAAATATTATCTCAAGTCTGCTATTTCAGTAATTATTTAATAATATTCACATTAACTATTAGACTTTTCAATAAGTCTAATAGTTGGTGTGTTAAATGTACCTTCGCAATGTTGATCTTACAATGATCTAACATTTTTCGAGATTACTTCGTTCTTTGCCTACAATAAATACATAACTAATGTTAAACATAACTAATTGGCTACGTCGAAAAAAAATATCAGCACACCAAATGGATAAAGGATTTACAAGTTTTTAATAATATTAATATTCCTTCAAAGGACGTCGCTATTTATTATTATGTTAACCCTTTTCATCTCTGAGCGAGCCGTATGATTTTTTTATCGAATTTTTCACATTCTGATCTTTTTCAGATGTATTTGCAAAAGTTGTTGAATATTTAATACAGTTTGAAGGAAAAATCTCATTCATTATATATGAAACTCTATACATAAGAACTTTTTATTTTCAATATTTGTTGTATTATTGTATGATAAAGTTACACAAGAAGTTTTTAAATATTTTTTTAATAAAATATTTAAACACGTCCAGAGTAGTAGATAGCTCAATGGATTAATTAAGGAGAGTTCCGAAGTAAGAAAAAAATATAAAATGTACAAAATAAATGCATAAAGTAATGGTTTATGAAAGGTGAATGGTTAATTAAATAATTCATGGCCACGAATATTGCACGCAGCTTAAACTTGACACTTGACTTTTCATTTAATTTAATCTTAATGATGACCTTTTTATTTTTGACTATTTAAATTTGACATAAGTATTAAATTGTATTTAAATCTGACATCTTATTGTATTCCATTTAATTTTGTCTTGTATTTGTACTAAATGGGTGTAACTTGCCTGAAATAAATAAATTTTGATTTGATTTGATTTCATTTAAACAACTTGGAAAAAAAATGTTGTATAGTCAATGTGAAAACATCGCAAGCATCGAAATATCGCAGCCATCTTATATAAAATCAGTCAATTCACTTATCTAAAATAACTGCGACAACAGTTTTTTAAGCGACAGGAATTAAAGGGATTAAACATATTTTTCCTTCAAAAATTAGAACGTATGAAGAGAGTATTTTTATAGTTTTGTCAGATTGATTTGACAGTTAGATTTTGAACTACGACATTTTATTAATTTATTCACAATGTATCATAATATATCAGTTAAAGAAGATGCTATTGTTATAATAATGCAGTAGGATTTCAGAAACTTTGCCCATTGGTTGTGACTTAATGACTGATGTATTTTTTCAGTATATACTTCGTAAGTCTTAATCGGTTTTTAGATTATAATTATAGATGAAACTCACGATAGTTTTCAGACTCAAATAGAATATTATTTTGAATGGTTTTTTAAAGGTTTTTTTTTATATTTGTTTTAAGTTATGTGAATAAAAACGTTATAAACTAATTATATTAATTTAATACCACTGCTATTATAAAATTAGAAAATACCGAAGTCTTTTAACGCATGCTGTCTTTTAAACCTGTATGATAACAAATAATTCTGCATGTATAAAGAAAACAAGTAATGATTAAGTAAACAATCATAATATATAGCACCGACGTTAACAATTTCATTAACATCGCTTATGAGCTCGATCGTAACCGGTCTCGCGTTTTCTCACATAATATTACACAAACTACAAATTTAATACTGAAACTTTGTTTAATAACATACTTAACTCGGCATAATAGCGGATTAAGTTAATTTAACTCGGGATTAACGAAACTTGAACTGCTCTGGTTAGGTTTAGACGTGGTTTTACTTTGAAACCCGAGTGTTTGTTGGTAGAAGCTAAACAGCGTTGTTTTGATTCTTCGTCTCATATCCAAATAGTATGGAGAATGTCATCATTCATAGAATTTGTTATATATATGTTTGATCTTGTTTAATTTGACTGAGCATGCTCATGACTCCTCTAAGTTTCGATCGAGTTCCATTGGTGACGGGCCGGTTGGCGCAGTTGGTAGCACTCTGCCTTCTGAGCCACTGGTTCCGGGTTCGATTCCCGGACAGGTCAAACATTTGTGTGCATGAACATGTTTGTTTGACCCGTGTCTGGGTGTGTTATAATATAAGTATATATATCAGTCATCAGGTTACCATAGCATAGGCTGTGCCTAGTTTGGGACCTGAAGACCTTGTTATTGTTATGCTATGTTAATAAATAAATAAATTAATAAAATTGGTAGTGGTCTCTAGAAGATTAGAATAGTGGGTGTGTGTGTCGTGAATGTGTTACATCTGAAATGTGTCCGTATCAATACGGTAGCCTAATTAAAACATGAATTTGATTTTGATACTTTAAACCGTTATATAATTTCTTCCTAGCAACATTCTTCTTCCTGTCACAGTTTGATATGCATAATTGAAATCATTTATTTATCGTTATTTATACCACTGTCTCATTTGATGGTGAGTGAAGATGCATAGACCCAGTGCTAGACTCAAAATGCTTACTCTCAAGGACTGCTGCCTGAACAGAACACACCATCTGTTTGGTGAGAGTTATTGGTGGTAACTAACTCGAAACTACCCTAACACCATGCGGAAAGTTTGAAACGCTATTACTTTCACGGAGACTCAAGCCGTTGGTGGGGATCAAACCAGCGTCGGTCACATTGACAGCCGAAACTCCCACCGCTGAGCTATCATTGCTTCAAACATTGCGTTAGACGAAGAACCATGTAACCTTTTAAGCGATGATAGTTCAGCGGGACACTGGTTCAATCCCCAACAACAGCTTGAGCTTCCAGTGAAGGTAACACCGTTAATAAATTCTCAGTATGATGGTAGGATACTTTCGAGTATCCACCAGCTATTACTCTCAAGTTTGAAAAATTGTCACCAAATACATAGTGTGTTCAGGCATCTGTCCTTAAGAGCCAGTGAGCATGCTAGGTCTAGCGTGATAACATCATCGACCACATCGTCACTGACCATAGATATGAGACCATAGACGTGATATAGTGGTCAAACACTAGATCTATACAGAAAAAAAAATTATTAAAAATAACTAGGTGTAAACAATGTAAATATTTATAAAACATATTGTATTTACCAAATACCAAAGTAAATAGAACGGGCATTACGAGCCTCATTTCAATCAACGCTCCATTTAATTTCGCTTCCTCAATATTAAATTACATTTCCGCGAAAAAAAAATTGTAACCATTTTTGTCGTCGTCGTGAATACAGACTGATTTTTTCGCATACCGCCTTTCGCGTGTCGAGATAATGGCATCCTTATATTGTGAAAACCCTAGTTTTGCCTACGGCGACATTTGAATGTCGCGATGATCCGCGCCTAACGGTGGATTTTGTTTTTTCCTGCTCTCATTTGTGCTACGACCGTGACCTAGTTATGGTGAAAAGTGCTGTTCACAACATTGTGATATCGATTACAAAAGCGTCGGCGCTTAGAAAAGATCATCTATTAAGATTGTGAAGTCAACTGGAGTGTGTACAACATATAATATCCTTGTTATGTATACTTTCGAGTACCCGCCTGGCTAACTATTACCTTTAAGGCGTGCTTATAGCAAATGTTTAGGTATTATTTGTTTTTTAGAAAATTTTACTTAACCGGATTTTGAATCCTGATTGTTCCTTTATGCTGAACCAAAGATACTAAAACTGAAAAAATCAAAGCTCTGTCTCCTACACGTGATTTATAATACATTTTTTAAAATAGCGGTTTGTCATTTCACAGCGCCTTAAGTTTGAAAAACTGTCACCAAACACATAGTGTGCTCAGACTATCCTTCAGAATCATGCAGTTATCATTTTAAGTTTTGCATAATTCTACCTTTTACAACATCATCACTGAACATCGGGCGAGTTTGTTGTCAAACGCTAGATTTATAAAGTACTAGCTGCGCCCCTACGTGGCTAGCCAAGGTACTGGAATGTACCGTACCACCATGCTGTGGATTTGATAACGATGCTATTTACACGAAAAGCTCAAGCTGGATGTGAGGATCGAACCAGTGATCGTTAAGTTGACATTTAAGCACGGCATCGCGAAGAATTTGCAGCTTTGCTATGATTTATATATGACATGAATATGATGAATCTAAGTGTCTGTCCGTCCAACTTGACATCGTTTTCGTGACCTACTTATCGGAGGGGACCAACAATTTTATCTCACAATTTATGTGTACCGACATCCTCTTAGAGCATGTTTACACGATATATTGTAAACATATCAACACAATCCCTATTGTGTACCGATTCTTATCAATAATAGTCTGTTTACTTGGATATTGAAAATGTCTCTAACTTCTGCAGTAATACTTTCATCTCATATATTTCTTGGGATATAACAATTTTAATTCAATTTACGTCATCTTTTGAAATGATAATGTATCTGTTGAATGCTAGATCTGTATATTTGAATTAAGAATGACATATTCGGCGTCTAATTTGGTATTCAAATTGCGATCGTGTCGCGTTTGGACCGTCTTCGAAATTCAAAATCGGCTTTAGCGTGCGCTCGTTACTAGACCCGTGCTGGGGCGGACACACGTACTCAATCGGGTCTTGACAGTCCGAAATCGACGGCTATCCTGAAAGCGTGACTTTTGCCCCCGGAATTGACGCGTGGCGCGGGTGCCAGGGTGGGGGTATTGATCGCGAATGCTCGGTCTGACTTCGGCCGGCGTCGGCTCTCTACGACCAACTTCGGCGTTACTTGAGAGTCGCGACGCTGACGTGCAACCACGGCTCTTTTGGTCAGTTGGTGTGTCAACTTTGCTGGAAGGAGTTGATTGGAACTTTAATTAGGACAAGGTTACCGACGTGGGCGTAATTCAGTTTACAGTAGCGTTTCATGTTCGCTTTAATAAGTTCGTTTCTTGACTTTGGTCGGAAATTTTGACCTCCGTTTCCTCTCGCTCGTGTAAGTTTTACGAAGTTCGATGCCTGGAAACTTGGTAGTTTACTTTATAGAAATTTCAATTTTGGACTTATTACTGAATTAATAAGCCAGCCTTAAGTTATACGATAAAAAATATCCTAAATTATTAAATTGTTCACAAATGTAAAATGCCTACACGATTAGCCAGCGTTTAAGTCGAGTTTTTAAATCACAATGTGTGGTTGCAGGAGTCACTTGTCGTGGCAACATATTCTTAACTTTTTTTATTGAGAATAGGCAAGCGTTTGACCTCTTGATGTTAAGTGATGATGCGGTCTACGATGCATCACGCCTGCCTTAGAAGAAACTGATTTACTCACCTAATTCATTGGAATTATGACAATGTGTAACTTTAGTAGGGTTCGTAAGCTTTTTAGCTATTAGGTAGGAGGCCTACAAATTATATGGTATATAAATTTTCTACCTATGCCTACGAACTTGCCTTGCTCCAAATGTTGTGCACATTACTATGTGTAAAATAGAAGGCTAGGTTATAACTAGCATAGACCGCATTGTAATAGCGCTATTTAGTGCGTTTCTGTATTTGAATGCTCGCAGCTAATCTTCTGCATTACAGCAGAGATGCAATCAGGAATGGACCAAGGGAGCAGAATACTAGGCGATATGAGCAACGTTTAAATCTGCTGTCGCAAATGAAATCCAAATGTGACGATCAACTATTAATCGCTGAACTAAAGCAAAAACGTCTTTATTCGTACAAATATATGCGTGAGTGCGTTCGTCACAGACGATTCGATCTGGTTCCGAACAATTTGGTTTTTGTCTTAAGTTGTTCTGCCAGAAATTGCCGAAAGTTGGTAAGAAAGAAACATTTTATTCTCACGGCACGGAACCCTTTAGGGCCTGTTTCAAATTTCAAATGAATTGGTTTTTTTAACGATTCGACATCAGTTATTTGTGTTTTATTATTTATATGTTATATTAATATACCTGGCTTTTTGTATTTTTTGTACACACACCTTTCTGTGATTTCTAGTCAAACTATATATACTTATATTTTGTTTTTAAACTGCCAATTTAAATCAGTATAACAATATTTTAATTATAGTCTTGTATCTGTTAAACAGAACTATCTTCCAAAAAATAATCTCCCTTATTTATCTTCCAAAACTTCAAGTTTAGTTTAATTATAGTTATAACTATTTTATTAAATCAAAGGAAAGAAACTAAAACAATACAAGCTCACGATATTTTTACAGCTTATGTTGTCTCAGTTGATATTACAAAAGTAGGAAAAAATGTTAATTTTACGGAAATTTTATTTGTTTCACACCCAGACCCCCGCACTACGATTCCCTGAATCGCGGGAGGCATGGGCACATACAATTACAGCACACAAGCACCCAAAACCCGGGACAAACATCTACACTCATCGCACGAATGTTTGCCCCTGCCGGGATTCGAACCCAGGGTCCCGACGACACAGAAGTCAATGTCACTGACCACTGCGCCACGGCGACCGTCAAAAATTTAAAATGCAGAGACAATGAGGAGCCAATAAAAAAATAACGTGACTGTTACCACAATTTAAACGGATGTGACTTTCATTGTTATGAATGACAAGTACTTGCTAAATTCGCAATATGAAAGCTAAAAATTACTATGATTGCTGAAGTATCGGTTTGTTTTCTTTTATTATTCCACACGAGTGAAGCCGGCACCGCCGCGAACAATCAAAACGTTTTCATTTCGGCTACGCACCGTCGCGTCGCGTCGCGACGGATCCTACCGGATCCAAACGCAGATCTGGGTCAGAATACACCCGCGGCCCGTATTCGCTTAATTGAAAAAGTTAAATCGGACTATTTTCGAGAAATCATGTCGAATTTTTGTTTTGTTTCGAACGTTCGATCGTCTCAGAATAGGGCCGTTTTTAAATTTTAATCACTGTACGCCTTACACGAGACTTTGCGTTTGATTCTTGGATTCACTTTTATATATTGGCATATTGTCCTGTTTTATATTTTTATTTCATATTTGAATAGTTATTTTGTACTATATATAATTATAGAGAAAGCTTCTTTTACCTACTGAGTACTTTAAAAAGGAAAAATTATCGCCTTGCCTTCTTTTGGGTTTGCAAGCAGGCTCACTTTTAGGGTGATAGGTATTTGCCAGAGATGTTTATTTCCGTTTCATCTTTCCGATCCTCTTCATTATCTTTCAGCAATGGAATGTCCCACCGCTGGATATAATAATATGTAGGTATTTACATTGATCTCAACATGGAGTCATTCGAGTGATTTTTGAGCAGCTTCTACCCTATGTTTATAGGGTAGCCTATGATTATTGTCACGTTTTTTGACCCATTAGAAGCAATCAGTTATAATATGAGCCCTATGCACTGCCAATTTAGCTTAATAATCTTCTGAATACGTAAGTGACTTTGTTCACTTATCGATGATACGATACGGATAGTGAATCGTGCACCTTTTAGCTTTGCTTACATGACCCATTTTGATTCAGCCATTCGTTCGTGTGGTGATGAATCTTACTATTTTGTGTGCGCTGGTCTAAAAATTGACCAACATTCATATTCAATAGAAAATACAGATAAGTATGTAGAAGCATTTTCGCCCACCCTATTTTATAAGTAAACATTTTTAAGGCGTACATAGTAAGTAAACAAGTAATATATTAACTCGGCGTCATCATATTGAAGTAGGGCTGCTACTTGCTTCAGGACAACACTAAAACTTAACACTATATATTTATTCTTTTTGAACATCCAGGATGTACTTATAAAAGTCAAAACAATTACTAATATCCAAAAAGATTTGTACTATATATTTTTATAATTTTAACTGTACTTTTAAAATTAGTTACAACCTTCAGCTACTTTTATATATACAAGTTGCTTAAAAGATTAAATGAATTTAATAATGTTAAGGTACATTATTTGTCGTATTTACAACTTAATTTACGCAATTACTCCACTTATATATATATTACATTGAATCAGTGCCAACCCTAGGTCAAACCGGTTGATAAATCGACGGCGTAATGTATACAAACAATACAATAAACAACTTCAGCGACGTCTTAAATGTGCTATGTATACCTTCCAGTGATACGTTTACTGTTTCATTTAGATATAGTGTTTCTTATTAGATAGAGTATTTACTTGATTTGGAATTGGCTTTCTTCGAATTTCGTACATGGTTTGTGTTGAATTTAATATTTTAGGAAGGAGTATTTAGTGGCAATGTTTTCAAACCAGCTGTGAGCACATCCAATATGACCACATAACTGTTATCCTAATAGGAAAATTCTGCCTGACAGATTAACCTGTCCTCCAAAGCGCCCAGTTGCAAATGCTCTAGCAGTTACCGTCGATGTTGTGAACGCAAAGTAGGTACATTTTGTGGGCCACCTATCTAATTTTAATATTGTATCGGGGCCCGACGCATTGAGGCAACGGGATGATACAGACGACAGGATGTTTCGCAGAGTCCCCTTACATTGACGGTTACACTACACGAAATGTGTTCTCAACTGAACTCTGAAGAACGTATCGTGGAGTACCGGTTACTGAGACAGTGCGAAGTTGCAAAATCTTGACAGCTGAATCACTTGGTACTCCAAAGTACCTAAACAAAGACCCGTAAACGTCGGCCTTGCAATTCTGTGAAACAATTTGTCGAGCATTTGGTAACATTCGATCCAAACTATATACTGATTTAAGCGCCATCTGTTGACCGTGGTTAACAACTTTATGCAATTGTTTCTCATAGCAATTGTTTCTAATCTGGGTGACACCTTATTAGATTTATACAAAAAAGTGACCACATGAACCTTTATGGAGCTAGATATTATGATGCTGTGTAATGAAATATATATGGTTTTGTGTACTCCGCTTATCCTGATCATTCAGTTAAGTTTATTTGTAATCAGAAGATTCACATAGGAAATAGATTTCCTGTTAATTTGAGAAGGATTAAAGTTTAACTCACAGTGGGAGTCTATCATCATTTGGTATAAACTAAATCAAATATTTCTATTGAAACATATCTTGATGTCATTCATTCTAATCTCGGCAGCTACTACACAATTCGACCGTAAAGGCGAACAATAAAAATATATAATAATATATAGCTAACTTTTGAGAACATTGAATTAAAAGTAATAGTATGTTGTTAATTATATCAAGTTTCAAGGGTCGATATAAGACTATCGCCAATTCAACAACATCATTTTACGAAACCGACGTTTTAATTCCAATTTTTTACGATAAAAATGTCCCCAAACTCCAGCATCGCAATGTTCCATACAAACGGATCCGCGCATTTGTGGAATAATAAGTAGGGCTTAGCGCACAATTAGTGCGAACCGGTGACCTCGATCCATATAATACACCCCGCCCGACCCTTAAAAGAACTCTGCTAATTCTTCTTTATAACCTTTTTATTAGACTTCGAGAAGCGACTAAACGGGACTCGTTAAAAGTCTTAGGACTACTAAAACGAGTTCATGAAAGGAATTTGTATGGAACGGTCTATTTGCTGGTTTTCATTCACTACTCATTTAACTATTTAATGGACATTTTGACGATATTTTCGATTTGAGAGCCTATTGCAGACTTTGACTACATTTTTATGCAGTGTCAGCAATACTAAAATATAGACTATCAAACTCTATTTTATAGGTTATGGGTCTTTTAATCTGTAATTCACTGATAGCAGTAGGACTCCCGGACCTTAATCTAAATGCTTCCATCGTCAACATTTAAGTCCTATCCGGGGCCAATTTTCGTTTGTTATTTCACGGATCTCCCCATTTTTTATTTAATCTAGAGAAACTCCGAGCATAGCACTCTCCATAGCTCGCTGTGCGACCTTGAGCTTATTTACAAGGCCCATAGTTAGAGGCCACCATTCGGTTTAATTTTTTTAATACTGTATAGATATGTATATAGATGTAGAGTTTGACTCTCACTCGATGGTCAGTGATGATTGAAGCGATGGTAGCTCAGCGGTGGGAGCATCGGATGTCAAACCGCCGGACGCTGGTTTGATCCCCACCAAGCTTGAGTTTCCGATGAAGTTGACACCGTTATCTAATTCACAGCATGGTGGTAGGGTATTTTCGAGTACCCGCCTGGCTAGCTAAAATCCTCAAGTTTGAACTGTCAAAATAATAGTGTATTCAGCCAGGATCCTTTGAGAGTCAGTAAAAATTTCTAGATCTAGCGTGATTACATCTTCATCATCATCACAAATTGTAACATATGAAACTATTGATTAATAATTAAGTTAAGAGTTTTTTTGTTAAAACATTGACTTAAAATCAATAATGTATACTATCTATACTTCTTTTTGATATTTTTTTTTAAAGAGCTTTTTCGCTATATATTATCTACACTAATATTATAAAGAGGAAAGATCTGTATCTTTGTAATGGATAAAATCATAACCTACTGGACTTGATATTGATTCATTTGAAAAATTCTTTCACCATTAATTACAATTTTACATTATCTATGAGTATTTTTCTTTTATGTATTTTGATTGTATTATTAATTTTTTATTGTAAGTAAAAAGTGTGTAGTGGTAAGAAAAAAAATTGAATCCTTACTAAAGCTTTAATCATGTAACCGCTTATAATATTATACAGGTCTACCGGTCTATCTGGATCTACTGAACGGATTTTGAAATCTTTTACCAATAGATAGCCACGTTATTTGTGAGTGTCATAGGCATCACCATCATCATCACTAAAGTTTTTAATCACCACACGGGTGAAACCGCGGGGCGCAGCTTGTTACCAATAAAAATTACTATGACTATAACTATACAATACATACTATATGTTTTCTAGATTAAATCGCAGTATTGTATTCTTAAAAAGATATCCGCTCTTTTAGATACATTTAAAACATTTCTAATTTCTATGTTAATAATAGTTATGAAAATACATTCCCTGAGGGATGTTCACTATATAGGTAGGTTAGCCTACTTAATATGATTACTGTAGCGGTCTCTGAGCAGGACGGTAGCTCGGAGGTAGGTTTTGGGGTACCTATTGTTGGTGCACAAGCTCCTAAGCTAATAGTTGTTTAGGATGGAGACCGTTTCCCCTTGGTTCTTGCATCTTTGGGGATGCGGATTATAATAGCGATGAGAATCCGGAAAATTATTTTAAATTGCGAGATCCTAGTATTCAGGGAAATAATCAATATAATATCACTAGAATGTAATAATGTAGCCATATATTAGATGTATTGCGTCATTAGATATTTTTTCTTTGATATTATTAACTGCGGTACAAATATAATAGTCACGAGCACTCTTCTGCTCGATGACACAGAATAATTGTAGTTGGTTTGCACCTACTTGATTTTAATACACTGATAATTAAAATGGTGCTAAATAAGATACTTATTTTATGTTACGATAAAGTTCAAATTAGTATAACACTTATGAATGACATTATTTTTACACACAATTCAATAAAACTCGACGCACTGTAGTACTGTTATGCTGTAACTATTCTGCACAATTTTGCTTCTATGCAGTGATATGCTAACACTACACTTTTATGTATTTGGAGCCAGAATATAGGATGTAAATTTCAGAATGAAACCGCAATGGGGTATAAAAGCATTGATAATATATATAGATAAAAATATGTCAATTTGGAATGGTCAGTCAACTAACCAAACTTTAAGTTAAGGAATCAGTAAAATTTGGCGGTCTAAATTTGGATGGGTGACCGCGCTTTCGCTTTAAGCCGTCAGTCAGGATGTTTTCTTACAACATTGGACCCTTGATTGACCTGAAACACTAGGCTGGTTCGATCATCCACAAGCCCGGGTTTGACTGCATTTTGGATACTGCCTATTTGTTTCTGAATCCTCTTTGACCCAAGTCTCAGCCTTGTGGTAAAGTAATATAGTAGTAGTTAAATATAACATCAATATTTGCTATTGTTTAACTCTTAAGCTGTATTACTAAATAATAACTCAATGTGTTCAACATTACGGCCTTCCAACGAGGTCAGATTCGAGTGAAATATCAATTTCCTCCTCGCTGGTCTCCGCCAGTTCATTTATCAGAGAGCATTGGAAGGGTTAAATAAAGTATCTGCCGATGCACCCGCGGCTCCTGTTTTGATGAACCGGGTGACTGGATGTGGCGAAAATGTAGCTGTATATTGATAATTTTTGTTTCAAGTTTAGTCCATGATATTTTTTGATATTCTGCATGTATGCGTACTTAAATATATTTTGGCTTCGGAATTGTGTATGGATTTGAGTGATGGGCACCAAAGGAGGTAGATGAAATAAATATTGATGATGATTGAGATGCGAATGTTAAGATAGATGTGTGGTGTGACTAGAATGGACAATATAAAAAATGAGTTTATCAGTGGAAGCTTGTAAGTAACACCAGTGAATGACAAGTTGAAAGGTATAGGAATAATTTGGTATGGGCATATTACCAGAAAGGACGAAAAATATATGGATGGACTGTGTGAATAATGATATAGTTATGAAAGGTGCCAGTGCATTATAACTAGTGATTTCATTCACACTCATACTCCTGCTAGCAACCCTGTGTCGCAGGAGTAGACCCAAGAACAAACATATACCATACTGGACAACGAAAACTAACATTAAACGGTTAGAGAAAGAGATTCGCTATGAAGGGATGCATCTTGTATCGGCCCACAGATCCGAAACGAAGTGATTCGCCAGAGAACAAAAGCTACCGACATAGCCGAGTTCATCAGCAAGTTGAAGCGGCATTGGGCCGGTCATAATATCTGTCGCAGAAGCGATAACCGTTGAGCTCGAGCTCTTGACATCTTGACAGAAGACCGCCGAATCCACACAGTGTTTTATTATCAAAGCCAAATTAGTATTAGAATGCAAAAAAATATTTTGGCTTCTAATATCAAGTGCATTTAGGCAAAATGAAACTCAAATTTATATTTATATTTAGCAAAACATGGCTATAATATAATATGTTAACAGTAGAATATTGTTTAAGTACAATCTAGCTGTGGGGGTTATCTAAAAACTAAACTAAAATTTCCCTCCCCGTCTACCCTATAATTCAGTAGTATAGTGGGCACTTTACCGTAACTTCACTTGGAGAAGGCACATACAGATAAATGAATGAAGATTTGCTATTTAGGTAATTTCCCATTTTTTCATATTCGTGCACTTTCACAAACACTTAAGATTTAAAAATCCTCTATTACTACACATTAATACTGACAAACACTCAAGTTTGAAAATAAAACAAAACTTAAACCTTCTCATAGTAACTTCCCGCCACAATCCAAATACTCCTAATGCAAACACAGTATACGCTGACAGCAAAGCGCATTTCATTATAGTTAATGCACGCTATCACAATCTGTTCCCGAGGTGTCATACCCCGGTAAAAGCTTATATTATTAGCTATAAGTGAGCTGGTGTATATATGGCACGTCAGCTCAAGTTGAGCTTAATAATTATAGCTTAAAAGCTCGCGCGCTATCACTACCCCGTGAAAGGATTAGGAAGTTCGCTCCACTTGCTTTTTAAGTTAATTTGGGAACAACTTAAAGTATATTTCGGTAAGTTAAATGTATATTGTGGTTATTTATTCATTTTTCTCATATATGGACACAACAACCTCATCTTAATATATTACGTATAAGCTTCCTTACAAAAATCTTGGCTGTAAAAAAATATGTATAATACCAATGATGTTTTACTAAAGATGACGTATATTCATACTGCGCGGTGCTCAGATTTTGTTCCTTTACGACATAAACATGCTTACTGCGACAGATAATACGGTACAAATAATATAGAAAAGGATAGCTATATGTTTAGACTTGCGCTTGAAATACGCGTCGTACTCAAAATTACTACAATTGACTTAATTTTGCCGCCTCAGTTTCCGCGCGCTTGTACGACATCTGCCTCTTATAAACATATAATATCATTGTATAGTACGTACAAATATATTGAACCAAAAGCGGCCGAATGTTCTAATTGATTGTTTATATACAAAAAAATACATTGATTACAACGAACAAAAATAGACCGTATTGGCAATGAAAGCAAAATAGACATTTTGAAATCTTCCAATCTTCAGCTAGTAGTGGGACGAATCTTTTTACATAGCTTACATCGTTGTAGGGTACTTCTCTGTTCTTTTGCATGATTAGCTACTACCATCAAATTTGGAATAAATAATAATAATACATTGCTATACCCTACCAGGGTCATATGTACGCTTGAAAAAAATGTATTTAAGACCTGCATGTAACGCCATATGAATGCAATAAACTATTGAATATTGAGTATTGAATATATTCACTAAACACATTATACTAAATTTTGATAGGTATTCAAGGCCTAGCGTGATTACACTCTTGAATACATTTTCACTGACAAGATGGCGGTCAAAGGCAAGACCTACAAATTATAAATTTTACAACATCCCCTTAGATGTAAAACGAAGGAATAAATTTGGACGGTGTGCTACTAATAACTTTGATATGGCAAAGCGACAGGACGTTATTCTGTAGTCGTGGGTTCAAATCCCACTAGTAGCCGAATTTTTCCTTAATTAATGTGAACGTAAAATATCTCTAGATATCAATTCTTAGTAATAAGTTTTGCTGTTACACGTAATTCATATTACGTGAGCACACAAAGAACACACACGAAGAACATACAAACTGAAAAATACTAGGACTTACCCGTGTCACGCCGCTGCTGTCTAGAAGAGATCAGGCTGCCCAATGCGTCATAAGTACCTTTCGTATATTTTTGTGTCAAACATTATCTATTTCAGGTAAATACTTATCTTTAAACCAAATATACCCTCTAAAATAACAAATGAAGTTCGAACTTGAACGAATCACAAAAACCTTTCAAATGTCACGTACCTTTTAGATAAATCTATCTTTTTGTCAATTTTGGCATTTCGATAACACTCGTATCTTGAGTACATTCTTCGAATACAGGAAATTATAAAAAGAGTCCCGAAGGTTATCAAGGGTTGATTTGGATCTACCTGAGTTTTGAAGATCAACTTAAGAGATAAAGCATAATGTTGACAATTCCGTAACGATAGTGAATTTGTTCCCTTTTTTTTTTATTTGTTGATTCAGACAGTTGTAATCGGTTTAATCTCATCGTTGTCGCTCTTAAATTGTTTGTAGAGTTTGTTTGTTAAATTGAGAATATACCTGGAGCGTATTATGTTTATTTTTATTGATACCTTATAGGTTGATTTGACCTTTTTGTTTAACCATTATCTCACTAGATAGTCAGGGACGAAGTGCTCGAACATTAATATCTTCACGCTAGACCTAGAATGCCTACGCTCTAGAAGCTCAAGCGTTGGTGGGGATCGAACCAGCGTCTGACAGTTTAACCAGCTGACGCTCAGACCGCTAAGCTATCATCGCTTCTTCAACATTTTATTTATTTTAAATGTATTGTAATACAGTATCGTTAACATATAATATGTAAACTGATACAAATACATTTATGTGCATACATGTATTTATGTGCATAATTTTATTATTTACTGCCTAAAGAATGAAGCTTTTCCTGTCCTCGTTTTTGAAATACCAAAGCTTATAAATAAGCATTACTTTCGATTGATGTTTGTATACTAACGTTTTTTCTTCATTACAGGTAAGTTGGGGATCCATCATATAACTGACAACATCTGATATTACATAAATATACAGTAATATATATCCCATGTAAGTAAGAAAACTAGCTAATTATTATTATCGGCTCTTTGCAGGCGATCAGATAAACACAGGCACTTAAAATTTTACCATAAAATATTTCGTGGTAAGCTTAAGCTTACTTTAGTCATTTTCACAGATGTGTGTATTTTTAATATAAGTTTTAGACATTTAGATTGAAGATAGCAGCCCAGATCCTTGTATGAAAATGTCATTATTTAAAACTAGCTGCGCCCCGCGTTGTTACCCGCGGTGAAATGGTACGTGGTATAGACATTTTTGTGTCTACTCATCATCCCACGGGAACAGTAACATTTTTCGGTATAATAAGTAGCCTATGTATTATTCCAGGGTATACGCTATTTTTATTTTAAATTTCATGCAAAACCGTTCAGACGGTTAAGCTTGAAGGGGTAACAAACATACAAACCACAAACACACTTTAGCCTTTAGTATCAAACTAGCTACGAGCCGTGGTTTTGCCCGCGTGGTGATGATTGATGATGATGATGGTGATGAAAAGAAGCCAATGTGTTATTCCGGGACCTGAAGTATCTCATGCCAAATTTCATCCAAATCCGTTTAGCCGTTCTGGCGTGATTGAGTAACACACATCGATCCATCCATTATTTCACATGTATAATACTAGCCTTGCTCTGCGGTTATTCCCCCGTGCTAATGAAAAACGGTGATAATGGTGATGATAAAAATAAGCCTACATGTTAATCCAGGGTATACGCTTATATTTATACCATTATATATGTATATGGTTATAAGCCATACCAAATTTCATCAAAATCGTTGTAGACGTTTGAGCGTGAAAAGGTAACAAACATACACAGATACACACATACACACAAACTTTCGCGTTTATAATATTAGTAGGAAGGAAGTAGAATAAGACAGAGTTCACATACATATTACAAAATCAACAACAACAGACAGCATAAAGTTTTTTTTTTGTTTAACATTCACACAAGGTCTTCTTCAGGTCCCAAACTACTTATATACATATACACACCCAGGTCAAACAGACATGTTCATACACACAAATGTTTGACCTGTCCGGGAATCGAAGCCGGGACCAGCGGCTCAGAAGGCAGACTGCTACCAACTGCGCCAACCGGCTAGTCGAGTATTTATATCTGTACCCACAGATTTTTTTAAGCACACACCATAGTTGTAAAATACCCCTAGACATAAATATTTACACCGACGCGGTGCCATCAAAGGCGATAAATCCTCACTCCCCCGAAAGGGCCACTATACAATCCTGATTACTCATCAAGACTGCATTTAGATGCGAAAATAGTTGCTTCCGATTTCTTTCTCCCATGAAAACCCGAAAGAATTAATGACACTGACCATTGAATAGCTCGAGGGAAAGAATATGCCATCAGTTAATTTAACGTTGGGGGAAGTATCTTGAATGCCATGTTTAGGGGGGTTTTGACTTCGGTTGAAAGCAGTCTCCACCCCAGGCATTGTGACTTGTGTGTTGAAAAGACTGCGAAAGACGACAGTACGTATGGCTGTTTTTGTTGTGATTATGTTGTTCAGAATTTATTCCCGCTTCTTGCTATTTTTACTCGGAGACAGTTTCCTCTACTGACACAACTAAGATAGACAATGGAAGATGCAATATTTAAGGATTCCGCACGAGAAAAAATAACACGGATCGTAATCTATCGTAAAATATTGCGTATTTATATATAAATATTCTTCACGCCGTCCATCCATACCTTCTTCGGCCTTCCTCTACCCTCATATTCACAGCATCTCATGCTGTGAATATGAGGTAGAGGAAGCTATGATCAGCATAGAATAAGTGTGGATACACTCATACTCACTACAAAACTGGAAACGCACTATTCCGTTATATTTTTTTAAAGGTACGTAGATACGTTTTGTTAAGCTTACGTTTGACCGCTGTCTCACTTGATGTTAAGGGACGATGCGGTCTAAGGTGAACCACGAAAACTGTTTGTTTGTATATGTTTTTGTGTTACATTTTCATTCTCTCTGACTTCCATACTAAGCCAATCTATGCCTTTTAAACCTATTATTTACTAATGCTACTTTTAAGTTTCCTCTGAATACTCATTCCTTATCCTTTCTATTCACACCACACATCCATCTGAACATTCGCATCTTTGCTACATGCATTTCATTGCCTTTCATCGACCTCTTTTGCTGCTTCACACTCGGTTGTATATACTACGACAGGTCTCACATGGTTAAATTATTATTAACAAAATTATTAAACATTCTGTATTCATCAACGAGTTAATCCAAAATCTTTCAAATTTGTTTAAGTTATATAAAGGTTAGTATCGCCATAACCAAACCACTCTCTGAAATCCGTTAATCAGTCGTTAAAATAATAGCTTATAAAACAAAACAATCGAATAACCAACGTTCGGGGACGAGTCGCCCATAAACAAGTACTCAAACGGATGCGTCGCTTAAGCGGGGCAAGTCTGGGCGGAAGACGCGCACTAAATCACAGGTTGCCGCGACCCATGTATAATTCAGGAGGCTGAAAGCGACACCCGACATACACGCATAATTCCGACAAACACCCAAGAAGGCCGTATAGTGCCGTGCAACCCGACTGACCGTACCGCCCAATTTCACGGTCTACTGCGACCGGCCGGCCGAATCAATTTCGGTAAAATTTTATTCGTCCGAATTCGACCGTGGAAGTGAAATTCTATCGGTGGTCGTATATACGGTCCCTTGACGATTCCTAGTGGCTTTTGGCAACGGCAAAGGAGCCAAATGAGCATCAGTAGTTGCTGTGTACGAAAATAAATGTTTATGGTCAAGTTAACATTGGGTCGAGGATGCAATAGCGGGAAAATGTATACACTTCGTTTTCCGTTTGTTTCACTTAGTTCCATATTTACAAACTAAATAAAACCCAAGCTAATAATAACTTAAATCTGAATCTGAATGTTAAATTTCAGACTATAAAAACCTAGCAAGATTCATTAAATATTTGTTATACATAAAAATTATACAAATTTAAATGGTTTTAATCAATTGATTTGTTTAATTAAAACCCAGTTTTTAATAAAAATTCAATGGTTTTTTTTTTATGAGACAAAAAATAAAACTTAAAAAATTAGTTTATGTATTTTTTCTCAGAAATTATTAATATACCTAATTATAAAAAAAAATCAAAAATAAAAATCTAGTACGTAGCATGTTGTGTACGGATAGTCCCGCTCCTTTATGTCGTAAGACAATATAAACTTGATGTTAATTATAGCAATTGAAGTCACTTGTGTGGTAGCAGATAGCCTAACTAAAACAGTATTCTGCCAGATTCTTAGCGTCAAGCAAGGGGCTGGTTATCAAAACAATCACTATTCGCTAGTACCTAACTGACGTGTAAACAAGTTGAAGAAATAATTCTTGTTTATTTTTCAATTAATAATATAATAATATATTAATAATGTAGTATTATAATGTTTTAAACATAAGCTGCACAGGGTATATTATAAATCACTATGTTATAACAGCATCCTCAAAGGTAGGTCTAGCGTGATAATATCTTCGACCACATCATCACTGACCATCACGTGGTCAATCGCTATATCCATACAGTACAAAAAATATTTTATTACAACCATCATCCATAACAACTAAACCAAAACTTGTCATTCATCGAAAACATTTTCCTCAATTCATAATGATTTCTAAAAACGCATTACACAATCACACGATGACAGAAAGAAATTTCAAAAAGACATCAAGTATGATGCTTTTAATAGTTAAAAGAGATGGGGGAGTCTTCCAAATATGCAATATTCGATTCCCCAACATTTCTCCATCATTAATCAAAAATGTGTGCCATTAAAATGGGGTGGTGAAAGGTCTACATCCAAAGTTGTCTATGCGAATGGCTAGTAATATTTATTGTATTGAGTATTGTAATAAACAATTGTATTTGGGGAGGGTTGGCCTTTGTCAGATCGGTGCGTATGCGACCATATTTCAATTCGTTATATATTGGAGATATTTTTTTAATACACGAGTTTGTTTTTGTTACCCGCTTTATATTAAGCTGTTATGTTTATAAATTACTAGTAGCGCCCCGCGGTTTCAGATAAAGAAATAATACCGCATTTTTTACAAAAATTGAAGTCCGGTTTTTCTAAATTCTATAAAGTTGTTCGGCTTAGCACTATATTAAACGATTCCACATTACATTCTATACTATCCATATTATTTTTAAGAGATATCCTTGATTATCTCTAAATATTTGTACAATGTTTAGAGATAATCAAGGATATCATATTATTTTTAAGAGATATCCTTGATTATCTCTAAACACTTGTACAATGTTTAGAGATAATCAAGGATATCTCTTAAAAATAATATGGATAGAATGTAATATGGAATCGTTTAATATAGTGCTAAGCCGAACAACTTTATAGAATTAAGAAAAAACCGGACTTCAATTTTTGAAAAAAAATGCGGTATTATTTCTTGAACAAAATTTTAATTACGACCGCTTGTTGTGTTCATAATAGCTTATATCCACAAAGGTATTGTTTAAAAGATTTCGCCTGTTTAATATACTGCGTAGTAATCCAAGGGCCGTACTACCACGGTCCACCCTAAGGTCATAATTTCTGTGGGATTTCTATGGCGGGTAAGGGTTAAAAAGTTATTTATAAACCAATTAAAACATTCGCTGCGTTGGCGAGATAGCGTCCTCTAGTGACGTTCAACAGATGTAACAGATAATTGGATTCATACTATTCGTTCTCCAACTCAATTATGAAAATTGATAAAACAACACGTAACGGAATTTGAATAATTGCTTGATTACACAATTTATATTTGAGATGAATTCTGGGATTGGTGTTCTTGCTCAATTCACTGAAGGTGTTGTGTTTAATTATCAATGGACTTCGTTATCGAATTTAAAATAACCGTTATGAATATCGACTTTAGTATTTGTCATGCAAAATAATAATAGGGAAAATATACAACAAAAGATGTAAACATAGAACATGGCAGACCATTTGTACTCTACACCCATCGGTAAAGCCATGTAGAAAATATTTTCTTACATTGGAATGATTTATACATATTTTGAACGAACCAAAAGTTGATGTTAGTAACAAACGGGGGACCTTAAATCCGAGCAAGCCGATCCATAACCGTGGTAGCGCCGGCAAAAACGTCAAAACTCGTAATGTCACCGATTAGCGGAAATGACAAAGGGACCGTATATCCTAAAGTATCGGAGACCGTGTTTTGTATTTTTGTTTAAATTATATCGGTATTACGTACTCCTTATAATGATAAGTTACTGAATTTTTATGCTCTATTTATACACGAAAATGACTAAAATATTTAAAGCATTCAATGCTTATGAGTGTATTAATTATTAGAAATTATATTCTGTTTCTAGTTTTGATACTTACATGGTTTAAGTGAAATATTTTTGCCATTGTAACTTTTGCTGATATTTGTGTATTACAATAAGTTCAAATTCACAGATATTGAGCTTAGATACTGTGTTATAAATTACAATAAATATGTTATAAGATCCTACTTGATAAAAAATCATTAACTTTTAAGCCACTAAGAACAAATTTTATTTTCTTTACCTGTTAAGTTGAAGCATTCGTTTAAATCTTACATTTTTTTTTATTTTAAGGAGAACAATGATTTAGCCTGCACATATTCTACAAGCGTATCATATAAGGCTTTTTATTTTATAAATTTCAGGTTTGTGAGTCAGTAACATTTATTTAAAGTTTTAGTTTTGATTAATATACGGTGATTCTATTATCCTGTTTCACTGTATCTAAGCAATAAATACCGTTAAATCTTAACTGTGTTCATTCCTTTATATGACGTAACCTGAACATAAGAGTACAAAAAACATAGCGGCTGTTTGTTGGTCCGACAAAACCGTCGGAGTGATGGCAACCATCGGTCATACGCGGGATGATTAAACGTACAATTTGTCTTCACGGGTAATGCCTATTGTTTACCTAAATGATCTGGATAAAGGTTTCGATAATAAATGAAATATGTTAGATATCATGGGGTGGGTTATATCTTCTTGATTTTATTTAACCCTTACGCGGCTATAAACACAATAGTTCTCGAAAATACATCATCAAAAATTTACAAAATAAGTACACAGATACTGTTTAAGACTTATTTTTATAGCTTAGTTATATTTAGCTAAGTTGTATCATTTAATATTTCATTAATAATTTACACGGTAAACTCCGAAATATTATTCACAGTTTCATTCATGACTTTAGGTGGTAATTAGTTTAAGTGGTAACCTATTTTATTAACTATATTTCCAGTTTTAAAAACCCACGTAGACCATTTAACTCAAATTAATTAATTTAATTAGCATTTAATGCAAATACAATTGAAAACTTAAATAATGCGGAATTTTTACTAACGAGTAATTTTGGAAATTTGTTTAAACCTAAATAAACCTAATTAGAATAAGTTTTTTTGTCGTTCTTTTATTTGAAACTATTTTTTTAAAAAGAGACAAGTTAATTCGTTGTCTTAAATTTACATAAAAATAAGCTATTTGTTTAAAAAGTAGGTATTTTTTGCGTCTTACTGAATGTCTCCTACTAATGAATATACAAACGTAGCACTCATCGTAGCACGTTAAACGAAGCGCCTACGGCGTAGCTTCATAGCAAGAAACTTGAACGCTAAACTTCGACGCAGCAATTGAAATTAAATTATAACTGTTAAATAGGTATTACTAGTTTCGGGGATTCCGATGTATTACGTGTTTATGTATATAATAGTCTTGCTGTTTGGTTTATCGTTAAAAAGGTCAGTAATTAGACTGAAAAGCCGATCAGTTTGAGTAAATCATTTTTAGGACATATCCTATAGAATAAGATCGGGGTATGCAAAGAAATTTTAAGATAATAAAAACTTTGTCTTCTGTGGATGTCTATTTCTGGTACTATGCCTCCCCTTCTACCTCCACAGGGGCTGCTGAAAGTTACCTGGGACCAGTTTTTGCATACGTTCATCATGAAGTCGTGTATGCAGCTTATCGCTAGATGTCCTACGCTGTTACTGGTCATTGCCGTCCAATCAAAAAGTATGACGCACTGTTCGCCACAAAGAATCAAAACGCAATTAGAATAGCAAGGCCAGTTATCCAAATTCCATAAACAGGACTAACTAATGATAACTCAGCGTATTGGCACACACGCTTGGCAACGCAGAGCCATCGTTAAGTGCCGACAACGACATCGCCTCTTACGTACAGTCAAACAAACATACAAACACCTAATCTACGGAATTAATTTAAAGTGTTTTATGCCGTGCTTTAGTGTAATGCCTGCAGTGTGTGTTTGCATGGGCTTCGTCATAGGCCATTTCTCTAAGAAGCAATGTCTAAATTATCTTCGTAGTGTATCATCACTATCATCATCGTTTCAGCTATAGGACGTCAACTGCTGGGACATAGACCTCGCGCATTGATTTCTACATGGGCTGGTTGGAAGAGACCCGCATCCAGCCCTTGCCTGCGATCTTAGTCAGTTCGTCTGCCCACCTTGTCAATGGCCGTGGTCTCCATTCGAGAACCATTTGGCCCCAACGGCCATCAGTTGTTCGAGCCCTGTCCACTACTTTTCTTTTATACTTATTACAAGTTTGCGTTTGACAACTGTCTCATCTGAAGTTAAGTGATGACGTTGTCTAGGACGCAGACGTAGAAAATACCTATTGACTCGTGAATAGGTACTACTACTTACTACTACCACTTCAACTTAGACTGGCCGGTTGGCGCAGTTGGTAGCAGTCTGCCTTCTGAGCCGCTGGTCCCGGGTTCGATTCCCGGACAGGTCAAACATTTGTGTGTATGAACATGTCTGTTAGACCTGTGTCTGGGTGTGTATATGTATATAAGTATATATACATATCAGTCATCAGGTTACCATAGTACAGGCTCTGCCTAGCTTGGGACCTGAAGACCTTGTGTGAATCTTAAAAAAAAAACATATGTTTATATATATATTTTAATATAAAACTTGCTAATCCGCTGGGCTTCATCCGGTGACTTTCGTTCTTCTACGGATCTCCTCATTTCTGATTCTATCGCGTGGATAAACCCCCACCCATAAACCTCTCCATAGCTCGTTGTGCGACTCTGAGCCTGATCAGAATAGTCAGATACGACGTTTCAGTTCCGTAAGTCATCACTGGTAACATGCGGTGGTCGTAGTGTATCGAATGATAATAAATAAAATATTAAATGATACTTACAATATCCTACTTCCTACTGATATTATAAATGTGAAAGCTTGTGTATGTGTGTATATTTGTAACTTCTTCACGCTTAAACGGCTACACCGATTTCGATGAAATTTGGTATGGAGATAGTTAAAACCCTGGATTAACACATAGGCTTCTTTGATCTCAGAAAAAAAATAGTTCCCATGGGATAATTGAGGTAGCGGGAAAACAGTAATTCACGCGGGTGAAACCGCGAGGCGCTACTGGTGTATTATATTTTTAAACAAAACATTAGAATATTTTTAAAACTTTAAACACATTTCGATACTTGACTCGACCGACACATCCCAACATTCTGCCAACATTCAAAAACTACACAATCGTACATAGAATTTTTATTTACGACCAATAAAACTTTTATTGCTCTAATTTTAAAGGAATAAAGCCAATACGTAGTCCATAAAGCGATACCGGGGGAAGTACTAAAGGTATTTTTACTGGTATATCTAGAAATTTCTAGTTATAACTGGTATAGCAGGGGAGTTACCGGATTTATTGCCAGTATAAAAGTTAGTGTGCAGTTCGTGTAATAATGTGCAGGTGAGATCGGGAAACTTGCACTATATTCGGAGTAAATGATGGCGCGCAACTTCTGATATTTTTCCTAGTTATTGTTAAAAAATAGGGTTCACCGTTCAGGCTGACTGCTGTGTTACTTTACAGTTTTAGAAATAAAAAAGATATCAGTCTCTAAAGCAAACAAACAAATAAGCGATGCCTCTTTTTTACTATTTTTTACACTAGCTGTGCCCCGCGGTCACACCCGCGTGGACTACCCACCACCTCAATTATTTTACGGAAGTACAATTTTTCCGAGGTAAAAAGTAGCCTATGTGTTATTCCATTATATAAGCTATCTTCATTCCAAATTTTATGCATTTCAGTTCAGCCGTTTCAGCGTGAAATAGTAACAATTATTTGCAAACCACAAACGACAGATACTCTTTCTGAAATAATAGTACATAAGTTATAATGTATTAAACTAGTGCCAGGGTTAATACCAACCAATATTTTTTCATTTTTTGAAAGGTTTAGATGGCACTGCCCCGCTAAGAACAGATAAAGATAAGATAAAGGTAAAAAACACTTTATTGCCATGGAATAAAGTACATAACAACACAGTCTAAGTACAATTTTACATAAATATAATACCTAGGCAATAGGATTATGCTCAGGATGTGCAGCGTTCGCATTGACATGTGCACGCTGCGCTGCGATCTCTTAGAGTTTTCGCAAGTGATCAAGTAGTCAAACTATCATTTTCTATGATAGACGAATTTCTGCTACTAAGATTGCAAACTATACGGTTTCGTATAAAGGCCACGTTGAACCATTGTTTCAGATTAGTATTCCATTTTTTATTACTCAGTTAAGTGCCTAGAGTCTCTTAAGCTGAGCTAAAAGCTTTACCACCAGAAAAGAACAGAAAAGTGCAGACAGCAGAGTTCTCGACAAGGTAGTGAGGGCTGCTATACATCTACTAATAATTCTTATAGGTTTTTTGTTTTTCCTATTATAAAATATTTTTTTCATGTATCGTGCTGTATGTCCAGATATGAAAAAGAAAGGAAAAAATTATTTGACACTATCATACAAACGTGACATCGAGAATATTATACAGTAAAATGTAATTATAACTAGATAAAGTAAATAAAAAATTGTAGAATGTAAATATTTCACTCAAACAAGTAGGTACAATGCCTAGGGGTCAGTTTCAAATAGGCACCATCTCAGCATAACGTCAAGTATTCAAATCAGTTGACGCTGATTTTTACATGAACCCTCTAGTTTTATCTAGGTAACGTAATATAATGTCAATATACCCATATACCAATATACCCATATTATACCCACTAGGGTATTTACATAATATTGTTGTCGCCTGTCAGTGCTTCCATCTATCCTGTGCTCGTGGAAGCCTAAGGCATGACTGAAAGTCATTAGGTGTAGTTTCGATATTAACGCCATCTGTATTAGCATTGTAGATACTTATTATTAGAACGGATTTGACTTGTATATTATTTTAGTAAGTTATCAGCTTGTTACCAGTGTATTTAAAACGGAAGGTCTGCTTAGTTAGCTGTGTCGCCATTGGTCAGTGCCTTATAGTTGGCTGCACTGGAAAATGGCGAGGTGGCGTGTGGAAGTGGCATGTTAGGACAGTTGGAATTGAGAACTTGGAAAGAACGGTCACTCTACTCGCATATATCGTTTATAGTGTAAAGTGTAGTGTATTTTATAGTGTAAAGTGTATTGTAATAAAGTGTAGTGTATTTTATAGTGTAAAGTTATATATTATAGTTGAAAATAAAAGTAGGATAAATTAATATTATACTCATTGTGATTTGAAATATACCTGGTGATTGTGTGCTTGTGCTCTCTTGTGTATTATTTACGGTCGAATTACAATATTATTACTCATATTGTATATGGTGTGGCATCACAATACGCATTTGTGATGCCACAGCTACTTCAATACTTTAAATCTCGTGGGTATTCCCACTTTAACGTGTAACTTTTCCAAAAAGGTGTAACATGACAAAACTGGAAATAGCACAAAAAAAAACATTTAGGCAAATAAATATTCTTCTACAAAAACTACACACATCGACAGAATCATTTGTTCGGTGACATTGGTTTTTAACTTTACACATACCAAGTGCAAATGTTTATAGTCCGGACAATATTCGTGATACTAGAAACAAAACTTTATGTGCATAAAACACGGCTCATTTTGCTTCGACTATAATTGTCATCAAATGTGCAAAATAGCTGTGTGCATTGTACGTTTGACATTGACAAAACATATCACGGGCGAGTAGGCGTGTCGCATCGCTTAAATCGAATGATGGTTGTCGCATCACGCATCGGTGCTTTATCTAACTAACATGTACATATGTATCATCGTTTTCTACTCTTATTCCAAGTGGGTTCGGTACAATGAGCAAATGTAGTTCTTTTTATCAACAACAATATCCTAGATCTGTGAGCGTTGGGCTGACATCCGGACGGTCGCTAGTATGTTACCTACCAACCTGTTACCTGCCTACCAACGTCTTTTAGCTTTCAGTATCCCCTAACGACCTATGGGCGGTGGGTAGATGAAATACAAAAAATTGCAGGTAGAAACTGGGTAACAGAAGCAAAAGATAGAAGAGCATGGAGAAAATTGGAGGAGGCCTTTACCCAGAAAGGGGCCTCAACTTAAGAATGAACAGACAAAAATCGTATTCAATTATATTATTTTACTTAACGTAAATAAATTTTTAACATTATTATTGTTCAGAATAATAATGTTAAAAATACTTTAATATGTTGAGGAATGAGAGGCTTAAATGACTAGACTAGAGAGACTAGACTTAAATCAAATCTACAGCAAGGCTAGGTTATTTTCCAGTACCCCCCTTTTTTATTTTATCTATCTAGCTTTCGACTACTAACTTGATGGTCATTGACGATGTTTACTGACTCTCAGGACTACTGCCTGATCACACTGTGAGTTTGGTGACAGTTCTTCAAACTTGACGGTGGTAGCTAGCTAGGATGCTACTGGTAAGACCCTACCAACATGAGCGAATTACAACCGTCAAATTTCTAAAATTGTCACCAAACACAAAATATGTTCATGTAGCTATACTTCAAAGCCAGTTTACATTCTAAAAAGAACACTGCGCAATAGAAGAGAAACTTTCTTTGCGCATGAGTACAATCGCATGCCAAAGTACTTACTAGCTTCTTTTATGTACTATTCAGGTTTATGAATTGTTC
Source organism: Apeira syringaria (assembly GCA_934044485.1). Taxonomy (NCBI): domain Eukaryota; kingdom Metazoa; phylum Arthropoda; class Insecta; order Lepidoptera; family Geometridae; genus Apeira; species Apeira syringaria. Next base: position 12,408,472 of record OW203662.1, on the reverse strand, counting down.
AGAAGTTGACATGTGGTAGTATAAAAATGCGATATTTTTTTAGTCAATTTCATCACTACCTAGAAGCATAATATTGAATAAACTTTTAAAAGTAAGCCGTTACCAACCACCACAAAACGTCTTGCTCCAGTTAAACAATTAAAGGTAAGTACGTTCACTGAACGGCAGCCAAAGTAATTTCAAAAGTCATCAAAAAACAAACCGCAAGCCAAGTAACAGTTGCGGGAGACCAAAGAGGCGTAAAACCGCTCCGTAGCGATGCAAAATTCAATTCCGAAGACAAACTCCAGACTAACGGTCTTCGTAACGTATAATTAACCACCAGAAACGCTTCTAGATCCCTTTGAAAAAGCTCAAAAGATCCTTTACATAATATAGTCTGTGGGCCTCCCATTCAAGGCACGTGATTACTACAGCCGTCTCGGCGGACGTTCGTTATTTTTGTGTAGGCAAGCGTATGTAACTTATATTCGGCGCCAACATTCATTTGCGGTACGCACACGCTAAACTCCGCTCTAAGACTACTTTACAAAAGATCGTATTGGTTGTGCTCGCGCTGGCAAGGATGGAAGTAGAACTTGCATGTGTCAAGGCAGTTTCTCAAAGTATTTTAACCCGTATTCCGTAGGTGCGAAAATATTGCCGGTTGGTTCTAAAACTCCCAACGGCTTGCGTTTCTTGTGCGTCTGTCGGCGTGTGAATGCTGTGCTTTATATTAGCGTGTTAGTGAGTAAGAAACAGTCATGATATTTACGGTAGCTTTTTAAAAATAAATATTTCAATGCTACGTCCTTGTTTGATAAGTACAATTTCAGAGTTTCTTATTAAAGGGTTTTGGTACTTATTTAACTTTCTGTTTTTGTCAATTGAAGAAAATAAATCAAGTTGTATTTCAAGGAATGTCTGAAATGTTTTGAGAGGTTAGTGAAAGACTCCTAGATTCTGTCTCGATTTATTTTCTTTGAGCCGTACTAAGGATTTCGACCCGAGCGTTTGTTTATATAGGTCCATTTGGATTATGTAGATATCCATCGAGGCTCCGAAGGCATTACGTTGTTGAATATAAATTTAACGATATTTTACAATGGTTTTATATGCTATTTTCCTAACGAGTAAAAATAATATTTTGAGAAAACCGAATGTGCCTACTTTGTTCAATCGTAAACCAGATTCACTTGCTTGATTCTGTTCAAGACCGAATAATAATTACATTACATTTTGCATATTATTATATTGTTAACTAGTCATTTTGAGATGGAAGTTGTTATTTACATATAACAACGTTTCTGATAAAGAAAATTGTTTTCTTTACTCTTGCTTTAAATCGTCCAAGGAAGTTTTAACTTTTTTTTAGTCTGTCTATGGCCTGCGCATTGAACATCAGCGCCCCAGTACACCCAGTACAGTTACGAAAGACTCTTGTTTATATGTATATATTAATTGGTTTAATTGCATTTAAATCATGTTAGCCTGAACTTACGTTCACATTTTGAAGATAAAATTCGGCTACTAGTGAGATTTGAACCCACAACTACAATTATATTACCAAATTTGGACGGCAAGTGGAGCGCTACTATTGTTTAGATTTTTAGATGGTAAAAGGTATTAGTAGCTGATTTTTTTCCTTTAAAATATTTAAACGTATCAAAACCAGTTCCAGTAATTACAATTGATCATTCTAGGTTTAGCGTGATAACATTTTGACCACATCGTCACTGACCATGAAGTAGGATAGTGGTCAAATGCTAGTACATCTAGTCAACAGTATAAAAAAAACAATGAAAATTGTACGTTTATATACCTATTTTTTTCACAAGTATATTAAAATGTATTTTAATGGCGCACGTTTTATTTATTTTCATTGTAATCTATACATGCCATTTCATGAGACTACCGGGTAGTATACATTATAGTATCTATATACCCACTACTTATGCCTACGCTCACTTTGGAATAATAATTAAATGTTGATTTAAAAAAAATAGATGATTGGGGTAAAAATATAATTATTTAAACTGTGTTTTGATAGCGTGTTATTAAATTTCACGTCTTGACAGAGCAACAATTATATGACCATCAAAATATCGACGCATGAATAATTCCTTAAATGTTAGTTATGGCAGAGATAGAAGTTAGAAACAGTAACTGATGTTCCACTAAAGCCGAGGTCATAGATCAAATAATACCTTCTATATGCCTAATTATATAATAACTTATTCTTAATATTTTTTACAGGTATTAACTTAATCCTGTAATGAAAGAAACGGTACTTTTTACTGCGCAAAACTAAATATTTTCCATAGGATAAATAGATTTTTACGATTAATAACGGAAATATTGTAGTCCACGCGAGTAAAGCACGTATATATATGTAAAGTATGAGGGTAATAAAAAAAAGCTGCAGGGCACAGCCAGTAGGTAATAAAGTCACATAGTTTTGATTTTGAAGTTCTTACTGCAATGTAGCAGAACAAAGATGCTCTTAAATTATTGCATGAGCATTGATGAGATTGATCATTGAACTTTTATTTATAAATTTATAAGAATTCGTATAAATACAAATATATAATATATAACTCATGAATATCTTATTTGAATCAACAATTGACAGGTTAAATAGAAAATGATATTTATGGGTGCTTGCCTCGTTGTAGGATCTAGTAAATCAACCTACATAATTATGTAATTATGGTACTGAATATAACAAAATAGAAAATTATTGCCAAATTAAACTTCAGATTGAATTGTGTACTTTTAAATTATTTTAATACACGATTAAACCAGTTTAACATGATTTATAATAAAACAAATTTCAAAATTGCTATGGTTACTATATATTGTTCAAAGTTTAGTCTCTGTTGTATTCGTCAATAATAATTACAATTACCGTTAAACTGTCGATTAGAGTTAACTGTATGCAGTATTTACTTGGTTAATTGTGCTCGATGAAAGATTTTTGTTACTCTTTGACAGCTGTAACGTGCAGTAAAAGTAAAACGAGCGTGCTTAATGAATACCAATTCAATAATTTTATTTTTAGCGTTCCGTACCTCAAAAGATATCCTTATAGGATCACTTTGTTGTCCGTCCCTCCTTCTGTCAAGACCCTTTATTTGGGGAACGCGTTGAGGCATCAAGTTGAAATTAAAACGATATACTCAAGTCTACAGTCTCTTGAAGGTGTGACAAAATCAAACTTCTAAGTTTACATAAAAAATATAATACGGCCGGTTATGCCGTTAAAAACGTATGTTTCAACACTCTCAAGGGCATCAAAATTTGTAGGGTATATATATATTTTGTTGACGTAGAACTATAAAATTTGGCAAGTAATACTGTCTTATACGATAAGTAAAGTATAGGGCTGTCTGATAACTATACAATTGTAGTTAAATCATAATAAAACAAGATATTTATGCAAGTTACGGCGGTCAAATCTTGAATTGAGTTAGCCGTGTCATGTGGGGTATCGTATGAAAGGGCTTTATTGGCACAAGCTTTAAAAGATTTTTTATTATTTTTATGATGTTTTCGGTTTATGACATGACGAATAATGAAAAAAACTCTTTTCTTTAAATAAATAAAAAAAACTATGTTTGATAATATGTACCTACAAATTTGTACGGAACCCTCTGTGAGTGAGTCCGACTCGCACTTGTCTGGTTTTTCAATACATCAAATCCAAACACAATTATGTTGCCATAGCTATAAATGAGCAAACGGTACTTACCTCATAGAATTATAGAAGCAATGCAATAATGATATAATATATAGTTACTAGCTAACACGACACAAACATTAAGGAGGCGTTAGAGGTACGCGGCTCAGCATGACTAAAAAAATCATGATGTCTTTTTACATACATCACATTTTTAATTTTAATTTCTCTTTATCTGTGCCTTGCAAACATTACTCGATTGCCTACTATAGAATAAGTATTATTGTTTTTTTTTTTATTATTGGACGAAATTGACCCTTGCATAGGCGACTATAGCGCCAACATAGCCTATATTTGCTTGCAACATCAGTGGCGTTGCTAGCACGGCTATCCTCAAATAATATTTCTTATTGGTGTACTTCTAATAATAGTTTTGTTTTGTAATTTAAGCCTTATCCAACTAGCTTTTGCAAGAGACTAAGCTACCAGCAATAAAACACATATTATATTGATCATTTTAAATAATGGATTTAGCTTTTGACTCTCGGTTTCTTCGCATTTTTGGCTAAGGGTTTAACCAAGAGTCCCTAAGTAACAATGAACATACTTTTTAAAACGTAACAGTTGTAACACATCCAATGCACCCCATCCTATATACCGCATTTCACATTGCATTCCGTTAGCAAGACCTAACTTGAGTCAATATTAAAAAATTTCTCCCAGTCAATCATATAATACCACAGAAATCCGGTCTATGATTGGTATAAGAATAGTTCTGTGGAAGCTATTTCTTAGTAACTCTTGCGTGTTCTGTGTAGCTGCGGCTGCTGAGTTATCGGGTGCTAGAGCACTTGATCGTGCGTGACGGATCCGGAACGCGACGAAACCGCGACGCGACGCTAGTGTACGGAAAACGGAGCCGATGTGTTTTTGTTTCGTCAGCTTCATATCCGTACTTAATCGAGGCGTCTTTCTCGTATTTTTCAACTGAATATATCCTTTAGTTGTTGGGCTAAAAACATATTTACAAATCCTAAATTTTAGTTGGAAATAAAAAAAGACTGTCTCTTGTCATTTGCTTTCTTCAACAATTACGTACTTTTAAAAAAAAATAAAAATAAACACTCATATAAAAAAAAATGTTGAAACTTTCATTTCATTACTCATAATCACAATTTCTATGTAGTACAATGAAAACATTTTTTGTCCAAATAACTTACTTCTAAAACCGCAACTTCAAAACACCACGTTTTCTTATTTCCAAATCAGTATATTAAACTACGGCAACACCAGGTCTCGTACTATCAAATTGAATTTTGCGCTCAATTTTAATGGTTTAAATTTTGCGAACTTTGTCACGCTCTCTTAATTCCTACCTATGGCTAGTAAGGGCGGTCACCTGTCACGCCGCGACTAGTGGACGTTCCCGAGTGACATCGGTGATACCGGTGACATACATATCTCACTAACGAAAGCTTCGAACCTATGTGGTCATCGTGTAATAGTTAAACTGACGCCAATTGGTCACCTTGTTAGATTTAAACCTCTGCGATGCCGCTATTATTTATTATAATATTATTGTTATTATATCTTAATTACTATTTATTTCGTGATACAAACAAAGAAGACCGCAATCAAAGTAAATTGGCTTATCAGAGAAAATACATATTTTAATTATAACGTCGCAGTGTTACATTTGCATACGACCAGTAACGTAAAGCCCATAATAAGATTCGATTTAAATTATTTCCCGAATATTATGAGTTCAGACTTCAGTTAGGGGCGAATCGCGACCGCGTCCGCTGGCACTCCGTATTTTCCTTGAAAAAGATCACCGAAAGCCGTGATCAAAACTGTAGTGGGAACACTCTGATTTACTACGTGAGTTATTCTCATTTTATGCATTCATGATGTGTTAAAACAACATCAGTTTTAATATTTTAATATTTTTAACAATATATACCTCAAATTACTTACTTTACAATAAATTTATAGTTCAATTTAATTTCATTATGCAACATTTTCTGTATTTGCAAATTGTATGTGTTGGTTGTCCGTTAGTTGCATTTTCTATCGGTCAGCCGGAGTGCTTCGTAAAGCCTCGGATGTTGACTAAAGACAAAAGTCGTTAGACGTGGCGTTCGTAGTCCTCAAGCGACACCGTGACACTAATCTAACTCTTGAGACCGTGTGTAATCAAAAATTTCAAAATTTTGAAAAAAAATACATGTGTCAAATATTTGCTTTGATTTTTTCACATGTAGTAACTTTCATTCAATATAAAGAAATGTTTAGGATTCAAAAGTTAATATTAGGTATGATTCTCCCGATAGTTTTATTTTTTCAAAAACATACTTTAAAATCTTTCAAAAACGTATACCTTTTCAATATTAAAAGTTGTCATACAACACATATTATATTGTTACGTAGGTAATGGCATACTCTACAAAGTTTGGGCTGTTTATTGCCATATCATGATTTTTGATTACGTATACGAATTAATTTAGTCAAATTACTACTGATGCGCAGTATCACGTGACCTCAACTGGCTAGTTCGCCTCGCTTTCCACTCGCTCATACTGTCCGTGACCACTGTCAACGTCGGACCAAACTATGACCAACGCTATGCTTCATCGCTCTGTTCTCTCCCATACATTCGTAGCTTATTTTAATCACATAATTTCGCGCTATTTACCTAGTGTCAGGAAAACCTGGCCTTAAAGCACATTGGCCAGCTCAGATTAATATTCCGCTCGTTCAGAAGGGAAAACCCGCTTCACAGCCACTGGAAATCTAATGGGCTAATTATGAAATATTCAAAATAAACAGTATTACAAAATTACATTCGTCACCCTAAAACTTTCCAAAGATAACCCAATCACAGCTGCCACTCAAAACGTTCGACAGTCGCATTAGGAGACCTGCTATTCAAAACTACCCTCTTTTGATAGTTAATTAAACGTCAAAGCGGGAAATATTCGCGTCATTAGGAAAACTCGAGGCAGTCGCGGCCGGAAGAAACGTCGCCGCCCGCCCCCGCGCTCCGCTCTTCGCACCGTTTTGCCCTCAAGTCTGGCTACCAAGGGTATAAGGACAATATTCAGATCCAGACTAAGCTTTAAAGTCTGATCTCAAAAACCGTCGCACTCTGTCTATTCGCTTTAAAAAAGCGGATAATCTTGTAAAAGTTGACGTTGAGACAAATTGATACGTACTTTTTTGATCGCTTTTTCGCTAAGTAGAAGGTAAAGTTTTACTAAAAGTATTTCGCTAAGATTTTTACTCTATATTTCCCTTTAGGTTTGAATAAAAAAGTATGTTAAGCACATGATAAAATAACAGTATTTTATTAGATATCGAGATACTGTCTTATGTGTATATAATATGTATTATAAAATAGGACTTTTATCTCATTAGTGCATGTCTATCAGTGGAGACCTGTAAGGAACTTTTTAATTTTCAGTTTGTTTATCCTAGCTTAAGCAAAGTAATTAGAAAAAGAATTAGACTTTAGGCTAGGCTTAAGCTGGAACGGAAGAATATACTTATTCAAATAACTCATTTGTACAACAATAGCTCATCCGTTTGACATATTTTACAAAAGTTTTCTCTAAATATCTTGTTTACAGTGGCTATAAGGTAAATGGTTTAACAATAATTATAATGTATTTGTTGCTAAAAACATAATAGCAATAGTTAGAGAATATTATGTGACAATGATATAAAACCTACCTGTTTGCAACCACGTTAAATACTAGAAAAACGTATTATAAGTATGTCGATTGATATGCCTGCGAATCTCTGAATTAATAACTGTTCTACGTGGTTTTCATTTAGATAAGTAAAAGCTTTAAAATTAAGACCCGTTTTATAGGACACGAAACAGCCTAATAATTGCTTCGCACATTGATGCGTTATTTCTGGAGCTTCCTCTCTAAATTCTAATTTCGTTTCCGGGTGTTAACTCGGCGGTATCGAGTTAAAGTGGTAACTGGTAACTAGGCGAGGCCTCGTCGCGTGCTCAGCAAAATATTTCATTAGAATTCGAATTTAGTGCTTGTTGAAATTCGCGATGTTTCAAGTATTTGTCGGTTGGTAAATATGCTGAAACACCGCTACCGAATTTTCGATTTTGTTCTAACTTAATGTATGTCAATTGCTGGTTTTTAATTTGTTCAAATCGAGTTTTAACGGATTGCAAAAAAAGGAGAAAGTCCTCAATTCGATCCGTATGTTTTTTTTTTGTTTTTTTTTATGTTGTTACTGTGGTTGTGGTAAAAAAAAGAATCATCAAAAACAACATAACAAGTAATTGTTATGTTGTTTTTGATGATTCTTTTTTTTTGTAAGCTGTCGCTTCCCGCGTTGTCTCATTTCAATTTCAATTTCACCAAAATCGGTCATGCGGTTTTTGAGTAACACTCCAAAAACTGGCGGGTGAAGAAATCGATGTAAATACACAATTATAATTGATCCTGTGAGAAGCAAAGGAAAATGATGAATAAAAAAAATTAAAAAATGGAACCGACTAACACTCGAAAGTTTGAAATAACTTGTCTAAGTCGGCACCATGAGCACAATTTTTTGATAATAGTTACTTTTGATTTATCATGGTACCGACTTCAAGAAGTTATTTCACACTTTTGAGTGTTGAAGTCGCTTCCATTTCTTGATCATGGATAGTTATAATAATAACATTATTTGTATTTTCATATGAACAGCCTTTTTATATGAAACTATTGTTGTTATTGCTTTGTAAAGTAATATTAATGTACTTAAAAAAAATTAAATTATATCAAATATTTGTATGGCATAGCTTGATATTTGTATATATGTCTCTTTTTCAATCCAAATTTAATGACTGTCAAAGATTTTTAATTTGCTATTGCAGCTCTCTTCGTACAGTTCAGCTCTTTTGAATGCTTACATAAAACAATAAAGTTTTAATTAATTAATCACTAAAACTTATCTAAAAAGGACGATAAAATATCCCACCAAACCAATTGAGTTTTAAAAGCACTTGAATAATCAATACGCCCGTATGATGGCTTCCCATCCTTACCTTGGCAAAACAATGGGCTTTGTTTAATGAATCATCAATAACGGCTCAGTAACGTCACAAGTCTCGCAACTGTACCTTTGACATTGAAATATTGAACTTGTCATATTCAGAACGAGAATAGGTAGGATCACAACAAAAATATGAACAGGGCCTTTTTTGTACACTTGTCTGAACCATTGGCGTTATCTTTTACGTTTTTTGGTAGACATGTATTTGACCCCTGTCTTACGAAATTATAAATTGAATGAAATCAAATTAAACTGAACTGAATTGAATTTTTTTTTTAGACGGAAGAAGAGTTGTCAAATTGAATGTCAATTGTCAATTTGATAGTGGTAGTGAGATAAATAAATGATTAATGCGAACCTGTCAATAATAAAATTGGATAGTTCTGAAACTTAAATAAAAAAATTGTTTGCAAACATTTCTGTTATGAATAAGGAAACAATAAAGTTCCAAGCAATTTTTCATACTTACGTGAATGGTATTTTATTATATATTCCTTAAAATTGTAAAACATTCTCCTTGTCTTTGCCTAGGTTTGATTGGTCAGCCAGATATAGGCCTTTATGGTTGGATGGTATGGTTATACTTGTAACTTATTCTTTTTAATCAGTGACTATGTGACCACTTCAATATTCCCGTCTATCCCAGCAATGCTTCACCGCATCTTCGACCTACAATAATGTTCAATGGTCATCAAAACCCTCATTTCCTCTTCGAACATCAATCGTCAAACGTAAAAGGAGTTCAAAGGCATCATAAATGCGTAGGACTGACCTCCTTCGACCTTTTCACGACTTTTAAGAGGTTCTTCGTTGTAATATGCGTACGTGAGTGTGCCCGCAATATCCGTGATAAAGAACCTCCCCTCCCCTCGCCGCTTGCGTCCTCTCAGGGACATCGTGGTCAAAAATATAAAGGGCCAAAATTAAATTCCTCGCGACCCATAAAGTGTAGAGTTACGTCATTATGAAAGAGAAACCTGCGGTCTGAAAACGCGTTGATTCAAATGAAGCGTAAAAATGTTGTCAGAACCCAGTTTTTGATACACGATACTTGTTTGTAATGAAGTGTGTGTGTGTTTGAAAATAATTTATTTGTTTCAATCAGAATTCAGCGGTGTATTTGCACATTGTTTCGAGGACAAAAAGCGGCCATTTTATTATTTACATTAGTCAAGTGTTTGACTGTTATCTCACCTGATGTTAATAAAGTGATGATGCGTTTTACGAGGGATCACGCCTGCTTGGAAAATACCTGTTCACTCGTGACTTGAAGATGCGTACAGATCGTATTTATTTTTATCTCTCTCGTTTCACGATGTTAGAAACCGATCTCCTACAAAACGGCTTGACCGATTTTTATGATATTTTTGTGTATCAACAGCTATCGAGTCAGTTACATTACCTTAGTCGGGTTTATTAAGCATAAGTAGTCTAACTTTTTCAATGTTGTTTTGCCAATTGGCACGTGTATTAATTAAAATATTTAAGTAATCGTTTTTTCAAAATCCTATCGCTTGCGTCAGCATGCGTAAAGCGACAGAAAGCAAAGGTCGTCATTTCTTAGTCTAACATAATGTAAATATAACGTCTGTCATTGTATGGAAACAATGATAAAGACACATATTACTTGAATGGCGTGATCTAATTACTCTATTACTTGTCTGTGTGGAATGATAATACGCACCTTTACGTTTTTTCACGAAAACTTAGATGCTATTTAAGTACTCTATTTCCTTTGAATTTTCTGCGCTCTTTCTTAAAATATGAAGTTCCATCCGTAAATACACAAAAAAATCCATAGACAGCGAGTACAAACACGGAACACGGCAGCCATTACGACATTTTAAGGAGTTCCAGATTCAAATCTAATGTCGTGTGACGATCACGCGCCATCCTCCGTGACGCGCGAGGGAATTTAGACAACTTACACTGACATTTGACACTTAACCTTACAACATTGATTAAAGGCTCATTTTCCCACAATCGCCAGTGCCCTCAAGGTTAAGTAGTGAGTTTTGAATAAAGAATTGTTTTTTTAGTATGTATTTCTTATGGAATGTGACAAAGGCAATGTGCCTAGTTATGCCAAAATGTAAAAAAAAACAATCATAAGAACAATAATCATTCCACATCCCATTTTGTAAGCAGATGTTCCTTTTTTAAATGGGACATGGCTAAATATGTCCTTATTGTCTTCGTGATGTCACGACTTGTTGTTTCGGGACATGAATGGACTGTCTCATAATAAACAGATTTTATTTTAGTCACGCCCCGAGGTATTTTGTTTGACTTCTTAATGTGGTAAGGTCATGGACCCCGTTAGCTAGCTAAAAAAATAAAGCCTTAGTAATATATTTATCTGTTCTTTTCAGGTGAGTCGCAACAAAATGGGGATGACTGCAGTTATAGCTATATAAGTGAGTAAATGCTGTAATAACCCCCATTGTACCACTTATATCCTTAAAATGTCACCTATCTGATCATCGCACTAGACTTCTTTTACTCAACTAAATTCCTTTGTAAATTTTGGAGGTTCTTGTCTGGTATCTTTTAGATATGCAATAGTAAAAACACTTCAATATATATAATATATATAAAAATAAAGTTTAACTTCATGAGTGGGTATACAATAATATCAGCTCAGCTATAAAATGTCCACTGTTGGACATATGCCTCCCCATTGATTTCGACCATGATCGGTTGGAAGCAATCCACATCCAGCCTTTTCCTGCAATCTTAGTCAGGTCGTCTGTCTAACGGTCATGTTATCGGGCGCAATGCAATTAATAATATACGAATTTTATCTATAGGCAGAAGTACCACAGTTTATAACATCCCTATCCCAAAAAAATGTAGTAATATATATAGTATAATAATACTAATTAGCGATTGTATGAGCAATTATATTATTCTCTTCAAATTTAAATGACTACATAAACATAGGCTAGAACTACACAATTGTTATCATAAACAGCTTGCACCTTCATTTAAATTGCAAACGTACGTAACAAGGACGGAACAGAATTTAGATCGAAACTGCACTGAATTGGGCACGTTGGATAATTGATATGTTTCGATGTCTTATGAATCGATAATGATTCTATACGAATGGACTAAAATCTCGACTTGATCCTATTTGATTTGACGTCAACATTTGTGGACATAATTAGGACTTAAGTTCGGGGACGACAACAAATTATTATGCCCACCATGTCCTTGTGTTTGAGCCATGCTGAAATATAAAAAAGTTATTAGAAATTACGGTAGCTCTTACTTACATGACAAATCTTCTATTTTCGTCAGAATGTATTTACATTCTGGATTAAAATAGAAGAAGGATTAAAATAAAATAGAAGATTTCTCGGTAAACCACCATAGTGGGCAACAATGTCAGTAGATTGCTCAATCATAGACCGCATCATCATTTAACAGGTGAGATAGTGGTCAAACGCTAGCCTATTATCATTGAAAAAATCTAAAGAGGATTAATTAAATATCTATATATTTATAATATATAGTCCATAGCTTATTACAAGATAAACGTTACTATAAGGCATTTGTAGTATTTTTTGATCATTTACTAAATCTGATCGACCATTCGTATCTTTATTTTTCTGACCGATTTTGCAAACATGATTATTAAGTGCACACCAATAAAAATATACAGCAAGGTACCGTTTCATGATGATACTAAAAACAGTCATAGCCCTGCAAGTTTTTCCTTGATTACGTCCACCTCTCATCCGATATTCAGGATATTCTGCGGCAATCGATCTCTACTGAATTATTCGTATCTTTGCACATGTTTAAAAATGTATCGCGTTCACATTGTTTGAACAAGGGACCCGTAATTTGATCCTCATAATTTTGGGAGACTCATTAAATATGCGGATGGTATATACCCTCTTCGTATTGTTTGGGAAGCTTTGTCTTGTATTCTATAGAAAACCGGTTGTTTTTATGAAAAATAGGCAACCGCTGAGTTCGAATACAATACAATTTAGGTATAAAGTAAGTCTATTCGGATTATGAATATGCAGAAGTCACTTATTGTGTATGTTTGTTACCTCTTCACGCTCAAACGGATACACCGATTTCGATGAAATTTGGTATGAAGATAGCTAATACCCTGGATTAATACATAGGCTTATTTTCATCATCACCATCATCACCGTTTTTCATCACCACGTGGGTACAACCGCAGGGCGCAGCTAGTACTTTAATTGTGTAGTGCATACACCAACACCATACATAACACATACTAGCGTGGCGTGCGGTAGTAGAGGTCAGGTAGCACCAGTTTTTATTTTTATGTTTTACTTCTACCAATAAGTGAACGCTACAATATGTATATACATCTACACACATAGGGAGAATGTAATTACATTATTATAACTTTCTTCTCTAGCCATAACAATTCGCCGTCGGCTGTTCTTCAAATACTTTTTTTTTGCTTTTAGGCGTTTATTTGTCAAATATAAACCCAAAGCTTTGTCAAGTCAAAGCCCAGTATACATTCTAGATCTAGCAGGATAACATCTTCGACCACATCGTCTCTGACCATCAAGTGTCATACGCTAGATCTATACAGATTAAAAAAAGAAAAAGAAAATATAATCCTATAATACCTAATTATAATCATAACAAAATAATAACCGTACGGCAACTGCTGAACTTGCCTTATCTAACAGAATCGGACCTAAACGGTTTATTGTATACCTATCTACATTTTCGAATATGAGTAAGTCTTATGCGATTGTTTGTTAGTATCAACCAGATATTCGCTAACTAACAATAGATCGTACGTGCCATGGCTAAATAGTAAAAATCATTTCTTAATGTTTCTTAATCTTATAGAAAAACCTAGATTATAGTTCTCGTCCTGGCTTATACGACTGTTTTTAATCTACTATTACCTTTATATAAACCACAATGTATTCTTAAGTTGATACGGATACTTCCTACTTATTACGTATACCTTAAACGTTCGCAAATAAATATGCAAACACTCCGTCCAGTCCCGAGAAAGCCCTCATGATATTAAAAAGTCTTATAACTGCACCTAGGAGTAGTTGAAAACAAACTCATCCGAGAGTTCGTCCATAATAATAAAATTTCAGACTCTTTTCAACTCTCCAGTCCACAGTAGATACCTACGGAACACTCCTTAGTTTGATTACGAGTGTAAAAACAATCTACTTTGAATGCCGGCGACTTTGTAGGATAACTTAATTAATAATGTTAGTCCATCCTTGAGGAAGTCTTCCGGGAGTTTTTATGTTTATTCTACAGTCGCAGACGAAGTCTTTTTGAAAGTAAACGTATAAATTCCGAATAGTGGCAACATTTCTAACAGAAAATAAACGTATCATAAAATCAGTATGTTATTAGTTTGCCAGATATAACGGAAAAATGTACTAATAAAGATTATTAATTAACTGACATATTTGCTTCCTGGAAAAGTTCTTACTGAACCATCCGACCGCGATGTTAATTTGCTAAAAGAAATATTACTTCCAGGTTCAGATGAATATGATGAATATATATATAATTTATAATCTGAGTTTATCTAACAGTGTTACACGCTGGAGGTATACTTATCTTAAAAACATATTTTTTCACGTAAGTACGTGCATTAGTTTCTAGTGATACAGCATTTTTAATATCTGTCCGTAGGTGTAGAAAAATCAATAATTTTCTACAAGTACATAGATTTTACTATAGCAGCGCATAATTTAACTTATAACCATAGTGAATGAGCGATTTCCACTGGTGTACTATAACAATATACGAAAACCGATCAGTTGCGCATTATTCATTGTACAAGCCTATTAGCTCAAAATAGAGCTGCCACGGCGCAGTGGTCAGGGACGCGCTGTGAGGTCATAGGTCTGATTATGTATTCGGAACGTCGTGACCAGAGACGAATTTATGTGTTGTCGCCAAAAGATGACTAGGAAAATCGTGATGTGAATATGTAGCGTCAATTACTAAACTACTATTTAAGTTTTACTGTTATGAAAACGATAGACAGGTTTCAAAATCATTTCTAGGGTTCCACAGTACTACAACGTGCCAAGTTGAGTTGGTGTTGTCTGCCTGAACCGTTTATGAGAAAATAAAGTGCAGTTTTAGATTTTATTCTGTGTTATTTATAATGTAAATTTTAGTTTCTTATGTACGTCCTTATGTCCTTATGTCCTTACAATGTTTTCATAGAGATTTTATTGTGTATCGCATTAACGCTATGCTAGGCAGAACTTCAGTTCAAATATTTGAAGGAAAAAATCCCACTAGCAGCTGAATTTTTTCCTTCAAATATTTGAACTGAATGTTTTCATACCTACCACTTTTTTAGTTTTCCTCAGCTTTCTACTAAATTCTTGAACTTGACATGAAGTAGCATAATTCTAATTTAGATTTCTATAACCGTACAACCAATAATGTAATTAGTTCATAATTCTGAAATACCATTTTACAGCCGAATACTTTTGAAAACTTGCCCATTGAAATAAATTAAAATCTATAAAATGTACATGAACTAACATAATTGTAATTTAGGACCATTTATTAAGAACACACCTCGCCACTCACTTTTTATTTAATCGTCTTCTCGAATTCAAATGAATTAATTTACATAATGTAGATAATAATTTAAAAAAGATATAATGTATGTAAAAGAACATCCCAAATTAAATTTATAAAAATCTTGAAATTGATTCATATAAATGCGTACACCCTTCTATATGTGAACATAGGATGCTAATAAGTATGCTCTAAGATTGTACCCACAATAAACAAAGGTATAATTAATAAGTGATAGTAACTTAAATATATCATAATTACTTAAAAAATAATACTTTAAAAAGTCAATTGACAAAAATTGAACCGACTTCAACACTCAAAAGTGTGAAATTTGACATTTGTCATTATGTATGTTCGCCGATTTCTAAGTCGTCCAAGTACTTGATGTAATTTAAATGGATCCACCTCGGAGGTACACTCTATGAAATAAAAAAAAATTTTTCGAATCGGTCCAAAAATAAGGAAGGAATCGGTTAACATACATAAAAAAACATACACACAGTGAAACATCCTCCTTTTTGAAGTCGGCTAAAAAGTCCCTTAAATGAAGAGGCTGAACCTCTAAATATATCCGTATCCTGGCAAATATTGTAAAACAATATAAGAAATACAAATATATGAATGCTGATCGTAATTTGTACGAGTGATTTGAAGTTTTTTTTTCTTCTATTTTTAGACGGCCAGAATATCGGGGGATAAGAAATCCCACTTTACTTAGTAAAATCGAACTGTCTATAAGGCGATTTATAAGTTTGGGCAAAAATATTAATGTCTGCCAAGTTTCTCCTCGTCTTAAGTGACAATAACTTCAAGTTATTATAGGAAAGTATTGACCTATCATTATCAATTAAATTTCAAATATTTAGAGAAAATGAATACAAATAATTAAATAATAAGTTTCAAAACTAAATAAAAACATTGTTCTACTAATTTTACATTTAGCCGAAAGAAGGTAGATAAATTTGTATAGTATATGGTAGTCTATTTCATATTTACTTGCAATTAAAACTTACATAGAGGGCAAAACAAAGATCAAAAGCTAATATAATCGTATAATACATTTTGGGTCTCCCAATAAATCTATTTGTAGTTTTTTTTTTCATTTGCATATACACAATCCTGGAGTCTTCAAGTCGCGAGTTAATAGGTTTGCGTGCTAAATCCTAGATAGCGTCATCACTTAACATTCAGTTGAGACAGTTGTCAAATGCAAACTTATAATATGTAAAAAAACACATTGTATAACTATTGTTGTTCTTGGCAACTTTGACAACATAAGTTTAATTTTTTATATACATATTAGTTTTTTGAGTATATTCACTTCAAAATATTCGTTCAGTAATCTTTTTTGCACAGTCAATTGATTTGTAGCGCAGCAGAGGCTAAAAATCGTGTACGTTGAGGTGTCGTGGTGTGGTGCTAAATGAAACATAAAATAATCCCACCATTGTTATAAAGGCAAAATTTTGTCTTTCGTTTGTCGTTTATATGTTTGTTATTCTTTCACGTTGAATGGCTAAACGGATTTGCATGGATTTTGGAATGAAAGATAGCTTATCCCCTGGAATGACACATAGGCTACTTTTTATCCCGAAAATATGGACTGTTCCCGTGGGATGACGGGAAATCACAAAAACCGTCAACACTACGACTACGTATCATTTCAACGCGGATAACACAGCGGGGCGCAGCTAGTGCTCAATAAAGAAGTGATAGATATTCTATCCAACTACGCATTAACCTTCAGACCATAGTGAACTTAATACTTCTAGATATTTTTATATCAATTATATAAAATACAGAAATTGAAACGAGTGAAAAATTCTTACTTTATGCTAATTAAACAACAATATACTACCAAAGAAATGTATCTTAATCTAAATAACGTAACTCTACTATCAGCTAAAACTTATGCAACATGATAAGTTTATACGGAATGAACTTTGACCTAGTTTCGTAACCGTAACATTTCCTCAAGTTATTGCTCGGAAAGTAACCTGTAACACAAAATAAGTCTAAACTGTGTCCGAGACTAGCTCGCATTTGCGATTCCACGCGCGTTCCACTGTCCGCAGTGCACCCGTCCCGTTCCGTCTGCACGGGTTTTGTATACGTCTGTCTCTGTTTAAGTGCATGCAGGATTTCTAGGGGTGTCACGGTTTGTTTTTTATCGGATAAGCATTAGATTTTGCACACGTTTGTATGATTATTTTTGGAGTTCGATGCTCTGAGAAGATTTTAGACTGTCACTGACAGCTGCTAAAAACATTATTAATTTCTGTAAATTTTAGTATATTTTAGCATTGAATGAGTGAATATTGTAATACAAATCATCATGCCGTGTTAGAGATGTTTAACTATATATATACAATAATATTTACATCAAGAATTCTATTGTCAAATGAAACTTTTATCAACATTCCATAAACGTAAAAAAAACATTCTAATGGTTTATTTTTTCTTACAGTTACACCATTGGAGATGATCTGACGGTGAAGGTATAGATACTGTTTACATAAACACCTTATTACCACTGCTTTATACTCCTCTACAATGCACAACTTGTATATCCCACGTGCTTTGTGACGTATATGTAAAATTATAAAAAAAAAACGTAAGAATACGTAACTGCACTGTCTGATTGATATTTGTATAAACAATGCCTTTATTTATATCGAAATATATATTTACCCTATGCGACTCCAAAACAAAACCTCCCTTTAGTGACCTATGGTAAAAAGCAAGTAGTTGTAGAGTTTGCATGAAAAAAGTATTTATACAAATTACAAAAAGGTTGTATTATTGAAGCAGATCGATTATCACTTTAGTAGATGTGAAAACACAGTCGGTTGTGTTCCTCTTGCCACCCATTACGTGAATATTTATTACGCTCATAAATGATTCATAAAATGGCCCACGCATCCTCCGCTTCAGTTTAAAGCTTTATTTCAAGACCACGGATAATGCGTACCCCAATAAAAAAGAGCCATATAAAATATATAATTACCTATTCAATTTTTTTTTCACGCCTCCTGAAAGCGGGAGTCTTTGCCATTCGGCGCACCTCCGCAAAATATGGTCTTCATAACTCCAAGCAAAAAATCCCCTGTAATTTAATGCTTTCCCTGAAAATAATATGTAAAAATAGCGTCGGCGGCCACTGTCGGCCTTTTTCGGCCCATTTCGGCCGGTTTCGGCCATTACGGCCACATCTCTCGTGCCGTTATCTGCCCTTTAAGAATAAATCAGGATATTATTTTTCCCGCAAAATATTATTCTTCATATCTAATCAGTGAGCCAAGAAATATGGATATGATGCCGGGTATGTATTTATGCGTTATTATTTCGAGCCCGTATCTAGTTTTCGAATGAATTTCCGTGCGAATCCTTGCCTCTACGTCTTATTTAGGTTATGACGTCACAAGACTTTTTCATTCCGGTAATATTGTACGTACGTGAAATGGAACGACACGAAATACTTACGTGTTACTTAGAAGCTGAAATTATTTAGCTTTTGAAATATTTTATACGCCATGCTGTACTGCGATAATGTAAGTTATGTTGGTATGTAATTAAAACTGGTTCAGTGAATATTGCTTTAAGTACACATAACTAGTATTACTTGGTTAAAATATTTAGGGACATTTTTAAATATACTTATTTAAGTGACACAGATTCACGGAAGAGCAATATCAAATGTGATCAGGTAGTTACACTGACTTTTATCTCAGTCGTTCTTAAATTTAATAGAGAAGAAAGAAGTGAATTAGTACTTTTGGAAATAGCCAAGCGTTTGAGAACAATCCACGAACCTAATCCATGCAACTATCACACTCTGATGTCAAGTGGTGATGCGGTTTGCGACGGAGCACGGTTGGTTAGAAGACACCTATTCATTCTTAACTTGGAGACACCCAAATTGTATATAAGCGGAAACACAGATTATGGCAATGAATTTCACTCAGTAGCTGTAAGCACTATACCATTAATATGAATGCAAAACGCTTCGTACGACAAGCTAGAAGGTCTACCATGTATGGATGTCGCATTGCCGTCCGCCTGGTCGTTCTTAGATGGAAATAGGTCTTGAATAGAAGCGACATACTGTATTAGTATAACGATTTGCACTAATGTCAGTAAACAATCACTATTATAATTAATTTAGATACACATTTACAATTTCAGTTCAAATATTTGAAGGAAAAAATTCGGCTGCTAGTGGGACTTGAACCCACGACTACAGAATACCGTCCTGTCGCTTTGTCCAACTAAGCTATAGCAGCCCATACCACTAGGGTCGAATTACTTCCTTATTAACTTCTTGCAGTGATGTTATTAGCGCCAT
Source organism: Apeira syringaria (assembly GCA_934044485.1). Classification (NCBI taxonomy): domain Eukaryota; kingdom Metazoa; phylum Arthropoda; class Insecta; order Lepidoptera; family Geometridae; genus Apeira; species Apeira syringaria. The sequence goes on along the minus strand of OW203662.1, from coordinate 12,388,814 downwards.
CTACTTTTAATTGTATGAACAATTAATTAATAGGACTGATAGACCCACATTACAGTTGATATCGTATCAAACGAAGGCACCCTACCCTTATTTTATGACATTTTATTGTGTATCGCATTAACGCTATGCTAGGCAGAACTTCAGTTCAAATATTTGAAGGAAAAAATTGTTTCCTTCAAATTCGGCCCTAGTGGTATGGGCTGCTATAGCTTAGTTGGACAAAGCGACAGGACGGTATTCTGTAGTCGTGGGTTCAAGTCCCACTAGCAGCCGAATTTTTTCCTTCAAATATTTGAACTGAAGTTCTGCCTAGCATAGCGTTAATGCGATACACAATAAAATCACATTTACAATTGTTTAGATAAAATATTTTCAAAACATTTTAAGTTAGTAATAAAGTCAAAAGATGAAAAGAGAAATGCATTTCCAAAGTTCAACATTTTAAAGAGTTAAATCATTTAAATCTTACCCTTATACAATATCTGAGTTAAGAGAGTTTTAAACAGTGAAATAACCTTTCGTCAACTTAGTGAGCGGCTTGTCACAGAGAGATCTGAAGTGACAAAGATGTGGCGAAGCGTCTGAAACGCAACACTTGCGCGACAAACGCACAACCACAATTTCCCTACTGAGAAATTTAATCAAGAAATCTTTGTCGTTTGCTTAATCAAAGGAAAACTTGAATAGTTGGAGAGATGGCGAGACGAGCGTCGAGTAATTGAAGTGATTCTCAGCAAGTGGATTTGATTAGGGCTTCGGATTTCGTTTAATTTCGTTAGCGAGATTAATCGGACAGGATGGGACAATTACGAGTAGATATGTACATTAATTATTAATTCGCTTGTATCTTGTCTTGTTTACATTGGTATTTCAAAACGATACTTTAGGTCGGTTTTCTAGTCTTAAAACAAGACTTAAATAAAATAAGTAACAAACAAATAAAATCTGACGCTCGCCGTGGCTTAGTGGTCAGTGACAAGACTTCTGTTTCTTCGGGACCCTGGGTTTGAATCCCGGTAGAGGCAAACATTTGTGCGATGAGTGTAGGTGTTTGTGCCGGGTCTTGGTTGTTTGTGTGCTGTCATTGTATGTGTCCATGCCTCTCGCGACACAGGAAATCCTAGTGCGGGTATGAGTGTGATAAAAAATCTAACAAATACGTTTCATATAAGCAGCGGTTACCAGATATAGCTTATAGATATATATATATATCAATATCTTTAGTCACTACTGACGACAGAGATTGGTATTTATCAGAAATTGAATAACTATTTTCTTTTTATAACTGATTTTGCCTTTTATAAAACTATAGATCAAAATCGGGCCTAAAAAAGTTATATTCTAGTAAATAATAATCTAACTAAAAAATATTTAAGAGCATTTACAATTTCTTAGCAGTAACCAAGCTTTATCAACTTACACACACGAACTCGGGATTTGAATTAGAACGAGTGTTTGAAAATCTTAGTAAAGAAAGATAAAATCATAGAGAAATCAGTATTGGAGTGGAAGTGGTTTTATTTTTTTACACGAAGTTTGGATAGTTATTATATATAGCTTTGTGTAAACTTAACTAAAAAACTACCTTAAGCGACAAAAGAGTTACCTACATATCAAAATAAATATCTGAATCATCTCACTACATTTCCACCGTTGGTATACGAGCCTTTAGTCGAATGGCAGTGACATAATCTATGGCGTTAGCTATTGTAGGTTAGTAAAGGCTATATTAGTGGACATGTGGTGACGAATACAATATAATAATAAGTTCTTTATTATCTTCCCACATAAAGTCCTTAACTATGAACACTATAGAACATCTATGTAAGTTTGCATGGCTGTTAAGGTTCAGTGGGAAGAGCAGGAGCCCAAACTAGATAGACCCTGTGCAATGACACTCCTGGCCCTTCCTTCGGACTTGTTAGCGTATACATTTATAGATGTATATTATAGTTAAAACTTTAACTACTTTTGTATACTAAGACATACACGAACATTTCTTTTGGAATTACGAGTAGCGTATGAGAACTAACTAAAAACAAACATGAGAGTTTCCACGGGTAAGTACAATAATAATAAAGAAGAGACTATAGCATAACACTACTTTGGTGAGAAACATCTCATTCTAAGGCTAAGAATATGATATTTTGTAGGTCGCTCGAAGCCTCTACCGTGGCCTAACGATTGTTGTGTTAAGGTATCCTTCGGGATTGTTGTCTTGACGTGCCTTCTAAAACGCTAAAATTGTTGTTGGTAGTGTATCGAAAAATCTATCCCATTGGCCAGCAGTTCTTCTAGCCACTTGCAAAGCCCACTCACTCGCCAACTTGCTAATCCGCTGGGCTATTTTGGTGATCTGTGGTTCTTCTACGGACCTCCTAATTTATGATTCGATTGCGTCGAGAATTCCCGAGAATCTCCTTTCTCGTTAGGTCGTTTGCAACTTAGGGCTTGCCTATGAGGCCCATGGTTAAGAAGCATATTTTTGTCTATCTACTCTAATATATTTTATGCTTAAGAGTAAGATTAGTTAATGGAAAGACTTAGAGAGCTTTTATAGATTTAAGTTACTTTGCCGAAATCCATATCAAAAAGATTATCGTCGACAGATCATCTCGATAGCCAACAAGTCAACAGATCTTGAGGATCGCTCGTGCAGAGAAGAAACATGTTACGAATAATTTCTGGTTAGGTAAATGTTATAATGGAATAATGTAAATAATATAAAGCGGATTTATCACTAAATATTATATTTTTTAAATCATTTTTTTAGTTACTGAGCCCTTTACTAAACTTAAAATCATGTGGTAACATTTATTTACAGTATCTGAACATTGTTCCATATCCTATCTTACATCTCACGTTATATATAAAAAAATAAGCCAAAAAAATTATATACCACTATATTACATACCACCAAGTCCACCAAGACAAAACAGCATATCAACCAAAAACGGTGTAACCAATTTTTGTAAGCACTTTAATAAACATACATAAGACTAAATGTGGATTGTTGTGCGTCGCGGTATCGATTTCGCACCGTAGTGACGTTGAATCGAATACGAATCGAATGTATATCGCGTTGCAATTGTGGTCGGTGTGGTTGCACCGCGGCCGTCTGCGGTTCCATACAATCGTGAATCGTATTCACTACTTACAGATCGTGACGGGGTCAAAGGTACTTTGTATTGATTAGCTGTAGGCTTGGTATAAAATTATATTGCTTGAAATTATTATCTTTTAACGGAACGACAGAAATGTCAAAGAAGAAACCTAGTATTTACATCATCGGTGAACACATCTGATAGATGGTTTCAAATTTTGTTATTAACCATCCAAAGACAATCGAAAACACAGCAGTGAAAACTAAAAATGAAGCCAATTTTTGAAGGTGTGTGTGTCAAATTGATTTCATCTTTTCTGCTGTTTCTCTTGGGAAGTCTATCTCATCTAAAAGAGGTTAGTGATTTACGGGTTTCAAAAAAACGTTTTTCTTAATATGATTGCTAGTCTAAAATGTTTGACATAAAAGATATAGTAAAACTTGAATGGGAGAGGAGAGAGAGCGATTTTTTTTGTGACTTTAGTTCTGGACACGGTATTGTTTATTTCTTGTGTCGGTAGGCGCGTTAGAGTACTAGTTAGGCATGGCTTTTACAACTTAACTACATTATTTGCAATGTGCCGTTTTTCTAGGAATATTTTTTTTTAAATATGGGACAACATTCACACGGTCTTCAGGTTTCAAACTAGGCAGAGCCTGTACTATGGTAACCTGATGACTGATATATACAAATATACATACTTATATACATATACACACCCAGACACAGGTCAAACAGACATCTCATACACTCAAATGTTTGACCTGTCCGGGAATCGAACCCGGGACCAGCGACTCAGAAGGCAGAGTGTTACCAACTGAGCAAACCGGCCAGTCGATTCATTTCAGTTCTAGAGTTATTTGTGGACTAAAGAAAATTGTGTGCATAAACCTAATTTATACAGTCTATGACCAAGGTAATAGTGCTCCATCCGTTCTATATTATTATCAAAGGCAGCGCTAAAAAGATTTTCTACAAAAGCGGATTTTAGGTTTAAGTTATTAACAGTCAAGTCTTAAAAACAGAATACCACGAGTAGATCCTGGGACCTGGGAGATATTATATAACTGCCGCATATTCTGCACTCGGGGGCCAGTTATACCAATACCATACTCGTAAACCTCAAGAAAAGTTTATCCGCATTCATTAGAGTATAGCTAGTTGTCGTCAACTCGGACAAACTCGGAATTCGCGTGCGACGGTAATTTACTCGACAGTAATGCAAATCTGCCATAAATTGTCAATAAAACGGCTAAAACGGCACCCGAGTTACGACAGAACTGCCATAGCAATTCCTTGCTCTATGACGATTTATAGAACAAGTTTTAGATGGAAAAAGTTCGTAATCCTACGCAGGCTATTCCGTTGGGAGGATTTCTGTGATAGTCGCTATCAATTGGCCGCCTGGTTACCTTGTTACCATCTTGTTACTTCTAGTTTCCTATTTAACAGTTTTGTTTCAATGCATGGTAGTTCTTTTTTTGAAAATTTAAACGAGTTTATCGTGAAAAATTACGCGTAGTCGATATCACAATCGACAATTGATGTAGTAGACAGTAACTTGTAAGTTACGGCGAACGCACCGCACGCAAGATTCTGATGAAGGCTTCCAATATACACAACGAACAGACATGTTCGTGAATTATAGGATTCTTTTCATAAAACCGTTCTTAGGTACCACCACAATGGTAAATATGATACTCAGTCGCAACCACACAAGACAAGAACTGTTTGTTATAATGATTGATGATACTGATGATGATGAATAGTAGCTTGTGTGTTATTCAGGGACCTGAGTTTGAATTACCAAATTTCATTCAAATCCTTCCAGCGGTTTGAGCGTGAAAGAGTACGACTTTTGTAGAAAAAGCTGTCAAGCGCTGCCAATGACAATAATAATAAACAGATAGGGCAGTATTGCCTTGGACAAGTATTATGAAGATAAGAAGAAAATTAATTTGGCGCTAATATGAGTGCCCATAGTATATTTTAGACTAGTAGCGTCTCGCGCTTTCACCCGCATGGATTACGGGTTTCCCGCTACCTCAATTATCCCACGGGAACTATCTTTTTCCGGGATAAGAGTAGCCTATGTGTTAATCCAGGGTTTAAACTATCTCTATACTAAATTTCATCGAAATCGGTGTAGCCGTTTGATCGTGAAGAAGTAACAAACATACACACATACACATAAACTGTCGTATTTATAATATATATTTTAGATAATGGCAGTGTAGGTCATAAGAAAATCTTTCTATAAATTCCACAAAGCAATTATTACAGAAATACGCATTGCACCTTTTATGTATATTTGTTCTAGCAGGACAATGATACACAACCAGTAAAGAAAGGCAAAAATAACTAAAAATGTCTTATTATTTTATAACTTCATCTCACCCGCTTTCGCGTACAAAGAATTTCTAGTAATAACATTTCCTAACCTTGTACTTGCACTCACGCTGTACCTCTTGGACGCTAATAATATATCAGTAAATACATTATCTAAGTGCGTTCAGCGATATGCGACTATATAGCGAAATACTACGATGTTTAATAATATCAGCATATTAATAGATGAAAGGATGACAAAATCACTATCCAAACTTTTTTTTTTTTTAAATAATGTATCTGTCGACTTGTTACTGAGCTTTATACTCGTAAAAACTGTTACAGTTGGATAATTAAAACAAATTTATTGAATAATTCAAATTATCTGAGCCGCGTATCTGTTCGTTTTGTAGAGATTTTTTATCTCTTCTTGTGTTGTTTTCATTTGCTCTACCGCGTTTGTCACCTCGGCTCGAAATGATTAAATAATTTACTTCCCAATGTTTTCGTTTTAATTGAAATAACTTTTTATAGTTGCAGCAAATTCTTGTCATAAAAATGGAACAGCTAGTTATGACTTTAAAATAGATTTATTTACAGTTGATAGTATATCTAAAATAGTATGGTTTACGAAAGACATACAAAATGTTTTAAAACCTTGCATTCAATGCAATATATTGCCAACAAGCAGTCAGTTTCAATTAGTAGGTATATTATTTAAAAAACCAAAATGAAAATATTATTTAAATAACCTATCACGTGTAGCAATGATTGCTATCGTCTATTAATGAGAGCGGTAAAAGAACCAAGACATAAATCAAATAACTAATTTGAATCCGTCATCGGTGCAATAAAGATGGCGGCACATAATTTTGAATTTCGAACCTGACGCGTCGGTATAAGAAGGTAATATAGAGCGAATAGGTCCCCAGCCGACAGTTACCGAGGCGAGCGATGCCATCGCATTTCCCGTGGCATTTTGATAAGAAGCTTCTTTGTGCGTTACAGTTTTATTAGGCACGTTGCACTCCGGTGTTATGGACACGTTATTACCTACGTAGTAACAGAGGACGAACGCCGCCGCGGCGTGAAAAATGTATTCTTTTATTCTAATTTTATACATTGAGACTGTTATACAAACAGTATTATCTGTATGAAGGTAGCATTTGTTTTGCATAAACATCGACCCTTTTTGTTACCTATGAACACGAACAAAAACGTATTCTACAAATTATAAGCATTACAAAGTATAATGCATCAATAGAGGCACATGTTTAAAACCCAGCGCACACAACGGATGCCATTGTGGCGCAGAGTCAATGCATCGAGCATGTGGCCTTCTATTTTTAAAGTGACGAAATAGAGACATAAAGATAACTCCACTAAGTTTAGTGCACTCAAAATGTCCCGACAACTCTCAGATATATCCGGGGTTATTGTTTTGTTCGGAGACAAGACAAAGCTTTTTTAGTGCCTTTTAGTGATGTGGTGCACTCTCACTTGATTTAATATTTAACAGTTTTAGGGATATTTGAATGTGCCGTCATCTATTTTTTACCTTTACTTTGAATGAATAGTAAGAAATAAGTATTTGGAAGCAGTGAATTAAAATCATTATTAATTTAGGATAAATGACTTTCCGCCTAAATCTTATCCCCCATTGATTGATTCATTGAAGTAAAATTGTGACCCCAAAGCACGCCATACAAATTGAAGCAATGTTTGCTAGTTGAGTGATGAAACTGCATAAAAGATGGCTCTGTAAAGCATAGGAAGTAATGTGAGCCACCGAAGTATGGAAAAAAATTGTCTTAGGAGCATGCACTTTAATGTAAATATCAAAATGGGTCGGATGGGGGACAAACGGCGTTGGTGGCATAGCACTCCATAAAAAACCATCTTAGCTTGAACTATCAAAATGAACCAGAACTATCAAAATACTCTTGCATCAAGGATCATAGTAAGATGGCCGGATACAGTGTGGGCGTAGGTAGCGATAGTCACAGCGATATATTTTTACTTTATTTTATTTATTCTTGGTAACTATTTGACACACTTTGAAGTCTCAATATAGAATTGGCACTATTTGATGTTTCATAACATTGAAAATGATCTCGTTTATTCTCAGATTGATGTGGGTAAATTGAAACAAAAATATGATTCAGATTTCAATTTATGCGGATGGGAGGTTTTTTTTGATAGTTTTAGAACTAGCGTTTGAGTCAAGTCTTGATGGTCGCTGACTATCATAGGTGTAATCACGCTAAACCTAAATGTTAACCTGCTTTCAAGGATTCCTGCTGCAGCACACTATGGATTTTCAGTCAGATTTTCAAAGTTGAGGGTGGTAGCTAGCGAGGCAGGTACTTAGCGGTTTTGCATTCACCGAAAATTCAAGACGTTTTAGTGTTCATAGAAACAGTGTCTGTCAGCGAGAAAAATAAGGACAATTTTTTTTTCTCAGCCGTAGGACGTCCACTGCTAGACATTCGCCTCCCCCATATTGGATTTGCGAATACTCGCCACTCTTGGCAAGCGGGTTAGCGAGCGCAGTATGATTTCCGATTCTCAGAAATCGCTGCTGCCCAACTTTTGGTACGTGATCCCTTAGCTGACTCTTAAGGCACTCACCGGAAGATATAGGGGAGTTCTATTCTAGGCTGGTACCACTGCGGCACGTCATAAATGTCAGAAATATTATTAAACTGTCATGGATTCTAATACAAATATAGTCAATATTTAGAAAAAAACGATAAAAAACCTAGTCAATTATTTTTTTAAAGATTTTATATTACATTACAATATATTCGATGATAATCTAGAAGTGACAATTCTGAAGTGGAGCAACTTTCATATCATTCATTATAGTATTTTTTTTAAACGATAAGATGTTTTTTTCTTGCGCTGAGCTATCGGACAAGAACAGTATCACGAGTTAAGACAAATAAACCGACTAGTATTCAAATTAAAATCTATCTCGTCACACAGACGGGCATTTAATACCCGGTATCCTAACCTTACCGTGCCGTACAGCATTTCGGGCGGTATATAAATCGTTAATGAATGCGGTACGGAGCACGTACGATGATTAATTGACCCGATCTGACCCAACAATTACTTCAATTATTTACCTCCGGTATACAGTTACTGCAATTCGATAGTCTTCTTTAATTTTAATTATCGATGATGGCGGTAGCTCGAGATACATTTTAAGACAAGTTCTAGAGATGTTCAGTCTCTACCTTCATTAAATTATAATATAACGAACAACTTATTGCACGCAAGTTCATTATGTACCATGCGCAATATCCGCAGATTGTATAGTATTTACTATTGTGATTTACGAATGTTAATATTATTTATAACATTATTATAGCGCTGTTTTGAAATATCCTATCCCATAAAATATATATAAACCGAAGACTCGTCGCTATCCCCGTTTCTGAAATTAGTGCGTACTATTGATAAATAGACGAAAATTCTAACAATAATTGTTTTTCTAAGTTAATATTAGGTGTTATTGCACATATTCTTAATTTACTCTAATTAGCAGTTAAAATCGAATTACCTAATTAATGGCTCGAAGGCCAATTTATATTAGGTTGTAACTTTTTTGTGATGACTAAAATGGAATGACAATAACAAAAAAATAAAAATGGTCCCATTGCGGTAACAAAGGTATCAAAACCCGATTTTCATATACCTTTCATGTACAGACAGCTATCAGCTACATACAGTAATATGTATTAGTATTTATAGTTCCAGTGAAAAGTATCACAAATAAATAACTCAAAGATTTAATTAAGCAAACCATTAACTTTATTCTCAAAGTTGATTTAACGTTTGCTCAACTAAACAGTCGTCGGATTGTAAACGATAAATCAGTTTAAATCCTCCCAGCTTGAAGCAATCACTTAACCAGCATTTGTTAGCTTTAAACCAACACGTGTAAATTATTCAGCTGTCGTTATCTACTTTTCGAATAGCAGCTATTTCTTATAATTGATGTAACAGACGAAGTATACACTCGTGACGTGATACCCAGCTTTGATGTTGCATAAATATGTGATCGAGTAATAAGGAGAAACGAAAGCAAATATGAATATTCCTTTCGCTGGAATTATGTGATGTAAATCAAACAAAAACAGGAGAGAATTAGATATATCCACTTGACCTCGATTCTCAGATTTCCCCAAACGGTGCTAGCGCTATACAGCGCGGATCGATAGCCGACAGCGTAAATAAATCACTAAGTTTGAGCTCCGGAATCGGCTGGCTCTACCCGCAGAATATAGACGAATCTCACTTTGATGTCTGATCATTAGAAAGGTAAACAACTAACGCATAATTAGTGGTACATAAGCGGATCTCATCGGTTTTCGGTTGGCACCGACTAATCTACTAGTTTAACGTTTGATGCTCTATTAATTTTGAAGCTCATTGAAAGTGATTTGTCGATCTAGTTCTATACGTACCTACACAACGTAGTTATCGATGGTTGTGAATAATTGACTCGTTAACTTTGATTTAATCATTATACGGAGTTACGTGAAGCTTATTTTTGATCAAAAGCGTATTTTAGAAATAAAGGTGAGAACAGAGAGAACATGAATGATGAGAACAGACAATAAAGGTAACACAATTAAAAAGTATTAATAATGAATTAAATGTAAGAATCTGATAGCGTGTCTGCCAGGTGGAGAGGTGCTGGATTTGGAAATTGCGTGACCAGACTTATGTGGACGTTTTAATTGGATTATGATTAATTATAAAAAAAGAATATACTTTAATAGCAATAGTAATAAACATACGGGACATGATAGTTACAATAAGTATAAACCGTTTATTCAGTAAGTTTGACTCGTGCACTTGTATACCGTGTTGTATACATGTACCGTGGTTGAGTATTTGACTTAACATGTGTTTTTAATTGATTTTAGGATAAGTTGATTATGACAGTGTTGCTCGCTAATATGCAGTGTGCATCGCTCTCACCCCAGAGTCTCTTTGTCTTTTATTTAATATGGCAACACATTCGCCTTACAAGTACAAAACAAGTAAGCAAGTGTAAGGTTAACAAAGTTTATTGTAATTTAATAAAAAAAAAAAAGAAAAAAATTGTAAACAGTATAGCAATAAAAAAATCGAACAACCAAATAGATAGATTATCAGCATAAAATATTTATTGACAGGTCAAAATACATTTTAAAGACTGTTATCGAACGGGCGTAGGGTTAAGAATAAGTATATAAAAATAAATCACCCCCAAAACGGCTTGCCTGATTTTTATGCAATTTTTCGTGTATATACATTCGTGAAGTAAGTCGTGAATTATTTTTCACCCTCCTTCCCCACATTTTTTACGCGATTTTTGTATTTTTGTATGAACATATATCCAAATAATTGAATCGTCGATCATTGACGTGAACTAATTTGAACTGAACATTGTTTGCCATGTCAGCTAGTTGATTTTATAAAACTGTGTTCATGTAAAGATATTATAATCAAAGTTCGTAATAGTGTTCTATTTGTAATGTAACAAACCGACTAGGACTCACGTGGTAAACACTGGAAAATTACTCTCTTTGTTACATTACAATTATGGAAGAAACTCGCGATAGTTTACAGAAAGTGATAGACGCGATAGTTTAGATATAGAATCTGAAAATTATAGGTATTTTTTGAAACAATTTTTTACTGATTGTAATGTAACAAACCGACTAGGACTCACGTGGTAAACACTGGAAAGTTACTCTCCGACCAGTTTCGAACTTATTTGCAGTTCTTCATCTGGGAGTTATGATCGTGCCAGGCGGCGAGCGCGAGCCTCAGCACGTAACTGGCGTTAATAAGTTCTAAACTGGTCGGAGAGTAATTTTCCAGTGTTTACCACGTGAGTCTTAGTCGGTTTGTTACATTACAATTATGGAAGAAACCCGCGATAGTTTTCAGACTCAAATTTTTTACTGTTTTAATATCACATAGTCACAGCTGTTTTGCGAGGGGGTTGGTAAATATTACGGACATTACTACGATTCTCGCATATCTCTCTTACTGCCTTCATAATCATAAAAGTTTTCTTTCATGAGCATCTATTTGAAGTATTTTTTTAGAAATCATCCTTACAGCTAGAACTAAAAACAGCGAAATCATCTAAAAATATAAAAAATCCTGTGCGGCTGTATTAAATCTCGAAAAATCATTTGTCCAGTGACATAGTGAATGTCCCGTGGAGTACTGGAGGCCAATACGGGTCCCTCGAGTGGCATGCCGTCACTCGCTGTAGCCTGTTTGATGCCATATGTGACTATCGCAATTCTGGAATGTCCTTTACAGCTAACAGTATTAAATAAATACGAGTCTTATATACGTGGATTTAAGGTAAAGTTTCGATTGGATATTAATCAGTGGGGTGGTAGTTCAGTATGGGGTAAAGTCCCAAAGGTGACGTGAAGCGCAGTGCTCATCATTTCCCCATTGTCTCGTTAGACAAAAATCAAAAACAAACACTCACTAGTTCGAATTTTCGAATCTAAGCTGCGGATCATTCGGAATGATTGTTGATTGTATGTGGCCGATTGTTCCGCTGGGATTGTAATCTAATTCACTGTCATCGGATCCTTGCATCTAAAACATTTGTTTCTGCTTATTTGAGTTATTATAACTCTCTTTTCTGTCACAATTGGAGTATATTTTTTATTATAAATCATATTATCATGGAACTATTAATGTTCACATTTCTTGCGAAATTTATTCGATGACGCGATGTAGTTTAAATATAGAGAGTATGTTAAAACGAAAAGCATTAAACAATTGGACGCCGTGGCACAGTGGTCAGTGACATTGACTTCTGTGTCGTCGGGACCCCGGGTTCGAATCCCGGCAGGGGCAAAACATTTGTACGATGAGTGTAGATGTTTGTCCCGGGCCTTGGGTGTTTGTGTCCATGCCTCCCGTGATACAGGGAATCCTAGTGAGGGGGTCTGAGTGTAATATAAAAAAAAAATTGAAGTCTCTGGTCTCCGAATAGTTTATTCTCTAATTTACTGTTTACAGAAAAATGTATCGGCAAATTTGTATATTCTTAACGTCACATACGTCCTCTTCTTCTCATCAATCAAAATGAGGTTTTAGAAGCGTCACTTCGTCGTACCATATCAGACTTCCATTTGTCGCGCCAATACATTGAATTCTTTACTCGAGATTTTGGCATGCTTTGGATAAATGTAATTCTTTCTTCGAAGATTGCGCCTCCGGCGACGCTCGCGTGTGGTACGTGACCACAATACCGAATAGCCCAGTTGTCTCCAGCTTCTCCTTTATATCTATCATTCATTCCTCAGATACGGCAGACGTCAGCGTTTGACAACTACAGTTCATGTCGAATAAATTGCCGGTAAAATTGTACGTGAAGTGAGTTACGACTGTGGACGGGCCCTTAGACTCCACGGTTACGCGCCGCATCGACAGATTTATTGGTCGCTTTGTTTTTAGGAAATTTTGCTGCCGTAAATGTTTTTAGACCGCACCGAAAATGCCTCTCTTCGCAAGCTGTAAAGTCGTCGAAAAGATTACCTCAAATACTCTCCACTCTTTAGAATTGTCAGCACTTGCGGGGTTCTAAAAAATACACCCCACATTGAAGATTATTTCTAATGCTCGAGCTCGAGACGCAATAAACTAGCGCGATGATAATAAAAATGTTCAGCTTATCCCTCGTGTTCCCGTTGTAAATTTAAACGATGCACACGAACGATTCTCAACCTTAGTGCGTTTTATTAATGTCAGCATAGAACATTTTAATTTTAATAAAACTGAACATCGGCACGCCCGACCTATTTGTCAACCTTCTTTACTTTTGCTGGCATAAAATCATACAGTCTCACTCCGCGTATCTACAGCTATGAAGGAAGGTGAAAAGGAATGCATATCGAAAGCGATCTTTTTTATATCAACACTAAGATATAAATTCGCACGATAATCTAAACTCGCGCATTCGAAATCCCCGAAAGAGTTGACGATGGATTTAAGCTTCTCTGTTAAGAGTAATAAAGGTGTGTTTTATTCGAAGGGCGACGGATTATATTTGGGATTTGGATGGCAAAACACGTAGGTGAACCATCGCTCATGTGACAAATTTCTACGTTTGCCTTAACGCGGAGCGTCGTGTTTAGAATATTATATTATCAGAACTAGGGACTAAAGGAAGCCATATTGATTTAAATATGGCTAGAATAGAACGTGTTTAATTTGGTGTAAATGAAAAAAGAATCTGGTTAGTTGATGTGGACATAGCTAAATAATACAAACCACAAAAACTCGCTTCCCTTGTCGTACGTAATAATATTTTCGTTTTTCCTCCACGTTGTGAAATAACACGTAAGCTGAAATAATCAAGGTGCGCAACCCGACCGCGCCAATCCCGCCGGAGTACGCGTAATGATTGAATATGCGATTTTTTCTTGACAATGGATGTGACAGTTATCACCCCTAGGGGTTGAGGTTTGTCGGTTCGTTTGGTCGACTTTGTGGGATTCAAATTGTAGTTTTCTTTCCTCACAGTAACGAATGTGTAACAATACGTGCGGAAAGAGGACTTTTATGTTTACTCTTCGTATTTTTTTCTCAGATACATTTGGGGGTTGGCACTAAACTCGCACCGACGTGATTTCGCTGCGCAAGCAAACTTGCCAATTGTATATTTATGAGTTCACTATTTCGTATTGAATGTTATTGTAATTCTGATTCGTTAAAAACTTGATTCTGTTGGGAGTTGCTGAATGAAATCGGAATAAATAAATAATATTCTTCTCTGTAACTTTACAATATTATGAATCAACTGTTAGTTGTACAATATTTTGTCTCATCATCAATTGACATCAGGTGAGATAGTAGTAAAAAGCCTGCCTATTGTGATTAAAAAGCCTTCTGAATACTGCGATCCCAACACACTTCTTTTTGACCAATTTAATTATAATTTTATACCGATTGATTGGACGTCTATTCTTTGTGATAATAGTTCAAATGTCTTGTTTGTTGATGATTGTAGTGACTAGCGTTCTTGCATATTTTGCGCGGTACAGTCTCAACAAAAAGTAGATAGAATGAATCACTCGTGTAAATTCCGTTATATTTTAGTTATTTTAATAGTTGTGTCAAAACAATGTACAATGTGAAGCTGACCGGTCACTTGATATCACTGCGGACATCCTGGAACGGGTATCGTTGGCCTTATCGCAGGAAACAGACAGACACAATATTTTTATTTATATTAGTCCGATTCGCCCACTCCTCAGTCTAGAATATCCTTGATTTGCGAATTAGTGTTGTTTAGCTTTATATGATGAATGAACGTGAATTTGTGCAGGAGTTTTTATAATCTTTGTGGATTTGGTGACTGTACTGTTACGTTATTAGTGAACTTCAGTGAGTGATGGCATTTTATTGGATTTTTTTTGACCGCATTGATTTATAGGTAAGTTTTATGAAAGTCTCAGTAAAACGTAAGCAATATTTTATAAAAACCTAGTTGATACAATTTTACGCGTAAAGTCCTATTAAATATTCAAATTTAGATAATTTATTTGCGTAAATTATATTTATGAAAATATGCTTAATATGAAAAAAACTAAGTTGTAATCTGTAATTTGCCTTTTCAGCCGTAAAATAATACATAAAACTATAAATAAATTAAGAATTAAACTGGACATTATGAAATATTTCATAAAACCTCTCAAATATAGTTTTTGACACACAGTTTTTTTGTTTGCGGTGGTGTAAGGTGTACTTGTTGATTGTTAGTCGAAGTATCCACGGCCGATGGGAGTCCAGACTCTATGAAAAGTCAAATATTTACTTATCCAGTTATTTGTACGTGAACAGATTCTATGTAATTTCTTAAATAGGTATATTAGCCGCACTGGATTGCATAAAAAATAACGTTAAATTTGGTGATACATAATAGAACTATTTAAAAAAAAATTACATCTATTCTTTTTACCCCGAAGAAGTTAGGTGATATATATAATGATTTAACTGTGTTGATATATATCTGTTGTATTGATATAAGCGCAGATGCCTGTAAACAATTATTGTCATATTTAAACAGTGACAATAAAATTATTTGAATTTAAAAATAAAATGAAAAATAGGTGTACCTATTTGTATTACAATTAATAAATAGAGACAAAAGCCTGTGATGGTTTGTAAACTAGTTTCAACTACTTGTCAACCCAGTTTAAATCAGCATTTTTCCTGTCGCAAACTGTAGTGCTGGGTAGGGGGAGGACTTGGTAAAAATTCACCGGTAACGAGCGCATTGTCCTTTTTGTTTGGACCTCTTTTGTGAAGGGTTCTGCTGACGGTCCTTAATTATGGCTTTGGCGTAACTTCCTGGGTATTTGATCAGAACGAATGTATTGAGTGGCAGTGGACGTTACTTTTAGAAGCATAGATTTATATTTTATTTATTTATTTCTTAAAATGAACACCAACACTGTCAAAGGTTGCGCTTAACACATGCCATAACAGTTACAGGTGTAGACAATATTTTATTACAACATGCATTGACATAACAATTTTGAGAGTTTGCATGGTCTTAATGTTTCATTTGACATATGAGAACTGAAATGCCTGTTGTATTAAAATTCTATTTGGTATTATTACAGTTTTACAACGTAAATGAGTCTTATTTATGTAGATATATTATTACAGTCATAAAAAAATAATTTATATATATTTTTATTTGTTCAATAAAATAACACTTACACTAACAGTTAAAACTAAACATGCCGTGCATCTCATTTACATTTTGTTTTTTTTATTTTATTTTTGTCTAGTTTTATATAAATAATCACAGTAGTAGTTTTAATAACAATTATCAAGAAAATGAAAGAGACCAAAAAAATAAAATAAATCAGTTAAAATAATATATATATAAATATAAATCATATAAAGCAATTGCTTAATGTATTCTTGAATCATTTGACAATTCGTCATTGCCCATATGTATACATTTAGGTAATCATTTTTTTCTATTTGCTACGGCGTAATGGTTAATAAATTTATATATTAAGATCCAAAAACCATTCATGCAATCTGCATACTCAACTGCCAAGTCCAGTAATGAGGTACCGTCTCAACTAATTTTATTTTCCCTTGGTACTTTGAGCTGAACCTCTAGGGATATTTGCCTTGAATTTAAAAGTTTCCGGCTGTCTCAAAAGCAACTTTCTATGCCCGGCTTATTCCATTCGATACTTTTTCCTTAATCATCGCGAGCAATTAAACTTAATTGGCTGGATTAAAGGAATTCTATGGATATATTCATCACATTCTTTAAAGATATAAATGTTACGTGGCTATATTTATGGCTGAATGAAGAATGAGTATTTAAAGGACATTCTAAAGTAGATGTGTAAATTAATCTTTAATTTTACTTCATCATATTTTGTAATCTGTGTGTAAAATGTTTGATATGACATTTCAATTGTTCACATCAATGTCCACAAAGTCCGGTTGGAAGTATCATGCACCCAGCTTCCTCTCGTATCGTTATCGCAGATCGTCTGATGTCCACATCGTCTGTGGAAGTCCTGCGTTTTGCTTGCCAGTCCACGGTCACTTTTCAAAAACTTTTCAACCCGAACAGCTCTCGTTTCTACGTGAAACATGCTCACTCCCTCCCATTTTTACTTGCATATTTGGCGGGCTATATCGGTGACTTTCATTATTACACTGCTCTTCTTACTAAGAAAAGCACTAAAAAAAATAAAGTATTGCATAAAATTGGACTTTTAGGATTATGGATCGTATAAATAAACATTATACTTTTTTTTAAGGGGATTAAATATTTCATTGTGTTTATTTCTTGAAATTATTTAATCACAAGAGCGACGGAACAAATAAAGATAAGCGTAGTATGTTTTAATTATACTATCGAGTTATGCGACGTGGTCATAAGAAGTATCGTGACCACGATTAATGTAACTTCGAAACATCAAGCGAAACGTCGAGGTTACTATGTGAGGAACTATAATATCGATATGCAAATAAACCCAATAGTCTAAAAACTATAAAATATGAATTAGATACGTGAAAGTATAAAACATCCCACTTATATCATTAATCTGAATGTTTGGATAGATGCATGGATGTTTATGACTCTTTGACTCCTCAACAGCTATGGATTTGGATGAAATTTGGTATGTAGATAGTTTATACCCTTATATGCTTATCTTCATCATCATCATCATAGTTACTGTTTTTCACCACCAGGCGAGGAAAACCGCGGGCGCGGCTAGTTATACATGTAGCGTAGTATGTAGGCTGAGGGAGGAGGGTCAAAGAAGGGCGGGTCTGGGTTTATCCATTAAATAGTTGCTATGCCTATGCTTGCGGCGTTCACGCTGCTTGTTTTGGTTAAGTCCAGGCCTTCTTTACTCATCCCGCGATGGGTAGGGAGGTTACGGTCTTGGGGGAAGCGCAGGTCGTGATGATCCTCAAGGCAAGTCTGGCGATTACCTTCTCGCGGTGCTGCCTGTTCTTGGTCTAATTCCTCTGAATTAGACGTAACTAGACATCGTCCGGCGCCTCGCGTATCTCATATCTATGTAAGTTTATTTGTATCCATGTATTTATGTATGTTTATAGTATTTTGGCCGGGACTGCTCCCGATAGGCTTTGCTCGCCAAGCCGACGAGGAGCGGTCCATCAGACGGTAGGTTGCGGTGCTGCAAAGCACTGCAACTGAGGGGGGCAGCGGCGCTGTGGGACGGCGCTGCAGCTGAGGAGGCGCTGCGGCGGGAGTGATTCAGTTCGTCTCCTGCTGTGGCGCCGATATGGCCGCCGTCGGAGGGTGGCGGCCGAAGCGGCTGGCGATGGGGCTGCTCCATCTGGCCCATCGCAGGGGACCACGAGCGTCGGATGTGGGAAGTCTGGCGTTCCTTGCACTGTGTGGTCCCCGGGGTGGTGCGGCCGTGCTCTTGGTCCCGGCACGGTCGCGAGGGGGAGGGTCATCCTCCCCCCTGGAGGGGTCCGGAAACGGACGGCCGTGGTGGGGGCGCGGTATGCAATACCCCGCGCTCCCTCCGTTATAGCGGCAGGATGGACACCGTGGGTTTTAGTCGGTAGTGGACCCTGGCTGCTGTGGGTGCAGTTAGGGTTGGGGGCCCTGAGGCCCCCCAGGGAGCGGTGATGCTCGAGCGAGCCCGACACACCCCGCCTACTTCCCGGTAGGCGGAAGTGCGTAAATGCATTTCGCCCACGTAAAAAAAAAAAAAAAAAAAAAAAAAAAAAAAAAAAAAAAAAAAGGAGGGTCAAAGAAGGTTTGAATGTATTATTTTAGATAATGATATCTGTATGAGATGATATGCTGAGATGATATACTAAGTGGCAGAGTATTACAAGACCACATGTTACGCCGCCACAAAATTAATTAAAAGATCGACCTTATGGCGCTATTTAGTATTGTGAGTGAAAACATGTGTGCTCTCTAATTATGTTTATTACCATTTTACACTGTTGTTTAATCTTAAGACCATCGTCTACTTTACATTGTGAGGAAATATATTATTTGAGCGTGACGATTGATACTTATGAAAATCCCTGTATGAATGTAATTATGTACGTTGTGTAGGCGCTACAATTGTTATATGTATTGTATGTTATAGTTTCTGCGCATACGTCGTTATCCACATAAGCAGAGCTGCGGCGCCACCTGTTATTCATAAAACAATAAAACAATTACTTACTTAAATCATAGAATCATTAAATTTAAAATATATACATATTGATTAAAGCTGACAAGGACTTTATACAATTCCTATAATTTTCTTGTAAGTGGAACGAGACTAATTTATACTGTGGTTGTTTGATTGTTATTTGTTTACGGTATTTCTAAATAAAATATTAATTTAATTGAATAAGCTTATTTAAAATTGTATCGATACACGTACTTAATCATTTATTTTGCAGTCGAAGTATCAATGCGATCATTTCTATTCGACGCAGGGGCGCACTCAAGTACGTCGCTCGTTAGAATGAGATCAGCGCATCAGCTTTTGTATTGTGCGTTTTCACGTCCTGAAGCCTTATTATTTCTAATTATACTTGCCTTTTCCTTTCCTCTCTGCGTACTTCTTTGTGTGGCTTCCTTTTTCCCTTTTGTTATTTATTTTGGATAGAATCTCTCCGACAGGTAAATACTTAATGAATATATGGGAAAAACCACCGTTAAGTTACAAAATGCCTTTTGAGGATTCGACCCTTTGTCTACCGTTTTATTATTATCTCCTTACGTTTCGTGGAGATTTTTCCTTCTGATATATTTGTGCTGATGTTTGTTCCAGTTAAGTAATATGGAAATGTTTTGTGCCCTTTTTATGATTGAAAATGTTTTTTATGTTGATTCGGCTTATATTATGGTCTATTGGTTTATTTTATTCTTTGACCGTGTTTGTGTGTCAGCAATATCGGATTGAAAAGCCCCATCCAGGAGCAAAACGGTTTTGTCTATGAAGAAATAGGGTTAGATATATGTTGTATACATTTTGCTAGCTAATGTTTTCGTGCAACAAATAATATAAACATATAATAGCAGGTACTGCTACCCGAGTTTAATTTATGTGAAAGTCCATTTGAATGACTTAACGGTAGATCGCGATCTAGTGATACTAATCAATCAATCAAAAACTCTTTATTGAACACCAAAAAAGAATACAAAACAAAATATAAATTACATAAAACAGTGGTAGAACAATTGGCGGCCTTACCGCTTTAAGCTATTTCTTACAGGCAACCTTTGTATGGACAGGAATTGTATTATTATATATAGTGGATGTGAACAAGTATATAAAATTGGTTACAAAGAATGTCTGATATATAATACAAATATAAAAATACTTATAAACGTACACATATAAATACAACCATACACATACAAACATACATAGACATAAATACAACATGAACAATTATATTATATTAACTTTAGTTAGTTAGATAAATGTGTTTTGACTGACTCTTTTAAGTGTGGCAGTAGTGACAGTTGACTTGATCTGTCTGATATCAACAGGCAATGCATTCCATAGGCGTATAGCCTGCTTAGTGAAGTATTTAACATAGTTCATTGTTGACACGGCTGGCGTTAGCAATGGTAGTGTGAATAATAATATTAAAGGCCGAGGCCTAATATTAAAGGCCGTGGCCTAATATTGAACGCCGAGTCCTATTATTAAAGGCCGAGAGTCACTGTCACGAGGATAACATCTATTCATATATTTATTATTTGCAACCAGCCACCTGAAGTATTTCTGAATTGGTACGACTTAAAAATAGAGGACAATTCTAACCTCTAAGGTCTGCACTGCTAAGGCAGTTAGGTAGGTGTGCCCCCTGATTGTTTGTTCTTATATTCCATAGAAATATACAACCAAGGCATGTTCTCTCCAAGTATGTCATGTTAGTGTTCTTCTACAGGCCTGGGCCGTCTCCACCCATACGGCGCGGGGAGCGGCAGCGGCTCCAGCAGTGAGAGCGGGCGGCGGCGCGCGCGCACCCGCGGCCTCTCCGACTCGCCGACCGCGCCGACCACGCCCACCTCCGCTTCGGACAACGCATCGGACGCCACACTCACCGACTCCGAGTTGCCGCTCGCGAGAGACTCTACTCTTCTTGTGCAAAACGGTCAGTCATTTAATGTTTTATATTATAATTATATCCACTATTGACAAAACTTAAAAAAATAAAATGATGTTATCGAAGCAATAGCTAAGGTAAAACCTGAATGCTGTAGAAATCTAAGTCATTGATTTGTTCATGACTTGTAGCAAAGCCCATCAATCATACATTCGTCTTACATTCAATTCCGATCATAGTATTTCCAGTACTGAATAGCATCATTTTCCTAGTATCTCTGTAAAGACTAGCTAAAAGCAGGTCACATCCAACTTCCTGCTGATCTTTTATTACTAACCCGCTCGATCTGACTTAGATCAAAGATTTCTTAGGAATGGTGGTCTAAGGTGAGAGATATGGGTAGCTCGCATAACCAAAGCGCGATGTTTACCACCTTAACAAGCATTACTTATTCGCCATAATATCTATGTTTTGATAAGAATTAATTTGGCGATTTGCAATCGTCCCTGTGGTATATTTTGGACAATGAATTTTCACAAAATATTAAGTCCGTGGCAGCAACGGCGAGGTTAATTAGTCACTAATACAAACTTCTTTGATTGATTTAATTACTGTAAATTACCGCGTACTAAAACGTTTGCAAGTCAAGAAACTTATGTTACAATATTAAACCACAAAATGGTTGGACTGTGCGAAATGCAACTAACTCAGAATTAATTCCCTCTCAATGTCGGTGCTTTATTTATCAGCAGTTGAAAAATATATGAGCAAAGTCGAAAAGGCCGGGAATGGGTCGGATAGGTAGATTTCGCTACGAGCCAGGATCGAGGACACGGCGGTAAAAGTGTTTGCGAGAATGCAAAATGAAGCATGTGATTGCTAGGGAATCGCATTATGGCGCAGCGGTGGGACCTCGATCTCTGAGCATCTGGAAATGAATATTGTGAATTTAATAATACGAAGCATTTTTCTGAAGGCGTCACCGTGGGGTGTATGAGGTAAATAGTGCTTAAGATCTCGTGCGCTTCTGCCGTTTAGTGCTTTAGATGTGATAAAATAAAATTTATTCAAGCGTTGAGTTTTCATCTCAAATCGCAGTCAAGTTATAACAATAAAGATTTTGTATATTTTTGACAGTTGTACCTGTATAAATGCTTCCTAGTTAGATTACTTAGAAAGACTTAAATATGAGGACTTTGACTGAAGGTGGGCGGATACCACAGCTTTTCAGTAGCTATAACCTGTTTTGCGTTATCCAAGCTCCTTTCAGAGGGAGCTTTGGTTAAGAGTTTTTCATTAACGATTTCTTTTCTTCAATGCAAAACAGAGTAAAAAAGTCCAAACAAATTAACTAAATGATTTTTATTGATTAATAAATTATTGATTATTTCCAATCTGCGAGGCTTTAGTCATCTCAAAACGATCTCCTAAAAGGAACGTACTATCATTGTCGCCGCTTTGTGTTTCAACTTTTACTTTTACTTTCAACTTTGTATTTTCCGTCTATTGGTCCGTTGGCAGTAGTAGTAGTACCTGCATAAGATTTCAAATAAATTATTAGTATTTAACTACAATTTAACATACGTAAATTAGTCGGGTGGGAATCTAATTGTTTCAAATTCAAAAGTAACATAATTCCTCAGAAGATGCACGCAAAGAATACATTTTAAACAACAAGTTTTGTTACTCTGTAATCAACAGGTTTTACATAACCTTGTATAACGTTTGTAATGTTCTCGGGAAACAAATGTTAAATTATCTTTTAACTTATTTTAATTCACAATAATAATTTACTTTCAAAGTAATATTTTAAATAATGTCTGTATTAATTTTAATTTACGCTGGTTTATTTTTACTTTGGTAGTGTTTCTTTTCAGCTGTGCAGGTTTATAAACTCCCTGATACGTCAGTACTAAAATATGTAACAAGATATTCTAAGTCATAAGTACCACATCCAGTGAGTCTCTATCTGCTTGGAGCAAAGCACGGTGACACAGAGGCCTCTCGCGACGCTTTACTAATGGATTTTTATCGTGCTCTACTCCATGAAAATTGAACGGGAAATCCCGGTTTTAATTTGCCCACTATTGGACTCTATAATCGTCCTAGATTTTCAATGAAATGAGTTAATTGGAATTCTCTCGGTGAGATTTGAACCGATAGCGGCCGATAGCCAGTATTCGGTGTATTATTATAGAAATAAATGGTTTAGATGTGATTGCTACGATCTGTATGTTAATTTTAGCTGCATTAGCTTGTTAATAGAGTTAATTATTTTAATCTCTTAACTGTTTCTCGATTATTGCCTTGATTATCAGTGTTTAATTACCATTCGTTATTCTTAATTATGTATAAATAATGCTTTCATACTAACTCCACAATTTATAATATAACATAAAATGTTTGGTATCCAATAAACTACCTGGATAATTCAATTTTTTATTGTTTAATAAGCTATGTTTTGGATCTTAAATAGAGTAGATATAGTAGATAAGTAAAAATATACGTTTTTTTATAAAGTTGGCGATGAGCGTACATGTTGATCAAGAGATTTTCATAAAACTTTCCTAGAATAATTTGGTTTGCGGTACTTTGAATTATTGTTTGTATACTTCATTATTATATCTAAGACCTTACATCGGTACCTAGTAGGCACGGTGTTTTACTCAGAATATGTACAAAAATAAGTGCTCAAGTTTTGAAGTCACTACACAACCTTTGTTGAGATGTCACAAAGATAAGATAAATGTGCTTTACAGAGCAACACCACCTCTAACGCTCGTCTTAATTTCGTGCTCTCGCATTGTTTATCACAGTTTTATCGTCGAAAAGTTTGCGAAATGAAGGCTTTGTGTCACGGCGGGTCTCGAAAGCGTAATTTAAGTATATTTCGTTTCTCTCATCCAAAACATTGCCTACGTGTTGCTCCGACAACCTATCGGTTATAACTTGTTTTACAAATTACGGAACGTTTTCGATCCTCACCGCGTGCTTCCAATATAGTCCTTAAACTTTCGGAATTCGGGTTCGCGTTTGTTTACGAACAGTTTTTGGGTCCCAATTTAAACTATCGCTGCTTTTATTTGTCGTTTAGTGGAACATTTGTCGCGGCGCGGCCTGTGCGTCCCGGGGCTCTTTGTTTGCGGCTGGGAATTTATTCGGCCTATGTTTTGGTTTTACCGAATTCCCGGATAATTTGTCCCCGTGTAATGGAGGCAACGTTTTATCTTTAATTTGGGTCGTCCTGTGTCACCGGACTTCATTTCGCCTCGTTAATTAATGTAAGTGATGTTCGCGTTTCACCCACCTACGTGTTCCAGCTTAATATTTATTTCGTTAGTTTATTATTACCGTGACCTTACCCCATTTTCGTAAAGGTCTCTTTTATAATCCTCTTCATCTAATTATTTCAGAGACTAATTTGGGTAGACTTTGTTTTTATAATTCGAGAGATATCTCTCTCTGCGTTTACAACGCTAGCTTTAATGAATTAAAATGCCTATGACCGAATGGATCCACATTTAGAACCATAAATGGTGTCACAAATCGTTCAGATCGGATTCATAAACAGGCGACAAGTCGTAAAAGAGAATGTGTTAAACAATTTGATGCGCGGTAACATCGACATTTTTATGTCGCGATATTTTGGTAGAACCCGCGCGTTCCCTTTAATTGTGCCCATCAAAAGACATTTGAGACGGATCGCCGAACGATAGATGTCTCTAAAACGTTCATAATTTGAAAACCAATAGTTGTCCTCCTTCCCCGTTGACTTATATACCATTGTAGAAAGAGACAAAGTGCACTCGTGGGATAATCATAATGAAAGCCGGAAATTCGTTAACGAATATGGCAGCGCTTCGTTAAATTTTATGTATGTTTGTTTAATGAATGAATGCCTTTTTAAATTTCCATATGGTGCCGTGCTGTGTTTTAATAGTGTCGACGAGACTCGAGGCATAAAACGAATAAAAGTGAATCTTACAAAGGATTTAGGGTTATAAAAACGGCGAGTGACACTTAGAATATTACGTCATTAGCGTCAACGTCGCTTCTGTCTTTTCTTTCACTATTTTACACCCCGAAATTGCGGAATTAGGGTTTTCGTATTCATCCATCAAGGGAATACCGTGAAATTTTGTTCGCGAAGGCGCCCCTTAATCCTTAAGACGAATATCTGAAACTTACGAACCGAGCGGAATAATCGCGGCGTTGTGACGAGCGCAAAAAAGTATAATTCGTCACTTAATCCAGCCATCTCGGGGGTTACGAGCGCAAATATCCAACATTATACTACAAACGCTGCGCATGTTTTTGCAGAATTACACATCCACTCCTTTAGGGTAATAAAGGAAAAATAAATTTGCATGTCTTTTATTACACAAATATATTTCCTTAAGCTTGTAATAACTAACATTGAAAATACAAGTCTGAGATATATAAGTATATATCACACTTGTATTTTCAATGTTAGTTATTTTTTGTTTGATCAACTTTTAAAATAATTCAACTACAGTATTATTATATACTAGTAGCGCCCCGAGGTTTCACTCGCGTGGATTACGGTTTGTCCGCTACCTCAATTATCCCACAGGAACTATACTTTTTCCAAGATAAAAGTAGCTTATGTGTTAGGGTTTAAACTATCTCCATACCAAATTTCATCGAAATCGGAGTAGCCGTTTGAGCGTGAAGAAGTAACAAACATGCACGCAAAATAATGCATTTATAATATTACTAGGATTATCCAACATTGCTGTTTTGAAATAATAATATCAGTCTAAAAAAACTAAAAATACACGCTTTTGTAGTTAGCCGAACAACAAAATGCCAATCCTGGAGATCCTGGCAAGGAGAATGGGACAAATTATTAATATGAATTATATGTCATACTTTCTTGATAAGTGTGAAACGTTTCAAATTCATCCTATGTTTGGTGGGGTTATATTCAGAAAACGTTACATAGATACAGACGATGCTTATAAAAGCTATCTAAAAAACCTTGCGACATAAGCGAGGATGAGCGTAGATTAGGCCTTTCGGATACTCGCGTAGCGACCTCACTATACGTCGAGAGCAAAAAGCTTCTAGACTCATTTACACAAACAACGGCAGGCTTAGTCTTGGATACTTTGACAGCTCCGAACAAAAATACTAGAAATGTAACGTTCCTGCTTTTCCTTTGTAGCTTTTGTAATTGCGTAACGAGTAAAGCCTCTTGTAATTTGTACCCAATACTTTTATGCAACAAACCGTAGTACAAAGATACAAAACCTCCTTAGTTTGGTTGAAAGCACAAAGGATTTCCGTATCAGACGGCTCTGCTCGGCTCGGCCGCTCGGCAGACCCGAAAAATACGCGCCCTTTGAGAGACCAATCCTTTAATACTAATTGAATCATAATTTAGGAGGCTGAAGTTTTTTTTTATGTAAATCTTTTATCCAGTGAAGATTCAAAGGCATGAGAAATGAGACCGTAATAGTCTTCGATGCGAATAGAAAGTTTTTCTTGATAAGGAGAAATGATTTCATTTCAATAATTTTTTTTTGTCGAATTGTCGCTTTACGGATAAGTTGTTCAGTAAATCTTTTATTTCTATTGTTTTCGAGGAATGGAATGAAATAAATTCTTGGTATAATACAAAATGTCGAGTGATAACTTCATTATCTGACGTGATAAGTCTCTGGCCTAGTAGGATAAGTCTACTATTCCTAAAGTAATCATGTTTAATTATAGACAAGAGATAAAGTTCTAGAATTGTCTCAATATGATCTTGAGACCAATACTAACAATTATTAGGATATAATCTATTTGATATGATTTTTAATTTTTATGATATATATCGTATAGAGTAGGTACTTTAACATATTTGTTTTATTCTAATCACTTAGTAATATAACTGGAGCAGAGCACATTACTCGACACAAAACTGAAAGCTGATGGAAGACCTGAGTGATCTCTTCTCTGGCAAGCTCAGCGTAAGACGTAGGTAGATACAGTTTGGCCAAGATTGCCGGAAAAGCCTGGTTGCAGACTGCTTCCATTAATGTTTAGCATATTATGCTGAACACATTAAAAGTAAACATTATAAGTCTTCTTTATCTTCGACGTCCATTATAAGATTATCAGATATGGTACGAGGAGTGCTCATATACCTAACGCATAAAATTTCATAAAGAATATTAGCATGCTTTAAGTTTAATGCTCGAAGTGTTTTATAAAATTTCTATCTAAACAATCAGTACATTATTATTATATTTTTTACTTGATAACATTGCCTTCTAGTTTCGTAGGCAGCCCGTCTCAAGGAAAACAATTTTCAACCGCCGCTAACGTTCCACAGACAATTTCCGAAATTTTTCTATCACAAAGACTTACAGTATTCTCATCTCGAAAGAAAATCGCACGTAGAATCCCATTATTGATCCCTATTCCAGTACAATTTGCGAGCAGCGCGGGCGAGCGCGAGCAATTTTCAAACTTAAATGAAAATATCGTCGGGGGCAGCAAGCCGGGGCTGCAGGGAGCGACGTCTTCGACTTCACTTACACCCTCGCCAGCAGACGAACAAACACCTTTGTCTACTTACTAATGTTTAGTTTAGGTGTTTACTTCGGTGCCTGCAACCCAAATGTTGGAACGTTATTACGTATTGTTTTATTTTAACGTGCGCTTTAAGCCTAATAACTGGATTAAGCGATATTTAACAATACATTCAGTTTCTTCTTGGACGGATGACCTCCAGTACAATTCTCAAAAGCGACTTCGTACGTCGGATCACTTTATGCTTTGGATCTTAGTTGGCTGGCTCTAGCCTATCAGCCAACTCGCGTTGGCCAGCATTATGGCTTGAAGCCTTATTACGCCTTATTACTTATCTATTTACGATTACAATGGACGGATTATAATGTAATTTACTCTATATTTTATGCTGCAGTTGTACTCCAGGTTACTTTTTTGATGAAAAAAAGAGGTAATCCGTTAGGTTGGTAAATGTTAAACAATCGACGGATATTATAATCTGTGAGTAAAGAATATTATGTCGCAAAGCATTACGTCAGCATTTTCACGATTTTGAAGCATAGTGATCGAGCACTTCATAATTATGCGTGAAATGCTATTAGCTTTTCTTGGTAATAATTTATTTGCGGCTGTTTAAGGGTCAACGTATGTGAGGCAAGAAATAATTAAAAATCTCAATTTTTAAATATATTGCGTTTGACTACTGTTTCACCTGATGTTAAGTGATGACGTGGTAGCACGCAATCCTCGAAGGTTAAATCCAAAACAGTACTTAGTATTTCGTTGAACCTTTTGTACGTTTATATGCTCACAAAACATACTTTAATTTTGTTATTATAGGTCAACAACACTAGAGGCTCTACCAAAGCACAGTTGTTAACATAGTTAGCTTTTCATTTCCAAAGAGGTCCGAATACTGAAGTACCGAGGTATCAAATACCAAAAGCCATTGTTTGGTTCCAGTACGACCGTAATTTATCGAGAGACAAAAGCCCATTTCAGCAGCTTGGTATCGAATAAAAGTATCTGTAAAATACACTGATACAAATACTTATTTGTGGTTATTGTTTTCGAAATAAGGTCACTCGATAACGCGTCCCGGTTCATTATGAAATGTTTTATAATATTGCGTAAAATTTTGTGAAATCATTGTGTCGTGCATCAGAAGCTGGTGCACGAAACGCTGGTGACGCTGGTGCTGGCTTTTGTGAAGCATAATACTGCCAATTATACCTATGACAAGTACAAATGTAGTTCATACTTACACATTTCACATGTTATTACGTAGTTTTAAAAGTATTAAAAATCGACTTCTACTACTTAATTAACTAAATGAACTAAACCGATAACACACACTAGGACTTGTGGTATATCATCTAAAATACCAACCATATAAGTTACCAGCTGCCCCCCGCAGTTTTACCCGCGTGGTGATGATTGATGATGATGATGATTTAAAGTAGTCTATGTGTTATTCCGATGGCTTGAAGTATCTGCATACCAAATTTTTTCGAAATCAGCTTAGCACTCTCAAAAGAGTGAAAGAGTAACAAACATACACAAAAACTTTCACCTTTTTATAGGTGGATAGATATATATTCTGGATAGAACTCACGTTTTCACTTTGTTTAATTATCACAGTTTTCTTAAATAAGTAGAGCCACTACTTTTATGGGTGTCAATGAAAAATTACGCACGAACGAAGTTGCAGGCATCAGCTAGTCTTATTCTTATCTATCCTATCTTATTTGTATAAAAAAGCCATATAAAAGTGAATCACCTGTTGTATGAGTATTTTTAAATAATTTTTTTATTCACAATAGACAGGCGTTTGACCACTATCTCACCTGATGTTAAGTAATGAGGTGGTCTACAATGATTCACGCCTACCTAGAAGATACCTGTTCACTCATGACTTCTAGATGCCCAGATTGTATCCATGTGGAAACATAGACTTAGGAAATGAATTCCACTCGTTAGCTGTACGCACTATGAATGTGGAAGCAAAACGCTTCGTGCGACAGGGTGGAACGTCTACCATATATGGATGTCGCATTGCAGTTGATAAAAGAATGATCTACCCCAGGATGCATATTTTATCTGAAAACTTCCTTTTGATAAAAGGTTTTAAAATGTTTGTGTAACGCCACTGGATGCTACACAGGGTGGGATTTAAGGAAAAGTGGCAATTTTTCTCTTGTACAAGTTTTGAAAGGTTTCCACGACTTTCACTAAGGAAGAAATGCTTCTGTTATTTGTGAATACATTTAGAAATATAAAGCTGGGAGATAATATTTTAAATATGTAAGATAAAATTCATATTAAATACGATAAGTTAAACCAGACTACAGAATAAATATTTTTGTATAAAAAATGGTAAAGTGTGTTTGACATGTGCGTTTGGAATTTTATTTTGACTTATCAATAACATTATTACAAGTGATTACTACTCACTTTTACGTCGTTTTATACTGTATAGATCTAGCGTTTCACGCACTTGATGGTCAGTGACGATGTGGTCAAAGATGTTATCACACTAGTCCTAGATGGTTTACTAGCTTTCAAAAACTGCTGCCGGAATATACTGTGTTTGGTAACAGTTTTTCAAACTTGAGGGTAGTAGCTAGCCAGGCGGGTACTCAAAAGCAACCTAGCACCATGCTGGAAATTGGATAACGGTGTTACCTTCACTGATGCTCAAGCCGTTGGCGATTGAACCAGCGTCCGTCAGTTTGAAAGCCGACGCTCCCACGCCTGAGCTATCATCATCGCTTTGAAAAGTTGCGAGAAGTTGCCACTAGTGTATTGCACCCAAGATCCCGATTAAGGCTTCCGAACGAAACCGAAACAGTTGTTGGTCGTAATAATATAGGCTAAGTGTAAACTTTCACGGTTGACCCGTATGAATGTTTTATCTATATTTTTATTTTTATATTTATTTTGGATACTTACATTTTAACGCAATTTTAACCTGATTAATATATCATGATATAAGTGATTGGCGGTCTAGGATTGACCACGCCTGCCTACAAAGATGTCTATTTTCGTATTTTTTGTGTTGTTAACGTTAGCTTGGCACTAACAACAAGAAGTTTATTGTCCTCTTTGAAGCTTCAAACGTTTGAATAAAAAATAACTTTAAATCGTCTAAAATACGAATTTTTCATTCTAAAAGCAACCCACACAAAACACCTCTATATAGGAAAAAATGCACCTAAGGTCCTGGTTTTATATTTTTGTTTAATGGACAAGCGACAGGTTTTCAATATGAATCACTCAGGGGCTCATCCGCCTAAAAATATTGCTTTAACTATTGCTATAGTTTTTAACTTTCTTTCCTTCTTTTCGGACCTAAGAAAGCTTCAATACTTAATTAGTTATAAAATATTGTTTATACTATTACTTTATTATCAATTAATTAATTGTTGTAGCTGCTTAGGTTGGAAAAGACTGAAAGAAAGTCGAATACTATAGCAATATAAATAGTCAAAGCAATAATTTTAGGCGGATGAGCCCATGATCTGTGATAGATGTTTATCAGCAACTATTAAAAAAACAAGTGACGATCTTCGAGCAACTGAGTGTTCATTTTAACATGGCTAAAGCACTCTCGATTAAGACACCTTTCAAATGAAATAAGACTACAACATCAAAATCTGTTCGTCCGTTCACGATCCATAATGCCACTACAGACATACTGACAGGAACATATACATCACAAACTTATAAAACTTCTATTTTCGTCGTGGTCGTGGTAATCATTATACTTCCAATTTTTCCATTCAATGCAAAAAGTAAAAGAAAAAACTTCCTTATCATCCTGTATTAGCTCACAAAGTTTTTATTTCTAATTTGCATCCTTTTCAGCTGTATACTTCAACAGCACCCTCGAAAATCGAGTTCGCCATTGTGACTATTATCGTTTTAACCGAAAGCTCCTCGATGGAATCCCTCCACAATGTAGGTAAAGCTTACAAGTGGAAATTGTCGGAAGAAGTTGTTAACAAAAATATAGCGGCTCTAGACGCCTGCGGCCCGATGATAAGGTGGATCGCGGTGAACGCCGGTGTGAAGTGCGAGCGGGTGGGGGGTTGAAGTAAGGTGTGAGAGGATAAGAATTAGGTACTACCAAAATTCTGTAAAAGCTGCTAGGACCACCAAATGAATCGGTGAGAACGCTTCTTACTTCTTTGTAAGTCTAAGTCATGCAAGACTAGGCAATGTCGCACGAAGCGTTTTGCTACCACATTCCTAGTGCGTACAGCTAACGAATGGAATTTATTGCCTAAATCTGTGTTTCCGCAAACATACAACCTGGGTATCTTCAAGTCACGAGTAAACAGGTATCTTCTAGGCAGGCGTGCTCCACCGTAGACCGCATCATCACTTAACATCAGGTGAGATAGTGGTCAAACGCTTGCCTATTCCCAATAAAAAAAAAATGTGGTAATTTTAGGGCACCATATAATCCTAAAATTTGTCATTTTCGGTATTTACATATTGTTTTATTACTCGTTGGTATATAACTTCTGTGCTTAAAACACATCTTGGGTATCCGATATCTATACCAAATGTAGTTGAACACTTATACAAATTGTCTAAACAAACTATTCATCATCATCATCGTCTCAGCCGTAGAAAATCCACTGCTGGACATATGCCTTCCCAATGTCATTTTTGATTCAATACAATTCAATTCAAATCTTTATTGCAAGTAGTGCTACTACTTAGAAACCTATAATATCCTGTAAATATATTGAAGATAAAACGATGACGATAGTCAGGTGTAAAACCAAACCTCAGACCGCGTCGTCGCTTAACATCAGGTGAGACAGTGGTCAAACGCAAGCTTATAATCTTTAAAAAAAAACCAAACCATAATTAAAGTCTTTATTCACAAAATATTAGCAGAAAACGAATAGATTATGCTCAATTCTGCTGTTGATGTTATCTAAGAAAGCGTGTATTGATAAGTTAATTAAGCTTTAATTCACAATTTCGAGGCTTCTGCTTGCGTTTCAGCGAACTTAGCTAATTATTTTATTTGAATTTTCGCTTTTTGAAGTTTGTATTTTCGTGAAAAAGGAAAATGGTCGATTGTAATTTAATATACAAAGTGTTGGACGAAAATATTAAGGTTATACATATTTTATGCATAACTTTAAATATACGCATTTTAACTGGCTTTAAACCCTTTAGCTTCCCCAGGTAAAAGAATGTATATTAAGTATTTAAAGTCTGCCTAAGGCCTGCCAAATTAGCTCTTAGTGTGTACTCTCGAAAAGTTAAATTTTAAGCAATTTTCAGCATTCAAATACAATTTTATGACCTGATTTCTTTGTTAAGAAGACATATAATATTTCGTTGTATATATACACTCCAAAAGCTCTCGGACTTTTAATTCAATAAATACGTGCTGATTATGTAGATGATGTAGAAGATACTCTCCTTTGACTCTTGTCAAAAGTGAAATAGAAGTTTCAGTAAGCTTTGCTAGATTCTATTCGCATGACTCTAATCTGAGTAGTCATAGCAGCAACTTGAATGCAAAAACTATGGCGAGTTTCGTCAATCATTGTTATCTAAAAACCGGCGAGGACTCATGTGGTATTTGCTCAGTTACCTGCTGAGGCTCGCGGTGGCCGCCTGCCACGATAACTCCCAGATGAAGAACTGCAAATCAATTCGAAGCTGGTCTGAGAGGAAGTTTCCAGTAAAATCGCGTGATTCCTAGGCGGTTATTAGATAATAATAGCAGTGAATTCCTAACATCAAAGACTCTGAAACCAAGTGTGTACCGCTAATATAACTGCGTAGAATATCAATACCACATGAAATGTCTGAACATAAGCTGGTCGATCATATGCAGAATACGTGCAAAGATGGCCTAGTGTCACCATTATCATCGTCATCCTAGTATAGGTCTAGTGTAGGTACATATATAAAAATATTATTATTCAGTATTTTTTATATTTGTTTTGCTTTAAATACTTATGTACCTGATTGATTACTGTTGTAATCAATCAGGTTGTTGTAATTATGTACCTATTGTACCTTTATTTTAATTAATTTATGTATTTGGTATTGTATAGTCAACCGTTTTAATAAATAAATTATGCATTTTTCTTTTTTTTTTTTACATGTTATAAGTTTGCATACTTAATGCAGATTAATTACTCATATTCGTTGGGCTTAGTGATCACCGTAATCATTTAAAGCTTGTTAAACATTTATTTTAAAAAAGACTGACTACAAGAAACAGGTTACAATTAAAAAGGTTGGTTGGTTTATATAACCAATGTTACCCGGGCATAGGGTAGCTTCCCAACAGTGAAAGAATTTTTCAAATCAGTTCAGTAGTTTCGGAGCCTATTCAATGCCAACATACAAACGAACGAAAAATCAAATCTTTCCTTTTTTTAATATAAAAAATAGGTAATGTTTGACACAACCACGTTAGAAAAAGTTTTTGTCGGTAAATTAACCTTAATGCTGCAATTCATGAAGTGTCAGAAACTTACCACTCCTTCTAAGATCGAAACTCAACACACTAACGCAAATTTAGCTATTAATGTACAATGTTAAGATCAGGTTATATTAAATGGTAAAGTTGCGCCTCATCATTTTTGCAAACTCAATTCATACAAAAAGTTGCCATTGTTCGTCTCCTGGCGGAAATTGTATTAAAACAGTTAAGTATCTGAATTTTTCTTTGTTTTTTTCGTCATAAAGAGCACTCGTGGCCCCAAAAATTGAGTTAATTTATAACTTTGTATAAAAGTACAGAGAAGGACAAACGAAAATAAAGAAATTAAATTATAACCGGTTGCGAAGGTTCACTAAAAATGTGAAAATATTGTGGAGCGCAAAGGTCTTACGTGTTATAAAGGAACTATGTTTTTTTGAAGTGTAACTTCTTTAGCTGCGTAGTGCACTTTTGTATGGGGAAAAAATGTTAAACTCACGTCATGACATTTGGCGTCAAGACCCGTGACACTGATCGCAAAATTCTTGAGGCGCGTGACGTTGAAAATTCGTAAGACGAAGGGAGAGTAGTTGAAATTCAAACTTAAATATGTTACGAATAAAGAACATTTCCGTTTGTTGGTAGGTATAATATGACCTTTTTGAATCAGACCGCTCGCACCTCGCTCGCCCGTTTAAGATGTTGATTTTGACTTCATTCTATTGTATGCTCTATCGCCCTCATTATAGTGTTCAATGTTTAGGTACATAAAATCAATAAACTTAAATACCTATTGTCATTCTTCTGTAGGATAGCGCAATAAATGCATATTGTATTCTACCACATAAATGCAAGTTTTCACTTCTGCCGGCACTCCCGGAGTCCAAACCGTTTTTTTTTAACTGATGTTATTTATCTTTTGTGTACTACTATACCATATCATCTCTGAACATACCTACCCGGTCTACCGTGTAATACTTTCCTTCTCTTGGAACTTCTATTGATTTTGCAATACAGTCTAAGTACTGAAACTTAGCAACTCTTTTGTATGTGCCATCTCCAACATGTAAATCTTGTGGTTTGATACGACAGACTGCTAACGCAACATTTCATGTGGTCAGTCACTTAGTCTTACCCGGTCGTACTTAGGCCTACTTTCTTTGCCGCTGTTTCCAGGATCATGATTGCTGCTTGGACATTAGCGCTATTACCTCACCTCGCCATTACGTCATCTCGTGTCAGTGACATGATTTCTGTGTCTCCGAGAGACTCTGGGTTCGAATCCCGGGGGCAAACATTTCTACGATGAGTATAGGTGTTTTCCCCGGATCTTGGTTGTTTGTTTGTTGTGATTGTGTGTGTCCATGCCTCCCGCGACACAGGGAATCCTAGTGCGGGGGTCTGAGTGTGATTAAAAAAAAACAGTATTTATGGTATTCCGTATTTTTTAAGCGTACCGTTCAGTAAATCGGCGTTAGCTTTGCCTACTTTGGGCTAAGTGAGCCACCACTGAACCCAACCTAATCCTGAGCCTTTGAAGAGTACTTTCTCTCAAACACTCTAATTTCTATCGTAAGCCATACCATAAACTAGGCTATTTTAGTCTCGAAAATTCGTCACCTCTCACAATAAGTCTGTCCCCGACTCCCCCGTGCGACGCCTGTCCAAAAAGCATCATTACAGTACGTCCTCACTCGACTCGTCTATATGAATTTCCGAATTATTCGATCACAGGAAAAAGAACCTTGCACCAGCATGACTTGGTTGATTTGTGTTTGGAAATGCGCTCAATATGTGTACAAAATTGCAGTGTGTGGGTGTGATCTTTACGTCTGCCATACACAAAGCACCCTCATGGGCAACGCGCGTGTTGCTGACAATGCATTTGTATGCGGATGCAGGGAACGCGTGTTAGTTTTTTTTTACATTTAATTTGCAACTTAGGTTTAATTTGTAGTTTTGTATATTTACTTGGCATTTGCATGCGGTGTCGACATTTTAAATAAGTGTACAAGAGGCATAAATAAGCAACGTATAAGTACACGTACGTAATAAAAAATACTTGGCTACAAGCGGGACTTGAATCAACGACTACACAATATCATTTAGCAGCATGTGGCAATGCCAGACCTATACAATGATTTGAATAGAGTGAAGTACCATCATTCGATAATTTTCCTACAATTGCAATATCAGTTAATGTGGGGCACTAAGAAAAACTATGTGTAGTAAGAACTCTTCGGATTAATCTTAAAAAAATATGACTTAATCCTCGCTACGCAGTGGTTGGGTATTGAGTGCCACTTTGAGAAAATGGAGTATTTCATACGAAGCATGTATTCTGCAAGTTTTAATGTTTATGGAGCAACAAATTCAGACGGTATTCTGTGTCCACCTAGTCGAATTAGTTGCTGATTTGTACCTAAAAAAAATTAACATAAGTATATACCTATTACATAAAAAACGTGTGCAGATTCACTTTGATATATGGGAAATTTCACCAGCAAGAATTGGGTGTCGTTGTATGCG
The DNA here is from genome assembly GCA_934044485.1 of Apeira syringaria. NCBI lineage: Eukaryota > Metazoa > Arthropoda > Insecta > Lepidoptera > Geometridae > Apeira > Apeira syringaria. The sequence goes on along the minus strand of OW203662.1, from coordinate 12,352,229 downwards.
TTACTTAGGGCCTGTTTTAGGGCCGGACCAAGGTTATAGGTATATAATGTTTTTAATTTAAAGGTCCAGCGTTTTTTATTGATTATTGGCAAGCGTTGAACTTGAGATTGCTACCCAGCGCAGCGAACTAGCAACAGAACGTTTGTTGTGTGTTGTGAATTTTAAAACTATACCTTTTATGTTAAACTTATACCAAAAACTCTTGCCATATGTAAAGTTCGATCCAATCGATGGCCATGGTCATTGGTTAGAGCTTGTGTTTCGCATCGCTTCAAAATGTATACCTGACAATCCATGACGATAGGTTTTTTTTACTACTCGGCCAGATATGAAGAGCAAGTAGTTGGCATGATGGTAAGCATCACGTTTTTTTTGTTTTTTTTTTATTAGTCACAGCCTAAATCGAAGGATTAAGTTTTATTTATGTGCAAAATGCACTGCATGTATCTCACGTGTTATTGCGGCTTTCAACTTTTAATACTAACATAAATCTTAACTACCTCATTGATGCGCAGAATATGACACTACGGTAGTAAGTGTTACGACGTGTCGTAACACTTACTAGCACACGTACTACTTGCGTAAAAGTCTACAGTATTCTGACATTTGATTTGCATAACATTCCGAAACCAAGTAAAACTAAACCATAAGAAGGTACGGGTACCTAAGCTAGGCCACATTTGACTCCTGCATATTTTTATTATATAAAATAACAATTTTTAGCATACCTCGCAAACGTTGTTCTGTCATATAAATTATCGAAATGTCAGAGTGACACGATACTTCAATCATCGCCGGTTTAAATATTAGAATATTTGTTCAATACTAAAATCACGATTAAAAATGGGGGGTGGAGGTAGGAGGGTGAAAAATACTTTACGACCTATTTTCATACCTACCGAATGTACCCAAAAATATCATAAAAACAGATCAAGCTGTTTCGGAAGAATTCGGTCACAAACACTGTGACACGATAATGTTATTTATCAGATTTATTTATATCAATAGTTCAATAGACTCTACAACATAATCTCTTAAGTTAATCTAACCCATAAACATAATAATCAAACGCAACACTAAATACCCATCTCTAATCCTTAACTCGAAGCCGCCCGACGTCACAATGTCATCCAAATCCCCAACTAGTCCGCAGTACACGAGCGAGCACAATAGAGGCCATTATTGCACGCATCAGCGCACACATAAGCCACCATTATGCGTACAAAGCCGCGCTTTACCCCGTCAATCTCACACCTCTACGAAAAATCAGGATCATCCTAAATTAGATACGCAGACTACGCAATAACGAGGAGGCTTCCTGAACCACGATAATGGGTTTTCTTTGCTGAGGGAAAAACCAATTTCGCTGCTAAAACATCAAAATATCTGAGTCAAGTTGGAGATAATCCCCGGAGTCGGCGGTAAGTATCTTACTTGGTGATATTACTTTGTTTGCCGTGGGTGACTGCGAGTGAAGTCGCGGCGACGCGACATGCTTGCGACACGTGGATACTTTGCACGAGTACCTGTTTCTTCTGTTCTATATTTCGGATTTGAATTTTCGTGAGACCAGCCATAATACTTCCAATATCAGTAACATATAAAAACGCTCAAATATCACATGCTTACATAGAATATGGTTCGAATCCCGGCAGAGGCAAACATTGTCTGCACATGTCTGTTTGACCTGTGTTTGGGTGTGTATATGTATATAAGTATGTATTTAAGTATATATATCAGTCAGCAGGTTACCATAGTACAGGCTCTGCCTAGCTTGGGACCTGAAGAGCTTGTGTGAATATTGTCCCATATTATTATTATTTGTGCGATTAGTGTAGGTGTTTGTCCCGGGTCTTGGTTGTTTGTGTGCTGTGATTGTGTGTGTCCATGCCTCCCGCGACACAAGGAATCCTAGTGTGTAGGTTTGAGTCTAATAAATTTAAAAAAAAACAAGTAAACAACTTTATTTTCGATGTCAAAGTTGTATAATATAACTTTCCCGCTTTTTGAAAACTATAATGGCAATGAGGACGTACACATAAAGCGTAAAATACAGTACGATGGTTGATAAGTACAATGAAGCGTAATTAATATAACTCAGATCTATGAAAAAATTAAAACCTTTCATACCTGATTAATAAGTAAAAAAATAAACCTTTAATTATTAATGGTTGAAATCATAATAATCTTATATAGTTGAGCGACATGCGTCTAGCACGCATATTGCTGAATCACTAACTTACTTTAGTAAGTGCTTTAGTAGTTAGAAATAATTAACATTCATTTGATTATATTTGTAATCAAACGCACGCTAAAGTAATAGAAAATACAACTTACTATGCATATTTATATATATCCCATGTATATTATAACCCACACCTCCTCCCGCAGTCAAATATCAAAGAAATGTAAATTGTTATATAATTCATGTTCGAATACAGTTATTGTCAAAACTTTGAGTATATATTTTACAAATTACGGTAGATTACTATTAGTTAATTGTACTCCCAGCCCCAAGACACAGGCTTTCGCCTAGTTTGGGTCTCAACGCTTAAAATGTAAAAGTTGTAAATTGTTTTGTCATCAACAAGCTTTTTTAGAGTTATAGGCGCAGCTTACAGATACTGTACTCTTTGGGAAATAAAAGTTTATTATTATTATTATATAATATGTGTATTTATACGGAATATATTGACTTATAGTCAATTTATACTGTGTGCCTGTGTTAAGCATTTGGGATATAAAAATCGGTTCCTAAAATTATTGTCACAAAACCATTGAACCAATCTTCAAATTTTGTCATAAAATAATGTTGAATAAATATTTCTGATATATGTAAACTCTAATTTAAACTTTATGGCCGTTCTTAGTACTGACATTTATTATATAAAATATATGTCTGCTGTTCTGTCAATGAGCAGCTGTAAAAATAGAGGTGTGAGATCTCACAGCAGTTGAAACTCGATCATGTTTGCTGTAACTTCTAACTGCTGGGCCATGAAAAACTCGCTTTAAACAAACTCGCGTTGCGGACTAAATGTCAATGTCAAACAAAAAAAAAAGAAATGTGTATATGTATGCTAAAATGTTAAAAATTAGATTAGTTGTCAAAGTCTAAATTAATTATTCTCATATGAATGTCATAAAATGTACTAATATTGAAAAAGATTAACTCCGCGTTCCACTGTGAATAGAGACGAGAAGAAGCGGCAAGATATTCGGGGCCCATTTTTTTCAAATATGCTCACTGGTGTGTTTACAGTAGTTATTCAGTGTCCAAGGGGAACTGATAATCACTGACTTGTTTGACATAGTAATAATTTTAGTATGTGTATTTAGACTCAGTATGCAAATAACCTTCTTCAAAAAAATCTACGTTCAGCAGTTGTCGTTAGTCACGTACTAAACTGTGCCACATAAAAAACTAACCAAATTAAACCTTTTTTAGAGTTTTATTTTCAATAAATTGTGGTATATTTTTTATCATTTTGTCACTGATAACGAGCGTTTGACGCTTTTTCAAAGCTTTTTCGTGGCCGTCTCATAGAAGCTACTTCTCACAATGTATGTCGAAAAATAGAAAATTGAAATCTTTTTGTTAGTGCTCGTAAAGATTCTCATCCGTTTTACGGAGTCTCGTGTCATCTACAAGCTTTTTTAGAGTTATAGGCGCAGCTTTATGTGTCACGTTTTTATGTTCACTTGATTTTATACTCTTTTTTATTATTTTTAATATTGTCACTTACTAAGACGGAAATAAAATATCCATAAAAGTATTATATAGCAATAAGCAGTTTTTGTTATCCCGCCTAAAGTAGATATAACTGAAACAAAAAATCTAAAATGTCTACAAATCAATTCGAATCGAAATAAGTTTTAAAGTAAATCATTTTTTAATTTCTTAATACAGCAAAACACACACAACCACACTTATATTATAAAAACTAAAGTTTGTCTGTCGTTTATCGTTTGTTGTTTGTCGTTTGTATGTATATTAGTCCTACACGCTGAAACGGCTGAATAGATTTGGATGAAATTTGGAAATAAGATAGGAATAATACAGGCTACTTTTTACCCCGAAAATATTGACTGTTTCCGTGGGAAGACGGGAAGTCATAAAAATTGTCATTACCACGTGCCATTTCAGCACGGGTAACACCGCAAGGCGCAGCTAGTAATAGGTAAATGTTATAACTAAATTCAATAACTCTAACCAAACTGTTGAAATTGTATCGTAAAATATGTTTTATGTATGACTCTATTACATTCTTAATAGAATAAGTTCCATTGGATGCTAGGACCCGGCAGTTCACCACTCATACCTTAAATTACCATACTCCTTCATACCGGAGGCATTGCATTATTTATTGGGAAAAACTTTAGCATTTTCAGAACACACCCGAACAGATGTTTGGATCACCTGTGTACTCACAACAACCACGTAGTCAAACTAAAACTAGACTTTAACTGAAAAGCAAAAAGGCTTCAAGTAGTCTGTTTCACGCCTTGTTTGTGTTGTAGTGTAATCGCGGGTAGTCGTCAGGTACTTTGGATTGTGTCTAGCAAAAATGTTTTATTCAAACGCTTAGGAATTATCCACAGTATATTTTAACGTCTGTGTTACGTTTGTTTATGAATGCCAATGAGGTGCCTACGGTGCATCGCGTGCTTTATATACCTATTAATGTTTTTATGCAATGTTCCTTAGAGGGGTCTACTTGATACCGCTATAGCCCGGAGCGCCTCTTTTATAGCCGGGAATATATTGAAATTGTATATTTAAAGACTAATGTACCGTTTGAGGGTTGCGTTGATACAATGTTGGCTATGTTTGTGTTCCAAACGTGCCTTTAAAGTTTGATGCTGAATTATATATTGGTTGTTTAAAGTCAAATGTTGCTTGAGATATGAGTTGGCGAGTAGACAGTAATAAATAGAAGCTTTTATAAGTCTTATAAGTGTAAACTTGTAAGTATAATGATGTTGGATTATGGGCTAATTTAATATGCTAAGCATAGCACGTTCAACGCTGGATATAGACCTCCACCGATACACATGCGAATTGCCAATTAAATTTGTTAGTTTCGATAAATTTGGTTTAGATTTAATTTCAATTATTCGATTTGATAATTAAATTAAACAAAATTTTGAGTTCGTGTTTGCAGGTTCTCTTTACCTACTTATTTTTCAAATAACTTCAGAGTGGCGTTCAATATACACTTAGGAAATTTCTTGAAATTATTATAAACAGTTAATTTCTTTATAATAATTTTTAACCTCTCTTTTTCTAAGAATAACTAACAACATATGCCCATCCTATGGGCAGTTTGAGCACAAAACAGAAAGCTGTTATGGAATCATAAATTTCCCACGCGATATGCCAGGCTTAAAATGCGCCAAACTGCAGCTACACCATAGCTTGCCAAAAGGACCAACACAAGCCAAAACAAGATCCGCTACAGAATTTTTAACTCCAATCATCGATGCCCAAAGCGCGTGTCACTCACTATATCCCAGAGTTGTTTGCCCCACTTTGCCGCAGGTGGGTTTGTCCCACTAACAGGGTCGCTGTAACGTAATACTGCAGTAACAAAACTTAGAACTTTAGTCAATTAAACAAGAAGCTATCTTAAATACGCATACAGCACAATTTTCATACGTGCCTATCATATATCAATGGAATTTGAATATATTATAATAAAAAAAAATTAAGTTTATGAGCTTACGTCTGACCACTGTCTTACCTCATATTAAGTGACGACATGGTCTAAGGTGTAGCACGCAAACATAGAAAGAACCTATTCACTCGCGACTTGAAGACTCCAGGGTTGTATCTTTTTTTTTTTTTCGAGGGGAAAATCTTCAAAAGATACCCGACTACAATGAGGATGTAGCCGGGTTATGTAAGATTTCCACTCACTAAAAACCCCTCGGTGGCCAGCCTCAGTGCTATTTCTGAGGGCTCCGGGATCTCTCATGGAACGCGCCAGAGAGATCCCGGAGCCCTCAGAAAGGATCCAGGGTTGTACCTACAGACTCAGGTAGTGAGTTTCACTCCCTGGCAGTACGCATTATAAAAGTGGAAGCAAAACGCTTCGTGCGTAACGGTGGTATATCTACCATGTAGCGTTGGCCCATAGTCGTACGTCTGGTTGACCGATGATTCTGGTAACGTTCTACGATTCTATATCACATAATCAGTGACTAGTAGTGAGTTTTATTTTGAAAAAGCTAATTCAATATTAGCTGTGTATGGTTAAAAATAATCCTGTAATAATTATGTATGTATATATTGACCTAGTGGTCACACTAAGGGTCAACTGACGGGAACAAATTTGGATTTTGGATTTCGTGCTAATCTCGACATTTAAAATGCGAGAATCTTTGAAGATTGACAACTGGATATACGGTTGCATATGTGCGGTATTCTCATTTATTCAAGCCCTGGTCTGCCGGTGGTACACGACTTTGTAGGATTAGTGTTAATTGAATATATTATGTTTTGGCAGTTTTGGGTCAGAGCGGGATCATTTTGTTTTTGATCTCTAAGTTATTTAGAAGGGCAGACATGAGACGCCACAATAGCATTTTTAATTTTCTTCATTTTTTGTTTCATATAACTATGAAAACTTCATTGTAGTTTAAAATTTCTGTGTGCCTAATTAACAATATTTTTTTATTCACGCCAACGTCTGCGTTCTTAAAACGTGGTAACTTGTAACATCAATTGTATATTTTGTACCATATTTTGCACAGCGTTTTTCATACTCTCCATTTTTTTTAATCTTTGGCAATAAAACAAACATAAAATCATATTCATCACTATTATTCAACGATTGGCATCGTTGGAGGCCTCGGGTTTATACCTCAAAATATATTAAGAATCACTTACATGTAATAACAAAAAAAGAATCGAATCAAGCTATGCGTCTTTATTAAAACGTATTGTTTTTTGTTACAGGTATGCAATTTTTCATCAAATACCGGAGTAAACGGTCTTACAAGGTAACATCTAACCTTTCTGCTGTCTCTAATAAATGATTTTGTGGAAATACCCATTGCCAATTCCGATACTGGTCTAAAATGAGCAATATGACGATTTGCCGAGTTAAAATAATTTCCCATTATATATACAAACACATCGTTCCAAAGAACTGGTCCAATCTGCATCAGCCATTTCAAATTTCCTAACTTCACTTACCAAACTCAGATCCGAAGCTCTACAGAAAAGAATCCCTCATTAAAAGACTAATCCAATTTCCATCTGTTTTTCTTCAAAGGGGACACGAGAGCGTCGCTTTGCCGGATTTGAGGGTACATCGGAATTGAACTTTTGTGTTCGAAAACTCGTACATGTGCAATTACTGCGAATCAAACTCGGGGCCAAATGTAATTTTCTCGTTTTCGTGTGATCTGTCGGTGGCTCTCCCCGCACTCCAAACGGTGGCGCAGCGAGGAAAGTGTTTGGTGACATTCAACTTTATTGATAAAGCATTTACAACTATATTATAGCACGCTACGTTTACACAGCCAATTTAATTGTAATATAGTGCGAAAGCATCATTGTAGTTATTATATATAATCGAAATATATTAATATTATATATATATCGAAATATATATTAATTAATCGTAATATAATATATAAATGTTGTATTCGGCTTTACTCACGTTTATAGTCGAAGTTTTGACCTAGGTGAGTTTACGCTGCCAGATCGCGGCGACCACTAATCTGACGTCTGGCAGCGTAAACTCACCTGAGGATGAGCATCGGACATTCTCGAAACCTAGGTCGAAACTTCGACTATAAACGTGAGTAAAGCCGGATACCACATATATATAATAATGTGTCAAACTCACAAGAATTTATAATCAAAAATTGTAGTTATTGTCAAATGTGATTAGTAGAATTACAAAGCGTAAGACAAAACAAAATACACACGGCGTGCTATCCGTGAGCGATTGCGCTTTCGGGTGCAAACGAGCGAGAACGCTATGTTCTCGCTCGTTTCGCACATTTAAGCATAGGATAACTATTCCTTTTTATTAGGTATATTATGCTTAAAGTACCAGTTTATAGTAGCACAATATTAACCTATAGCATGAACGAGCCCAATATCATAGGTGAAACTAAAGCCCACAGACTTCGCTGGCTCGGTCATCTAGAAAGAATGAAGGATACCCATCCTGTTAATCGAGCATACTTGGGACGGCCTACAGGTCGACGACCCGTCGGCCGTCCCAGGTATCGCTGGAGCGATGAAGTTGGGAAGGATCTTCGCGAGCTCCAAGCTGACAACTGGCAAGAGATGGCTCAAGATCGAACAAAGTGGCACATATTATTATCGGAGGCCAAGACTCATTTTAGGTCCCTGCGCCATGCTGAATGAATGAATGAACCTATAGTATAATATTGAATATTACTAAATTCAACACCCAGATTAGAACGCGTAATTTATTGGAAATGAAAGCCATGGGTTCGTTTCCTGATTAAAGTTCAGATTCGATGTCTTGTATGAGCCGTTTGTACGGATTCGGTGATGATCAATGGCGTTGCGCGTTTTTTATACTCTCGAGCTTTGCGTGGTAGCAAATAATGGCTTGAGGCATAATCTTTCGGATACCTTTTTAATATGCGTGTAAATATTTATTGTCTATTTCAATGTCATTTTCATGCGTAGGATGTATAAATTTACTTTTTATAAGTACGAATCACTAGTAGTGCTAGATAAAAGGAATTTCCCATTCACTAGTAGCGCTAGAGGAGAAAAAAGATCCTACGACCCACGTAGAAAAAACTCCTAGAGCACTATTAATAGTAACACGGGAGGACCCCAAATACTTTGTTTTATATTTGAAACTGGATATCATTTTAATTAGTGTTCTTATTATTATCGACGCACATTTATTTTGAATCGAAGTTGATAAATATATATTTGAACAAAACACTCGTATTCTAGTCGGTAAGAAGAACGAATAAACACGCTATTTATAAGCTTTGATGGAAGCATTTATGGATAATTTGATAAAATATTCGTAAATATAACATTAGGTTACGTCACTCTGGCTCCAAAATTGGGTCATAGCGGGTCCAATAATCGAGTGAAAAACGGGTTTTCCTTTTTTCCCATTTGTTTCCCTCGGCGTGCAGGTGTCATGGAAGTAAAGGTTTTATCTTGCACTATTTCATATTAAATAATATTAAGCCTGTTCGACCCCAAAATGAGAGGCATTAGGTTTTTATTGAAATATTAGCAAAGTCTCAACTTACTTATGCACAAATAAATATGATCAAAACCATTCGAGATCGCGGTTACCTAATAGTATTTTCGGAAACATAATATTGTTATAAAATATTGTACGTAGTTAAACGGTCGCCGTGGCGCAGTTGTCAGTGTCAGTGACATGATTTATGTGTCTCCGGGATCCTGGGTTTGAATCCCGGCAGGGGCAAACATTTCTGCGATGACTAAAGATGTTTGTCCCGGGTCTTGGTTGTTTGTGTGTTGTGATTGTGAGTGTCCATGCCTCCCGGGACACAGGGAATCTTAGTGCTAGGCGGTCTGAGTGTGATTTAAAAAAATAAATTCCAAGCTATTTAAATTTGACCCGTATTTTAATAAAATGTTACTATTTTTCTTAGTTGAGAAGCACACAAAAATATGCTTAGTCAAAGGACAAGAGTTGCTTATTTTCAACGAATATATTTACACTTGGCTAAGTTTAATTAGCATCTAAACATGATACGGAAACACAAACAGTGCGGCGCTCGCGCTGCTCGTGTTTTGAGCTCTAATTAGCTAAAGTTTAGATATTGACTTGCTTCAGTTCACAGCTCTCATCGCCACGCGACTTAATATTTAGTTTTATATTTATTATGTTAATTAATAAATTTGAAATCCTTTGATGAACCCATTTCAGCCACAGCTTTTTTAATTAAGCTAACTTTCACCGTCGAAGATTTCTCACTTGAGCTATAATTATGTAAATTTTGAACGTTTGACTTTAAAATATCGCTCATTTATATTTTGTTTTTCTGTGGCATATGGTAGCTCCCAATTATATTTACTTTTTTATGCCAGTGTGTCTTAATCGAGAGTGTTCTCAGCATGCTTTCAGAAAACCTATGCACTCGTTTGAAGTTAATCAGATCGTTTACAGATGAGTCCAAGGATATTTATTTCAATTGAATCCACGTGTACAATATTTATAAACAAACATTTAAAGAAAACACTTGAATAGTAAATAAGGAAGGAGTATAAAAATAATTAAAGGTAATATTTAAAAATCTCGTCTCTTTAAAGAGAAAACGGTTGTACGGTTTGACAGAGATTGACAGTTTGTACAAATTCAAGCCTCGCGGTTACAACACAGGTGTGATGGGTTCCTTGTTTATTGTAATAATATGATAAAACAATAATTGAACTTTGAACATCGTACAATATGTGATTCTTATCTTAAGGGTTTCCTTTGGTTATATGAGCATCAGACACCTTTCCATATATGTTTGTCAAATATGTACTCTATACTAAATATCGTGCAGTATGTATTTATTTCGTGGAAAGAAACATTCATGTTGAACCAGATATAAAACCTTTAGGGGAAACGTCTATGTAAGGTTTAACAGAAATTTGCATAAGAGTTATATAATACATAATATAACTCCTTCTCTAAAATACGTTTATATAATACTATTAGAAATGATCAATTGAATCAGCGATAACCACTCATATCCAATGACATTAATTTATTTGTTTTGACAATAATCATTAGGCCAACAGGTGAAAGCAACGCCAAAACAACAAAACGAAAAAATAGGTCCACATAAATTTGTATTATGCTTGGTTCGTCCTGAAAACTTAGCACAGTTTTAGGTACTCGGTAATCTTTATTTACAGATTTAAAAACATAAATTTACCGCAATGGATAACCCCTGTTCGAAGATCTACTTAACGTAATACTTATCGCAAAAGGCCCATATAGCAAGCACTTGTCCGATTACCATATAGGTAGCAAAAGTAAGATTCATTTAAAAAAAAACGACCCTTACAGCATAAAGCAGTTCTTTAAAAAAAGGGGGGAAATGAGTAAAAAACAGTAGGTAAATTGGAAAAAAGTAGTCAGTCGGTTTAATTACTGGCCTGTCGGACACTGGGCTCTAATTTATACTGTAATTAGATTTTACTACAAACTCGATATTAGCTGAAGGAATTTATCGGAGGGTTAAATGTCGCTAATTGGAGAAAAAAACTAAGGAGAAGGAAAAAGTAGCAAGCGGTTTGAATGTTTCATTTTGACATTGATTATGTATTGCCAAAAACAGTATTATTGTGCTTTTCATTGGTAACTGGTACATATTCCAATAGCAGAGTAGTGATTTTTTCTTTCTTTTTGATAGCTCGATTAGAGCTTCATACTGACCACACTTAGAGCTGCTAGTATTAACAGTTGCCAATGGTTTAAGGCTAGATTATTTTTTGTAAATCTAGGAGGAGGTTACTGAAAGCGGACTGGCAAGCGCAGCATAGGACGGCCATCGACAAGGTGGACAGACGAAAGCAGAAACACAGGCAATGAGCCTAGTTCAGTGACCGATAACCCATAACATTTATTTGTGTTAACATCTAGCCACATAACATAAAATGTATACTTACAATTCAATTTAAAATTTTTAAAAAAAATCATAAGAAGTGCTCATTCGTTCTCATTTGAATAAAATGAATTGTAAGCTACTTGTGCTAATGTAGCAACGCTACCATGCACTTGTAAGCTTACATGTGCCAATGTAAGTATGTAATATAACGGCCGATGCGTTCAGCCATTAACATCAAAACTGTTCATTTGCAGATGATTGCAAGAAGTGACAGTTCTATTACACGTACCTTTAGAGAGATTAACTGGCTAGAACAGCCACGGTTAAACAAAAAAAGGTAAAAATTATAGAATTGTATTTGCTAAGTGTAATAATAATATAGAGTTTTAACTTAAAGGTTTTATTTTCGCGCTTTATGCCATTTTACTTAGTTTTAATAAAAAGACTATTTTTTTAAATATAATATATAGGTACATCGATAGATCACTATCTCATTTGAGAGTCAGTGACTGGTGGCTGGGCAACTACTGGAAAGTATGATGTACATAATGATAATCTACAGCAAAAAGTCTAGCCAAGCGTGGGGATCGAGTAAGCGTCCGTTAGATTGACTACCGTCACTCACAACCCCTATGCGACCATCGCTTTAACACCAGTTTAAAAGGCGGTATTCAGTAAATTATTTAAGTATCAAATGAAGCTGATATACATATACAATGTTGCCTATATATTGCATTTTAACAGCCTGTATTTCAACGCAGCCATATGGTTTAAAACCCAGAGGGTAAAATAATTATTGCAGTGTTTATGACGAAATAGATCTTTACTTTTTTATTTGAATTTGATTTTAAAGCATTGAAGCAATTTTTCCTTCCTATCGTTAGATACAATATACAAAAATAGATTTACTAAAATAGCTATATACTAAGTATAAAAATAGATTTAATAAAAAGATTTACTAAAAACGCTATTAAACCTAAACATGGGAACTTCACTCCGGTACGTTGTATTGCATGCCAATTCGTGGCTCGTGGCTCGAGGGGGGCATTACCATAATTGCAACGCATTGATTGACTGACGCAGTGTACATAGATAGATAGATAGATAGAAAACTCTTTATTTGCACACTATTTCAAAACTACACACATAAAGAAAACAAACAAACAAATATAGATACAGTGGTACAAAGGGCGGCCTTATCGCTTAAAGCGATTTCTTCTAGGCAACCAAATAACCAACATAAATCTATAGGAAATAAAATGTGTCATGGTATTTTTGCAATTAATTACTCTGTCATTTAATTCACAAAAATAGAATGACGTTTATCAAGAACTTTGTGACTAACTGGCAATTAGAAATAAAACATAATTTGATGACTGAGTTCAGTCTAAAGTTCTGAAACACGAAGATTATCTAGACAAAGCAACATTATATAGGCGTTAACGCTGAGAGAATACATAAGAAATGTACGAGACTTTTTTTAGAGTCGATGCCTTTGCTAAAAAACAAATACTAATAACTAATTATAATACTGCAGATACTACAATAATATTTAAGCAATCCACTAACTATTGGCAGCTTATACTCGTAGATAACTCAAATGCTCTAACTCGCTACCGGCTGGCAGCGTGCCCAGAATGCTAGCAGAATTGCCACGTTGAATTGCAATGCTTATACGTTGAGTCAAATATGTGCCAGCATTTTGGTCACGCGTCGCATCGATCAAATGCTCTGATAAGTTTTGGAAAATCCGATGAGCTCCCGGTCCCCACGGGCCCAATGTCTCGTTCCCAAACGGTTCAAATATGTAACCAATACCTAGGTTAGCATATTTTTAATAAATTGACCCTATTTGATTAATTGACCAATGAATTGACAGCATAGTCTATAAAACTGACTAGGCGGCTGGCGCAGTTGGTAGCACTCTGTCTTCTGAGCCGCGGGTCCCGGGTTCGATTCCCGGACAGGTCAAACATTTGTGTGTATGAACATGTCTGTTTGACCTGTGTCTGGGTGTGTATATAAGTATATATATCAGTCAACAGGTTACCATAGTACAGGCTCTGTCTAGTTTGGGACCTGAAGACCTTGTGTGAATGTTAATATATTTAAAAAAAAACATAATATATATATTTAATTTCATTATATATTTTAGTCCTTTTGAAACTATCGCGAGATTCGTCCACTATTATTATCTAAGAACCGGAGAGTAATTTTCTAGCAAATATCACGTGAGTCCTAGCCCGTTCTTAGATAATAAAGACCTTAAATTTGTTCTGTTTTTCAATAAGACAATTATTATTCTTCATTAATTAGTTCGTTACTAAAAAGGACATTTAAGCGTAAGTATACGCTGTTACGCATGTTAATCACGAATGCGCCTTAAGTATGGTGCGTGATAAACATGGAAGGAAAATTACAATATTGCGATACATTGTTATTGCTGACAAAAAAAAATACGGTAAAATCTGCGTGTAATCGTTTCTACACCACATGTATCCTCTATGTATGCAGACAGTAGCCGTCAGTAGCCTGAGATATATGATCATGTAGGGAGAAACTGGTTGTAGCCAGCGGGAACTAGTATTGAGGTAATTAATTATTTTATAAAAAGCTGTTCAATAGAAAGTATATAAAACTGGTACTAAACTATTTAGCTTAGATAGGTTTTTTTTTTTTTTGGCGAATCTTAATCTATATCTATCATTCTTAAATGTTGTTTCGTCTTCCCATAATGTTTTAAACTAATAAGTTAAATGTATGTATGACCTAAATATGTGTTTTTTCTTTTTGTTTTATATGTAGTGTTGTTTGTCAGTAATAAATAATTTTCTTTCTTTCTTTCTATATAGCTTCAAATTGTAATAACCGCAAACAAAACACATTTTAGAAAATCATTACCTTTGTTAATAAAATGATCAACATGAGTGCGAATCTCAAAATGAATGCGTTAAATTATGTATTTAATTATAAATTAATATTATTTGGATATTTTTCTTCAGTACACATTTGATACAATATTTGACCATCATCGAAAAATTTCCGATTACACTTGTAACCTACTTTATTATTATTGATAATTAAAAGCAATCACCTGCACAATAAATTCCCGTTACTTGTAGAGCAGATTTCAGAACTTATGTTATGACTGTAAGAAGTCTTTTCTATTGCATAAACTATGTTTTACGTGCATACAAGTTAATCGAAATATATTTATAAATGTGAAAGTTTTTAGGGTTAATTGTATTTTGGATGGATGGGTGGACATTTGTTACTCTTTCACGCCAAGGCTGTATAGAAATAAAAATGGGTAGATAAAACTTGACGGGACGATGTGTTCGAACTTGTTATCACGCAAGACCTAGAATCCTATTGACTAGAATATAATAATGTTTAAATTTCAACACCAGTCCGTAACAATACCAGATCTATATCTTACAATTTCTTTTATCAAGAAAACGAATAGTTTTTAAAATTACTCGGTATCTATTAGAATTTGAGCCAGCTCAGGTAAAGAGAGCAAAGTAAGCGAATCGACAAATCGCCCTCGGTAATTGGTGGGGGAGCTTGGTAGAGCAGCCGGCGCTCTACCGACTCTATCGCTCATAAAACTGGATATCGTTTTTGTTATAATTTTTGCCGAGCCCGCAGACTCAGTGACCGTGGAAACTAGGATCTCCAGATAAGGTTTGCTTTGTTAAGTGGATTCTGTCGCTATAGAGTCGATAGAAGTTCATGAAACTAAGCGTTGCAAAAGCAAGTGAGAGATAAGAGCAAAGCATTGAATTGTGAGTTAAAAGTAGAGTTTTAATTTCTAACGATGTATCTTTTTTTTTTAAAGATTGATTTAGAAAGCTTGCGTTTGACCACTGCCTCACCTGATGTTAACGACGCGGTTAGACCGCGGTAGAGCACGCAAACTTAGAAGGAACCTATTCACTCGCGACTTGAAGACTCCAGGGTTGTACATATCGGGAAACACAGACTCAGGCAGTGAGTTCCACTCTCTGGCAGTACGCATTATATAAGTGGAAGCAAAACGCTTCGTGCGTAACGGTGGTATATCTACCATGTAGCGGTGGCGCATAGTCGTACGTCTGGTTGACCGATGATAGAATGGAGAAGGTGGAATTAAATTGTGTAATTCCAGTGCACATTCGCCGAAATGTAACCGATAGAAAACCGATAGGCAAGCAACTCTACGTCGGTGTTCAAGGCTCTGTAGCCTATGCTCGACCAGAGAGTCGCTACCAATGACCTTTTTGGCTCGCCTTTCTATAGAGTCCAAACCTTCAAGTTGGTATTTGGCTGAACCATCCCAGAGATGCGAACAGTACTCCATGTGTCCTTTTCAGTCTATAATTATTTCAAAATTAGAAGTAAACTTAGTACTACGTGTAGTACTAAGTTATGTAACTACTCTGCTCGAGCTCGAGTATTTGATTTTGATTGACAAGTTCACGTATACTGTTGGATAATATTCTCTTCAAATGACTTTCATTATCAGTTGTTTAACAATTGAATTTTGATAGGGTCTGTTATAGATAGAAATTTGCAAACCTCCACAGCCTCTAGGGTCCGCGCCATCTTCAAAGTATTTTCTAATAATAATATTTCAACTTAAAATAACATTACTTCTACGTACCTACTAAAAGCTACGTTTTGGTTTCATACTAATGTATCATGCCCGACCTTGAAAAACACACTGATCGAAGTTTCCATTTTTGTTAAAGCTTCATCAGTGTAAACTTCTGATTATAGCAAGCTTTGTAAGCACAACAGTTCCGGAATCAAATTAATTGGTCATCAAAGTGACAGCCCTATCGAAGAAACCGCCATTCACCAGCGCCCTGTGAGCGCCGATCCCGAGGCGTAAACATCCAGGGCTGTCACAGTGCGCTGTCTCTTGCAATTATCTAATTACGCGTCTGGCAGGCGACGTAGGTGTTTGATGTTGAGTTAACTTGTTACCTTGATTGGGATTAATCAGTTCACAACACGGCTTTTCACAGTATTTCAAAAGGAGTATTTAGCCTATTCGAGTTTTGATTATATATAAAAATGAAACACGTAAAAAACACGTAAATTGTTATCTGGTGAATAATGATCAATTCTTGAAAAAAAGAACAATCTACAAATACAATTACTGTTTTCTTTTTTTAATATTAATGATAGTTTGACCATAACCCCACGTGATATTCAGTGGCGATATTAGGTATCATAAAGCGGTCGATATCAGGTAGCATCGCTACAAAGCATAGAAGCGCTCAGTTGAAAACACCATTAGCTATGTCACTTGTGAATTTTAGAAACGTTCCTTTACCCAGGTTAAGGGTTACATTGATTTCCTCGTGCAATGCAAATAGACTAAACTTTAATCCAATCAGAATGCATGGCAGCCCTGTTTACTGGACCAATATGGCGGACAAACATGGCGCCTCCGTCGCGGATTACATTGTTTGCGTAATTTGCTGAAGTTGAGTTAAGATCGCGACGTGTACTTACATGCATAAATGGGTGACAAAACAGAGTTATCATGCAAATGACTTGGTGAAGTTAAACAAACCAAACGGAACAAGCATTCGGCATTACACACGTGGCTGCTGCATAAGGTCGATTTTTTCTTGGATCGAGTTTCGCAAAAGTTTGACGTTGACTAGTCAAGTTTCAGTGTTAAATGAATTCACAGTAGGGCTATGAATTTTTATTTGTAGTTCTGTAATGAAGAAGGAGGTAATTTAAAGAATATGTATTAAATATTCATAAACTATTAAGTAGCAAGTATAACTTATATTTTTTATTGAAAACCAATATCGAGTTTTACTATCTGGCCAGTTCGACATATATTATAATTCAGTTATTTGAATTAATTGAATATGCAAATCAGTATTGAAAACATAAAGTAAAGCAATTAGTTACGAGGCTGTAATTTTAACCAACTTAAAAAAATAGGAGGTTATATATCCGACCGTATGTATTTTTTTAACGACACGACTAAGGACAGCTAAATTAGTACAAGGACCACGTCCTGTGTTTGAAGCTGTAGTTCGTCAACATTTTTTTTTTCCCTGATTTTCATATTAAAAATGTCTGTTTATTGTTTATAAATAAATACACAGCATGTGTTTGTATTTATATGATATATATGCAGTACAATATATAACTATTAATCACTGTTGTGACACTTAAAACAGACGTTGTACCATCCTGACTGTTACACCGATCACCACATAAACAGATCACCATAAACAACAAATCGGTACCCAAGCATTTTCACATGAAGCTTAGTAAGTGGCCGGTGGTGAAATGTTAATGACCAGTCCACTTGTGATCAATAATCATCTGTGGCACTTGTCTCAAATATTACATTTTGAATAGAGATCTTTTTAAAGTGAATAGTTTACATTTGATGGCAATACACTTGATCGCAATAGTGTTAGCAAGGGTCAATAATGGTAATTTTGGGATGCAGAAGGGTTATTTAGAAAACATTTCCCTAATTTTATAAAATCATCACCTGCATGTATTGTCTATGCCACAGTTGTACTAGATAAATGATCTTTTTCTTCTTAGTCGCTACACGATTGACAGAATGGTCGTGGTCATCACGTTTATAATAGTGGCACGATAATTGATCTTCACTCGTCTCGTACCGCTGCTTTCCTGGTGAATTCTATTTCAAAACTTTAGCTTGCTCTGTCCAGCGCATGGGTATTGCCGCGAGCTTTAGTTTCTTTCAGTTTTTCTCTCCATTACTAGCCGTTGCCGTAATGAGACCAAAGCATACTTGTTAATTTTTTATTTGCTTAGAATTTGAGACGCCACCATGCATTATTTTTTTATACTGTTATATATCTAGAGTTTGACCACTATTTCACTTGATGGTCCATGACGATGTGGTCGAAGATGTTATCACGCTAGACCTAGAATGTTCACTGCCTCTAAAGGACTGCTGCGTAAACACACTATGTGTTTGGTGACAGTTTTTTAAAACTGACGACTCGAGGGTGGTACCTAGCCAAGCGCATAGTTATAATAAGATTTTAAAATATTTTCGGTGAGCCATCATCAATATGTAGAGAATACAAAGTCCAATAATTAAGATACAGTCTGAGATGTAACAAAAACCTTTCATCCATGTAAAACATCCACGCTTAAATTAAACAGTTTGAAATTCATAAATAAATACGAGGGGAATTTGCCTTGTTACATAATTTCGAGTCCAAATGAACAGTTCCTCACGTCGCCTCGCAGGTGCAAACGCAAGAAAACATTTGTTAAAACATCTGAAGCTGGGGAGTGGGATACGTTCTACCTGAGCCGGGTAGCAGTAATTGTATAATATTACCATTTAGAATAACACCCCGTGCACATTCTGTATTATAACATTTATATCTATGCGTGGATCTTTGCAAGAATTAAATTACGAAGAATGGGGGAGGATTATACTTGTGTAATTCGCATTCTGGGCGTGCGATAGTTCAAATATTTAACGGTTTATTGTTGGCATAGATCACGTTCGTTTTTTTATTTTCTGTGGGACAACATTCACACAAGGTCTTCAGGTCCCAAACTAGGCAGAGCCTTTACTATGGTAACCTGATGACTGATATATACGTATATACATACTTATATATATATTTATATACATATACACACCCATACACAGGTCAAACAGATATGTTTATACACACAAATGTTTGACCTGTCCAGGAATCGAACCCGGGACCAGCGGCTCAAAAGGCAGAGTGCTACCAACTGCGCCAACCGGCCAGTCAAAGCGTAAAAGCGTTTGGTTTAGTTAGGAGTATTTATATCAGATAGATTGCAGTTTATTTAATACTATTTACATCTAGTGCTTGACCACTATCTCACTTGATGGTTAGTAACGATGGTTTTAGTTAAGTTTATTCGACATGTAGAACTTTCAACAAAATAAGCTGTAAAAACTCAAAATTGTCTATTATAGCAAATGGACAAGCCTCGATGTCGGCAACCAATCTGTCTACATTAGTTTCTTGTCATTTAAATACAGCTCACAATGTCATCTTCTAAGGAACAAAAACAAAATAGTTTTAGTAAAAACTGTTAGTTTAAAGAGTATGTTCTATTCAGCTTTATTTAAAAATTTCGCAAATATTAAATTATTAATACCACACATTTCGAACGAACTAAAATAATCTCTCAACTAATCGATTCCCATTTGATTAGTTCTATAACGCTGTCAGATGCAGACTGCCCGTTTCAACAAAAATAATGGCCGACACAAAGAAAATAAACTAAATAATACTATCTAATCCCCTACCCTTAATTGTGCTGCTGGAGTCGGGTCTATGCCGCTTACACAAGGGACCTTGTCGTAGTTAGCTGGCTTTAGCTTCTCTGCGATTTTTGTTATATTTTAACCAATCCTTTTTTTATTTTTGTATCTCAGTAACTATCTTTCTCTATTCCTTCCGTGTGTCCTCTTTTGGTTCAGTAAATTGATGGTGAATCATTATCGTAATAGTAAAACGTAATAACAAAATATCGTAATAGTATCGTAGCGTAAACCAATAGACGTACTTGAAGCAAGAATAACTTGCGTCAAATTCATGGTATCGCAATCTTGTAAATAATTGATTAGACGTACTATCCATACAAACTATTATTGATCTGTGTCACAGTATATAAATGAATTAGTAATAATTTCAATTGTTTTACGCTTCTGAACGGCTGCGCTACAATTTCGACACTTATTGTTTATCATTAGGTTTTTTCATGTAAGTAGTACCAAAGTTAAATTTTATAAGTGATGGCTTATTGTTCGTCTTACTGTAAACTGTAAGCGTAATAAGTATTTTAATATAAATAAATAAAAATAAAATAGTATTTCCGACTTAAGCTACAGTACAAATTGTCACGTTATCTTAGATAACTGTACAACTGAGGACAGTTCTTTTTTTTATCACACTCAGACCCCCGCTCTAGAATTGTGTTTGTGCATCTAATAGGTGCTTGATTCAATTGTTATAATATAATGGCGCTAGGAGTTCAATGGCTGGATTGATAGTGCTTTATTTCATTCGTTTCCTATTCCACAGCACCGAATAAAAAAAAAATACAATCGTGTTGATACTGTTGCTTTATTAGGCTACTGAAAATTATATTAAGTTACATCAAAGTTAAAATTAATGCCTATGCAAATCATTATTGAAACTAGATCTTTTACTACAATTCATAAAGCTGTCTGGCGTTACAAGCAAAATAAGTCGTCATGTTTCATGTTATTTGATGTCTTCTAAAACTACCCGCAATTGAACATAATATTAGAGATTTCAGCGTTGAAATGAGTTATTCGAATTTGAATTTTTGCGTTAATTGAATTAGAGCTTGATTATAACTTGTTACGAGTTACTCGAATTTTAGTAATTCGCCATAAAAAGCCATAAAAAAGCGAATAATATGAAGCTGTTCAGCGCTTCGCGTAATCAATGATTGTGACTTTGCAAGTGATTTAGCAAAAGCATGTAGTGCCGTGGTGGTACCGGCCTAGAATAGTACTCCCCCATCTCTTCCCGCGGGTGCCGTAAGAGTCGGCTAAGGGATCACGTACCAGGAGGTGGGCAGCAGCGCCTTCTGAGGATCGGAAATCATACTGCGCTCGCCAACTCGCCTGCCAAGCGTGGCGAGTATTGGCAAATCCCCCCTATATGGGGGAGGCATACGTCCAGCAGTGGACGCACATGGCTGAGAAAAGAAAAAAGAAAAAAAGAAATGTAGTAGCACCCTCACTTTTAAGTTATATTTTCCCGTGTTTTAGGCACTATGGTAGTTAATTTATTAGCCTGCCCATAGGTTTTTACTGTTTAGCTGTCATACTTTAGACCGATCCTACGTGGTTGAGAAAATTAAATCAAGGTGTAAATTAGGACAAAATGATGCGGTTGGATTAAAATATAATTAAGTACGTACTAGAGGTGGACATGTAGATATAATCATAAGGCTTATTAAGTTTTTTTGCCAGTGAAATTTGTCTTATTATATATTTGTGTCATCTAAAAATAATTTAATAAAAATCAGTGATGATTATTACAGAAATATTTACCATAATATGATGTAATACAATACAATGCGCCGCTACTTTTTATCTGGAGAATTTTTATTATATTTATATATACATATATATATATATATATATATATATATATATATATATATATATCTAAAACAATCATATATTTCTAATATAATGAAATTGGTCAAATTGAGGTGACTCGGGGATCCCGACACAGTGTTTTTTTTATTTTAGTTATAGAATCGGCAAATATATCATATATTTCAAAATTTCATTTCATTTCATCAATTAAATCACTGTTCTACGAAATGGAGAGGTGAACGGGGTTAGCGGCTTGCGTGGGTATTTAAAGGGTATTCTGAGTTTGAGTTTAGCCAATAAGTCTTAGGATTCTATCTATATCTATATTATTGTGTACCAGTTTGTGTTTTAATATAATATCTAATTTTATTCTCCGATTATATAATGTTTCTACTTTAAAAAAGGATAGTCGGTCTTTATATGATTTATTTTTTTTTGGCTTGACCTACAGAAAATGCCATATGCCATAAAAACCGTTTTTGTATGCGTTCCAAACGTAACATATGCACCGCGTAGTGAGGTCTCCAAATTGGGGAACAGTATTCCAAAATGCTGCGTACAAGAGAATTGTACAGTGTTACTTTGGTTTTAGGTTTATGGAACTCTTTGCTATTACCAATATCAATAAGTTGCCGCAAGTACTGTACCCGGTAGGCTCGTATTTCATTAGACTACATAGTCACAGTAAGCAAAAAAAATATTGCACCAGTTACTTTTTCTTAGTGTGATGAGATTTAATCATGGTCAAGGACTAATGAAGACCTGGAAGATCGGTAAAACTAAACAAAAACCTTATTTTATTATTTTATCGCAATGGTTACGACAAGGTTGCAACAGTTAACAGTAGCGATGCCTTCCCGCGGGACAAACCTACGTTATCTTTACTATTGTGCGAGTTAGATTAGTTTTTGTTCCTCCGCTTATTATTGGGGATAGGTATTGTGCTCGGAGGATGTTTATGGTCGGGAGGCCTCCTGGTTATAGGATCATTGGGATTGGCTCTGTTTAATCTAGCTGGAATTAGAACCAAACGGCTCTAAGGGGATTTGGTTGGTTTCTCGGCGTATTTATTTAAGTCTTATCGCTGCTCATAGCAAAAGTCATCATGATAATCATGACAGCCATAATAAATCCACTGCTGAACGTAGCCTCCTCCATGGGGAAGGGGGGGGCAATACTCGCCACGCTTGGCAGGCGGGTTGGCGAGCGCAGTAAGTTTTGTAACCCTCAAAAGGCGCTGCTGCCTTTCCATCCTTCTGGTAGTGATCCCTTAGCTGACTCTCATGGACCCATAGGAAGAGATGGGGGGGGTACAATTCCGGTACCACCACGGGAATGTAGCAGAAGTAGTTACTCTATAATATAAGTTTTTAAACTGTCATGGTCACTAATATAATAATTAAAGTTACTATTACGGAACATTTCCCATGTATTTCAGTCTATCAGTTTCTGTCAGTTTGTGTTTTTATTCAATAATGTTTTTACTAACAAACAAAAAAAAATTTTTTTACCATTTTCAGTCAAATTTGTAGTAAAAAAAAGTTTAGCAACAAACGGAACCCAGTTGCAACACTCAAAAGTGTAAAATAACTTATCGCAGTCGGAACCATGCGCACAATATTTTGTTAATATGTTGTATTTTTGTACCTTTGAAATATCATGGTACCGACTTCGACAATTTATTTCACAATAGTGAGTATGTTGAAGTCGGTTCCATTTTTTGGTGATATTTTTAAACAAATGACTCTTATTCGCCAAGCAAAGCAAAAAATAATCTGATTGGCACAGATATCAAAGTCAAAGCACTTTAAATGACAAGACATCTAGACATGTTTGATGTGTAATTCAGGAAACCAAAGCAAATAAATACGTTTGTTTGCATCTCAAAAAAAACATCCGAAGACACCCCTAGAACTTCCTGAGATTGATTGGAACATCAGATAAGGAAAATTAAGGCTTCGCGGGGCAATATTTTAAATTTATTTGCGTCTACGATGCAAATTATGAAATAGAGATGGGGAGTGGATTTTTTATTTCCTTCCTTTTAATCGAATAGGGGCGAAGTGCGGAGTATTGTTAATGCTCCTTGTTGGGGTAAGGGAAACTGTTTACGTTGCGTTTTACGTTTAATGCATGCTAAAATATGATTCAACGCATTAGATGTGAAAAGTGGGCAAAATTGCGGGTTGGCGCAGTCGTGAGGATCGTTTTAATATAATTTTATTGGTATAAGAAGCTAATAGCATAACACGCTTAGGGGGTTTAATTAAATTATGTGCTAGCTAAATATATTAAGTGTAATACTAACTTGGTGTAAATATGATGAAATTTATAGTTTCCTTTATTTAAAACTTTCTCGGGCTCTAGTATACAAATTGGACAGTTAAATGAAAACGTAGTATGCAGTTACATCTTTTTTGTTTGATTGTATGTTATATTTTTTCTATACAATCTATTATAAGCCAGACCGCAACCTTGTAATTGGGTAGGCTCTTTTGAAATTATGTGAGCCGAAAAATAAATCGAGTTCCCGTTTGGTAAATGGGTGTTAATCTACTTAGCAGTTAGCGACGAGGCTTTGTGTCAACTTTACACAACGTAACACTAAAAAGCTTTCAGTATTGAAAATACTTAGCAAATTGACGGCCCAGAGTGTGGTCGAAAAATAATCCTAATAAAGCTTGACGATAATTATAAACTTATTAGATAATACAAAAGTTATAAACAATAATGTTACAAAACATAACACACGTAGATAATCGTGAAGCTAAATATAAAAGTACTGCATAAAATTTATTTTCTTTGAGAGCATCGTATCGTCATTCGCAATACTCGTACCTAAAATAGAGAATATAAAATATGACGGCAAATCGACTATGTGTGTTTTAATAGTATGTGAAAAATCCCATTACATCAAGAAAATAATACAGTGTAGATAGTACAATGCACAGTTCCACTTTTGGTCGATGTTAAAGTAAAAAAATCACTTATATCAGGCGACAAAGCAGGCAACTCTTTATGCCCTAGAATCATAACCGACAGCGTAAGTTATCGATCCAAGACATTGAACAAGGGTGCCTACCTCAATAAAAGTTTAAATCGGAAATCAAATAAAATTGCAAATTCAGGGAGCGTCCGCGCACCGTGATCGCCCCAAAGATCCGTTACGGGCATTCCGACGTAGCATAATACATCGCTTCTCTTGAATGACAAATGCCGATGGCTTTTTTGACTACCGAAGCGTCTTATTTACGTCTTTCGTAAAGGTCGGGTTTGAACTAGGGGGTTCTTAAATTATGCTGATTTTTAGTTTGCTTTGTTGCAATGTTTGAATTACCGCTGTTCCCCTTCATTCGGATGTTGTGGAATTTGTTTTAATCCAAATAAGTAGCTAGTATGGTTACTTGGTTATATGTATAATCTTTCAAAGTACATTATTTACTTTCCATTACATTAACAAAAACAACAAAAAACACATTCGACTCAATCCCCCACACTAAGCTACTCTCTATCGCTGGAATCATGGACTCACACAATCACAATACACAAACATCCAAAACCTGAAAAAAAACATCTTGCCCATCACCAAAATCTTTGTCCCAGCCGGGATTCAAACCCGAGGATCAGCGTTTTTTTGAGCCACGACGACTGTCAACAAAAATAATCACATACGGGTTGTTGCTCGATACCACGTTAAACCCCATTGTCATTAACTGTTGTCAAAAAGGTATTGAACTTTTGACAAACATTTAATATTTAACATAAAAAGTCAAATGGATAACTTCGATACTCAGAATCCACATGCTTGCACTCTTCTGCTTAGACTGCGATAATTCTACTACCATAAACAAACTTATGCCAAAGCGTTTTTATTTTTAATTTTGACTTCGCACGACGTTTGCATTTAGCCAGTGGCAAGTAAAATCATTTCAAAGTTTTGTTGAAAAAACTATTTAAGTAAGCAGTTGTGTATGCAATAATGTAGATAAGCAATAAGCTAAATGCTCAGCTTGATATTTTCTCTCTCTTTCTCTTTTAATTCTGTAAAGATGTGGCCATTTTACTCAAACTTTACGATTGTGGAGAGAATTAAAAAACCAAGGAATATGCTATTTTTACCATTCAAATTCAGATGTAAATTTGTTTATTGATAGACTGTATATGATATATAATTACTTGTACCAACAGCTTAGTTCATAGTGACCATAAAATATCTGCATTTTGTACAAATATACCAATTGTGATTTCAGAAAATTAAATAGTACAGCATATTATGTCAAAAAATATTGATCACCTACTTCTATTAATTCAGAATATCAGTTTTATATTTGGTAATACATATGTACATTATGTAGATACATATATTGACGCCTCTTTTCCCTAGGGGAAGGCAGAGACCACAGCCTTCTAGTTGCTCCGATCCCGACACACTTCCTTCGCTTCGTACACGCTCATTAGACCTTTCAAACAAGAGCGTACATAGTTTTAGAGTACTCTTGACTTGGTATAGTTTTTGTTGGAGATGGAATCATTATGCGTGAATTATTATAGAAATTATAAGTTAAAAATAGAACGTATATTCTGTAATCAGTAATCACTTGGCTGCCTACGCGCTGTTGTTAGTTTGTCGATTAAAACTTAAACCGTCGAGAATTGTCATCAGCCTATTGTTTGCCAACTCAGTATCTTGTTGGAGAAACAAAACATTGCAAACTTGTAAATAAATTTAAGGAATAAATACTCTTGCTTGAGTTTGAGACAAGGTGTTTGTATAGATAATTTTAAAGTAATTTCGGATAGTTTTAGCGAAGCGGGGGCTTCTTTTCATAAAACCGTTAAACAAACTTCACTGTATTTAAGTCTTATAAAAATAATTACTTGTCTATAAATCGCAGCTTATAGCCAGTGACGTTGAACGAAGGAATTATAAGCGAAGCTATTATATTATTTTGGACCTAGATCTAGAACATCTAATAGCTCTCAAGAAGAACTGCCTGAGCGCACCGTTTTTGACGATAGAGTTTACAATTTCAGACTATTTGCGTGCCAGGCCGTTTTAAAAAAAGAACACTGTAACACCGTGCTTTAAACAAAATATTATTGTATTAATTGACCTTTATGCCAATTGATTTGTTATAAAATCTACGTTTTAAAAGAAAACGTCTTTAGTTTAGACATTATTTTTTAAAGTATATAAGCTTACGTTTGACCATTGTCTCACCTGATGTTAAATGACGACGCGGTCTAAGGTGTAGCACGCAAACATAGAAGGAACCTATTCATTCGCGGCTTGAAGACTCCGGGGTTGTACCTACAGACTCAGGCAGTGAGTTCCACTTCTTGGCAGTACGCATTAGAAAAGTGGAAGCAAAACACTTCATGCGTAAAAATCAATGATATTTTATTAAAGATGACGAATATTCATACCACGCGGTGCTCAGATTTTGTTCCTTTACGACATAAACATGCTTACTGCGACAGATAATACGGTACAAGTAATATAGAAAAGGATAGCTATATGTTTAGACTTGCGCTTGAAATACGCGTCGTAATCAAAATTACAACAATTGACTTAATTTTGCCGCCTCAGACTCCACGCGCTTGTGCGACATCTACCTCATATAAACATAATATCATTGGTAACGATGGTATATCTACCATGTAGACAGAGACGTTTTTGTTTTTGGTAATTATTAGTAAAGCTTTTGAGTTCCCGGCATAAATTATCGTGATTTTTAAATTTATTTCAGTAGTTCTACGTAAACTTCCAGTAAAGTGCCTCCTCCTTTACGACGTTGAACCCTCGCTAAGGCAACCTCCCTTCAACGTCAGTCAATATTCCGTGCAGCCTTCCCCACCCTCCTTAAACAACAAGAATCAATTTCAACGAATAATCGAGGATTATTCTTTTCAATCAAGCATACCATTAATACAAATAGGGCCTGTGTATTTGGGGTCACTAAACTATTAAAAGTTCAATGCACTTAGAATATTTGTTATGATTTTAAATTTGGAACGATATTTATTAATATGATATTCTTTTGTTTCAGGTAAGCTAAATGACTAACGATGATATCGGTCACGCGGTCACGTCCTTTTACATTAGAATCATTTACTGGGTAAGTTTAATGTCGATTCTCAATAGTAGTAAGTTCGGCAGTATTATCTAAATAAATGTTATCTGCCATTACACCTAGATTGGGATAAGATAATCTTTATATGTCATAACATGGTGACTTTACATTATACACAAAGCACAATAGTTAACACAACACAAAAGTCTTAAGTCTTTTAGACATATAGAACTCATGTCCTTGCCTTGTATAGCGTACAAATACAATCAAATTGATGTTACATTGGAACGTTAGATGTCGTGCTATAATTATACAAAGAATTATGATTTAGAATTATATTTAGCCGTGCCGGAATTATAATGTGTGCAGATATCTTGCCGTAGTGGTACCGGCTTAGAATAAAACTCCCCCATCACTTCCCGTAGGTGCCGTAAGAGTCGGCTAAGGGATCACGTTCCAGAAGGTGGGCAGCAGCGCTTTCTGAGGGTCGAAAATCATACTGCGCTCGCCAACCCGCCTGCCAAGCGTGGCGAGAATTGGCAAATCCCCCCTATATGGAGGAGGCATATGTCCAGCAGTGGATGTCTAATTGCTGAGAAGAAGAAGAAGAAAAATAATTATATTTTGGTATCTCATCTTTAACTTAATGATTAGCGTCAAATTTGTCGCTTTAACCACGTGGTCGCAGTGTTGTTTTGAGTTTTGAGTCACCGGTAGTGTAGTGATTCATCATCATCATCATCTCAGCCATAGGACGTCCACTGCTGGACAAAGGCCTCCCCCATTGATTTCCACAAGGACCGGTTGGAAGCGGCCCGCATCCAGCCCCTGCCTGCGATCTTAGTCAGTGTAGTGATTAGTAATAAGTAATTAATACCGTGCGTTATAAAGCAATAAGAATTAATAATACCGTGCTATTTTAAAAATAAACTGTTTTAAAGTAGCGACTACTACTACTAGTAGCGTGACAGTCGCTGTGGCGCAGTGGTCAGTGTCAGTTACATGACTTCTGTATCTCCGGGGACCCTGGGTTCAAATCCCGGCCCGGGCAAATATTTGTGCGATGAGTGTGTATGTTTGTCCCGGGTCTTGGATGTTTGTGTGTTGTGATTGTGTGTGTCCATGCCTCCCGCGACACAGGGAATCCCAGAGCAGGGGTCTAAGTGTAACAAAAAAAAAGTAGCGACTGGGCATAGATATGCATGAACGTCATTAAAATTTTATGTGGAGTTTATATTTATGACATATTTACGTAAGTTATTTTAATAAGTTGTGTCAAAAATATATACATTCATGATAATGTAACTGTTTCAAAATCTGTTTTTGTGATTTAGTAAAAGTGAGGGGTGAAACAAACGGGCAGACGCGGAGAACTTATATCATACTTATACTTATACATAGGTATAAGATGTACATATATCGTAAATAAATTAAAAATGCACGTCTATATATATTTTATTAACTATTTCAAAGAACATCAGTGGTAGCGCTCCCACCTTGCATTAACCAATTTACACCCCGATCTCGGAGGGGTTATAAATTTCACGTAACCGACCATCCACTTCCGGAGCTGCTTTAAAAGCAGGGGTCGAACAGACTCGTACCCTGGAAATTACCACCCTGTCATGATTGGACTTGATTTTGAAAAATTAACTGCAGTTTATGGTTTTGTAAAGTTTGTTTGTGTTTAGTAGGGGTGTCGGTTGGCGGTTGGCCAGTTTTGCAAATGTTAATATTGGGCTGGCCTGTCAGTCAACCCACGATGCCCAGTATGGCTGACACTCCTCGTGAAAGAAAGCAAGCAATTTTTTTTTTTCTTTGTCCAAGCAATGTAATAAGCTGACATATGATTGTAACAGTTTTAAATTATTTGTTCCCGGAACAATCGTAATCTTATGAAAAACTAAATGAATTGAAAAATATTTTCTTTATAAAATCCATTTCAGTTTTCTCAAAATAAATAATCCTTCCACGAAATTTTGTGGAACGAACGTCTGAAGTCCAACAAAACAAATGACAATCCATAACAGCTACAGATACATAGTTTCCGATAAGGCGCGCACCGCGATAGATGGCGATAGTGTCGACTTCCGGCGCACTGTCTCGCACGACCGGAAGTGCCTTTGTCTGACGGATTTTGGTAGGACAGGATAAGACGCGACTCGCAACCTTATGCCGTAAGGCATGTGGGGTTGCTTATGACGTAAAAGCAACGGTGGTGCATGCTTTCCACTAGATCTCGTTATAGATTGCGATGCATTCAAGAGAGAACTTTGAAAATTTATGGCTATAAAGAAGTTATCGTTCATTCGAATTCAGCTTATATTTTGAAAGTTTCATCAAATTCAAATGCATCTTCTATATTAGATACTAAAATTCTACAGTCTGAGTTAGTGGTTGTTATGTTACCACCGCAGTCTGGATATTTCTTATAAGTACAAAACTTGATATTATTATCGGGATGTTTACCATGACATATATTTGTTTTCGTTGCTCGAAACCTTTCCCCATAATTCTCGCATTAGTCAGTTTAAAACTTATAAGAAGTTATCTTTAACGAATACTATAATAAACTTAAAAGTTACTAGCAAGAAAAACTATGTTTTTTTAATCTTTTGTTTTCGTACCTCTTAGAATTATTTTGGGAGTAAGATGTGAGTTTTACCTTAACTAGTGTTAATAGTATAACCTTTACTATCATGCTAACAACTTGTCCGCCTTGTCGGTTTATATAATTCTTCAATAGCGATGTAGTTTAACACATCACACTACACTTAGAATGATTACTGTTTATCACGAGCATTATAAAATCCCCTAATATCGTGCTGTTTAAGTCTGAGGTAAGATTCAATCCTGTGACCAACGTGGCGACCCGACCTATCACTGAGCAATCCAGTTGCTCTAGCATTATAACAGTCTTTGTACTAACGTACATTAACATTCTAGTTGCATTGATATACATATATAATGTTTAACTTTATTCTGGCAAGCATCAACGAAGTATGTCAATATTTTTTTAAATTATTTTTTATTCGCACAACTGTCAATCAACACATTCATAATTTCATTTGTATAAGTAATTATATTGCTTGCGGTGATCGAACGGTCAAGTGATGATCACTCTATGTTATCATAATTTATCACTTTTGCCGTAGATTATCCACTGCTGGATATAGACATCCCTATGTCACCACCGATACGGAATCTGCAACATTTGAAAATTTGAATATTTTTAAAATGAAGCTAAAAACTTTTCTTTATGAGCATCAAAAGTGCCAAGAAATACAAAGTCACAACACAAGTGCAATATAGCAGTGCCTAAGTATTTTGTATATATACCATATACCATATTGTACCTACTGTATTTTCATTCATTTATTAATATTATTTAAATTCATTACATCACGGTTTATTATATTAGACTAACGTCAATTCCAACAATTTCCAATACTTTTTCATTTTTTGCTTTTTTTGTGCTGATATATACTTTCATTTTAATTTATGCTCACATGGTAAATAATGATAATTATTTTCCCTATTTATAATACAAGTGTTAATTATACATATCATGTACTTACCTATTTTACGTAATTACAGCGTCATCCAATTCCTTTTAGTATAGGATATACTGTTATAAACAGAGGAACCGTGACGTCACGAACCGGTCCCAACGGAAGAAACCAACCAAGAGTATAAACCAGCGCTGGCGCTGGTTTATAATCAGCATTGCTGAGTTGGGGCCGATTTGTAACATTTAGAATTGTATTGCTAACCTATTTAATTTTGTTATTTTGGTATGCTTTAAGTGTTAAAAATAAATTTATGTCTTTCTTTCTGTGTTTTTTTATTAAAGGGGGCATACCAGTACACGGCAGGCGGTTTGGCGAGAGCAGTATGTTGATTATATCCGCAGTAGGCGCTGCTGCCCACCTTCTGGTACGTGATCCCTTAGACGATAGAGATGTGGGGGTATTATTCTAGGCTGACACCCCACGGCAATATAGCACTATGTTAACTAACACGCATTAAAATATAACATAAACAGAGTTAAAGTAATAGCTCTTTATAAAGTCACTTAAAAACAAATTCGTCCACATAATAACCCCCATCGCCTTCACTTTATTATGAAACATCATCTTGTATCTCACACTTAATTCGTAATTAAAACTCCTACGGCTTGTTAATTAATGATTAAGCATTCGTTCGCGAGTTGGGGAACTCGCGGCGGTAACCAGTTCGATGCCCGTCTAGGAAAGTTGTCTCTTGAATTTGTATGTAAATTCTTCGAGATGAGGAAGCGGATCGCTTGTTGTTTTTGTTTAATTCATTCTGAGTATTGTTTTGTTGTTGAATTAAATCGGCTGCTTTATTTAGATGAGGAAAGTAACTTTTTGGAAGGAAGCGATGAGAATGTAGATTTGTTTCCGACTGGGGAGGAACAAGCTCATAAAATGGGAGAAACTCGAGTGACGCTGTGAACGAGGACTTGCGTGTATCGCTAATAATTATGATTTGTTGCTATAATATCCGAGATTTTTTTATACTGTATAGGTCTAGCGTTTGACCACTATCTCACTTGATGGTCAGTCACGATGTGCTCGAAAATGTTATCACGTTAGACCTAGAATGCTCACTGGCTCTCAAGGACTGCTGCCTGAACACACCGGTGGTACCGGCCTAGAATAGTACTCCCCCATCTCTTCCCGTGGGTGCCGTAAGAGTCGGCTAAGGGATCACGTACCAGAAGGTGGGCAGCAGCGCCTTCTGAGGATCGGAAATCATACTGCGCTCGCCAACCCGTCTGCCAAGCGTGGCGAGTATTGGCAAATCCTCCCTATATGGGGGAGGCATGTGTCTAGCAGTGGACATCCTATGGCTGAGATGATGATGATGATAATGATGATCAACTAGATTATACAATGCTGCTGCAGTAATTCCTAAGGAGTCCGCGACAGAGCCAAAATGTGCAGCAGCATTTCAAATGAGCGTTTCCGCGCTTGTTGGTCCCGGTGTTTTCTTAGGATATCAGTCTTTTGGAAACATCGAAGAATCTGGAATGGTCTGAAATCTTGACATTCGGCTGGCCTATCTGCCTATCTCTAGCCTATATGCCACCCTACATTGACCTCTATAGTGGCCAATGATTAAATGCTAGTAACCATCTGTTTATATGACTTCTGGGTTTCCGGGATCCAGGGTTTAAATCGCAGGGGCAAACATTTCTACGATGAGTGTATGTGTTTGTCCCGGGTCTTGGATTTTGTGTGCTGTGATTGTGACAAAAAAAGTCCTAGTGCGGGGGGTTGAGTGTGTGAAAAAATATAACTCACGGTGGTAGTACAGTTTTCGATATGAATTTTGGGCACATCCTACGCCCTACTTCGGGGAGTGTACTCAAAGATTTCGCAGCGTTAACCCCCAAATGGGCATCCTATACACGCCCTAAACGTA
Organism: Apeira syringaria; assembly: GCA_934044485.1. NCBI lineage: Eukaryota > Metazoa > Arthropoda > Insecta > Lepidoptera > Geometridae > Apeira > Apeira syringaria. Next base: position 12,318,974 of record OW203662.1, on the reverse strand, counting down.
ATTCAAATAGTCCTGTGAAGTCTATTAAAATATCATTTCCGCTACATTTTAGCAATGAAATTAGAACACTAGCATTGCCTTGTGAAGTGGCAAATTGGTCACGCGTTGGGTCACAAATGCACTCTGCAAATATAAACACTATTGCCAGTTTCTTGTACAATGTGACCTTTTCCTCAGCAGCTTAAGAACCGATACATTCAATCATAATAAATTGCAACAAACGTCCAATCAAGAAACAATCCGAGCTTGGAACGTCGCAATCCTTGACAGATCATGTTTGCCCTCACCTGTGTTTACCCCCCGCCCCACCTCCTACTACGTTCTTGTCTCCCCCGCGCCATCTCTGTCAATTCAATACGAAAATCCAATTTCTTTTACGCTACAACTTGGCTCATTTTGTCTCTCGGAAGAATCGAAAGTTGCTGGGATATGAGGATTTCTATTGACTCGTATGCGAGTGACAGCCCTAGGGCTATTATTGTGCGTCCCCTGATTATTGAGTGAAATAAATGTGAGGACGACTCTATGCGAGCGCCGTAGGGTTGCCAAGCCTTGGAATTGGAACATGTTTGCTTAGTTCATGTATCGGTTTGTTGATACAAAAGCACAACAACTACATATGTACGAGTATCAATCATGTTCTTTATAGTGACTGAAACAGCGCTAGTCGTAATTGATATATTTACCAAATAAAGTTGCTAGAGGTGTTTCTTGGATGTATTAAGTAAACAACCGGGACTGCTGGCCAGGCAAACCGGACGATTTACCATAATGCTCATACGTAAATGTCACTAGCGATCACCCATTCAAGTTGTCTTTTTTTATGGGATAAGGTGACGGAACAAGGAAAAGGCCTACAGGATGTTGAGTGGTAACCTTCGCCTATAGACATATACAATTCGTAACAAACTGCACTACGGCCGTCACCCTGAGACATGAAGTTGGTATCTTGTGCCTGTATTTTCACTGGAAACCATACCTTCCAAACCGGAACATAGTAATGCGAACACTACTACTGCCTGATAGTAGATATAGGTATGGTGGCAGTACTTCCCCATACAAATTCTAACATATAGTTCTACTGCTGCTAAAAAGTAAAAAGACAAAATTGTCTACAGAGGACGTTGGTCAGCCCAGTTAAACGTTCGATGGGTAAATTTTGCTGCAAGCACACAGTGTAAAAATATACACAGTAGCAAAAAGAAAAACAACTAAACATTTAAAATAAATTTGGCGACGTGCACACAGTGTTAACAGAAATATCTACTCGATTGTTATTTTAGATTTATTGTGTTTGCGGTGGCCCAATGGTTAAAATACCTCATTATCCCTTATTCTCCTTGAACGTGTTCTCCCTACTGAAGGATGGGTCGCTCGGAAAACAGAATTTGAATACGTATAGGCATTTTAAAGCATTATAAGGATTGTATGGGCTATGTGAGGAATGCGCGATGTACCCGTGATGTCGATAAGATTTCCTTGTAATGAATGGAAAATATATTTTTAGTATTTAGGAGAATATAGATAGAAGTAGAATTTGATTGAAAAATAATACAAAAGACCACACTCATCTCAATTAGATTAATTGTTTGGTTAACAATTTGTTTTATTATACTGACATCACCACACTAGGGTCAAATGTGTCGCGGTAGGTGACACAACATACATCCAAGATCCTAGACAAGCATGCTCACTGCTCATCACACAAATGTTAGCTTCTGTCAGGATTCGAAACTAGGGCCTCAGAAGTCAAATCATTGACCGCTGAGCTTTTAACGGCTGTCTTTCTTCCGTGGTATTGCTATATATAGTATTCGTATGTGTGTGTATACAGTGCGTGTATATAAAGAACTTTTTTATATTGTTTCTCGGTAGGTATGCCCGGTGCATAAGACAATTTCCAAACCGATGTTGTAATGGAAGCGTGGTCCCGGCGCCCTGCCGAACCAGCACACCAGAAACCTACCAATATCCCAAAAGCCACCCCAGACGGCGCGGCGTACGCAAACACAATAGCTGAGATTACGAGAAATCCGATAAAACGTCCTCCAAGTAAACATACACATTGTAAATAAACGAAATCAAATTGAATGGTCTATTTTTGTTCCCATTTGAAATGCTACATTACTGTGGATGCTACGACGCGAAATACATTAATCGAATTTAACATAATCCGTTATTTGTTTCTTAGCGTTTTAGATCGAATCGTTGACAAACATTTTTTTTTTTTTACAACATTCACACAAGGTCTTCAGGTCCCAAACTAGGCAGAGCCTGTACTATGGTAACCTGATGACTGATATATACTTATATACATATACACACCCAGACACAGGTTAAACAGACATGTTCATACACACAAATGTTTGACCTGTCCGGGAATCGAACCCGGGACCAGCGGCTCAGAAGGCAGAGTGCTACCAACTGCGCCAACCGACCAGTCATTATACAAACAAGTACTTAATAAGTATGTTAGTTTTTAGCAGGACGGTCATCCAACGTCGTAACGGTAAGTCACCGTCATATAAACAATTTAATTTTAAGAAAACTTGTCTGATTGCACCTAATATACATTATTTTTGTAAGCTTTGTTATACATGAGACTAGCTGCGCGGTGTTGCCTGCGGTGTAATGGAACTTGGTATTGACAATTTCTGATGATTTCCGTGTCTTGCCGACATCCCACGGGAACAGTCGTCGGGGTAAAAGTAGCCAGCCTATCTGTTAATCCAGGGTATAAGGCAAGCTATCTTTATTCTAAATTGTATGAGAAACCGTTTTACCGTTTCAGCGTGAAGGATTAGCAAATATACAAACGACAAACAGACAAACAATAAACAAACTTTCGCCTTAACAAAATTACTATGATTGCACGCATATTAACTTTCAAGCCACCGTTAACAAAATAATTTTACCAAAACTCCTGCCATTTTGGGTCTCTATATGATAAAATACACACACGCAAGACCTATTTTATATTAGAAATAATAATTTCTCGAAGCTCTTGCTCTTAGTGTAACATCATGAGTAACATCTAGCACCTTATAGCAATTTAAGGAAGGCATCGGGTGCGTTCGACATGGGGTCGGATGGAGCGGGCCAAAGGGGCCAGAAGGGGCGCGTGGGGCAGATAAAGGGTGGGAAGAGCCAGATCTGTCCGACACACGGACCCGGACCATTCGTCTAACGAGTCACTTGCCGGGAAAACCCGGTTTCAACTGGATTTTTAAACTACCCTTTATCGAGGATTTATTTTTCTCTAAAACTTAAAACAACGGATCGAACTGCTATCGGTTGGTTTTGTATTCGTTGTGTTTATATTTGATAGTTACGTTTGTGAAAGGGTTTTTTTTTACAAACTGTACGATTCTATTAATTTCCAACACACAATTGGATGATTTATTGTCAGTTTCTAATTACCTGTTTGAAAAATATTGAATGTTTTTTTTATTAAATAGTTGTTGTTTTTTAGATTAAACTAGGATACGACTTGGCCTGCGTAAAATTGACAGAATGACTAAAAATCTTGATCCTTAGACTAACAGTTCTCCGATTGGAGTATAGGTTTACTAATAGGTACAACTTATTTTGTTTTGATTAGTAGTGTAATGATTAGTTCTTTTTTGCAGTGCAGTTATGTTTTTCTAATTAGTTGTAAAAAGTATGTTTTTTAAAAATTAATATTACGTACAAACATAAGTCCTATACGATTTTATTATATGTATGATTAATTACTTAATATAATATCATATAAAATAATATAATATATAAATATAATATTATATAAAATTTGCTTCGCAGAGTAAATTGTTGAATCAGTAATTCTGTCACGTGTCGTGTCACCTGACACATATTTGATTTATTTCTATCATCAGGAGATCAGGGACCACTGCAAGATACATCACCTCGCGGAACTAACACTAAATATTGTATAAATTATATATTAAATTATTTTATTATATCATACATCAATTAAATTATTATTTAATTTAAGGTATTCAAGATACACGACAACTTAAGTCGAATAACTACTAGTCACGGCCGCATCATATGGCTGAAACAACGAAAAAATCTACTTCTACAGCTAAATTGAAGGAATCTTAGCTTAATTGTGAAAAACCGAAAAATGGAACCAAAAATTTTTTTCACCCATTTCAGTGACTCACGGGATCAATTGTCATTGTGTATGTTCTCCGATGTCTTTAGCCGGAGCTATAATATCGTATCGAGGTATGCGAAGCACTTTTTAGTTATTGGAGTGTAACTGAAAAATCGCTTGTCTGATTTTGATGAAATTTAAATGGTGGTTCCATTTAAATTACATCAAAATCAGACAAGCGGAAGTATACACTATCAAACAAAACGATCGATGAACAAATCATCAAAATCGGTTCATGCAGCACGAAGTTATCCGCGAACACACATAAAAAAAACATATATACGGTCGAATTGAGTAATCTCCTTTCTTTAAAGTCTGTTCATAAAAAAGGATAAAATAAGGAAAACTCTAATTTGAAATTCACATAAATATCTTAAGTACCTTAACTGATTACACAAGAAACATCAGAAAAACTAATTTTAAACAAGATAATTCACCGCACCCGTAAATGATAAAACAACCATCCACTGTATTCAACTGTAACTTATTCTTTGTACGCATACTTATCAAAACAAAGCGCCTCTCGACGATAACAAGAGAAAAAGTATTCAAATGAATCTGAATAGATAAAGATCAGTTAATAAAAAAAGGTGCTTCGTTCGCCCTACATTATCTGCGTGGAAGTTTAAGGCAATGACGGTGAGGGTCGAACACCATCAAAGCTGTCAAACACCGCTTATGTCACGGAGGTGGGTGTCACTATTACACCAACACTATGTTCGTGACAACATGACAACAAACTTAGTACATAGCTGTTGTTATTTTCATATTTAGTTCAAGATATACGCAGAATTGGTACTCTGATTGTAGGGGAGTTTATGTATATCTAATACCTTTAAACGAGCAATTCTTGCAAATATGTTATATAATCAGAAACGCTCTAATGATTTATATATATATATATATATATATATAAATCATTATATATATATATATCATATAATGAAAATAAAAAATCATATATATGAAAATCATTGGAGCGTTTCCGATTATATAATCTAAATCTCAGAAACGCTCCAACGAACATACTAATTTTCATGAAATTTAGTATGAAGGGAGTTTCGGGAGCGATGAATTATCGATCTAGCTAGGTTTCATTTATAGACAACGTCATTTTATCCGTGTTTTCAGGCAATAAACTCTTCCTGACATCTATTGGCGGGGAGTAATACTATTATTTATATAAGCTGTTTTACTGATGCAGCATCACTAATCCTAAGCCAATGCGTGTTTGGATTGAGGTTAGATAAAAAAAATCAATTGTTAACTTATATAATTGAAAGACCGAGCAAATCTCGGTCATACAGGTACTATAATATTAAACGACCAAAAGGGTGAGCACCCACAATGTTTGACATTGTCATCAGATAATCCATTCTATATTATATTTTGACATATGTGCCAATCCGCAGATTCGTATGTATTCCGTGTAGCAACCCTATGTTATTAATAATGTTTTTCTCAGTGTGTGTTTGATCGTTATCATTTATGACATAATGTGTTAGCGTTCTTCAAGTACAATTAAGGAAACTCGAATGTGGTTAATCTAGTAGCTTGCTCCGTGAGCTTTGACCCACGTCTCGAGGAAGTTAAAGCAAAGACAGTTAACTCGGACAAAACAAAAGCAATACAAACTTGGGCACTGAATAAAAATAACGAAATCAAGGGACCTAAATTCATTTTGAAAGGAAACTTTCTAATTTCGTTTACGATGCGATGGGGCTGCGATTCGGATCTTATGTTTTTGTTTTCAAATTTTGGATAATACTGATTTCATTTTAAGATTCTCTTGCAGACGAAAATAATTCACAAAAAGGTCCTATAAAAAGTTTTCATGTCTCATGAAGCGTAACTTTAGAAGTGAACAATGTTGGTGCCAAAAAGGTTATTGTTAAGGTTGTTAGCAATAGCATTTTCAGTCTATTACGTGGGACACTGGCTTTTTTCTTGCACAGAAGTCCGAAGTCCATTGTACAAAATCCTGAAAAGCCAATCAATAACCCTACTGATGATATTATCAGATATACCTGAAGACTCTTGTTTAGATGCAACAACCAAGGCTGATATCGATGACCTCTAAAACACTGAACTACTTAAACAATAACACGAACAGCAACAGTGATTTTTTGTTATCGCTAGCCACGATATATAGGTATCTTTAATTATTCAAGAATATTCTGAGCACTGTAGCCAATTAGGCTGTAAACTCAGTGAAATTGGTTAAAAACCTATGATAGCCCGACTAAGTGCTGGCCACCAAGAAGATGTTTATTACATCTTTACCCAGACGCGACTTCTCGTTGGATGTTGTATAACACCGTGCTACCGCGTGATTAGGTCAACCCAGCATGGTGGTAGGGTACTTCCCAGTTCGCCTGGCTAGCTACCACCCTCAAGTTAGTCTCAAGAAAAACTGTCACCAACACATAGTGTGTTTAAACAGCGGTCTTTGAGAGCCAGTGAGCATTCTATGTCTAGCATGATGAACACTCGACTACATCCATCAAGTGAGACATTGGTCAAACGCTATATCTATACAGTATTAAAAAAAATACCCTCATGTTTAAAAATATGTTACCAAAAATAATGTATAGTTATACGCGGACTAGGTAGTTGTGGTTGTAAGCCAGTCAGTATTCTAGATTTATTTTTATACTACCATCGACCACATAGTCACTATCCACATATTAATTAGATCAATTAAAAGACAGAAAACACCCATTAACACTTATCTCCTATGGGTACGTTTAATCTAACAACTTTGACATTATATGTAAAATTTGCAAACAGAAAATCTTTGACAAAGCATTCTTCGCAAAAAAGAATCGTCTATCATATTTTTAGCAAAACTACCTCCATATAGGGTTGTTGGTCGCCCACGTGCACAGATTAATAATAGAGTAGCAATGTCGAAAGACTACTTACCTTCCCTTTCATTAATTTACGAATATGTATCACGCTTTTCATATTAGATAAGGTCGCGTATAAAAAAAATCACGAGCCGCCTCGCCTTATGTAACACAACCTTGGCCTCCGAACTTGTATTTTATGTTCAAACTTATTTACGATGAAAGTAATAAAATCCTGACCAGGCCGTCGTAAGGCCCTTCCATTTTGTTAATATGCCACCAATTTCACGTTGAATATATAACTAAGCCCGGTTGTGGGCTCGGGGGTTGTCCGATAAAATAGTGGCCAATATTTCCTAAATGACATACCATTTCCAAAGTTAAGGTCTAATTTTTTGGGTTCGCATCTCAAAAAACCGCAAGTATGGCGTAGGTTTTTAGTTTAGGTAGGTGTTTTATATCATCGTCTCCTTAGCCTTTTCCCAACTATCTTGCGTTCGGCTTTCAGTCTAACTGGATGTGGCTGAATACCCGTGCTTTGCATGGAGCGACTACCTTTCAGATCTCCATAGTGGTGGTTAAAGGTTTTAATATAAATTAGAACATAGGCATCATTTCATTTATTAAGCCCTAAACACAGAATAGAAATAAGTGCCTGGTTCTGTTTTTCGTTTATAGCCCCTTACACGCCTCTATGAGCACAAATTGAGGCATATAAAACCGAAAGCTACACCGAAATAGAATTAAATAAAAAAAAGAACTCAAGACAAAAGTTCACAGCAACAAAACACATCGTCTATAAGTGGAAAACTTTTACAGTTTTCACACTGCAAGAGGGGTGAGGGCCAGTGAGTGAGATGGAGGATCGGCTATCTTCACGCTTTTATGATTTAAATAAGTCTTATCGGTAGAATATAAAGACAAATGTAAAAGTTAATCCTGGAAGCGTATGAATTATAACTAAGCAGATAAAATATTTTAAACAATAATAAATCCGAATATCAGAGCGTTTGATCGATGCGATGCGTGACCAAAATGCTGGCACATATTTTGTTCAACGAATCAGCATTGCGTGGCAATGCTGGTAGCACTATGGGCACGCTACAAGCGCTCTGGGCACGCTGCCAGCTGGTAGCGGGTTAGAGCATTTGAGTTATCTATAGGCTACCAATAGCTAGTGGATTGCTCAAATGTTATTGTAGTAGCTGTAGTATTGTAAGTTATTAGTGTTATATTTTAATAAAGGCGTCTGCGACCATGAAAAAAAAGTATTATGGGGTCCTGGAATTAGAAGCCAGTTAGAACACTGACTGAGCCACGACGACCAAATCTCAAGCCTTGGCTGATATTCGATTCCTGGGCGTCTGATACAGTTAGCAATATTAAATCAAATACACAACAATCTCAATATGCTATAAATTGAAAATCTGTAGCAATAGGCTCGTTTTGATTAACAATGGATTAAAATAGATATAATCATAACTAACGTTATCAACTATATGAATGAGCGGCCCAGTAACTAAAATAGGCGAAAAGCTTATTAATAATTCAGTAACTTTGGATCTGTGTACCTACTTTCCTTTATATAATCGAAATATAGTGAAAGTTTTAAACACTGTTTTTAGTATCCTGACTGAGTTTTAGTATAAATATTCTACATTCAATTATTATTTGTAAGTTTAGTAACAAAGATAGAATTTTAATGTAGTTGCCACTATTGGACATAGGCCTTCCCCATTGATTTCCACAAGAACCGGTTGAAAGCGGCCCGCATCCAGCCCTCACCTGCGATCTTAGACAGGTCATCTGTCCACCTTGTCGGTGGCCGTCCCATGCTGCGCTTGCTAGCCCGTGGTCTCCATTCAAAAACCTCCAGCACTATAAAACCCCTTAAACTCTAACATCTATATGTGTTACATTAAAGTCAAATACTTTGACACTTGCAAACTCATTTGTCATATATAGAGTACTTGCAATAAATGTAGAATTATGGAATTTTCTAAAAAGTTAGGTCTCACAGCACAAGTTAATGGAAAAAGTTCAAAATATTAACATGTATTTATATGATTTTGTGTAAAAACGCAATTTTTTTTCGTGCTGACATAGATACGCACATATCTATTCTTAAATAATTTAAGACCTTTTTCTTTATGTACTGTAGCATTTTTTTGCGTAATAAACGTAAAGCTTACATTTCAATGGAACAAAATGAATGCGTCGACGATTACTTTAAAGAAATTGGTTACATTTAAATTTTAAAAGTGCTACCAAATACGATTAGTTATTTGTTTAACCTTGTTCGTAACATTTTCACTTTAACCTTTTGACTTACACATGCAAAGGTTGGTTTGACTTTGAAATGTTATTAATATTTTATTATTTATTGTGAAAGGCATAGAATACATAAATGTAAGTGTAGTTTAAATGAGACAAGATTTTTAAGTTTGATGTATAAGAGTAAACTTATAGGCCGTAGCAGCATGATATTTATTAAAATATTTTATGATATTTTTACGTTTGGTTAAGAATAGCATGTCTTTGTGATAATTTCTTCATAATACTTTTTATCAGTGATACATTTAGAGGGAAAAGGAGAAATGCCATTGTATCCCTTTGTTCGATAGCCTTTTCCATCCATTAACAAATAGTAACAGTTTTAAATTCCGTAGCATTACAGATCTAACACTTATTACGCGCGTTGATTCATAAATTAGACAACATTTTTCTTTGCAATCTTTTGTGTCAAGTAATTGAAGGTATACACTTAAGTCTGTTATAGAATTGTTTCCACTTCAATGATATTAATTATTTATTATTTGTTGTATAACATATATGTGCTTACTTGTAGGTTACAATTAAGTAGGTCTGATATTAAAAAGAATTCAAGACAACGTATTATACCAATAATGGGCAATATAAGCCTTCATAAATAAAATATGTGAAACAGAGCTCAAACGTTGGGAATTTGAAATATATACCAATGTGTTGTTACCAGCATAACAGAATAGATAAAAACCGCGTTCGACTCGTCCAAAGTGTTTTGAGAGGCCGCAGAATGCGCGCTCTGCCCGAGAATGCTTTGAGTGCGCTTGCTATCGTCAGGATTACGCCCAACACGATACTATTGAATTGTGTGAAGTTTTATAAAGAGTTTCATCCATTATTTCCAAATATTGGCTGAGGATAGGTTGTTGAATTTGTATGTCGATTTAGTATGGTCATAGTGATTATGACAGAGCTCTGGATACTCTGCCCCTTTGTAGAATTTAATCGCAGCATTGATCTTAAAGCTCTGGTGTGGCGCGACAGCAAAAAAACAATGTAACCTTTGTCTTAAAATCGCAAAATTATACAATCTTGCATTTTTTTCAACTTCATATAATATATAACATATATATATATATATATTATTAATAATAAATTTGCCACGTATTACATAAAAAAACATATTAAACATGAACTGATTACCAATAAACACGCCAACATATTTCAGATGACTTCTTCGTCACTATTTTTCTTTGAGTGTTCAATTTTTAATTACGCAAGAGTTTGTAGTCGTCTGTCATACTTTTGTCGTGCCAAATAGAGAAGCATATTTTACAACTTTGTTGGCTATAAGAATACACTGATGTAATATTATCTCTCTAAGCGGTTTTCAACTATATGTATGGGTGAGCTTGCATATCTTTAGACGACATTTCGATAATGGCTGACTACTACTAGCTTACATTCTACCGCTGCAATCAACTTGGATATTTAACTATTTTACTTTGTATTTGTTTACCAACGTACGTATAGGTAAATTTCCAAATGTTACGTATATACGTATAGGTAAAATTTTGTCAGGCATCGACCTAATCCGAACAAACAGCGTACGCTATAGTAATTCTGAAACCTTATCGAGGCAGCGAGAATGTCTGGCGCACAATGACGTCACAGCTACCGGACGTTCTTTTGTTTTATTTGTTTAGAAGTTCCGTAGTCCGGCGTTGTTTGGAGCCGAACTTGCCCGATACCGAGGTAAAAGAATTTCCTATTAAAAAAGGACAACGGATCGAATTGGTCTCTCTGTAAACAATTCTTTTTAAGTCTCTTATTGGTTTTATTTGGCGCGTGTGTCAGATTCTTATAGGGACTTTTACTAGAACTTCTTGCTTTCTATTTGATTAATCGAGATTCTCTGCGACTCGAGTTACAAACTTTGTCGGAACTTTTTGTGTGTGGACGGCGCATTTTTTCGGCAAAGTTTAATGCTCGGAAGTGAATGTTTCTTTTGAAAGCATTTCTTCATTAGCAACAGAATTCAGTCTTAGCACTACTTCCAGCACTTCTATGTTTTAAATAAAATCTTTTTCATTCCGTTTTTATTGAATCTAGAATACTTTAAGATTTTTCTTTACACTCAATTCACTTTAAAAACCATCGAGAACGTTCCGAATTGCCATTATCGAGATATCCATTCGAATATACCGTTAGTGGATTCGTAATGATTTTTGTAAAAGGAATGTAAGTACCATTAAGTTAGCTGTTAATCTCCGGACAGTTCAATGGAATGGAATGAATTAGTTCTTTTTCGAAGGTAATCTTTTCATTAGGAGATTGATTACGGTGCGCTCTTTAGGCCAATTCTCGTTTGTGTGGCAACACAGTGAATGTACAATTAGGGCACTCATTTATCAATGCTTTGGAGCAAAGAGGTACTCTCGACCTGGAACTGATTGGTCAATGCTCATTTAGTAACGATGCTAATTCAATCCGGTAATTCAATGATAAGATAATGGAATTGTTTACGTCGAATTTATTTTTGAACTCGTGTGTACCCTTTACCAGTTTAAGATATCATCCGGTCATATGCTCACAGGTTATCAATGGACGATATACTTTCTGGTCCCCGGTCTTTCATCATCATCATCTCAGCCATAGGATGTCTACTGCTAGACATATGCCCCCCCATTTATGCGGTGCGCCTCGAGCCTTTTTATTCTTTGATTAAGTTTAAAGAGTACTTATTAATACAAAATTAATTCGGGCAAAAAGGATTATGTCGCGCTGCAATGAGCGCTGTGCAGTATCATATAGAAAGACTTAAAAAATCTGGATAATTTGGCAACCGTATAATGAACAGAAGCGTCAGTACCATCGGACGAATAACTTGCTCGTTTTGACATTTAATGCCCTCAAAGTTGTATCTACTATACAAAAGGACCCCTTAACAGTGAAACGGCCATTTTATTTTGTTAACACTTTAACATGCAGGTTATAAATAAATCACCTGTACATGTACGGTTACATAGGACCCAAAGCGACATAATTACACAACAGCTATCTAATACCGAAGACTTTTAATTGAAGTGCACAGTTTACCGGACACGTCAGTGAGAAAGTTATAATTAACGGCCATCCAATTCGGACCGCGGGTAAATTTAGGAGTTTGACAGGAGCCCGGGAAAATGGAGGCCCAAAAACGCAACTTCCGCCTCAGATATGTCTGGGAAATTAATTATCTGTAAATACAAGATAGAAAATGAACGATGTTGAAGTATAAACCCGTTTTCTGGCCTGATAAATCGTTGGCACGTACCTCATCGTTGGTCAAATGTTAAGCGTACTCGTTTGGTGAATGAAATTGAAAAAACCGTGTAGAGCTAATAACGGGGCCTGTACTTACTACTTACCTGTATTTTTACCCGACTGCGAAAGGACAGTTATGTTTTTCGAGTGTATGTATGTATATATCTTTGGCACGGCCTAGAGCCTAAACGACTTGTCATATGTTTATTTGAATGGTGTCAATAGCTTTGCCTTAGTCGTAAATGAGACACAGGTATTTTTCTTAAACTAAGAGTATTGGCGCCAAAATGTATTCTCAAAAAAATGTAATGTTTTCAAAATACACCGAGTGTGTTATCAAAATGAAGGGTAGCTTATATGTTTTATTGGAGTTTAGAATAGTGAATGATTTTAATAAGTAAATATTCTTCAATTAATTTAATAAAAGTAGGCAGATATTGACGCAGTCGGGTTTTTTGAGTCTTTTTACTTAAGCGAAAAGCTATTATTACAAAAAAATTATATATTTTATGACGGATATTCGGAGAACTTACTCTGAAGCTACACAATTCGCTCTTCTCCATTTACTTCTTAAACTATCAGATAAATGTCAATGCATAACCCACACTAGATTGAGATTTGGAGTTATCTGCAAATCTTTTTGCTTTGATAGTGCGCACGGTTAAGCAGTAGATGTCATCGCCAAGTCTGTACTTCTTCATAATATATGGAGAACTCTTGAAGTTTTAAGACACACAGATTCATTTTTTATACAATCTGGGTATTTCCAAGTCACGAGTAAGGAGGGTGTTCTACCATAGTCCGTATCATCATTTAACATTATGTGAGATCAACTACCTCAGGAGATGTTGGAATGACTCCCTATCTTCAAGAAACAAAACTTAATTCTATGCTATAATGCTGCTCAATGAATTGGAATCTATACAGCCTCAGACAGACAGAGATATACCGCTTTAAATATGAAAGAGCTATGACAATTTAAAACAGCTGATTGTAACCGGCGTAGTTGAGAGAAACCACTGAAAAGTAAAGAAAAAAAGGAGTTGGAAGAAAGCGCTGCTGAAATCTGAAACCTTATTTTAACAATGTGAAACAACTGTATAACTGAAAAAAATCCACCAAAGTTATAAACCCACTAAAGAGTTCGGCAGAAAAAATAATAACACGCAGTATGTATGTAGACTGACTATATGGGAGATTGGCGATCTTTATACCTACTTAGGGAATGTCGGGAGAGGTGAGTAGCTTGCATATATATTTTAACAATCATTGCAATATAATCATCACGTAGCATCATGCATTGAATCGTTTCTAGTAAGGATAATTTTTATTTTATTTTTTTATTATACTTTTTTTTCCATACACTCACACCCCCGCACTAGGATACCCTGTGTCGCGGGAGGCATAGTGCACACACAATTACAATATACAAACATCCAAGACCCGAGAATAAACATTTTTGCTCATCACAGAAATGTTTGCCCCGGCCGGGATTCGAACCCGGGGTCGCGGTTCCAAAGTCAGTGTCGCTGATCACTAAGCCATGACAACCGTCATGACTGACCGAACTGACTGACTGATGAATTGAAGAGAAGTGCGTCACAGCTGACATTGATAACGACAATTATATCAATAGTCAAAGTCTGGATAGTTAAGAAAATAGTTCACCGTAATAACATAAATGGTTTTTCACGTCTCGCAAATTGTATTAGATATATATTCAGACCAAAAATACGACACAATGGATTTAATTTAACACAAACTGAACCGTAATGCTAACATGTCGTGGGCAGGTTAGGCTGTAGGAGGGTAATTCTAGCTTCAACGATATAATGCCTGTGAGAGTTAATTATTTTTATATATTCGTATGTCGTACTATCGTACTTATGCACCTTCTTTGGGCCATTGCGACTGATATAGCGTGTAATATCTCAAGATAACTCTTGCATTTTCCATTAATAAAATACAATTTAGAGTCTATTATAAAAGAGTCATCATACACAATAATATTTATTTCACTTAAATTGTATTTTTTTTAAAGGTTATAAGTTTACCTTTGACCACTGTCTCACCGGATGTTAAGCAACGACACGGTCTAAAATGGAGCACGCAAATTTAGAAGGAACCTTCTTCTTCTTCTCTCAGCCATGTGCGTCCACTGCTGGACGTATGCCTCCCCCATATAGAGGGGATTTGCCAATACTCGCCACGCTTGGCAGGCGGCACCCGCGGGAAGAGATGGGGGAAAACTATTCTAGGCCGGTACCACCACGGCCATAGTGAATAGAAGGAACCTTTTCACACTTAATTTGCAATCCATATTATGATGTAGCCGTCTTGAATAACACTAGAAACTCCATTTCCCTTAAATAATTACCGTAAAAAGAGAGCCATATGTCTAGCAGTGGATTTCCTATGGCTGAGATGATGATGATGATGATTGCTGTAAATGTGTCTAAAGATGCAAGTACAACTCTTTATACATTTTACTCATGGATCATATAATAGTTCAATAAACATCTCCTTGCATGCTTATTTTCTCCACGATTTTAATATTTCCAAGTTTGTTTAACTTGAATAAAATTTTCATATTCATCATCATCATCATCTCAGCCATAGGACGTCCACTGCTGGACATAGGCCTCCCCCATTGATTTCCACAAGGACCGGTTGGAAGCGGCCCGCATCCAGCCCTTGCCTGCGATCTTAGTCATGTCGTCTGTCCACCTGGTCGGTGGCCGTCCTATGCTGTGCTTGCCAGTCCGTCTCCACTCGAGAACCTTGATTTTCATAATAAAAAGTTATTAAATGCACAATATATACTGTTATATATTAGATTACCATACACATTAATAATTTATATCTGACGTCAATTACAGTTTATTAACAGAATGCCTTACAATAAAATTAGTTATGTCTCTCATACATATAAATGTCACGGCTGCAAGGATTGCCCTTTCTTGGTCTCATAGTACGGACGAAATTATTATATAAATTGCAAGCCGACATCTGTAGTGTATTAAATTAAAGCTTAGTACATCCATTTTGTAGCCGCATAACTTAGTTTCGGAATAATACCATATATTATACACATATTATAAAGATATATTTACCTTTTCTTTGAAAGTGGTTGATTTCGCAATTTTCTCTGACACTCACATTCAGTTAGCTACAAATATAACATATAAGTAGATTCTTTCATGTATTTTTTCCTCCAAATACGTGACACTCACTGAAACTAAATATTAATAACTTTACTAATATAATAAAAATAGCATTTATTTCAAAAAATCATCAGGTGTAAGAGTGAAAGTATCGTCCAACCGCCTATCTAATTTATATTAAGATTAAATTAGACAGGTGTATAACTTCAATAATGTATTTAGGTATATGGATGAATAAATGGAAAGCATTTATTTTGTAGCGTTATTATTATGTTCTGATAATACATGTGTATTTCAATTGTTTCTATTCTTTGTTTGTTTGTTAAAATTGTCTTTATTGCTTTAAAGTTTTCACACAACGTTTCGTCCTCGGGTACCCGAATGTTAATATGTCACAAATAAAAACGGTACTTATAGTTTCACCATGACAGACGCTTTTTTCAAATGTTTGGTGTATGCGTGTCGAAAGATATTAGATATATATACATATAATATACATGTATAATAGAATGAATATAATCGATTTAAGTAATTCTACTCCGATGGTAGGATGCCTAATTTCGGGCCAGAATATCCAAATACTACATTTACCATCAATTAGCAACACTCGCCATGTCCCTGACTGGGCGCTCAAACAAACCGCTAACTTTAATTTTCGACGGCTTAATGCATTCCCTTGAAACCGCAACTTGGCAACCGCAACATTTGTCACTCCCAGACAAACAGCCCGACCGGCCATCTGGGGGCCTCAGAGACCCTGTCCATCTAAGGGGCCCCAAAGACCACTTACAGCGAGACATGCAAATCACAACGCAACAATTCTTTTGACCCTCAAGAGCCATAAAACATGTAGAGTAAATTAACCAACGATAAATTAGTCACCCCAAGCTTTTACTGCCTCAGGTGGTTCGGGTAACGCATAAATTGTGACCTCTGAGGGCCGTTTCAATTGTTGATTACATCTGGATACGGATCTCTATGGCATAGACAAAAGGTGAAACCATATACATATTATAATGCTTAAAAACATATGATATACATAAGCTTGAATTAAATATCTTAATAAAAAAAACAATAAAACTTATCATCACCATCATATTCATGATCATTTTCATTCGAATACAATGAGAATCTTAGAGTTTATTACACATACGCACACACACACTCGCAAAATACAAATGAGATGACTAGTTTAGATTTTTTTTGCTTATTATTA
This sequence comes from Apeira syringaria, assembly GCA_934044485.1. NCBI lineage: Eukaryota > Metazoa > Arthropoda > Insecta > Lepidoptera > Geometridae > Apeira > Apeira syringaria. The sequence goes on along the minus strand of OW203662.1, from coordinate 12,302,015 downwards.
TGCTAAGGAATATATAAATTATGTTTTCTTTTTTCTTTATATATTTTAATTTCATGAGAAGTACGATAAATGTAAGAAACGAAATGTACGTTTGGTTTTAATAATAACAAGGAGTAGGAGTAATAAGGAGAGGGGCGTTGGGGTTTGCAACAAAATTTTTCAAAAAAACTTTCGCAGTCACCATCGTCCTTTCTTTATCTTTTGTTATTTTGTTCAAGTTCCAATAAAGATTATTTTTTTATTACTTATAGTCCTTTGCATAATAATATCTCGTTGTGTGACTTGTGATACCAAGTGTAGTGACTCCAAGAATTGTTAGGTTTGCAACCGTCTAAAGGTTAAACAAATCTTACGAATAGCGTTTATTTTACACCCTTTGGGTTATAATTTGTTATAGCAATAAATCGTTTTAATGAGTTGAACAACTTTGTAGTTTTGCAGTTACTCGCACCTGCGAACGGTATTTTGTTTTTAACTATTAATGTCACATTGTGCCTTTCTTGAACTTCTCTGGATAAACTTTATTTTATCTTGGACTTCGCTTCACATCTTAGCTTTTGTTTATTTGAGATTCGTTTGTTATTTCAACTTAGTATAGTTATGGCATATATTAATAGGCTTTCAATCTTTCTGTAGCAATACTCTACATTGTCTTCATTGTTGAAAAAGAGATCATTCTTTTTATTTTCAACAAGTTTTATGAACGTACTTACTTCTGCTGGGTCTTGTAGGTTCGAAAAAGTGGTATTGTAGTTTTTTCGAGATTTTTTATTTTTTCCAAGGTTGAAAGTTCCTTTTAGAAGTCTATGGTCTGATGAAAATAATTTATTATTTAATACTTCTATATTTGTAAAATATTCCGGTTTGTTACATAAGACAAAGTCTATTTGGTAAAATGATAAGTGGCTCACAGTGGCTCAAACGCGAAAAATATGGACAAAAATGGAGGAGGCCTTTACCCGCAGAGGGGTCCATAGTTGATTAAGCTAATGATATATCAAACTTTATTGTACATATTGTAACAATTATGGAATTAAAAGGCTATTTTATTATTATTTATTTATTATAGTTATGGCACACCCGATGTTAAAGTTTTACAACGTACAACGTAACGTACGATTATAGTAGTTTCAAGGTTCGGAGGTTTGAGGTTTATTTGTTTAATTAGAACTAAAAATATTTGAATAACAAGAACATCAGAAGGTCGAGAATCGATGATACATGCAGCAGTTAAAACTGTACCGCAGATGTCATCGCTTCCTCGTAAATAGATACATAGAGCTACAGCAGCTAAACGAAATATAGTTATATAGAAAATTGTATATGAATATCAGGTTAAACTAATTATGGTTAGGTGTCATTTCCATATGGAAATGATTGGTAAAATTGTGAAGCATTGATTAAGAGGCCACTGTCTGAAAGCGCCTTATGAAAGTTTTCATATAATTGAATCATGGTATATACATCGATACATACATACATATAGTCTTGCCTGTTTCCCGTAGAGGTAGGCAGAGACAACAGCCTTCCAATTACTATGAACCCGACACACATATTTTACTTCATCCACGCACATCAGACCTTTCATATAAGAACGTCGGTATGCTCCCAATGCTAGGCCATCCTTGGTTTAAAATATATTGCAGTTATTGGTCCTTTTTAATGGTCATGACTGTCTAGTTTCTGCACTGTTATTTTTTTTTTATTTCAAAACCGTTCTAATGTTTACTCTAATGTAAAGTTAGACAGAGTTAACACAGACACAATAGAATTTATAGGTATTTGAAGTGTAGGCAATCAGGATCCTGTCCGCCTAGTGACCTCTCGTAACTTAGCGTCCCAAACATTCGGAGACAGAAGGGGTGCAGGACATCTTGTGGCGGACGCCCTACTTGATTTATCAGACCGCGGCCGACCGCAAACTAGGCGCCTCCGTATTTATTGCCACAATAACCCTATTAATTCACTCGCTGCGACTTTGAACTCGAGTGTGGGCTCTAATCCGCGCCGGGGTCGTTTATGACCCCGCTCATAATGACACACCGGCGGCGGAGGGTTAGGAATTGTTTTATTGATACGCTAGACCGAGGAGTGGACTCGGAGGAGCACTGGTACTAGATTTTTACTGCAAAGTCCACAGTAGCTTGTTATGTAGTGGGCTGTTTGCTTTTATATCTTTTAGTGTGTGGTTAGTATTTAAAGCGCAGACTAGCTGGATACTTTAAAATTTTCTTCTTATATTAAGTTGAAATGATGTCTTTCACACATATACCGCTTGCGTTTTATAAACCAAGCTGCTTTCCTTTGGGTTCAACCGCATGAGTGAATTCGTCCATCGAACTTATGCATACAGCCACACACATACAGGTTACACACTCTCTCTCATACACCGTCTCTCTCTAAAAAACATATAATATCTCTTTCTCTCCGCAGGCAGACTAAGTGTTTCTTAACTTATATTTAAACCAGGACGCTTGAAAATATAAGTTAAGAAACACTTAGCCTGCCTGAGCTAATATGTCCCTTCGACGTGGTTGTATGTCTTTCATATTCTTTTACGTTTTGATGTGCGTTGTCATTATATAAACAATATGTACATATGGAGATATTTTCTTAGATACAAGTAAACACAATGTTTTCAAGTAGTTTTAATTAATTGCTATAGCTGCTTGTCCACCTTATAAAAAACAAATAAAATAGTAAACAGTAAAAGTAAAGTGTATAAAACATATAATCATTTTATGACAAATTCGTGTGTCAAGCTGGATATTAAATAACAGACACGTGTTCTTGATAAACACGCCACATAAAAGACTGACACCTAAACATCACTCACAAACCACACCAATAAAAATGTCTTGACTACCGAGAGTCAATAAATCGCCGTGCCCACAACCATCACCGATATTTACCAGTTTGTATACCACAGCCTATATTCTAATGAGACCAAATCTAAACAAAACGCCGTCGCGCCTAGAGTCCATTAGCACACGGGCTTCGGTTGCCGAACTAGTTAGGAGATTATTTATTAGCGTTTCCTGTGGCCGCGATGTGGCGCGGCCGAATTCAATTTGATTCATTGCACTAATGCGGTGTGGTCACGCGAATGACCGACCGAAAAATTCGACGCACCCGAAGGATTGCTCCGCGGGAGTCCAGACGGGCGACTTGTGATGGATAAACGGCTCAACTGTACAACATTTGTTGCGGTTTTAGAATACCATATTAGTACCTATGTATAAAAATTTTTTTTTTGTAAAATTAGTAAAACTGTGGGCCATATATGCAGTAACTAGCCGCGCCTTGCGGTTTTACCCGTGCGGTGAAGAAAATGATGACGGTGATGATAAAAAAGGCTATGTCCTAATCCAAGGTACAAGTTATCTCCATACCAAATTTCATCCAAATCTATCCAGCCGTTTAGGCGTAAAAGAGTAATAAGCATCCATCCATCCAAACTTTCGCATTTATTATATTAGTGGGATTGTAAAACAGTTTGGAAACATCATGTCTTTACTCATTTCTTATATTTTTCTAAGAATTTCTAGCTTGCGAAGGACGAGGGGTTAAATGATATAACATTATTCTTCTCTAGCATTTCTACATTATTTTGTGGGAGTAAATAATTAAGTACCAAATACTTGAATAATAATAGCCCGTCTACATCGCACCCTTTGACTACCTCCATTCCCCAAGGTTTCCTCATAGAATTCGATTCGACGTCTTGACCTTTCCTATTTTATGGGTCTTGCCCTTTAGTGTACTCAATGCTTTTCATCGGGTTTCATTTTGCTTTCGAAATGAGGAAAACGTAATAAAATATCGTATTCAATCTTGTTAACGGTAAATTATCTCATGCGAAATAAATACAAAATAATAAAAATAATTCAGGTCGTGTATACTCGTATATGTCAGGGGTATAAATTTTTTGAAGATTATTTTGATATCTACTGTGGTATTTTGAATAAAACGACTTTATATAGCCTATTGTATATTAATGTAAATTATGTAACATAGGTAGACAAGACACGACAGTATTGTATTAATGCCACCTAGCGGAACAGACCACAGACAGCGGGCCACAGATAACCAACAATCCCTGTGCCCGCTATTACGTTCCATAGGATACCACAGCTACATAGATAAACTATCGATAGCGAAATAAATTAACCATCTACAATTGTTAATGATACGATAGTCCTTTTCTATGCTGTTTCTACGGATATAACGTGTCACTTGCGCTTAGTCAATATCACGATCGACAATTGTTTCGGCTTCTTCCAGAAGGATCTTGATTACGGTGCGTTCGTTGTAACGTCCCGTCTCGCACTGAGAATTTTTTTTCGTTTGAACTGAACAACAATATTTTTCAACACTTAACAACGAGGATCATTTAAAACAAAAAAAAGATTTTTACTAAATTACGAGTGTTTTTCATCGTCATCATCATCTAAGCTATATGCCATCCACTACTGGACATAGCCTCCTTCGTTGGTTTCCACAAGGGCTGGAGTTTCCATAAGCGCTGGAAGCGGCCTGCATCCAGCGCTTACCAGTTATCTTATTCAGATCGTCTGTCCACATTGTCGGTGGCCGTCCTATGCTGCGCTTGTCAGTCCATGGTCTCCATCCGAGAGCCTTTCGACCCCAACGGCCATCAGTTCTTCGGGCTATGTGCCCTGCCAACTGTCAATTCAACTTAATTATCCGATGGGCTGTGTTGGTTGGTGACTTTCGTTCTTCTACGATTCTCCTCATTTGATAAAGGAAAACTATAGTCGCTAGAAAATATTTTTTCACTAATGAATTAGTATATCTAATTTTGATCAATTAGACTTGATGAACTGAACCTTCACGAACTCAAAGTGGTTTTTTTTTTAATGTATGAGATATGTAACGTAAATTATGCTGAAAAGTATCAAAATTGAAATGCTTCAAAACTATACACATTTGGTTGTAAGCAGAATATTGTTGGTGTATTTCGGGTATTTTATTCCAGTTTAGTCAACTCTTGTGTAAGTGAACATGACAGTTTCGTACAAGATTAATAAATTTGCGTGAAGACTAGAATTGCTACCAATAGAAATGTTTTTGTTTTAGTATTTCCCACTTAGAATGAAGATTTCTTATATTATAGTTAGTACCGGCGAAAGGAAATCTTATAAAATAATATACCTCCTACACCAATAATATACTCCTAACTTTCAACGCAGCGCTTTTGCCTCAAAATATTATATTAGCAGGTATCTAATACACATAGGTTAACGTAAAGCAAATAATATGTAATACAAAAATTCAATACAAATCTAATCTCAATCCTTAATATGAACCTTGTTTTTATAAAAAGCAAAAAAGCTTTAATAAAAGACACGTTGATTCAAAATTAACTAATACCAAGTGAATAGGCATTCTGAAAGAAGGTACCCGTCCTTTGGTTTTAGGTTAAAACGCCTCTATTTGGGTCAACGAGATAAGAATATTTATTTTATGTGAATCCCGTCGTACACGAAAAAACGTTTTACCTTATTAATTTCAAAGTCGAGATTTACTTAACCTGTATTACCTTCCAGTTTTCCGTCGAAAACAGATTGTTTCCTTAGATTCTCATTGAAAACCTCTTCTTGTTTTTATCAAGTGTACACCAAGTAACCGAAAGTGGCAACGTAAAGAGACAAGCAAAGTTTCATTTCAACGGTTTAATTTCAACGAAACCTTTGACGGTGTTAAATATGGCCTTTATTGCTTTCGTAATAAAGATTTAAGAGATGTTCGAGGTTTTTCAAGCGGCATTGTGTGAGTTGGGAGATTGGGCGATGCTTCAGCGAGTGCAGTTGGAAATGGGTCAATACAGTGACAGGATATTACGTAGCCGCGACGTCAGATGCATCCGCGCTTAGTTGCTGGCTAAGTGAGAAATGGTAGAATAACAGCAGTGCACTGTAAAGCGGGGGGGTTGTTGAATCTTTGCTTTTAAACTGACAAGTTAGAGACTGGACTTAAAATTTAGTTTTTAGTTCGTTGCTATCAGATTCTGTAGGAAGGACTTGTAAAGCTGAAGTAGGGCTTCCGATCCGGTTATCGTCTGAAACAATTGTCATATGCAATGCGAAAACAAAATGAATGGTTAACTCGTTAATTTGAACGTTCTGCTTAGTTCAAAGCAAAAAATAACCCAACTGTTCTCACAACTTTATGTAATTGTACAAGAGACCTTTTAAAATATTTCGTCTAAAGACGAAACAAATTAGTCCTAATTGAGTACACTTTTACAATAAATATGATCGTGGCGAAAACTTAAATCATTTGCTACAAGCTCACTCCATTCGTATCGCCCACTTAGTAGGTATTTTCCTAATGATAAGCAAACCCGAGCCCCCACGGCAGCACTTTGGCGGAACAAAAGCCGTTAAACTCGATTTATATTCCCGTGCTAAATGTTAAATTACTTTAATGTACACACACGCGTTGCGATTAATCTTGTGTTGTGGAGGTACAACAGTATACGAGGTACAGAGTACCTACCGACATATTCTTTGGTTGGTACCAATTTAAGTGGCGGTTGCTGTGACCTGATGGTCTTTTCTATGCTAGTTATGTTTATTAGGTTGGTTATTAGTGCTGGATAATGGAATAAAACTTTTCTATCTTAATCTTGTGTTGTGGAGGCACAACAGTATACGAGGTAAGAGTACCTACCGAGGTCTTTTTCGCTTGGTACCAATTAAACTGACGGTTGTTGTGAGCTGGTGGTATTTTCTTTACTAGTTCTGTTTATTAGTTTGGTGTTGAATAATGAAATAATACTTATCTAACTACTGCCGCAGTTTATCAATGAAGCAAAGCAAAATCGCAAAATCGAAACTTTTTAGTATTATTCATATATGAGGAGGTTTCACTTTAATCCGTATAAATGTAAACATTTCCGTGAGCTGTGTAAATAATATTGACTATATTCTTCAATTTTGATGATTTCATCTCAGGGAAACCTGTGGAAACTCTTGTTGAAAATACCTTTGACTATAGTATTTCTAATACGATATTATTTACGTACCTACATATAATATTCATATAACACATGAAAAGAAATCGCGATCGCGATTCGCCTAGTACTGTACTAGCGTATACCGCGTCCGCGAGCGCCCCGTATTCTCCTTGAAAAAGACCACCGAATGTGGTTGAAACTATACTCGGAACCCTCTGACTTATTACGTGAGTAACTCCCGTGTTTTATACATTCATAATGTGTCAAAACCACGTCAGTTTTAATAACAGAAAAGAAACAACAACAAAAAAATGTTTTATAAGTACCGAGTTGTTGATAAAAAACGTATAGGCGATACGGTAGGATTTAATAACATTTAAATAGTAATTAAATCGTATATTTAAAATTTGAATAGCTTTTATTACTTATATTATTCTCAAACCAGTGTATTTAAAGTTTATCACCCGCATGTTTTTAAGTTAATATTTAATGTACATCTTCATCACCAACGATATACTTTCACCAATTAAAAGCTCAAAGTCATATTAAAGGACATAATCATGACGCCTTGTACTTATATTATCTGCAAACTAAATTCACGTGTATAAATCATTCGGCTTAAATTGATTTTTCAGTAAGATAAACATTTGCAAGAAGAGAACACAAGTGAGGCAGAGCATCGTACATAACTGATTAGCACGAGGAAGAATGGGAAACACCCCTCGGTTGTTTGGTAATCTATACAATACTTTCGCGTGAGCTAAAGATTAATGTCTCACCGTTTTGCTCCACTTTACCCCGATTTGGAGTTAAGATTAAAGATGTTAGCGACTGTAGTGGGGACATACAATACTTGTACTATAAAAAAAAAAAAACTAGCAAGCTTGACTCGTTAGCACTGTAAACCAATGGAAAGTGTCCATAGGGTCTATTGCAGCTATAGCAGCTTAACTTATAGATCTCTGTTTCTCAGAAACCTTTTTTTATACTTATCGTCTAATTTTGGCGTGGTTTTTGATATATTTTACCCCACTATTTTTTTGTAGACCAGGTAATTTCAAAAACCTGTGAATATAATAGTAATATATAGCGAGCATCGTATCTAAAGAAGATAAACTATAGTATTCATCTAATCAACTATAAAAGTCCACTAAGAGTAATCCCAAAGATACAATGTCAGGCAAAAAAAGATACAAATTATTATTATTATTATTATTATTATAGAACAGAAAGCCTTTCCTTGTTTCTGTTGACAAATTAATGGTTCATTCGGTGAGTTGCACGATTATCTATTAATAAGTATATATAAAAAAAAAATTAAAACAATCGGAATCTTCGACATTCGTTTCGCTTAAGCACGGTACGTCCTCAGGAGCAAGTGTTGTGATGACGTCTATGGATTTCCGCAAACAATACCTAAATGTAAAAAAAATGTGAATTGCACTGAAATTCATAAAAAATCCAAAAAAAAAACTGGCTAGAAGCGCTTCGATGAAATCATGTGAAAACGCTATGCGCTTGTAGATTGCGCCACACCATATGAGAAGACGCTTTATTAATTGTTGCGCTTATGTCGCGAGCACACCCCGCGATTCCCTTTGAAAAATCATCGCTCATTGTTGCATTAGAAAGAGATTTATAGCTTCTGGGATAAACCACTCGCGCAATGAATATCGAACCGCTGCTGGATGTAATCTCCAGACTGGAGCATTCTGGTTATAATTTCGTATTAAATGTTATGGGTAAGATTATATTAAGAGTAAATAAAAGATTTTAACGACCGCAAATCTAGCAATCAATTAATATTATTTCCCAAAAAAAATAGACTGGTATATACGGGTGAAGTGAATGGAAATATGAAACGGAGAAAGCTTCAGCGCACATTTTGTACTCAGAATGTGGAAGTCCTAAAAAAGGCTACATCAAGAGTGATCTAAACCGACGCTCATTTATGACAAGTCTGATAAGTGTGTATAAATACAAAAAGATATGTCGCGATTATAGCAAGTGGAAAGCTGTAGTCTTTACCTAAACCTATGGTAAGGAAGCGTGCCTTATCTATATATTTTTGAATTTTACTTCTCATTATGAAACGAAACTGAATTATTGTAACTAGCGCGGATACATTCATTGTAAAATTGAACCTAGAACTTTAGGCCCAGTTGTATCGACCATGATAAAATTTGAATGCAGTGCGTTTATCGTGATGCAAGATCACACAAGATCCCGATGAAGACGTCTGGACGAAGTCGAAACAATCGCCGATAGTGATGTCGACTAGGCGTAGCGATGACATATAAATAATAATTAGTTAATTTAAACAACTGAAAACTCTTTGAAGTCCAGTTGATAAAAACCAGCTGTCACCTATAATGGAAATATACATCACACCGAGACCTCGCATAGAAACAACCCAATGGGGTCGGAAAAGCCCAACTTCAAAGGGTCAGCAATAAAGAAGATTAAAACTATACCGTCCGCCATTACCGCGCCGATGGGTTCCGAAGCACACTATATCAGAGGCATTTAGGGGCAAGGGGGGCATACAGAGGCAATTATCCCCCTCTTCGACTCTACACATGACCTGAAAGTTCAGCACTTCATTACGGAGCCATCGGTGGGCCAATTCTGTGAAGCTCATAATTTTTGTCGTTAAGTCAGGGTTGGACTAAGGGCGGGGGGAGTTGTTGATGATATATTAATGGTATATGTATGAATGTTGCGCACGTGAGATATTAGTTCTACATCATTTATATGGTAAGTTTGTTGCAATCATATCAAAGGTACCTAGCATTATGGGTTTCATAAAATTATCCAGTTTGTTAACTACCATATCCTGTTCAAAAAATGTAAGTCTTTGTAAAAGACAGTTGTTTGCGTTTCCGGGTGAACGAAATAAAAATATCTGTTGATTTCTGTTTTCGCATTGAATATATTATTTTGATTTTAAACATTTTTGATATGCAAGACTAAGATACGTTAGCAGTATAACTGTGATCGCTTTTATCATATTTAAAAAAACCACGTGGCGCTCGAGAGCACGTGCTGCCTATAATAAAGTGCATAGGAACAAGCGAGGAACATGAAACGTCGTGGCTATGAATTGAGATAGAATTGAAAGCATTCACACGGTAAACCAATTTACCTTTTTTAGTCATCTTCTCTTTCATTCTATCTCAGCTATAAGTTTTCTTTATCACTAGCAATACTTTTCAAAAAGAAAAACTAAATCACCTACTTTACATCTACTGTATACATCCCTCAATTGTGAATTTCAATTTGTAGATTTATTTAAATATGGCGAAGCTTTGATTGCGACATAGCATAAGCTTGTTATGCCATCACAAATATAGAATTTCTCATTGTTTAGACTGTAATACGATTGCGTTAAGTTTAAAATCGCTTGTGTATCTGAAAGTAATGTTTGCATGGTGGTACTAACCCTTTCACTCTAATAAGAGGATGAAAGGTTTGGAATGGCGTTGTTTCTTTTTTTTATTCGAACGCTTCAGATAGCGTTTGATATGATAATTTTGGTAATAGGATGAGATGGAAGACCGTGTGTGTGCATTTTTGTGGTCGATTTTGTGCCAGGATTATTTCATTATGCGAGCTTCATCAAATGAGTGCCTTCTCTACATTGTGTATGTCTGTAGATTTGGCAGTATGAAACTAACGTTATTAAATGCTTATATAAGTTGAATTCAAATATAAAGTGTATACAAATGTATAATGACAATGTTATCATAAGTTCTTACTTTTATCGTAGTAGCATGAAACAGTTTTAAAATTTAAGGTCCCATTTGTAGTACTGCTATGGTAGCTAGTTAGTTTGCGTACAGCGATTCATGTACTCCTTTTGGACTATTGGCTATATTGTCACCCATTATCAAATGAAATAGTGGTCAAACGCATATACAAATATGTTCACCAATAACATTTTCACGCAGTAAATACGCGAATACACAATAAATATTATGTTCGTATGTATTAAAATTTTAACGTAAATATCATGTGTTAGGAAATTTCCTACTGAATTTTATTTAATCATATTTTTTTTTAACTGAAAATAACAATTAATTGCAATCCGTCAAGTTGGGCATTAACTATAAATTATTTATCAAATAACCTGACCCTTAAAACCTCCCCGAGCTATTTTACCCATAATACTAGCAGTATCACGCTAAACTTTATCATCAATACCTAAATAATTAATAAGGTTAATTATGTTTGTGAGACTCTTTACATAAGTACGTACTCAGGTAGAGCCAATCCATCAAGTGGGTACTTCAGATGCATTATTTAATTACAATCCACCCCCAATCAACAAACAGAAAGAGCGGATAGATAAAACAAACTGACGTCAGAGGAAAGCCAAATTACAAGTCGCTCGTCCGAAAAAATAAACAGAAGCCGTCGCTTTAATTGTTAATTGAATTAAATTCGGAAATCAAGTTAGGTGCTTCGTTCGCCAGGAATTTGGCGGTCGCTAATGACCCCGTCGCGGGTCGAGGGGGGCTCGGCCCTCAAAAGTCGGACAGGTTTTTTGATTAACCGTAAATTTACGATATAACCGTAATTAATGGCGCCCGTGTTACGTGATGTAATTTTTCCCCCGAATCTTGGGAGTGATTCGCCATTTTTTGCCTTAAAAATGATAAAGGCTTGAATGTAAATTTTGTGAAATACTTCAAGCTATAAAACATTCGTTATGTGCATATTAACTTTAATTAGAAACAAGATTCAAACACGTATTAAAGATAGTCACATAGTTGACTAATTACAACATAGCTCATAATAGCAGTTAATTCTGTTGTCTCTAACTATTACAGAGGTTTGCAGCTGACGGAGTTCGCGTAGAGAGCACAAAACAGAAAGTTGTTTAATCAAGTACGAATACTGGCAACTCATCGGCAAACCGGAAATTATTCACAAACTTGCTCGTCGATATCTCGCACAATTTCATCTCTGAAAGGCTCACTACATTAAATTCGTCCGCGGAACGAATGAAATTTCCACCCGCGTCTTAATAAGTGCGCCCGAATATTCTAGATATCAGCAAACTGTTCGGCTAGTCTGACTTCTAAATGAAATTTTCGGATTACGACGTCGACCGTCTCCGTCCGACCTCCACCTCCTCCATACAACCTTCTCCTTCATCATGTAAAGGTGCAGTTCCGAGTTTTATGCGAAATTTATTCATAACTGTGTAATTTATCCGCGCGAAGTAAAACGCTCGGTAATGTAAGCGAGGGGGTACCCGTTTTCGTCTATTATTATTCGCCATTTCAGCTTTAATCTCGGGTATTCTCGTGACTTATCATTTCGTGTAAATAGAAGGAAATTTAAAATTGCTACTATCACAATTCAGCAATGGTTTACGAGAGTAATGGGGCCGCGCTTCCACTATGCTCCCGTAACGCGCGTATTTCAGTTTCGAATTGTTTCGGCGCGCTCAGAGTTTTTAACAGTTCTAAGTGCAGTTCAGGGTTGTGTATAACTTTTAACCGGAGCGCTGCACGTTTAGATTTACGTGAGTACAATTCGTAAACATTTTTGCATTACCGCGTCTCTTGTCCGTGCTTGTTCGCTTCGAAACCTCGAACCTTTAGAAACAAAACCGAGCTTCAAAAGGCGAGTTCCGAAGCGTTTGCGAGCGAGGCCATTATATTATTACGGTGCGGTAAGCTCGTAAGGCGCGAACGCTTTGAGAATTATTCGAGGATGTCTGCTCGCCGAAGAATCTTTCGCAGCCAGCCGTCTATGAATGTATAATGATCTGCATTTCGCTTTTACCGACTGTGACAACTCGCAGGAGTGTTTGCACTTTTTACATACTAAGTAACGAACGTCTTATAAATTAAGAAGTTCTCAGGGTTTAAGACGAAAAGCCCAAGATGAGTGATCAAACCCACACGTAATAAACACAATAACAGTTGTTTATGGTTATAAAATTAAAATGATATATTGCTTAGTGATCGGTTTTTCTAGAATCTTTGTAGAATGGTATGGAATATTTTATTTTCATAAAATGTTAGTATACTCGTACATGTAGGTGGAATATTTTTTTATAAAATACAGAGCCTACATCTGAAAGCCAGCGTTTTTTTAAGTGTCGTCAATATTAAAATTTTTTAAATTTTATTGTTGTGACTATTTTACAGGATCCACTTTAACGAAAAATATCTCCCCGTTCGATCCCCACCCACAGGCTTCACTTGAAAACGTACAACCTTACAACGAACTTTACCCAGTCAACGGTCGGGCAGCCATCCTACATAGCGCTGGCTAGTCCATGGTCTTCAATCGGGAACTATTCGGCATTAATAACTAAATATACATATCTATAATCAAAGAACTAACAAATATCAGCAACAGCTAGTAGATTCTCAACTGTTATTGAAGTAGATGTAATATTTTAATAATTTTGTAGATTGTCTCGTATAATAAAAGCACTTGAACTTACTACTCACTTAATATTGTTATTTGAAAACTAATCCAATTTTCACAATAAACTTGTCGATCGTGATATCGACAATTGTTTCCGCTTCTTCTGGAAGCCTTCATCAGGATCTTAATTGCGGTGCGTTCATCGTAACGGCTAGCCTCGTACTTATTGCGATTGTCGAACGTGAAATCGACTACGCGTAAGTGTCACTTTATAACCGCAGAAACAGCGCGAGAAGAGCGTGAGTTTTAACAACTTTCACTATGTAGGAGTAAATGTTATCAAATCCTTCTTTATGTGACAGAGTTATGCCCGAATATGTGTAAATAAAAGACTAAATTAAGAACCTTCTCCTTTATTTTTAAGTTGGGTAAATAAGACATATCCATGAAAACTTGCCTTTTTAAATGATTATAACATACAACCCTAACACCTGAGGTCGTGTCGTGTAGCAACCCACGCTTAAATAAACTTAATTTTGCTTGTCTTTAATTATGGATAAAACGTTCGCATGTAACTAAATATGTATCAGCAATTAACCCAAAAAACTTTTCTCTAAACCTAATCAGGCAGGTCGAGACGGGCACCACGCTAGTATACTTCGCCCCAACAAAGGTTATAATAATTGTATACCTCGCTGTAAAGTTTACAATAGCACTATAATTATAAAGAACTCACTTGCCGTGACTTTGAGTGATAAAAAAGCGTTATGATAAAAACGGTCGCAACCTTAACGAGATCGAACAAAGTAACCTCAAATATATGATTGTAATTAGTTTAATATACACCTCTAAACAAATAAAAAAATATTTATCGGCTTATAATTCAAAGCGATAATATTGAATTTTAAAATTAAAAGTCTTAAAGCCCATTGAAATGAAATATTGGGTGCCTTGTAGCAATTAAGCTCAGAAATTAGAATGTAGTGCGTACTTTAAAATTACATTACTTTAATTTATTTTTTTTCTTATGGAATTTTAGCTGAACTTAAATCTTTGTGCAGCCGTTGCCTGTTACATAATTAGTGTCACCAGCACAGATGTCGTCACGTATCTACCGTTAGTTAGATACATATTTAGCTAAATTACTAATTTTTTAAAATAATTATATGGTTTCAAGTTTAAGCTTGCGCGTATACAATATCACAGTCGACAATTATTTCATTTAGAAGCCTTCATCAGGATATTGAAAGTCAAAAAAATACTGATTCATGTGACACGATAATTTATGTCGATTTGTAAAACACTAGAACTAGGAGAGAACATTGATTTTTAGAGTGCCAGCGCCACAGTGCGTACCCATTGGGTGACCGACGCAGCCCTATTATTTACAACTGTGTCAAAATATGAAAAAAACAACCACTATTGATGAAAAGGAGCTATTTAATAATATCAATAGCTAGAAGTTATATAATTCATCGATCATACATGTGTCGATAAACAGACTCAGATATATATATTTTTTTACGATCATTAACACACAATCCTCGCCATATACATTAAATTGAAGTATTTCTTAGTAAAAAAAGAAGCTTAAAAACATACTTTTTCTTGCTAAGCTCGCCATCATCTACAACAATAACCTAAAGACCTGTGGCCTTAAAGAAACTAAATCATACTTTAGTACACAGCGCACCATAATTCACGATCTGCGTCTTCGAGACAAGTTATCCTACGAACAGATCTAGTATTACCATATTGTGTAGTGTAAGTTAGTTACAAATACCATAAATACGGACGAACAAAATACAATTACATACTTTTTTTTTTCCATTCTAGGCTACGTTTGAGAACTGTATTACTTGTTAACTGATGACGTGGTCTAAGATGTAGTCCAACTCTCAGCAGGTAAAGATAATTTGTAGTATGTAATTGGATACGGTAAGCAATAACACATTGTATTCAGATGTGTATACAGTGCATATATGGTTAACAGCGGGCTGTCTTCAGTATTTTGACAAAATCAAACATGTAGTTCGCGCTGCTTTCATTCAATAAAGTTGTAGTATTATTTTTTAATGCAATCTATTAATTCATTATGGCACCATCATCATCATTTCAGCCATAGCACATGAACGGCTGAACATATGCCTCCCATTCTGGCCTCTACAAGGACCGGTTGATATGCTGGGTGCTGCCAGCACCCAGCCTCTTCCAGCCATATTGGTGACGTCGTCTGTTCATCTTGTAGATGGACATCCTACGCTGAATCTGCCTATTCGTGGTCTCCATTCGAGAAGATTTCGGCCACGGGATCCAGAGGTGTTATAAGTTTGGAAAATTAATTAATACGCTGGTAATTAATATTTTTATAAAATAGTTTCATTTACTTTATCAAAAAATATTTAGGACGGGATATGATATCAAATGTTGACCAGAGTATGTTATATTGTGCTGTTATGACTTATTTATTGGTCTAGTTTATAACAAAGAGCACAGTATAGTGTAATTTATGCAAACGAGCTTGTACGGAAACTTAATTTATGAGACTTGGCCATAAGTTTTTGGTTGTCGTACATTTTTTAATTAAATGGTGATTTTCATGCAACGCAAGCCAAAAATATGCCATTATAATAATGTAAAACTGGTTTGCAATAAATTATTAAAATTGATAATTGATTGAATAATTAATTGAATGATTAAAATTTATAAATAAATAAAAAATAAAAAAAATGACGTTATACCCGTAGAAACAGTATAAAGTAATGAAATGTGTATTGTGCAAACTATGTACTGGGAACCTGCTTATACAAGCATTCCGGCATTTTTATTACGCATATAATTCTTAGGTAATGTATTTTCATGCACTCTTTGTTCCCGGTTGGCAAAATGTAAACGAATGTTGCTAGAGTCAACAAGTACAAACAAGTGAATATGATGTTTGGAAAATTTAAAATAAATAAAAATAAATAAAAAGATATTTCTACCGTAGTTATTATCATCGTGTCAGCCATAAGACGTTCACTGTGTTTTTTCATTATACTACTATCATTCGTATCTTTTTATTTGAAATTTTGAACTTAAACGAGGAGTCCTCAAACCTTACTTTTGTACGTTTCAATTTGAAGAACAATATAAAATAATTAAATATAAACTAATTAATGTTTTAAAAAGTTATTTCTACCGTTTTTAATAAACTACTATTATTTGTCTCTTTCTATTTGAAACGAATAGCCTTTTGACCTTAGCCAAGGAGTCTTCAAACCTTTGTTTCAATATGAAGAACAATATAAAATAATGAAAGGTTAAATAGCTGTACATTGTAGTTTCGCGTTGTTATAATATTAATATTATTATAATATATCACTTATTGGGTAATAAACGTTCACTGCTGGACATACAGGTTAAGATAGCCTGTAGATAGACCTTGTTGATATCTTCCTTGTTCTATACTTGCCCACATTCAGCCTCTTCCTCTTTCTCTTCATCTTAGTCAGGTCGTCGGCGCGCCAGTCCATAGTCCCTAGTGATTTATTTCGTACCCAATGGTCTTCAGTTTCTTGAGATATTATGAACCCTCCTGACTGCCACTTCAACATGCCTATCTGCTGGGCTGTGTCGGTGGTTTTCGTTGTTCTACGGATATCCTCATTCGATCGCGTAGAGATACCCCGTGCTCGGCTCTCTTCATACTTTGCTGTGCAGTAGAGAAACAGAATTAGAACAAAGGCAGTTCCAGATTAGTTAACTATGGCTTGTCATAATCAGCTAATCTAAGAAACACTCTTAAAGCCCTTCTAATGGCATCTAAATTAGCTGCGATGACTGTTTAGAAAGACACACAAATAAAATTGTACATAAACCATAAGTGGTGTAATGTCGATGATGGAAATATATTACTCACGCCGTTCGTCCTGCTCATAAAGTTTTGATGCAGATATGAATAACTGAGTTCGGACATCATGTAACATAGCTTACCGAGCCAAAGTACATGACTTGATATAACTATTTGTAATTATTATCAGGAAAAACACTGGTGTCCGTGCCCATAATCCGTTTAATCTGCGGGCGCCTGGGGCAGAGACGTGCGGTGGGGAATGGTCATAATGTACGCGGGGAGCGTGAAACTATTTATACTTAAAACACTTTCATCATGAAATAATATATCGATCATTATGTGAGTTATTAAAAAGAGCTCAACGCTCTTAAAATTAACCGGTTGTGAGTCCAGGTCTTGAGATTATTATACTATACATTTTTAAACCGTACTATCGTTCCGGCATTCTTATTTAGATTGAAATCATTAATGTTTTCTGAGTAAAGAGATACTTTAAGTTTACTCCATTTAGAGCTTTATCGTTCAAGATAATCGATTTCTAAGAAAATGTGAAAAAGCTGACAAATATAAAGTGATTTCTCGCATCACAATTTGTAAAAGTTAATCCTACTCCTACCAATATTATAACCGCGAAAGTTTGTGTGTATGTGTGTATGCTTGTTACCTCTTCACGCTCAAACGGCTATACCGATTTCGATGAAATTTGGCATGGAGATAGCTTATACCCTGGATTAATACTTAGGCTTATTTTCATCATCACCATCATCACCGTTTTTCATTACCACGCGGGTACAACCGCAGGGCGCAGCTGGTATAAAACTAAGTCAAACATTCACATTTTAACTTTATATAATACAAGCTGTTATTTTTTAAATACAATTTTATTCAATAATATGTACGCATGTATGCATCTACAGATGTCAATTATTATTAATTAAATGGTAATTACCGCTTTCCGCTGTTTTGGTAACGTCTATAACAGTCTGGCCGCACCCTCTCTTCATCCGGCCACGTACGAAGAATGTATTCGGCCTGCGTGGTGCTAACAAGCTGAAATTCTATTATAGAATTAGTGGATGTCTTGCCATGCCAATGGTAGACGCTAAATATTTTAGCGTCGGACACTAAATTGGCCGTCAATTTATCCTTCTAGGATAAGAGTAAAATGTACGTAGTCTAGGGCCGGCTTTCCGATTAATAAATTAAAGTAACAAGCGGTTTCAAGAAGAAACGAATTGTTGAATTTCTGAGTAACACGATGTTTCAACAATTGCCGACTGAATATATGTATGTAACTACAGGGTAATATTTCTGACCATGACTGACGAAAAGGTAGATATATATCGCAAATTTAACAAGTACATTTCTTAACCATTGGTTGCCTTATGTATGAATTAAATACCGGTCCATATAAGGTAGTAACTACCACCTACTGTTTACACTACCTTCTGTTTTATATTACATTTTATTTATAGATTAGCATTTGACCAATATTTCACTTTGATAGTCAGTGACGATGTGGTCAAAGATGTTATCGCGCTAGACCTAGATTGCTTATAATGACTTTAGTTAAACTGATTCATAATTATATTAAGTATATTTGAATCAATCTGGATCAACATCATAGTGTTAAAATAAAAACAAAGAAACGATGACAGATCTATTTATAAATGCATGCTCTATGACGCGTTAATGGAGCTATTCACAAACGTATTATCTAAATCGGTGACTATGAATGTTTGCTTCATATGGAGGTGTTATAGTTCAACTCCACAATAAAAAAACAATCAATGAAGACCAATATTGGCAGAAATGACTATGTTGTGTAATAGAAATAACCACAAAAGGTGTCTTTATGTTTTTGTAGATCACGTTACACGATTTTCGTTGTAAGATGGTATTTGCCGTCTGACAATATTGTGTGGGACAATGTATACGATTTGCAATTTGGTTTCAGCGCTTAGCATGCGTGTCTCTGGACACGTTTTGATAGCAATCTTCATTTCTTATTGATCACATTCTATAGATACAATGAAATCATAACAATAGATATGTACAAGGACAATTTAACCTAACCTAAAAACCGTTTTCTTCTAGCAAACTTTTGAGGAAACCGACTAGTCAGTTTGTAGGTAATTTAAAGACCACAATTGCATTATTTTAAAAAAGTAATGTGATATTATTAAAGATATTTTTGCGGCAGCGTAAAGGTTTTGCTTGAGTACAATTTACCCTCATTGCGTAGTTATTACATCTTCATAACTAATTTAAAATATACAACAATTTGTGAAAATGTATCTTCCAACAAATACATTTATTACGGTTTGCCAGCCAACAAAAACATATATAAAACGCTTCTTACGAACGCAAACAAAACATCTTCCTTGCATAGAAGCTAGTGTTTGTAAAAATTTCGATTCACTTTTATCTTCAGTCTCCCTTATCCGGCGTACGAGTGTTTTCTTTGCGGATAGCGCAGCCCGTACCTACCCTTTGACGTGTTTATCCATTTTGGCCGAACCTCCCCTCGACGCGTAATTTCGCCTCTGTTTTTATTTTACGAGAGTTAACACTCGTTTATATCGGTAGTGCTGCTTTTAGATGTTATTCTTTTCCGATGAGGGGCATATTTTTGGCAATGTGGCGGTTGTTTTGTATGTTTTTACTGGTAGGAAAGGATGTAATTTTTTTATTGTGTTGCTGGTGGTATTAGGGCGTAGTTCACAGATGCAATCTAAGCATAATTTGTTTTAAAAATTTTATTTGCATAAATGATAAATTTGGTAACCGTGGCAATGCTTGCGCATGTCGACACTATTAGATAATAATTTTCTCAGAAACTGATGTCAAAGGGTTAGGATTATAGCGGTGACTAGGTAGGACTACGATCTAGCATTTGGCCACTATCTCACTTGATGGTAAGTGACGATGTGGTCGAAGATGTTATGATGCTAGACCTAGAATGCTCACTGGCTCCGGCTGGCGGCCTGAACACATTATGTGTTTGCATCGTCACTGACCATCAAGTGAGATAGTAGTCAAACGCTAAATCTATACAGAACATTAAAAAATCATTAAAATAAGCTAACAGGTTTATTATACGCCGAGAGAAAGTTTGGTAATTAAAATTAATCGCTACATACTATTATTTTGTTTAATATCAAACTACACATGTATATAGTCGCTTGTTTCAAATATTTACTATCATTTACTGAAGTAATACTTTGAATTAGCTTTCCAAAGCATCCGAGATTAAATTTTAGTGAACGTTATAATTGAAGTAAACGACAAACTATTACGTTATTGCAAATAGTTGTCACGATAATTAGTTTTATGAATAATACCAAATTGTACCGAAACCGTCTGGATATTAACGTAATAACCAACATTAAACTTTAAAATTGAACATGCGCTGCCGCGTTCTTAATTAATATATTAGTGGATCCACACACGGTCCAATGACTACTAATTACGTTTAAATTATGCAATAAATTAATTTATTTAAAAATCATTAATAAAAACCTTGATAAGGGCGATATATTCTCGAACAACGAGCCATTTGGTTGTAAATGTCCATGAAGTGGCCGTTAATTCTGTTAATTGTTGTATACCAGCCCTATAATGTAATTCATGAATTTAAGCAGCTTGGATGCGACCGATAGAGTTCATGAGAGAAAGCGAGAGAGCGAATGGTGAGTTTTTTTTATCACACACATACCTCCGCACTAGGATTCCCTGTATCGCGGGAGGCACACACAATCACAGCACACAAACATCCAAGACCAGGGACAAACACTACTCATCGCACAAATGTTTGCCCCTGCCGGGATACGAACCCAGGGTCCCGGAGACACAGAAGTCATGCTAATGACACTAACCACTGCGCCACGGCAACCGATTTATAGTTTATATCAATGTGACGAAGTTGACTATACTTTGTTTATTGTTGTGTGAGCTTGCTTCTCTCGGCGTCAAAGTGCCGTAAAGCGCCATCTCTTGACAGCGTTAAGGTACTTTTTCGTGCAAGAAATGCCTATGAATGTGGAAATGGGGCTAGTAATACTAATGACTATGTTATGTATTTTGTATATTAATACATATATAGATACATTTTCACTTAAAGCTGACGCCTGTTTAAGGCACACATCACGAGATTCCACTTGCTGTTTTCTTTGCATAGTTACATTTGTTATCTTCACATTTATTATAATCTTAACAGATGCTCGTCTGAGAAGAGTCGTCGAGACTGAAACTATTTCCAGAACATCTCCAATCTGGCCAAGATATTCCGTCGAGCAGCTACTCCTTACTCTGTATTTTGAGGTACACATGGACTTACCAAATATCTTCTAAATAATAAATAAACCCTTGTGTGTACTTATTTGTTGCGTCGTTTTCTTACAACAACATGTTCTTACTACAAGTATAGTTTCATCAAGTTTCCCGATCGAACACAAACACCTGAGTGTGCGTCATGCCTTACAAAAATATTAGCTCCTTAAAAAGCGCGGTGCACTCTTAACGACATAAGCAAAGAAAACATCTTAAGTACTATGTATATCGCCGCGTTTACACCTAAAATAATATTTTTCCACTAACAAGCTAGCAGTGTATGCGGTGTAAAATTTTATGATCTACGTAAAAAGGTTTTACAGCTTTATTAAATATTTGTACGAGCTTGTTAAAGTGCAGCTGTTTGGAATACTTTGTTTTTCTATCAAGAAGTTTTTAAAGACTGATTATCGGAAATAGCTCCGGCCTGCGGTTTCATCCGCGTGGAATACAGCTTTCGCATTACCTTGGTATATCTTTGGGACCGTACACTCGGGATAAAAGAAGCTTTGCTGCTTTTTCAGACTCAAAATCAATTCAGATACCATTTAATGACACAGATAATAATTTGACAATGTTAATTTTCTAGTTATGTACACATTCAATGTAAACCAAAAAATTATAATGTGTGGTGTTTAATATAACCCACCTTTGCTCGCAATTATACTGTGTTACAGGCAAAAAGGACAAAAAAAAATGTCTGTGCCTGTTATTTCTTTCTTTTAGCTGATGGCTGAAAGAGTAACATACATCCATATGCCTATCCCTATACTCTTTTATTATTTATTAATAATAAAATGCGATAATTATGTAAACATGACAAGTATTACATAATATCAACTTGTGAAATCAAATTGCATCGACCGTTAGTGATCGCTATTGCGTCACTTTTATTAGCGCAGTACGTTTATTTTATTTGTTACCTGCCACCTTCGTCAAGGTCATTAAAGATCTTGATGAATGAAGCTGAAACAATTGCCGATCACGACTTCGCTTAACGTTGGTGTTAACCGCTTGAAATAAATTAAATGTCAAGCAAATACAGAACATTCGCCATTAAAATCCATGTTTATATAAACCAGCAATTTAGCAAGGTTATATAAAGTCTACAACTACAATACAATAAATATATGTATGTATATATCTGTCTGAAATCTCGCATTGAAAGAACCCACATGTACATAGACGTTCAGTAATAAAATCAAAAGAAAATCTCAGTGATCGTCGAATATTGTACTTCAATATAAAAAAAACCTAAAAAATTTTCATCAAAACGAAGTAATGTTGCTAGTCGGACATTTAAACAATTTTATTTTATTCTATTTTGTTACGTTAACAAAAGAAAATTCTGGTTCTTTCATCATATTGCGAGTCGTGCATTGATCAGCAAAGGCCTAAGTGGTTATATTAAATATAATAGGAGATTGAAAGCTTCATATAAAAATAACAGTTGTAACTAATTTAGTTAAAAGAATTTTCATCAATGATATTAAGTAAAAAAGGAAGATTACACGTCACTCAAAACTGTAGAACTGATGGTCTTTGAGGTCTAAAGGTTCTGAAATGGAGACCACGGACTAGCAAACGCAGCATAGGATGGCCACCAACAAGGTGGACAGACGAGACGACCCGACTAAGAGTTTTTATAGTTTCAAGAAAAAAAGCAGGTTAGGGCTGGAATGCGGGCCGCTTTCATCCAGTCCTTGTGGAAATCAATGGGGCAGGCATCAAGGTCCAGCAGTGGACGTTCTATGGCTGAGATGATGATGATGAATTAAGACAGTACTAGATACATTTAAGTAGTACAGGTAAATGCGCGCCCAGTTGTTTATTTTACACGAGCCATTTGTGCAGTTTCTCAAAGCACAAGAATCTATTATTTCTTATTAATTATAAAAATGTGGGTACCATACGTGCTTTATGACCAATAGCCCGATAGTGACTACAGAAAATTGAACTGTATGTGTATGTAATTATGCTTTGTTTTCGTTAAAACGACGATATTGTCAGAACGTCGATTAATTATTTAATCATCATTAAGAAGCGATGATAGGACGCGATAATAGCTCAGCGGGGGGGAACGTCGTCTGTCAAACTGACGACACTAGCTCGATTTCGAAAAACAGAGCTTCCAGTGAAGGTAACACTGTTATCGAATCTTCATCCTGGTGGTAGAGTACTTTCGAGTACCCGCCTAGAGATAGCTACCACCCTCAAGCTTAAAAACTGACACCAAACACATAGTGTGTTCAGGCAGCAGTCCTTGAGAGCCAGTGAGCATTCTAGATCTAGCGTGATAACATCTTCGATCACATCGTCACTGACTATCGAGTGAGATAGTCGTCAAACGCTAGATCTGTACACTATAAAAAAAACAAGTTAAATGTTTCTTCTACAGCACAATTAGTCTAAGCACATTCATCCACTCAAAGCTAAAATATTTTCTCCGCTAAGAAATGTAAATAAAATTCTCTAAATCCAATTTTTCTTCTATTAATAACGTACTGGAGTTAAACCGTAATGAAAGCTCGCCGTAATGGCCGCCACGATAATTTTCTTTGCTTTGCTTCGGTAAATGCAATGAAAATTTAAGAGTGTTTCGTATTTAAGTCTAATTTACGCAGCTGTTATTTTATATAATTTAAACAGTTGGTCGCGGGTTTTGCTCGACTGAGAATCACGTTCTGACGCCGCATGGTTTCAATAAGGTATTAAAATTCTTAAAAGATATAATATCTTGAGTTATTCACAAATGCTTTATTTGTGATACTGGTCCCCACAACACAGAGAACACATTACATTGATTTGTGAACTAGCTGTATATATGTAATATTATTCTTAGAAGCTAAGATAAGATACTTTCTTATTCGTTTTAAGATCCATACGCCTTGGTCTAAATAAATTTCATTTATATATTATTAATATATAAATAATATAATCCGCAGCATAGGACGGCCACCGACCAGGTGGACAGACGACCTGACTAAGATCGCAGGCAAGGGCTGGATGCGGGTCGCTTCCAACAAGTCCTTGTGGAAATCAATGGGGGAGGCCTATGTCCAGCAGTGGACGTCCTATGGCTGAGATGGTGATGATGATGATTATTAATAATATATATAAATATTATTATTTCATGCGAGTTAAGTACACGCTAAATTTCACGTAAATTTCATTTATGAATTATTATTATTATTATATAACACCTGAGTTTAATTTATAAGTTTTGTCCACATTGTTGCCTTCCTGCTATTCTTTCATAATAATATAACTCTAAATATTTGCCATATTGTTAAAGATTTTGCTTTTGTGTTACCACCGTCTGTATTTTTGACTCAACTTCTCGAAGTCAATGCTTTTGTTATTGATCACCGCCCTGCCTAGGAGGAAAAGACAAGTTTAAAAAAAATATGCCACTTATTTGCAACTATGTATTTAAATAATGAAATTTCTGTAATAAAGACTGTATTCGTAAAATATAATGTTTCATATCTTTGTTTCAGGTAAAAAACGTTAGTTTCAATGGCATATTTCTTCACGAGGTAATGTTTACATATCGCTACATCTATAAGTCTACATCTATCGTCTACATATATAAGTACACAGTTAATCTTTAATACATTATATAAATTACTATTTTAACATAAAGAATCTCGTCAAGGTATAAGTCTAGTTACTACTAATACTACTAGTTAATTTCTATCTGTTTTTTAGTAATAGTTTCATAAGGTATAAATTGAGCGACTCTCAATAGCGTATGGTACATATTAAATAAAGAATTCCATGAATATTTATGTATATATGTGTTTAAGTATATATATCAGTCATCAGGTTACCATAGTACAGGCTCTGCCTAGTTTGCGACCTGAAGACCTTGTCGTAAATATCTAATAAACTTAAAATAAATACTCACACAGTTCATAAAGGTAGCGTTGCATTGAACAAAATTTCAAGTTATTACTCACTAGTAAATCAGAATACATCTAATTTAAACAGGGTTATTTAATCAATAATTGTTTTAATTATTTACTAAGCCATACATCATCAACTTCGTTTTTTACTCGTATAAATGTTCTAGTAGTTTATCATTATATATATATATTAGAACCTAAAGCTGTGTAGCTAAAGAGAGAATTAAGCATGGTATTATAAATTATATTCCACACATCGAATCAGTATTGGTCTTTTTACGGTCTTCATCATCAACATTATCATCATCACATAGGCCTCATTCTACGTTCTTAATCTGGCCAAATCTTGTCGAAAGATAAAGAAGAAACTTTAGTGCAGTAGTCCTTACCGCTTCCAACGTTTTGACATTGTATTCTGTGCTTGTATTCTCATCATATAAACACGTGAAGCACAACTTTACAAGAAAATTAAACATCAACAGCGCTTATCTACACCTCCCCAGAATAATTACCTCTGGGACGTACTTTAAGTTGGTAGATAATGCTCGCTTACCACACCCGTTTTCTCGGAATTAATTCCCAAAATAGGATACCCAGGAACACAGGTCGGACATAAAACATACCTTGTAGTACAGTAAGGCACGGCGGAAACATGCCAAATAACTAAGTCGGACATCCGAGACCCTTGTACCCGGATAGCATCTATCCGGGATAATAATCGCGCAAATGTCTGGACCGTATTCTGATCTGATACCGTTTGAATGTCCCCATTTGGTGAAATACTTTGAATCGTGTCACGATGGTTTAAAATTAAACGTAGTTCGCTTCTGAACAGTGCAGTGATTAGCTTAAAATATAAGAAGACAACAAACAATACTAGATGACAATACTATTCCAGGAAAAATCCCATTTTAGCTCTGGTCTAAGACCCGGTGGGAGATCAACCTTTACCTATGAGATAACTTGATGAGACATATTTTTTATCAATTATAATTTATTAAAAAACATGCCTATTGCCCATCGAAAAAGTTTCCTGCTATTTTTCATTCAATTATTTTTTATCAATTTTACATCTCTTCTACTACTCCCGGCGTACCTAAACCTTTAATGAATTTGGTAGTAGAAACGACAGTAGACATTGACCATCAGCTCCATGATATGTACTGTATGTAATGGAGGATGAAGCTGATAGTTTGGAGTGGAGATTACGAACTATTAGCATCTTTGGATGTGCACTGACGAGGTGTCATGAAGACGGTTGCATGAAGACCACGATTAAATGCTGCTTTCAAGCAGCACTCGTATTGAGTCTTCGTCCAGACTTATACGACTACTGACATTATCATGAGAACATGCTATATGTAAAATTAACTGTAGAATTAAATTCAAGTTTACGAGTATCGTCAATATAGATTTTTAGAGAGATCATTTTACAAGATGGCCGTGACCACAGATAAATAATAGATACGACCAAATAATTGTAAAAATCATGAGACAGATAAAATAATATTTAAGTCTACCTCTTTATTTGTACCTATAACGATCCTTTATATTCAATATCGAGAATAATTTACACGAAGCATCGTCTAATTAAATTTAACTATAATTGTCCACAGAACTATATTATACTCCATAGGACTAATTATTCGTTCCATTTCTCTGACCTAATTCCGTCACGGGAACCTCATTTATTCGTCATTCAGTAATACCTATTTACCGAATACTTCGAATTCCAAATAATTTGGGGCGAGTCTGTGTCACTCTCAAACCCGGGACCGATCGTATCCGGAACAAAACTTGTGGGTAATTAACGAGTTTCCAACTCAATAACCCGCGATATTTGCACAAAATGAAAATAATCTCGTTAAACGGTTTTCAGTAAAGTTTCCGTAGAAGGATGGTGGCGGGTACGTAGGAGGAGGCGTTGCGTTTTCAACAGCAGCGTGTTATTTACGCAAATTCAAAAGTCTCGCTGACCAAAGCATAATGCGTGAGACGTTACACAATAATAATATTCAATAAATGTTTAACCATAAGAATAATAAAAATATTAGAATAAGACTGCTTCCGCCCTAAATACTTAAACGCCAGGCCAAAATAGTTTAACAAATGAAAATAATAAATAATTTATATAATTGTCCTTACCTATTGGTCAAGGAACATATGATACCTAGTTCCGAGTTGCATTTAATCTAACGACTGAGCTGTAATCTAAAAAATATAATTAATGTACAAATAACCAGAGCTCAATGTGCCATGTTCAATACGGTAATACTCAGTGGACTGTAACTTATTAGAGTTAAAATATCACAAATTGATACGCAATTTCTTTATATTCACTTCTTCACATAATATCACACGTTTTAATGCACTTTAAGATTAGGTAGTGCTAGGTAAAAAGTACTTCACTACATGGCTGTTGACGATCAACTGAAGTCCTAGCTTTTGCTAAGGTAAGACATAAAGAATAATTAATTAATTAATATTATAATTAATATTAATATTTTATTATTATTATTCATAATTGACTCGCCAATTATGATTCAATGTAGTGGGGGATATTTCTAGTCAACAGAATGAGTTGCCACTAAGAAAAATGGAATGATATCAAGTGGTGGTATCAAGTTGGTACCACCCAATTACTGGCCGAAAGGAACTTTTTGCATTGAGAGTTTTTTCAGAATCATGCGGAAATAAAGGCGATTATAATAATGTTTTTGTAATTACCATGTTTTACATAAAATTGTTACTATATTTTTTGCCTGCATCTTGCCTCTACTCGGTGACTGTAACCAATTTAGCTCGTATGTTTCCAAGCATTATGGTTATTAACGGTTCATGGAATCGCGTTCTGAACTGAAGCCGTGTATTAATCCCCAATTAAAACTTTGCTTACAGAACAAGCTTCTTGAAACAACTTATAATGTTTTTGTGCGTGAATAGAGACTTCAAATGAATAAAATTGAGTTATTTATGGACTGTGAAGAAAGTTTTATTAATCAATATTACTAAACGTTAATTAGGTGCTTCGCTAAATTGTATAAAGAAGCAAATAAAATGAAATGTATTTTGTAGACACTGAGGAAAAATTAAACGATTCTTTAGAATAGCGCCATCGTGACCATCAGCGATCGGTTGATAGTGAACTCTGCTTTCTTAAGCTATCGTAGGATTTTCTTGGGTAGCACGAGCGTCCTAAGAGAGTCTAGACTCGATTCCGATAAAGGCTCTTACTTAATCTGAAGACGCTAGATATAGAAGTATAATTATAGTTTTAGAAGTTTCTGTATGTTTTTTATTTATTTCGTTGAAGATTCCGTTGGAATATTCAGTCATTTCGGTTACCTAGTTAGTGCCACAAAACACGTTCCTATGCAGATAACAAAAAAAAACAGTATCTAATATTTTGTTAGACCTATAAATGCTTAGCAGCTCTAACCGATGACCTTTCTGGGACTTTAATAACACTTACCTTCAGTGGAAGCTGAAGCTGTTGGTGGGGTTGGAACCAGCTTCCGTCAGCTTGACAGTCGACGCTCCCACTGCTGAACCATCATCGCTCCAAATAAAATAAAACTTCATTAGTGATCGTAAATAATCAATCAATTTTTTTAGTTATCTGAATTGCTTTCTTTTAGGCCGATTATTCCTTAGTCATAGCCATATTAGTGAACATCATATTGCTTAATGGGTCTAGTGACTAAAACGTTAGCATACAGTCACTGCCTTCCAACTAAAGTTACTTAATAGGACAGCATGACATATGGAACCAAAGCGTGGTCTCTAACTATGGGCCTTGTAAGCAAGCTCAGCGTAGCACAATGAACTTTGAAGAGGGCTATATAGGGTTTTTCTACGCAATCGAATCAGAAATGAGGAGGAGATCCATATAAGAAAAAAAGTCACTGACATAGCCCAGTGGATTAGCAATTTGAATTGGCAGTAGGCACGGCACAAAGCTCGAAGCACTAATGGCCATTGGAGTCGAAAAGTTTTTTGACTGGAGACCACGGACAGGAATGCACAGCATAAGCCTTCTACTGAGAAGGTTGACAGACGATCTGGCCAAGATCGCAGCGCCACCAGGAAGACGTATCATACACTCAACTGGTACGAGGTGCTTATAACTTAATTGTTCCTGCTGCATAATGCTCAAACAGCCTTGCGACAAATTATGGCTACATTTTTCATTATTATATATATGTGGTATCCGGCTTTACTCACGTTTATAGTCGAAGTTTCGACCTAGGTTTCGAGCATGTCCGATGCTCATCCTCTGGTGAGTTTACGCTGCCAGATCGCGGCGACCACTGCTCTACTTACATTTTTCATGGTCTCGATCATGCGTAGACTAAGCACCGCATACATATAAGGTTTAGTATCCTTGAGTATTTTATAATAGGTATATGTTTCATTCCCTCCACTCAACTGCCAACAAACTTCATATACGTATCTGCGTTCATAACCAACCTTGCCTCGATTTAAAACCGTGAACGTGAAGTCAAATAAAATGAAACGTAAACACATCGAAGGTAAATACACGAATTCACCCAATATATCACACACACTGACGAGGAATGACATGTGTACGATATGGAAGTTCATGTGTGTGCGAGTTGGCTTCGAATTTTTCAGCGCCTCTTCGGCTTCGGTACGACGCTCATTTGCTAAAACATCCCCCGCTACATAGAGTACGCAGTATTACAAACCTACAGAACAGTTTGCCCTAAAAAGTAAGTTTGAATCCTTTTTAATTGCTCCAGCGAATAATATTTCTCTGTCTAAAATATTATATCATATACACTGTTATGAGTAAGCAACAGAAGTTATACAGCTGGAATTTTCAATAAGCCCTTAACTGTTATATTTATTTACTTTTAGTCAAAATTAAACAAATGCTTTAAGTATTATGTTTTATATAAAGGAAATCATACATTAAACGAGCAATTTTCTCTCGAAAACGGTTCTAACCTTAAAGATGAAAATGTTTACAGATAACGTCATCCTTATCTATGTCTAAATAATTATTTAGAAAGCTGTTTTATCTGGGCAAATAGGATGTGAATATCAGTCGCTAGCTACTTAATTTTTTTTTAAATATTATAATAACAAAATAGCTTGCCCGATCAAAAGCACTGCGGTTGCTGTAAGTATTGCAGTTCTAACCAGAACAGTTTAGCGTGATACTATGTCTTAATTTAATTTACTAAAATACCCAAAAACTTATTCACAAACATGAGTGCAGTATGTACGTGTTAAAAAAGGCTTATAGCATGAAGGTAACTATTTAGTTACCTTCATGCATTACTACGTATACGACCCAAACTAAAAGTAGGTACATAAGCTTTCTAGACTATCTCGTCTCACACGTTTGCTATAGCAACCATTTGTGGCACACCACAATAACAACAAGAAAAACAACAACAAATCACCACCTGTCAAAACTGTCACTGAGCATCGACAGAAGTAAACCCCCAACACCGTTCTGCGCCTTTGTAAGTCTACGGAATGATGAATGCAGCAACTTTGTTCATGTCAGAAGCGCGCGGAAAAAATCGCGCGTTTCCATGTCGGCGGCGCGACCCGCTCTGATTGGCAGCCGTGGGGACGACAGATTTGAAAATGGAGCTAGTATTCCTTTTTCAAATTGGTGTTTTTCCTTTTGTTAGGATTATATTCAGACAGTTTGTAAGAAACTAGAACATTTGGGGAGTGTCTACCGAGTGTATGCTATGCGTATTCATAGTTTGATACCCTTTTCGATACCATCTTCAGTGGAAGTAACTTTGAAACGAGGCATTAGACTTTGAATATTAATATTTAATTTTTAAATCAGGAAGGGGCTTGATGTGTGCCGCTTCTACTACTACTACTACTTGTGGTTATCAATAGGGAAGGCGTATGTCCAGCAGTGGATGTCCTATGGCTGACATGTTGATGATGATGATGAATTAAATCATGTTATGCAGGCGTCTAACAAATGCCTCGCTTGATATTAAGTGATGACCTGGTCTAAGATGTAGCACGCAATCCTTGAAGGTAGGTGATCATAGTGCGTCATTGGACAAATAATTTTGACTTATTTAGTAACTAGTAAGTCGAAGTAGGCGTATTGTATACCTTAAATAGTAGTTTATATATACCTCAGTATCTGTCACACTAGCAGATAAACTTGTTTATATGATTGTCAAATGAAACACTAGTAAGCAACTTACTCTCATAATTTGGAATAATAAATTAAGATTATTGAATTTGTGATTTTAATATCTAATGAGTAAACCACGTGGTATTTTTGTTTATATGTTAATTAAATGAAATAATAAAATAAATTAAGGAATCCCTTTTCGTGTAAAGTAGCGAATTACACGTGTGTCGATCAACTTATTTTAATTAATCTTTTGGTGACCTCAGGAATAGAATAAAAACTATTTTATATTTATTACGGAGTAAAATTTACGCACGCCATGCGTCGCGGCGCTTACAGCACAGAGGTGATTGGAAAATACGTCGCGCACAGTTATATAGCGAACCAACTATTCCCGCCGCCACTGCGCTCCGCATATTTCATTTGTTTTATTTTATTTACAAACAACCGTTCTACGGAACAATTCTTGTACAACGTTTCAGTTATGCGTGTACTTTTGGTACAGTTCCTTACAATTTTCAACGAAGCTTTGCTGCTTACACTTACTCGTTTTGTTTAGAAAGAATAAAATTCACGACACAATTTGTTGTATTCCAGTACAATGTTTTTTTTTGTATTCTCATTCAGAAGTTATCATGTACGAATGTGTTACATATAAAAGTTTACAGCCCACTTTACATCGCGACATGGCGTCGTAAATCGCCAGCGACAATTCATTGCGACATAAAATCGGATCGGTAGGCTTAAAGCGATCCAACACCCTGTATTTACGATTGTAGGGCCAAGTTTAACGCCCTCGAGGTATGTACAGGGTGATAGCACTATAAAAACTCGCGTAATATCGGTAAGCATTTGACTCGCAATTTACTCGCAATAAAGTGGTTTATTTCACTTCAAAGTGGGAATTACTCGATTTCGAATCGCTCTTATCTGGCTTTTAAATGCCTAATTTATGTTAGCTGCCCAATAAAACTTTATATGGCGGTAAGTAAATTATATTGCAAAACATATAAATAGGCAAAATATTATCTATAATAGATAAAAACCAATCAAGTGCGAGACGGAAACGCGCACGAAGGGTTCCGTAGCATTACCTAAAAAAACGGTAATAAATCATGTCTATAAACTATATCTGCGAGAAAAAAAAAAAATTACGTATAGGAGCCCCCCTTAAATATGTGTTTTATTTTAATTATTTATTTTGAAACTTAATGTATAAATATTCTGTGAATATTTCAAGCGTCTTCACCGTTATCGATAT
This sequence comes from Apeira syringaria, assembly GCA_934044485.1. Lineage (NCBI taxonomy): Eukaryota > Metazoa > Arthropoda > Insecta > Lepidoptera > Geometridae > Apeira > Apeira syringaria. Next base: position 12,269,162 of record OW203662.1, on the reverse strand, counting down.
CGAGCAAAAACGAGCATAAAAGTCACGTTTATTGTGTGAGCCCCCTTAAGTATTTATATATTTTATCCCGTGTTTTAGTATTTGTTGTTATAGCGGCAACGGTGAAAATTTCAATTGTCTTACTAACACGGTTTATGATATACAGCCTGGTGACAGACAGACAGACTGATGGACGGACACCGGAGTCAGAGTAGTAGGGTTCCGTTTTCCCTTTGTTTACGGAACCCTAAAATTGAGCTCGCATTAAAAAGCCTCCGAGTTTTTCAGCTAAAGGTTATCATATAACTGCATATAGGTTATCGATCATATAGCATATACTGAATTGTAAGCGAATATAAAGACACAGTAAACTAGATACAATTCCTATAATGGAAAAAACACGGGTGAATAGGGAGTCGCGGGAGGCTCTCCGAGCGACGAGTCGAGTCGATTCGAGCGATCGCACAATGCGGCGGAACCACTCAGCGGATTACGGCACGCAACAAATTTGCCTTTCATATCAGCGCTGAAAGTTGGCACAACTCCGGCCGTACATTTACAACATTATTCAATTTGTCGTTACGCTAAAAAGCGCCACACAAAGACGAAAAAGAGTTAGGAACCTGTGTATTTTTCAAACAAATCCTTGCAGCCGAGGCGCAACTTGGACCGAAACGGATCCGCGCCGCCCGCCTTTTCCCACTATCTGAATTGCAAATGGGAAACGATGACGCCGTTATACTAAACTAAAAGTGTCCGCCAAACTTCGGATTAAACTTCGCCGGCCGCGGCAGGTACCAGAAACAAAAACGTCACAATTATGATAATTTCTGTGGTATCTGTGCGCGGATTGAATTTGCATGGCTATCCGTGTCTGTGTCAACTGAGCCACCGTTCTGATGAATAATGCAGATGCCGCCACTTACCTTCCGTATTAACATATTTATTAATAAAATAAATATGAGACGTCCGTTCAGAGAAGCGCTTCGGAGCAGAGTGAGGGGCTCCCCGCACCCGGCTAAGCTCAGCGTCTCGCTCCTGAGTCTCGTTGGAAGCACTTCATTGTTGACATATCGTAGAGAGAGTTCGCGAGCGCTTCGATACATCGCGTTGTAGGTGTGTAATATATGGCATTCATTAAACAAATTGAGTTAGTACACCGCGAACAACGCTGTTCATTTCGTTAATGTGTACAGAATTAAACGCAAATACCTGCTCGTACATATCCAACCGTCTCCGAGGGTGCCACTGTTATTTTAGTACATTAATAGTGGCGTTTGTGTTTGATAGTTAAACACTTTTTAAACTACAGATATCAGATAGAGATCAGATACTATAAATTTGATTAGTGGGATCTAGTACAAATATGTTTTTTGTTTAATTTTACAACATTCATTTATACATTTGTAATAGCAAGCCTGGCTAGAAGATTAGGAAATTTGGGGAATTATTATCCGATACAAAATTGCATTTTCAGGGTAGTAATATATTTAGATAAACTTGAATAGCTCAATTACATATCGTTTATGTAATTGACACATAAACGTTTATTACGGTATACCATCTTTCACTTATAAATAAATTAAATAAGGTATTAACTATTAAAAACTAGATAATAAATTATAATGTTCCATCATACAATATACATAAATAATTAATTGAAAATCAAAAATCCTGAATTTAAATAATTATTACAATATCAAACTTTATTGTCATAACCCATTTTAAAATTTAAATCTTAAATTTTAATATTCATTAACATTATGAAATGCTTATAATGTTAATGTATTGATATTTTTTTGCCGTGGTGGTACTGGCTTAGAATTGTACCCCCCCATCTCTTCCCGTGGGTGCCGTAAGAGGCGGTTAAGGGATCACGTACCAGGAGGATGGGTAGCAGCGCCTTCTGAGGGTCACAAAATATACTGTGCTCGCCAACCCGCCTGCCAAGCGTGGCGAGTATTGGCAATACCCCCACATGGGGAGACATATGTTCAGCAGTAGGCGTCTTATGGCTGACATGATGATAAAATGTTTTTTTAAATAAATCTTTATTCTTTTCTTATAATCTAAAATGGTAAATTAGATATGGGTGTAGGCAGTTTATTGTAAATTTTTATTTTATTCCAGGGGCCTTGTTTTTGAACTTTAGCTAGCTCAACTATTGGTTCAAGAAGTTGCTTCTTATTTCTTAAATTGGAATTATTTGTATGCCTTTTTCTAAGATATTGTTATTTTTCACTCTGTATCTCTCATAATAGTGCTTTGGATAAAAAATGTTTAGCCGATTTTCTTTCCTAGTCCATGTACATATAATCCTTATTGATCTCTTGTCAAAATAATAGTCTGCATACATCCGCACCATTCCCTCATATGGTTACGGCATAATTTAACAGAGTGAGCATAGTTATAAAAATAGATATGTGTTATTTTATCAACTAGGGGCTTTTGTTTAAATAGGGCGTAATTCGCACTAGACATTTTTTAAGATACGTTCTCAATGTGAGGAGCATCATTTACAGTGTAGTCTATAGAGATATCAAGACACACGTTTTCAGTCGTTTTAGGTTTGTCCTGTAACATTTTCTTAGTACGATACTTCATTATAACAGTTTTGTCTTCATTCAACAGTATTGTATTCTATTACTCTCACATCAATTTTGTAGTGTAATAAATGAATTTGGTCATCTAGGATATTTTTAATTTTATCGTTTTATCCTACAGGAGTGTCGTCAGCAAATACATTGATACCATTCCGGAAGACCGCTTGTCATGTCATTCACATATATCATAAACAAAAGAGGCCCAAGTACAGAGCCCAGAGGTACACCTATATCGACCTTACCAACTGAATGTTTGTGCCTATTTATGCAAACAGCTTGTGCTCGATTGGGAAGGTACAAAAACATCATATTTAGTTCTATCCCATGGAAACCATAGTGTTGTAATTTTAAGACTTTTTTTTATTCACAATAGACAGGCGTTTGACCACTGTTTCACCTGATGTTAAGTGATGATGTGATATGATATATGTCTTGTCGCAGACATTCAAAAGCCTTTGAAAGATCACAATGAATGCTGCAACATTTATGTGAGCTATCAAAGCACTGTAATATGTAATAAACCAGTTCTCTAATGCCTAGCTCTGTAGATCTTTTTTAAGAAACCAACACAGTGCTGGTTTTAATAACTCATTGTGTTAATTTTTTTTTTTAATACAGCTACTTAGATTTGGACAGGGTAGGGAGAACATAAATATAAGTACACATAATGTTCATTATATATAAAGTACAAGGAGTGAATTTCAATAAACCATATAATATATAAAACAGTCGGCATCGGTATTCAAAAATGCCGCTTCGAATATTGTTCTGGAATATCCGATTGAAATATTTGTATAATACTTTATATCCCTTAATATGTGAAATTTCCCCAGAGTCCGCGTGTGGTAATGCGAAATGCGCAAAAAGTACGGTTCCCACGGGGCGAGTGCATCCGTGATATTTCAAACTGAATTAAATACGTGGATTGCAGGTGAATCAGGGGTAAAAAAGGCCGGTCACTCGACCCAGCTATTCTGTAACGCAGTAATCAAGCTCCGCACAAGTTAAGATTTTTCTTATAGAGTGAAGTTTAAGCTCTAAGTTTTCAAATATTATATACAGGCATAAATGTGACGATCAACAAGTCAAAAAGCATTAACTTCAAAGACAACTGATAAGAAGTTCTGGAAATGATATTGATTTCATACCAATGATTAATAAAATGACGCTTGAAAATGGCTCTACTTAATAATTTAGAGTTGGTTTAACTATCTCACCTAGTTGTTGCTCACGATGTAGTTCCAGGTAAAATCTAGAATGTTAACTGGCTCTCAAGAACGCACTGTGTGTTTAATTTTTTTTCAACCTGAGGGTGGTAGTGCTAATAACTAAAATAAAATATTTTGAATGATGTCGTGGAAGATTTTAAACATGTACCTACGTAAAATAAAGCTAAATACCTAACCGATTTCAATAAAATTTTAAAGCAAATAAGTTAAAATAATTCGTATAAAAATATTTTTTAAATGGGTTGTTCGACAGAGTTCCGACGTAAAAAAAATCATACAACCGAATTAGGTTGAATAGGGTATATCCAACCGCCATTCTGTGGTTTTTATGACGATATTAAGTTTGAAGTAATTGTTAAATTGCACGTATTCGCGATCTGCGCGATCTCGATCACTGCGTTATTGTGTTTGCCAGTGCGGCCCTAAAGGGAAGGCGGGCAGCGGGCAGTCAATCGGCGAGCATTCGGCAAACGTAGCAAAAGTGACGGTTTATCAGTCGGACTTGTTTGTTTTTGTTACTTACCAACTCTGTGTCCTGAATCGTAAAAAGAAACAGGCGTGATCTGAATATTTAACAGAATACGGCTTGCTTTGTCAGCGTCTTGTACGTTACGTATATGCTGAGATGTCGGTAAAATGTGTTTCATTATTAAATACGACTACTGCCTGACTATGAGCCTTGTGAACAGGCTTAGAGTCGGACAACGATTCTACGCGATCGAATCAGAAATAAGGAGATCCGTAGGAGAACAAAAGTCACCGTCGTAGCCCAACGGATTAGCAAGATGAAGTGGCAGCGAGCCGGTCACATAGCTTGAAGAACCGATGGCCGTTGGGGTCGTAAGGATCTCGAATTGAGGCCATGAACTGGCAAGCGCAGCATAGGACGACCGACAAGGTGGACAGATGATCTGACAAAGATCGCAGGTAAGGACTAGATGCGGGCCGCTTCCAGCCCGTCCTTGTGGAAATCAGTAGAGGAGGCATATCTCCAGCAGTAGACGTACTTTGGCTGAAATGATGAAGTGACCCTATTTCGTAACAATAGACTCGTTATGATATCTTGGCACAGGTATATACACACACAATAGTGTTCGTCCTTCTTTCACTTAAACTTTCAACAACATCGAAACGTAGGTATCTACTTTTTTTATGTATAGACTAGCACTGAGCATCCACACATCCTTAGATATTTTTGCACTTTATTCGTATCTGCCCTGAAAAAAAATCTGCGTCCGAGCGATTCTCAACCATCAGATTGGCGTCTTGCCTTTAAACACCGCAAATTGCATCGCTGCCGCAAACAAAGAGCTTCATGGAAACTATTACCTTATCAATGATTAATAAGTAAAATAATGGACCGAATCTAACTTGCAAAAATTATGATCATTGCCTGATGTAATCTTACGGTAATCAAACACATTAAAACTAGAGTTCAGCAAACACTCGTGCACAATCGCGAGACGACACACACGCCACGGAACTACGGAACCCGCAAGCTTGTCTGAATTATGCATACACTGCCACACATTAAACCGGTGCGACCGCGGCTGCAGATTAAATATGGACATCCTGTTTAGTCATTCCGACGTGCTAACTACCAGGTGAGAATGTACAGGGTGCTCGCGTGAGTTGCTCGCCTCGCAACTGTCATGGGAGACATGCCGAACACGTATCTAAGTTAAAGTTACACTCAAAACTGCTTAGCCTCTAGATTGAGATATATTCAGCTAGATTAGTTGCTTAGAGTGTCATGGGCAGTAAATATAAGAGAGGTGCGGGTTCGCTTTCGTCTAAGTTCCAATCGATTCATTGGAAGGAATACATTTGATAAAATTTATTCTAGTATAAATGAACATGTCACGTCTTTAAGCCATCTCAAACAAAATAATGGTTAGAAAATTTTACCTAATATTATCGACACACACCCGATTTAAATAAAAGTTTAAAAGCTGTCTATATAAAAAAATACTTATTACCATTTCACCTTTAGTAAGTATAATATAGTAATATCCTTTCAGTCAAAACACAAACCTTTTTCAATTTTAGGGTTATATGAGCCTATGTCTAAACTGCTAGAGTACAGTGGATGTCCTAAGACCAACATAATAATGATGGCGATGATAGTAAAAATGAGGATGTGTGCAACTAACTACACTCGATATTGAATTAAATATCAAGACTCAGTATCAAATCGAAGACAAATAAAGTGCAGCAAACAGAGAGGATTTTCTTCCGTTCTCCTCTCGCAGCCGTCTAATAGATTGCTTGACAATAAAAATTAAATCGATAGCTAACAATATCAACTTAGAAGCAGTATTCTTTATATAGAGCTAATCGCGTGTGTGTTAATGTTTACAAGCTCTTATAATCTGATCTAAGTTTATTTTAAACGTTATTTATCTGGCATTTGACCACTACCTCACTTGATGGTAAGTGATGATGTGGTCGAATATGTTATCACGCTAGACCTAGAATGCAAGACGGTTGCCTGAACACACTATGTATTTGTTTGACAGTTTTTCATACTTGAAAGTACCTTACCACCATGCAAGTGGTAAGGTACTTAGGCTTAATGAAATCAATACTAAATACGTCTACAATATACAATATTAATGCCATATAAATTATCGAACTGTCAAAGTGACACGAGCACGACACTTCATTTAAATTACGTCACGTCAATGATCGTGGTTAAATTTGATCATTAAAATACTAAAATCACTATAAATAAAAGGGGGTGGGGGTAGGACGGTGAAAATACTATACGACCTACCTAAGTATACACAAAAAAAGATAAAAATTGGTCATGCCGTTTCGGAGATGTTCGGTTACAAAACCCGGTGACACATATATTTTATATATATTTATATCAATGGTTAAATATACTTCACAACAATAATCTCTTAAGTTAATCTAACCCATAAAAATAATTATCAAACGAAACACTAAATACCCATCTCTAATACCAACGTCACAATGTCATCTAAATCCCGATAAAACGAGGTTTGAGAAGAAGAAGTATATTAGATTTGATAAAGCTCTCTTAGGTCAGCTTCGCTTTGTTATTAACTAGCAACACTTGCCGCAGTTAGAGTTTGCATGGATCGAAACTTTTACTTTCTGTGTGCTGGCGTCCTACGGAGAACAAGTCAATCGGTTCTCGTCTTTGCATCAAGACGGCGATCTTTATGAAGTCAATTCCAATTCATTCAGAGGTATGTAATCTCATAGTGTCGAATCTCCAATATGCTTGTATACCTAGACTGCATCAGCTGGTATACTCAGATTACACGCGGACCTCTGACATGGCTTAACAATAATTATTTTATGTCTCCGTATCAACTGCCAGTTTCTTTTTTATATTCATACTCTGAGGATTCTCTGTGTCGCATGCAGAATGGACACACGTAATGACAACATAGGAAACATCCCAGACCCGGAATAAGCATCCATGCTCATTACATAAATGTTTACCCCTGCCTGGATTTTAACGTAGGATCCTTGGGGACCAGAAGTCATGCCACTGTTGACGACTTTGTACGATAATAAATTGAATTTAATTTAATTGAATTGACTAAGCCACGGCAACTGTCGAATTGCCGTATCCTCAGAAACAGAGAAAACGAGTGTAGAAGTCACGCATCCAAGTAGTACCTGCAACTAGTATTGTTTCACCTTAAATGTCAAATACGAATGCTTACATATTATATAGATCGGCTTGGTGGTACTGTACTTTTCAGTGCTCTTCTAGCTATCGCCCTCAAGTTTGAATAACTGTCATCCAACACGTTCAGGCAGCTGCAATTGACATTCAGTTAGTTTTCCATTTTTTCACAGTTTCCACCTTCGACCACACCGTCACCCACCATTAAGTAGTAGTACTCAAACGATCAAGCCTATAAAAATTACAATAATAGGGTCTTTCGTATTGTATCATACAAAGAAATCGTTAGTTCCCTTCACAAACAACACGAAGAGTTTTTTTTATTGTGAGAGCGTCTTGCCGCATAACGTAACAAATAATTAATTTGCAGAATCGATAACTGGTTCGCTTCCATCATAACCACATGATCGAAGTCGCTTCATGTGAAACTTACCACCCAATCTACGTTTGTAATAGAAATATGTATATGCTCCAATAGATAATAATAGCCAGATATTTAAGTCATAGTAATACATCACTGCGTTATGGAAATGTTACTGCGGTATCATCAATCATTTGTCGCCTGATGAGTTGTGACGTTTGCACCTGATATAGGCTACTTAAATTCCGGTTACTCTTAACAGAAAAAAGTGATAAATTAAAAAAAAATCCTGGGGATGGAATTTTGAAATATCAGGGAATGCTTTTTTGAATTTTTATTTGACTGGTATGGTTTTTCAAGCGCTCGTATTTCGCTATTTCATAGTTCGCTCTTTAGTGCTTTTTGATGGAAATGTATAACTATGCAATATTCGCATCAATACGTAGGGTGTACATTTTCACCCACTCAGTAAATCACAGTTTTTTTAAAGTGTACAGTGGCTGTCTTGCGCAGGCCGCGTCCTAGCCCGCATCGCTCCCTAGCGCCCCCTAGTGAACACTTTCCGTTTTATTTCCACGGAAACTTTTATAATTCCGTCTTTCGTCGGAGTGGCTCGTTAAGCCACCTTTGTAGGTCCGGGTGAGTTTCAAAGGTAAATAACTTGAATCCGACTCGATTGGCCGTGATTATTTATATTGTAAATTAGGCGGCGCATGAAACGGAAAAATGTTGAGTTCTGCGTGAGTGCTTTTATTGAGATCGCTTTGACGAACTTTTTGAAACGAGTCGTATTGTCCACAACTTTAAATGAGAGAACTCAAAGCTAGCTTGTGCCAACGACACAGGTCATAGTCGTTCCTGGCAATTTTATGCTAACCTCAATAGGTATAATACTTATCATCCACCATTTAGATGTTTTTTAACATTCTCGGTGGCTCGCATCCTTTTTTAAAATGAAATGCTGAAAACTATTTTAACCAATTTGCAAAATTACTGGAACGAAAATCGATAGCAACAAAACGAGCTACAACGAAGCGCGAAACAAAATCTCCCGAAACCCGAAGCGATACTGTCGCACGGAGAATAAAAGATATAATGGAAGCCGACGCGGTACAGTCGTGCGCAAAATCACAAAGAGCCGAACAGGCGAGCACATTCGGTAATTGCAAGACCACCACTGACCCACTTACACAAAAGGCTGTGCTTAGTGCATTCGCCAAATGCTGACACGATTTCTTATCGATAGTGCTGTGCCGAGCATTGATGTGGTTCGCCGGTGCATCTCGAGTACAATAAACACGCCGATTGATGTTGACAGCTTTGGCGACGAAGCTTTCTCTGGGCCAGCTTTTGTTTTTTCAAGTTTTTAAATTTTTTATAGATTCTCTTCGCAATGACTGTATAAACCATAATTTCGTAGCGAATTTTCAAAAAGCAAACGAATATTAAATTTTTAGATACTTTGATCCAAATTTCACTTAAATATATCAGGTTCAGCAAATCAATTTTAATGTTTAAAAAGATTCTTCTATATACAGTGAGATGGGACGTGCTGAGAGTACATTGGAAGCTGAATTAAGTAGTATTCTAAACCTAGTAACGGTAAAGCCACTTTGTGTCTATTGGCGTTAGGGCAGGCGGCTCAATAAAATAAATAATTAAATCAATTATAATATTATTATATGTTAATAATTTTATTTTAATTATTACATAAGTGTATAATAAGATAATTTACATCTGAAATACCTAAGACAGAAATACTTTGCCGCAATCATAACCCATTTCTTTTTTTCCTTTTTTTTTCTTTATTAACATTCACCCAGGGTCTTCAGGTCCCAAAGCAGAGCCTGTATTATGGTAACCTGATGACTGATGTATATACTTTTATACATATACACACCGAAACACAGGTCAAACAGATATTTTCATACACATATTATTTATTATTTTAATATATTGTTTGTATTACCAATCTATTTACAGAATATTAATGTAAATATACATATTTACATTAATATCCCTTATAAATCTACCTTAGTCTGTAAAATGGGCAAAAAAAACAATTTTTCAAGCTTTTGCCCATAGACCAAAAATTATCTAACACTAAATCGATACTTTCATTTGTTTAGCAATTTTTGATTGGAAATTCTCGTGAGTTTGACACATTATTGTGTCATTATTATGTAAACCTAGGTCGAAACTTCGACTATAAACGTGAGTAAAGCCGGATACCACATATATATAATAATTTCATTTGTTTATTCAATTACATGGTTGGCATCAAAATGGATAATTTGTTTCATCGCAAGAATTGAGTTTAGCGATGGTAACATCGATAACTGCATCTCTATAGTTGTTTTTATAATGACTTATGGCATGATATTAACGCGACACGGAAACAGCAAGCATATACTTCGTTGTGCTACAAGCTTCAACTTTGGATTTCATTGTAAAGAACTATGTGAACTACTAGATCTGTACATCAGCGTGGTTGAGCTATTACCAAAGCGGTTAAACGAGCACTCGCAACGTTTCAGTTGAAGTTATTCGTGTCCTTTTTATTAATATACAAAAAACGAAAAAAAACGTTACATATTGTAATAATTAAAAGGTTTTTTATTATATGTAATAAATTACTATTTACTGTACATTAGCCGAGGATTGTTCATCATGTTCAACTAGCGCGCATTCAAAGAACTATTTTGAAAACCTTGCTGCACAAGCAAAGGAGATACCCTACAGATACTCTAACAGCAAGTACTAATTGTACGGCCATTATCTATCCGGAATACAGTCATGGAGACATACAATAGCCTAGCGTAACACATGATGATGACTTAAATCTCAACCCACGTACCTAAACGGAATCGCTTCTCTGTTGCAACACCGTAGACATCATGAGCATTCTAGGTCTAGCGTGATAACATCTTCGACCACATCATCATTGACCATCAAATGAGATAGTGGTCACACGCTAGATCTATACGGAATTATAAAAAACATTGGCCAAATGCAAGCATATAACTTTTTTTTTAAACACATCTATATTAGCTGCTAAACATTTCAAATCCCTGTATAGTGGACATTACATTAAATTAAACAAAAAATCATGATACCCTTATGCAATAATTAAATTTAAAAACTCAATTTGACTTGTGTCTGGGTGTGTATATGTATATAAGTATATATATATATAAGTATGTATATAAGTATATATCAGTCATGAGGTTACCATAGTACAATTAAATAAACAACCAATGATAGTACAATCAATTAAATAAATTACGAATTTAATGAACATGCGAATTTTTTTTATGTCACTCTTAAATGTATAGTGTTGTGAAAACCAACAATCTATAAAGATATAACCATTTCTCAGTTTAATCTTTGTCTGGACTCAGATTGTACTTCAGCTGGAGCCATTATTCAGAAATGTAATAACTGTCGTCTTCTCATTATTATGTCGCCGACGTTTCTGATTCAATAATAAAGACTGTTATTATCTAGGTTACCTGGTTATCGTAACGTTAATAATCCGTCCTTTTATAAAAATGATACGCAGCTTTAGAGATCCGATATTAATAAATGGAGTTTTACAACTTAGCTAGTCGTTAATCTATAGTAGTATATGAAACTGTATCCTAATAACAATGATATTGTATGTTTATATGAGGTAGATGTCGCACAAGCGCGCGGAAACTTGTCGCGAAACAAATTAAGTCAATTGTAGAAATTTTGATTAGGACGCGTATTTCAAGCGCAAGTCTAAACATATAGCTATCCTTTTCTATATTATTTGTACCGTATTATCTGTCGCATTAAGCATGTTTATGTCGTAAAGGAACAAAATCTGCGCACCGCGCAGTATGAATATACGTCATCTTTCGTAAAACATCGTTGTCTAATAATGAAGATGCACTTATACCATGTATTGTTTGTTAATGCGAGTGGCTTCTAACGGATAAAAAAGTCGGAATGCGAAAAAGATTTCACACGCTTGCTGGAAAAGAGAAAGTTCCTAAGAATGTAACGTGGGTCCAGAACCTACAACCTATTTAAAACGCGTTTAAACAGTTTTCGATCAGGAGCATTGAATCTATCGTGCAGTAACTACGCGGGCCAGATTAATCTATAATTTCGACGCACTTTCACGTTCTGTCATATAATGACCAAAGCAAGATTCCTCAGGTGCATATCAATAGATTGCGCCGGCCACCTCATCGGGATCGATATTTCACATTATATAGGGTTCTTAAAACACGAGTGGAAGTTAAAAAAACGAGCCGTAGGCGAGTTTTTATAGCATAACATGAGTGTTTTAAAACCAAATTATGTGCAGTTTCATACACTACTTTATCTAATCTCATAAAATAGATAATTAAATTGACGAAAAATTTCAGCATTATGTTACATTTATTTGTAAACGTTTAGCGCCAAAATCCATTTGCTGGTCGCGCATGCGTGTTGCACTGCGTCCACAGACTATATGTAGAAAAACTGCATTGCAACCTCCTTGGTCCAGTGGAAGTTGTACCTTAATAGAAAAAGTTAACATATCGATACAGTTGTCATAGAAGAGCTGTATGGAAATGTTAACTTTTTAAATTTACTCCGATATATTGTCTATAAAGACTTAGAATTCAAGTTCTGTTTTTGATTTTTTAATCTTTATATTACAGTATGAGATTCGATGAAAGTTATTACCGTATTTATTTATATATTGCATAATGGAATACAGTTCCATGTCATGCTATCATACAATTTCTATAACTCTCTTAGAAAGTACCAAAAAATAATAATATTATAGCCTGACAACCCTAATTCCGAACGACACCGAATTCTATCATTTGACATGTCAAGTCATCGCTAAGCGTGTGTTTTACCATGATATTTTATTTATATTTTTAAGCTTAATTGTGTAATTCTTGAACATTATGAATGTGTAGAAAGATTTGTCAATCGCAAAATAAAACCTCGGCCGCCATTAACATCAAATGTATATCTAGATATAAGAACGGACAGTGATCGTTCGCAGTAAATGTCACTAGCCCCTTTTACCTGCATTATGAAGTTATGGATGCCATACACAATGTCCCAGCTCAGAAATAGAACGGATCCAGGTAAACAGGAGTTGTTCGAACATAGTATCGACTCGACTTGAACCGCTCCTCAATAATGCATCGACAGATCGATAAGTTACGGGAGTGCGGCGCAACACTATTCAATATTGTTTGCACGCAGATGTCATTTTATAAAGATTTTATATTTAACAGGGCTTTTTCCCTGAATAATGTGTTGACGTTCTTTGAATAACGCTAATATTTTATTCTAGACTTGTTGGCGACTGATTACATTACTTTTTTATATAGATGGTAAAGCGACGTTAGTTAATATTGCGGTCTTGTCCACTTCTATGAGGTTTACAACAAAGACATGGGTAATAAGGTAGGGCTGAGAGCATGGTATCTTGGCCTAATCCAGTTTGAAGGCGGTCATCGGCCGGCAGTGGTCGCCGGATGCCTCATGCGCCGAACCGTACCGTAGGTACGCTCCTAAGCGATATACCGAAGCAATTAGTGGTCATTCCATTGTTCAATTTGACTTATTAGAGCGGCCTGTGCTTCCGTAATTGGAATTATTGGCCGGAGGCTGCGAGGCCGTACACTGCCGCTCTGTAATCAGTTGCTGGTAATCTTGTAATGCTGTAATGTATTGCACTTCTTGGTCAATTTGGCTGCGAGCTTTGAAGGTAACCGATAGTTTCATATAGAAAGTCTCGACTCTAGCTAATTTCTACCCATATCTTGTAGAAAAAAATATCGAAGGGCTGAATTGGCCAAAGGTACACTCAATTCTGTCGTATTCCATGCCTCTATTAAAATAAAATACTAATAACTATTTAATTACAATACCTACTACAGCTTCTACAAAAACATTTGACCAATCCACTAGCTATTGTCAGCCTATAGATAGAGTTGGCAGCTTGCCCAGAATGCTAGCAGTATTCAAATTGCCAATAAATTGGTTAGTATATGCATATTGGTCCCATCTTTCAGCTCTCACACTGACTCTTGTCAATATTCGACTTTTCATCCTTCCTAAATTCCATTCGTAAAATCACAATTCATTGTAATATAAATCGTAGTTAAGTTCGTACTTGGTTTTCGTCATCGCTTTCCATAACTTATTAATTAACAACAATAGCTTATACGTAATGTTACAGATTATACTGCAATAGATATAACGGTCCTTGCAAACACCATCTTATTCAAATAAAATTATATGAGCTTTTGCTTTTCAGTTTAAATTCACGTTTCACTGGAATATATTTCTGGGTTTAAATGAATAACTTTCTTTCTCTTATTCTGTTTCTCTTTAGCATGTTAAAAAGTCTTAACTATTTGTGTATGTGTCATAAAAACTAGTAAGTTACCATTTCAATAGTTGTATCGAAGAAGCACCTCTGGTATCGGCGCGGTGTATCCGAGAGAGGGCGCGAGGGTGCGCCGCCCGGTGCCAGGCACTGAAAAACGCTTGTAATAGCCTTTTGTTATTTAAAGCGAGGAATTAAGAGCTACCGGGTGGTAGAGGGATATCAGGGCGCGGCTTTAATTGGTACGTTTACCTTACACGCTACCTGTATACCCTTACCTCTACCTAGCTAGCTGTAGATATATACTTAGAACTATATGTATGGCTGTAATACTGATTATCAGCATCATCGTCTCACCCATAGGACGTCCATTTCTGGACATAGCCCTCCCCCATTTATTTCCACAAGGACCGGATGGAAGCGGCCCGCATCCAGCCCTTACCTCTAATACTGATAATACGCTTTATTTAAAAGAATTTGTCGATAATATTTTAACAAAAAACTGTAAGGGGCGATGATAGCTCAGCAGTGGGAGCGTCGTATTTCAAACTGACGGACGCTGGTTTGATTCCCACCAACAGATTGGGTTTCCAGTGAAGGTAACACCGTTATCAAATTCCCAGCATGGTGATAGAGTACTTTCGAGTTCCCGCCTGGCTAGCTACGACGCTCAAGTTTAAAAAACTATTATCAAATCCTTGAGAGCCAGTAAGCATTCTAGGCTAGCGTGATAATATCTTCAACCTAATCGTCACTGATCATCAAGTGAGATAGTGGTCCAACGCTAGATCTATACAGTATTTTAAAAAAGTAAATCATAATTGCAAAGTAGTAGACAGACGATGATGTCATAGTACTGGTTACGTATATATGAGCGTGGTAGTTAAGATGGATTACAATTAAAAACCCCACCACTGATTGGCACCACCCTGGGACTTCGTGTAGTGATTCGCTGAAGGGATAGAATATTGACTTTTGCAACTTGGCTCATTGTTTTTTCGATTTTGGATCGTATTGCAATGTTATAGGACTCAGTGGCTCAATACTCTCGGTATTAAAACACTTGTCATTATAATATTTACGCCTTTTAGAAACGACCGCTAGCCTCGTGACATGTATAATTAAGTAAAGACTGCAGATACTCTTGTTGTACGACTTTTCACCTTCAGATGTTTATAACAAGATATAAATTCCCATTCGCTCATTTTATAAGCATATCATACAGCGTATGTCTTGTAGACAGGCTATGTTTACGTGGAAATTTCTATATAATTTTCCGGCCCTTTTCAGTCCACATAATAGCAGACGTGCCAATTTCATTTATTTTTAGTTTCTTTGTTTTAAAATTGTATTCATAAAAGGTGTGCTTGCTGTTGAATTTGTTTTATTTCACCTCGTGATTGTTTTTTATATAATCCCACAAATATTTTAAAAAGATTATTATTAGAAAGTTTGGATAGTCGGACGGATGGATATTTGTTACTTGTCAATTACGCCAGACCAGCTGGATGGATCTGGATTAAATTTGGTATGTAGATACTTCAGGTCTCGGAATAACACATAGGCTACTTCTCATAGTCATCACCATCAATCATCACCACGCGGGTAAAACCACGGGGCGCAGCTAGTATGTATATAAGTCAGGTACTGCTTAATTATTTAAACCTAGATAATCTGTAATGTTGTCGATTTGTATGAGATTTGTATCACACTATTTACACAACTTATATGCGTAATTAATTGGGTTGAGATCTATATTCAAAACTCTTAATCATTAACCAAATCCACCGTTTATTGAGCGGTTTATGAACGTTTTGTATTCTCTGTAATACTAGACTACTTCTTGATTATGGCTGCGCTCGTTCCACTTTCGCTTACTATAAATGTATATCCAAAGATACAAATGAAGTGATATTGGATCAAATCTTACTTTAAACTCTATCTTCCAGTGATGTTACAAACGTAAAATTCCAAAGAATGATCAAGAATGATCTAGCACCTACATAACTACGTTCAGATCCAATAACTGCCACAAAATACGTAATGTGTCCCAACAGCTTTCCTCGAGACATACTCGTTGTTATATATTTCTGGATTTAGTATGTAGTAGTAACGCCCCGCGATTTCACCCCCGTGGATTACGATTTTCCCGCTACCTCAATTATCATACGGGAACTATACTTTTTCCGGAATAAAAGTAGCCTATGTGTTAATCCAGGGTTTAAACTATCTCCATCCCAAATGTCATCGAAATCGGTGTAGCTGTTTGAGCGTGAAGAAGTAACAAACATACACACATACTTTCGCGTTTATAATATTAGTAGGATTAATCACTTCGTCACTGATGATAAAATGAGATTGTAGTCAAATTATAAGTCTTTTCTTTAAGAATTCAACATATTACCCAGCTTAAATACCAAAGATTAATTATGAACAAAACCGCAGTGAGTGAAGACTTCGCAACACAAGTGGGTAAAGAAGCTCAAAGTTTCCGAAAGCCCATTAAGCGGTGACTGAACAAAACGTACCGCCGCCGTTTATAGCACGCGAACACACTTTTGAGCCATTAATGAAAAGCAGATATTGACAGGGTGCTCCCATTTATCTTTCTACGCCCCTTCATTTAACTTGAATCCCCTGAACGAGTGCAAGTCACCCGGAGGTGCTTGATACGCATCTTAGATGGACATGTTACATTTAATAAAATAACGTTATTTAGCACTGTCGTGTGTTGAGACAGGTTTTAGAACATTTACACCGACATGTGTTCTGTTCGTGTGTCATGTTCTATCAACAAACATTTGTGCGATGAGTATAGATGTTTGTCCCGGGTCTTGGTTGTTTGTGTGTGTCCATGCCTCCCGCGACACAGGGAATGTATGGGGGTCTGAGTGTAATAATAATTGAGTGTAATAACTTCCTAAAAATGGAAAGGGAAAGTCTACATTTTCAAACACGCAAACAAAATAGTGATTCGGTAGTTGGTCCCGCGTGCAATGTTAATTGTAACACTGAATGTACTCCTATATGACAAAATCTACAATGGCTATTTTAATAAATACATGAATAGCAAAATATAAATATTCTTTATGCGTTTTGCGAAATAAATGAAGTATGTAAAATGTTCGATCTTTTTATAAAGAACAATTTTTGACAAGAGGGAGCTCTAGTGAAAAATTCTACTTTCCCATATTTTCAGTGAACATCTTCTAATCAGTTCGCGTTTCACCGCACGTCTGCCGCGCTCGCCTGTCGACAATCAAATGTGCATATCAATGCGAGATGCGGGTAGCGGCGCGCCCCAGGTGCGTGCGGTTTGCCGTCTGCGGGACGGAGAGATACAGACAGACGAGTGTTCGACGTTTGAATAAATTCCGCGGGAAATCGCAACGAGTAGGCTTGCACATTTCCATGTCAAACGCTCCTCACGCCTTGGGGTGGAACTAGTGAATTTTTAACGATGTGTAGTTGTTCGCACTTACCCTTTGATTATATGTTGTTGAGTTACCGCCTAATAATGAATTGTCTGCTTAAACACAGTTCAGGTGCAGATATACTCCGTGAAGGAGTTGACTGAAAAGAACAAACGCTAAAAATTAAATACGAAAAATAAATTGCCTATTTAAGTTTTAGCAGTTCAGCTTAAGTTGTGCCTCCTGTATCCCTATTCCTAGTGAGGGAGTTTGAATCTGATATAAAAAAAAACTTCAATATGTAACTTACATAAAACAACACATCCCAAAAAATATATACACATATATAGTCTATGCACCGCCCTTTTGATGTGTTTCTAACCCGCCCCGAATCGCCAACTTCAAGGAATCAATAAGAAAGCATTGTGGGTTGATTAAAGACTCATCAATTCGCGAGAACGGCTGCGCGTCAATAATGTCGCGGCCACCGCCTCATTTTAAAAAGGGGCCAGATCCGGCTCATCTCCGTATTAATTCTGGAATTCCTGAATAATTATTCGTTCAAAGGTAACGCTGAAGACGCATTTCCACAGGCCGACAACGCAGAACATTTTACGGGTCTTCGCGCTCTGTTTCAAAAGTAAATTCAATTCGACTCGTCTTACGGTTCAATTTGGGGCGTAGTGAGGAATTGCTTAGATAAGTCTTAGGGATAAGCCGATTTCAAAAGGAACACGTGATTCGATGCTGATTGCGTTCTATCGGACCCCCCTCGCCGCCCGTGCAGACCCCGCTCCCCTAATCATATTTTAATATTGTGAATAAGAGGGTATTCCGTTATATTAAAATTAAATTGTATTCTGCGGTGAGATTTGCTGAGGCTTTAACGAGATCCAAAATGTTCGTAAACGGCTCAATAAACGGTGGTTTTGGATAGTAATTATGAGTTTTGAATAAAGCTTTCTACTCAATTTAGTAAAGGTAATTATTTCAAATATTGTTTGGTAAAGTTTCAATAAACTGAAATACGCAATTATATAATGCAAATACAAATGTAAATCGTTACACATAAAATATATGCAAAAACGGTACCATTTAAAAATTCATGAATATTTTGGCTTCAAACATTTTGACGCCGTAAAGAGTAATTGCGCGATATAGAGTGACGACTGCCTACCCCCCAGGCAGGAGAGGGGGGTTGATAAGCCCTCATTAAGAGCAGGGAAAATATCTAATTTACCTCCACTCGGTTAGTATGAAAAATCCAAGAAAAACGGCTCACTTCTTTGGAGCAATAATGTGTGGTACAATTTATAAGTCACTGCATTTTTTTATCCAATATCATAGAGTATAGGGAGCTAAAATTGGTCTCGAACTTACTTATTTCAAAGAGTTTGTTAAGTTTAACTCATATCTACATTCTTTTGAAACACTGGTATTCTATGTTGTATTTAGTCTGTCGGGTCTATCCGCACACATTTATATAGCAAAATATAATTTTGACTAACCTACTCGACGAATAAAAAAGTTTATATATTGAGGCGTTACTTTGTGGAAATTATAACAAAAGGCAATTGATAGACGATATTTAATTACTCTACGACACCGCTGTTGAATCACAGCTGTTGATTCCTTGACCGCCGGAACGAGAGACAATCTCTCGTCCCGGCGGTCAACGAGTCAACAGCTCCTGAGGATGCCTCGTGAAGAGGCGAAACACGTGTTGAAGAGTTTTCCGGTTACGTAAGTTTGCTGGAATAATTAAAAGTCGCGGAATAAAAACTAAATATCGTTTATCAATATCCTTTTGAATAAATAAAAAAAATCCATTAAAATATTACAAACTCGAGTTCGAAAGTCCAGAATTCTATAGATTTATCAAAATGTCTGTATTGTATTTGTCAATAAACATAATATATATATCATATCATCATCATCTCAAAGCTATATTTTCTACTGATTTTATTCATATTTTATACTGTAACTGGCACACCCAACTTTCACTGCCATAGGTTAGTGTCGAATCTCTATATGCAGCCAAACTATCCTTTCGATAACCTAGTTGTTCCCATATATATTTTACGTTCCGTTCAATGTTCCCAGAATTCACTCGCCTCTCATATAACGTTCGCACTTTTCTTTTGTTACCACAAAAATTAAACATAAAATATCTAAATATGTGTTTGTATGTGTGTACGTGCATCAGTAAAGTAGTTACCGGCAATTTAACTCCTCTTCATTAAATATATGATCGACGAACAATAACGTGAAGGTAATATTCTTCTAAACCATTGCGTCCCTTTGCTCGCTCCCGCCACCTTTTATGTTTTGGCCCGATATCATACCGGTGTGATTAAGGCACGGAGCCCTTGTGCCCATATTCAAGGGTCTCAAGATCCGTTAATTACGGCGGCCTTAAAATTAACTACCTTTCCCGCGCACAACACAGCTTCCGCCATTTTGTCCGAGAATTCCAACGTGCAGCACTGTGCGGCTATTTTAAGGGAGGCTTGAAAACAAAAACTACGAATCATTTGACAAATCAGGTATGTGGCAAACATGCTCTATTTTTATTACAAAATGTTGCCAGTTCCTGAATAGTTTGACGGCGTTTGATAGTTGAGTTTAATAAAATTGTTTTGTGGGAGGATTTGTCTGTTAAATAAATCGATAAGGATGAGGACGAGGACAGAATAAATCCCATAGCTTCATTTTACAGTTCTATCAGAATATAAAATTTTATTAGTCACAGGCAAATGTCAAAAATGACTAACAGCCATTTTGGAGCGATGATAGCTCAGCGGTGGGAGCGTCGGCTGTCAAACTGACGGACGCTTGTTCTATATCATTATACTTTTTGGTAACGTAATAATGTTATTGCAAACTTTTTTACTTATCCTTGGTAGTATTATGGTGTTAGGGTTGGAAAAGAAACGCCTAGGCGGATGTTCCAAAATCAGATTAAGGAAGTTCTGAGGAAGGGCCAGGTCAAGAGTAGTCTAAACTGACGCTATTGTATGAAAGGTCTGGTGAGTATGGATGAAGCGAAAGAAATGTGTCGGGATCGTAGCATTTCTAAGGCAGTGGTATCTACCTACCCCTTCGGGAAAGACGCGTGAATTTATGTTGGTAGTATACGTATATCATTGGTTGATACTATTGTTATAGAATAAGGTATAAGCCAGGAAGTTATATATTTACTTCTATGTATCAATATTTTACTGCACCTTATTACAAGGGGTTCACACCTAGTTGTGCTATTCTATCTCGTATCTGTCTTTGCACTGTTGTATAAATATCTTTACAATGAATAAGTGACTGACTAAATAGCGCTTTTAGCGATAAGATCGGCAATAATGAGAGTCAAAATAAAACTAGTGAATCAACAGAAACCTTTATCAAGTACGCCAGAGTGGGCAATTCTCACACATTAAAATTAAATTATCAAAAATCGAAAATAGTGCAATTTACTGCAAATCATATCAAACGTACTATTCTGGCGGTAGCTGTATCTATAATAATTTATAATATGAAATGATCTTTCGGCCGTTTTTTACTTCTCATGAGTAGGCTTAAAACATATTATCAAGAAATGCAAACGTCTATGCGAACAATACATATTATATATTTTATAAGATACCAAAGAGTTATTTCGATTCTTTTTTTAACCGACTTCAAAAAAGGAGGTTACTCAATTCGACCGTATATATGTTTATTTTTCTTTATATGTGTATTCGCGGATAACTTCGTCGTTTATAACCCAATTTTGATGATTCTTTTTTTTGTAAGATAGAGTATACTTGGTGTTCCCATTCAAATTTCATCAAAATCGGACAAGCTGTTTTTGAGTTATACTCCAATATCTGAAAAGTGCTATACGCATATCTCGACGATATTATTGTCGTGGTTGAAGACATCGGAGAACACACAATGACAATTGATCCTGTGAGTAGTAAAGGTCACTGAAAAGGGTGAAATAAACATTTTACCAAAAAATGGAACCAAGTTCAACACTTAAAAGCGTGATATAACTTGTCGAAGTCGTTACCATGCGCACAATATTTTGATAATAGTTACTTTTGAACTATCATGGTACGGATTAGAGATGCAAAAACCAGCCTCGGGATCCGTGTCGAGTCACTCCAATAAAGCTTTCGTTATTATTTTCATCTGGTCTATTTTCGGAACTGCTTACGCTCCTACGGTAGCTAGGTTAGGTTTCCCACCGGGCGCGCCGTGCGCTGCGGCCTAATGTAAATCGCGCGCCACACCGCGGCGACAGAGACAAATGACGTGCGACGAGCCGCATCGCGTCTCGCCCGCTCCCGCCCGGTAACCTGCCGTTCCACTCTGTGACACGTGCGCTGCGCCAACGCGATGTATTGCAGATAAATTGTAAATTAATGTACATTTAGGACTAGGGTTAGTTAAATTGTTTCAATATATAATAATCTAGAGATTTCCCCTACGAAGAGAACGATTTTTGACGTGAAAACTTCTTTACTTATCGCCGTTGTGCACTTTTGGGAATAAAATGTTCAACTAGCGTCAGGCGCGTGACGTCATCGAATTCGTAAGACGGAGGGAGCGTAGATAAATTTAATCTTAAATATATTACGAATAAGGAACATTTTCGTTTGTTGGTATAATGCGACCTTTTTATGCAGACCGCGCTCACCTCGCTCGCTCGTTTACCATGTTGATTTTGTTGACTTCATTCTATTGTATGCTCTATCGCCCTCACTATAGTGTTTAATGTTTAGGTACATAAAATCAGTAAACTTAAATAACTATTGTCATGTTTGTGTACGATAGCGCAATAATTGAATATAGTATTTACTACATAAATGCAATTTTTCACTTCTGCCGGCACTCCCGGAGTGCAACCCGTTTTGCTGCGAACAAACACTGTCATAAGGATTTGACTATTATATTGAAAATAGGATTGATATAACATGCATTTATTCTCCATGAAGTGTCAGGATTAATATTTAAACCTTCCTTACATGGGTACCGTGAAACAATAGTGACAATATATGTTAATAATTACATAAACGTAGAAATCGTGACTTTCTATTAGCAATTGTACTTTACCATTCTGATACAAATAATCTCCATTTTAAAAAAAGCATAAATTCGTAAGACCCATAATGAATCGGTGAAGTCTCTCATACCACAATTAAAATGCTAATACTTCGCCACTTGGGCAGCGCAAATCTTAAACTTGTAAATTTTTCCAATTTAACTCGGCCCTTTGTTAACTGCTTCAGTCCCTTACGATTCCTAAGGAAACGAAAGGGATGCAAATATTACTAATATATTTTTAGCTTCTCGGCTGTAATGTAATCAAAGAGCTTAGAGCCGAACGCTGAATACGGAATGCTGTTCCATAAAGCATTTTTAGCATACATAATGTAGTAAATGATTACTATTAATAGAAACTAAAGTAATAAGCGAATTTTAAATATGCGCTTGGTAAAATTAACATATTATATAAAGAATAAGTGTACGTTAAATTTTAAATAAGTATCGTGGTTGATGGAGATACATCGATATTTACCCTTAATCTTCAAATGAAAAAAGGCATGATGAGTAACTATTTACGTAATTATTTACTAAGATTAAATTCATATAGCGTAACTGCGCTCTATGAATTTAACCCTAGTATATAACTAAAACATCTAAGTAGACGCTAATCCAGATATAGCTTAGATAATAGTCATAACATACGAAAAGTTTCTTAGGATCGAAATGTTAAGTTCAGTGTTGTAAATACATAATCATTACTTACAAAAGTTTGTGTCTCCTGCAATAATACAACATACTTAACACGAGAACACACACATGACATTCTGTCAGCACTAGTATGTCATGGCATAAGCAATAAAAGACTGTGTGAGTATTCCCCGACGACTCAAGAAAATAGCAAGGATACCGCAACTTTGGTCTTTAAAACTACACAGAGGGTGATTGATACACGAGCAACAATTTTAACACTGCTAAATGCACAATTGCTTAGAATCTTGATTATACTGCACAAAGAATGAAATGAGTGAGTTCAGAAATGTTCCAGTGGATACTAGCAGCTATACCAAACGCGTTTATGCGATACTGTTGATTACAAATACCAATTTCAAGCTAAGTGACGGCCGCACGTCGTGTCAAATACAGCACGACAACTTTGCTCGACTTCATCAGTTATGACGATAAACTCTCCAAGTCATAACATACACAATGATACCACTGCAAACGCTTTTTAGTTATTTATATATCCAGTGAAACAAGAAAGTATCTTACAAAATGTCAAGCCGGGGCTTATGGGCGCGGGCGTCCCGATCTGACGCGTATTTGGTAACAGTGGCCGTTTGTGCCTAATATGGCCACGGGCTGGACTGTTGCGGTGTACGCGGCCAGTACCGCGGGCGGCCGTCGCGGCCAGTCTGCCGTATATGGTGCAGTTGCAGCCAACTCGTCGGCACAATTGCGGAGGATCTGGTAAATGAATGGTGTGACTGCCGTGCTCCGCCATATTAGGACGAGAAAATGACACGAGAGAATGCGTTTTAAAGCAGTCAGTGGTATAACTTGCATCACAATGAGTCTTACTAAAAATAATTTTAATTAATTAAAGCTCAAAGATATTTTTGTCAATAATGATATAGGGATTTCGTTTTATCCTTGACATGTTTCGTTTTCGCTCGTCCATTAGACACGCTCAGACTTTGCTCTGGACCTTTTCCAGAGCTTAATCCAGCAGTTTTGAGATGACCGTCGTGGTACCGATCTAGAATAGTACTCCCCCATCTTTTCCCGCGGGTGCGGTAAGAGTCGGCTAAGGGACTACGTACCAGAAGGTGGGCAGCAGCGCCTTCTGAGGATTGGAAATCATAGTGAGCTCGTCAACCCGCTACCAAGCGTGGCAAGTATTGGCAAATCCCCCTTATATGGGGGAGGCATATGTCCAGCAGTGGACGCACATGGCTGAGAGAAGAAGAATCCAGCAGTACATGTGCAAACGTTAATCGGATAACGCAATAATTCTCATAATCACATTAAAAGACATATTTTCGCTTTCATACAAGTGCAAAAGAGCTCTGAAAACTCCATCTAATATCTCACAAAGGGTTCACCAAGATTGTGATCTAGAAAAGTAATATCCTTTTGGAAGCAAACCGCCGTAAACCGCTTATTTTTCTACGGAGAGAGCATAGAAATGTTGAAAAATCGATTCAGTTGTCGGTTTGTCCTCTGGGGTCGTAAATCACGCCGAATGACGCCGCGATATTTATTTACTTGTTGATCTGAAGAATGACGCCACCAAAATGAAAAATATGATATTGGCGCAGATGCGTCAATGTTTTGTGACATCATGAAATCGTAAGATAACTTTGACATTGAACTACGCGACTGACGAGACATAATGTTGTACAAAAGTAACGTTTTATCATATGAAAAGGGGCTACTTCCATTATCAGATATTGGAGAAAAGAATATGAGTTAGTAAAATATTCAAGCCACGGAGTAAATCTAAACCTGGGCGGGTACCTGAGTAGATAACCTAAATCTTGTATATTATGTTCGTGTCAGACATTTCTCATATTTTGGATACAGATAAGATTTTTCTCTTGGCATCTATTTATTTAGCGCGTGACAATCCTCGGCCGGATTACTTTCGTCTTGATTTACTGAGGCGCTTTATTACGGAGGTAATTATTTAGTTTATTGTAATGATTCAATTTCTTTTTTATTAGTGGACTCTACAGGCAATAGATTAGCGAGACCTCGTTTCTTGTGACCCTAGATTTATCATATTGGTATAAAATGATACATGATGACCTGAATTGACTCAAACAGAAATCAAGTGCCCCATAAATACTTGTTTGCAATTAAGGAGACTCTCAATTCTGTCGCTTTTTGCTTGATTCTTTATAAGTGAGTTATTCATGAACCGACTTCTCGTTCGAAAGGACATACTTTCAGATTGGTTCCATAAAAGTTTCATTAGCGTCGGTCAAATATTTTTTTGCCTATTTATATTCAAGAAAATCTTTCATGGGCAAGTAGTAATTTGTAAAATGTAAATGTGATAAATGATGGTCACCGTAGCTCAGTGGTCAATGACATGACTTTTGTGCCTCCGGGGTCCTGGGTTCGAATCCCGGCACAAGCAAACATTTGTGAGTGAGTTGATTGATTGATGAGTGTATGTGTTTGTTCCGGGTCTTCGATGTTTGTGTGTGTCCATGCCACCCGCAAGTTTTTGAGTGTGATTAAAAAAAACAAATTTGTAAGTTAAAATACTTGCCTGTTACGCTACGTTGGTGGTTGTGTGAAAAGTAAATATTACTACCACTGAATCAAACGTAAGTGTGAAGGGAAGTTTCGATATGCACACTTTTGTGAAATATTTCCTAGATATCGTCAATCGACGATGGTGTGGAGGTTAACGTGGTAATTTAACGTCGACATATCAAAGAACCTCTGATATGGATCGTGAAACATTTAATCAACATTAAAGAGTAGTGCAGACTGATCGATTTCTGTACCGAGTGAGATCATATCGTGTCTCAGGCGTGGCGCACCGCTTTACGACATTGCGCTCGGTATGATGACGCCTTATAAAGCTGCTGTACACATTCGGTTTAATTGTGGGTACACCCACAAAGCGCCGACGGCGGCCACGTCCTCGCTCCTCGTGAACAACGCGATACGGTTATGTAAAGTTTGCGATAACTGATACTGATTGCCTTTCGATGCATTCATATTTCATGGAGACCTATCAGCGGTGGAGTTAGGTTTCTTATACATTACTATATGTTAGTAATATGGTAATATTTCGTATAGCTGGCACAGGATAACAGAGCCGGCGACCAGAGTGAATATAGCACCCTACTTTTGGGAGGGTGTAACGCATATACTCCTACATATACTACATATTATAAGCATACGAACACTCATAAACGTGGATGAAGAATTAATTGTGAATTGCAACCCAAAGAGATGTCGTTGCCAACAAAGACTGTCGGTATTTAAATAGTTTAAGTGTATGTAGGAGCAAAATATCACTGTGTGATCATCGTGATCATCTCAGGATCTAGAAGGAGGAATCAATAGCATAGCATTTTCGCTGAGTAACCTTAAATTTTTGAATCTACCATAGTAATAGGTAACCTATAGTAAGTTTTCAATTTTTTTATATTGCATAGATCTAGCACTATGCTACGTGATAGACAATGACGATGTGGTCGAAGATGTTATTACGTTAGACCCTACGCTAGAATGCTCATTTGTTTTCGTGCCCTACCACCATACCGGGTATTTAATTACGGTGTTATCTTCACCGGAAGCTCAAGCCGTTGGTGGGAACCGAACCAGCGTCTGTCAGTTTGACAGCTGACGTTTCCATCGCTGAGATATCATCGCTTCAAGTAATAGCATCACAGGTATATAATCTTTCCGCCGCTGCAAACAAAGTGTTTCATCCAAATAATTTATCTATTATGTACTATTGTACAGTATTCTAGTGTAACACAGTAATTGGTTCCCTCAGTCTACCAGCACTACCAGCAACTGCAGCTGCGGCTGGTCACTCGTCATTCAGAAGCAGCCACTCTCTGAAACTCCATCAATACACACTGGCCCCGTTTAGCTCTATGATAATTTAAACGTTCACTGACAGCTCGTTATGTATGCCGATACGGTGCGCTGATGATTACCGTACGATTGCACAAAGGGCAAATATGATTTTTAATATTTTGTACTGTAAATATATTCATGTGAAATACCTCACAAGAATCATTTAATTTCACAAAGAGGGAACTGTTCAAGACCCCCCCTTTGCCCGCATTCTTTATCTGTTGTACTGTTAGTCGCCACGTTGTCCCTTATTCAATTTCTAAGAGTTTTCAATTTTTTTTAGTTCATGCAATGAAAGTTAGATGGCGCTAAAAAAACCATCCTCACATATTCCCCTCAATACCTCAATATATTCGGACGCCTAATGGAGTGCTACTGTAACGTAGATGGCAAAATCGACAGAATGGTATTCTATAGTCGTGGGTTCAAATCCCAATAGAGGCCATTTTTTTTCGTTTCGTTGAAAAAATTACTATCCGTATGAAATATGTATATTTACGTAAAGCAGGTGAGTATTAGTGCTACTTGAAAACAGATACATATTATTATTTAAAAAACCATCTAATGGAAAAGCTACCGTTTGTGCCGTTAGTTTATCTACTAGAGATTCTTCAGCTGCCAAGAATTCGTTTGCGTAAAGAACTCACTTTACACAAAAGCAAAAGTTGTCAATTATAAAATCAGAGTTCATAGTCAGAGCTAGTACAGAGTCGTGATCATATCTGTCGGCTGCAGTAGCCACGTGCGACGGCTCACGATTGTCGCTCACGACGCGATTGTCGTCGACTTGCCGGTTTTTGTCGGCTGTTGTCGCGTTCTTTATCGATAGCCTGCGCCCGCGCACGCGCGGTCACGTCGCTTTCGGGGTTAACTTAGATTGTCTTGTCCGAAGAATTTCGATTGTGATTTGTAATGAATTGTACTGAACAATGGGACAATGCATTCCGAGAAATAGCTATATTATGGAGTTAATCCAGTATCTTAATATCCGAGTCTTGTTTAATTAGGCATTTCGCATTTTTGTTATTTTTTGTTTGATTTATTGTTCATTTTTTATTTGTGTTTGATTTTAATACAATTAATGTGAGAAAACAAATAATTAAAAGAAACAATGTGGTTAAAGTGAAAGAGTGATCAAATGGTAGGCCATTAAGTTGCAACGTGTTTCTTACTAAAATGTTTTATTACTCTTGAGCTTTCTACTTTTGCGAAATTGCCGAAAGTATGGCTGAAATATTGTTTTTGTTAACTATCTTAACTTAACCTAACTTTTTTGAGTCGGGAAACTTTTGCGAGTTTCTTCCACCAATGTAAACTAACAACCGACTAGGACTCACGTGATATTTGTCTCGGTGAAAATGACTCAAGTGACAGTTCACATGGTAATAATTTGACTGATACAGCGCAAGCATCGCAACGCCAGTTACGTATGCTGAGGCTTGCACCTGCCGCCTGGCACGTTCGTAACTCCCAGATGAAGAACTGCAAATTAGTTCTAAACTGGTCAGAGAGTAATTTTCCAGTATACAATACGTGAGTCATAGTCGCATCTTTTATTACAATATCAGTTGAATACACATTATTGATTGTGCTGTTATAAAAACCTAAATTGAATCTATGTTATTTCGAGTTAAGATCAAAAACTTGATAGAACGCTTGGGAAAATTAAAACAGATTAGAATGAAAATTAGTAATAAAAATAATGTTTAAAAAATTCGAAGGACCTATCTCAAAATGTCTAGCGTCGTACTCAAAGTTAGATAGAGAAACTCTACAAACATTGCTTCCGGTTAGATTATGATAGAGTGCAACGCATTGTGTACACAAAAAAATTATCGTATGGGATGATATCTCATATATATAGAAGGCCCTAAACCGTTAGCGTTGATGTCCTATGATAGTTTCCAATCTGCATACAAAACAGGAATAGCGTTATAAAATGCACGCCAATGGAAGTTTTATACGTGGCTACACTTTTGTCTCATTTTTTATTGACACCAAATATTGGAAACTAGCAACATTGATAGAGCGCCGGTGGCACACCCGCGGAGTCGCACTCCGCATCACGCAGAAGCCAAATATGGATTTTAATCAAATCAAATTTGGAACTGGCAAATTCAAACATTTATAGTCTAAATATTTGTCCCTTTAGAATGGACCTACATACTTCTAGGTACGAACAATCATATTTTACTATATTTTATTCTTAATACCTCTATATTTGACAACCTTTTTTTATAACAGCTATATAACTTTTTAAATGTGTAGGCATTCTGAGCGTTTGACATACAATTGTGTGTACCATATTAAGGGTGAGGCCATCGGCTTCAAAACAAAGTGAAAACTAGTTTGAAGCCAATGGGTTCATGTATTGTTAGACCTATTGTTATGTCAATAAATACTTGTATTCGACTTGGTCACTGTCTATCGGTCGTAGTAGAAACTGGACGGATTTTTATTCTTTTTCTCTGTCAACACATCCGTTACGAAATGTTTGAATTTCTTTTAAAATAATAACTTAGGGGAAGCTTCAGCTACTATTTCAAAATATATAATCTTCACCAACATACAGCAGCCCAACAGCAGTCAAAGTTTGGATGGATGGATGAATGAATGAATGGATGGATGGACGGATGGATGTATGTTACTCAATAACGCCAGAATCACTGAACTGATCTGGATGAAATTTGGCACAGAGATAGATTATAGTCTGGAGTCTTTATATAAAATGTATGAATCTCGTGGAATAATATAGCGGGAAAACCGTAATCTACGCGGGTGAAACTGCGGGGTGCTACTAGTTTTTACATAAAAGTATGTGTGTCACAGGGCAAAACTAAATTCTTTTAATTTATACAAAACATTCATTTCTCAATATCTTTAATCAGACGATTGATACAGTGTCTCTGGCACATTATAGATAAAACTATATCCAATATATATGTTGTTATTATCGAACTGAATGCAAAATGTACTTTAATTAGAAATATGAATCAGACTGGTTATGTGAAAATATCTCGCAAAAACTAATATAACCCACCGCAGGCGTCCCAGGGTAAGGCTATTATAAAACGTTTTGAAGGCACATAACACCTCAACACTATTATTATAATGCAAGGTTTTTTCCAAAGAAATTGTCGGCACCCTTCCCCTACCGATATCTAAGAAATACGAGTCTATCCACCATACACAATGAAATAATAAACACTTCACATCTCCCACCCCCCCGCGCCGCGCCGTGTGGGGATAGAAATATATTTTTTTTCGTTATTATTTGTAAAGTAAATTTCCTGGTTCGCAGGAAGTGCCCTCGAGCCTGCTCGACGATGGAATTTGTCATTTCGATATTCATATTTTCTATTGAAGTGTGATGATGACACACGGAAATTTTTATTATAGCATAGTTCATGTTTTTATGAAGTACTTAAACAGACATGATTCTAGCTTTCTGCTACATTTTTATGAACTTTCAAATAGTTAATTATTT
The DNA here is from genome assembly GCA_934044485.1 of Apeira syringaria. Taxonomy (NCBI): domain Eukaryota; kingdom Metazoa; phylum Arthropoda; class Insecta; order Lepidoptera; family Geometridae; genus Apeira; species Apeira syringaria. The sequence continues at coordinate 12,238,414 of OW203662.1, read as the reverse complement.
AAATGGATCTTTCAGAAATAGCTTTTTGAAAGTATGATCATAATTTACAACTTATTTTATTTCCATATAATTGCTCGATATGTCGACACACTTTCAAGTTCTAAAGCTGGTGGTTGTTTTATAACCGTAACTTGACCAACCGTAATTTTCCTTTCATGATTGCCACGTTAATTGTCGTTCTCACAAAAGACTCTAATAATATACATGAAAATAGAAAAAGAATCAGAATGTTCTTTACATTGAAATTTAACCATTAATATCTCTTTAAAAATATCTTGCTATGGTGACCATGTCAGTTTAAAAAAACTTTGCACCTTGTTGGGTTGTATCAACCAATACTCATATTCTGTAGTTTAAACGACAAAGTTATGTGAAATGTTTGCTTTTATTCCCTACACTCCTATTATGTAACAGTTTTGTTAAGTTTTCAAAATATTTAGACGAACCCAGTAAGTACACAACTACGGCGCGAACTACCATGGGAATCGTCTATAGTACTATCGCGTACAAAATAATACTTAATTATCGTGTACGATACGTTTGTACTTAATAATAGTTCGGCGCAAAGCCTAAGCCTTAGCACCTTTATGTAAATAGTTTATTTTAAAAAACTAAATAATGCAAAATTTGTTTCATATATTTTTTTATTACACTGAGCGTAATAATAAAAACTCAAATAAACATGGATAGATTAACGGCCTACACTGTTTGAGCATATTAATACTTATTTTTCGGCATTGATAATGACGTTAATTAGGTATGATATATATAAGTTATTACCATATTTTCGCCATATTTTCAGTTTTCTATTAAACAAGGCTTAAGAGTTAATTGCTAATGAGTATACATTAGATTAAATCAACCAATATTTCTAGTGAGTTCGTCAGCGTCAGCGGTGTATTAGTTACACCGCGGATAGTAGTAATTAAAAATATTAATTAAAGTGATTTTTATAGGAGTATTTTTAAAAATATGTGTTGGCATAAAAGCATAACGAAATGTATGGTGTCAAAACTCATTTAAAATCTTCCCGTTTACTTCTTATTATAATCAATAACAAAAACATCCGATTGTATGTGTCAGACAGTCTGTAATTATAATTTTTGCAGACTTTAGTCAATATGAATACTGAGACAATGCATCCAACGAGTGTACATGCATAGCCATATCTCGGAGGTGCTAAACGTTCCAAAATGTCCAGCAACAACGCGGCGCGGCGGCAGCGTCCGCAGTCCGGACAGCAATTAGCACGTGTCCGGCAGCCGATGTCCGTTGCCATGGCTACGCGTTACACACGGCGCTAAACAAACTAATTGGCCGGCGCTTCTGTGCGCAACTGTACCCTGCTCTATGAATGTAAACGACCAAAGCCCAAATTGAACGTAATTGATGAATGAAAATTTAATAGAGAACTGTTTAATGCGAAAATCGTTGTTTATTAGTGACGTTTATGGGTCGAATATTGCCGGTTTATTTAGAGTAGTAGGAGTTAGTAGGTAGAACATGAGAATGGTCACTGCGGCATTGACTGACTGCGACTGTATTCTTTGTTACAGGCATGCTGAGATCTACCTACGACCGACCAGACCACGAACGTAAGTTTACCTACTTCAAATTGTTAATAAGTTAATTAGTTTAACGCAACTAATATGGAAATAGTTTCATATTGAAAATAACAGCACATTGATGTAAATTGGTTCTCTTGATTAACCAAAAAAATAATATTTTGGAAAATGTTATAAGCAAGTTAAATTCTTATTCTTATTCTTATATGATGCAGTTTAAATTAGTATGATACTAATTAATGCCAACACTAAAATAAGATTCTTTTATTAAAATTGCGGGTAGTTTTACGTAAAATAAGTCGCCACTATTTGGTGCCAACTAAAACTACCCGCAATTGGCCAGCAATTGAATAAAACTCGTCTAATATTAGTGACAGCGTTGTATGGAGTTATACGAATTTGAATTTTAGCGTAAATAGAATAGGGGCTATTTTATTTTGCAGGATGTTAGTGAATTTTAGCTAGTTCGAGTGATTATCAGTATTTGGGCCTACCTATATAGCTACCGCATATGCAGTGTATTGTCTGTGTGTCGATTCTGTGAGTTTTTCCCATAATGAGGTCACAAATATAATATTTTGAATAATTAGTGAAATAATTACCTGTTTGACTTAGCGTCTTGTATGTATTGACAGTGTGTATCTGCATGCGTCGGAACATGGGTGAATCGAAATAGAAAACTTTATTTGTTTTTACATTCAATAAATTACTCAATATACCACAAAATAATCTACAGTTTCTTTCGCGAGACACTACTATTATAAAAGCGCAAGTTTGTATGTATGTAAGTATGTTTGTTACTATTTCACGCTCATCGGCTGCGCCGATTTCAATGAAATTCGGTATGGAAATAGTTTAGACCCTAGATTAACACATAGGCGACTTTGTTCCAGTAAAATAATATATTTCCCGTGGGATAATTGAGGTAGTGGGAAAATAGTAATCTACGCGGGTGAAACCGTGAGGCGCTACTAGTTCGATATAAATATTTAAAAACCTTTTTTTGTACGTTCTCTCCATCGGAATTCCCAGGAACGCGAACGGGAATCAAACACAAAAGGCTTGAAATAAAACAAATTCGCATAGAACTCTCGACATTATAGCCATCAATTTTTTCCATCCTACGAGCGCCGTATTGAGTAAATCTATCACTCTTTTACGGCGCTCACCTATACTGCTGTTAAGGCCTACTGTTGTTTCTCGATGCGATAATTCTGAAAAATTAAAGTCGCAGTAATTTAAGTGTCAGAAGGACATAGATACGCTTTCTTTGAAGTATCCTAAAAAGCTCGTTAGTTTATAATACATCACTTATAAGATAAGATGTCTGTCATGTTGACGAAACGTCGCGCACGCTGTTTCCCGCGCAAACACAACGCGCGCCAAGATACGCCTCATCCATCACGTCCAGGCGGCTGATAAAGCTTTAGTAATTTACTAATACTCGCATAACATTGAACACGAAGTTGAAGTCTATCTTTTTTCTTTTTTTTTTTCTTTTAATCACATTCAGACCCCTGCACTAGGATTCCTTGTGTCGCGGAAGGCATGGACACACACAATCACAGTATACAAACACCCGGGATAAATATCTACACTCATCGCACAAATGGTTGCCCCTGCCGGGATTCGAACCCAGGGTCCCGGAGACACAGAAGTCATGTCAATGACAATAACCACTGCGCCACGGCGACCGTCTTTCTACTAATATTATAAACGTGAAAGTTTGTATGCATGGATGGTTGTTACTTTGTTACTCTTTCACGCTAAAAGCCTGTAGACTTTTTTTTTTATTCTAAGGTATACCCTTAGAATAAAAAAGAAAAAAGGCTACTTTTATCCCGAAAATATGGACTTTTCCATCTGTTAGCGCCAGCTAGGCTGGTATATGCTATAGATTTCTTGTTAGTAGGTGAGATAGAATGTTAGAACATGAGTTACAGCTCCTCTATTTACACTGTTGATTGTTTTTCTAAACATTGTCAAATAATTTATAACTATATTAAATTATAAGTATACATTATTTTTCCCACTATGCTTATAGCCACTTCGCAGTAACTTAACGTTGAATGCATTGCAAGTTAACTTATAATACTTTAAATATTACAGCAACAAACAAAATATTACTACAATATCAGATGAGACAGTGGTCAAACGTAAGCTTCAAAAAGAATTCAGGTATGTATGGACTTTTTGTCGAAAGCATTTCGGAACTCGAGGTCCATTATAATCGCGAACCAATAGTACCTTCCATAAATAATTGCGCGCTCGCCGAACGCGCCGACCACTATTCGTCAAATAAATCAACTGGATTTGCATACGTTGTTGTGCAGAATATTTACACAAAACTCTACTTCGTACGTGTTCATCTGTGTACAAACAATACAATGTAAATATAGTGTCTTATCAATGCTTACAAATGATTATAAAACGATTATGAACACCAATAATTTAATCAAACTGATTAACATAGGAATTATTTGAAAAATCAAATATAAGCTTTATGTCACCACTCCTAAAATAACCTAATACACATAATATAATACATAAAACAAATCACGCTAGACCTAGAATGCTTACTGGCTCTCAAGCACTATAACCTGTATACACTATTTGTTTGGTGACAGTTTTTCAAACTTGAGGGTGGTAGCTAGGCACCGGGTACCACACAGGCGGGTATTCGAAAGTACCCTACCACCATACTGGGAATTCGATAACGGTGTTACCTTCACCGGAAGCTTAAGCCGTTGTTGGGGAACTAACCAGTGTCCGTCATTAAGTCTTATTGCTCAGATGCGCCAGATTTTCACCCAATGATGTCCCAATAAATTGAAGACTAAGTTAGTCTTGTGAATTTCCCGTTCTATATAAGAACTTCACCTAATAAACGTCTTATTTAGAAGCACTCGACCAGTGAGTACTTAATAATTTATTTACACTATAACTGAACTAGGCGAACTAACAGCCCTCCTTAAGCAAAAAGTTTTCCATTCCCGCACAACTTTCCCGATGCTTCCTCCGACATAAGTGAGCACTTTAGTTGTGCCTTTTATCTATAAGTAGCTGCGCCCCGCGGTATTACCCGCGTGGATTACGCTTTTCCCGCTACCTCAATTATCCCACGGGAACTATACTTTTTGCGGGATAAAAGTAGCATATGTGCCATTCCAGGATGTTGTAACCTATCTCCATGCAAAATTATATCGAAATTGGTACAGCCGTTTGAGCGTGAAGGTGTGACAGAGAATTTTTAATCATTTGCTTATCCTACGGAAACAGCAATTATTTTCGGGATGAAAAGTGTCTATGCCTATGTGTCAATACAGGGTCTAAACTATCTGTATACCAAATTTCATCGAAATGAGTGTAGCTGTTTGAGCGTGAAAAAGTAACAAACATACACACATACACACATACACATTTACATATAAACTTACACTTTTATAATATTAGTAGGATGCTAAGGATATTTTTTAGTCGAACAGTGGTTCGGGAGGCCTTTATATTAATGTGCTGCTATAGTGTGGTTTGATCGTCAGCGAAATAGCATAGACAACAACATAGAATAGATATTAAATACCATACAGTTTTGTAATTTTTGAATAAAATAAAATTGTTATAACTCGTATTAATCTCTCATGAACATTTTAGATAATTACTTTTCAACTATTTTTTTTTATTTTTTTATTTAAATTGATTCGTTTCTATGTTCGTTTCGTAACTATAGTGTCCCAGCTGAAGCCGAGAAGTCAGCAAATAATTCTGCATTGTCCTCTACCACAGAGGGTTAATAAAAGTTCCGTTGTGCCCGAAGTACCTAATGTAATATTAGCATATATTTTTACATGATTACCTGTCTAATCTGAATGATATCTTGAAAAATATAAATATATCCTTATTTCTATTGAAACGTATATGATATTGTAGTAACAATATAAGGTTTTCATCAATTCATCTCTTTCGCCCGTTTTATTCTATTTTGTGAAAATATTTAGCACGAAATTAATTACTGGTGACAACTCTTGTCAATTTTCAAGTTTGCTACTATGATGAGTACTTTACTTATGTACTTTCAAAGGCTGTCCTATCTACACGACAGATGATCTGGGTGCGTCTAACGAGCGACTGACAAACTTGCTTAGCGGCGGAACACGAGTGTGATCGATATCAGTTCGGAGGAATGGTATCTATAGGAGCTTGGTTCTCAGTTACACATTCCTATTGTAAAGATTGTTGTAAATTAGGCATTATGATAAAAACTTTCACAATATCAAACACAATTATCAATTCAACAAAAGTTGTAAAACTTATTATGCCTCACTGTCGCAGATATGTAGAAATTGAATAATAACAATATTTAGAAAACGACACAGTTAATTACGCTGATTTGACAACACTTCTAATATGTACTTTTTAACTAACCAGCGGTCCGCTTAGGCTTCGCACAGGTAAAAAAATTTAAAATTATAAGGATCCTTAATTATTTGAAAATATAATATAGCCTATAGATGTCATTCGGGGATAGTGTAGCTTCCCGACTCCCGTGAAATAATTTTTCAAATCAGTTCAGTAGCCTATTCAACGCAGACAACGAAACAATCAATCAAATCTTTCCTCTTTATATTATTTGTATAGATTACAACAACCACTCAACTCACACACACACACAGTCAAAACGACAGTGCAGAAGTACAGCGGCGCTTCAACGCGATCTAGACAAGAATCCGGCAAACTGTGCGCTCATTACACAGCGTTCTATAACCGACAAATTGCGTTCACCGCGATTGTTTACTAGTTAGCAGCAACTCGGTGATTCTCGACTAGTTTGCGAGTTTGATAATCGAGCGAGTTCGCGTGAACGAGCTAACTTGGTAGCAGCCGCGCGAAGGCGACGCCGTTTGATGGAAGCGTTTAGTTTCACAATAAGGTATATATATATATACATATGCATAGTAGTTATTTCTCTAAAACAAACTCACACCTTAAAGTACCCCAAACGTTTGAAGCGATCGACTTGCTTGAATGGGTAACCGCTGGTTAGCGATCGGTATATTGATTTCTGTTTTGAAGCGATGATAGCTCAGCGGTGGGAGCGTCAGCTTTCAAATTAACCGACGCTGGTTCGATCAACGGATTGAGCTCCCGGTGAAAGTAACAACGTTATCAAGCTCATCATGGTAGTAGAATGCTTTCGAGTACTTGCCTGCCTAGCTGCCACCCTGAAGTTTGAAAAACTGTCACCAAATACATAGTGTGTTCAGGCAGCAGTCCTTGAAAGTCAGTAAACATTCTAGTTCTAGCGTCATAACATCTTCGACCACATTGTAACTAACCATCAAATGGTCAGGATAGCTTATACCCTGAAATAACTTAAGAGGTACTTTTTATCCCGGAAAATGTTCCCGTGGGATAATTGAGGTAGCGGTGAAACCGTAGTGCACGCGGGTGAGACCGCACAGCGCATCTAGTACTTTATAGTTTTCAACGTTGACGGATCCATGCACGCTGCTGAAGTCAGATCAGGGTGGACTAGCGTAGAAGGAAAGTAAACCATGGCCCTCAGGGCGCGGCCGCGGGGCGCTATTAGTCATTTATACATTGTGTAATAAATATTTCCCTATTATAAATGAATGTTGCATGACACATTGAATTTCAATAAGCTACACGAAAGAAAATGAACACAATATACAGTAGGTACAAAACATTTTAAACAGTGCACTCACTATGTTTTTCCTTCATTTTCACACAAAGGGATGTGAAATATCTTCCCGGGTTCCCGTTACAATACCTGCCGGGAGCCCTGCCCTGGTGGGGAACCCTGCGATGTTATTAATAGCATCAATACCGTTATTATTTGCTGGCCCTTGAATACATTATGCTTCACCTGCTGTTTATTGACTGTGATAATTGTATTTAGGTATATTCGCTCTACTTCATATGACTTAGTTATACATTCGACTCCGCTTGTCTTCTTAAATACCAATTGCGTTGCATTTGTTTTGAAACGGAAATAAAAATGTAAAAACTATACGCGATAAAACCCGTTTCAATTTAATCAGTCAACATATGAACACTTCGTAAAATTTGTGATTGTATATAAGCCATGTGAATGACACTAACCACTGCGCCACGGCGACCGTCGATCGTCGTAGATCTCCGCAAGCTATAGACTTCCATAAATCGTTATAGGTATATTGTGTGATATCCCATCACGCAGTACGCACAGTGATGATTGAAAAATAGACCGCCTGAATGACTCCGATATAGCACGATTCAACAACTAGCACTGATGGTTTACCCTCCTCAGCCACCTACCCAAGCATCAACCACGACAAGCGCTACTTAAGGTTTTAACCATTGGCTAATTAGACAATTTTGAGAGCTATCGACTTATGTTTTTGAATGTCCTACATGTTTAAGAAACTTCCTAAAAATACCACTCTCAGTTCATAAAGGCTAATTCATATCGAACAAAATTTGATTTCATTTGCTAATCCATTAGTTAAAAAATATTCTTGAGCGACGTTTTTCCTTTAATAAAAAATCTCGCGGTTACGACAAATGCTCTTGATACGGTTTAACACCAGAAGGAAGGAATTTGAAAAAATCTAAAATGTGATTAGTAATTTTTATTTCAGCCCATAAGTAGTTCATCTGTAAAGTAAAGTTTTGTAATATTCTGAATAAACACACGCATTTGGATTTTTTCCGCCCCTTCTGCCTGTAAACTCCCGCGAGTCTCTGTAATGTTATCGGCACCTGTTAAGCCCTTAAGAAATTTGAATAACTTGCCCTGCTTTATGACCGGAAATATCTCTGCCTAAATCACATAACTAACTCACAGAGAGCACAATACATAAATTAGAGTCATTCCGTCGTAATGTCTCCCAAGCAAAGCTCAATAACAATACAAAAAGCTCATTTCGCGAGACATTTTAAAACTCCTTTTTTTACAAATGAAAAGAGCACTCATCGCGACGCCTACCTGAAACGCTTCGAGTTTAACGAAGGACAGCGTCGTTAGGAGGCTCAATTCAACGGAATAACGGAAAAACTGCGTTATCGACGTCACGATCGGACGTTACTCCGAGTCAGAGGCGCGCTTACAGCAAACTGTACTGAATAGGCGCGGGAGAGGTAGCTTAGCTAGCGGAATGGGACAACTTTTAATATTGGATAATGAGGTGCAAATAATGAGTTTTCCGGCCAGGTTTTATCCAACAGCCATTTAATAAACATCTTTGGCATTCCATGACATTTTACTTTGTAAAGTTCTATCAAAATTGATTAAGATTGTTAATACAGCAACGTTACCATAACGAATATGTTCCCAAATCAAACAAAGCTATTGAAATGTGATGACATTAAACGAGACAATCAATATAAACTCTACAGAAATTTACAATGTAAGTAAATATACATTTTACGTTGGTGGCATACGTAAATAAGGACGTATTGAAAAACTATTCGAATCTGCTTAACGTGTACAAAAGGTAACCTATCTCAGCAGGCTGTGACATATAGCACTTTCGGATTCACAGACTAGTGCGCAGTGAATTTGCATTATTTTTATCGCTTTGAGTCCTGCCACTCGAGGAGCAGGCTCGAGACTCGGCTTTGTCACCGACGACAATAGGCAGTGAGTCCACGTTTTGTAGTTACGCTGTTTTTAACGCGTCGCGATGAAAAATTACTCTGTTATTGTAAAGACGCGCCGCGCCGCCTTATCTTCTCGAATAAAATTGCAACTACTCGGAGACTTGGAAAATGGATGAGTCTGCTTAAACATCGCACTGTAGCTTTGCGAACTGACTTAGCGCGATGACACTCGCATTTTCAAATATTTTTTTTCGATATTTAACATAATCGCCTTTATCGGATCGCGGCCCATTTTCAAGGTTTTATTTGATTTGTTTTTAGCCAGTTTTCGATCAGAATGGCAGTGCGGTTTCATTATTAGTTCCGGAAACGTTTGCGGCCTCTCCAAAGTTGTTCAGACCGTTCAGACGTCGAAGAGGCGTCATTATGCTATCACGACGAGTAAAAATTTAAGATAACTATTATACGTTCCGTATGCAAATTGTAATCGATTATGTTCGTTTAGGAACGTTCCCGACGAACGGAAACTGGAGAGAGCGTCTAATTATCGACATCTCTGTGACACGAAAATGAGCTTTCTGATAGTGACGTCGTTTTAATAGCTCGTGACGTAATCCTTGATCATTGCCGTAATGTTTTTTATATATATTCTATATATATATATATATATATATATATGGTTTTATAGATTCAAGTTTAGATACGAATTCAAAGAAAGATTTAAAAATCTTGATGTATTTTACATATATGTTGTTATAATATCATTGAAACGGAACCTTCTCAAATAACGCTAATTCGTTTAACGGATTTGGATTGTACTCCTCAGATCCTCCGTTTTTTTTTTCAATTTGTCTGCCTAAATATTTTATAAACACATCTTATAGGGTGGAACGAAATCTATTTAAATACCTATAGATTGGCATGTATACAATAGACTGAGATAAAACAAACTATTACGGATCGTTTTATAAAATGTTGCACTTGTTAAAAGCTTAACCTCTATGTCGGTGTCTATTAAAAAAGCAGTTGTTTTAATAAAGTTTAAAGCTTTCTTATCTGCTCTTATCTTATCTTTCTGCTCTGTAATTACAATTCAATTTCAAAATATCTTTATTATCAACATAGAAGGTTATATATATGTACATTTTTAGTGTAAGTTAAATCCTAAAAGTACAATGAAATAAATAGTATTACACTCTCTCTGCTCTGTAATTACAGGCACCTTCTTAAATTATATTAATACAAATGCCACCCTTTGTAGTTATAGCCGCGATTTTTAAATTATGTAAACGCCTCTTACACAACTTACCTTTTCTGTCGAGAATATGCACCCGCACGTCGCACTTTTCTCGAGTTTTTGCCATTTTTCGCTTCAAGATATTATTATGGCCGCCCAAGGAGTCATTCTCCGTATGCCTATTTATAATTTGCGGGTGTTTGGTATCCGCTATCCTCACAGGAGTACCGGATATTGCCACTTCTATCCGGTTAAACATGTTTTATAACCGACCTTTTTCTCGATTATTGATATTTTTTTAGGATCTCGACATGGATTATGATTTCATATGTCTCGGCCGAATAAACGGACTCAGTAAATAATCCATCGGCCGAGAACTTGTAGATAAGAGACCCGGCGCGTGAGGCCTCTATTTATATTGAAAATATTGCGAGGGTCTCAGCTCGACTCCAAAAATTGGTTTATTCATGTTTCCAATCATCAAACTCATCAGAATTTCATTTCGTCGACGGAATGTCTCGTAATTCAGAAAAAGTCGCATCCCGAAACAATTTGTCGAAACTCCGTCGACATTCGAAAAGCAAATAGAGAAGTATTTTAAAATATAGCCGAGTGAAAAAATGTTCGCGAAAGTTTATTGTAAGGGAATGGGCAATTTGAGTTTATCTTGCGACGCCGCGGGCACTCGCGCTAACTTCGCGAACTTCGATAAAACAATATTATCATTCGACTTGTATCGTCGCAAACACCCCGCCCCGCCCCACCCCGCCCCGTGACGCGCCTATGCTGCTTCTAATCAAGAGGTAACAGAGTCGGTATCTGAGATGTCATCAAATTTAACCGGTCCTCTGTTCATTAAATTGTTTTGTTAATTTTTTAATATCATAAATTAGGAAGTTTATGCATATATTAAGTGTTTTACTGCGCATCAATTAGGTGTATATACTATTATATTGCATGTGTATACCCGGTTGTACACCTTCAAAGATTGAATCCTTCGGTTTCTTTTTACTAAAAATAACAGATTGAAAAAACGATTCCACCCGTTTTCAATAAACTTGATTTTAAAAGCTTTTCAATGTAACTTCCACATCAAGACGTAACTTTGTTACGTGCGCTCGGGTAATTGTTTCAATTATCTAATTGAAAAAATCGTTTCTCAAATGTTGCAACTCTGTTACTACAACTGTTGTATCCCGAACACTCACTATTGTCGAATACTCTGTATAAGGAGTCTAAAAAGTTATATATATATATATATATATACATAACTTTTTATAATTACATTATCTTATACATTAACTTATATATATATATATGTACTATGTACCTATTATACGGCTTTACTCACGTTTATAGTCGAAGTATTCGTACCAAAGTTTAGGGCATGTCAGCTGACCAACATCAGGTGAGTTTACGCTGCCAGATCGCGGCGACCACTCTGATCTAGCAGCGTAAACTCACCTGATGAAAAATTACTTTCAGGATGAAAAGTAGCCTATGTGTTAATCCAGGGTCTAAACTATATCCATACCAATTGTAACCGAAATCGGTTGAGCTGTTTGATTGGAAAGGAGTAACAAACATACACACCACACACAAACCTTTATAATATTAGTGGGATTATATAATGACTTTGATTATATAATAGGCTGGCCGGTTGGCACAGTTGGTAGCACTCTGCCTTCTGAGCCGCTGGTCCCGGGTTCGATTCCCGGACAGTTCAAACATTTGTGTGTATGAACATGTCTGTTTGACCTGTGTCTGGGTGTGTATATGTATATAAGTATATGTATATAAGTATATATATATCCGTCATCAGGTTACCATAGTACAGACTCTGCCTAGTTTGGGACCTGAAGACTTTGTGTGAATGTTAATAATTAAATATAATGACTCTTTATTATCACTGATAAACAAACTCAAATTTCAGTATGTCTGTAATTCAAATCATTTATTTATCCAAGTACGTGTACGTTTACTTTATTTAGTTTAGTGTAGCAGTGCTCACTGACACTATCGGCGTTTGAAGAGTTATAATACTGGTATGAGGAGTAAAATGACGTTTTTTTTCTATCCAATTTATTCATTCCATTGTCTCTTTTTTGTGTAAACAAACATAGTGAGTGTACTGAGCTCTCGACATTCAATAATAAAATTACACTCAATCATTAATAATAAAATAGGTAATAATATTAATGTAGTTTCTATCTATTCCTACAAGAATTTTAATAACTGTTATTTTTCGTTATGATTTCTTCGTAAAGTTGTTAGTTAAGTAATTTCAGTATTAACAGTAATAACGTGTCAATATTAAAATAATAATAACAATATACCTAGTATACTAAAAATGATATTATTATAACTATTATATAATAAAATAAAGTTACAAATATTATTAATATTCGAAAACACAATCATTTTAAGTAAAGACATTGGGAGGCCTGTATTACAAGTATAAAAGCATGTATGCAACCTTTATTTGGCAGTGACATGCTCAAGTATAAATGGTACTAATAATGACCTCTACAAATACATATGTATAGATTTGAAGTAATTTATATATAATGACTAGAGCAGCTCTTGCTCCAGGGATTTTGGAGATATATGTAATCCTAGATATATCTGCGTAGGTTGGTAGCGACGTCTTGTTCAAAGGTTGAGCCACTTTGAGCCACGGTAATGAGTCGATAGCTCATCCTGCGGTTTCATTTGAAACTCCCAACTCATCGAGTACTTGTCGAATAGTTGCCAAGATTTTGTGAGCAATATTATTTGAAGTTTTCTCATCATGGATTCGAAACTTCAAAGCAATCGTGAAATTAGTTGAGCCATTGTTGACAGTATGTTGATTACACAGGAAGTTACCGAGGCATGCCAACTCGTGAAAGTGATCATTAGTTTTAAATTATTGTTAATTTATAGTTCCCAATTTATATACAAAAACCAAATTTACAGATAATTTGACATACTGCCCTCAAATGTTCTGTTGGCGTATAAGTGTTTAACGACTCAATCTAGTACATATATAATTTTTTTTAAAGTTAAGCTTACGTTTGACCACTGTTTCTCCTGATCTTAATTGACGACGTGGTCTAAGGTGTAGCATGCAAACTTAGAAGGAACCTATTCACTAGCGACTTGAAGATTTCGGGGTTATGTGTGTTTTAATTATCATCCAAAGACGTGCATATGAATATATGAATATGCGAGATACAACCAAAGACTTTCTCAAATTGACTGATTACTTGATTGGATACAAGTCTATTTCAACTCTTAAGTTTAAAGTAATTATTCTGAATGAAATGTTCTATTCATAAGTTGTTAGCCCGAGTAGATCAGTCTGCAAAAGTATTTTTATTATTATTCAATTTTGAATTTCATCAATCGCCATCAATGGCTCCCCCTCGAAGCTCCGACTGCAAAGTTTTCCACTAATTAAGTACCGACACAGTTTGGCCCGAAGCGAATATAAAATTGCGAGTAAAACCTCTTCACATTTTATTACATTTCGCTGAATTTTAGGAATACTTTCCCTTTAATTATTACAATCCATTCTTTGTAGCAGTATTATTTGTAACAGAATAAAAACAAATTTTATCGTATTTGATAATGTTAAATTAAGATTAATACAGATTTTTTTAAAAGTATGCTTGTAAATAAAAAAACATACTATATTAAGCATAAAAAATACTTACTCGGGAAGGTTACTGTGATTATAATAATGGAAGACAAAAAAGTAAAATATTCGGTGACAATAATATCCAAACAAGTTTATAAACAAGAAGACAATTAAAATATAAACACAATAAAAATTGACAAACTGCCATCCAGCACCCTGTTGTCGAGAAATTAATTCTCTATCTAAGCACCAATTACAGAAGCGTCCGAAGCGCCTCCGCCGGACGTCAGATACTCAGCTCAATCGCAATTATTTCCTACTCGAAAGAAAACTAGAAGTCGACTTTAATGGCGGCCGAGGGAATACGAAGGTTAGACGTCACGGGGCCGGGACGACTTGCCACTTGTTACTAATACACAATTATAGTCGATGTAATATTCCAAAGTATGAATCACACTATAAAGGCGATTTGTTTGTCTCTTTACTCCTTCACGCTGAAACAACTGAATGGATTTGCATAACATTTGGAATTCGTTCATCGCGGCCATAGGACTCTCACTGCTGGACATATGCCTCCCCATATAGGGGGGATTTACCAATACATGAACCAATGGGTTCATGTATTGTTAGACCTATTGTTATGTCAAATAAATATATTTGTATTTGTATAAGAAATGTGATGTTCGAATTAGGCTAAGTTTTAAAAGAAAATTTTGTGAATACTACTTCTTAATTAATTTAGAAAAGAATAGAATATAATAATAGAATATTATACTTTATTCAAGTAATTTTATGTCGAATAGTTCAATACAGTCAAGAGCCCCGTATCATCAAGTCTAATATAATTCCATGATCTGCAATCTTTCATACATTCTATACTTAGATAAGAATTTCCAACGTCGCGAGTTATAAAGGCTCTTGTCCCGGGGTGGAAAGCCAGGTGTGACGTCACCGGGCGCTGCGCTCTCTAATTGGTGCAATTATACCGAACACTTTGTTTTGTTGTTCTGACGTAAGGAGCGCATTAGAACTACACGAGCATTTCAAACATGGTAATATCACGAGAGCTGGTGAGCAGTTTTGGACAGGTTCTTGAGGCACTACGAAAAATTTTAAAATTATCCTTGAAGAAACCCTAAATGAGATAGTTGAGGTCTGGCTGAAAGGTAGCGGCCCGATACCAACTTGAATTTCTTAGAGGGGATTTTATTATCGATTATATTATTCAAGGTTACTTCAAAGACAATTATAAAAAATTTCGTAGTGCCTCAAGAACCTGACCAAAACTGCTCACCAGCTCCCGGATTATAACTACAAATATCGATTAATGTGAACCATAAAATAAAGTTATAAGCAGCGTGCGCAACACTGCAATGTTTGATGATTGATCTGTCAGTTTTGTATTGAAAATAATAGAACATACAAGTATTATATAGGCATTTAAAATAATTGAAACTAGACCGACAGTCATACACTTATAATAAAGTTAATACCAGTTTTTTTTTCGTTACCGCATGTAGGAGTGTTCTGAAACGAGCGTCCTCCCTCGCGGTTCCCGAGTAACTATAATATGGGATTCTTCAAAGAAGACTTAACAGAGTCTTAAAAATGATTGTCAACGTATTATAATGCTTCCAGTATTACAGCTATTTGTATACATTTGTCACTATATTACTGTTACTTAATTTTGATGCCAGTCATTAGGTCCAACTGAAAATCAGCTCAACAACCTCAACAGTTACAAGCATGCTGAGTAGGACCTCATTCTTGGTATCGCGCAATACTACCTACAATGAGGAATTAGGTATCTGTTCTAGTGTCTTTTTTAATATCTTCAGTATTTGTTTGCCGTTTTTCTGTGCTTATGTGTATTTTGTCTTGTGTCCGTTTTTTGTTATAATTCAAGTATGCTATGAATATACGTATTTACTTTCAATTGCCCTAACATACCAATAAATATACATCATGTCACCTAAAAGATGTCCACTGCTGGACATATGCCTCCCCATATACGTTAAACTTGTGTAATGTACAAAATTGACTTGACGACTTGAGGTTTTATATTAGGAACGTCAAAACGAAATAAATAATAAGTAACACATTCCCCATCTCGCACAAGTGCATCATCATAAAGCAACTGTTCATCAACATCGTAAACTAAAGTTTAAAAATGCACTCGTAAACCGCCCGTAACTATGTAATAACTTGCTACGTAGAATCTACGCTGTAACTAGTGCTACGCTGCTACGGTACTACGGCGTAGCGGTTCAAATAGATGCTCGTGTAAAAGTTAATTGAGTGGAATAGAGCGAATGCAATTTTAGAAATATCTTTGGGTCGTTTAAAAAGAGAAACTTTACAATTAACTTTCCAAGCCGAGTTTATATTATACTGTAGCAGTTTATAAATTCGTCACATTTTAGAAGACCACGCCTAAAAAGCAAACGAAACCCTCCCTCAGATCTCTCTACCTAATAGATTTTTAAAAATTTCTATTACAATCTTTATAAAGATAATTTTAAACACAATGCGAAACATTGGGCGGCTTTATTAGTCATAGCGATACCTGAACTAACATGAGATACCATTAAAGTTACGCCCCACGGTAAATGTCATATCGGTTTGTAACATCATTAAATTTAAATATTGTACAGAAAACAATCGTATGTTGGATTGCAAATGCGACATGACTTTGATAAAACACCAACGTGACGTTTTATAAGTCACCAGAGAACAAGGTCTTACTCCTTAGTGACAGAGCTTACGACTCTACCTCTGACTCTACACTGAATAAACACAATATTATCTTGACACGAAAGCGCAGAAATTTGCGAGAACGGACTGCTCTAGACATTTCGGAAATAGTCAACGCTAAAATAATACAGTGGTAGAGTCGTAAACTGTAACAGACAATGGAATTACTCGCATGTGGCTGATATGATAACGCTGTGCTTTCGTGGACTGAACCGCAAACTTTACGTAGTCAGTAATGTACAAGAAATAATATCCAATCCAAGCATATACTATTGAATGGTAGAGCAGAGCATACGCTTTTTGTACTGCCCGTTGTATCCGTTACAAATATATCCTTAAATATTTATGAAATTCATATTATTGAGCGCTGTGATGAGGCAGTAATGACAGATGCTCTTATCATTATCTCAGCCATAGGACATCCTGCTGGAAATTGGCCTTCCTCACTGATCTCCACAAGGACGGGTTGGAAACGGCCCGCATCCAGCCCTTTTGGTTTCCATTCGAGAACCATTGGACCTCAAAGGCCGTCAGTTCTTCGAGTTATGTTGCGGATCAGTAAGTTGAAGTGGCTATGGGCCCAACTTGCTAATCTTCTGGGCTCTGTCAGTGACTTTCTTTTTCTACAGATCCCCTCATTTTTTATTCAATCGCGTAGAGAAACTCCGAGGATAGCGCCCTCTCCATAGCTCGTTGTGCGACTTTGAGCCTACTCACATGGCCCATAGTCAGTCAGTCAGCCTACAGTAATGCTCAATCAATTACCACAAGTAGATAGCTCAATCAATCTCTTATTAATATTATTAAGAGATGTATTTATCCTATTTATATTCTATATATATTTCTATATATCGTTGTTCTCCCAAACTTCCTTCCGAAAAATAATAATCTTTCTCAAATAATATTACGTATCATATTAGTTATCATATTTTGATAATCGATTAAATAGTACATAAATGCTCTCCAAATGTGATATCATTCAAAATTACATTAAAATTGAGGAATTTTAGAGCTATACACCGAACAGAAATAGGAAGTATAAATCGATCGATTAATTTATTCATAATTAAGGAAACACCGTTTTGTTTCCGGGACGATGCCTTTATTTATATTTCTAAGTATAACGTTGAAAATTACACTTCTAAATTTTCTTAAATTTACTGACAATCGTAGTACCATTCTAAACTTATAAATATTTACTATGCATACTCTGCTGCGGTAATAAAGTTAGATCATGAAAAATGTAACATAACTTTTACCTGGATGCAAAAAACATCATCAACAACAATTTTATATTCAAAACTAAACAACCAACAATAAATTGTACATAATTAAGTAAACAATAGTAAGCATTGAACCCAGCTTCCCTGTATATGCTGTATATCCTGTATATCCAGACATAAAGGCAACCAATAAATATTAAAATAAACCATTACACGGGAGCTGTCACACAATAATTACAGTTAATCGGTCGACGGCCAATTAATACAATATTTAAAGCACGTGGCTGGCTGTAAGTCGACGAAATAATTAAAATACACACGAATATACAGATTCCAACGCTGTGTGCGGTAAAAGCGCATTAATAATTCCTGAATCGAATATCCACCTCACTCGGACCTATTCTAAAACCAGACCAAAATGAACCGCCATTGGATCGCCGTGAATCGTGGCTGTTCCCGACATAATACCCGCCAAAGACAAACAATAACACCCGCTTTATTTTAAGATACCATAGAAACACGAGCGTTCCCGATCAGTGAGCCTTCTTACGACACTATTTCGGGCTCTTTACAATGACAGTCTCGAATTTCTTGATAAAAATTATTATTTAAGAAAATCTCCTTGATTATACAATGGATAGTGATAGATTTATGACCTTCAAAATAAAGCTGCGTTCGAGAAACAGTCGGCATTCCAAGTGCAGCGACAACGTTCTCTTTTATTTCCATTTCGCTCATCAAAAGTCGGTCAGAGCCACCATTCCGGCCTTTTTGTGCGGAAGGAACGTGTTTGATGGCTCTTTTAAAGTTCTAAAACTAGACTGGATTAAGGCAGTTTTGTTTGTGCAGTCGGTCGGCTGCAATAAAGCAGGCGATGGTTAGCTCTGCAGTTTGGCAACCGAAATGGCGTTAAAAACTAAGGCAAAATACCTAGTTGTTGAAATAGCTGGCGTTACGTGAGCGAACGTGACCGAGACGCATTTTGGCAAACGATCTGACGGCTCCGGGTGAAGACAGTGCGATGACACGATTTCTTCCTTGTTAATGTTCAACTCACAATTTTAAACGTATCTCCAAAGCTCCGAGGTGATAACGCCATAATGTTTTATTGAGATGACGTCATGAATAAGAAATGTTTCAATATTCTGTAACACACTTACTATCTAATTCAGATTCCCAACTTCTTAGTTATGCGTACAGTGAGTGAAATAAAGATTTCACTCTGTTATTTCAAGACATAGTATCAAATTAAAACGACTAACAGTCGTACGGCCACTAATGGCCGGTTTAACGAGGTTTAACCCACGGACGCGAGTCGCGTTCGATCCGAAATTGTTTTTCCCAATCGTTGCGACTGTCGGCGGCGCGGCGCGGCGCGTGGCTGGCGCGCTTCCCGCGAGCTACGTGGTTCGCCTGCAGATCGCGCGCCGACCGATGGGCAGACAGTTCGTACGGAGAACGGAGCCATGCGGAAGCAAGTCCGTGCCAACTCGTCGTAATATCGTCGGCTTTTCCATTTAATTCCGTTCGAATAGCGCTTAATAGACAATCTGAATGTGAATCATCACTATCGATAGATATCTATTACAAAGATTCATAGTATGCTCAATTTTCTTAAATATTTAGAAATATTTAAATGTACTCACATACTTTTTATGATTTAAGAATATTTTTATTTAGAATAGAAATAAGCTTCATGTGAACGTCTTCCTTGCGTGACACATAACATCAGGTCCCGTTTCCAAACATAAACCTCACAAGTGCCAACGAGATTGCTTCTCGGCTCAAATTGGAACCTCCAAGACAAGGCCACTTGAAGCGAAGCCTCGGCCCAAGGCCCGCCGCCGCCGTCGCCGCCGTCACCGCTCCGCTCGTCTTTCATCGCTCCCTTCGAACACTACTGGCAGGCTAGAAACAAAGCTATACTGATTCGATTTAGCTACGAACGAACGGGATCTTCTTTGATGTGTCGAATGAAAGGCAGCGATCCGACTGTAATACACTTAGCCGGGCCATTTCAGCCCCCTTCCCCTCCCCCTAGCCTCTGGATGCACTCGTACCGGGTTCAATAAGATTTTCATTAAGCGTTGAAAAGTTTTTAATGAGCACGGATTTACAACCCTTGCTCGAGAGCTTCAGTATTTTGGGACAAGTATTTGTTAGATTTTATATTTTTCTGAAAAGGCTAATAAGCATATTATTGTAAGAGAGAATGGTGTACTAATGAGAAAAAAAGGTTATTTATGTGACTTTGAAGGCCTTTGATTACAGATGTTAAAAACTTTTTTTTACACATAATCTTTATAAGGCATGAAATCTGTTCATAACGTCATATGTCGGTACCCAGAAATGTTTGGCTAGCACGCGAATTGATGAACACAATTGTATGACATAATTCCTCGGAGTTTTTTTCTACATATATTTATTAAACCTCCTTGTATATATACAAGGAGGTTTTATAAATATATGTAACATATTATTATATACATTTGCCATATAATACAATCAATTAAGTACGTCGATCGACGATGTATATGTATACAGCAAAATTGCACGTGTTACGAGGAAAACCAACGTTGCAAGGTTTATTTTACGGAAATAGATTTTTAAAGTATTCAACGGTAAGGAAAACGAATCTTTTTGCGGAAATTAGTTATAAGTAGCGAGCAAATAGGGCCACATCTGATAAGGCCGGCCGGCGGCTTTCTTCGGTTCACGCCACTTGATTGATGCCTTTATTGCCCTCTGCCACCACCACTACCACCGCCGCGCGCCGCCGCCATTACGTGAACACACTGTATTAATTTTAAAAAACAGTATGCTATTCCACCGATACGAACAATCCTGGAGTCTTCAAGTCGCGAGGTGATAGGTACTTTCTAGGTTTGCATGCTAAATCTTAGACAACGTCATCACTTAACATCAGATTAGACAGTTGTCAAATGCAAACTAAGTAAAAAAGTAAGTAAAAGGTATATAAGTAAAAAAAACATTTTGAATTGTTAAAGTTACTGATAACCTCAACCATGTATAATTAACTACACCATCAAACTATTTAAGAAGAAACATCCCAAACATAATATACGTTATACAAGACAGTAAATAAGTAACAAAACCGTGTATCGTCTTTCGAAAATTTCCTAAAAAGGGACAAATCTAATGAAACCGAGGGAATGCGAGCTCAACTCTCGGAACGTATTTGTCACACGTAAAAAAGTTACAAGAAATCAGATACACCGTTTTACCCCAACTACAGCGCGCGCGGGGCGGGAGAGGGGTGGGGGCTGTCCCCTCTCGGAAGTACTGCCTTACTCGGTATAGGCCGGCTATTTCCTTAGCGTGGGATATCAGACATGCCACGTTAATGCACTAGCCGGCTAGAAATACTAAGCTTGGCTTACTTTTTTATGTTTGTTGAAATATTTTAAAGAAATTGCGCTTGGTGTACAAGAAATACTTAATAAGCTATTTCATGAAACTTGTGTGGACTTTTGGTCGTGATGAAATCTTTGATGCATTGCACATTACTGACAGACGTAACTAACAGTTACGTGCTGAGGCTCGCGCTCGCCGCCTGGCACGATCATAACTCCCAGATGAAGAACTGCAAATAAGTTCGAAACTGGTTGGAGAGTAATTTTCCAGGGTTTACCACGTGAGTCCTAGTCGGTTTGTTACATCACAATTATGGAAGAAACTCGCGATAGTTTTCAGACTCATATATACAATTGTTTTTTTTAATGGTTAGAAGCTGACCATTGTCTCACCTGATATTAAGTGACGACGCGGTCTAAGGTGTTGCCCGTTTGTTCAATAGTCTGAGATATTTAAAACTATGTCAGTAGGTACATAAATCGTGTCCTCCCACTCGTCTCGTTCTCTCCAAGTGACAATAGTCAGTGTTGCCGTATTAACAAAAGCATTTTTAGCTCTTTTAATACGCGCTGGCTGTAAGATCTACATTAATAGTTAAGAATTGTGGAGTCTTCTCTTCTTACGTATATTACAACATGGGGTTGGATAAATATAAGTAATAACGCAAGCTTTGCGTTGATTATCTAAGTATAGCTGTCTGACTTATCTATTAAGAGCGATTTTTGAAGTGATGGAAGCGTCGGATGTCAAACTTACGGGCGCTGGTTCGATCAACGTTTGATCTATGGATTGAGCACCCGGTAAAGATAACATCGTTATCAAGCTCAGATTGCTAGTATAGTGACAAACTCAAGTTTGAAAAACTGACACCGAACACATAGTATGTTTAGGAAGCAGTCCTTGAAAGCTTGTAAGCATTTCAGGTCTAGCGGGATAGCATCCTTGACCACATCGTCACTGACCATCCAGTGAGATAGCGGTCAAACGCTACATATATACATTATTAAAACGTGCTTCATTGGTAATAAAAGAAACATTTAATGCATTTATTTTATTTTTATTTTATATTGTTTAGCTAAAATACTTGGAATGATTTACCTCTGTGGTCACCATGTGTAGCCTAATATAGTGAATATGTACCATAATGAACACATTGCAAAATCTATTTCAAAATAATAGCCTTGAGTTGCTTGTCAGATCTTCTCAGTGTGGCTCTATTTATTTTGGACAGTGGCGTTTTTAATATTAATTAAAAACATATTAACGATCATGCGTTTATGCTTAAAATGAATTACTGTATTTTATTTATGAAATTTTAGCTCTAGTTTGCCCGTACATTATAGGTGGCATATTTAATTCGGGAATCACACGAAACTTTAGGTAAGTAAAGCAACGAAAAGGGCTAAGTTCAGAAAGAGATAATTGCACTTGAAACTAAAGACTCGACCGTGGTTTTAGTAATTTGTTTTCATTTAACGTTATACCTACTCTCAGTTTGAAGGTATGTGAGAGTACTTGGATCATTTAGTTAATAATAATTAAATCGACAAACAAACGACGTGCAATTTTTTTTAAAATCAGGTTGTAGTTATTCAAGTATCGTTATCAAAGTTGTAGTCTTTTTACTTAGCATGAATATAGAGGAATGCTCCATCTTATATATTATCCCAGTTGTGTATATTTTAGACTTATGTGCTATGTGTATGGGTATGACATTCTCATACTAATCCTTGTGTGTGCCAAAAATGCCAACTTGCAATTAGGTTTTGAATTTTGAGTTTGCCGATGGTAAACCACACAAGTTAAATGAATACCCTTTAGCGTGTAACCATTAGACTTGGGTGTAAAGTGTTTGTTCAAACTCTGGGCTTGCATGCCACGCGACCCCGTCGCGGCCTCACCGGGCATATACCATGCATATATCATGTTTTAGTAAGCTATCATGTATTGAAAGTGTTTCGTGCCAATAAATATATTTGTATACCCTAGACTGAGACGTTCAGCGCCTGCATCCGCCCACAGACTAAAACTGTGGCTTACTGCTTATTTTGTTCACTTAAAAAAGAAGGAATATTTCTTTAACAATGCGAAGAACTTGGATGCATTAAATGCATCTATTAATGTCTAAAACTTCATAAATCAATAGATTACTTTACGTAATATTTTTCATTTGGCAATTAATATGAAAATAATGAGACAAACCTATTTCAAGTGAAGCTGGTAAGTGCAATCGAAGTTGATTGACTCGGCGATTTGTTATAGTACCTTTCTATATGATACCATTTAGTTAATGTTAATTCGCAAAGGTTTCCGAAAAATATATTTATCCCGCTGCCAGTGGAAAGATCCAAATTATTATATATTAAATTATTAAAATAGTCATATTCTAGTATCATTTTCCTACAATAATTGTGTTGGGTAAATTAAAGGTTAATTTAATATTGTTTCTGTATTTATCATATATCAAAGTTTTTGAACATTCAAAATTTTGATGAACTATATCATATTCCTTTTATTGTTCTGTAGAGATTCAGATGAGCGCGGTTGTAACAACTTAAACCTCCTTTCTCAGCAACAATGCCCTGACAATAATTAACAACACTTGAAATTGCGATCAGTTCTGTTGCATCCCAATTATTGTCAGCGGAGGCTCTTTGGGGACTTGCGGGACTTTCGGGGCAAAGCCCGACCGCCTTAATTGCAGTGGAGAAACCTCACGACGCGATAAATTAACTTTCCACTATCTAGATGGAATTAAATTTCACTATTGCCGCTTGTATATTGCCATACATTTTCCGAAATATACATTTTAACTGAATAATTGACAACGGGTTTTATTTATATATATTTGAGGTTTTTAGAGATGTTCATCGCCCAAGAGCGGCTTGACGTGCTTTACAAATCACAGAAAAGCTCAGGCGAAAATAGGATTGGCGGTTACTCATCCTAATATTGATCGCAGAGCGCGTTGTTTGGTATCGGTAAAGTCAGCTGCAAACACTTCTCGATTGGTATTACCTCTGACCATTACTTTTTTTTTACTTATTATAAGCTTTCGTTTGACAACTGTCTCACCTGATGTTAAGTTACATTTACTATTTACAATACCTTAATTCGGTGACCCATTAGAAAACTCATGGTAAATTATTTACAATAGGATATTATCGACCACATCGTCACAGACCATCAAGTGAGATAGTGGTCAAACGCTAGATCTATACAGTATAGAAAAAAACTGTGACATCAATAGAATACGGCATGCGAGAAGTGAATATTGGAAGGTATCAACTAAGGGCATTTTTTATTTATTTATTAGATTTCATAATAAAAAAATATTTTTATTATGAAATCTATTGGGAACAAAATTTGAGGATACAGGACACAGTACAGGCAATGCCTAATTGTACTCGGAGCTTTCATTAATGCAAACGTAAAAGCTTTCGTAATAGAGTATTCGAGGCGATTAAACGAATACAAAGAGAGCACCCGGCTGTCCAATCACAAAGCGTATTGTGCTTTTAGGAACTATTAAGGATCGGAAGTTATCGCCAACAGTAGGTGGAGGGTCGCGGTCGCAGCGCGGGTCACGGCCGTCTTTGGTGGTGCGAACAACACCCTGATTAACGGCATGTTCGCACTACGAATGTACTTACCGATATGACCACTAACAGAGCGCGCGATCACGGATCGTGGACTCGATAAAATTCGACAGAAATTGCTTGTCCAGACATGGCGTTTACGCGAATCACACGGTTCTATTACCATGGAGATCTCCAAAACGTGCAGATATCGCCGTGTCTGAATAAGCACTTACTGTCTAATTTTATCGAGTTGACGATCCATGCTCGCACTGGTGTTTTGGGATACATCAGTACGCCTAGTGTAAGTTTTCACGTCTATAGACGCTACAAGCACGTTTTCGTAATGTTACAGAAAGTACAATAGTTTGTATGGAAATACATAGGTTTGTCATTGACACTGTCATCTATTATCTATGATGTTATCAATGATTTACGGATGTTGAATAACACATACTAGGTACACAGTAATGACCATCAATAAACCAGAAAAAACAACTTACATCACTTGACTGTAAAGAGCAAAATTATTTTATCCAAATTGTTATTAATTTGTTCGTGTATTATTATCCCAGCTGCCCTTTCCAAGTGCTAGTATTTAGGGGTCGGAGTTCTTTGTGTTTCAAATTACCGTATCTTGAAAGGAACCTTCTGTTATTTGGCACCGTCCGACGTCCCAGAAGTTCAAACTCGAAACGTAGCCGAGTTTGAGGACTGTTCGCTTTTAATGTCAACAAACTGGAAACTTTGGGACGACGATATAAAGTTAACAAAACGACGCGTAAAATAACGTTTTTGTAAACAAATTCAGTTGTTTAAATATAGATAAAATAGAAGCTTATGATGTTTACAAGAAAAGCTCTTGAACTGACGCTCGCAATGTCTTTGCAATATCTGGAGATGCTTATAGTCTGTCATAATAACGGTTACTTTATCAAAAACTATTATATATACTACTACTATTATATATACTACTACTATTATATATACTACTACTATTATATATACTACTATTATAGTGTCGGCTGTCAAACTGACGGACACTGGTTCGATCCCCAACAACGGCTTGAGCTTCCGGTGAAGGTAAACACCCTCAAATTTGAAAAACTGTTAACCAAGGTACTGCCCTTTGTTGGGAATAAATGTATTCTTCGCATCTATAATACATTGTTTCAAATTAACCGATACCCTTATACTAGGTAAGCAATGACAAAATGGACATTATTTATTTACACGAATCAGCTAAAAAGCCAATTGAGAACGGAAATTTGGGAGCGCACCTAGCTCGAGTGCAGAGTAATACCCGGCCTAATCGAGGTCCGCCAGCGCGCAGTAAAAAGGGCTAAAATACGGATCTCTGCCACTTTAGGACGAGCTATTTGTAGAATATATTATTAAACATAAAGTAAGTAGACGTTTCAGTGATAAAAACGTCCATTTTTGAGAAAAACTCATGAAAGAAGGGCCAGATGGCGTTAATCTTTTTTTATACTGTATAGCTTTAGCGTTTGACCACTATCTCAGTTGATGGTCAGTGACGATGTGGTCGAAGATGTTATCATGCTAGACCTGGAATATTTGACTGGCTCTCAAAGAATGCTGCCTGAACACACTATATTTTCGGTGACAGTTTCTCTAACTTGAGGGTGGTAGCTTTGGAAGCTCAAGCTGTTAAAGGGGATTTAACCAGCGTCCGTCAGTTTGACAGCCGACGCTCCCACCGCTGAGCTACCATCGCTTCAATAACAATAAATGTATGACCATGAATATAATTTCTAGTGTGTTTGGTCATGAGTATAGATAACTGAGGGTTAAAAATTGTTACACTAGTTCGGAATAGAAATATCTGTGCTTTGGAAACTACCTAGGCTATGTTATAATCGTATCTTTAACTAATTTTCTTGCAATACTTTTAAAATCCCACTTAAATAGAGTTTACTTTTAAAAAGCCGTAAAAACAGCTTCGAGTAGGACCTACCACCAATTATTATTTTCATTCTCTCAGTGAATGGGTGATGAGCGTTTTTGCTCGCCAGGGCGGGCGGTGCGATGGCTGCGGAGGGCGGGCGGCGCGTTTGCCTTGGCGATTATCGCGATTTTTAACGCCCAAACCAGCAATATTTTGAGAAGTGTTGAGCTCCCGACGGGGAAAAGGCGTGAAACGATAGCCTGATATTAAACCTGAAAATGCTGGCTGTATTTAACTTTGCAAAGTAAAACTGAGAGCCGAATAAAATGGACTGAGATTTTTATCGACGTTTGTTACATACGTTAGAAGTCTGTTTATTTGGGGACGTTTTTTTGTTTCTGTTCATTGTTGCTTTTGTTTAACGCAATAACGCAATGAAGTTGACAATTCTTGAAACTTTAATCATCATCATCTCAGTCATAGGACGTCTACTGCCGGACATAGGCCTACCCCATTTCTACAAGAACCGGTTGGAAGCGGCCCGCTTTCAGCCCTTTCTAGGGATCGTGGTCAGGTGGTCTATCCAAGGTGGACAACCTTCCATCAAATCATTCAAGTCATTGGATACGAATTATTACTTTTAGCACCATGAATTGCCACTAGATATTGAATACCACCTAGGTGCCGCGGTGGTACCGGCCTAGACTAGTACTCCTCCATCTTTTCCCGCAGGTACCGTTAGAGTCGGCTAAGGGATCACGTATAAGAAGGTGGGCAGCAGCGCCTTCCGAGGATCGGAAATCATGCTGCGCTCACCAACCCGCCAGCCAAGCGTGGCGAGTATTGGCAAGTCCCCCCTATATGGGGGAAGCATAAGTCCAGCAGTGGATGTCGTATGCCCGAGATAATGATGATTAATACAAATACAAGATAATCATTTACGGTTTCACGTTAAACCACTATAGAAATGTTGAATGAAATTGAACAGAACAGAAATGTGTACAAAACCGCTAAAATATAAATTGAATTAAGTAGTTTAGTGTAGCATAGGTAAAATATAGAAATCATTGTTTAAAAAATAGATTACCTGCCTACGTATACGTATAGCTGTCGGTACGAGGTACTACCGTGACCTATTTATCCAGAACATTCCCGTTTATGTAAATCCTGTTGCGTGTGACAATACAACAATGGCGCACATTAGAGCTCATTGTCACAACCAGCTGATAACAGTTCCGACTCAATTGTCAAAGGGTAACATTTTATCTGACTTAGTTGGTGATATGGGGCGCGACGCTGTCTGTGACGGGATTCCCCTTTTAGGATATGTTTAGCAATGTGAACATAAAATCGAATAAATGAAACACAACTTCTTCATAATGCTACGAAAATATTGTATTTTGTCTCATAATTTTATTCATCTTCAGCGATCACACACAACCTAAAACTACTCTGGATATGTTTGAATTTCCAAGTAATTTTAATACAGAAGTTGTTGAAGCACCTTATCTGTATATATAAAAACTAGTAGCGCCCCGCGGTTTCACCCGCGTAGATAACAGTTTTCCCGCTACCTCTACTATCCCACGGGAACTACACTTTTTCAGAGATAAAAGTAAGCTATGTGTTAATCCAGAGTTTAAACTATATCTCCATACTAAATTTCATCGAAATCGGTGTAGCCGTTTGACCGTGAAGAAGTAACAAACATGTACATATACACACAAACTTTCGCATTTATACGAGTAATATTAGTAGGATTTAATCCCCGTTTTCCTTGGTCATGGCATGAACAACTGGACCAATTTTGATAATCATTTACCAATAGAAAGCACGTTACTTGTTAGTGTCATAGGCTATCATTATAATCATTAACACCGTTGACCATCACCACACGGGTGAAACCGCGGGGCGTAGATAGCTCATTCATATAATCGTTGTATAACGCTACGGGATGTAGTAACTAGTAACAATCTGTGTTAAAGCTGCGCTGTAGTGCTACCGAACGCTACGCACGAACTTCCCGGAATATCTACGACTTTCAGGATTAGTATTCTTTTCACGTTTTTTGGGCTATATTTAGTGTGCGGTGCGCGAAACACCACGTTTTTGCGACAATATAAGCGGAGCCCGACAGAGCGCCGCACAGTGCGCAGTGGTGCAGCCTCCGGCGAAATTAGTAAAGTTTACGGCTGTCATTATTGGTGGTACTGACAAAGGCCGCTGTCGAGGCATGGCTTTGTCGACGAATAATTGCGTTTAACACTAGGCGGTTTGAAAGCACTGAATAGAGGTGATGTCCAAAGGGAAAAAAAGATTATTATTTGAGGAATCTTCATGAGTTTTACGAAAACATTGACAACTACAAAATGTATACAACATTACATCGATTTGAACACTCTTATATGCGCTTTTTTTTTGGCTTGACGTCGTGTTCACAAAAAAGAGGCTCAGATTTTCGTAGGTGGTATCAAAACTTAGACCGTTAGTGTATAATCATACACTTCGGGGTGAATGGGGTCAATGTGACCGGTTGAATTAACCCGTGCCCGGAACTTTGACTACACTAGTTAACCCTGATCGCCGTCGCTGCCGAAGGTCGACTTTCAAACGACTGCACTTGCCCAACTTCCTATGAACATTGTCAAAATTCGTAATGAGTACAAATTTCAGAACCGCAAATTACGCGTCTTTGAACGCGTCCCAAGTGCGGCGGAAATGGCCGAAGTCGCTTCGTTAGAGGTCGGATTGGAGCTATTGTGTTCGAAACTTAATCGCTGGCGGACAATGGCCGGTGATGCGACGTAATTGTCGCTAAATAGTCAATGTTAACCCTTTCTCGCTTGAATCGCACCATTTTAATGGCTCATGGTGAAATTGCTTACTAAAAATTTTACAATTGGTAGGTAACATTAAACGTTTTACGCGTTGATTATTGTCACTCAAATGACGCGTTCCGTTCCACTGCGAACTTCGAAGACGATCGCTTTATACTGTCGTTATTTTCACGCGATGAATATTATACGCGCGTTAATTTATAGTCGGTGTTTTGTTTCCCAATTTATTACATCTAAGATATTTCTCGTGGAAAAAATATTTTTTTAGAATCTAATAACGAGTTACAGCGGGCAAGGCGAGCCGGTGCACGCAGAGCCGCTAATTGAAACTATAAATATAAACCTTCAACATTTTCTCCGCTTCTATTTTCATTTCAGTGTTTTACCAGCGGCTGCTAAATATGCAAGCTACGTAAGAAAATATTTCTCAAGTTTGACTCCGAGTGCGCCGCTAACGCTGCCGTTTTATTGCTTTGCTTTACTACTTATCGTCGATTCTGAACACAACACGCAAAATGAAGACACATGTGGCGCTCGACTGCAGCTCTGCGAGCGTGGAGCGTGAACGTACTGCCGAGTGAAACATTGCAAATTTTCCGCTGTGTTACGATATAGTTTCGGCAGTAACACGGCAATGTACTTTAAAGCAACCTAAAAAGTTGGCCGAAAGTTATGTTTCAGTAGTATTCGCGTAGTGCGCGTCCGGGTATCCCCCTCCGGCGAGGCAGGGCGGGGCACGAGGCGTGAGGGGGCGATGGCGGCGTTCGCGATAACCGCTTTTTATACGCATAATGCGCGGGATCTCGTGCTAAGCTGATAGAATTGTGGTGGAATCAGCAGCCCTTTTGAAGTTCTATTAAATTGTAACACTCGCGAGTTCGCGCCAACACGCCCGTGAAATTGAGCTTATATTGAAATTGCTGCAAATTATTTATCTTTTATTCTATTTTCGAATTCATGCAACATATACAATACATACATGTATTTATATTATGAAGGGACTTATGCGTAGTCGATGTCAATCGATCGATAACTGTTATTGAATCTACTTCTTTTCATTCGTACAAACTTACAGACGAAGCAGTAAAAATAATTAATCGTAATATTGATAACGCGTCAGTTTAGATGTTTTTATTCACAATAGGCAGGCGCTTGACCGCTATAACCTTATGTTAGATGATGATGCGGTCTACAATGGATCACGCCTGCCTAGCAGATACCTTTTTACACGTGATTTAAAGATGCACAAATTGTATCCTTGTGGAAACATACAAACTTAGGCAATGAGTTCCACTCGTTAGCTGTACGTCATGCCGACTCATAGCTTGAGTCGAATAAAAAAACAAGGTAAAAATCGTAACATTTAGAGAATTATGTACGTCAAGCTTGCTTCCCAGAGGAGTGGGCAGAGTTCACGGAATTCCATGTCGGGATCCTACCATATCTGTAGATTAGAATGATATCGCTGAAAATTACTCTTAAATTGTTTCATCTTTATTCAATAGGTTAGTAATGACTATATGCTCGATAAATTAATAATACAATTATTAATTATTGAACATAATCCACTTATTATCTGTTAGTATTAATAGCCTGTCAGTACAACCATGCCGATAAACGTAATATTATAAAGCATATCAACCGATCGTTGCGCTTAGCAACGGCTGAGGATTCAATGGAATTGTAAACAAACAGACCAACACCAGCAATGAGTTAGTTAGTCTGATAATGTGGCAATTCATTACCATAATACAACATTGTTTGAATAAGTACGTAGTATTTATGAAGCCGTTAATGAGAGTAGTTATGCGCTCGGATCAGTTGTAAAACAGACACGGATTGCTTGCGCACAGATGCACAGTTTTTAGTTCTTAAACTCTTAACAATGATTTTAAGGGTGTAATAGATACCGGTGATATTACAGAGGCTCGCTCGTGTTTACAGGCAGAGAGGGCGAGACAAATCTTGATGCGTTTTGATTTAAAATATTACAAAAATGTACTTCGCTGGTGTTCTACAGGGCTCAACAAAAATTACTAATCACATTTCTATGTCCTACGGTGCTCAGCAAAAAATTACTAATCACATTTTTATGTCCTACGGTGCTCAGAAATAAATTACTAATAACATTTTTATGTCCTACGGTGCTCAGAAAAAAATTACTAATCACATTTTATGTCCTACGGTGCTCAGAAAAAAAATACTAATCACATTTTTATGTCCTACGGTGCTCAGAAAAAAAATACTAATCACATTTTTACGTCTTACGGTGCTTAGAAAAAAATTACTAATCACATTTTTATGTTCTACGGTGCTCAGAAAAAAAATACTAATCATATTTTTATGTCCTACGGTGCTTAGAAAAAAAATACTAATCACATTTTTAGATTTCTTTATTTTAATTTGTTTTGGTGTAAGATTAAATTCAATCGCATTTGTCGTTACCGCGAAAATTATTGATAAATGAAATATATGGTCAATCTAAAATATTTATTTCACTAATAAATTAGCAAATGAAATCAAATTCTAATCAATCAGAATTAACCTGCATAAACTTTATCATAGGTGGTATATTATTAAAGATTATTATACCCATGGGACTTCAATAAAGTAATTTCTTAAATAAAGAGTGTCGTAACTAACCGTTTGCCAGCGGGTCGTCCTGTGGGCTTTTTGACCATTTCCTGTCTTTTCTCCACTAAGAATCTATGAAAACTTCGTGCAAATAATCGCACCGGGCGAAGCGAGCTTTGGCAGGTAAACCAGCTAAAGTAGGCAGGAAGGCAGGACCAATATTTCAAAAGAATGCACATACGAGTATTGTACGATGCAACAAGATTCTGCTAAAATAAAAAGTTGATGATCGTCATCTGTTTATATAGTTCCTCGTTACCAAGACAGAGCTCGTAACACATAGACTTTCCTCCGTTACTACACATTTATAACCCAGCTTAGGATAAGGCTCACCAGTGTCCTCGCTCTACCTAAATTAATGTTATCTCGGCATATACTCGTCGAAATCAAGCCGAGCTATATAAGATGCTAACGCATATAAAACATCGCGTTGAAGTCCATCGTATCACGCCTCGCGACTCACTTGACGTTTACCCATTTCGACATAAAATACAGATTGCTATCGCTGCTGTCTTCGACGTTTCATGTCAAAATTAGTAATTGAATACGACGATTGTACTCGTGAATTGAGTCTTTAGATTGTTTGTAATAAATAACGTAACAAGACAATCAATAGCAAGGCATTCATAATAATTATATAAGGCTTCACACACATTTATAAACGATAAATCTTGCTAGTCACAACGCAAAGCCTATAAAACGGCGCGTTAATTATATTATTTATACGACTCTACCCACTTCTTATACAAATCGCACTGCGCACGTAGAATAGAATGAGACAAATCTCAGTGTACATGTATCTTTTGCCTTGGAACTAGTTAACGCACAGTGGGCTCCGTCCGTACACATTAGTGGTAGCAGGGTATAATTTATTTGTCGGAGTAAATAGGATTAGCAAACCAGCGGGTGCTCGCCGGGGCTCGGCCAGAGCCGCACAGTGGGTCATTTTTTGCGGCGTGGACAAAGCGCCACGGGCAGCCGGTTTACAGTGCGAAGTTTCATAATATTCTACGCGCCGTAACCTGTGCCAAATCGATTATTTTTCATATCGTTAGGGGACCGGTAAATTATGCTTCAGTCGATCGTTTCCCCTAGCGCAACTACTTATATCTAGTTTAAGTGGATTTTGCACGGAACTTTGCTATCGATTAACCGTTAAAATATAGGTCGAAGGAGTCGCGGACTTGACGTGGTAGTAAGTATGAAGATATTGTATTATGTAATCCGCGACCACCTATGGTTTATCAAAGTCCTCGACCAAATTAAAAAAACGTATCACGTAAATGCGTCCCTCAAGTGGCTCGCGTAAAACGTAATAAAGTATCGCGGCCAATCAACATTGTCGGTCTATCCCGCGTTCGTATGTGAGTAAGACTAAGACAACTCGACACTCTCACACTCAAACGTGGAGCCGGAGAAAGCTCACCATTCAGAACTATTAGGCTGCTTGCCCCATCGATTCGGTATTCATTAAATCCCGTATTACAAACTTCTTTTAGAACTATTCAAAACATTTATTACACAATTTTGTTAATGTTAAAATCGTATCGATTACAATATTTCATTACATTTACGAAATATGCACATATTTCGTTTTCAATTCGTTTTAATTAAAAATCTTCCAAATACAAATGTATGAAAAATATCGATTAGGTTAGTTGTCGATCATTCTGAATCAGAGGGTAGAACGTTTTCGAACGTTCTCCAACACAGTACAACGGTGAGATCGCCAATCAAGCGGGACGCCAAAAACACTGTTTACACACTACAAAAGACCGAGCTCAAGTACGCTACGTGATAACATTATACAGTGAAAAATGTACTGAAAGGACCAAGTGGCGAATCTCTCGAGGGCCACATCCGAATAAATAAAGCGGAGCGGGGGTGCGGCGCGAACTTGCAAAAAAAAACCATTTACTGCGGTGCCGGCGCGAATATAAAATATTGATCACAACTGAGATTTATGAAAACATAAAACGCGAAGGTGCGACGGGCGCCCTGATTGAATACTCTTGTAGACACTCACCGCTGTCTTCGGATTCATTCGCATCTGCATTTGTATGGAATTAATCCAGTACGAGTGCCGTTACTTTGCGTACCAAAGTAAGTAGCCTCGAATTACAGCAGTAATTCGAGCATCGCATTTTCATATCTGAATTTGAGCGAACATGTGCGAGAAATGCAATTCCGCTCACTCACATCATCCTCGACATACAAGTCCATGATGGCGTTTCGGTCAGATAAAATTTTGCAAATTAAATTCCGAGAGAGGGATCTGCTCCGCAGGGAATGCCCTCCACACCCGGTTAATGCCTATTTTTTGTATAGAGACGTCCATTTTAATCCAGCGGCGGCTGTAATTCACGCTTTTATTTAGTCACTAGATTGCGATGTTCCTGCATTTCTCCGCTCCAAATAAGGCAACTGTTAATTTAATTTATTCCCTAAAAATATAACATTGCGGTCGGATTTGGCTGGCAGCCTACCGCCAGCGATAGCGCTGCACCGCCTCGCCGGGATTTGGAAATGAGCGATTTCACAGTTCACACTTGAAACGGTAATAGGTTTACCGTATGATTACTATCCCAGATTAACAATATGCTCCCTACTGGCTTGCAGTCTAAATTTGTGCTAAATCTGTAAACTTAGACTTGTCTAGCATAATGACATAATGCTCTAAGACAATTATATGTTATTATCGCAATCATCGTCATCTAACTCATATGACTTTTGGTACTGGACATATTCTTTCCCAAGTGACCTGCACTAGGGTCGCTTCCCACGATCTGGGCCAGGTAGTCTGTTCACCTTGTGGATAGACGTACTACTTTGCGCTTCCTAGTCCGTGGTCTCCCCTATAGAACCTACTTTTAATTTTTCGAGATGTATGCCCTACTTCAAACTATTAATCTGTCGGGATATGTCGGTGATTTTCGTTCTTCTTTTTCAATAGATTTCAGGCAGATTAGATTTCGGATCTCTGATTCAACCCGGAAAATAAATTTCTTTATTCACGCCTCCACCTTGAGCTTGCTTATAGATAACACATCATATCTCACCACTCGTTGGAAGTCTTCAAACTGGCTTGCAGTATTTTAAGCGACGACGTCGCGGTGTTCAATCTCATTAAGCACTCATTCAACATAACTCAGTTCAACAATAAATAGTTATTTATTTGTATTACCGTAATTACCACCTTGAATTATTAAGCTAGAAAAGACCTTGACCGTAATTACATGGATTACACAAAGTGCCGTTTGCTATATTATCATACTATTACATAGATAAAACGGACACAATGCGTAAATAATACTTTGTTTCAAACATTTTTTTTTTTCAAATGCGGCTCACTAAATCCGCGTCGATGCAACTGCGCTCGGCTGTCAACTTGACGTGATGGATGACGTCATTAATGCCCCCGCGATCGGAACAAAACGACCGGCATCACTGCTGTAACAATGCAAACATCAGGCGCTCTTGTACTGATTCCCGTCCTGAACGTTCGGGACTGCGTTCAGGAGCTTCGTCTGCCTATTATTGATCAATGTCTCACGAACGCTTCTTCATAGCATGTTACAGATAAAAGAAGAAGAAGTCACTTACATTGAATGAATCACTTAATAGTTAGTACTGCATATGTCTCTTTTGCCAGCCGACCAATATTTGATCTATTCTAAAGGTCGAAAGATTATGGTCTCGTCGAGCATAATTTGGTCTGACAGGTTGACGTGAACGGTCATGATCAAATATTGGGTAGAGCAAATAATGCTCTCATTAAGTTCGTGAACGCCGCATATCCACTGTCAGAGCAAGATATGGCTTGGCCGAAGCCGCTCCCGAACGCAGCCCCGTATCGGTGCTGTGACTGATCAGGGACATCGGTATAATAAAATAGACACACAAATCGCGGAGTCAATCCTCGAGGAAAATGGTACGGAGCTCATCAATCTTTTACGCGTTTGCATCAAATATGTACACATAACCGGGCAGTGAGTCCGCACCGAACGAATAGCAACATGACACATTCCCGATATAACCCTCATAAAAGCCCCGATAAAATATGGAGAGCGGGAGACGGACGGGAGTGGAGGGAAACTATTACTACGGGTCTTAGAAGGAATGGATTCGGGGTCATCGCATTGTGTCATCTCCCATATCGAAGGGGCATCGTTCGTCAATGTAACATTCGGACCTGTTAGGGCACAAGATGGATGGCTCGGAGGGCCACGACGGGTTCTCGCCTCGTGTTTGCGTAGCCGGCGCGTTTACATTCGTAAATGGGTTTTAAACTCGACTCCTACCTTCGACATTAGTAGCTGGAATAATTTCATTTGAATAATGTTCCGTATTTACGAAGCATTATCTCATTTATATCCAAATGCAACGGCAATCAATTAGACCTAATGTAAATATTTGTATTAAACTATTTACTGCGAGTGTTGGTTTAAAACATTTCATTTAATTCAGTTAAACTCTAACAAATGTGCATGGTTACGCGATATCACCACTGGGTGATGCGTAATAATTGTGTGTATAAATCAAAATGACATAAGTTTAATCGCGGGAGGCCGCAGAACCCTCGGGCCGCATCCGGTAGGGTTCCGCGCGTCTTTGTCGAAAAAAAACGGTAAGAAAAGCGACCCTCGCTAATGCACAGGCTATATCTATTTGGGTACAAAGGGCCGTAAGTATGCTTGACCTCTGGAGGTATACGGAGCGGGCCCGTGTTTGTATGTTTTGGAAATCTCTAGAGTAACGCTGACTCGGCATTAGGTTACTTTACTTGAAATAAGTTACGCTTGAACCCTTTTCAAGATACGGCACTATAAGGTTGCCGTTTTGAAAGTAATGTAGAAGAACAATCTTCAGTAAGAAGTACATAAGCTCGTAAAATATAGTTGTATTGTATAGGTTATTAAAACGAGGTTATTAGCCAAAAATCTTGCTCCTCCATATCGGTGGCAATTAATCAAACCCCTAAACCAACGATCCGAATAAAAACAAAATTCGGTATGACAACTCGCGCACCTGTCAACGTCACGTCAAATCCCACCGCGGCCGCTATTTTATATCGGAATGCAAATAACCCCACAAATCGAGGGTGTAACCTGATCCGTCCCGGGGCACCCAGGAACAGCTGATTTATTTCATACGCGATATGATTTCGCCCAATCGAGAGCCCTCCGCCGCCCGCCGCCCGCCGTGTGTACAAGTCCAAGATATATCTGCTACAACGTGACGTCGGCTATATTTCACTTTTTGTGGAAGTGAAGGGTTCGCGCCCAATTACACAAAGAAAATGCACGTTTTTACACGCACCAGTATAATAGCGGCACTTGTCTGTAGGCGCGTGGATGGGCCACTCAGTCGGTGTCGAATGCCACTCAGGGTTCAAGATGGCGGCCGTTGCGCCGCGTTATCAAAAAAGCACATCGCACTATACGATACGCACTATGTGACTCAAACTTGTTTATCAATGTTAACTGAAATAACAAATTAATAATTTCAAGTATCGCTGCAAGATATGTTATATACATAACCAAATAAATATATAACAATATAAAATAATATGTAACAGCTACTATAAATACTTATTTAGTGTTTGTTTAAGTCAAGGACTTAACTGCGATTGATATTACGTCTCATAGCCAAGCTTTTTTCAAGGTGACAAAACAAGCAAAAGGCCCACAGTATTTTAAGTGGTAACCTCTGCCTATAGACAGATCGAACTCGTAAATAACTGCAATACGCCCGTCACCTTGAGACTTAAAGTTGATAGGTCTCATGTGTTTGTAATTTCACCGGAATTGACCTTTCAAACCAGAACACAGTACTGCCTCGTGGTAAAAATAGATATGGCTGAAGAACTTCTGCGGGCGAACTCTCACATAGAGTATACTCAACTGCTCAAAAAGCTTACATTAATAAACGAATAAGACAAGAAACAATTGGACTTTCTGGCACTTGTTTAGGATCTTTACGCGTTAATATATTTAAAAGGATATATTTTAAAAGGATGCGATATGACGATATCGATGTGTACAACCTACATGGAGCTGTTTGGAAAACGATGGTTACGCATGTAACCGAGATTAAATTATAATGGGCATTTAAAGTCCGTCCTATCTGCGTATCAGTAACTTGCAGAGGTGAAAATAGAAGTTCATACTCTGTACAAGAGAAAGATTGTCACCGGGATATCCATAGTAGTTATCTATGGTAGCAAACGTCCATCACTAGTGTAATTTGGATATATGCGAATCCCCTCTGGGCCGGTGTAATCGGGTGAGCTCAATGACCCGAGGGGTGCGGTGTCGGGCGGGGGTAGCTGGATCATCAATCTCTATCAGAGCATCGCAGTCGGCGGTTCGCACCGTTTCCGCTGAAAAAACGGTGACGAAAAATACGACCGTTTTCGCGTGGACGCGTGACAGCATGTCGCCCGTGCGCCCATGAGTCGCTCCCGTCTCGCCGCCTCGCTGCCCCAAATGTCATCTTTGTTCCACATTTCATTTTTTCGACTAGATAGGCAAATCATCGTGAGAGCCCGTGCATATTACATTAGCAATATCACCGAGAGCTTTAAGCTGACATTTTGTGTTACTGCGCTCGTCACTCCGCGGCATTACAACTCGATTGATGAAACTTTAAGTAAATCCTTTTATAACTTGCTATACTCAATCAATCGATCAATATGCTATATTGAAAAAATGGTATCAATGTTGTCCCTATAGTTAGTTGAAATGTACAGACATACGTAAATTTAAATTGCTTCGGTTACACATACATACATATTATGAACTCGTATTTGTCTGCAACCATTGTCCAGCCACCGAGCCATCAAAAGAAGACTACCTACTCTTACGAGGCAGAATATTTTGCAGGGATACTAATACCAATAAACGGACGAGAAGTACAAACATATTTATTTGTTTGTAACGTTATAAACATATTGTGGAAATTAATAATATGAATATTATAATATACAATTCTGTGATACGAAAGTATCTAATACGATGCAATATCTAAAACGATACGACGTATGTAACTCTATACCTCTAATGACCTGATGGTGAACTGGCTTCTGATCGCGTCAGATGACTAGATGACGATTGGTATGCTCTGATTGGCCTATGGTCTAGCCTATTACCACCTCCAACGACATTAGCGTATGCATCAATGGGATGCTGGTCAAATCATAGACATCATTTTAAAAATAAAATATTTTAAATAAAAAATGTTTAAATCAATCAGAGACGTTTCAGTATTCCGAAAGTTCGGATTGCGCAACAATAATAATTCTTCAACAAATTATAATGAGCGCGATTTGTCCTCCTTTCATTAGGAGAGACTGTGTCGCGGAGCAATTACACAAAACATCAATTTCAAACGCCGAATCTCATTTGTGAATCGTTCATTAGCGGAAAGGGGAGGAACGGAAACTTTCGACAAAAGTTAAGACGTAAACGCCAAATGAATCTGCATTATTCGCCTCCCGACTCCCGGAGATAAGACAGTTAAATAACTATCTCGGCCCATTAATCTGGAGATGTTGTGTTTTGTTTGTTTCTATTAAGTGTAATTAATGTTCCTCCTGAATAGGCCGGAGGTTAATGAAGTCGGCTATCGGACATCTGACGAGCTCGTGCATCTACTACGTCCCGCATTCACGCCGCTTCCCCCACAAGCCTCTGGCGGTGACGTCAATCTTTCTCCTTCTTTTATAACCGATATCACTCCAACACGCTCTAACTATATGTAAAACTTAAAATATTAACTGAAATATGTAGTATTTCAGGAAAGACAGAAGAAGTGTCAATTCATAAGTCTCAGACACGTTACCAAGACTATAAATGTTAGAGCATATATTGATGCTTTTACTAGGTGTTGAAGCACAAAAAAAAATCATCAGTTTCATTACACGCAGAGCTTCCGGTACACTGCCGAATGCTTACCAATGGTCAATGTACATAAAATAACTTCCGAGATTTAATCCTTTACCAACTGTGATTCAATTACAAATTAAATACTTACTACCTGAGCAATTCTGGTGTGCCCCATGATTCGTCTGCAAGGTCACAGATAACTTTTTGTGATAACTGAGTACCCAATTTGCCGTATCGTGTCAGAGAAAGCTTTACACTCGTGGAGTTTTGGCGTCACCTCACATTATCGGAGCGATCGCTGTTCCGCCGATCGCGCATCAGTCAGCCAACGCCACCGCCGCAACCCCCCTTCCGATTCGTTACACACCTCGCACGATTGTATCCGCTCTTTTTCATTTCACCTCAAGTAATATCGCGAGGAATTTCCCAATTTGAGCCCCCCTGCCCGATGACACCTATGAATCTAAGTCACACTCCGCGGCTGGGCCCCCGGATCCGTCACCTCGGTAACTGCATTCTTCGGCAGACAGCTAATTTGGGCCCCCATTTACGTGTAAGTAGAGCATCTATCACGGCTCTCGGCATTTCTTCCAATTTACCGAGCGCCGTCTATCGGAAGATTCAATGAATGATAACGAGCCTAATAAATACGGAGTCGGCTCACCGAATGGCTGTAATTAATTTAATGGATTTAGACAAAGAAATATGTACAGTGAGATAGTGAGATTGATGGTGAAAGCGCTACGCTGTTTTGACCATTACCTATTATGATAATTAGTAAAGAGATAACTGAGTCTTACAATGAACAAAACATGTATACAAGTGCAAGAAGAAGCAAGCACATAACCATAGTCTCGTTTAAATTGATAACATTTCTTTTTTCATTTGGATATTTATTAAAAATACTAACAACATGATATGAAATGGGGGTAGGGGTAGGAGAGCGAAAAAATACTCCACGACCTATTCTCAGACCTACCAAAAACAAAAAAAACGGGCAAGCCGTTTTGGACGATTTCGATAACAAACACTAGAACGCAAGGTTTTTAGATATTCGCTTTTATTTTTGTACAAAACCTAAGATAATATTCACACTACCTTATGTGGTAGAATCTTTTGAAAATCTTTAGAAACCTAAATTTCGGCAAAAAATCAATGTCATAAATTAACGTGCATTGGCACCGCCGTATTTATATAATAGCATTATCTATTTGATTTTTATCTCACCTTCATCAAGTGAATTAAAAAGTTTATCAACTCGTATCTTGGCAAAACTACTTTACATTAAAATGATGCAAGTTTTCAAATCGAACAAAGTTTTTAAGGCTCCAATCCGAGTTGCCCGGTATGTAAAGAGATCACGCTACTAAAGCGAAGCGATGGACGGGCGCGAGACGGGCGGGCGCCAGTGCCGAGCGGCGGGCTTCGCCACCGCAGTCACTGGTTTACTTTTTCTTCGTTTACTTCTAAACACTAATGAAGGCGGCCGCCTCTAACGAGCTCTAACGTTGCACTCTCCATTTATTATCCGGTCTGTAATCTTACATCCGTAACCGGTCATCGTGTGGCCTGCCCCGACACAAAACCTCTTAACTCACCCCTCATATTTTAATTATATAAGTGTAACATGTATAAAGTAACGACGAGTGTATAAGCACGAGAAATTTAAGGCTGCTTTTGTTTTTCGTCCTTCATTTGCTTTCCATGTGGCTGATGTCGGAGACAACGCATTAACATAACCCACTATAATAGGCTTATTACGATCTGACCGTTACGCACTACCCGAACGCGACCCGAGCAAGGGTTTTTCCTTCCACCGCTTATATCTCGAAATCAGCGCAACATAAATTAGTGGACAGCTCGCGTGACGTACTGACTTACGTCTCCTTATCGCAGCCAGGGAACTCGTCCGAACATATAGCCCATAAAAAATATACTCTAAATCCTGGCGCAAAAAAGGCTACATTCGCCTAACACGAGCTACGGTAGCGGTAGAAGGGTTTTTAATTTTGAACTCAGTGCAAAAGAAAATAAGGTAGAAGTTGGAAGTCTAAAATAGGAACAGTCCGCAACAAATAAGGTAACATTGCCAGTATGTCAACATAAATAAAGCTGAGTGTCCTTTAACGAAGCAGACGTCGACGTCGGGACACTAATAAAGAGCACACGAGACAATTCAGACTCTAAACCTAGGAACCTAGAATCGCGATTGGTTCACGTAAATAAAGGGGTAGTAAATGAAGGTTCACATTTAGCGGTCGTGGCGGTAGTGATATGGGTGGACTTCCTTTGTCTAGTAATGTTATCAGGCAGCAGAGTCTTGACATGATACATGGCCTCTGTCCGCAACGTCACTGACGTGCCCAGTTTACTGCCACATGACACGCATTTCCTGGGACCACTATTCAGAACTCAACCTTATGGCGATCGGTTCACGAAAAGTTAATCAATCAATTTAAATAGAGTGAATCCGTCTATGTACTCCAGATAACCCGGAATATATGTATATCGCATTGGGAACCAGCCGACCGTGAGCCGTCGATTAAAATGTACGCATAATGTCATTACGCGAGCCCATTCCACTTGTAGCCTGGAGATAGCGGCCTTCCTTTTGGCCGCCGAATTTCGTTAATGCCCTCTGAATTTTTCGATAATGCCCCCGAAACCGTCCGTTATAGGAAATGTAAAGGAAATTATAAGAAAGCTGGGAAGCGCCCGCCCGCCCGGAGATCGAGCGAGCCCATTCAACATCCAGTAGTTTTATTTTATGGAGCTCATAATGGACGGGAGACAGCGAGCATCAGAATGTGAGCTCGACAAAAGCCTCGCTCACGATCCCTTCGCAATTGCGAAACTTTGAATACACCTCTTTCGACTATCGAAAAGTTCCCGATAATGGATTTGTTCGAGGACTCGATTGTTCTACGATGAATGGGTACTAATTAAAACGAAGTCACGACGACGCTGGACCAAGTTCCCGATTGTTTTCCAACTATAAATCGCAGAGGCGCTCTCTCATATAAATATTGTACGGAGCCGGGGCCCGCTGCTGTCGCCCAACTTTGGTGCTAAATTTAAAATCGAAATTCGGGAATCGACGGTATCAACTTATGGATAAGTGTTTACTTGCGCAAGTGTACCAATCCAAAGATATTCTCATTAGATACAATCTACATACTAATATGAGAAATCAGTTTACTATGTCCTAGGTTTAACCCCAATAAAAACAGACATTACTGACTGATATTTATAATTGCATTGGGTGTTTGCGAACGTGGACTTAAGACTTCGAAGATGTGATGCTCCCTGCGCATTCTTCACGCGTTCTCGTCGCATTGCGTCATCACATTACGTGAAACTTTTCTCGTAAAGCCACATTTCTATGAGTTATTGTCTGATTTGCGTATTTTTATAGGTGAATAAGCTAACTGTTCACCACCTTTACTATGTATGAATATTTAAATACATTTTTTTTACTGTCATGCATCTGCTCCCCGAACAGCTACCATGATATAGGTATCATGTCGAATAATGGACACACGATTGGTAATTGTTGTTCTCTTAAACATAAAATGAAGGCTGCATTAGCAACAAGATATTTATCTTATTACTAGAAATAGAGGCGGAATTAACCTCAGGAGCTTACGGTGGCGGCTGCGGCGAGTAAACAGCAGTTACTTTATTACCGTTCACTTCTTTTTCTGTTGCCAATAACAAATCACGTTTGATCGGGCCGCAGCGCGCTCGCCCGCAAATGAGCCGAAACACACCCCCTTTATCTTCCAATAAGTAAGCGAGCTTTGGTTTTCCCGGGAAAACGCCGACTCTAAAAGGAAATAAGAGATCGGATGCCAGACTCGAAAATATATATAGCTAAATGAACAATATGGAGTATAGATAGTTTCTATCTGGTTGTTACTTGAATGCATGTTTACATACCTCAGCCTCTATTAATACCAAGAGGTTTCAAAACCGAGGCGAGTTTGCTAGGATTTCAAATAAGATACATTTTTAAAACAAGGGCGATCAAGGCATTTTTTTTTGCAGGAAAAAGTGAGTTTGTTCCGGTACGCGGAGGCAAATCCCTCGGCGACGTTCAAAATCGCGTTCTCTTTTTAAAGTTGAGACGATTCGCGTAACGAGTGTCGAATTCTAGAGGCCGGGGCCCGCGAGACACTGTCGCTGGCCCGCCGGAGGTGGCGCGGTAATTACCCACCATTACAGACAAAGGACGACTGCTCCGATTACCATAATTCCCAGCCCCGAGACCGGGATATAAATGGGCCACATTTTGTAGTAGCACGACGACTGACGTGTGTATTAATGACTACGCTTGTCCTCTTAAATTAGGTGAGGGATTTGGTGAT
Source organism: Apeira syringaria (assembly GCA_934044485.1). NCBI lineage: Eukaryota > Metazoa > Arthropoda > Insecta > Lepidoptera > Geometridae > Apeira > Apeira syringaria. Next base: position 12,193,828 of record OW203662.1, on the reverse strand, counting down.
TCAGTTTTTTATCGGTGCGCGCTGTACCAGAGAGCCGCCGCACCGGCGCGGCGCAGGCGCGGTGCTGCGCCCTTTTGACATCGGATACAAATTATACCATGTTGCTTCGCATTAACTTTCATAGAGATATTAAGTTTCGTTCTATTTTGTTGTAAATTTTGATGAAAGAGCACGTGATACGCCTATTAATAAATGTAGAACCCATGGATTTGTAAAAAGATCACCTCCGTACACGATTTCGCGTCCAAGTCTACCGGCAAATATGACCCGAAGAAAGCCGTTGAAAAAGAAATAGTACTTTCTATATATATGCAATAATTGCTCTTAAAGATTCCTCTTCCGAGTTGAAGCGAAAGGTAGGGATACGCTCGGATAAATTCATTAATCTCTAATTACTACGAATAGAATGGTTCTCAAAGGGCACGACCACAAAGGGCGCTGACGATATTATCGGCGAACTTCGCCATTTTCTTTTCGACTCCAAACGCGTTGAACGGCGCGGGGGAGTGAGACGATCGCAAAGAAAACAACACAAAAACCCTTTTAAAATTAATTGAGTTTTCTTGTGGCCACATCGGCTGTACAATAAATTAATTAATGCTCAGTGGAATCCTTAAAATTTGTCGAGTATCAAAAGTTATTATAAAGCCCGATGAAGGGAGGACAGATACTCGTAATATTTGTATGATCCATTCGCTTGTAATCAGCAATGTATCGATGGCAATGAGCCGCAGACCACGAGGCGGGCAGTAAGGTTTGATAGGTAGGTACGTAGCTGACGTACGTAACTGGAAGCCTATCTGATACATTTTGTTCATAAGGAAAGCATCGAAGCACGCGATGTTTGATTCATTTGCATGGGCCGATCCACTCGGCTATTTGTTTACGAGCCATTACGTTAGGCAATATTCACCCTTAATTGAATTTCGACTTGTAAATTTTCTTGGATAGAATTAATTAAATTTTTCCCGTCTTAATGCTCACCAAGTCTTTGGCCGTGGGCAGATTCATTTTGTTAAAGCGTTTTTAACGTTAGAAATAATGCTTTTGATAACAATTTATAGACTGTTGCATTTTTTAAGCTTGTACAGTACATTGCAATTGTTAGGTGCTATACTGGAAGTGCATTGTGATACGTATTCGTTATCGGTGTATAATTTATACAATCTGCGTATACTTAACAAATTTGTATGACTATATTCTAAGAAGGTGGCAAATAACCATTATTATCCCGGATAACGGGCTATCGTTGCGAAAGAGCGGGTTTACATTTTCAGACATTCCATAAAACTAATTTTAAATATTTTCTATGGCGTTCTAAATATTTTATTTGTCATTCGTAATGTAAAATGAGCTATAAAATTGTGACCCACAAAAAAACAATATTTACTACTGTATTGTATGAATACTATACCGCTACAGACATACACTATCTTCGTACATACCGAATTACGAATATACCATTAACATTATAGGTACATCTACATTTCTCAGTGCTTCATTTGTATTGTGTTCTAGTGAACCAAATCAGTATAATGCGCAATGTGCATGTTCCATTTGTAAATGCTTTAAATTTCGTGGTGACTTAGGCCGTCGTCTGTTTGTCCACAGGTTGTCTGCTAGAGGGATCGCGCCTGCCGCCTGATGTGCCCCCCCGTAATCCCACAATGTCTCGGCTGAACGGCCGCATCACCGGCAACCCAGCCGACCTATCCGATTTCGAGCCTTCGTGCCTAGTCCGGACACCTTCGGGAAACTTCTACGTGCCTTCAGGTGAATGTTAGAACCTTTTTCTATTTATATACACTTAGACGTAGCTGCGTAATGATGGTAGACATGGTCACGGTCACATTTATTTTCATCGAAAGTTCCTGATATCAACAAACAGTGACGCATACTGCATCTCCTCTAGTAAGTTTACCAAAAAATATTGGTTGATTTAAAAGTATCAAAGGACGAAGTGTTAATTCTCAATATTCAGGCCGTTATGTATTTTTCTGAAATGGTTTTATTTAGTTATCATAGTATAAACGTATGTAGCGCTTTTATACAGCTTTCATAGCTCCTTCATTCTTGATAGATTGGTAGGTACCCTAGATAAGTACATAAAACTCTCATAATATCCAATAACGTTATTTTCCTGACAAAGCCCATAATTCCGATTTCTAAAATTTCGTGTCATGAATATCATGATTATTGCTTGGATGCTGACATTTTTCTACAACTGTTTTACTATTTTCTATAGACGTACTGATTGAAATTATATTCTTATTGAACGCCTACTATTAAAAAACACGTCAATCTTCATGCAAACGTTTTCAGTTAAACGTAATGATATCAATAAAAGCCAACATCCCAACACTATACTCGTACCAATAACAACAAACACTATTGAAGTTTAAACACGCAACGCATCTTTTTCAGGGGACATTCAAAAAAATCCGTCTATGGAGTACAAATCGAACTCGTCGTGCAGCAGCCCTGGCAAGCAAGACAAGAGTACCCTAGAGCGCATGGAGCGAAGCGAGCGGCACCCTGCTTTCGGCGCACCAGTGCCCGTACTTCCGGTGCGCAACAACCTGCGAGCCTCCCACTTCCCGCCTGCAGCCTCCAGGTTTCACTTCCGCAAGGGCCTGTCTTCGAGATGCTCGTGGAAATGCACCGCAATATCCTTCATATTATTATTTGTTCTACTATTAGCCATCTCTTCTTATATGTCAGGTCAGTGTTTCAATACATATCCTTTCCTTTATTGTGTCACTATACGTAATAAGAATTTTCTATTTGTTAAACTTAGTCCTTAACTTAGTCGCTCATGTTTTTTGCCAATCGATATTGTGATTATGAAAAGTGTAGTCTAATTATTATCACATAGAATTATTTTAGAGAAATAGATTTGATATAGATAACTTCTAAGTAACAAAATATAATTTTCAAATATTTGTCGTAACGTCTCCTGGTTGGTAATTAAAAATAATTTGCCTTTTTTATTTCCATATGAAACTTCTGAATTCTCATAAGAAACGTGAGTTTTCATAGTGTTAAAATAGAATTTAGTTCAAACTTCAGTACATTTTATGATTTTAAATCATTTAATACAGTATATTTTTGTTCACAGCTTCATATTTTGTCAACTGGTCATATCAAAATTCAAAAGCGTGTACAGTACTAGTTGGTGAATCGACGGAAATGTTTCCTGCATCGAAAGCCACGACCCTAGAATCTAACAAATCATTGGCGAGACCGCACCAAAGTACGCTGTCCACCGCCACAGGTAACGAGGACACCCATTCACGTCACCGTAGGAGCGTAGACGTAGATGGGCATGCTTCTGTCCTTTCTCTCAACTCTTCGGTTCCTTCCACTGTAGATACAATGCATGATATCACAACGCCTTCTTTCAATGTAAGCTTAACGCATGGTGTGGAACCGGCTACGGAAAAAGTTATAAATGATGAGGGAGCTAATGCTTTTGTGACTAGTGACGTCAATGTTTCTAACACTGGTGAAATAACAATAAAGCTTAAATCGATATCGCAAACAGAACAAACTATAACCACTGAACAGACGGAAAAACTTGAACCGTTTTCTAAAGAAACTACTGTTGGAAAAACGACAGTCCTTACGACTCCTACTTATGCTGAATACGATTTAAGTACGACTGCGATAAGTAGTAATAATAAAGAAGAATCGGATAACACAGATATTATTATTAATAATTCTTTTGTGGAACAACCACGTGAGGTTTTAAACGAAAAACCGAAATTACTAGCGGAAAAAGATAGCATTGCTTACGATCCAGAAGACATGCAAAGTGATGCGTTTCCGTCTATTTATTCATATGGGGTTCAAAAGCTTCAGTATCTAAAATTACTAACAAGGTTGAACAAAGTTAACGAAGACTTGCACATCAAACTTGAAGAATCCGATGAAGCTGATAAAAATCTCGAGAAATTCCGTTATGAAGATATTAAAAGCACTACATCTACTACTAAATTACAAACTTTCTCACCTCTACTATTTCTGACTGATCCAATAACAACCACAGAAACCACTGTAACAACACCACCAACCGCAGAAATAACATTAGCTACTACAGACACATTTGCCGCACAAACTGAGCATGATGTGACAACAGTACCTACATCAATTGTCTCTAATAATAAACTTGTGGTGAACAGTGCTACTACTAAAACTAACAATGTGGTTACTGTCGCAGCCACTGAACCAATAACTCAAAATGCTGGTGAAACAAAAGCTTCTGATAGTGTTAACCCAAAACATGTGTTGATTAACTTAACTATTAGTAGTGATGATGCGGAAAACTCAGCTTACAAGCCAATATATTCGTTAACGCTGACAGTGCCCACGCTAGTCGATACGAACGAGATACCAACTGTCAAAATAACCCCAATTGATGCCGAGCCAACACAACCTTCTAACTTCAACAAACCGGTGACTTTACAAGGTACGACACATTTGAATAGAGATATGAACACTGAAGGAGACTGGGGCGGCAGTTGCGAGTGCTCTTGTCCAAGTTGTGAAAGGAATACTACAGATGATTTCTACGATGACTACTCAGATACTACTAGTAATAAAACTACAGCAGGCACATTAACGACCAATGAAGTAGTCGGTGAGATAGAATCCGTTTCAACCGGAAGTACTGAAACAGATATGACTAGTAGTGGAACAGATGTGACTAGTTCTGAAACAGAAATAATATCAACAACCGAATCAATGGCTTCTACAACAGTCGATACTTCTACTCGTACCACAGATTTCACGACAGAATCAGATACTGAAGCTCTTACGACAGAATTGCAATGCGTTTGTCCAAAGGTTGAACCTCCACCCATTCTCATTTTGGAAGGTGAGGTTATTGAACTTCAATACGATCAGTGTTAACTTACTAACTATCACAACCAACCATCAACTGATAGGTGTTAGGATTTCAGTAAAACTTTTATTTCACTAATGTACTAACATGCACGTCTCAACGGTCTTTCATAGAAGGGGCTTATCAACGCATGTGCTTTGGGGGCTATTTTAGATTTAGTTAAGTATCTTTAGTGCAAGACCATAGAATATATAGTATATATAAGGAAGAAAATTTAAAATTTTGGTTTTGCCATGTATGCTAGTAGAATGCAATTTTTTGTAGGTCATCACATTTTCGCATGATGCTGTAAAAACATTGATTTCTAAATTTGAACGAGGATGATGCTAACATTTGTTTATTCTCGTAGGTGCGCGAACATTCCCAGCCCAATCGTTCCCACCTGACGGGACAACATTCAAACAAATTACTTTAAGTGAAAAATTGTCAGAAGAAATCCCTCCATATAGTTATTGGAACATGCAGTTCTACCAATCGCAAGCGTCTTACGTTAAATTTGACTACATGATACCTCGAGGGGCGTCGATAGGTGTTTATGCGAGGCGAAACGCTTTGCCAACGCATACGCAGTATCATTTCTTGGAAGTCTTGAGCGGGTTCAAGGCAAGGACAACTAGAGCTTCTCATGTGAGTACTTATGACATCAAGTTCAAGCTTAGTCTATAAGTACAATCCATGTAATGAAAGAATACTATCAAATTTGAACAGTTCCTTGATCTTCCACGATAATAACGTAATAAATAAACGATTTTCAATATTATGTCTTCTGCATATTGCATATAAATACAGCTAATTCAACTGTATCTCTGATGTCTTATGTGCTCATAAGAATGTATATATTCCAGCCGTCGGTAAAGAAAGAAGTAACTCACTATATGGAGCAAGGTCACTGGTTTCTATCACTGTACAACGACGACGGTGATCCTCAGGAGATCAGCTTCATAGCCATAGTGGCTGAGGAAATGACCCACAACTGCCCAAATGGATGTTCAGGAAAGGGAGAGTGTTTAATGGGACATTGTCAGTGCCAACCTGGCTTTGGTGGAGATGACTGTAGTAAAAGTAAGTGTAGATGAAATTTCAATGGTAAGAAATTTAGGTTCAAGCATTGATAGTTATCATAATGCTTATCATAATGATCATCATCATCTCAGCCATAGGAAGTCCATTGCTGGACTTAAGCCACCCCCATTGATTTCCACAAGAACCGGTTGGAACAATGCTTGACAAATAACTTTTTCACGTTTGGTCGTCGAAAGGAGAGTAGACCGCCGTTGAAATTTAAACTTGTAATGTATAACGAACAAGAAACATTTTCGGTTGTTGGTAGTTTTATTTGATAAGGTCGGGTCGGGGGAGTTCGGTTATCAAAACGCCGATATTGAAAATAGAGGTAAGACTTCATTATTTCAAAAAAAACGTCTTCATGTCAATTCTATGTGTCCCACTAATATTATCAATCTGAAAGTTTGGATGGATGTTTGTTACTCAATCACGCCAGAACGGCTGAACGGATTTTGATGAAATTTGGTATGTAGATATTTCAGGTCCCGTAATAACACATAACCTACTTTTCATCATCATCATCAATCATGTTCAAGTTTTCACTTCTGCCAGCACTCCCGGAGTGCAACCGGTTGTTTTTTTTTAAATTACTTTTGCATTTGTTTTTGGACTCGGATATATAGATAATTATTACATACCGTACTTCCAGGCGTATGTCCAGTGCTGTGCAGTCAACGAGGCGAGTACATCAATGGCGAGTGTCAGTGCAATCCTGGCTGGAAAGGCAAGGAGTGCTCGCTGCGGCACGACGAATGTGAAGTCCCTGATTGCAACGGCCACGGACACTGCGTCAACGGGAAGTGCTCCTGTGTCAGAGGGTACAAGGGGAAATTCTGCGGCGACGTGGACTGCCCTCACCCGACCTGCTCCGGCCACGGCTTCTGTATCGCAGGGTCCTGCGTCTGCAAGAAGGGGTGGAAAGGCCTCGACTGCGCGACTATGGACAAAGATGCACTCCAATGTTTGCCGGATTGCTCCGGACATGGAACTTTCGATGTGGACACGCAGACCTGTACGTGTCACGCGAGGTGGTCAGGAGAAGACTGTTCCAAAGGTAACGATATATTTTGTAGTAACTATCTTATACCTTGACGTTTTTGGCTATAACAGCTACACAATTTTTTTTTAGTTACCAATGCTCTCAAATCGATTAAGTCTCAAATAGATTTCATAAGACAGTAACAAAAATGTTACAAATTACTACATACTTATTTATTATTACTTACTTTTCTACTTCTACGCGCGTATAATATTACGTTCCAAGAGGTCGTTCAAATCACTAGTGTGGTTTATTATTGTATATTTATTACTTTACTAGGGGGTTTCATTTGATCAGCGAACACGCATAAGTATACCCAGTGCAATAAGCCGACGTGTATGCTTACTTGTACGTATTGCAGAGGCGTGCGCGCTGGAGTGCGGTCCGCACGGGCGCTGCGTGGGGTCCGCGTGCGCGTGCGAGGCGCCGTGGAGCGGAGAGTTTTGCTCATTGCGGCTGTGCGACGCGCGCTGCGGTGACCATGGCCAGTGCAAGAACGGCACCTGCCTCTGCGTCTCCGGCTGGAACGGCCGTCACTGCACGCTCGAGGGATGCCCGCGGGGCTGCGCCGGGCACGGCAACTGCCGCGTCGCCAACGACGGCCACTGGGAGTGCAAGTGCTTCGACGGCTGGGACGGGCCCGACTGCACCACCCTCAAGGAGCAGATATGCGACGACGGAAAGGACAACGATAGAGGTTGGTTTTACTATAATATACGTTTTATACGACCGCGTCTGCGAACGCCCCGTATTCTCCTTAAAAAAGACCACCGAATGTGATTGAAACTATAGTCCCCTATACCCTGTGACTTATTACGTGAGTAATTTCCGTGTTATATACAGTCATAATGTGTCAAAACCACTTCAGTCTTAATAACAAAATATATCATGTTTTTTGTTTTTCTTGTTATAGGTTTTTTATAACGGCCCTTATAAAAATAAAACACTAATTATAATAGTCCATTTACTACAATCTCATGTAAGGTCTCACAGGAATAAGTGTCATACCGTGAGGTCTTTTACCACCGTCACCGTGATCATCCGGTTCGTAATGGCTACAATATTGGCGCTGGTAAAAGGCCGACGAATGATATCGTTAATGCTAGCGTAGCGGAAATTTGACCAGCGCTTCTTGAACAAGAAAGCCCGTGACCGAGTTGATTAACTGCAGTACCACATTGGCAGTGATGGGCTTCATAGCATTTTGCAAAAGTAAGCTGACAAAAGTAAGCTGACAGCCAAACGAAAAGCAGACGGGTCTAACGATAACCTGTTATATTATAGTCTGCATAACAACATAATTTTGCAACTCTACAGACGGACTGGTGGACTGTGAAGATCCGGAATGCTGCCAAAGCGTCGCCTGTAAGGGCAGCCAACTGTGCGTCTCATCTCCTAAACCTATAGATATCCTGCTCCGTAAGCAGCCGCCTGCCATCACTGCATCCTTTTTCGAGCGGATGAAATTCCTCATAGACGAGGGCAGTCTCCAAAACTACGCCAAACAGGAAACCTTCAACGAAAGGTTGGTTCTGTGTTCCATGTTCGATGTTAATTTAAGAGTATCTGAAGCGAAACAATACGGTTCGTTAAATTATACTTACTAACATTTAACATATGAATAAATCGGCGTAAGAAATTGGTACATTTTATAGAAATAATGCTCGTCCAAAAATCTACGCATTAGCGTATAAAGATGATATATCTTAAAACTGTATAATATTATTTAAACACTTTTCTATGCAGGTAAAATATAGTAATTTCACGAATCGTTTTTCAGATTAGGTAAATGTTTAACATCAAATATTAAATATTAATAAAACTATCTGTTATATAAATTACGCAATGTTGTGCCCCAGTCAATCCTAATGTTTTATTTACTAAGATTTGTGACACGACGCTTTTCTTATTTTCTTACGTGTATTAACAACTTATATATATTTTGTAAGTACGCGACGGCCGCGACAGAATTGGCACTTGCATGATCTTCAATGTTTTCTCTTTCTAAATTAACAATATTAATGATGATAACTCATTGTTTGTCGTTTTCTCTCGGTTTCCTAACGCTGCGCAGTATGTTTTGGAACCACTTCAACACGAGGTAAGAATTGTGATGTCGAAGTTATGTGCCTTCTTATGTGTTCTGTATGTATTAGCTGTAATACCTTCTGTTGACACTTATTAATTTCATTTATTGCCATTTTTGTATATATCTTTATGTATATTTTGCATGTTGTTCGTTATAACGTAGTGTGTGTTACCTCATTGTGTCCTGTGAAATTGTGTTCCGCTTTTTATTTATAATGTGTATTTAAATATTCCTTATTTCTAGGGAGTTTGTCATTTCCTAGATAAGTAGTTATGGGTTCAGGTCGAATTTGAACTATATTTTCGGATATGAAGTGCCATTGAATAGTTTCTGTAATTACCTACTTAGTAGCCTAATCCATTCGATATATTGTAGAAGTAGAAAGGTACAATAAAGATACCCAAATACACAAGTACTGGAAAATAGGTTCACGTTATAGTTTTGACTTTTATGTAATGTATGGTCTATTAAGAACGTAAAACAACACCTTGAAACCTACACTTAAACTTTTTTGATAGATTTCTGGAACCCAGCACCACTTTTAACCCTTTTGACCCTTTTTAATGATGAACAGTCTTATCATACACACCCTCATTTCGATACATAATTATTATATATTCATATAATATAAGTGATTTTGTATAGTCAATGAAAATCTGTGGCATCGAATCATAGCATTTACTCATATGCTGTAGGTACCCACTATATATAATAAAACGTGTGAAGTCTTTCATTTTTGTCATAAAATCAATGTCAGTAAATATAGTCTATAATGTAGTTAAGACGTAGACATGATTTTAATCAAAATATACCATATTTACTGTTTTAAATTTTGATATTAACAAGTCCTTGATTCAAAAGAAAATGTTAAGGAAATTCAACGTTACGTGACTACTACCTACAATACATTAATATAATAAATGTGAAAGTTTGTACGTTTGGATGTTTGTTGCTCCATAATGCCAGAACGGCGCAATGGATGCGATGAAATTTGGCACAGATATAGATTATAGTCTTGAATAGCAGATAGGCTGCTTTTTATCCGAATAAATGTACGGTGACGGAAAACCATAGTTCAGGCGGGTAAAGCCGCGGAGTACAGGTAGTATTGTCACAAAATTAGGAAACTAATAGAGTACAACATCCCAAATATTATTTTATCAGTGATTTTAAGTTAACTATCATCCTGTCAGCTTCGCCGACCCTAAATATTTCTACTGTGTACATGTTCGTTCCAGTCGATCGGCTGTGCTTCGTGGTCGTGTGGTGACCTCCCTTGGCTCGGGATTAGTCGGAGTAAGAGTGTCCACCTCAACGCCTCTAGAAGGCTTTACCCTGACACGCGAAGACGGCTGGTTCGATTTACTTGTCAACGGTGGTGGCGCAGTAACGCTGCATTTTGGACGCGCGCCTTTTAAAAGATCTTCGCAAGTCGTCTTTGTGCCGTGGAATGAGGTCAGTATAAATGAAAATAATTTAAACTTTCTAGAAGCGTCCGCAAAACATGCACGCACTTCCGTTATTTCAAAAGCATTCACAGGTACTAATTACATTACAGAGACGCGCGGGTGTGTACAAGCAGAGGGGGCGGGTTAAATCCCGATGTGTGTTGATTTAGAATATTACAAATATATACAAATGACCTACCAATAAAAAAAAAATACTACCTAATCACATTTAATACTTTTTTATTACCCGGCTATTACTCCAACGGTTTTTTGTTAAAGCGCATTTATTGTTACCGCGAGAATTTTGCTTTAACGGAAAATTAATATGGTTGCTCGAAAATATTATTTCAGTAAGTAATAAAATAAAATGAAATCAAATTTTGCTCAATCCAAATTACCTTTCATTCTTTAAAGAATACTAAAAACACAGCACTTAATAATTGCTGTGTTTTAAGTTTCTTACACATGTATGACTTGCAACAAAATAAGCAAAAAAGACTCATTAAGTGTACTCTGTCTGATTAGGTAATGGTCAAGCCCTAAGGTGTTATGCGATATGTTATGAACAGGGCCTTGTGATAGTGAGATGCAAGTGTGATACGAAGTGGTAATTCGGAACAAAATATCTCAAAATTCGTCGAGTTTCGGAAACTAGTCTGGTATATACGTACGTACGTAAGTAAGGTCACGTCATTAGCCTGAACTTGGATATACACTAGGCTTTTTAATAACTCAACGACTCAACCAAACTTCACATGAAGCAATTTAAAGTTTTTTCGCGCGGCATAAACATGCGAACCGGCGATTAAAGCGGCATTACACTTTTTACGACTCAATTATTTCGTTTAAAACTTTATTTCTCACTGATTTGGGTCCCAGACGAGACATTTTTAATCGTGCCTAGAGTCCTTAATCATATGTAAACTATGAAAGCCTGAGTGAAATTGGTTATTCAGGAGAGATTGTGCACGAAAGCCGGTACTTAATGTGTTTTCATTACTTTTAAAATATTTTTAGTTGAAGCGTTACACTGGTGTTCCATAAACTTGTTACGTTAATTTTAATTTTCTCCTGTCATAAATTGTTATGCATGAGTTAGTACAAGGCTTAATCGCTAAACGGCTAATGGATTTCATGAGCATTATAGTATTTCTTGTATTTTATGGATTTCCTGATGAATATCACTCACCTTTACTAGAAACTACAATGAATACAAAAAACACATGTCCATGGGCACATTTTGATACAGGATTTTTTTGTAAATATTTTAGATACTGCGACAGTTCCACTGGCATATTCAAAAACAGCGCTTCATGTTATCATTGCATTTTTTTATTATTACACCACGATCTCTAAGAATATGGTAAACATACGCTGACAGAAGACAGTAAGCTTCCAATCAATCATGTGATGTCCAGGTGGTGATAATCGACGAGGTGGTGATGACGACAGCGGACGAGAAGTCGGGTACGGGCCCCCCGCAGGCTTGTCTCGCGCACGACTACGACGCCATGAAGCCCGTCGTGCTCGCCACTTGGAAGCACGGTTTCCAAGGTGCCTGTCCCGACAAGAGCGCCATACTGGCCGAATCGCAGGTACTTTCTCCAACAATACAGTTTTCGGTTTAACTTTAGTTTTAATAACAGACTGTGCAAACGTCGCTAATGTCATGTAAGTGCGCTTTTGATGTCTCAATTGTTTAATTGCTGTGTCTAAGATTTGTATACAGAACAGACAGGGTAGCAATACTGTAAGAAAAACTACTCATTGAAAATATTAAAATTTGGTCACTCGCATTTGTCGTTGAATAATTTAAAATTACTTGGGATAAAAAGTAAAGCTTAGTAAACCCTAAAGCCTTATAAAAATATAATTGAAATAGAATATTTTGTATTATTTTTAAATTATTTTTTTCAGGTGGTCCAAGAAAGTCTACAAATCCCTGGCACCGGTTTGAACTTGGTCTACCACAGTTCCCGGGCTGCCGGTTACCTCTCCACAATCCAACTGCAACTGACTCCGGAAATAGTTCCACCAACGTTAGCCCTCATCCATCTACGAATAACAATTGAAGGCATCCTATTCGAGAAGACTTTCGAAGCCGATCCAGTGATAAAGTTTACGTATCCATGGAATAGACTGAATGTGTACAGACAAAGGGTTTACGGAGTGACTACGGCCTTAGTGAAAGTTGGATACCAATACACCGATTGTAAAGATATCATATGGAACGTACAAACGACCAAGCTGAGCGGACACGACATGAGCATCTCTGACGTCGGAGGATGGAATCTGGATATACATCACAGATATAACTTCCATGAAGGTGAGAATGGATATGACTTCGACGTAAACTACAGAAGATTGAAGTTTGAGATCCATTGATAAGTAAAACTAATATGTGTGTGAATTTTATCATTCCAGGTATTCTCCAAAAGGGTGATGGTGCTAACATATACCTGAAGCACAAACCGCGACTTATCATCACAACGATGGGCGATGGTCGGCAGCGGGAACTGGAGTGTGGATCAGATTGTTCTGGTACGAATTTGACCCTAACAATGTTGAGTAAATGTTGGATGCGGGCCGCTTCCATCCGGTCCTTGTGAAAATCAACGTTGAAGGCATATGTACAGCAGTGGACGTCCTATGGCTGAGATGATGAGGAATCCTATCCTACTAATATCATAAAGGCGAAAGTCTGTGTGTATGTTTGTTACTTCTTCATGCTCAAACGGCGATTTCGATAAAATTTGGTATGAATGAAGATAATGCAGGTCCCGGAATAACACATAGGCTACTTTTCATATTAATCATTATCACGCGGGTAAAACCGCGGGGCGCAGCTAGCGTTAAATATGTCCAAAGTATATAACAAACTGAGACCCGACTGTAACCTGATAAGTATGTTGTTTAAGAATACCAATATATTTATAACTCGTGTTTTAAGAGCAGCCAAAATGAAATCATTTCCATACAGTAACAATTCAGTTCAGCCCAAGTTGTAGTTTGTCGATTAACCATACCTAATATAATATAATTCACCTCATTCCAGGCTCAGCCACCAAGCAGCGTCTCCTGGCCCCGGTGGCGCTGGCGGCCGCACCGGACGGGTCCATATTCGTAGGAGACTTCAACCTGGTGCGGAAACTCAATACTGACGGCTCCGTGCGGACGGTGGTTAAGCTCAAGTGAGTTACGCAAATCTTCACAAATTTGTAACTAAATGTAGATTCAATAATGGTCTTCGTGGCTTTATGATCAGTGACACTGACTATGGAACCGCGACCCTGGGACGTTTATTCTTGCGTCTTGAATGTTTGTGCACGGTGGTTGTGTGCGTCCGTGCCCGCGACACAGTGTATCCTAGAGCGGGAGTGAATGCGTTTGTTCGTTCGTTTATAGAGATTAACGGTAGGTACATCATCTCAGACATAGGACGTCCACAGCTGGACATAGGGAGCCCCTATGTCCCTATGTCCCATTGATTTTCACAAGAACCGGCTGGAAGCAGAGTACGGTACACAATAAGTAAATCCGTAAATTGAATAGTATCTAAAGAAAACACGATATCGAAAATTACACGACGTACGGATGTGCGTAATATGTTACTTTTAAAATTTTTTGTTTAAGTTATTCTTAACCAAATTCTGCGTGATTGATATTACGAATAATTTGGGTAGTTAAAACTTAAAGTAAAATGAAAACAAAATACGCTTAATTTACTGCTGGATGTCACTTGCATTGCAATATGTTAATATGTTTTCATTCATGTTTCATGTTCATAGCTTACGTATAAGCTATCGATTCAACTAAACACAATTTACGTTTATTTCTGTCGCATTTGATTGGAATATAATTGAAAATTTGTTTTTATTTCCAGTGCCACGCGAGTATCGTACCGCTACCACATGGCACTGTCGCCCTTGGATGGTACGCTGTATATCTCAGATCCCGAGTCGCATCAGATTATCAAAGTCCGCAACACCGAGGACTACAGCGACCCCGAACACAACTGGGAAACCGTCGTCGGGTCTGGGGAGAGATGCCTACCGGGAGACGAAGCCCACTGCGGAGACGGAGCCCTGGCCAGGGACGCCAAGCTTGCCTACCCTAAAGGAGTCGCTGTGTCTACCGATAACGTTTTGTACTTCGCCGATGGAACCAACATAAGAATGGTCGATCGAGATGGTATAATAACCACTGTTATCGGTAACCACATGCACCGAGCTCACTGGAAACCTATTCCTTGCGAAGGCACGTTGAGCGTTGAAGAAGTCCATTTACGCTGGCCAACCGAACTCGCCATCAATCCCTTGGATAACAGTCTTCACATCATCGATGATCATATGATTTTGCAAATGGCACCCGATGGCCGAGTCAAAGTAATAGCCGGGAGACCTCTCCATTGCCCGTCTCCTTTGACGGGTTATGACATGGAACTAGCGACGTACGCTACTTTAGTCATGCCTCAAAGCATAGCTTTCGGAGCAGCTGGTGACCTATACGTAGCCGAAAGTGACTCGCAAAGGATAAATAGGGTGAGGCTGATCACGACAGACGGGAAAATTTCTTTGTATGCAGGTGCGGAATCTAAATGTAATTGCCTGGAAAGAGGGTGTGACTGCTTCGAAGCTGATCACTTCTTGGCTTCAAATTCTAAATTCAACACCATTTCTGCTGTAATCGTTAGCCCTGACGGTATAGTGCATATCGCAGATCAAGCTAATTACAGAATTCGTTCCGTAATGGCGAGCATTCCAGACGCGAGTGGAGCTAGGGAATACACAATTTACTCTCCAGACACGCAAGAGATCTACATTTTTAACAGATTCGGACAACATGTTATGACCAAAAATATATTGACAGGAGAAAACAATTACGTTTTTACGTACACCGTCAACACGAGTAACGGAAAACTCAGTACAGTTACTGATGCAGCTGGAAACAAAGTTTTCCTACTTCGCGACTACTCTAGCTTAGTCAACTCAATAGAGAACACCAAAGGTCAAAAATGCAGACTAAAAATGTCTAGAATGAAAATGTTACAGGAACTTAGAACACCGGATAATTTCAATATGACCTTTGACTATCACGGCACCACTGGTCTTTTGAAAGCTAAATACGATAGCACTGGTAGAAGCTACATTTACAAGTATGATGAGTTCGGTAGACTTACCTCAGCAGTAACACCAACAGGACGGATTATCACTTTAACGTTCGATCTTAGTGTAAAGGGTGCTACGGTGAAAGTAAGCGAAAACAACAGAAAACCTGTCTCCATTCTGATCAAGGGCTCTTCAGTGAATACTAAAGTGGGTGAAGCTGAAAAGAAAACGATAATATCAACCGATGGCAGCATTTCCACAAGTATGCCCTGGGGTCATATTATCTCTACAGACACTGTTCCTTACACGATACTTTCTGAAATCGACCCGATCCTGGGAGAAAGTTACCCTGTGCCGGCCAAACAGCGGACCGAAGTAGGCGGTGACTTAGCAAATAGATTTGAATGGCGATACTTCCTTCGACGCCTGTTATCGAACAAAGGGAAGGGCAGTAAAGCAGTTGCCCAAATAGGTCGCAAACTTCGCGTGAACGGTGAAAATTTGCTCACTCTCGAATATGACCGAGACACCTCAAGCGTAGCAGTTTTTATGGACGACAAAGTGGAACTGTTGAATGTCACATATGATCGGACAGCACGACCTATAAAGTGGGGACCGAGAAACGAAATATTTGCTGAAGTAGAGCTCGAGTACGACAGGTTCAACAGATTGACAAGATGGAGCTGGGGAAATTTGAACGAAACGTATGGGTTTGACCGAGCAGGCAGACTGCATGAGATCCGATATGGGGATGGCTCTTCACTAGCGTATTCTTTTAGAGATATGTTCACAAGTTTACCCCTAAAAGTCACAACCCCGAGAGGAAGCGATTACCTCCTCGATTACGACGATTCAGGCGCCCTTCAGAACTTGACCACACCACGAGGCCACATTCACACGTTTGCTCTCATGACATCCCTTGGTTACTTCAAGTATCAATATTTCTCACCGATGAACAGGCACCCGTACGAAATTCTATACAATGATGATGGTCACATTTTAGCAAAGATCTTCCCGCATCAGTCGGGCAAAATTCTATATGTCTACGATAGTACTGGAAAATTAGAAACCATTTTAGCCGGAGCTTCGGCTATACGATATGTATACCACGACAATACCCATCTTGTAAAGAACGTGGAGATTACGGACCCTGATTATGAACTAAAACAAGATTACAAGTATCATGCAGGCATTATGAAAGATGAGAAGATGAAGTTCAGTTCGAAGAGTGGCCTGAACAATGCTCACTTTAAATACCAATACGACGGCAACGCTCGGCTTTCCACAATTGACGTAAACATCAATAGCAAAGAAATGCCGCAGTTGAGGCTAAAATACAACCAAAACCTTGGTATTCTCGAAGCTGTGAGCGACTTGAGAATATACAGGAACACGTTCAATAGATCTGTGATGCAAGACACGAGTAAGCAATACTTTACGATCACCGACTACGATGACCATGGTAGGATCAAAACTGTGCTCATCAATATCAAAGCCTTCGACGTTTTCCGATTGGAACTCGAGTACGACGTAAGAAACAGGATTAAAACTAAAAAGATGATGATCGGGGACACATCGTCTGTGGCACGAATCAGCTATAACTACGACGGACATTTGATGGAAGTCATCGGTTCCGAAGATGACTGGAAATATAACTATGACGAGAACGGCAATGTGATCGGAGTCATCGATCACGGCGAGAAGAGGTACCTTGGCTACGATATTGGCGATAGGGTTGTTCAGTATGGGGATATTGAATTTAGCAGTTACGATGGCAGAGGTTTTGTAATTAGGAGGGGAGAGCAAAAATACCGTTACAATTCCAGAGGTCAATTCGTCCACGCCTTTGAACGGGACAAGTTTCAAATGTGGTATTACTATGACGATAGAAATAGACTGGTTGCGTGGAAAGACGAAAAAGGAAATATCACGCAGTTCTTCTACACCAACCCTCAGACTCAAAACCTCATCACGCACATGCATTACCCGAAGACCGAAAAGACAATCCGTTTCCTCTATGACCAGAGAGACTTTCTTACCTGCATAGAGACTGAAGATCAGCGGTTCTATGTAGCGACAGATCATAATGGTTCTCCTTTAGTGGTATTTGATGTTAACGGAGAGATCATAAAAGAAATCAAACGTAGTCCGTTTGGAAAGATAGTGAAAGATACAAATCCTGGCTTCTATGTTCCGGTTGACTTCCACGGTGGTGTATTTGATTACAACACGAATTTGATTTACTTGGAGAATAGACTATATGACCCCGTCGTAGGTCAATGGATGACACCGAGCTGGGAGCATCTAGCTACTAAGCTGAGCTTGCCTACAGACATTTTCATCTATCGATTCAAAAACAACGACCCAGTAAACAAGATGCAAAACGTCCCGTACATGACGAGCTTAGGAAGCTGGCTGCAGCTTTATGGATACGACCTCGACAAGATGATGGGATCGAAGTACATAACAGACATGATCTTTCAACCTAAGACTTCCGTAACAGCAGCACAGTTGGCTCCGGATTTTGGTGTCATGTCTGGGCTTCAGTGCATCATTGAAAAGGTAAGTTACACATACACTACCTGCATACTTTAATAGGTACATAAAAAGGTACATTTTCTTTGAAATTTTTGCATAATATTTTTTATTTGTAATTGTGATAATGTACAAAAATATATTTTTTATGGAATAAGTGGTCAAATATGCATCTTAGGCCGACAATGTTGTGTAGGTATGTCCTGTTGTAAACAATAAAAAAAATGCTTATAATAAATATATAGGAAATATTTTAAAATATCTTGGTTAACGAGTAAATAATGATATTTGTGTTTGATGGTAAGTGGATTGCTTACCTTTTACATATATGCATAGGGTCACGCCTGATCTGGGACATGAATTGGGATAACCAGAAAACAAAGACTAATATTTAACTAGTTAATAAGAAAAAGGTATTAGTTTCAGGGGCATTTCATTCAAAGCTTACCAATGTTCTTTCCAGGTGAACGACAAACTAGCAGACATTGACTTTGTCCCCACGCCTCTTCTGAAGATGGAACCCATCACGCGCAATTTGTTGCCACGCGTGTCGTACAAGCGCGGCGTATTCGGCGAAGGAGTCTTGATCTCCCGCGTCGACGGCAAAGCCTTCATCAGCGTCGCGGACGGGGCCAACAGTGTCGTTGAAGATGTCATCACTACGGTGTTCAATAATTCCTACTTCCTGGACGTCCACTTTAGTATACACGACCAAGACGTGTTCTACTTTGTGAAAGATAACGCGTTAAAGATACGAGACGATATGGAGGAGTTGAGAAGATTATCCGGGAAATTTAACGTGTCGCAGGATGAGACGAATGACCAAGGATCAGAGGTGAATGAAATTTCTTAAAATTGTCGCTATTGTCATATTTTAAGCGTTGTGGGGGGCATCCGTGTTTAAAGCTGTATCTTGTATTTCCACTCTATCAACAGACGAAAGCCGTGGTCTCCTAATGTTAAACTTCGCAAACCTGCTTTATAGCAGGTTTGTACGGCACCTTAATTTACTTACGTTCAATTCTTTTGAAGGAAATATTTCGACTACTTGTAGGATTTCAACCCGAACGACTACAGATACTGTCCAGTCGCTTTGCCATCTAAGCTATAGTATCACTCCACTAATCATCGAATTCATTCCTTTAGTATAACATCTGAGTAGGTGAATGTTTTCTTAGCGCCATCTATTTTTAACTATACGAACTATTGATAACTGATATGCCACGATTGCAGCTGCTAACGTATCAAGAGAAGGCGAGGTGAAACCAAACCCTGATTGCATTTACATTATAGTAGGTGGAACTTTACCATTTTTTCCTTTTAACAAATCTTAATGTGATTTCCACCTAGCATGGTGTAAAGGCGAAACATAAAGTTCTTCGCACACTAATTTTACTGCAAAGTTTTACATACATTCCGATATTTTACATATTTAAAATATCATCATCATCATCATCATCGCAGCCATAGGACGTCCACTACTGGACATAGGCCTCCCCCATTGATTTCCACAAGGACCTGTTGGAAGCGGCCCGCATCCAGCCCTTGCCTGCGATCTTAGTCAGGTCGTCTGTCCACCTGGTCGGTGGCCGTCCTATGCTGCGCTTGCCAGTCCGTGGTCTCCATTCCATTTAAAAATATAGTTATGTTAAATTAAGTTTAGGTAAGTAAAGGGTGATTTTGATTTGTTTTGGCTTAAGTATTACAGTAATGTGAGTTCTTCATTGTGTTCTTTTTGCATCTCTTCCACCATTAATGTGCCCAAGGCCTGTCGGAAACGGACATTCAGTAGTCTGTCACGATCCTGCCGATCCTGTTATGCGTTATTTGTGACTTTTATTTTTATTTATTTATTTCACAAAATCAACTAAACCCATTAACAGTTTTTACGGATTTAGTCGTTTACTATATTTCGTAGGGGAATATAATATAATAGAATAACTACAATACAGTTACATTATTTTTTTATCAAAAGTGCGTTTAAGTTTTGTTGCCATTCCGATTCTAAGCTATTCCGAGACGGAGGGAGCTCAGGTGAATTGAAATCGCGCCTCCGAGTTCAATTTCCCCGGTGCGGGCACGCAACGCATGCGACTGTATTCGTGATGATTGGGGACAGGTTCGCGTGCACGCGGTGGGCGGCGGTACGGGCGCGGCGCAGACGCAGGCGGTGATCGTGCTGCGGTACGGAGTCGAGCCAGCGCAGGAGCGGCTCAAGCTGCTGAAGCACGCGCACAAGCGAGCGGCGTCGCGCGCGTGGGAGCGCGAGAAGGCGCTGGTGGCGGCGGGGTGGGAGGGGCGTGCCGCCTGGACCGAGGAGGAGAAGGAGGAGCTGATCTCGCACGGCGTCGTGGACGGGTGGGCGGCGCGAGACGTGCACTCGCTGTCGCGGTACCCCGCGCTGGCCGACGATCCCGCCAACGTCGTGTTCGTGCGCGACGCGCGCCGCAAGCGCAGGCGCAGCGGCCGCGCAAGACACCGCGCGTGAGCCTCCGCAAACTCGCCTCCTCGCCGGTCCTGACTTTGTGCGACTTTCGAGTGACTAATTTGTGAAGTATTCTCTTCATCTCGGTGTCGGACCGCGGAGACGCGAAATATACTCGTTGTGATACGGAAAACCGAGCATAATAGCGAACGAAATACTCAAATGCGATCACGATTTTACGATCTTGATTCAATATTATTTCTTGACGGAGCGCTTTTTACTCTTTCGGTCGTACCCCGTAACGCCATAAGCGCAGTTTAGATTAGTATGATTTATCGCGCGACCGGCCTATTCCTATCGCATTTTAGCCAAATATTGCGTTCTATATATACTTACCTATTATTTGTAAATAATGAAGTGAGATATTTTATTCTTGTAGGTGTTCTTTTTTAATGTTAGACCCGAGGTCTTCTCGTTCGCAATAGTGTAACTTTTTAAGCAATAATTTTGTATCCCTAGAGGAGTGTCTGACTCTCTATGTAGAATCCTCGTGTTTTGTTCGCGCCCTCTAGTTTAGAGTTCGGAACTACGGTTCGAGTAGGCGTACATTATGAAACTAGCGCGGCCTCGTAATTATACAAACTTGTAATAGTGTAAAACGTACCTAAATGAAACGTCGATACGTATTCTGCATGTGTTGTGCAATAATCGAACTTTAAGTGACAGGTTAAGGTCTAACTTTTCGCTGATTTATCATAATACGTGATTTTGAGACTGATTTTTTTCCTTTTCTATTCTTTCGTGACTGCGTACCGCGATCGCCATGACTGTGTATAGATAAAACTCCACGATTGGGTCGAGAGTTAACAGTGCGAGAACCGAACAGAAGGTACATACCTACATTGTTACCGATTGT
Organism: Apeira syringaria; assembly: GCA_934044485.1. NCBI lineage: Eukaryota > Metazoa > Arthropoda > Insecta > Lepidoptera > Geometridae > Apeira > Apeira syringaria. The sequence goes on along the minus strand of OW203662.1, from coordinate 12,172,300 downwards.
GAAGTACGCAGTTGAATCTAGTTTTCTCTATTGATAATTCAGCGAGAAACGTAAAGTTTGTAATTGAATAAAAAGTAGATATTTTATAGTATATGTCCATAAATGTGTATCATTTAAATTGTGGTGTCTATTCTGTGTTAGAGTACTAATTTTAATGATAGTGACTGAGTGATATGTGGAAGATATTTTTTACTAAATTGATAAAGTATGATAAGCGAAAAGGCGGCCACCCACCCCTCCGCGCCGGTAGAGGGTGGGGCGGCGCGCGGGCGGGCCCGGGCGGGTCGCCACGGGCCCGGGCTAGTAGCCGTGGCCCCGGGCGGATCGTCGTAGCCCGCTAAGGTGATATTTTTGCAAAATGTGACTAAACGAAGCAATACATTGTAATGTAATACGTCTTACTCTTTATTTATTAATCTTAAGATGTATTTTTTACTTTCAAATTAATATATTGATATATATTATATTATATATCTATTGTAAAAGTAGTTTATAATTTCGCGGTGATATTTCGAGCGGTATAGTTATCTTTTATGATGTATAAAGAACTCTAATTTGTAAATAGGTACTTAACGATGTAACCTGTAAAAATATTGTACATATCTTTACGCTTGAATTATTTATAATGTAAACCGGTAAGGTATTAGATTACTGTGAAGTATGTAAAGTAACAGACGGAAGTGACGGGTCTGGGCCGGACGCCCTCCAGCCGCGATACCAAAACTCGTGGTTCTAGGTTGGGGTACGCTCCGGCCTCCGCCCTCAAATCTCCGGACTCGCCAGTCGCACTGACGAACCACACCCTCACCATCTACAGACTATTCCGTACATACTCAGCTTGTAGAGTTCAGGTAGAGCTTGCCGGGGGTGCTACCGTCCAGGATAGCGCTCTTTCACGGCCGACCCTTAAAAATATGATGCAACCTAGCAATAGGAGAATCTCGATAATCCACTTGATATACTCGGTGCAGACACTGTCGATCTCTATAAGAATCGAATCTAAATATAATATTTATATTTTGATGAATTCACAGATCGCTATCTAGCCTCTAAATGTGAACAGATAATATCATGGTCCCCAAACATTTCATTACTAGAACAGACGAAGAAAATTAAACGTTAATTTAAATTAATTTAACGTTGAGAACATTGTTAAATCTTTTAGTTGTGCAAAATTCATACATTTTTAGTCAGCTATAAGACGACAACTGCTGGACATAAGCCTCCACACTGCTCTTAACACGGACTGGTTGGAATCGGCACACATCCAGCCTAGGGTTTACAGCACGAACTAGAAAGCTTATTTATATATTTAAAACACTTAGGAGTGCCGCCAGCCAAGAAACATTAAAAATAGTTTACCAGTCTCTTAACGCCTTGAATACAATTTTAGAAAGGCAAACTTGAATACAATTTTAGAAAGGCAAACATCAACAATACGTATAAAATACACAATTTTTAAAGTAACATTGTAACTTTATATATTATTGTGTATGTTTTCGCCATCTAGGTTGCCCGTCCTCAGAAAGTTCTTCAAAGCTTCCTTACACGTAAATGGACTTGGATAAAAAATAGATTGACAAATATCGTGATTGAAATCTGGCAAACTACATAATAAAAGATCGTCTCAAACTGACAGAAACTTTTAAATGAAAATACACATTATATTTTTATAATTAAGATTATACCTGTAACTAACACACCCCGCCCTCTTAACATGACGATCATAACAATTAGGTCATGAGCCAACCCTTCAAGCCAACCCCCAAATCAAGATATTGGTAACAGTAGCGATGTTGAAACCAAACTAGGAAATTATAATCGCAATTATCGACAATGTAAAATTCATCAATGTGCGTTCGCATCGAGTTTTTAAGAGTCGGTCGATTGTAGTATTGATTTCAAATGAAATGCATTTAGAGTGCTGTAGCAGCGGCCGCGCGGGTCCGGGGTACCCCGGGGTCTAGGCCGGACCGTACCCGGGGTTCCCCGGGGTCTTGGCCGGGCCGAGCCCAGGTTACCCCGGTCCTCAAACGTGCCGCGTGGTGTAGCGCAACTCTCTGTATAGCAGCGGCGACGTGCTCGCACACAGATGTACGCATGTACAATAATGACATTTAGAAAGTATTCTAATGGAATATGTAATAAAAACATTAAAACATACAGTTTGTTTCATTCTCTAACCATCAGTGAAACTGTAAAAAAAATTTTTACCAAAAATGGAACGGCCTCAACGCTCAAAAGTGTGAAATAACTTGTCTAAGTCGGTAGGTCATGACAGTTCACAAAACTAACTATCATCACAATATTGTGCTCATGGTACCGACTTCGACAAGTTATTTCACACTTTTGATTGTTGAAGTCGGTTCCATTTTTTGGTAAAAAAAAGTTTTTTCACCCTTTTCAGTGACCTTTGTTACTTACGGGATCTATTGTCATTGGGTATGTACTCCGATGTTTTAACCCGCAACTATAATATCGTCGAGGTAGCCGTAGCACTTTTCAGTTATTGAGTGTCACTTAAAAACCGCTTGACCGCGGAAGTATTGATTCTTTTTTGTTTATCAAACAAAAAAGAATCATCTAAATCGGTTCATAAACGACGAAGGTATCCGCGAACACACATAAAAAATTGTTACGGTTCAATTGAGTAAACTCCCTTTTTTTAAGTCGGTTTAAAAATTAGGCAGTGAAGCTCCGGTCTAGACAATAACAACATACCTTTGTTTCATACTCCTAGAACGCCTGTGTCGTAGAACAGTGGTAAATGTGCGAATACCTGTGTAGAAAAATGTGAAATGCCATAATTGGCCCCAAAACACCACATTTATGATTGCCATTATTTATCTGTGGATTGAATGTACATATTTGTAGGTGTGTCGATAGACAATGCTCCGCCACGTCAGACGGTTTAATTAAGATGGATAACCAAACTCACAGTTCAGACCTCGGTAGGTTACTGGTTAACGGTCGATATAGGTACTCTGATATTAAGCAGCGCATATGGAGTAAGTTTGGTATACTTTTCAAATCTGAAGAACCATATTATTTTTATTTGAAAAAATGCACCAGCCATAAACAAATTTAAATATAAAAAATTAAACTAAATCTCATAAATCTACATAGGTATGTTATAGTTTAAGGATTTCGTGGTAGATAGAGAGTAGTAGATAGAGATAGAGAATAGATTTTACTCGAACTAGGTACACATGTAACCATACTCTACAAACTGATAACCAATGTAAGTACATGAAATAATAATTCAAATTTAGTCCAATTTTTTAACCGACTTCAAAAAAGGAGGTTACTCAATTCGAGCGTATATATATATTTTTTTTTATGTGTGTGCGGATAATTTGGTCGTTTATGAACCGATTTTGATTATTCTTTTTTTGTTAGATAAAGTATGCTTCTGTGGTGGTCCCATTTAAATTTCATCAAAAGCTATTTTTGAGTTATTCCAACAACTGAAAAGTGCTACGCGTATCTTGATGATGTTATTGTCGCGGTTGAAGACATCGGAGAAAACACAATGACAATTGATCCCGTGAGTAGCAAAGGTCACTGAAAAGGGTATAAATTTTTTTTTTTAACAAAAAATGCAACCGACTTCAACACTCAAAAGTGTGAAATAACTTGTCGAAGTCGGTACCATGAGCACAATATTGTGATGATAGTTACTTTTGTGTGAACGATCATGGACTTCAACAAGTTATTTCACACTTTTGAATGTTGAAGTCGGTTGCATTTTTTGTTAATTTTTTTTTTTTTTATATTAACTGCCGGTACAGTGTCGTACTTCAAGCACAAATAAGCTGCGATGTGAAGTCTTGGCATAGGTACCTAATGAAATAGCTTCGCACAACTTATCCATACTAATTTATGACATGCAAATATGGATTTTGTGTCTTGTAGAGCTCTGGCAGTAAAGCGATACTAGGCGCAGGATACTAGGCATAGATCACCTACTAGGCGAACCGCAGTGGTCGAAACTATAGTCGGAACCCTCTGACTTGCTACGTGAGTAATTCCCGTGTTTTTATACATTCATAGTTCCATTTTGTACTATGAAATAAAATCACATATGGAAATTATAAAAATAGTATATTTCTACAATAGATATAATAAACTTTGTAGAAGTAGAACTAGTGATATGTCATAGTAGAATTACGCTTAATCAAGAACATAATAACATACATACAAACTTGAACAACATATTTTTAAACACATTCTTATATAATTCTAATCTTTAACACTTATAAAACATTTCATTAATCATAACATAAATTCATATTTTACTATAATGCGCCCTGCGTGAGAATGCGTTTAACGGTTATTTTTATCAATATTTTTCTGCAGCTCAATGCAACACAAACAGTTTGATTGCATAAAATTGTTTCGTTCGGTCATTTATATGTAAAAATACATATTATTTAACTTCAATTAATAGCCACAGTGGCAATACGAACACCGTGTCAGGCGTATTCTCTCGACAGCCGCACTATACGTACTAATTACAAGACAATGACTTTATTCGTTACAAAATACTAACGTCAATAAAATAAAGATATCAAGTTGACTGGGCAGTTATTGATAAATTATTTCATAAATAAAAGCCTTCACAGTGACAAGTTCGTCCAAAGTACTGGAAACTAGTAACTACTATCGTTTTGACGTGATAACGTTTTATAAATTGATGAATACCTGCAACACTCATGAAAAATAGTAACGTTCCGCGTAACGTTCCACCTGAGTTTTGTATTACATAAAATAATCAAAGTCAAAGTCAGTCAAAGTCAAAGTCAAAGTCAGTCAAAGTCAAAGTCAAAGTCAAAGTCAAAGTCAGTCAAAGTCACAGTCATAAATGATTATGACGTTATCACGTAAATCTATCGTCCGTAAACCGACTTTACAGACAACCAATTTTTTTTTTCTTGAGGACGATATTACATGGTCTACGTTTGCTACAACTGAAAAGCCAAAAATTTTTCTTCCGAAATAATGTCGAAAGGTAAAGAAGGATGTGTCTCCAATATACTCAACATGTTTTTAGAATATATGGAGTAATCATTTATTTAATTTGGTCACCAAGCACGCCTTTTTTAATTGAAAGGAAAAAGGGGTGGTACTGCATTTTATTCAACCGCAAAAAAGGGGGGCATTTTATTCAAATAGGCTCTACATAGCAGTATACATTAATATGGTAGCAAGTAGAAGGAGGATTTGGAAGGCGTAGATTTTATTGCAAAAACCCAAGCCCAGTGTATAATGACACGAAATCGAATCACCCCCTGACATATTTCTTTATACATATATCTTTTCAAACCCTACGATAATATTATAAAAAAGATTGTACGTTTCTTACTCTTTCACGCTCAAACGGCTGGACGGATTTGGATGAAATTGACTGTGTAGATACTTCAGGTCCCGGAATAGCACATAGGCTCCTTTTTATCATCATCATCAATCATCACCACGCGGGTAAAACCGCGGGCCGCAGCTAGTAATTTTATACGTTAAAATTAATATACTACACATAATTTTGACAAATACTTGTGTAATTAATATTGCACAATAAGATTAAATTCTAGAAAATAAATGACGTATAAACGCTTAATATGGCATAAATTATTAAATAAACATTGGCGGCGAGTCCAACACGACCACTTACAGTGAAACTGTGTTAAACAAATGATTTTCTAAAGTACTTTTAGTTAGTAGCAGTTGATTAACTGTTGTTTCAACTAAAATATACGAACTTTCTACCAGGCATGTCGTTGTTTGACCTCCATAACTCTCAAATGTGTTATTATAATATATTTATGGTATATTATATAATGATAGAATTATCGACCTAAAATTTACGAATTACTTACTAGTAAAAAGTTTTTAGTTTTAGTTTAGTTTTATATATTTTATTATTGTATGGCTCCTGCACCACTTCACAATACATAGTGGCATTATGATTCACAGCTATAGTTCATAAAGATGATAACAAAAACGTACGCAAAGACGTGTGAGGTGTGCTCGTTTGCAAGAAAAATGTCCACGCTGGACTTAACTTTAAGGCCCGCTTACTTGGACACGAAAAGCTTATGGATAATAATGTTATACAAAATTCCCACTCACCTTGGAGCGCACCTGTGCACCTAGTCCCTAAAAAGTTAGACGCATCTGGGGAGAGAAAATATAGAATGGTAATCGACTATAAGCGTCTCAATCAAATTACAGTCGACGATAAGTACCCTTTGCCCAATATTACCGACCTCTTCGATAAATTAGGCAAATCCCAATACTTCAGTACCCTCGATCTCGCAAGTGGGTACGACCAATTAGAAATTAACGAAGCAGATATACCCAAAACTGCGTTTACAACGCAGACCGGACATTTCGAGTTCAAAAGAATGCCGTTCGGATTAAAAACAGCACCTGCTACACTTCAAAGAGCTATGGATAATGTGTTGAGAGGTCTACAGGGTATACACTGCCTTGTGTATCTTGATGACATCATAATCTACTCATCGAGCCTCCAGGAACACATAGATAAACTTCGAAAGGTATTCGAACGACTAAGAGCCACGAACACAAAGACGAGGTAATAACATATAACATCCAATCTCGATTTCCTAAGGATTTTATCATTCCACAATGGCACAATCCAAAACTTATGCCGCATCGGAGTTTGGGTTTTCTGAAAATGACATGAAGGCCATGGTTTCTGGTCTCGGTTATGATGGGAGCACTGAAGAACTTTCAAGTGCATTCTTCTTGAAAGTTTCTGCGGAACAGAATCGTCTGTTGCAGCTATCCGAGATGCTGTGGCTTACTTGGGCTTTGACCCGAGGAAGATTATAGCAGAATTTTTGACTAAAGCAAAGGGGAACCCAGCGCTTCCCAATGACGCCCCAAAGGAATATTTATCTCCTGCTGGGAAGAAATATCAGCTTTATGAAAAGAATGACGCTGCCACTGATCTCTTGTTCTTCATAACATTATTCTTGGAACGAGGGAACAACATCTCCAAAATGTTGCTTAAGTGTGACAAAGAAGTTAGTGACTTAGTCCGTAGGAAGGCAGCAGCATACGGAGTGGTCATGGAGAGGAAACAAAATCAAACCATACTAGGCACTAGTTCATTGACACTGGCACGGATTTCTCAAGCATTTCCTGTTGCAACAGCATCCCTCATTGTCTCCCAGGGGATCCCAGGCAAGCTCAAGACCAAAGCTTTGGCAGGAGTGGTTTCCCTTCCTGTACTCATGCAACACACAATATTCCCAAGCTTAATTCCTGATGATGATGAGGAGTATTGTGAGCAATTAAAATCCATTGCTCTTGTCCTTAACTTGGAAACATCAATCCTGCTAGCAACCCCAAAGGAGAAAAGGAAGCTAGAAGACAGAGAAGTCGATGATTTAGTCCAGCAGGCCGAACAATATGTGAATGCAGCCATGACAGGATGTCTTTTGTCATCTGCAGACAAAATCAAGATCTTGACAAAAGCAGGCATTCTCAATGCAAAAGGCGACCTTGAGCTGATTGTAAAAGCCTGTTATGGAGCAGCTAATCGGTTCTTGTCCATGGGCAGGAAATCATATAGCAAGGCAGTTAGAGCTTGCAGGGAACAAGTGGATGCTGCTGCTGCAAAAGGACCCGGTACCAGTTCGGGTTTATAAATCGGGAGGTGCAGAGGGACGAAGACGATGAAGCTGGTAGGATTGCTGACATTGTCTATTCGAAACTCGTCATATTATTCGATTCCAAGTTCTCAAATCGGCTTCTCAAAGTCAATCACCCCTCTCCACCTCCACCGCCTCAGATCCCATCACAAGCAGGTCCATCGGGTCCGCCACTACCACGCATAGCTACCGAAATCAAAAGCTTTCTAGGATTAGTAGGTTATTACCGAAAGTTCATAAAAGACTTCGCCAAACTAACTCAACCAATGACGTCGTGTTTAAAAAAGAAAAATAAAATAGACCATACCAAACGAGAATACATAGACGCGTTCGAGAAATGTAAAGAACGACTGACCAATGCCCCACTATTACAGTATCCCGACTTTTCGAAACCATTTGTCCTTACAACAGACGCATCCAATTACGCGCTGGGCGCTGTGCTCTCGCAAGGCCCTATTGGAAGCGATAAACCGATAGCTTATGCGAGTCGTACGCTCAACGACGCAGAATCACGATACAGCACGATCGAAAAAGAGCTTTTAGCCATCGTATGGGCTACAAAGCATTTTCGACCGTACTTGTACGGTAAGAAGTTCACAATATATATGGACCACAGACCATTAGCATGGCTCAATTAATTCAAAGAACCTAACAGCAAACTAACGCGATGGAAATTACGTTTGGAAGAGTTCGACTATAACATTGTATATAAAAACGGCAAACAAAATTGTAATGCGGACGCCCTATCACGAATAAAACTTAACGTCTTAGGCGAGAACGATGACATTTCAATGAAAGTTAATTTAGACAGAAAAGAACAGGAACTTCAAAGATACTTGGACGATTTAAACAAAGAAATTATGCAGTTAAGTAAAAATGAAAATAGTACACCTGTAGCACCGAAAGCACGCAAACGACCACCAACTCCTATTACGATAGATTTTCCTTCAGATTCAGAAAAAACAATGAGCATTCCATCAGTATTAGGTAACGGTAGATGATCCCCCTATTCTATTCCATCTACGGAAGGTACCATAACTGCATCAGAGAAAGATAGTACTGATAGCATAGGCACAGTTCATTCAGCCCGCGATTTAGACACAGATGGTATACTTATATTACAGGAAGCCATCGATACAAAGCCAAACCAGGTACTTGTACATACCTGGAATAGGAACGAATTATCAGTCAAAGATTTATCTAGAGCAAAACAAAAGATATTGGAAATACATCTACCGGAAAACAACCCCGACATAGTAAAACGATTTTTAAAAGAATACATCCGCCCTAAAATAAAATACTTATTTTACTTTGAAAGCGAAATTCATCGCAAACAGTTCTCTGAAGCTACCGTAACACTATTTCGAAAAGGAGCAGTTAAATTTTATGAGTGCACTAAGAGAGTAGTGTATGTTGACGATGAAAATGAGCAACGAGATGTAGTTTTAAAATATCACGTGGGTAAGAACAGTCACAGAGGTATGAAGGAAACTTTGATTCATCTTAAACGAACCTTTTATTGGAACAACATGGACCAAATAGTCGCGAGCATCATCAATGCTTGCGAAACCTGTAAACGTATGAAATACGACCGCAAACCTCTCAAACCAGAGCTCCAATTGTCACAAACACAAACCAAACCGTTTCAAGAACTTTTCATAGATACTTTCTCGATTGAAGGGAAACACTATCTCACTATAGTTGATGCCTTCAGCAAATTAGGACAAGCAATCGAAATCTCTACTAAAAGTACACCTGAAGTTATAAGAGCCCTATTGAAGTATTTTTCAATGTATGGCATTCCTAGTAGAATCAGTGCAGACCCTGGTGTTGAATTTAATAACACACTTATCAAAGAAATGCTATCATTTTATAAAATCGACTTACACATAAGTACTCCGCACAAACCCAACTCCATGGGAATAGTTGAAAGATTTCATTCAACTATTATATAAATTTATAGGATTGCAAAAAAAGAACGCAAAGTGACTGACGCTTCATCCGTTATGACTTACGCATTAATGTCTTACAATCATACAATACATTCTGCTACTGGCCTTACGCCATTTGAAGTTGTTTTCGGTCATACCGAATCCAATAACGCTTTTCATGTCGACTTCGACAAACAATATACTCAGCAATTGGTCAAAGAGCATGTACGAAAGACGAAATACTTGTATCAGTACTTGACGGATAAGATGATTGATAAAAAGATGTCTGTAAGAGAGAAGCGTGGCGGTGAAAGAGAGTTTGATTTAGACGTTAGAGATACAGTATTTATGAAAGGAGTGAATACGAGACGTAGTAAGGATAAGCCGCGATACCAAAAAGCTATAATCACAGGAGATATTCAAAGAAATATTGTGCCCGTGACTACACAAAATAGAAACACTAGAGTAACAATTAAAGACATTAGGCGTCCTCCACAGGTTAGTACTGTTGGCAGCCCAGGTGATCCACCGCCAGGCCCTTCATCTGCAGGCAATTGAGAAGAACCCGGGATTGCTACCCTTGAAAGAAGGTCAAGCAATTATTAGCCATGATAGATGGACTCTCATTAAAGTTCTAGATTTAAGATTACTTCACGACCAATTAGAAATAAATGTTGAAAATTATGTAAAGTTGAAAGGTCAAATTCAAAGCTGCATTGATACGAAAGCCTTCTATTCAGACTATGCTGAAGTCTAATCACAAACAAAATATGCTATGAAAACCACCATTGAAAAGTTTAAGCAGTTAGTTCCCTCATTAACTAGAACAAAGCGAGGTCTCATTAATCCTCTTGGTTCTTTGATCAAGATGATTACCGGTAACCTGGATAACGATGATGCCTTAGTATATGAACGCTTATTATATAATTTAAAGTCAAAACAAGATAGGATGGCTCAAAAAATGACAGTTGTTACCGAAATGGTAGGTACAATTTCGAATATAACGAATGGCACTATACGCAATTTTATTCAAATAGATGATAGCCTTAAGGAAATAGATCGTAGTTTGAATCATTCTAAGCTTCTGCAATCTAGTAATAAAATTATTCACATATATAACATTCTAATTAATAATTTTCAAACGCTTTACATCCGATTGAATGAAGTTGAGACTGCCATTGCTTTTGCTAGACTAAAATTATTACATCAATCCATTGTCGACACAGATGAACTAATCTTATTGTTACAAGATATTGAAAAGGTTGATAAATTTGTATATCCGGTTAACATGGAGAATATTCTAAAAATAGAGCAGTGTATAGAAATGAAAGCCTATGTGAAACAAAATCAGATAAAATTCATTATGCACATCCCTTTAATAAGAAATGAAATATACAACTACTATAAGCTTATTCCTTTACCTGTGCATACTAGTAATAACAGCCTAACTACTCTAATCCTACCCAAATACCCTTACCTCCTTGTGAAAGGTTTTAATATCAGGTCGCTCTCCCAGCCATGCCGTGAAATAGACGAGGACCGTTTCCTGTGCATTGAGAGTGATGTGATGCCATTAATTGAAGACGATTGTATCACCAAACTCATGAAGTTTTCTACAAATATTACAACTTGTCATGCAGTACCTGTTACCATCGACGATGTAAAAGTCGAACTTATTCAACCCAATCGCTGGATAGTTTACGCCAAAACTGAAACGTTACTTACCAAGCATTGTGAAAATGATATAATGCAAGAGAACATTTATGGCACCTACCTATTGACAGTGGATGACGATTGTCAAGTTAAGATAAAACAGTATACTTTAAAAAGACACCAAAACCAAGGAAAAGATGTCTCTTACGAGAAGTTTCCTGCTATGAACCTGCCCAAAATAGTAACCAAAGCATCCGATATAAAAATGAGACCCGTTGATCTCAACGGAATAGATCTTGCCGATATTCAGAAGTTAAATTACTTCATTCAGAAAAGTGAAAGTGAAATTATTAGTGATAGTGAAGATTATAAAATCTTTCGTGAGAAATTTAAAAGTGATAGCATAGGAAACCTATCTATGTATACTATAATTATAATTTGTCTTGTACTGTTAGCATGTAAGCATAAAATTAAGAAAATCTGTGAAACCATGAAACCTCGAGATAATCCTCCCCCATCGGATAATCTCGAACTTACGGAGGGAGGAGTTATATCACCAACACCATCCAATCGTCCCGTCTTTTTATCACAGTAAGCATTTTGTCTGTATTCACACGAATGCATATCACGCGCCCACGCGCCAGACGGTGAACAATTTGATGATGTTGCATCCGTGTTCTAATACTTTTAAGCTAGATAATAAGTCAGTCTGTAACCTGTCTTCAACTAGATCACTCGTAATATATTAAATTTAATTCAACTTTAATTAAATTAGTATTTTTTAAAAACATTACCACGGCATTTCCCAGTTTGACTACGTATACCGGGGCTGTCATCAGTGCAAAATATTTAAGAACGAGAGTCAGAATCGCCACCAATACTTAATAGCACTCATTGGTCACTTTACGTACAATCTAAATAATCTAAAACTACACATATATGTAGTACCCATTAATAGATAAATAATAATACAATGAATACTTAATAATAATACAAAGAGGCGCCTCTTAAATAGCCTCATGTTTACGTGTCTTCTAATTAGAACGAAGAATTAGTCGAAATAATAAATGTAATGTAAGCACATAAAATATATTTTTATAATAATTATAGTTCGTTTGTGCAGTCCGCTCAGAAATGGAACAGAATCCCAGTCTATATTTCCTGATGAGTACAATCCAGAAGTTTAAATTCGAATCTCGAGTGGATATTCCATTTTCTAAAAATATTTGCTACATCGTAGACAGCATAATCAAGTTATATCGCAGGCAAATTTAAATAATACCAGTAAACTTTTTGAGTATAAAAAGTTTAATCAAGTTCATCAAAAGTTTCTTAAAGCATTCTAGCTTACGTTCGACCACTGTCTCACGCGCCTGAGTATACAGTAAATCTTATTTTTAGGTAAAATCAACGAGTTCACAAATGCCCAATAAAGCTGAACACTAAGTTTAAGTACAAAAGTGGACGGACAGAAATAGGTGAAGTAGCAAAATATGAAACTACATGGTAATTTCTAACCTATCAGTATATAGTTAACTATTCGACTACTATTATATCTACAATTTTCTAAAAATGCGACCACACCGAAACCTCACTGAGGTTCCTCAAAGATGTAAATATACCCAGATTGCCATGTTAGCAAGAGACCTCCCCAATCGCGTTCTTTACAAGATTGGACAAGTTCTAGAAAAGTCCAGCAGCTATCTGAGTGATATATCACTTGAAGTCTGTTCTCATTGATGGTTAAAAATCGAACCACCAATGAGATGAACTTTCAGTGAGATTCATTGGATGAAAGCACCAATGAGAATGGAGAAGTGACATTTCATAATTGGTAAAATTCCCTGCTAACGTTAGGAGTACCCTGAACAGACGGGTGTATGAAAGTAAAGGAAGCAAACAAGAGAGTATACTAACGTTACCAGGAACTCAGAAAGTGTAAGCTCGTCATCTCTTCATGCTTATTAGGGAAACAGGCGTGAAGTTATGCATGTACAATGATAGCAAATTTGAATAAAATACTAAGCGCGCCACTAAATGTAGACTACAATTAACTAATTCTAGTCTGTTTCACTAGTAAGCAGATGTTCGATAATAAAACCTGTTTTGGTCGACATTTTTTTAACAAAATGACACGATGGATCTTCTCACAGTGTTAACAACACGATTTGGTAACGGTAAGTTTGAACGCAAAATGGACTAAAGGTGGACCAAAGTGGAGCTTGGCTCTTGAAATACTTAAGACCCATTCGGCTGGCAATTTTCGTTATGTATCCCACATATGATCTGTGATGTTTTTGCGCCCATGATAGCTACATTGATTTCGATAGTGAAATTGAGTTCTCTAGAAATCTGTTTTTATGACGTCCAAAATTCTTCACCATAAGTCCGATCCGTCCGTTTGACTAGCAACCTGAGAGGTTAAGAACCCGACATCGATCACGATTCATGGGAACTTCAAATGCCATTTGGAATGTACCATTTATTTTAAAATCAGTCAGAGCATTTCTTTGGCGATTATATAAAAAACACTAGTTTGGTAAAAGATAAGACATACATATACGCCGTGATCATTATTATTAGAGACGGGATGAGGGCCAACAAGGAGCCAAAAACCAAAATTAAGAATCACAAAAAATTTAAGAGTAAAATCACAGTGCTAGTTTGCTAGTGGCAAGATCGAAAGTCACCGCGCTCAAGACTGCGCTCGTGTGATACAAAACCGCATCATATTTGAACGCTTTATACAATTTTGACCTTGTTAAATGTACACCATAAGGAGACCAGCCACAGGATTCCTAAAAGCTTAGTCAAAAAACTCAAGCTCTTATACTAAATAAGATGCAAAACCACAAATTTACTCCATACCCTTGCATACCGATATTTGGTTTGTTTACTACGCACCGCATTTCATGAACGGTTCTTGACAGCCTGAAGTACATTGACAAACTAAACACTCACATTTACTGCAACTGGAATGACACCGATTACATAAATAGATAAATAATAATTAATCTATCTAAGTGTAAAATCTGAACATACCTAATCAGCCCATTAATTTGTATTATCCCTCGACCAAGAATTGATCGAAGATTACATCAAAAACAATACATATACAGGCTAGGGCAAATTTATGGCCCTTTCAGGGTTTGGGACAGGGGGGACCTTTTCTTTTGTCGTTAGAAGATTTTGTTCTTGGGAACTTTCTATTTTATTTTGAAGAAAAATATATTGCCATTTTTAGTTTTTTTGAAAATAAGTAAGGTTCGCCCAAAAAATGACATTTGTCAAAAAAAACAAGTTGTTCTCATCGACTCTATTTCCAACCAGGAACACTTTTCCCAAAGTAACATACCAAATCAAATCGTAAGTTATGGCAATAATTAAAAAAAACATTCCCATACATTTTCTATGAGAAAACGAGTAAGTGAAAACAACAATGTCACTCATTTAAAGGTTCTTAATTTAAATTCGTATGTAACTACTTTTTTAAGTTGGTAGGCTAATTTTCAAGGCTTATGTCCCTACCTATGTTCGCTGTAACGACGATGGTTTATATGAGATTAGATAACCGTAGTTTGATACAGCATGTTATCAATCTCCTTTCGCATACAACCTTGTCGTCAATACTCAAGAGCACTCGATACATGTATTATAAACATTTCATAATTGGATTTTATTGTGAATGTGGACTAAATCGGTCAAGTATAACTACCGTCGTACATGAACAAACCCGTCAGACATCCTCGATCGGTCCCGTGACCCGGCTACGCATGGAGTCCCACTGGGCCATCATGTAGGCGTCGACGTGATCGATGTCCCACCGCTGGGCGTCAGTGTGGGCGCACTTGTTGATGTATACTGCGGGAGGGGTCTCGGTGAACTCGACGCAGTTATCGCTCGTCCCGTGCTTTATTTGCTTGGTCTCCTAAAATACATAACCATCATTGTCATTAACATCGCATGTTATATACTCATTATTATACTAATCAGGTAGTGGTGACATGGATAATTTATTGGCCTTGTGAGAAGGCTCAGAGTCGCACAACAAGCTATGGAAAGGGCTATGCTCGTGGTTTCTCTACACGATCGAATCAGAAATGAGGAGATCCGAAGAAGAACGAAAGTCACCGATATAACCCAGCGGATTAGCAAGTTGAAGTGGCAGTGGACAGGGCATATAGCTCGAAGAACTGATGGCCGTTGGGGTCGAAAGGTTCTCGAATAGAGACCACAGACAGGCAAGCGCAGCATAGGACGGCCACAGACAAGGTAGACAGATGACCTGACTAAGATCGTAGGTGAGGGACTGCATGCGGGCCGTTTCCATCCGGTCCTTATGGAAATCAACGGGGGAGGAATAAGTCCAGCATACTGGACTTCTGGACATAGCTGATATAACGATGATGATGATGATGATCTAAACACTTACCAAAATAATATATATATATATATATATTATATATATATATATATATATATATGTCTAGATGTGTGTTTATCTAGGTGCCCTGGGAAAACACCGAGCGAAGATCGATCATTCATACACTGCTATAGTTGCAGTGCAGCGTTATACCTACTTTGTAAAACTATGACTTCAGAGTTCTTATTCATAAAGGACTGGGCAGAGGTGCACAAAGTCTTATATTTTACTAGTATCGTCTTCGACATGATCTATATATCAAAAACAATCTCCTGTTCCTACTACGGATCGGAAACTTACGAACATATTGCAGTCTTATCTATCATGATTGACGATAGATAGGCAGGGTTGAAGCACACAGACATCGGCGAACAGGTGTAAATAGTTGTTTCAATTAAGATACGAATAAAGGTATAATTTTGAAAATGATAGTACTGTAGTAACCTGCTAGTATGGGGAACTGTATGCAATGTAAGTGTGTTAGTGATGACATATGGACCTGTGGTCTCTAATTATGGGCTTATAAACAAGCTCAAGGTCGCACATAGAGCTATATAATATATAGACGACTTGAACTAAATCATAGGAAGAGATTAATTACCAGGGCCAGTTTCCAACCAGTCTTTATGGAAATCGATGGGAGATGCATATAACAACTTGAGCAGTGGATGGCCCACTGCTAAACTGACAAGGTATAAATAAAATATATAGTGACTAACCCGCACATAGCGCCACAGCTGGTTCCCGCCGCCGAGATGGCAGGAGTACAGCAGCACCGGGCTTCGGGGGGAGGACTCCGGGAGGTCCCAGCACATGTTGCGCTCCTTGCATCTGGACAATACAAGTTACACAATTATGATATGATATTTTTACGTTTCACCGTCTACAATACACAATTTTGCTTTCTATAGTGGAGGATGATATATGATATATATGTCATGTTAAAACTAGCGATTGACAGCTAGTGAGATGAAAATATATTTTCCAAGTAGCGAACGTACGGTCGCGCCGGTCAGTCGCCCCGCCACGTCCGTGCCGTGCGTTCGGACATCGCGGCAACGGTCCGTCTACTTCGCTGTGTAATTTATTTGTGATTCTTCGTGTCGAGATACGTAATGTCCCATCCCTGCATGTGAAACCAACACACACAGAGACGAAAGAAGAGACGCCATTAATTAATAGGTATATACGATGGAAGCATCCACGCAGCGTTTTTACGAGCGGTTTAACCGAAAATCCGGTTACACGAAACGAAACTCGAAGAATTCCGGGTTTTTTTTTGTTCGGTATGCTATCGTCGAGTCGATATCCATACGTATTTTTAACTTTCCAGTTAAAAATACGCATAGATACATACGATACGAATGCAATAAAGAACGTAGTGTGTGCAGTTACCTGATGTCTTTATGCCAGGAGAAGAGGAAGCGTGCCTCCACCGCGGCGCTACACCGGCGCAGCTGCAGCGGGGCGAGCTGCTCGCCGCGCGCCGCCTCTACACAGAGGGACTTCGCAGCCGCGGGACGCACCTGCCGACAAATCGCACCACTCACACTCACTCGCAGTACCCACAGCGCGTTTGGCTCTCTGAAGTTGCACGCGTATAGCTGCACCCTAGTTATTTTATTTGAAATTTGCACAAATTTTCACACAGCCTAACGTCCGAACCGCAGTGATAAGATGCGCGTCCTGCACTCTTGTGTATCGTATCCGTCTCCCACAGAATTTGTGTTACGACTCATGTTTTTAAAATGTAATGGCAACTAAAATAATTAGTAGTATTATCGGGATATTTATAGGCGCGCTTTATCTTTGGGCTTCTGAAGTTAGGCCTTGGGAGGGTTTACGCGTAATCGACGGCAAGAGACTGTTATACTCTGATTAAAACAAGTCTCTACCGACTCAAAAAGACCTCCTTCGCAGCTACATGCATGCAACTTCAGGCTCACGTCGCACCTACCATAGCATAGCATCATAATCTCGGCCATAGGACATCCACTGCTAGACATAACCCTCCACGATGGATCTCCACAAGGACCGGTTAGACGCATCGCGAAATTACTATTGTATAACTTAATACAACTAAACTTGAAGTTAAAATGTTCTAGTACATGAAATGCGGAGCCAAAACGAAGAACAAAAAAAGAGATTCATTCAAACGGTTATGGACCTTACGTAGTTCAACAAGCAAAGTACATACCCGGCCTTCGGCGAAAGGTTTCGGTTCCACGGGCGGATATTTTGCAGTCAAGTCAAACGCAATCTGGAAATAAAATAAAAAAACAACTAATATTATAAATGTGAAAGTTTGGATGGATGTTTGTTACTCTATCACGCCAGAACAGCCGAACAGATTTGGATGAAATTTGGCATGTAGATACTTCAGGTCCCGGAATAACACATAGGCTACTTTGCATCATCATCATCAATCATTATCACGCGGGTAAAACCGCGGGGCGCAGCTAGTCTAAATAAATGTTTCTTTCGATAACATAATAATGACAATACGAACTGAAACAAAAGTTTTTAGGCCTTGTGTCTATACAAGACCAAAAAAAACAGTTTTGTGAATTACAACAATTATTATGTTGTAATTATAGCTCAGTTTTACTCATTGTATACAAACAATTTCTCGATATGTTTTAGACATGTGCAGTGTTCACCGCAATTGGCCACGCGAGCTTTGTAAAAGATGCATTCATTTCATCATGTACATAAACAAACCACATAACAGCTCTCACCGTGTATCAATGTCGATATAGCTGGGTTATATGCATAATACCTATTCCAAATATTATGGATTTAGATATTTCTCTTATGATCACTCCCATGTACAAAGTCCTTATTAAAAGTCGATATAATCGATATAAAATAAAAAAATTTTTTTTTTTTAATATAAAACATATTATAACATGTAAAATACAATAAATGACATTTGATTTGAAAATGTTTTAAAATTGACCAATGCGAAAAAAAAATTCTAGAATTTAAAAGGTAACATTGATCGAAAATATGTATGTTGAATGATCTGTCTTTTGTTTGTCGGTTTTCGTTATTCTATGTTACTCGATGTTCATAAACCGGCTCGTTCGGGAAGCTCAAAAATCTCATCAAATCTTGACCGGTCACCCTTTTACTACTACAAATGCGAAAGTTTGTCGGAAATATGTCGGAAACTCAGTCACGTCAGAATACAGCCGATCTTTGATTGAAATTTGTCCCAGAGATACTCTGGAATAGCACACGGGCTACTTTTTATCGCCAATGCCGTACGGTTCTCGGAGGATAACCGATGTATGGGAAAACCTGCAGTCGAGGCTGGTGAAATCGCGGGCGCGGCTCGTGTATACACTAGTGAGAGAGGCATACCTGCGTCATGAACCAGCGGAAGGGCTTGCAGTGCAGCTTGTCCCGGAGAGCCCGTTGCGGCGCGATATCCCCCGGGGGGATGCGGCGGTAGTGCGGCCGCCGCAAGTACAAGTACTCCGCGTACTCGTCCATCCACACCTCCGCCACGCGACGGTAGTTCTGCACACCACGGAATACACGTATGCAAAATCGTTACAATTATACATATGACGCCTCGTCACCGTTGGACAAAACAGTTGGTTATAATAGTTCCACCGATAACTTCATCGATAGTCAATGCTCAGTGACAGTGAAAATGGAATCGCGCTAGATCGTTTCTAGAAAGCCGTTTGAAGACCGTTAACCAACGGTCTTTGATGAGGCGTGTAAATAGCCTACACCAAGTGTACTTGCGTACGTTTATAATTATTTTATGTTATTTATATTTCAAACCTAAAATTATGGTTGAATTGCGTTGCTTGATAAACCCTCAAGAAAACACAGTATATAATACAATGCAGCTATGAAATATGCCCACGTACCTGCAGAACATCCATAGATCGCCCACAATCTTTCTAGACGTGCATTACAGAAGAATCTTCGATTATAGTGCTGGTCGCGTGTACATTGTGGTGGCCGGCCGGTATCACACAAATGTGAGTCTCCTTCAATCTCTGCTCACAACTATAACTGCACGTATGTAATTGTGGTTGTGTATATTTCTTGAGGATAATCCATTATTTCGTTATTTTATATTAAAAGAATGCGAAAGCGTGATGTGAAAAATATATGTGCGTTTTTTTATATGAAAAATCTGTTACATCTCCGTGACATTCGTTTTTCTTTTGTTTTTCTTTTTCGAATATGTTCTTTTTTCAACAAGCGGGTGTTGTGACGATTACTAAAGAGTCTACCTCCAACTTTTTGGAATGACGTCACATTTCACAGGCTCTTGCTAGCCAGTCAGCGGGTATCTTCTTTGAATTAAATGTCTCATTACGAGACTGTTAACACCATCTATTCAGAATAGTAGAAAACGTAGAACGTCAACAAATACGAGGGCGCTGCAATATACTAGCGTTAATATTAAGGGTTTATCAATTGGTATAGAAATATGCGACTCGTAAACTTGTACGCATATAAAATTAGAAAACTATTGACGCTTCACCAGTCTTCAAACGGCTTTCTAGTTTTGCTACCCAGGGGATACCGTTCAGTGAATGAACCACCGTGCTGTGCGTTCGATAATGACGTTGCCACCGCACAGTGGTTTGTCTATACAGGAGGTCGGACATGGGACACTCAGAAATGTAAGATTTTAATTTCCCGAACTAAATAAAATTGAGCATATTATCAAAAGTACTCTTTGGAAATTGATGTTGTATTATATCATAACCACTAAATAACCAGTTTTTGAGTTTGAGTTTTTTTAGAGCAGTTTCAGACTTATTATTCGCTCTTGTTAATTGTACTTTCAATCAAATATATTTATGATTTAATTTGATCTATCTATTATTGTTTAAATGCAAATGTTGAATCATGATATTTACAAACTTACTATGTACTATACACTTTAGTACCCATACACGGAAACTTTAAAAAGCTTACATCAATATACTTACTAATATTCATTAGTATAGCATATAAACTGTACTTTTCCTAAGAGAATAAAAAAAATAAAATGATCTTCCCTATTAAAACACCTTTGTATGTACAGCGTCATTCACTTTCGATTACATCGTGAGTTTGTAATGAAGCGGTGCAAAAATAAACGAGTATTTAATGTGATGTAGTGAGGTGAGGGAGGTGAGCGTACCTTCCCGACGAAGTCTCCGTGCCCGGGGTTGGGGAAGGGCGAGAACTTGCGGTAGATGTGGCCCACGCGGGAGCACGGCGCGTCCACCAGCCGCCCGCCGCACTGCCAGATCTGCGCAACACCACACTCACTCACTCTCTCTCCCACTCAATAGATCGATCCATCAGTCAGCCAGTCAGTTTATTTATATTATAATATAATTATGATGGCTATCACGTTATCAATGTTTTCTATATTATTTTCGGGCTGTCATCAATAGTTTCGACAATGCTCTCTACATTGCGCTTGCGCAATGCTTGCTACATTGCCAAAATATCAGGAAACACACGCGAACTTATACCGTTAACTCTTAATATAGCCATGATAATGCAGAATTCTTTCGGCTAAAAAAATTGTATTATCGGTACTACAACTTATTTATTTGGGACAAATTCTCTCCCTTAACACTGTCTATTTTGTGGACGACACGAGGTAACATTATATAGTATATAAGTTTTTAATCTAATTGGTGTAAGGCATACGAAACCCGTGACTTTAGAATTTTTATCAATAGTTTGAAGATATTTTTTTTTTTTTTACATATTATAAGTTTGCGTTTGACAACTGTCTAACCTGATGTTAAGTGATGACGTTGTCTAGGATTTAGCACACAAATCTAGAAGGTACCTATTCACTCGCGACTTGAAGACTCCAGGATTGTATATATCGGGAAACACAGACTCGGGCAACGAGTTCCATTCCTTGGCAGTACCCATTAAGAAAGTGGAAGCAAAACGCTTCGTACGTATAAGTGGTATATCTACCATATTGCGATGGCGAATTGCCGTACGTCGAGTCGACCGATGATAGAAAGGGGATGGTGGAATCAGATTATGTAATTCCAGTACCTACACATTCTCCGAAATGCACCCGATAGAAAACCGATAGCCTTGGTACTCTACGCCGGTGTTCAAGGCTCGGAAGCCTACGTTCCACCAAAGAGTTGCAGCCGATGATGAGCTTCCAGTCTGTATTTGGCTGGCCCAGCCCAAAAGTGGGAACAGTACTCCATGCACGACCGGACTTGTGCTTGATACAGATTAAACAACTGCCCCGGCGTGAAGTACTGTCTGACCTTAGCAAGAATACCCAACTGTTTGGCAGCCAATTCACCTTTAGACTCAATGTAGCTTCCAAAGTTCAACGTGGGCGTCAGTGTGACGCCAAGAAGCACCAGAGTATCGGTAATGGTAACGCGTTCATCTCGGAAAGTAGGGCAACGTTCAAATTCACTCCGTTTGGCAGAGAATAGACACGCCTGGGTCTTAGTAGCGTTGAACTTGACTAGATTGACATCGCCCCAGTCAGAAACTGCCTTCAGAGCCAAGTTCATACGGTGGACCATGGTTCAGTCACTCTCTGAGTGACTGGACCTGTGCATGACTAGCCCGCGTGCTAGATATGTAACTTTCTACAACAGTGCTGCCGTCTGCATTCCCATAGGTACCGGGTTTCAGCAGATCGTTAATATGCAGCAAAAAAAGAGTTGCAGAGAGAACCGACCCCTGAGGAACCCCGGCATTAATAGCCAATTGATCGGAAGACGAGCCATCAATGACTACTCGAATCAATCGATTCCTCAAGAAGTCCGATATCTAGACTCGTAGTACTTTATGCAAGCCATAAGAGGGAAGCTTACCAATGAGACTGCCATGCTTTGACATGGCAGTCTCATTCTACGACGTAAGGCCCTATCGAAGGCCTTAGAGATATCAAGGGAAACGGCGAGCGCTTCTCCATACTTCTCTATGGCCTCGCTCCAGATGTGACTGGCATACACTAGAAGGTCTCCGGTAGACTGGTTTCGACGAAAGCCGTATTCCGTATGTTATGCTTAGAATAGAAACATTTTGATATAAGGACTGTGTTACATAATTGCAATTGTATTTTTCGTACCTTAAAACTGAGTTCATACTGTTCTCCTCCCCAGATATCTAGCCCAGGATCGTACCCACCGAGTTCCCAAAAAAAAGCTCTCGATATCGCGAACAGCCCGCCCGCCATCACGGGACTCCTGGAATACATAATACAAATTATTCTTCATAAAAGATTACATAAAAACGTTAGAATAGAATAATACAACCAATCAAAAGCTTCAAGCTATAATGAAATAATAAAACAGCATAAATTTTTGCAGTTCCTTACAACAAATCGGCCCAAACTCAGCATTGTGCTGGGGGTGAACTACTCACGTTGGTGTTCCGTTCGTGCAATAAAGTATTTCGTATCGTATTATACACGCGGTATACATCATCTACATAAATTGTCTGTTTCTGCATTCGATCACATGAATGCTACGCGGCTACTTCACTGTAATACTCATCGTAACGATTTGAAAACTACAATGTTATTTTATCTTTAGAAACTTATACTCAGATAAAACACTATCGATTAAGTAACATATTTAAAGGTTTTCGGTACATCTCCAAGCTATATTCTATAATATGTTTTTAAAAAACTTATTAGAAAAATAAAGTGTAAGTGAACAGGGGGGATGGCCAATGGGATTTCAGTCATATAATGTCAACTAGTGGTGGTCAAATATACCGTCCGTAAGTCCGTCCGCACCGTGTGCCCGCCAGTTTAGTTTGCGCGCGAGCTGCGAGGAATCATAAGGAATGTTGACGTACGGAGCTAGAATTATGATTAAGTCGATGTTGCGCTATCGATACTAACATATGATAAACCTCTGGGCGTAAATTAAGAAATAATCGACGACATGCTGAAGTCATATTTTGCCATTAATGTTACTCTAATGCTAAGACATATTTATCTTATCCACAACAATCAATCATTTGTGACTTGTGTAATAGCAGTTTCGGTAATGTTCTTCAATCTCGTCAGAGGGAAAAATCTGAAGTAATGTTATGTTCCTAGCTACCACACAAGCGCACAACAAAAACTTGGAAGTGCAGTACTATTTATAGTACAAAATACACACAATACAACACTGCTATTGCAAAATTAAAACCAACGATTCGATAAACGTTCGTCTTGCGCTCTCGCGCTAATATCGACAATAGTACTGGGAGTGTGCATATATAGATAGATGCATATATAGATGTGTGGGGTATAGAGATACGGTCGGGTGCGGCGCACACCCGCCAGCTTCCTCGGTTCCCGATACCTTGGAGCTCGCGCGCGACTATAGGTCGCGGTATACAGTAGAGTAAGAAAGCGAGCGACTGACTGGAAGGGTTCCGGCATGTTCGCTTTGTCGGCGGGCAGCAGCGGCAGGCGCTTGTAGAAGAGCTCCCAGTCGAAGGCGCCGCGCGCGCCGTCGTCCTGTGCGCGGTACTCGAACGTGTCGAACGCGACCACGTCGATGTACGGGCAGACCGCCGTGCGCCCGTCCAGCGCGATCGGCTCTGTGCCCAAACCGCCCAACGGAATCAGTTAGCGAACCCGACCAACGGCAATACTGTGCACAGTGCCGATAGGTAACAAAACCAATTGGTACTAAACTAGACAATTCTGCGATCGTAGCGTAAGTGAATATAATAAACGAAACTTTTTAATTCGTAATATTTTTTTTTTATATGTGATAAAATATTGAGAAGTTCGAAACACAACACTTTAAACTTTAGCTACGAAGAAAGAACCACTCCGAGTTTATTCTCAGTAAGCCATTATCCTACAGCGTCGAACCGGTACGCTCAGAATCAGAGTAATAGGCTCGAGCGGAGTGAAGCTATTTCGACTGGGAGGCTAAGCACGTCTCTCGCCGCCTCAGTCCTCGCGACAATGTTTGTAACAGTTGACGTAAATCTATTACAAATAACTCATTGTACAGTGGGAGGGTGTCGCGATGCGTCGAGAAC
This sequence comes from Apeira syringaria, assembly GCA_934044485.1. NCBI lineage: Eukaryota > Metazoa > Arthropoda > Insecta > Lepidoptera > Geometridae > Apeira > Apeira syringaria. The sequence goes on along the minus strand of OW203662.1, from coordinate 12,147,593 downwards.
CACGACACAGATACAAAAGCACATTTTATTCGTTAAAAATATGTCCTATATAATTATTGTCTGATAACTTCTGCTAATATCATAAATATAAATGGGAAAAATTGTGAATATCGATCTCTTTCACGCCTAAACGGCTGGATGCATTTGTATGATTGATTGATGATTTATTTTCATCATCACCATTTTTCCGCAGCGCGCGGGTATAACGGATTTGGATGAAATTTGGTATGTTAAACGAATTCCTCAAACGCAATTAGGAAATCGATATCTACACCGGAAGCTTACATACGATTGGCCATGCCATATCGTCAGATTTTTTTTAGTTTCTAGCAATGTATACTACACCTATTAATTCGTATTGGAAAAGCCATAGACTAATAAACGATGATTTCTAAAACTTAGTTGGCGAACATTAAGAAGCACAATGCTTTGTACAACAACGTGGAAAATCAACTAAGTATATTCTCGTATGGAACGAAGGGACAGGTTACATTCCCTAGAATGTAATCTGTAAGCTAAAACGATAACCTAGCGGCTCGACTTCCTTGCAGTGGACTTTCAAGTCTCGTTTGAACGGAAGAGTCACCTCCGAGCCCAAACTCGAGCGCGCAGACCTAGCTCACACGAGAACTATTCACTGCGGTAAGCCCACATTCTCGAGCCGTGGATGGCCGCGTAGTACCGGAGACGGAGCCCCAACGCGGGCAGAATGCGCGGATGCAGGTTACAGATACAAGAGGAGCAGACAGACCTAGCAGCGGGGGCAGCCAGTTGACGTTGGCCTCGGTGTGGGAGTCGAGGAATACGAGCACGTCGGCGGTGGCGCGCTCGGCGCCCGCCAGCCGCGCCGCGATCAGCCCACTTCGCCGAGCGAGCCGCACCACGGACACCTTCGGCATGTGCTGCGCCACGTACGCCTCCAGCTTAGCGCCGAGGAACTCTGAAACGGAAACCCGCGACACGGAATAAACTTTCATCCCTATTTTAATCGGTCTATCTTTCAAAACTATATAGCATTGTACTATGTCACTCCTTATGACGTCAGCTATCTGGCAGTGAAAATTCCCGGCGAAATCAATCCAGCCGTTACGAGAACCAGCCGTAGCGAAAAGCGTTGTTGACGATTGTGCCCGTTGTGAGAATTTATACAGTTAGATAACAGTCTGAAATAGCACATTATGCTACTATTTATTCAGAAAAACATATCGTCCCCATGGGATAACTGAGTTAGCGTAGAACCGTTGAATCGTTGAATTAAATACACCCGGGGATTTAATTCGTGGGAAGCCGGGCGGGGCCGTTACTTACTGGATAAAGCTCAGTTTCCAAAGCCTTCCTTGTTTATCTTTCTGGAAATCATGGATATCTCATTTCTTTTCAATGATATAGTTTATAACGTGAGCCAGATAACGTTTTAGCAATGACGTTTTCACAGGAAGCCACTTCAATGTTTGATGGCGGTGTAAGTGGCACTTCAACAAATCGTAGATTAATATTACTACTTATACATCGATAACGAGATTCCGCCTGAATTTATTCTGATATGCTGCAAATAATCTTCATAATCAATCAGTATACGTATTTCGCGTATTGGGTGCTATCTAACGAATGTAGGTAAGAACATTTTATAGATTCCTGCAATTTTCACGATTATTATTAACACGAATACGTTGACATTTAACTACTTCAGACTGATTGAATCGCGTTTATTTGGCTTATTTGGATTCTGACAATACTTTGACAACTTCAAATACTTTTCAGTAATCGTTTGGTCTCGGGTAGAGTGGAATAGTAGTTTATATATAATCTCATACTGATATATAAAGATTAAAGAATCGAAGGCAAAACTTAAAAGAGTGTTTATAGACAATATAAGGAAATAAATTTAAAAAATTACATTATGATACCACTCTTCTATGGACATGTATAATAATGTAACTTTTTTACCATTAAGATACAACTTCAGCTGGACCAAGGAGTTCGGAACGCAGTTTTTCTACATAATCTGTGAATGGATTTGGCGCTAAACGTTTACAAATAAATTCAAACTGGCTGAAATTTTACGTAAATTTAATTATCTATTATATGAGATTAGATAAGTAGTGTATGGTTGTGTTTAGTTTTTTTTATTAACACTCAACACCTGGGACAATGTCACTGGTGGAGTTAAAATAGAAGATTACATTAAACGCCATATGAACGTCAGCAAATGGCATTGAATACTGACACACTTGTCACTGTAATGGAATCCAAGACCGTTGTGTGTAAATAAGAATATAGAACCGAGTGTGGCATTTAATTATTCCATTTTTCATTACGCAGTAACATATTAAGTATAAGCTTGCGTTCGACAACTGTCTTACTTAATGCAAAGTGAGATATATTATCTATTTTAATCATTTTTTTATTTATCTACGTTATCTTCTAACGCCCTCATACAATAAAAATGAGCTCAAAATCAAATGACGATGAATTAAGTCAAAACACCTGCAATGCACTAGAACAAATTGAATTATCATAAATTTTATACAATTTTGATTTTTACCGTAAACTTCACCATTTTTCTGCGTCACATTTTTGTTAAATTTTACGAACTTGCTGACCACAGCACAGTTGCAAAAGGTCCAGTCTTGACTTCAGTCTCAACTTTAGACAATCTCCTAGTGCAGTCCTATGACTATCTAATCAAGCTAAAACGCTACTAATATAATATAAACTACTAATACTACTACTACTACTACTACTACTACTACTACCAGACACCTTATGTTCAGTAAAAATCAAATCCAGCTGTCCCATTATCGTCACCTTACAGTACTCTACGGAGCTACATAGATTGAAAGGCTCATTTGTTTGCCAAAGTTGGGTTTGTGCTCACAGTGAAACAAAAGTTTACGCCGGGGAAGTTGCTTAATATGTACCAAGCACAAGTCCAATCGTGCATAGAGTACTGTTCTCACCTTTGGAATGGGTCAGCCAAGTGCCATCTTGACGTTTTAGCAAATCGAAGCGCCAAACAGATCGTCTACACTAACTCTTGAAGAATGAATGTTTCAGACTTAAACACTGGCGTAGAGTTGCTAGCGGTTATATATCAGATACATTTTGGAGCATAATTATGCATAGGAATTACATCATTTATATCCACCCTGCCCATAGTATCATCGTTTAACCATTCGTACGGCAATCCGCTATCGCTATAATAATACGGTAGATACGAGTATACCACCTATACATCCTACCACTTACCACCTACCGCGTTTCTTAATGTATTCTGTAATGAAACTATTTGCCCGAGTGTGTGTTTCTCTATAGGTAAAATCCTGGAGTTTCAAGTCACGAGTGAATAGGTTATCCGTTACCACACTGTTATAGTTATGTTATCTTACTATTACCTTGCTTGGGTGCTACATCTTAAACCACGCCATCATTTATCAGGTGGGGCAGTGATCAAAAGCAAACTCATGCTTAAGAAAACAGTTAAAATTGTTGTAGAACTCATGACAAATGTCTTACCTTTGGTACTTGCATCATCGACAAGGAAGATCTCTTTAATAAGATGTTCAGGGGACCTGTACAGAACACTAAAGGCTGTCCGGAGTAAAGTACTCCAATGCTCGTTATGAAACGGTACCACTACACTGACAGTCGGCAACGACTCTATATATGTTCTATTTCTGCAGCCTGGGTGCCGTATGTCAGGAAGAGATCTGTTCAAAGGGATGTTGTCACTAAGTGCTCCATTGAAACCATTTACAGCATACAGTTGTTCTTCTAAAGAAGAGTATTTCTTTGGCAAGTGTGCAGGTAAGCCTTGCTCACCAATACCTGGAAATTCGAGAGGCTTGTAATTAAATTGTGTTCATTGTATGCAACAAATACACAAGATTATTTATGAAGAATTAATATAAAGCACAAAAAAAATACAAAAGTATTACAGAGTGCTTGGCTAGAAATAAGTATTCGGTATTTAATATTGAACAGGATTGTAACAGGACCAGTAGGTCTTTCAACTGATATTTTGTTAATCTCTGACAGTTAAAGTTATAAACAAACCTTACAGATATATTTAAAAAGCTGTTCATAAATTTGCTGTTATTAAAATTCATGTGGTGCACTTCAAATATAATAGATTTAACAAAAACTATAGGAGTAGGCATGGGCCCAGCAACAGTGTGCAAGGGGGTACGCCTGCAACCCTCTGACTGAAAAAAAAGTCATTATCAGTCAGTCACAAATACAAAATACAAATAGGAGGTACCCATTTGTATTTTGTATTTGTACATCAAAAGCACTAGGGCATTAGGATGTAGAAGTTTACTGAAGAATACTTTTCTACAGACATTGGCACCTTTTTAAGATCATAGGGTTTTATGCAGGTTTCTATCTCCCTGGATGAGTAACAGTTTGATGGAACTTAAAATTATGAAAGAAAAATCTCAACAGGCATTTAGCAAAGGCTTACGGTGTCAGTGAAGGCTTCACTATGCAATCCAACAGGATAGTCGTAGAGTACTTTGTAGAGCCTGCAGACTTAAATGCAGGCTTAAAAGGTGCTCTCTGAGAGCCAGTCAACATTATTGTTTAGGATAAGGTAACCTCCACCTCTACAAGCACATCATCACTGACCATCAAGTATGGTCATACCTATAAAATAATATATATAATGAATCAAAATAATCTTTTAATTTGTATTAAATAACAATACTAACCCATGCGTTTACTTTCATAGTTAATCTGATCGTAGTTGTGCCAGTCTTTTTTCTGTAAATATAATGAAAATGTTGTAATAGGTACACGATAAGCTCCATTTCCGCTACTGTATTGTACATTCTTATCAAAAAACTTGTTCCATAGTTATTTATGTTCACTGTTATCAGTTTTGTATGACTAATTAAATTTTATTTTTACTCATATGTAAATGTTATTGTTTTAAATCCATGTTGTGTTATTTCTCCTGTACCCTTCATATTATGAATATTAATTTGAAAGATTATTATCTAAGAGATATAAGTGGCTGGCACTTGACAGTTTCTGTTGAAACATCTGTATAAATAAAAATCTGTATACATAAAAAAAATCAGGCGAAGCAAGAATGATCCATCAACCAACACAGATCTTTTGAGATCTGTTTTTGCACACAGATGGATTTTAGAAATTTCAACATCTTAATTTACACTTAAAATTACTCTACGCAGGTGAAACCAGAGGGTGCAAGTATAGGTAGATTTACACTTAGCCAGGAATTTAATTAAAATAGGTAGTAGATGAGATTTCAACAACATCTAAGTTGAAATGTAATATAAAATAATACAGTAAAACCTCAGTAAATCGAACATCAAAAGAGAGAATTTGAACAAATTTGAGAATAATGTATATAGCATTTTCAACTTTGGAGATTTGTAATTATAATAGCAGTATATATTACATACCCAAAATTAAGCATAATTCTTAAAGACCAGCATAAATTCTTTGACCATTACGAATCCTCGAGGGAACATCTTAAAGGTATTATTAGTTATTCCCTGGTGAAGATTCAGAGGCATAGAATTCCAATTAATTTTTTCAAGAGGGAAAAGATGTACTTAAATGGCTTGTACACTCACTGATTAGTTCAACTATTCACATAAATATGTCTCTATATTTTCTTAAAAAACATTTCTATATTTTATTAAAGATCCGTATTGAATCTTCAATAATGTAACCTAAGCTGTGAAAAATTATTGAAATGTTATAAGTTGGACATGTTTAATCTGTTTGTATCTATTGCTGACCAATGATACAAACTGCTGCTGCTCCCAAACAGATAAACTTTTTTGATTTAGTTTGTTCTGTTTAAAAGCTGACTTCATTCAGTTTTCTAAGCATAGCAAGTCTGTTTAGAGTGTGTAGAAGTTTATAACTTTATAATTTTTACTAAACAGCTATATCTAACCATGCGAGTTGGGTCTAGTAAAATTTGAAACCTTTTTAACAAAATCGTTTTTATACACTTATGAACAGTAGTCATTTCAAAGCAAAAAAAATTACTTACCTTTAAACTTTTTGGAATAAAATACCCAGAACTATCCCTAAAGCTGACAGGTGCTTGTATAGCCACTTGACCTGTATTGCTATCTCTATTTATCTCTGAGTTGCTAAGCATTTTGACTAGATACAGCAAAAATACAATTATGGTAAGCATCAGCAAGTTTCGAAGACGCAGCAAGCGTAACAAATTCCTCCTCATCATGTTCATTGGATGATGTCTGAAAGTGTTTAATTCATCAGTTCCGACTGGTGTTGAAGCATTTTATAAATTGGCAACACAATAATTTTTTTTTTATTCTATATCTCCCTGCACTCCTATTCCGATAGTTTATCTCCAAAGTATATTAAGAGAACTTATGTATTGGTAAAATCATGTAATGGTATCAGTCTCCACAAGGTGGTAGGCAAACTGTATGAGACTCAGGACTGTCTGACTGTCAGGACTTTTGCTTACAGTGCACAACTGAAAAATGTTTGGTGAAAGTTATGGTATTTGAGAGATGACAAAATGACAGACTGCAATGTAGTGATTAAAGGCAAAAAGGTAGAACAAGTGACAGGGTTGGTATATTTGGATCCAATTTTTACAAAAAGAAAGTAAGAGGAGAGTGAACATGGTTAATAAGGTAAATATAGCATTATATTCTTTAATGAACAGCCAGCAGATGTCCAGAAAAGCATGCTTGGCTGTGCATAGAGGCATGTTGGCTCTAACATGCCTCTATGCACACATATGGTAGTGAAAGTTGGGTGTGGCAGAAAACAACATGAAAGCAGAATAAATACAATTGAAATGAGAGCTCTGGGAAGTATGATTGGAGTGAAACTGCGTGACAAAGTAGAGAATAGTGTGATTTAGAATATTGTGATATAAATGAAAATGACTAAGATTAAGAAAAGTATATTAAAATGTTTTGGTCCAGTAGAGAGAATGAACAGAAAGAGATTGGTGCGGTGAATGGTAGTGTTGGAAAAGGTAGGCACAGGTGGACATTCCAAAATCAGATTGAGGATGTTCTAAGAAAGGGCCATGTCAAAAGTACTTCAAACCAACCCTCTTGTATGAAAGGTCTGATGAGCATGGATGCTGCGAAAGAAGTGTCTTGGGATCTTAGCAATTGGAAGATTCTACCAATTGCTACGATTCTCCTACCGCTTTGGGACAGAGGGGTGAATGTACATATGTATTTATTGGTAAAATTATCATGCTAAAACTATGCTTGGTTGTTAAAACCCTTGTCATGATAATCACTGAATAACTGGATAGATACCTAGGTAGTATATTATAGTAGTAATGTTGACTATGTCCACAACAGAGTGCAAATTAATGTTTCAAAAAAATTCAGTCAAGATCTGATATAACATCATAGAAGAGATTACTCATATTTAGCTGTAAAAACCGAGAGTAAGAACTGTTTGTTTTTTGAGGTACAAAATATTTTTTTATGACATGGTATTATTGAATGTATGAAAAATATAGGTTTTCATGTATGAAATTAAATTAGATTTTAATTATTTCATTTGAAACATATAATATGAAAAAACAATATCATTCTTCTTTAAACAAATCTGCAATTTTATTTTAGTATATTTGTTTGCAACACTTCTGACGTGCATACACATTTTGTAATTCACGTTGGATTTTTATCAGCGAAGGGTTGATCCAATCCCGATAAGTTGGATCACACACAGTGGGAATGAATAAACCTGGGGAATTTAAATAACAAATAGTATGTACTCACAGCTCAGCAATTTTAAATGAGAACTTAGCGTAGTACGAAATAATATTACTCTAAGTTATCAAGAACTTCCATTAAATTACAGTTACTACGTTGCGCCGATCAGAAACTGTACGCAGTTGTCGGAGTGTTTATTTTCAACTGCTAAACTTCATTGAATTTTAATAATTATTTCATGCAAACAAAAAACTTTACACACAATCTTTACACACAGTCGTAAGTGTCGTAACGTAACGTCACAATGACAATGACATGCGTCGTTCGAGTTGGGAAAGATCGTTGTTACCATATTCCCAGATCGAACGCTTGTTCAGTTGTACTGTACACTGCTAAAAACGCCTCTTGTTGAATGACAAATTGACTACGATGAAAGAAAGAGTGTTACCAAATATAGAATAGGCAGAAAACATGCCATCTCTTTCATCAGACGGCATTACACAAATGATTTAGAAAGAGAAAAATCATAAATTAATATATCTGTATCGATTTCACATTGATATATGTATAAACGTAATGGATATAGTAACGGAGTATTTGAATACAGTGCTGACAGTGAATACGCCGGGTTTAAAATTTTATTCACCGATATAACGTTATATACACGCTACTAAAAATATACCGCAAATTGTACGCTTTTGTGTGCTGATGTCAGAGAAATCAGTTGATTGTAAATTTTTGCGAAGTATACTTATAAGTATTTTGATGAAGTTTAAAATCGTGATTTATGTTTATATCGCTAAGTCATCATCATCATCTCAGCCATAGGACGTGTTTTGCTAAGTGCAACTTAGCACTGCGAAACTATCTATTCCCTGAACAATATGGCGCGGCGAGGCGACGGCTGAGCAGTGAATTCTTCATGGTAGAAGGCTAACGCAATAGCATGTTACCAACAAAATCAGGACGAGGAAATGTTGCACGGTCCGCAGGAAACATCCCGTGTTGCTGTTTTATTGTTTTCGCATGTTCCATCACCCATATTAAAACTACCCGTGAAAACCTGTAATTGGCTTTCTATAGTTAACATAAGTATAATATTTAATATAATATTGTACATAAGCTGTTGGTTTTCCAATAAATAAATATAGGTTAAAAAATTTGTTATGATACACCACCATCAAATGGCGAATGTCAATTGGTCAACCTAGAGAATGGAATACTACCGTGATTGGTCAATTGAATTTGACATTAGCATACACGCTGCACTACCTCGTTTTCATGTACATCGTATTCATGCTAGAAATAACGTCACACCACAAACATTTACGGAGATTGTCGTGTTTTGAACCGACACGTAGCGTGAATAATTTGAATAAAGTGAATAATCTGAATTTTAAACCACAGCATAAAATGGAACCGGTTCACTGTTTCTTTCGTCGTAGAAAAATTGGGTGGAGGAAATAATGCTCTAATGGAATTTGTGAACGCCGCACATCTTCTGTCAGAGCAAGTTATGACTTGGCCTATGACTATAACTTGGCCTCCTTGGGTTTTATCTATGGGCCGATGGAACTGACGAACCAATTTACACTGTGCATCGATTTAATATGTACCTCGTAGTACAGTACATATTATTTCTGTGAGTTTGTGTGACGAACGCACGCCAGTCAGAAAGTAAGAAAAAGTCCGTATCCAAAATTAAAAGTGAAGGCAAACAGCTGATTTATCAATGAACACAAAATGAATTTTAAAAAATGATGAAATGAAAAAATAGAGTAACTCATCGAGTCTGGAAAATGTTTTCTTCATTCCTCTAATTAACATGTTAATAGTCGTCGTGCCTTCGAATCGTCATTTAGATCTAAAATTCATTGCATAAAAATGTCTGGAGCGACCGCAGGCAGGCCGGTGCTGCAGTTGATGAAACTTCTGCGACAAACGGCTCGACTGAGGAGTGTGGTATCAACATCGGTGAGGATCGTGCCGACCGCCTACAGTGATGACTTAAACGGCAGCGGTCGCAATCGCGAGAGTCGCCGGAAGAATCGACACTCTACCTCGGTTCATTTTGCTATAGGAGCAGGATCTCTGGCTGTAGCGCTAATTGCAGCCGACGCGTTCAATGGTATGACGAAATTATTTCTTTATTGATATTTTTTTCAAACTCAGTACACATATTTATTTATTTATTTATTTTTTCATATGGACTACTTTTTTTTTTTTTTTTTTTTTACTATTATAAGTTTGCGTTTGACAACTGTCTCACCTTGTACTTGTTGAACAATTAAGACAGCCACCTCCTTGTTGCTGTTTTTAGAAAGGTACTCCATACTTCAGCAGATCCAGACTAACTGCTCTCGAATTCTTCGTAACTTTGTACTACATTACTCACTTTATCTACACTGACCTTCATACACCATACCAACATTTCTGGCAACATCAAGAACTGAACTATAATACATATATTCTTAAATATGTTAAATTCTAGCTGCCCCTTGTGGTTTTACACTCATGGAGCATGGTTTCCCTGCTACCTGTTCTCCCACAGGAACCATATTCTTTCCAGGATTAAAAGCAGCCTATGTCATTCTCCAAAGTCCCATCTATCTTTGCACCAAAATTCATCAAAATGGGTTCAGAGGTTAAGACATGAAAATTTTAATAGACAACCAGGGCTACTTTCACATTTTATCATTACTATTAGGTATTTGTTGAATCACAGAGTAACCAAAATTTTTTTAGAATAAAAAGTAGCCTATTTATTAATCCCGGCTATTAGTCCACTAGACCTACATTCTGAATTTCATTAAAATCTATTAAGCTGTTAAGGTTTTAAAATGCTAAATTAGAATATTTGTATTGGTATAATGAGTTTTGACGGTCGCCGTGGCGCAGTGGTCAAGAGAATATTCACAGATTCCAACTGGTTGTTGTGGAAATCCTTGGGGGAGGCTTATGTCCAGCCTTGGACGTCCTATGGCTGAGATGATGATGATGAAAGAGAATATGATTACTATAAATGTGCCCAGTTTCTCCTCTACTACATGGTACTTGGAATACATCATTTTCAAATACTAATCCTCTTTTTAGTTATAGTTTATAAATAGTGTTTGACCACTTTACTTAATGATCAGTGATGATGTAGTTGAAGGCAGAATTATGCTTCCTAGGCTAATCTCAAGGCAAGCTGCCTGACCACAAATGTATTTAGGTGACAAGTTTTTCAAACTCAATGATTGTAGCTAACCAGGCAGGTAATGAAGAGTACCCTATTCTGTGGATTTTTTAAGATTGATAATGATGTTACCTTCAACAATTCAAAACTGATACTATTTGCTTAATTGTTTCAGAAAAACGATTCTTCAAAGCTGCTCAAGTGGGCAATGTGCAGGAGCTGCGTAGGTATGCAATAATTATAATTACCATTTATTTAATACAACTTTTGTGCCCTCTGACGAATGTAGTTGATAAAAGGTTCTGCAGAATCAGACCCTTGAACACCGGCGTAGAGTAGCAAGACTATTGGTATGGGACTGGATACATTTCGAAAAATGTGCACTGGAATTACATAATTTAATTCCACCATCCCCTTTCTATCATCGGTCGAATCGACGTACGGCAATTCGCCATCGCTATATGATAGATAAAAGATATACCACCTATGAAACATTTTGCTTCCACTTAATGGGTTCTGCCAAGGAATGGAACTCATTGCCGTACATCATCACTTAACATCAGGTGAAACAGTTTTCAAACACAAGCTTATAATATGTAAAATCAATCTGTCAATGTGTGTGTAGATCTAACAATATCACCATGGTTGGAATTAAGGAAAGCAATGCTATCTTCGGCAGCAACTGAAAGGCTTAATTTTATAACCAAGTATTAAAAATAATACAATTTTAATGGGTATAAATAATGGCTACTCGGTTACTACTCAGGGCGAGTGTATGTTTGTTGTCTTATAAATGACAGCAGCAGAACATCCAGATCTGGGATAAACTCATAATAGTGCCAATTTTGGATGTTGTAACCTCTACATAATTTAGTAAAAGTAAATTATGATTCTATTCCATTTAGAATACGTACACAGTTTATATTGACCGCCTTGAAAGCAACCAACCCAATTTTTTTAGTATGTTAAATTGTCATAGTTGAATAACTACGACTACTACTACAAAGAAAAAGAGTATTTAAAACAACATGTAAGATATTACTTTCTTCTTTTTAAAGATCGTCGGAAATCTGTTGATGTGCTATCTCTTGAAAAATCATCACGTCTGCTTTTGATTGGCCTGACATATTTAGCCAAAAAGCAGATCATAATAGCCCTTCTTTATCTCCCTTCGGTTACTACGAATTACTGTCAAAATACCTACATATACCGAGAGTGCAAATCCTTTAACGACTGCAACAAGCAAAGTAACTTAGATATCAATATTTTTACATCTATCCTTACATCAATTAAAATGCAATTAAAAAACCAAACCTTGAAAATGATCTAAAAAGTGTATAAGTGTATGGAGTACTCCCTAAATAATAAGTCAAATGGTTTTAATGGAACTCTTTTCTGTATATTTATGTAAAATAATGTGTGATATTTGTATATCAGTTAATTTTTAATTGTGGAGGAGACTTGTTAATGACTCTTTTTATATACAATACTTTTTACTTAAATTAAACTATACATGTAATATGTATTCTTCCTAATAATAAATAAATAAATGAATAGGTAAAATGTGGTTAAGATGATTCTCTTCTCTATTTACAGACAAATAGATGCTCTAGGAGCAGCGGGGGTACCGGGTGAGCATGGGGGCGGCAAGGCAGAGGAGGGCCCGGCAGACCGCCGCCACTCGCTCGGCTGGACGGCGCTCATGGCGGCCGCGGCCAATGACCAACCGAACGCGGTGCGGGAACTACTCAAGATGGGTGCTAAGCCTGATCTCCCAGACAAGTAAGTTGACTCGTGATCGTGGCGCCTGTAGTGGTGCCCGGTGGTGGGTTTTTTAAAGTATGCCCATTGTATATCTAACCCAGTCAGGATCAACATTTTCATAACTCACAATTACCACTGTCGTGGACTAGTTCACCAACCTACATTACTAAATAACCTATATGACTTGAGATGAAATGTTAAAATTGTAGGCTATTGCCCAGAGCAATACCGGAGTTTTCGGGATCCTCGAACGCCTCCAACGTATCTTATCGACCGTTGCCCTATATGTCATCGTCCGCAGCTGACGCTGTAACGTGCCCTCCAAAGAACGGAAGCCATCAGAGCCGTGACCGCAAAGTATATGGCTAACTGAGTCGATCTGCCAGCGGTAAACCCCGTTTCGAGCAGTTCATAGTTAGGTATAAGAGATTCGGCCATTCGATAGATGAATCTTACAGTCATAAGTTATTTCAAACCTGAACTAGACGAGAGGCCGATTTTGTCAGGAAGAGGGCCCATTCAATAGATCTAGAAACGTCGGTTTCGGTGCCCGCTCTCTTTAGCATCATCGGGCTGACCATTGCTGATTGCGAAGTCAGTCTCAGTATAACGCACCAGAGCTCGAGGACTACGTCTCAAATGGTCGTATTTTTTCAGATATAATTTCAGTGTCGGTCGCAATGAAGCTGAACGGGGTTGCTGATATAGTCCGATGTTATTTTTATTATCGATTTATAGAATATAGCTCTAAGGTGAGTCAAGATCGCCGTGCGATTCCAGGCGGGTACGTTCGTATCAAGTAACGCTCTACTTCGGATTAGAATATTGTAGTGTAATGTACGCGCGCAGATACGCGGGTGCGTCGACGGTAGCGTCGTACAGCGGAGTGCACACGCTGGAGGTGGTGCAGCGGCGGGAGGAGGAGTTCTGTGGGGGAATGAACGGGCGCGCGTCCTTCCTCGGGTGGACCGCGCTGCACTACGCGGCGCTTGCCGACTCCGCGGGGGCCGCCGCGGCGCTGCTCGAAGGTATGCCCACATCCACCCCCGACCTCGTATTAGAGCGCCGCGAATACTATCGCGCTATCGGAGGCTACCACTTCAACGTGCAATACTACACGCACTAATTTGAAGAAAAAATGCACGCATTCACACTCATCTCCCCCGTACTAGGATATCCCGTATCGCGGAAAGCGCACACGATCACAATACACAATCATCCGAGACCCGAGAACGAACATCTGTGCTCACGGATCTTATCGCCCCAGCCCGGATTCGAACTCGGGGTCGCGGCTCTAAAGTGGGTATCACTGATCGAGCCACGGCGACCGTCGAGGTATCTAGTGTCGGACGGGTGATTTCACTGCGGTAGTCACAACCCGTTCCACTCTGGAGACCGACGATACGTTCGCTATCTAGCCCGTGGCGGCACGCTTCGAATCGTGTAACTACCGCATGCGTCATGCGTGCGGTACAAGGGAATCGTACATCGAGTCCACTCCGTGGTATACGCGTACGCATTTATGGGGACGTACTACCACGACAGACCAGCCGGCGGCTCTCCGATCAATCGTTCGGCGCGCACTCGGATCGTCCGTCGACGTACGCACCACTCGCTACCTGGCGAAGTCGAGAACCTTTCGACTTCATCGGCGATCACTTTAATATAAATAGCCGTAGCCACAGTGGTTATGGTTGCTCGCCCTGGGCCCCGTGGCGAGACGAGGATGCGTGTGCGTGACGGTTTGCGTGTTGGTACAGGCGGCGCGGACCCGCTGGTTCGTGACCACGCGGGGCGGCGCGCGCTGCAATACGCGCGCGAGAGCTCCGCGGCGCGTGACGTCATCGTACGACACACCGAACTGTGGGAGCGCGCCGCGGAGGAGGCCGCCGCAGAGGAGCGGAGGCGGTTCCCGCTAGAACAGAGGTACCCACCACACCCCACGCATACACATACATATCTTGGCCCGCTTTTTGAAGTAACACAATAATCCAACGTTTTCAAACAATCTATCCTCGGTGAGGTAGAATACTTTAAATTCGGAAGCTACAACCGCATAGCTGTTTATCGGTCAAAATCGAACTCAAAAGTAGGTTATTCGACTGACGGATCGAAGACGCACCCGGGAGCTTCGATACAGCTTAAATATTCGGACTAATGACGCGTTTCTAAATAAATAGAGCCACACCGAGAAGGACGTGCTAGAAACGTGAGGCCATTTCTTTTCAAAAAGGTCTTTCTCGAACGTCCACTTTACACGTGTGTATGATGACTGCCGAGTCATCGCTTCTGACGGGAAGTGGAACATTCCGAGCATTTTTCTAGTAGTCTTCTACTAGTTTTTCGTTGTTGTAATACAAAAAGATCGGGTTCATGTATAATCACACTAATATATAGGCGAAAGTTAGTCTGTCGTTTTTTTATTTGTTATTCTTTCAGGCTGAAACGTCTAAAGGGATTTGCGTAAAATTCCCTTATACCCTGGAATAACATAGGCTATTTTTATTTCTCGAAAATATTGACTGTTCCCTTAGGATGACGGGAAGACACAAAAAGCGTCAATGCCATGTACCATTTCGCCGCGGGTAACACCTCGTTATGCAGCTAGTAAATAAATAAAATGTGGTTTCCAGATTGAAGCAGTACATCGTTGGACAGCAGGCTGCTATAGAGACGGTGGCGGCGGCGGTCAGACGGAAAGAAAACGGATGGGCAGACGAAGAACATCCATTAGTGTTTCTCTTTTTGGGTAAATGAGATATTGAAATAATTGCGTAATAGCCGAATAATCTAGATTCCCCAATGAATAGATATTTTGTTGGAGCGCCGACCATATAAGTAGTACCTATCTGTTTTTATTAAAGCCGGCGCATCGCTTTTACCAGTAGGTGCTTTCATGAACATAATCCATATTTGTAAACTGTGCTGTATTCACTGATATATAAATTATAGTAAGGAATGGACTATTTCGCCTGCATAAACACATTTCAAAACTGTCTCAACGATGGAAATTCGAACCTGACCATACGTCTTGTATAGTAGGAATAGGAGTAACAACTACGATAACGACGATGTGTACACAGGAAGCTCCGGCATCGGCAAGACGGAGCTGGCGAAGCAGCTGGCGCGGTACATCCACCAAGATCAGCCCGGCGCCTTCATCCGCCTCGACATGTCCGAGTACCAGGAGAAGCACGAGGTCGCCAAGCTCATCGGCGCGCCGCCAGGGTATGTACAACCCGCCCCGCCCTCCCTACCACCCCGCCCGCCTTGCCCACTCGCCACACAGGACACCTACAATACCACTTGGATGGCTTTTTCATTTATACACATCGTACTAAAATTATAAATGCGAAAGTTTGTGTGTACGTTTGTTACTTCTTCACGCTCAAACGGCTACACCGATTTTGATGAAATATGGTATGGGGATAGTTTAAGCCCTGGATTAACACATAGGCTACTTTTTCCCGCAAAAAGTATAGTTCCCCTAGGATAATTGAGATTGCGGGAAAACAGTAAACCACGCGAGTGAAACCGCGGGGCGTTACTGGTATTGTATAAATGAACTATCTGACCTCACAGTAATTGATTACTGCGCAAATGCTAAATTTCCAACGACTCTTAATTCGGACCTTGTTTGGGGAAAATGTGCCGAAGCCTCATGTTCTATTATGGGTAGGAATGCGACTTGTGGAAGCTTGAAAGAACCGTGTCGGGGTTACTTTTGTGTAAATCTGATATCATCGCGCCTCTTTATTAATAACAGTGCGTCGATAATGAAAAGAATGGAGGTTTATATAATAAAAGCCAGAAAAATAAATTTAAAAATAATTCGATTTTTGTAAAACACGCGACGATACTACATGGTTATAAAACTACCTTAGAACATAGTTTCCAAAGGAGAGCGGGCAAACTTCCTTGCGGCGGGTTTTTTTTATTGAATATATAATTGGCAGGCGTTCGACCGCTATCGCACCCGATGGTGAGTGATCATACGATACAAGATGGATCACGCCCGCTGGTATGTTTTACCACGTGCACTCGCGACACGTAGACACCCAGATTGTATCTATGCTAAAACGTAGATTCAGGCACGATTTCTACTCATTAGTCAAACGCACTATGAAGAGGCAGGTGGAAACGTTTACCGAGCACGCACGACGCATTACCGTCCGTCTGGTCGTTGTAAGATCGAATGGAATAGAACGTTTTATTTGAATAAAATGTAGTCGCGAGGGCAGTGCGGGGAGTAGCGGCGGTGGTGGGGGTACCAGTAGCTAGGGGGTACTAGTATAGCGTGGCGGCGATGCGCATGCGTAGGTACGTGGGGCACGAAGAGGGCGGGCAGCTGACGCGTGCGCTGGCGCGGCGGCCGGACGCCGTGGTGCTGTTTGACGAGGTGGACAAGGCGCATCCCGACGTGCTTACCGTGCTGCTGCAGCTCTTCGACGAGGTGCCCACTCCACTCTACTCCACTCTCACACTCGGCAGCGCTGCCGGTGCCGCTCCGCATCACCGCTGGGCACGTGGGCCGTGCCAAGCACGTTTTAAATGTATTTTAACAGACTACGACAATACTAAAAGGAACGGTTTTGCCTTTAGCCGTACGTGGATAGCGTTTCTACGGCTCGCTCCTGTTGTTTTTTTAATCCGCCTCACCGGTCCGATCCGATACTCGTCATGCCGGTGCGGTCGCAGTGCCGGGTCGCGATAGTTGCGGTCCGATGCATTTGTAACATTTATAGTTAGCGTGAAAACCGCAATGTGTAGTGTGCATCGCGTTGCTTAGGGCCGACTGACCGACGGCAAGGGCAAGCTGATCGAGTGCAAGAACGCGATATTCGTGATGACGTCCAACCTGGCGGCCGACGAGATCGCGCACTACGGCATGCAGCTGCGCCGCGACCAAGAAGCGAAGGGGAGGCGCCCTACTCCCACACCTACCCCCACACCTACACCTGCCTCCACACCCACACCCGCCCCCGCCACCACACCGAATCGCAACGATCCTTCTGACAAAGGTAAACACTCTTTTCTGCTAAAAAAACTCACTTTATAGTCATTGTCTTGTTTATTTTACACAGAATGAACAAAATATTAGAGCTCTAGAGCACCTTATGCACCTTACTATAATGAAATAGATTTACACCGTAACGGACACGGAAGTTTACGACGGGACGCTTATTACGCAAATTATTAATGAAATTGTATGTAGCGTTAGGTCTATAGTATGCGATGGATATACTATAGGATGCGTATGGAGTTGCTTAAAGTAAGCCTTTTGATTATTACGATGTCCTGTCGTGTTTTTAATGTTTTATTTCTTTGTGTGTTATAAAAAGTTGGATAAGAATTGAGGTAGTAACGGATATTGTTTCTAAGCAGACGGCGAAGACGATCTCCTGGCGGCTGCGGACGACATCGAAGACACTAACCTTGTGGAGGAGACGCTGGAGGTCTCCAGGAACTTTAAGGTAACGCGATACGATACTTGTCTTAGAAATGTAGATAATATGAGCGCCGTACATGTCTCTCCGAGTTGGAAATTTTATAAAGATCTTTAGGAATTGAGAGGCAGCAGTATAAATTAACATTACCCATTTTTTTTTAGGTCTAACGTGAAATTTATAAAACTTCAAAGCGAAGAAATTTGAGGGCTCCTCCCTCAAGTTTCCATCTTTTCCGTAACCTGTTCAAATTTTGAAATCTCTTGCGAGAACTCTAGTGTGGTAAAAAATGGTTTTCCTCTACGATGCATTGACGCGTGCACAGTCTTCGACCACATTGTTATATTTTTAACCGCAATAATCAGCGCGAACCGCTTCGCACGGAGAGGGGCCTACGTTCGGCGAGGGATCCTACGGTCGAGACGACGACAGACCACCACTGCGCACCGCCAGTGGCGGTTGAAAGGTTTTTAAAACGTCACGTATCGGACGGAGAAAGAGAGAGAGAGGCGAGTGAGCGAGGGAGTGACGCTTACGTTCGCGCGCAGGATAACGTGGTGCGGCCGATTCTGAAGCGGCACTTCGGGCGCGACGAGTTCCTCGGGCGGATCAACGAGATCGTGTACTTTCTGCCGTTCTCGCGGAGCGAGCTGCTGGCGCTAGCGGCGCGCGAGCTAGGCGCGTGGCGTGCGGCAGCGCGGCGCCGCCATGCGCTGCGCCTGCGCTGGGAGGGCGGCGTGCTGGGCGCGCTCGCCGACGGGTACGACCTGCACTACGGCGCGCGCTCCATTAAGCACGAGGTGTGTAGCTTCGTCGACTTTGTAAGCGTCATCACGGACCACATGACTAAGTCATGTAGTCATGCTGCATAATACTTATGCCGATTTTTCCCAGGCATCCGTTAACGATATACGGCCTATTCGTACGAAAGATCGATCATGTGGAAATGTGTCGCTCTTTCCTGCGTTCGTAAGTAAGGCTCGCAGTCTTACTTCCGCGACCCATTTCGGATGGTTACTGTTCGAGAGTAAAAATATAATAAGGGTGGATCGCTCTACCGCTGCGTGCACACAGCGGCAGTGCGGTATAGTGGTAGCGCGCGTTGTCCGGTCGCAGGTGGAGCGGCGCGTGGTGAGCCAGCTGGCGCTGGCGGCAGAGCGCGGGCTACTGCCACGCGGCAGCACCGTGCTGCTGTCGGCGCGCGCCGGCCGACTGCATATCGCCGTGCAGGCGCCCGGGGACCGCCACTTCACGCCGCTCGACCTCTCCGCGCCTTGACTCCCCACCGAACCGCGTGCGTGTGTCACAACGAAGCGCTTAGGTAAATGTCGCATTCGAACGCGACACATATTTATTCAGCTTGATTCAAGTCCACCATTATTAACTTCCGAATAATTACAGCCGTGATTCCGTTTCGAACGCTATTTTAGCGCACTCGCGTTGGACCTAGATATTTGATAACTGTAATTCGATAGGTTTACGATAGTTCTCGTTATTCTGAGGGCGATATCGCCTAAGATATACCCTAAAAAATAATATGATATAAACTTATCCGTGAAAGAGTTATATCGGCCGTGGAACGCTACCGATATTACCGATTTCAGCGATTTCAGAAAACATAGTCCTTTAATGCTGGTCGGTTATTCTGTGATATATGAATTTTAATAAACGATCGCTCGACATAGTTGTTTTTTTATTTCGAACCAGTTTTCCCATTTTAGGACGTCGAAATTCTTTGTCATACCTTTGTCGTTTTCGGGTTCATCAGATCTACACGCAGTTTAAATGTAGCCACTGTTCTACCACTGACGACGTGCAAAATGTTTAAAAGTAAGTGTCAAGTCCAAGGTGTTGTTTTATTTCCCGCGGAATACCTAAATGTTCTACGAGGTGCTCCACAGTTGTTGTCGAGTTTTGATTCGTCGTAATACATCAAACTTTTGCGCAGTGTTGCCAACTCTACGTTTTTTTATTTACGTGTACGTATTTTAGGTCTTTCATGCAAACCTAAGAACTTAAATCCCAGTATCATATGCACTATAATTTACAGATTTTTTAATGAAAATAACATGAGATTGAGTCTATAGACAATTATGGTCATAAAGACGATCCGTTTTGTACGAACGCAGCCTTTATTGTTTTATTGCATAAACATGTTGTTGTGCTAGGCGGAACTTACGTTCAAATTATTTGAAGGAAATTATTCCAACTCCAAGCATAAAATTCTTAGAATAAGGATATGGTGCCGTCGCTTGATACGATATCAACAGTAAGGTTGGTCTATCAATACCATTAATAGTTCACACAATTGAAGGTAGATGGCGCTAAAAACAACATCCCCAGATGTTAAAGGAAGAAATAAATTCGGAGTAGAGTGCCGACCAGGTGGACAGACGACCTGACTAAGATCGCAGGCAAGGGCTGGATGCGGGCCGCTTCCAACCGGTCCTTGTGGAAATCAATGGGGGAGGCCTATGTCCAGCAGTGGACGTCCTATGGCTGAGATGATGATGATGATGATGAGAGTGCCACTATAGCTTAGATGGACAAAGCGACAGGACGATATTCTGTAGTCGTGGGTTCAAGTCCCAACAGCAGCCGAATTTTTTCCTTCAAATAATTGTAACTTATATTAGGTACTGTTACTTTTTTGCAGAACGCCTCATTTCGTCGTTTATTACATATTTTTCTGCTTCCAGCTCAATTCAATGGACTTCAAAAACCAAAACTCACATCTTCATTTTACTCAAACAAAAAGTACATAGATAGACGAACTTTCCATATGCAAATTTTATAATTCTACGTAATTAAAAATCTGAGTTGACAACTGTGTTTTCGTGCTATACGAACCCTGCCATCGAGCGAAAGCCTGCGAAGCTTCGGACATGGATATACTGCGACGGCCCGTACCGGGAAGATATGGTTAATTGAAACACATAGTTTAAGTAGTGCTTATTTTATTTTCGCACCGTTATATACAAATACAGTGTATAAATAAATAACAATCTTTACAAAATATAATCGATCAGTAGCAGCGCCGCCCGGGCCGTCAGGCGCGGTGGCACGGCGATAACTAAACACGTGAAGGCCTCTGCGTGCCGCGCTCGCACTTTTCCTCGGGGAGGAGGGGAGGGGAACTTACTGTCCTATGGACGAATGGCGTTGCAACGGCAATTTATTTATAATGGAACTGCTAAACATCTGATACTATTTCAGGACACCGTGTTTGCGCATAGATTAGTTTACAGTTACATTATACGTAGGGTATCAGTATTTTTAGTCCGAAAAAGTATATCAGGACTGAACCGAGTACTGCAGTGCTCGGTCCAGTAACATGGTAGTAGTATACCGACCCGAAAGTGCATCGATTATGCTGTTCCCCCTCCCCGACGACGGTGGTGCTAGCGGTTCTGTTGCCGGTGAAGTGGATTCCAATCAGAGCGTACTTCACCGGAGTTTGATAAATTATTCGAAAACAACGTACACGATGCGGGAATATACATAGAAGGACGATATGTGTGCGGTTCGCACTAACATTTACTCTACACAATTACTATAGGCCTATGAACGGACAGTTTACTCACACTGGTTTCAATATTATATAATGTTAGATTCTAATTGTTGCGTTAGAAAAACGCGAATGTAAGGAAGGTTTCTTTTCGTAAAATATTTAACCATTTTCGCTGCGCATGCCTGCCATCTGAATATGAACTACTCCAACTGTTTGTCACAGTAATCATTTGCTCGGAAATCATCCGTCCATCTGCGTGTCACGTCCGCGACTATGAGTCGTGCAGTTCCACGCGACGCGTAGTACATACAGTGACTACTATTCATATAAACACAGCGCATGACTATATACATGCTTTCATGGTATAGCTCATTGCTTCCTTGTATCTGTTTCTATTAATATTCAAATTATGAATGTACAAAACTATATTTTCTCTGCTTTCAGTGTTTAAATATGTGAACTGTGTAATCATTTGTTTGTTCAATATTATTTTGAAGTTGTAGTTCCATGTTTGAAAAAATCATTTAAATTTTAACGAAAAGCTTATTTATGAGGACTGTGTTTTTACTTAATACACGTCAAATTAGAATAAAGAGAAAATATAGGGTCGGCTAGGTTTTGTCTAGATTGGTTAGGATTGGTACGGTTTGTGGATATACCAGGGCTACAGGCTTTTGGAGGTATGTATAACGCGTAAAATCCCTGTTTCGTATTGTTCGACCTTACAATTAACGTACCGCTAGGTATACGAATGTGCGCCGTTCGGTAACTTATTGGAAAACATTCTGGAACACATCAATTTATTATTTAATTACTTATCTCACTATATTCTAATAGTTTTTTTTGTATAAAGAATATTGACTCGAAGATAGACACCCGATGAATGCAATATGGAAGGGAACTTTACCTACATGTGAAAATTTGATTGGTCCATTGGATGAGTAATGAAAGTAATTGAAAAAAAGTGGTGGGTATAAAGCAATACTGATTTTGTTATTGGCACTTAACGACAAAAACACGCGATTTTGTGTCTCGATCTAGAGTAACATTGTTTTGGTGTTATTCGAAAAGGAAATTTCTTTACGTAGGTACACGTTAGCGACACACCAAATCATATGCTTATCCAACGGCGAATCGAACGAGCTACAATGGTCACGGGGCTACTGTGTCAAGATTTTTTTCTTGATTCAAGTTGCTTGAGTGAAATACGCGCCACTTGGTGCAAATCTATAAGGAGTAGGTTTCGCTTACATTTAACTCGAAGGACTTGTGCTAACCAACTAGTCAGGTTTAAGATGTATTTATACTCACATACTCAAGGTTATTATTGGCTCAACAGAGTATAGGTATTTTTAAAAATACTTTATAGCGTTTGACCGCTATCGCACTTGATGGTCAGTGACAATGTGGTCGAATATGTAATCACGCTAGACCTAGAACTGTTTCTGGCTCACAAGACTACTGCCTGAACGCACTATGTGTTTTGTAACAACTTTTTAAATTTCGAGAGTGGCAGCTAGCCAGGCAGCTCTAGAAAGTCCCCTACCACCATGCTGGGAATTTGAGAACGGTGTTAACTTCACCGGATCTATCCTCTCTCCCACTGCTGACCTATCATCGCTTCATAATAATTTTAGGTAGGTAAACCATGAACATAAATATCGTTTTAGGACAAGTTTCATTTGGATAAATTCTAAAAGTACCTACTTAGCAAAGATTTTGTATTCCATAGATTTCAAGAGTAATGTAACACAGCGATAATCTGCCAGAGATCATCGCTGTGTTATATATAATAACACAAGTCCTGTAAAGCGGTGTTCCCTTTGACGTGTTTTTGTGCCAACAAGAAAATCGTCTTTAGAGAACTTATACATAATTATTACAACATACATCAATTTTTTTCAATCTTGTTACCTATGGGTTTTATTGTAAAAAATATATATTAATTTGCAATAATCAGATATTCTATCTTCGAGCCATTCGACACTAATATTTATATATTTATCGAATAGTGGGTAGGTATATATATGATGCGTATATAAAATATCGTAGGGCCTTACTTGCTAACAAGTACACTATTTACTTAAAAATTTCGTTTATCTACTTATCTAATTGGTGTTCGATAAAATATGTCTTCGTTATTTATAGGAAGAGCTACATCCTAACATATAATATATCGTGTATAGTATTAAATATATTTTTCTATGTGTATCTATTCTAATACATTTAAATAGTAACTTTAAGGACAGAGACTAGTGCACACAATGACTAGTTTATTTGACTAAATTGGATCCCAATATTATATAGAAATAAACGATTTGTATTAATTAAACTTGTTGTCTTCAGGTTAAAATGCATTTCCCATACTTAGTGAATTTTTTAACTAACTTAAAAACGGTCCACGTCTTGTTCAAGACTTCTACGCCTGGCAAAATCCTTTGGAATAACTTAATGAGAGATCAGGTCTATCACTTATTAAGTACGTTTATCACTTAATTCATAATTAGGTATATCGTGATTCTGGCGACCCGAAGCAAATAGGTACTGTTTTTATTGTTAAATCACAAAACTGGTAATAGGTATACAGTGCTAGGTACTATTAAAAGTAATGGCATATAAAATAGACATGTGGGTTGGGATCCACTTTAACGTTGTCAATTGAATCGTTTTAGGTACCTATGCACAGTTCACATCGTAGCTGTTGTTCAATACCTCGATGTTCGCAACATGACTTGTGAGTAATTGTTACATTTACTTAACTTGTGCGTGAAGCTGTGCGTGATCTTTGCTGCGTTACAACTCGTTTACATCACAAGATCCTTACAGCTATGGCTTAACTATGAGATACCTACGTAGACCAAAACTCGGAAAGGAACCTCGAATAAGGAATAGGTATATCGAGTCGTCCAAAGGGGAGCTATAGACTCCGATACGGCAAATGTATGTATGGGAACAAATACATAATTTCTGATTTCCCTTTCAGAACATCTATTAACCGCATAGTTCTGTCAAGCCGCCGTGGCGACGCAGATACGTAAAGAAAGTGTTGTAATCTAAGAACCGGATAGGATCCACGTGATATTTACTGGAAATATACTCTGCGATAACAGCTCTTATTCTCATTCAAAGTGGGGGCCATAAGTCCTCCAATGACGTCCCGCTTGGGGTACATTTTTTTTATTTCCCTCACCAACTACCCGAGCCATCTTAACTCTTTCACATAGCGGCGTATCGCTTTATGTTGTTCGCACAGCTGTTCCAGTTGTTTGGTACGCGAATAGGTGATTTAAGCTCCGTGGTATCATATTTTTTCTGCGTTTTATATCTTCTGTGGCTGTGCAATGTAAAAGCACATGTTCCACGGTTTCATTTTCCTGCATACAGTCTACATAGAGGGCTATCTGTGTCACCCAAAAAACCCAAAAAAAAATCCGTCTGGTCAAGATAGTAGTTACGGTTGCTGTGACCAGTGATAATGCCTACGATAAGGCGTAGGTCCTGTCTAGTAAGCTTCATCTTTGATATAGTTTTGTTCCAAAATGGATACATAAGTTTTGCCTGCCCACACTCTGATCTATTCCCACAATTTCTGATGTTCTTTTTGCATATGGAGAACAAGTAAATTTCGTTGGCTTGCAGAACTCTCTCTCTTGCGAGGGTGTCTGGTCTTTTATTGCCTACGCATGTCCATTTATTATTATTTTGTATTTATTTGACAGACTGCAGCGCTGTATGACATTTGGAAACCCCTAGACCTAGGGGTTTTCCGAGTACGTTTATAATAGCTACACTGTCTGTGAAAAAGAAGATAAGTTTACCCTTTTGCTTTTCTTTTCGACTGCTCGCCATGTCTATATTTGATATAGCTCTTGCCACTAGGAGTAATACTACAGCTTCTGTCTGCAAAACCGTTGAACATTTGTTTAATGCTATGGATTCTGTAATTCCTAGCTCTGGAGAATAGAAGCTACAGCCTGCTCCTGTCTTATTTTGTCCTGTCAATCGCATGCTTGTATAAGTAGTTAATGGTTAGGAAAAGTTTACGACCGTGCAAGGCGTCGGTCGCGAGCCTCGGCACCTCACGCGTTGTAAATATTACGTGTGTCCTAATCGTTTTCTAGATTAGAATTATGAAAGAAACTCGCAATAGCTTTCAGACTCAAAGAGAGCACGTTTTACAATAAATGTAGAAATAACAATAACTTAATATTTGAAGTTCAGAATCAGAAGCACCATAGAACGATAATTACAGGATTCAAGGTTTCAATCTTGGAAAGTAATCGAAACACTAGTAATTTCGACAACGTTGTCCGCACGTTTCTGCACTGGAGACAGCGCGGCGAGGAGGCGGGGCCCGTTGCGACTAGAGCCAGCCAGCGGAGTGGTGCGGCGCATGCCCGTGCAGCGGCGTCACGCCCGCCAGCCTCGCCAGCGCCGCACACCGCCCGCATGCCGTCTCCGCTTCCGCCTCGCCCCCCACGCCCTCCACCGTGCCTTCAACCCCTACCCCGCCTCTCGCACCCGTCTCCACGCCGCACTGCCCGCAAGCCTCCCGACGGAAACGGAAACCGTCCTGCGAGCCACGATACCGGTCCGTCGCGGGGGCCGACTTGTGCGCGTCGTCGTCGAGGCTGGCCAGCAGCGGCTCCCGCGAGCCGCCGCGCGCCGCCACGCTCTCCGCCGTGGTGGAGGGCGAGAGCGCGGGCCGCGCCAACACCCCCACGGCCCCCGACGCCGCGCCCGTGCCCGCGGGTGGGGGCGCGCGCGCCGGCACCGAGCTGGCACGCTGCAACGCCTCGCCCCCGCCGCCGCCCGCACCCGCCGCCGCCGCCGCCTCCTGCCGCCGCGAGTCTGAGAACTTCTTGCGCTTGCGCTTGAGCGCCGCGAGCGCGGAGAGCGGGTGCAGCGGGTTGGGGCGGTCGCGGGGCGCGCGTTCGGGGCTGCGCTGTGAGTCGGAGCCGGAGTCGGAGCGCTCGGATGCAGAGGGCGAGCCGCGCGCGTGGTCGCACACCGAGTCCTCGGAGCGCGAGCGGCCGATGAAGCGCGAGACGCGCGCCGCTCGCGCCGCTTCGATGATGGTGCCCCAGCGGCGCTTGTGTCCCGAGGGCTTGCGGCGCGGCGTGATTCCGGGCGGCTGTGCACCGCCCCCGCCTCCGTCGGAGAGCGAAGACTGCGAGGTGCGCAGACGGCCGGCGAACAGGGCCGATAGCGAGGCGTGGTGCGCCCCGTGCGCCCCATGATCGTGGTGCAGCGACGCGAGGAACTCGTCCACGGGCGCCAGCGCCCCGCCCGGCGCGATGTTGAACCCTTTCATCAGCCGCCGCTCCTGCCGCGAAACACACAATACTCACTCTAACGTATTGTCTAACCGATTATGGTTAAGAGAGGATGTACCTAGATATAGAATATATACCTATAGACTACAATGTAATTAATGTAAGTTTCAGAATACATATACGAAACAGTACGAAGTACAACCCTTGAGCCCGCACAACAAGAACCTGTATCGCGGGCTCAATATCATCTATTCCTCATAATACATGCTAGTTATAACTTATTCATTTTGTTGTGATTGAAGGAGTACTATGTAAATTACATTTGTGAGTGTGTGTTCTTGTACGCAGTAGAAGCGTAAAATATTTATATTGATGTAAGTGTAAAACGTAAATAATAAACTGTCACTTAACACATAGTGTGTTCAGGCAGCATTCTTTGAGAGCCAGTAAACATTCTAGGTCTAGCGTGATGACATCTTCGACTAATTCGTCAATGACGATTAAGTGAGATAGGGTCGAACGCTAGATCTATATAGTATATTAAAATTGTACTGCGACGTAAGTAAGTGTTTGGAACGGGGAGATCAGGCCAGTGGCCAGCGAGAGTTGGAGACGCGCTCCGCATACCTTCTGGCGGTTCTTCTTGCCACCGCCGCCTCCGGGCGCGCCCGCGTTGGCGGTGGAGGTGTTCATGCCAGAGTTGCGCAGGATCTCGACGAGCTCGCAGCGGAAGGCGCTCACGTCCTGCTTGATCTCGTTCACGTCGTCCTCCGTGACGCCGCCGCACTCCGCGCGCCGCTGCTGCACCGTCACGTACCGCCGCACCAGATTGCGCATTATCGCCTGAACCACGCCATATTTGTTACCTACTTATTACGAATTATAGCACTTCAGAACGTTTCTGTGGATTTGGATGTCATTAAGCCCAGAGGTACGTTGTCTTCTGGAATAGCACATAGACTTTCGCCTAAAAATGAATGAATAGATGTTTATTGTGCAAGAGTGATTTCTTGTTCAACTAAACATGCGTTAGCATCTTACTATAGTTTGTGATTTTTTTTTGTATAATTTTAATTGCCCTACTGACGCGATATTTTGTGATCAGACTGTATATTTTACCTCATCATCATAAAGTGGGAAAATATGGTAAAATGTTGTACGTCATTTTGAAACGATGATGTCTCAGCGGTGAGAGCGTCGGCTGTCAAACTGTAAGACGCTGGTTTGATCTACGCCAGGCTTGAGCTTCCGGTGAAGGTAACGCCGTTACCAAATTCTCAGCATGGTGGTAGAATACACCCCCAAGTTTGAAAAACTGTCACCGAACACAGTGTGTTCCGACAGTACTCCTTGAGACCTAGTAATTAATCTAGGTCTAGCGTGATCACATCTTCGAACACATCGTGACTGAACATTAAGAGAGCTAGTGGAACTTCAGGAAACTGTTAATTTTTATAACTAAGGATAATCCTTTAAGTGTACCTAGTAAAAACACTCAATTTTCTGTGTTACATAAGTTAGGTTTTAATTGTGTGGTTATATTTTTACCAAAACAGTGAATCGTATGTATAAAGCTATGCTACAAGAATAGTAAAAGCGGTCAAAATACCTGATATCTGAAGTCGCGTTCGTTGGCCTGCTTAGCTTTTCTCTGTGGACAAAAACATACAATTTCACTATTGCCGTTAATTAGTTTATGTATAAATAATTCTGATTTGATTTTTGCTTACGTAAGGGTCCCGATCCGTGCGCAGTACCTACCTACTCAGACACGTTGTCGGAATAACAAAATTTGAATCGCCCACTTTATGTTTATTAACACGCTTTGATTAGCTAAAACAAAATACTAATAACAAATTACAATAGATACTATACAGCTACTACAATAACATTTGAGCAATCCACTAGCTGCTGTCAGCCTATAGATAACTCAAAGGCTGGTTAACCCGCTACCAGGTGGCAGCATGCTTAGAATGCTAGCAGCATTTCCACGTTGAATTGCATAGCCGATTCGTTGAGCCAAATATGTGCCAGTATTTTCGTCACGCGTCATATCGATCAAATTCTCCTAGTTTTCGAAAATCCGATGAGCTCCCGGTCCCCATGGGCCCAATGTTCAACCCAGTTTTATTAACTTCGCCTGTATACATGTAACGGACTACGATAGCAAAGCATTAATTTAAATAGTTTACTTTTCCCATTATCATTACCAGAATTTTCAGCATTAGCGATTTTAAGTATCCGAAGACACGGTAGTATCTCACTATCTCCACGTGTAAAACACATTTCTCGGAGAAGTATCTTGAATTACGGCTATCATACCAAGGAAGGCAACAGGAGCGCAAATTATCCACTCCCGTCACGGAAGCAGGGTAGTAACGAAATTAATAAATTAGCATTTATAAAACTAAAACAAACACGCTTTAATAGTAAATTTAACAAATTAAGAATAATAGTTCTAAAAAACGGCCAAGTGCGTGTCGGACTCGGGCACAGGTACCGGTACCATTAACTATAAAAATTCCCAAACCGTGTGTTGTATGAGAGTCCCCTCAAATATTTGTTTTATTTTTAAAATGTCACTAACGGGGCCTTAGGCCGAGTTCCGAATGGGGTGTAACGCATTACTGTAGTGAGTATTTTACATCTGGAATTGGTCTCTGAGGCAACTGCCCACGTTAACCATTCCACCTAGAGGTGGGGTCCAGTAACAAAAGTCGTATACACTGGTGGCCTACGTGGTCCCATTTTGCCGCGACCAAATTTTAGTCGTAGTCGTTCTATGAAGGATTTTTAAATTGTAGGCAATTTATAAGTAGTAACTAAAAATAATAAAATATGTACTGCATAACTGGGAGTAGCGCAGCCAGTGGGTATGTACTGGGTTTTGTATATGTACGAACCCGGATGGTGCGCAGATGTTCCCGCTTAGCGCGCGTCTGGCTGCAGGCGCGGCGCTGCAGCCAGCGCCACGCGTACAGCAGGGACTTAGGCGAGGGTACCACGTTGAAGGGAGGCGGTACTGTACCACCCTCCTCAAAGTAACTGATCCACAGCTTGCTGCGTGCGAACTTCCACTCTACGTCGGCGCGTTCCTATTAAACAACATCAAATTAAAGTAAAGGCCGCTATTTCCTGATTTGGTGCGCAACAAGTTGGTACGTTGGTCACATCGAATCAAAACTTATTTCGCCGATGTAATGTTAGTGCGAATGCATGAATTGATACAATCCTGGTTAATAAATACTTATGTAATAATTATGAACCCTGTTGATTTTTGCATTGACCTATCGGAAGCTGCCCGCATCCAGCCGTAAGCATGGCTGTCTCCATAGTTCGATATTCAAATATGAATCAATATGATAGCTCAGTAGATTGTATAATTCAAAATCGCCAAGCACGAGGCAGACATAGGAGAAGAGTTCGAGTGACCATATTTTCCCCTACGTAATCAAAATATCTCGCGGTAACGACAAATGCACTTGACCATAACATGAGCGCACGTCTTAAATAGGTACACCAGAACAAATGAAATTAAAAAGTCTAAAAATGTGATGTAATATTTTTTTTCCCGATATGATTAACATACAAGGCGAAAATCATGTCGAGATTCTTATGGCATAATTAGATTTGATCAACTGTGAGACAGTTTATTATTGATTCATGCATTTCATCGGCCAAATAAGTTGAGAGTCGATGTTCATTCGACGAAAATAATAAAGGACTTTACAGATTTCATACTAACGTCACATCAGACTATAAGTTCTATAAATAACGCTTCCAAGTAATAAATCATTGTGCTATTAAGCTGTCGATCAATCATTTTCGCAATAAAAAGTTTCGTGCGAACATGCATGTTCCGTTTCGCATAGGCCATCTATAGGAAGGTATGTTATCTCTGGTATGGGTACCTATGTGTAAGGTATGTGTATCTTATCCTTCGAAATAAGAATAAGTACATTATAGTTTACGTATAAGTATACCTAAGTCAGAGTTCATTTAAGCAATTTAGGGATGCAGGAACGTCAACAATACTAAAAATTAATTCCGTCTTCCAAAGTATAGAACTGAGAAGAACCATAAAAAATCGGGGTCATTTATTTTTAACAATATATTTATTAGTTCTCGCGAGAACTAATAAACACATTGTTATAAATAATTGACCCCGATTTTGTATGGTTCTTCTCGGTTCTACACTTTGGAAGACGGAATTATAGGCACAACCGAGAACTTTTCGGTTATGCCTACTCGACTAATATATGTACGTCAGTTAAACCGTAGTTTCAACTAAATAATGTAGTATCTTAATAACGATACTTTCAATCTGTGTGTTCATTATAACATATTCAGTGATGTCACACATCCGTATGCTAACTCAGCTGGGGTGAAGAATTCTAATCATTTTTGTTTTACATTATAGTATTTTCTAATTATCTGGATAACAGATTTGGTTTGGTTTGTATTTGTATTTTTTTATTTTTCTTGTGCGAGTTTCGTGACGGCTTGTGAGATTTTATTTCAATAACGAATCAACTCCTAAGGTTGGACGGATTTATTCGTCTTGCTAATCTAAAACTAGGTAGGTGCTCGTTTGACATACATTCACAAATTAACTTATTCGGGGTTTTTAGATATTATTTTACTAAGAACAGACATAAGTACAGTTATTTTGAAAGGTATAGGTACAATGATGGCAAATAATATTCTTAAAAAATCTTAAAACTTCGCGGGTTCATAAGTACACATATAGCTATATTAGCCCGCTTTGTAAGATAATAATAGTCTGTAGCTAAAACTCACAGTAGTCATAGTCCATATTATTAATAATAATAATTATTATTATTATTGTAAGTATATTGTATTATTATTATTACGCGCGTATTGTCCGGAGGTTCCTCACTCTGCGGCCCTAACCACCGGTAGCTTGGGCCCTGCCCCGCTGCTGGCGGAACTCTAGGTTTAGGTTTTTTATAATATCTTTATTAATTTTTGTTTTTGATATTTATACTGTAAAAAAACTAAACCTAAGAAAAAAAGAAAATAAAGAGATAATAATAATAAAAGCCTTTTTTCTTGTTTTATTTGTTGCAAGTAAATCAGTACATACATACTTCCAATATATAAAATACACACAAACAAAATATGTATGAACATTAGGCAAATACGCCTTCTATAAAAAATAGATTCGACGATTCCACAACAGCAAACACTAGTAAATAGTAAAAAGAAAAATATTTATTTTTCACCGACTGATAAATAATTAGTGCAATATACCGATATGAGCTGGTAGGAATGATTCATCATCGCGATGAGTAAGTTGAGCAGCACGATGACATTGATGACGGCGTAAGTGCCGAACATCAGCATGCCCCAGAAGCGCGTGAAGATCTTAATCCCGTCCAACTCGAACGAATCCAAGTCCACCAGTCCAAATGCTGCCCAGAACAGCGTCTGCATCGTCTCAAACAGACTGGAAACACATTCAACAAAAGCTTTAATAACTATTAACCACAGAAATATCTCACAAGCTACTCGGTGATAGTGTGAATAGTCAACGCAACACAATAATGTTAACATCAGCATAATGTAGTGGCATCGCACGGGGGCGTACAATTTGTATTCCCTGAGCATAATAAAGACATGAAACTTGGATTTGGGGAGCAAATCGCGCATATAATGAAACAAAAGATGGCAGCCAGCCAACGGAGCAAGACGAGTCTGCGGGCAATAGACCGTGACAACGAAGGGGAAGAAAATATAGTTAACGATTCAGCTTATGGTAATTACTCCGTTCAGGCGAATACTTTACCACACTAATCACACTTATATTATCGAAAGTTTGTCTGTCGTTTGAATGTTTATTACTTCTTCATGCTAAAACGGCTGGACGGGTTTGCATGAAGTTTGGAACGAAGATAGCTTACATCCCAAAATAATACATAAGCTACTTTTATCCCGGAAAAAGTACAGTTCCCGTGGGATAATTGAGGTAGTGGGGAGACCGTAGTCCACGCGTGTGAAACCGCGGGAAGCAGCTATTAATATTATACATGCGAAAAATTATGAGTGTGTGAGTTTGTTACTTATTCACGCTGGACAATTTTTTATGAAATTTGTATAAAGGAAGATAACACACTGATGGATTAACACACGGGCAATTTTTCGCCGGAAAAGTATATGACATAGTATATATTATTGAAATGAAAACTTATTTAGCGGCGTTGTGAACTTTTGTATAGGGAAAAAATCTTAACCTCATGTCAGATCATCAGATCGTCAGACCGTGACGTCATCATGTTAATCGTATGTGTCGCACTAATATTATAAATGTGAATGTATGGATGGATGGATGTTTGTTACTCAATCACGCCAGAACGACTGAACGGATTTGGATGAAATTTGGTGCCTATGTAAATACTTCAGGTCCCGGAATAACACGTAGGCTACTTTTCATCATCATCATCAATCATGTTCAAATTTTCACTTCTGCCGGCACTCCCGGAGTGCAACCATTTGTTTTTTATGAGGATCTCACGGTAGACAAAGCATCCTGAACTCCTTGTACGTGAAAAGAAGTTGTATTTCTGAATACACCAAATGTGACGTTTCATTATCACCGATAAGGTTCATAAAATTTTGTTTGCAATGTAATAGCGTAGGTATGTTCGCTTTTGTAAAGGTAATGTATCTGTAACGAAGTAGCTATTAATATTATATCATGTGTGGAATAAGAAATAGGAAACTTACTTGGCGAACCGGCGCCACACGACACATGCGTCTGGATCGGGCAGAGTGCCGTTGGGGGCCGGTATGTTCGACCCCATCGGGCACCGCTTCTTCTCCATGTCCGCGTAATACCACAGCAGCTGGTTCAGCCCTGGATCATATTCATAACTGGCTCATCATAGTCATTATGAGACCATACCTGCCTGGCAAGCTACTTATGCAAGTTTGAACAAAGTGTTACTAAGTAAACCCAAAGCGTGCTCAGGCAGCAGTCCTTGAGATCCAGTAAGCATTCTCGGTTTAGCGAAATTACAACTTCAACATGGTCACTGGCCATAAAGTGAAATAGTAATCAAACGCTAGATCAATAAAATATAAAAAAGAACGCAAACCAAGTAAAATATTTAATTAAGAACATAATTTAAATCCAGCACAAAACTTTGATTGCTCAAGCAGTTGATTCTCTTTGGAGAATAAAATACTGGTCGGATTTCCCGCCACTGTGGGGGTGTGACGCGCTAAAGTATAATGAGGGACCCGAAACTTTAAGGAATCAATCTAGTGAACCGGGAAACCTGACTGATTAATAATGATTGGTAGACGGTGAAGTAAAACTTAAAATAGTACCTACTGAAGGATCTTTTACCAGGATTTCTGCCTTTTTTTAGTAAACCTCAAATAAATAATATAAGTGGAAGAGATAATTAACACATTGTACGTTTGTTTCGTGTAGCTGATCGTTAACTTTCTAAATATAAAAACACCTAAAGACAGTGATATTGATAAGTACGTATGTACAGCCTTGATAGTAATGAAACTTGGTGCCTATCAAAATTTACGAGCATATTCGAACTCAAACACATAACGTCCGGCATAACATTGAGTACTGCTTTCACCTTTGGAACGGTGCACCCAATTATCAGCTTGACCCTCTTTCAGATTGTAGCGTGGAGCTAAGAGAATTCTCACCACAAACTCACCGAAGACCTAGAGTCAATGAGTATGCAGAGACATTGGCTCTGTATATACAATCACAACACTCCCCGTGTTTTGAAGAACTTTTCCACCCTGTTCAAGCATCCAGGTTTTACCATCATTCTAATCATAATAATCGGTTAGCTACAACTAAAGAAGCAGCTGAGTCCGATTGAAGCCGCAAAAAAAATCAAAAAAACAGAATACTCACCGCAAGAAAAAGCAAAAATGACCAGAATATCCAGCACAAAAAACTTGAGTATGTCGAGCACCATTCTACTGAGTGAGACCTGCAGCGGACCGAGGTGTGGGTTCACGCTGAAAATGTACACCAGCTTGAGGCTGCTAAAGATGTTCGCGGCGGAGAACAGCCCCTCGGACAGCAGCATAGGATCCCACGCGTCCCACTTCTCACGCGGCTGATTCCATTGCAGTCCCATTGACATCTCCCTTCGCACCTGCATATGTATAATATAGCAGATTGTAAATGTATAAGATAGCAAAATTATTGTTGCCAGAAATTAAAACTATAGTTGATTTAAGATAAGAATTGTTGTTGTTTCTTGTAAACAGGCTGGCGCGGCGGCGTTTGATTAATATCGCACCAAATGATGATGCGGTCACAACTGAATGAAGAACATAATTGTCAGATGTTCTCACATCTGACAATCGTCCAACAGTCCAAATATCTCGACCAAGAGCTTTTCAGGTTCTAACACTTCGAACTGTTTCTATCTCAGATTGTCTTCAAGCCAGAAGCGATTTCAATATCATTTTTTGTCTACAGCTTGCACATCGCGCAATAATACAAGTTTTAGTTAAAATAAACATCAACACAGGATTTTATTTTTACGGTTTCAGAATATGTATTATCTCAAAAGAATTACATTCACTTAAGAGAGATATAATATATAATAACTTAAAAATAAGCACTTATTGTACCTTACTGCTCATAGTTTACAAACGCATTTATACTAAATAATTCAGAATTACACTTTCGAGCAACAATAGTAAAACATTATCCGCTAAAGAAATGCATGCATTGCCGCGCCGCACCGCGCATTTTTCGTGTAACAACCACGATTGCCCTTGTAGGTACGTACAAAGATGAACATCAAAATTATTACAAAGCTACTTTGATTAATAATAATAATGCAGGTTAAAAAGCCTTCGCGAAAAAGTTAAATGTTACTTAAAGCTGTGGGATTTTTATTAATTGCGTTATTATTTTTTAATCCACAATAGGCTGGCGTTTGACCACTATCTCACCTGATGTTAAGTGATGATAATATTTATAATAAATCGCAGGAGTAAAAAATCGACCCTCGATGGTCCACTTGAATGTTAGCAACTTGTTTGGTAAGAAAGTTAAGGAACATACTTACATGGACACGAAGGTTAAGCAGGCGGAGGCAGATGCTTACCAACAGCAGCATTACAGATACGAGCACAGATCAGGTCTGTGGATAGGACAACAATTTTACCTGAAAGTGGGAGACGATCCGCAGCGCGACCGTGGCGACGTATAGCGAGTTTGTGACGAAATCAATCACGTTCCACATGTCGTGCACGTACTCGCGCAGCCCCATATCCCACAGCTGCTTCACCTCGCTCCAGATCAGACCTGGAACACAACCACCATCTCATAGCCATAGGGCGTCCACTGCGGGACATATATGCATATATCCCCGCATGTAGGGGGGATTTGCCAATTCTCGCCACGCTTGGCGGGCGGGTTGGCGAGCGCAGTATGATTTTCAATCTTCAGAAGGCGCTGCTGCCCACCTGGTACGTGGTCCCTTAGCCACTCTTACGGCACCCGCGGGAAGAGATGGGGAGTACTATTCTAGGCCGGTACCACCACGGCACTGTGACGTATCTATCTATATTTATTGAGATAACAACGATATACACTTACAGTTTCCCGACACTGATTAATAAATAAATTATAGAGGTTCAATTAGTCAACTGACTCTCACTGAAGCAGCTTGGGCCAAATGACCAAGCAAAAATTAAGGATAAAGGTAAGATATTAGCCGGCAACTTTTTTAGAAAGCGACATTAAGTGAAAATTCTTGACCTTCTCAATGATCTTGGTATAGGTAATAAGGGTTCCATACACAAGCAGTCGATTCGAGTTCGCTCCAAATTAAAAACTTGTACACCTTAAAAACTAGCGGATCTTGTAAATATTAGCAATAACACATTACAAAGCATGATCAACGGTTTGACTAAAAACAAATATTGAAAGTACAACAAATTCATTGCTTGGTAAAAAACGACTACTAATGTAATGTATACCATAATTTAAGGATAAGTATTGTACGCACCGCTGACCCAAGCCAGGATGAGCCACTCGACGAGCGAGGGCATAGCGCCGCGCCGTGACAGGGGCTCCCCGTGAGGCGCTGCGCCCCACAGCAGTCCGCCCGCCGCTGTTTCTATGCGCTGCGACGCCAGGATCAGCAGGACTTTACAACAACAAATATTCATAGTTTACAAATTCAGCGGCACTTGATGGTTTGAAAAACCTTTTTTATTATTTACCTCGACGTTTATAGAAAATCCTCAAAACCGACAGATCTTTCTTTGACATAGCATAGCCCATGATCTTCGCGATTCTAAACATTTAGTCTATTGCAATCCCGGAGGTAGGATACCTGCTAAAGGAAAAGAAATGCATGCAAGGTGACTTATTCATTTATTTGAACCCCAACATAATGTACACTGATACAACAAACTGAAATAAATGCTACATAACTGTGGTGTATATGTATAATGATGTTTCAAAACTTGCAAATAATCGCTGAGATTTTCTGCCATATTTTGGCGCCTTTGTCGAAAAACATGGCGTTCCGCGATCTCCGAACGCTTCGGCTCGAGGTGGTCACCGACTATTTTCACTAGTTCCACAAATGTCTTGTTCTCTGGATTATCGGGAGCGCACAAATCACACATTAGGTCGTAAGTAGCCTCCCCGACCAACGTCACTAACGTAGCCACCTGTAAATCCGCTTTAATCTCGTTCAAGGCTATAAATTGCTCCACGCGTCGCACATACCCCGTCCACTTTTTGCTACATAAGTCGAACTGTTCGATTTTACCGATAGACATTTTATCACGGGGTTATTCTTACTTATACTTAACCACTACAGGACACGAAAAATGCTAATTTGAATAATTTTCCTCGTCGCCAGTAAAATATACGGAATATTTAGGCGGAACAAGTAATAAAACATGGAGCCGGTGACACAACTGATTTTATTCCACATTAAGTAGGTACCCTCTAAATAGTTACATATAATAATGATGTTTGAGGGTACTCAAACATCATTATACATATACACCACAGTAGGGTCCTTCGATTATCCGCCTGGCTACCACCCTCAGGTTTAAAAAACTGTCACCAAACACATAGTGTGTTCAGGCAGCAGTCCTTGAGAGCCATGAGCAGTCTAGGTCTACCGTAATAACATCTCCGACCACATCGTTACTGACCATCAAGTGAGACAGTGGTGAAACGCTAGTTTATACAGTATGAGTATTATAAAAATATACAAGACCCACGAACCACGGTGAATCTTTTATCGTACTTATATGTATAACTATACAGTCAATTTATTTCATAATATTTATAAGTGCATATTCATATTGAATAATGCATTCGGTACAACTTTATCAAACCTTTGACCTCTATTGTTAATATAGTTAGATAGTTGAGGGTAGGCCGACCTCAGTAAACGTGTTTTTGTAACTCTGCTAACAAAAGTTTGATTTTTATTAAAATATGTCGCAAATTAAGCTTGAAAAAGTAGTGTTAGATATGCAACAACTTTTGTTGAACGCTGTGAAAAAGTTGGAATCTCTGGATGAAGTGGTACGTGAACAAAATAAGACCATAAAGTCTCAGTCAGATCAAATTGCTCACTTGATCTCTCAGTTGAGCCAATGTGTAGGTAACATAAGTATCCAAGCACCTACACGAGAGATGAATGAGATTTCTGAACGGAGTGAGGCAAAACAACGAAGAGCGGCTAGTATTCGGGCGTCGTCAGCCATCATCGGAAAATCTTGTGCTAAACAAACACCTACGCACCTATCAATTGCACCTACCGCCGATAGTTCAAAAAAATCAGCGGCTTCTAAGATGCCGTCACTACAAACTCACTCTGGCATACCTACGTCACCGGCCGAATCAAATGAATGTAGAAATAATATTCAACCCGCTGTCAACCAGCCTGGCGCAAACAACGAATGGACCGAAGTAACGCGTAAACAAAACCGAGCGCCGGCCAATGTTGTCAAAGGAGTTGCTGCACCAGGGAAAACAGCGCTGGAAGCTTCTGAGCGTTGGAAATATTATCATCTATACTACGTTAAGCAGGGAACTACCGATAAAATAATAAGCGATCATTTGGCTGTAAGTTGCAAGATAGAAAAATGTACAGTTGAAGTCTTAAAATCCAAGGGTAACTACTCTTCTTTTAAAATTGGCGTACCTGCCAAGTTATGTGAACAGTTACTAACGGAGGATAACTGGGCTGTTGACATCTGCCTAAAACCATGGCGCCATAATTTTCGCGGTGTCACCAAAGAAACTACGTAGAAATCATAAATTGCTTCGTATTGTATACCAAAATGTGCGGGGTTTGCGTACTAAAACTGAGTCATTCAAAAGTTCTATAATCACTAACAATTATGATATCGTTGCTATGACGGAAACGTTCTTAAATAGCTCGGTGTTTGATGCAGAATTATTCCCACCTGGATATAAGGTTCTTCGAAAAGATAGAAGCAGTGAAGCTGGCTGGGGTGGAGTTCTGCTAGCGGCTCGCAGTCACTTTACTGTGAAACACATCACTCAATTGGATGGCCTTACAAAGGACCACGAAATAATTATAACTCAGCTCTCACTCAAAAATAACAAAATATTACTCTGTGTTGTTTATATTCCACCTTCATATAATAATGATCAATACTTGGATGTGCTTAATGTTTTAGAAAACGCTGTATGTAAATATTCTACACTAGACGTTATAATTTTAGGAGATTTTAATTTAAACTCATTTAGTTCCACTGTATCCGAGCATTTTAACATGTTTTTAAGCTTTTGCAAGTTAAAGCAACATAATCACGTAAATAATGCCTATGGTGGTATTTTAGATTTGGTTTTGAGTGACTTGTCTGAAGATCGCGTACGTGTATCCGAGGACACTGACGCCCTCGTAAAAATTGACAGATATCATCCGTGCCTGGAGATCACGGCCGCACTGACTTGCAACGCGAGGTGCAGCCGCAGTGATCGGTCCTTATCGCACGACCCCCCCTCTGAGGTATTGTTGTCAAACATTAACTGGAATTTCCGCAAGGCTGATTTTAGCGCCCTTTATTCTTCTATATGCAATATAAATTGGGATGAGTTAGTTGGTACTAATGATGTTAACTTGGCCGTCGATATTTTATATTGTAAATTAAATAAATGTATTGAGGAATTTGTTCCACGTAAGAGACCCGCATACCTAAACATAACACAAAAGTATTTTTACCCTACCTGGTTTACGGGAGATATTATACGTAACCTAAAAAATAAATACTTTCATCTAGCTCGATACAAGCAAGAAAATAAATTATTTAATCTAGAAATGTTTAAGTACTACAGATCGTTGGTAAAGCAACTCATTGACAACGCATGCCGTGAATATACTGAACGTATTGAAAATGACCTAAAAAAGGACCCGAAACAATTTTGGCAATATGTGAAGCAGCGACGTGCACACAGACATGTTTGTGATATATTCACATATGACGCGAATACTTTTACTGGACTGGACGCGGCCGAAGCATTTGCTAAATACTTTAGTTCAATGTTCTTGAAAGAAGTACCCAGGCTAAACGTACAGGAAGCACAAACTTATAGCCTCAACGAATCTGGCTTCGCTTCACACATTACAATCAATAGTATATCCAAATCTGAATTACTGAAAGCCATTATGGCAGTGCGCGCTCGTTCTGCTCCAGGTCCTGACGGGATACCTCCTTATGTTGTAAAGGACTGCAAATCAGTGCTTCTCAGGCCTCTTTTACATATTTTTAACATGGCAATAAAAAATTCAATTTATCCTAAACATTGGAAAATATCTCGCGTTACGCCTATCCATAAAGGTGGTGACAAATCAGATATACGTAGCTATAGACCCATAGCAGTGCTGTCAGTTTTTGGAAAACTATTGGAGTCTGTCGTGAATGCTCGTGTTGTGCAACAGATTGCTATATATTTAGATGACAGTCAACACGGTTTTAGACCAGGACGGTCGACGGTAACAAACCACATAAATTTTGTTAATTACGTTACCTCCAAGATGGACGCTGGTCTGCAGGTTGACGTAGCATATTTTGACTTCGAAAAAGCGTTCGATCGCGTGGATAATGACATTTTGCTAGCGAAATGTGCATCTATAGGTTTTAACCCAAAATTACTTAGCTTTTTTGCTAACTATCTCCAAGATAGCATGCAATATGTGAAGTTGGAGAACTTCGAGTCGTCAACTTATTATACTAGATCTGGCATCAGTCAAGGCTCTACATTGGGACCAACCCAGTTTTTGATAATGATCAATGATCTACCAAAAACTTTAGTCACTCGATGTCTTCTATTTGCGGATGATCTGAAATTATTCACAACAGTTACAAATAGTGAAGACTTCGAGGCTATGCAAGCGGACATTGATCGAATATCAGACTGGAGTAACAAAAATAGACTCTACTTCAACATCAACAAATGTAAGGTTCTCACTATCACTAGAATCCATAACGCTATTAATTATGAATACAAATTATCGGACACGAAACTAAAACATGTGAACGAAGTCAAAGATCTTGGGTTAACAGTAGATTCTCAGCTTAATTTCAGAAATCACATAACGTGCATATGCAAACAAGCCTATAGAATGTTAGGGTTTTTAATGCGTACATCTTACAATTTCCGGAATGTCAATGCGGCAATGATCTTGTACTACGCCTATGTCCGTAGCAAATTGGAGTATAATGCAGTTATTTGGGATCCTTACGAGAATAAGTATTCACTTATGATCGAAAAAATTCAACGTAAGTTCGCCAGATACATCTACAAAAGACTATACGGGTATTACCCATACATGTTTCCTTCCATGTTTGTTATGGGTATGGTGGGTCTTCATACATTAGAGCTTAGACGTAAAATGCTACTCGCCTTACATTATTACCAACTAATTCATAATATGATAGATAACCCATCTGCCTTAGATAAATTATCGCTGAGTGTGCCAACACATTACATGCGAGGCGCGGACGCCCAACGCGGCCCGCGGCTCTTACGTCGCCTATTTGCTTTGCCTGCGAACGTACATACCATTCGCGCTCAAAATGCACCCACGAATAGGGTGATAAAAGTATTAAATGGCTTGCTCACTCAAAACCCACATGTGGATATATTTTGTGATAGGGTAAGCAAATTCCAAACGGAACTGATTGCTTACCTTAGTCTTGCCTTGTAATGCCTTGGACATAGTCTGTAAGTTACATGTGCTGTATGAATAAATAAATAAATAAATAGTATGAGAAGTTAATATAAGAAATAAACAGATTAACAATATATCATTATATGAAGTTACACTAATTTTGTCCAACTTGCCCGAATCTATAATTACCTACACTCGAACATGGAGTAAGCATTAGTCCATGAGTTAGCATGTAATACACTTTGACTCACATAGAAACATGAAGTAGCTCGCGGAGTGGCAGAGGAACTTGATGAAGGGTTTGCGCAGCGTGCGGCCCGGCGTAGAGTGCGGTGCGGCGATGTAAGCGACCGCGTACAGAGGGAACATAGCGCCGATGCGGACCATCTCCGCTGCCTGAAGCAGCATGTTCTTGCGACGGAACCCTGGGACACTCTCGTACCAGATGGACGCCAGCAGCTGCTGCACGTTGGGGTGTGCCACGAACTGCAACATGTGCTGCTGTGACTAGAGTTGATCTCGACTTCACTGTATCAGGCGAAGACGTTGGATGACTCATGGACGCCCTCACAGGGCCGAGGCACACCAGTAGGTTACAGAACTATTACGTAACAGGTTTTGTGTTGTACCAGAACGTGCACTAAGCTGCAGTCCCGTGCGTATTGTCCAATGATACTTATATTACGTAGCGACGAACGTGATTGCAAAAATATAATATAGTACGAGTACAGTGTAAGAAAAGCTACAGCGGTAAGTTCTTCGCTCACTCGGCTCGTGTCGTTCGTTGTGATGGTTATACCCATTAAAGATGAAGCAGCGACATAACATTTTATTATTCTTCTCCTTATCCCACAATATGTGGGGTCTGCCCAAAATAAGGAGTTATATTATTTCGTTGCTTTATCCCGAGTCCCGTTGCATATTGTATGGCATTTTAATATGGTAGGTAATATATTATGTATTATATATTTTTCCAAGTTTTGAGGGAAAGCATGATGTTAATGCAATAAACCATAAAACTCTGAATATAATGTTGTGATAAAAAATTAATTACTTTTTGTCTTAATAAGTAACCGTAGGTAGGTTTAAGTAAAAAATTAACTCAGACGTACAGATATACATTTATAGAACGTAGCTACAAGAACCCCTAGCAGTACGGTCTTACCTTCTTCTGGCGCAGCTTGATGGCGAGCTTGAGGCGCGAAAGGCGCATGCGCTCTGGCGCGCCGGGCTCGTGCAGCGGCGCCTGCGGAGAGCCAGTCTCGTGGTTGAGCAACACCTGTAGCTCATGCGAGGTACGCGTGTGGTCCAGCAGCGCCGTCGCGAACTCCTGGCACTGGGCGCGCAGCTCCTGGTACTCCGTTTTGAACTCATGTTCTAGCGCCGAGAGTCGGCGCAGCTCCCACGAGAGCTCGAACG
Source organism: Apeira syringaria (assembly GCA_934044485.1). Classification (NCBI taxonomy): domain Eukaryota; kingdom Metazoa; phylum Arthropoda; class Insecta; order Lepidoptera; family Geometridae; genus Apeira; species Apeira syringaria. The sequence continues at coordinate 12,104,095 of OW203662.1, read as the reverse complement.
CGGTAAGAATGGGGTCCTTGGAGGAAAGGCTGATGAGGGAGGGCGAGGCGAGCGCGCGATACGCGTTGATCCGCGAGCGCGAATGGCGAAGCGAGTCCTCGCGGCGCGAGCGCACGCACTCATCGCAGCCGCAGCGCACGTCGTGCGGCACCGGCAGTGCCGCGCCACGGTCCAACAGCAGCTTGATGATCTCGTAGCTGTCGCGGTGCGCTGCCAGGATCAGCGGCGAGATGTCCGCCGTGAACGTTGCCGTCTCCGGCGGTAGTGCCTCCCAGCTCTGTCACAAACCACACCAATAGGTTTCAATCTATGTAATGTATACCGACCTATAGATATACTCTATCGATGTAGCTCTAATAGAGTACTTGATCCTTTTTAACTTTACATTAATGACCTCTCTAAAATACCTTCGAAAATCACGGTGAAGGCATGCTAAGGCATATTGATTTAATAGGATAGAATATATAATATAATAGAATAAAGATAAGGCGCATTGACAGCACCGCATCTGAGGAAGAGTCCCGGCGGCAGTGATTGCTGGTATTTCGATGCGCCACTCAAAGAGAGTGATATAACTGTTTTTTTTTTAATCCACACCACTATAGTAAATAAACTATTTATAGATTTTATTCTTTATGGGAGCATTTAATATTTTATTTTTGTTGTTATTTGTCTATTAATATTCATAACACTTAACTAAAAATAAAGATTTGATGTCTATCGGCACAGGAGTTGTAGCAAACCAGAACATTAATTGCCACCCTGCATACGAAATGGGTGTACAGGTACAAACATGGCATTTTTCTAAGATCCTCAGTAATTGGGTCGGCGTCAGACCAATTAAGGTGTAAGGTTTCCTTCACCAGATCACTTAATGCTATTCAATTTCCATATAGCTTGGATGGCTCTAGGTTAGTACGGGTAAAGAAAATGAAGGATCGTGGAGTTTCTTCTTTCTTCTTCTACTCTTATACAATCACCTACATTTTCGTGAGCATGTCATCAGTAATTCTAAGGTTGCCAACAGGACTCTACGAATTATAATGCGAACTGCCTCACTGTTTACAGTTTACAGATGTCAGGCTTGCAATCACGTTGTGTAACAACGTGAAACGAAACAACCGTTTCGTTCAAAACAGGTTAGAATTTGAAGCAATAATTTGGCCGCGTGTAGCCAAATACCTAAGTACTCTCTATTAATCGAAAGGCTTCAACGCAATTTTGCTAGAGATAGCTAGCTCTGACATTAGCACACAAAAGCGTACAATTTGCGGGGTTTTTTGTGGTAGCGTGTATATACCGTTATATCGGTGAATACAATTTTAAACCGGGCGTATTCACTTTGAGCACTGTATTCAAATACTCCGAAAAAGAAACCAAACTAATGGTATCGACCTCAACAAGTTATTTCACACTTTTGAGTGTTGAAGTCAGTTCCACTTTTTTTTCTAACTACAAAAAAATATTTATTTAATAAATCTGATGCCTATCTATTTTATACCGATAATTATTCATTATAAAATAGATATACGTACTATAAAAACTACGCGTAATGTACGGAAAAAAATCTCCTTATAAAAGTCTTAGGCTGAAATCTATAGATCGTACTTGGACTTTGCTCAGTCTTTGCTTACGGTGAACTTTGCTAAGCAAATACTTAGCAAATACTTAGGCTTCGAATTTATAGTCCCTGTGATGCTAAGCAAATGCTTAGCATTAGCTAAGCATGTGAAGTGTGTTAAAGCACTGATATTTCACTCTATTCTGTGGTGTGACGGATAAACGTTTCGTTATTGCTTCTTACAATAAAATTTCCCTTTTCCCTTTGAGATAAATGTTGGCACATGTTCAAATGTGAAATACTTTCATGAAGTTGCATTATGTCTTTGGTTTTTATCTGAAAATTTAATATTTAATTATTCAAGTACATCATTATTCGGATAGAACTTTATATAAGGCATTAATTTGTACAAGTCAACCTAAAGCGCTGGTAAGACACAAAGCGCGGGCTTTAAAAAAAATTATGAATTTATGAGTCAAATTTTATTTTTTTAGTCTATTCCTAAGCTGTCAGGAAAAACGAAACGCATCGGTGTAGTTTGTTTATGCTATGGTCATATTATCATATTTTTATTTTTAAACGGGTAACATCTAAGTATTCCCTAAGTGGTCGTTTTCGACGACTTGGACTTTGCTTAGAAAATGCTTAGCCTATGACGAAAGTCATGTTTATAAATTTCAATTTTCTCAAAGTTGATCTTTGTGACTAAGCTAAGTCAGAACAAAGTCAAAGTTCGATCTATAGATTTCAGCCTTAACACTTAACGGTTGAAAACGCTCTTAGCCGACGTTTTTAATATCGAAGTAAAAGTTGGTAAAACTTTGCACAGTTCGCGTGAGTTTCTGTGATATCCCTGTGTCCACAGTGAAACGAACTCAGAAGAGCAACTATTTCTTCAAAGCTAAGTATAGCATAATCAGCCCATTACAACTAAGTATAATGCTAGAAGACATCTCTGCGTCTCACAAAGAGTACGCAAAGCAGGCCGTGTGGCGAAATCCAATCCTCGTGAAGTACTTTTATACGCTATTCCGTAGTTATACACCTAACCCATATCTACGTTCAGAGATTTATTTCTACATTCACCATTCACCAGGTACACATAACACATAATCTTCGACCACGGAATACTCTCTTAGTCCACATTCAATCTCCTATCGATGCTCACACCCTTCTGTACAGAGTACTAACGCTACTAAACGTGACTGTCAGGGATTATTCTAAATACTAGCTGCACCACGCGGTTTTACTCGCCTATTGACTGTTGGATTTCTATCAAATATTGATAGAAATCCACATCTAAGAGCTTTCAATGCATACCGAAAACGTCCTGATGGTTGTGGATTTTGGGCTGACGGAGTATTTTCTTTGACAAGCCAGGCCATAAGCGCCATCTAAGGCCGCGGTGGACAATTAAAGTTATATTCCATACACATAATAATGGCGATACCATTATCAAATTATTATATGTATGGAATAGTTAGGCCTTTTAATCGAAAAAAATAATCGACCGATCGTTCGAAAATTTTCTCACACAAACTAAACTTTCTTTTATTTAAAAATAAAGATAGGAAGAGCTTCATGATAGAGCTTTATCGATTATTTTAGAGTCGCGAATTTAAATGAATCACATCGAAACAATTCATATTTATTTGCACAATACAAGTTTAGTAGCAAAAACACTTTAAACTAAGAGAATAAATAAAAAAGTCTCAGACGTAAGTACTTGCCGCCTACCTAAGTAATTGAGTTATGTAACGTAATAGTATGTCAAACAGATAACAGAATAGAACAGTAATATGAAATTAATTAGTAATAGAATAGGCACAAGCTGAATATAACGAAAATATATTATTATACCTATACAACTAGCTGCGCCCCGCGGTTCAACCGCGTGGTGAGGAAAAACGGTAGTGATGATCAGTGGTAGTGATGATGATGAGCCTATGACACTCACAAATAACGTCACTTTATAATGGTTAAAGAATTGTCAAAATCGGTTCAGTAGATCCAGAGATTACCCAATACAACCTCACAAACTTTACCTCTTTATAATATAGATACCTATATAGATAATGATATAAATACATAGTTAGGCTTTAAACGCTTATCTGCCTATTGCGGCTCTTTGACATATTAGTAAGGTTGGAAGGAAACATGAAGGGTCCGACGCTAATAAAGAGAAAATCTTCGCAAGAGATCAGAAAACGTTATTGTTAGATGCTTGGTCGGCTTAATGTCCTCACGTTCAGTTACGTTTTATTTTATTACGTTAGGCCATTTTGAGAGTTAACGGCTTTGCAAGATATTTAGGGCTTGTAAACATCGACACCATATTTTTGTTCTTCTTCAGGGTAGATTCCTCACTAATTCGATATATTTGACTATTTATATTTGTAATATTTTTACATGCCTACCTACATTAATTGGAACGAAGTTCCTTATCGCGTGTTGTGAAAGGGGGCTAGAGGGAAAAAATTCTTACGAAAAGTTGTCACGACACTTTTTGCTATAGTAGGTAAGCTATTGTAAGCTGTGCGGCGTGCGCATGTTTCTCTGTCTGTCTCTCTCTCTTTCTCTCTCTCTCTCTCTCTTATATCATCATCATCATCATATAGAAAGAAAGCCAGATATTTTCATGTCTATTTCGCATTGAACAGTGTAGTGATTATTTAATTATTTTATTATTCATTATTAAGAACTTCGTTCCATCCGGGTGTCCCTTGACACCTCTCAAGTTTTTTTTTTAGAGAACTTTATCTATTATAAGTACGATACGTTAGTTATTTCACACTTTTGAGTGTTGAAGTCGGTTCCATTTTTTTGGTATTTTTATTATGTACAATCATACATATAATTTAACCGTTAATCATTGACTTGAAGTAATTAAAATGAAGTGTCGTGTCACTTTGAGATTTCGAAAATTTATGAGGCAGAACGTTTGCCAGGTCATTAGTACTTCCGACCGTATGTGGGAGACAGATATATAATATATGTATAATAAATAAATACTCACGTTGGGCTCGCCCGGCTTCCTGGTGCGTTCTTCATGGTCCAGCAACGCCTCGACTGCCTCCACAAACTCCTCGGAGATGGCGTGCAGCAGCGCATCGCGTGTTTCCACGCCGAACTCCAGCAGCAGCTCGACCATCTCCAAGTTCTCATTGTCAATGGCCATCAGAAGCGCACTGCGGCCTAGCGGGTCTACGCAGTCCACGTTGATATGCTTGGTATCCTGCGCGCGCTGCAGCACTCGCCGCGTTCCTGCCACATCTCCCCGCTCCACTCCCAACAAGAACTTTTTCTCTTCCAGCGACAGCGTGGCCATCTCCTGATGCGGCCGCACCACGTTCTCCTCCTCTGTCATCCCATGGATGCTGTGTCTCTGCAGAGAGCGTCGGCGGTGTCACGTGACAGGCACGTCACCGCCGCCGTAGACGTGATTAACGGACGTGCCCCGCCTACTCCCGCTGAGGCGAGGCGTGCACGTTACGTCGCATTATCTTGGCACGTGCGATGCGTACCCTGTACGTTGATTCGCTATCATAACAGAACTTATTTTGTCCATGCAAAAGACCACAGGAATGAGTGATGAGTATATATATACTAATTATACCGTATAGACTCAGACAACATATCAGACGGAGACATAACGAGCACCGCGCCCGCCGCCGTGCCGCGTCGTAACCGCGATATGTTGAAAATACTAATACACTAATACTCTAACTAAATAATTCCATTGGTCCCGCGGCGCACCGCGCGCCGTTCGCACGCCTGGGGAATTCCTCAGTAGATAGATGGTAGATAATGAAATGGGTTGGATATCGTTCGTAATTGGTAACGGCATTTCGGTGGCGAGCACGATCAAAGTAAAAAAATATTGATCGCGCTTTCCAATTTTGTTTTCACAGGTGGAATTCCGGCACAATATATATTTATATCCTACCTACCACCTACATACATACTCGTAAATTGAAATATTTCACATCTATACCTACTTTATTCAATTCATATGGAAAATAGCAAAAAATATTTTTTGGAAAATTAGGCGTAAAACCCGTAAAAAGGTAACATATATAGTTATACTTACATAAGCTACCTAACCTTTCTGCGATTTATACAGTATACCTACGGAACATTTTCTTTTCCTAGCCAATGTTATCGTGGTGATTACAATTTGATGGGACGCGATAAAAAAGCTGATGTAGGTCACAAATGTCGATGGAAAGGCGTCGATGTCGAGTGTTGAAGAGGCTCGTGACAGGGCTCAAGGCGGCAGGCGGTAGGCGGCAGGGCAACCGCTGCTACTCATTATGCAAATAGGTCGCGTCGCGAGGGCGGGCGGCGCGACGCGGTCGCGGCCTGCTACTTCTACTCGCGCGCTACGCTGCCCTGTTGAGGAAGCGCGCGGCGCGTCACGGCAGCGGCGGTCTTATCGTTTGAAAAGCTTCTTCTTGCTGAAACCCCCCAGGCCATCAGATCGCTAAGGCCGCCTGTCCCACACAGTCACGCCAAGAATCGCGCAATTCTGTTTTCAAGCTATCAATCGACATCACAGACGGACGGAGACGACTGGACTTGTCCATGTCCAATTATTGTGTACGTCAGGGTATGTCTTGTGTAAATATTTACGGGAAACGAGCTCCAATTCCGAGGTAGCCGTGAGCTCTAGTTAGGTACACATTACGTAACATACATACTGAAATTGACGGCTCTTTTTATTGTTTTATTGATTGGTCTAAGGCACGTTTGTCGATAGAACCATCTACTATGGCTCTTGTCTACAACATATAATTATCTACTTTTCTACTAAAAGTGATGAAAGAAATTGAAACATGGATCTTAAAAGATAGATTTATATTGTAAGTACCTAATTGTAAGCATACATAGTAAGTAAAGTACATAGGTACTTAGTGCCATAGGTTGTATCGTTAAATCGTTAGGTATCGGTCTCAAATGATCATGTGTTCGCAGAGCATTTGGCAAATGCCAGGATGGTGTCAAGCGAAGTCAAAGATTGACACCATCTTTCGTTCAAACATTGAATGGTAGAAGAAATGAAAAAAAAAACATTATTCTCATAGAATAAATGAAAATGTTCAGTAGGCGAAGAGCAATATGAAAACTTTAATAAATTTTTTTAGGTACTTTACCAGTACCTAAAAAAATAAGGTAACTAACTTACTAAATAAGTAAAAAGGTAACTATACCATACCCATAGGTTCTAAACTGTAGAAACCGATTAGTACTAAAATGAAAATTATCCGAAAACATATTTATTTACACAAAATCTCAGAAATAATTTATCAAAGTAAGCAATGATGTTTTTTTTTCAATGATGTTTAATATAATATTATTGGAAGTAAGTAAATAAAATGTGAATGATATAGGTAAAGCGCGAAGGTTGTCAAACCCTCGGATATGCTGAGTAGGGACTCATTTCTGGCATCGCGCATCACTGCAATACAATAACAATTTTTCTATTCTGTCCTTATTTTTGACGTCTGTTTGTATATATTAAATAGGTACTTCTGTATTATTTATGTGTGTTATTGTAGTGCAGTACTTCTATTGGGCAGTACTCAATGATATTATATGTTTATATGAGGTAGATGTCGCACAAGCGCGCGGAAACTGAGGCGGCAAAATTAAGTCAATTGTAGTAATTTTCATGATGACGCGTATTTCAAGCGCAAGTCTAAACATATATATCTATCCTTTTCTATATTATTTGGACCGTATTATCTGTCGCAGTAAGCATGTTTATGTCGTAAAGGAACAAAATCTGAGCACGGAGCAGTATGAATATACGTCATCTTTAGTAAAACATCATTGCTATATAAGCAAACACGCATGCTTCCTAAGCTTTTTCGATGTGGAACTAATACAACGCGACGCAACATAAGTCAATGCTGCTAGCATTCTGGGCACGCTGCCTACTGGTAGCGGGTTAGAGCATTTGAGTTATCTATAGGCTGACAATAGCTTGTGGATTGCCCAAATGTTTTTGTAATAGCTTTAGTATTGTAATTAGTTATTAGTATTTTATTTTAATAAAGGCATAGACCCTCTTAAACAAAAACTATGAAATGTTTCCCAACATGATACGATATTTGATAAACATGGTTAGGATGTTATATAGGTACATTTCAGACACGCCGTAGGTTATAGATGGTAAGTGGCTATACGTAATCACGACTAACGCAACTACAATATATTCATTATCCCTATCTTTAGTTTAATGAATGCATTTGCCAACAATAGTAGGTAAATTTGAGTGATTGATCTGCCGGTCGAGTTATGTATGTAGGTACTTCTACGTATTGCGTACGTATGTAGATATGATTACCCGTATATCTACGTAGGAACATCTACGTAGCTATGAAGGTGAACGTTTACACAGACGCCGCCGTCCGTCGTATCTAATTTGATCATCAATCGCAACATTTTCACGAACCGGATATTGTAATTGAAGTCGTTACAATGCGAACTGGCAATCACATTATCCAGAGACGTTCAGGGCCCTCGACAATTATAATAAACAAATACTTCGCCAAGAAGCCCTAAAAAAGATTAGCCGATTTTAATTAAATGTGGAGAAGTGTTTTTGAGAATCTTATCCGCATTCTAAGTATTTTTTAGGCTAAGCCTAATATTTTTATTCCAAATATGACTACCGTTAACTGCAATGCGACTAGGACTCATCAGTCATCAGCACTTATACATATAAGGTGCTTCAGAAGTCAAGGTATATGTACCTTAACTTTGTTGTCGATCGGGCGCGGTTCGGGCGCCAGAAGCGCACCCATCTCGACGCGGCAGGTCGAAGGGCGGCGCCCCTCACAGCTGGAGCCGCCACCGCCGCCACTGCCGCCGGACATCTCGGAGCCTCCGCTGTCTGCGCACACACAGGTAGGTCAGCGTGGGACAGTGCAGGAGCCGGGCGGGCGCTCGGGCCCGGGCCCGGGCCGCGCCAGCGACACCGGCGCCTCTGCCCGCGCTCACTTCCAGGCTCGCCGAGCCGCCAGCGCGTGCATGCCTCACACCGCCGACGATTCACCGCGTTGCAATGCGGACGGGATATATTTAGCGAGGGCGGGCGATGGCGGCGTGGCGAGCGGTGAGCGCGCGCAGAGCTTGCGGTTCTATAGAATCATGTAAACACTGACCGGCGCCGTCGCCGCTTCGCGCGCCATCCCGCGCCCGCTCCGTGAACTGAAACAAACAATCCACGTGATTGAAGGGCATCCGCCGTAGTGGCGTTCACCAGATAGGTAGTGGTCTCGAGCGGCACTGGCAGAGGGCGCTCGGTGTGGGTAAGCAGTATACCTGCACGCGGCGGACGCGGCGCGCGGCTATCTGCCGCGAGTGCCGCCGCAGCGCCTCCAGCGCGCCGGCAGGGCCGTACTCGCTCAGCAGGGGCGCAGCGCCCGCATTGCCCGCCTCCACCGCCCCCGCTTCTACGCTCTCTCTGCGAGTGAGACCCTTTAAGTGGGCTTCGCTCCTCTGTTCTGAAAGTGTGCGCGGGAGTTCAAAGCTCCGTAATTTGTTCCTATAGCATCGTAAAAACGTTTTTGTGTACGGTACGGCTGTGTACATATGCGTTGGCGTGTCATAAAATCATCTACGTGTTAATTTTAAACTCTTTAATCCAATTTATTATGTTGCAAACGCCGGAGCAGACGAGTCTGTAAACAGTGGGGCGTCTATAGCTATTAATTATACGTGGCGTCACACTGAATGTTTTTGAAAAGGCCAATTGAAAAAAATATTTAAACGTCGAATAAGGAACTCTGTGAATCTGTAGCTGTAGATATGTAGTTCATTCATAATTACGTCATTTGTTTTTACAAATTGGCGGCAATAGTACTTCGAAAAGCAATAAAATATTAACAGGCTTTTACAACATTCCGATTTTATTTTCTAATAACTTTCAGTGTGACCACCGTACCAAGGTGGAACCAAAACATAATATGGAACTGAAATTCACGGATCTAGAATCTTCGAAGTCTAAGTAATTTATTATATTATGCATCCTGGATGCTCTTATGAACGTCAAAAAATATTTCAATAGAAAATTGAGTTCCTCGTGTTAGTGTCAATATGTGCCTCATACATTTATTTATTTATTTTTACATTGAAGACCACACATGTATTACATACATACAGTCATTTTCAAAACAGTTTATGTATTATCCGAAAGTCAACATAACTAACTAAAGCTGGAGTTTACGAAAATTTCAAACGTCCGTTTATCAATTTAATTGTCAGTCGAACAGTATTTGCCATACAGTTAACCGACGGTTACCTAATTGATAATCGGACGTTTAAATTTTAGTAAATTCCACCCTAAGGGTGGAGTTCACCAAAATTTAAAATGTCCGATTATCAATTTAACCGTCGATCAAACAGTTTTTTTTTTAATTTTTAGACTCGAGTTTCGAATACATTGTTAACAAAAAAGTCCAGTCTTCTCGTGACCACGACCAATGCAACTTGGTCGAAACGTCGAGGTAAATGAATAAACAGATTTTGCCAAACAGTTAAACAAATTTAGGGTGGAGTAGCCTAAATTATTTAGCACAGGTTCTTAATTTTCATTGCTCTATAAGTAACTGTTTCTAATAATGCCTTTTGTACAGTATTGGTTGGATAACTACATAACTATTTATATACTATTATGTTAATCGTATCAAGTAATTCCATTAAACCTCTTTAGAAGTTCAAGAAAGAGGCACCCAATCTAATACTAAAACTGCTTGAAAAATCAAGACATCAACAGATCTACGAGAATAAAAGATTTAGGTCACTTTTCCCCAAAGTTAACTTTCAATAACCATATATCGTCATAGTCGCAAAGAATCCTACAGAAGACTGGGATTACTGACGAAGCTTGTTCACAGTTAGATCGAGGCTAGTTCGTGACTGTGTATAGAGTACGTGTGAAGGATCTTAGTCAAATATGATAGAAATTAAGGTTCAAAAAGAGTTTCCCCGCTCATACCGTCATTGGCCCCGTCGCACCTACCAATGGATCCATTCTGCTGTATATTAATTTATATGCTCCACCTAGCCCTTCAGAATTATGCCACTCTTGTTATAACCTGGAGCTAATACAAATTATCCCAAAAGATATTTATTTTACATGAGGGTAAAGATAATTTTTGGCGTGAGTGCTTGGATTTAAACCGGTGCAAGCGAAGGGTTTTAGAATTCTGAACATAGCGAAGGTTTCAAAACACTAAACGCTAAAAAACTTTACCCATGAGTGAAACACAATATATATTTTAGTTTTTTAAATGATAATGGATAAATTTCGTTACTACCACCCTTTGAAGGGAGTGGAGCGCCTGCAGCCTTTCTATTTATGATGTGTCTCCGGATCAATAAATCAGTATTTTTGAGGATCAAGGATAATAAGACACAAACTTTTAAATTAATGCATTCATTGTTATCGTGAAAGTCTAAAAAAAAAAATTTCAGTATTAACACAAATGTCAATCGGTCCTTGATAAGCGTGAAAAATTTAAAATTAATTCAACGTTTTAAAGAGGATGAAAATGGGGGGTTTAAACAATCCGTTACATAGATATGTACATACGAAACTAATACTTTTTGTACAGGGTCAAGCAGAAAAGCATCGTTTTTATTACTTTTTAACCGACTTCAAAAAAGGAGGAGGTTCTCAATTCGACCTGTATGTTTGATTTTATATATTTTTTTATTTGTGCTTGTTACCGCATAACTTCCGACTGGATGAACCGATTTTGATCGTTCTTTTTTTATTTGAAAGCTGGTGCTTCCCGTGTGGTCCCATTTATAATATATCATCACTATCATTATCATCATCATTATATATAATTTCATCAAAATCGGACGAGCACTTTTTGAGTTACAAGTCAAAAACTGAAAAATGCGTGCTTATACCTACACGATATTATAGTAGCGGGTGAAAACATCGATGAAAATACCTATACCACAATGACAATTGATCCCTTGAGTACTTCAACAAGTTATTTCACACTTTTGAGTGTTAAAGTCGGTTGCATTTAATGTTAAAAAAAATTTTTTTACCCTTTTCAGTGACCTTTGCTACTCACGGAATCAATTAATTGTCATTGTGTGTTTAGGGATGTTTTTAACCGCGACAATAATATCAAGATACGCGTAGCACTTTTCAGTTATTGAAGTATAAACCAAAAACCGCTTGTCCGATTTTGATGAATTTTAAATGGGACCACCACGGCTAGTATACTATATCTAACAAAAAAAGAATCATCAAAATCGGTTCATAAACGACGAAGTTATCCGCGAACACACATATAAAAAAAAACATATATACGGTCGAATTAAGTAACCTCCTTTTTGAAGTCGGTTAACAAAGGTCACTAAAAAGAGTGAAAAAAATATTCTTTTACCAAAAAATGGAACCGACTTCAACACTCAAAAGTATGAAATAACTTGTCGAAGTTGGTACCATGAGCACAATATTTTGATACCAGTTACTTTTGAACTATCATGGTACCGACTTCTACAAGTTATTTCATACTTTTGAGTGTTCAAGTCGGTTCCATTGTTTGGTAAACATTTTTTGGTACTAACCATGGTAATGTGACAATGAAATCGCGTTGACTACGGTTAAAGTGAATTTATTTCTCAGCGATTTGTTTGCAAATATGTTATTCCTATAACTACATAAAAACATTGCATATAAACACTCTGTTTATACTATACTTATAGAAACTACGCCCCGCGGTTTAATCCGCGGTGAAATGTCACGTGGTTCAATACCACGATTTTTATGTCTTCCCGTCATCCCACGGAAATGATCTACATTTTTGGGATAAAACGTAGCATATATGTCACTCTAGAATAAGCTAGAATGAAGATATTCCATGCAAATCCGTTCAGCCGTTTTAGCGTGAAAGAGTAACAAACATTCATACATATAAACTTTCGCGTATATAATATATTTGGATGGTTTCAAAAAGTTTTGTTAAAGCATCACTCTTTGGTAGTTGCGTAAACGTGGTCAAGGATTATTTACATACTAATACATCTTATTTAATATTGCGATACGCTTGCTGTAGTGGAGTGGAACTTCATCAAAGCAGTTTGAGCCCTTGGGCCTCCGTCCGGTTATGATTTATAGTCGCTACGAACAGTCATTTGTTCAGTAATATCATTAAATATTCATAATCTAGTTTGGAAATGAATTATTTATTAAAACCAGCGATATATTACATAACTTTTTTCTGATACATGCATTATAAATTTCCACTCAATGTTCATATAGATAATATTATGTTTCATATAAATGTTCTAAATGACTTACAAATCTTAATGTACGAAAATTGGTTTGGCACAAAGTTTTAATTAAGTGCGAACAAAACTTCGCATTTTAACTTACTGCGTACTTGTTCGAATAGAGATTTGGTCATTTAAAATTCAATCCCATTGCACGTAACCTTTAACTAGTAGAAAAGTTTTTGCTTCTTGTGATCACAGATACTAGATAAATCATATTCTCGCGTTGTAGAAGAAAACATTCAAAATTTTAAGACATCTTCAGACAGATTGCTCAAAACGAATGCTCATTTACGCACTTATGATTTGTATTTTTGTGCCTAAATTTACTTTACTTACTTTAAATTTACTTCTTTGCGATGTCAGCTCTGGAAACGCAGCGATCTCTTTTCGAGCTTGAACGACATCGTTAAGAATACACTGATGAATGTTTTGAATATGGATATGAATGACAAGATTTGGTTGGAGGCCTCCTTATGTTGCTCTACTAGCATTCCTATCTTCTGTTCATAGTAAGTACAAATTGGTATAAAAAGTCTTGCAAATTCTTTAGGCAATTTAGATATTAGCTTATTTGAACGAAGCCAAGAATGTTTGGAAAATCGCTTGCCCCAACACTGACATTCCTACGGCTTTGGCTTCGCAGAGACAGGGGGAGCGGCACGGAATAATTTTGTAAATACCTACCTACGTGTTCTAGCATTGCAGATCGTGCTCGTATTTTTGCTGTTTCTGTATAGGAATCTAGTCTTTGGTTACAGACAATTCCTTATTTTAGTACAGGTAATGATTAGATCCGTCTGCGTTTCGTTTGGCTGTCAGCTTACGCTTAGGTGCAAAATGCTATTTAAACTCATCACTGCCAATGTGGTACGGTAGTTGATCAACTCAGTCACCATGAGCTTTTTGTTCCAGAAGTGCTGGTCAAATTTCCCGCCACGATAGCATTATAACGTTTTTATTCGAATGGTCTCATGCGTGACCATTGTAAAAGACTTGACGGTATGACACTTACTCCCTTTAAGCTAGTGCGGCCTTTACTTTGGGACGCTATCACGCTACATACAATAACACTTTGGCGCCGCGCCGTCACATCTTCCCGAGACACATGTTAGGGCTGGCGCCGCGGCTAAATCGACAGAGCAATTGAAGCGGCGAAAATATGCTAACCTGGTAGTGGTAGTGGTTACATATTAGAACCGTTTGGGGACAAGAAATTGGGCCCGATGGGACTGGGAGCTCATCAGATTTTCCAAAACTTCACTCGTATCAGAGCGTTTGTTCGATGCGATGCGTGACGAAAATACTGGCACATATTTGGTTCAACGATTCAGCATTGCAATTCAACGTGACAATGCTGCTAGCATTTTAGTCACGCTGCCTACTGGTTGAAGCATTTGAGTTATCAATGGGCTTACAACAGCTAGTGCATTACTCAATGTTATTGTGTAGCTGTATTGTGTTTAGTTATTACTATTTTATTATAATGAAAATTTAAAAATAATACAAATCTCATCAATATTAGAAATATTGATCCTTCATACCTGTATATAATAATGAGCCTGAATCTTTTTATTTCTGTATATACTTATAATCAAGTAAGTCATATTAAGCAATTTATGTAGTGTGAGAAATTTTTCAATGTTTCAGACTATCCAAATTGTACATATCTTTATTTACCTCTCTTACATTACTCCGGCAATAATGTTCTCTGACATTTGCCATTATTAAAACAAAACTAAAATAACTTCAGTCATTAGCACAGTAGTTTCCATCCATATAATTAGTACTAGCACATAGTTCTCTCGAATAAAGCCTATTTTAAACCGACTTCAAAAGGGAGGAGGTTCTCGATGTGTTTGTTACCTCAGAACTTTCTACTGGGTGTACCGATTTTGATCGTTCTCTACTCGCAACTATGTCATCGACGTATACCTAGCACTTTTTAGTTATTGGAGTGTAACTCAAAAACCGCTTGTCCGATGTCACAATATTTTGATAAATACCGACTTAAAAAAAGGAGTCGTTTTTCAATCCGACATATTCGGATGATTCTTTTTTTATTTGAAAGCTAGTGCTTCCCGTGTGGTGCCATTTAAATTTCATTAATCAGACAAGCGGTTTTTAGGTACACTTAATGATGTTTTACTAAAGTTGACGTATATTCAGACTGCGCGGTGCTCAGATTTTGTTCCTTTACGACATAAACATGCTTACTGATAATACGGTACAAATAATATAGAAAAGAATAGCTATATGTTTAGACTTGCGCTTGAAATCCGCGTCGTAATCAAAATTACGACAATTGGCTTCATTTTGCCGCCTCAGTTTCCATGCGCTTGTGCGACATCTACCTCATATAAACATAATATTATTGGGTACACTCTAATAACTGAAAAGTGCGTGCTCATACCTAAACGATATTATAGTAGCGGATGAAGACATCGGTGAAAATACCTACACCACAATGACAATTGATCCCATGAGTAACAAAGGTCACTGAAAAGAGTGAAAATAAGATTGGCCAAAAAAATGGAACCGACTTAAACAGTCAAAAAATTTTTTACTACTAAATGGAACCGACTTCAAGACTCAAAAGTGTGAAGTAACTTGTTGAAGTCGGTAATATATTGATAATAGGTTTAACACTTTTGCACCATCATGGTACCGACTTCAACAAGTTATTTCACACTTTTGAGTGTTGATGTCGGTTCCATATTTTGGTTTTGTTTTTTTTTGAAGTCAGTTAAGAATAACGTCTTAAACGTCCGAAATGTCGTCGTCGGCATTAATCCGATACAAAAAAAACGTGCGTGTAGCCGATTATCTTCTCATAACAATAGACTTGGATAAACTCTATAGACAGTAACGGGGTGTGCCTGGCATAACTATATACAGAAATACGATTAGGTACTTTTAACATCAGCATGCATAGGGTAATAATTCTACTAACACAATGCTCATAGATTGTCAATGCATCGTCGTTTTCTCTTACACTTTGATCTTGATCGAGGGCTACACAGATCTAATTTCTACCGCAATTCAATTGTCTACAATGCAATCGAATGCTTTCGCTATTTTAGCAGAATATCGAGTTTATTTATGATAACATTTGAACGACTATTGCATTGATTATGAATGGATTGTCTTAATAAATAAGAGAATTGGCCCCCAGGTAACAGGTTGTCGGTGATGCGAAATAAGATTATCCATTAGCACGACCTCGCGAGCCGAGACGTTTTTACTTCAAAAACTCAAACTAAACTGGCCATAGCGCTAAATAAATAAACGAGAACGCCTTATAATTAGAAGGAAGATAGATGCCATTTGGTACTCGTTCCATACCACCCGTGGATTCTCTGATCAATTGATCACGCCATAAAAGAGCCCTGCTCATCTGACCTAATAATGCGTTATATTATGTGACACATAGTGAAGCTATAAAAACCATAATATATTTACAGTTAGGTTACCTATACTAGGTTTATAAGGCTGCTACCTACTTAGTACTTAGGTTTTGGAGTTTTTGAATAACTTGAAGTAACTTATTTACATAACTAAACTTTTTCAGATTATTTATGCGAAACGGGATAAGAAATCCCATAAACAAACTGGCTAGCTGAAAAATCCCAAATACTGTTGTCATTTTTTTTCTTCGTTTTAGTAACGAGTACCTATGTCCTCCTCTTTTAGCAATGTACTCCTGAATGTTCGGATGCATACTCTGGATCAAATTCCTCACGTTTTCATCTAGAATCTTCTCCCAGACACGTTTTAAAGCGTCAATCAGCTGTTGGTTATAGACCCCTCGCTCATCCTTTCTAACCCTTCGTTTCAATTGGTCCCATATATGCTTGACTGGATTTAAATCCCGACTGTTAGCTGCCCATGGTAATACCTCAATATGAGACTCGTCTAGTATAGCTTGGGTCGCTCGAGCTGTGTATGCACGGGTATTGTCTTGCATCAGGGGCCTTACTATCAGCTTTGTAAAAACCGTGCAAGTTCCGAGCAGTTCTCAAACCTGCATGGCTTAAACCGCTTAGTGTGAAATCATACCATCACCACGGCATCACGCTCCTTTAAGTGAACGGTTTGAACATTGGTATTCTCAAAGGTGAACGGTTATTGTTGTCTCTGGCATGTTTCAGCCAAGTTTGAGAACTGCTCGGAACTTGCACGGTGTTTACAAAGCTGATAGTAAGGCCCCTGGATGAATCCAGGACATACTCGCTGTGCAAATGGGATCACTTGAGACCTGATGATGTTCTCGATGTAACGTTCTGCAGTTACGTCACCCGCGCTTAAAATGGTGAGCTCAATCTTACCGTGTAAGCTAATCCCACACCAAACCATTACGTTGGGACCATCAAAACAGTAAACTTCGTGGATGCAGGACTCCGAAAACCATTCGCCGCATCGTTGTCCACCCCCTAATACGCCAATCATCATTAAACAATTTGACGTTGCACTCGTCTGTAAAAAGCACCTTTCCCCAGTGATAAATCTCCGAGTTAAAATACTGACGCGTCAGTATTTTAATTAATAATTTATCTATAGTTAAATGGTTTGCGCGTTGGACTCTGGTCAGAGGAATACGAACAACTCGTCGTCTTGACATTTGCTTGTCTTCGTGCAATCGATTACGGATAGTTTGGTCACTGACATGGGTACCCGTTGTCGGCCGTAGGTGGTGTTGTAACTTACGGGCTGTTACTGTATGATCCCGACAGGCATCTGATCCTCGTGCGCCGTTGTTATACGAACTCTACCTGAACCAGGCCTTCTGGCAACACTGGCGTCTCTTGGAAGCGGTTCCATGCACTTTGGATAGCCCTGCGAGAAAAACCCAACTGCAAACCCACATAACGCTGTGGTAAGTTCTTGAATCATTGTAACGGCTCTGGTTGCACTAATCGTATTGATGTGCCTTCGTACTGGTGGCATGATTACGCGAGCTGGTAAATAATCAATTAAAATTGAAAAAGTAAAACTTTTCTCCATAAACAAGCGATATGAGCTAAGAAAACATTAAAATAACATCAAATTTAAACTTTTCTTTTCTTCGATGGGCCAATACTTTTCAAATTAGGAACACGAACATCAGCATGAAAGAGATCAGAAATCAAAAAGTTCATAATATCAATATAATGCTAGGTACTTATCAGTTACTTTCAGATCACTAAAGTGCACTTAGATATAAATAAGCTAGTGGCCCTTAGGTATTTTGTTTTGAGTAGTAGGTAAGTGTAAGGTGCAACCTTAAGGTTGCAGCAATCAATAGGATTACTATATACTATTTTTTTATGCAATTCGCCGAAATTAAATCTAAGATGTAGGTATCTATATCTATGTACGTTGCTTAGCAACTAAACGTAGACTTCCTCTCCGGCTGTTGTTAATGGAAACACATTATTTCTCTCAACAGACAAATTATGAATAAACATAATTCCTTTGAAAGCTGCCTCCTCCACCTGTCTGTCAGTCCGTCACTTAACATCTGGTACGGCGAGGGCACGTAGAGCCGACACTATGCGGCGCGGCGGCGGCGGCGGCGGCGGCGGCGGCGGCGCGGCGGTAACCGTGCCAGGCCAGGAAATGCCGATGACCGACCGACATCTGACATGCATCACATGCACCACATTGACCCTTGGTTTGTACAAGACGATAGGCATTTTAAACAGTATTTTCGTATCCTAAACCCACCTTCAACCAATTAAAAGAATTCGTATGATAGACATAGCCATAGGTACCTGAAATATTATGACTATTTAAATTGTGAAATGTGAGGAATTAAAACCATACGCATCCTTCCTTATATACTTAAATGCAAAAGATTCTATGTATGGATGTTCGTTACTCCTTCACGCTGATGAAATGGCTGAAGAGATTTGCATAAAATTGGGAATGAAGACGGCTTGTACCCTGTAATAACATTATTTTTAGTAGGCTACTTTTTATCCCGAAAATATTCACTGTTCCCGTTGGATGACGGAAAGATACAAATATTGTCAATTCAACGTACCATTTCACGGCGGGTAACACCGCAGGGCACAGCTAGTATATTATAATATGATTATGTATGTAGTAACATAACATCTTTGTATGTTGACTAGCTGCAGTCTGTATTTTTTTCTTGACACAATCATATTAAGTAGATAGGTACTTAGGTACCTACCATTAGGTGTAATTGGTCTGATCGCGGGGTCCTGCGAGATCGCCAACTTGTACAGTTTACTCGCGGGGATTGTCACCGGTCGGTAAACACGCGAGCGGCTCGGGCGGGCGCCACTCGAGCGACGGCGACGCTCTGGGCGGCGGCGGTGGCGGCACAGTACCTTGCACCGCTCCGCTCGTTAAATCTATTTCGGAAGCACGGAACCTCCTGAGGCGGCCGGCGGCGCGCTGGACTGAGGGTCAGGAGCGATCGCGACGGAACACGTGGCGCGTGCGATGCGGCGCGGTGCATGCGGGCGGCTGGTCGGCACCCGCGCGCGCCGCGCACTGCCGCCGCCCGCCCGCGCCCGCACTCTCGCCGCCCGCCCTCGTCCCGCGCCCAACTCAGCCCGCCCTGAACACTTGCCGCCACCCCCGCTGCTTCCCGTCCCCGACTGTCGACGCCGCACTGCAATTCATTCACTGGATCTTCTTTTTGATCTTTCACAATCGATGCCATCACTACGAGGGTGAATGCTATACATAGTGGGAACGAGACGACTACTTCCATAGTAGGTAATTTATTATTAATATCATTTAAAATCAGAATTGTGTAAGTACCTGATATACCTAAGTATAAGAACGATTGCAAAGTTTGTAAGAGTCGTAGCCGAGAAGTTTAAGCTAGATAATCTATCTGTAAGCTCAACGATCTCAGTAAGGTCGATGTGCAAGCTGGCAATATCTAATCTAGTGGGTCGCTGAAATGTTATTTTAGTACTTAGGTACTTATTTAGTTTTTAAATTAATTGTGGTTAAAATTATAATAGGGTAATTTTATAATAAACGAATGTATAGTAAGTGGTTTTGTGAACTAATATTAATAAAAATATAAGGTAGTTACATAAAGTCATGATGACAATAAAAACATTAATCATGTACTACTAAAGTTCTATGAAAGAACCTGCAAAGAAATATTTTTCAAAGCACTCTTACAAAATTAGAGACAGCAACTTAGCAGTATTAGAGTATTCCACGCATCTTTAGTAACATGCCTTTCCTGTCACCTAACACTTACTTCATGTAGTACTTCTATTATTTACCTATGTACGGTCAACACTGCACCTACACGGTTTTCATGTTTCAACATTACAAATAGAATATCAATCGTACTTATTATGAGCTATTGAGAAATCCAGTTACACAGGGTTCTGTGTTGTCGCCAACACTCTTTTTACTCCACATCAATAGCATGCTGCATAATAGTAGCATGAATTGTTATGCGGATTACAGCACTAGCGATAAACAATAAATATACCGGAGGTGAAAACTTCCCGCGTGCCGTTGTTGAGGAAAGTAGGAATAACTTTGTGCTAAATCAAATCTTTCCTTGTCCATAGTTCTGAATGGGGAAGCTTAACCTGGTACAACTCAACACTATCCTACTATTGTAGCACCTTGGTTTCAGAATACCCTCTAGGTCGTTGAAAGTCTATGTATTCTGGCTGTGGACATTTAAGCTATTTAATGTACAGTACACGCTTTTAGCAAGTATTCGCATAATTCTACTCTCATAGTACTCCATTAATGTCTCAATATAAGGCTAGCGGGTTATATTATTGCTGACTGCGCTTTATTATAAAACAGTTATTCTGAGCATGCCAACCTTTTATTTTCTATAAGGGAATTTAGGCTAACACCTTTACCTTTGCCACGTCATCAATTACGGTCGTGGTGGTACCTATACGGACAAGTTATTTCACACTTTTGAGTGTTGAAGTCGGTTCCATTTTTTCGTAAAAATGTTTTTTTTTTTCATTCTTTTTAGTGACCTTTATTACTCATGGGATCTATTGTATTGTCATTGTGGTGTAGGTATGTTCACCGATGTCTTCATCTGCTACTATAACATCGTCTAGGTATAAGCACGCACTATTCAGTTATTGGAGTGTAACTCAAAAACCATTTTTTCGATTATGATGAAATTTAAATGGGACCACACGGGAAGCACCAGCTTTCAAGTAAAAAAAGAGCGTTCAAAATCGGTTCACCCAGTCGGAAGTTATGCGTTAACATGCATAAAAAAAACATACGGGTCGAATTGATAACCTCTTTTTTTGAAGTCGGTTAAAAAGTGAGCGAAAAGTCTTTGATTAATTCGATTTCGGTGTTTGTACGCGTTTCTATCGACGCTTCCAGATAAAGTACGTACATCCTGCTCGTCGACGGTTAATCACAAATTTCAGTAGGTTTCATATGAGGATTAGATACAAGATAAGAAACCATTTTACGAAAGAAAAGGCATTGCAACAGCTCGTGGTCGTCACAATTAGCTACCTTGCATAACATTTTCGCTATAAATTATCAACCAATGACATAATCGCCATATAATATATTTATCAAGTTCACTAATCGGATTTGTTTTACAGAAGATGGCGCTTGTACCTACTAGTCTAACTGCCAATGGATGCACTGTGGCGCCATCATCGCTATTAAAAAATCGATTTTCCAAGTCGAATTGATTAGAAACGTGACGTGACACGTGATCCGAACAATACTGTTTCTGTTCGTCGCGGATCGCTCCGTACCGCTCCGGGCCGCGACGACAGTGGCTTGTGGCATTGTGGCTTCGTAGTTTGTTAGTACCGTACGGCACGGCACTGCACGGCTACATGCCGCACCGGTCTCCCCCGCTCACCACATCGCCAAACCACAGGTGTAACAGCTCTCAGTGTCATTGATACACAAAGGTACACTTCGAGTAAATGCTCATCTACAGTGACGCACATAGCACCCACTCGCCACGTCATAATGTTGGTCCAACCTACGTAGGTAAATTTGAAAAGTCCAGGGTGTCAAGTCTACTAATATCACCTTTATATTCAGTCCAGTGCGAGGCCGACCAATAAGACAACGTCAGAACTCAGTAGTCTTGCTAAGTTCATAGCGGCCTGAATCAATGTTGAACATTTTTTTTTTTTTTTTTTATTGGGAATAGGCAAGCGTTTGACCACTATCTAACATAAACTAACTACTATTTAACTACATATTAAGTCGGTTTTGAACGAAATTGAAAGATTGCTAACAGGCTACGACAAATGGCGTGCTACGTCACTGAATCTAGAATTTAATCAAGATTGGTTCAATATGGACGAATCAAAAATAGCGGACTTCCAAAGCCGTCAAAGTCGCCCATTGTTATCATATTGCCATATTGAATAGTTTACTTAGGCCCCAGGTGTTAAACAGTGATTATGACAATTTTAATGCTAACTAAAAGTAATGACTTAAAAGTACCTACACATACATACTCCGTCATTTGTCGTGGGTTACTAGCCTATTATACCCCTCAACTCTATCCGTGGGTGCCGTAAGAGTCGGCTAAGGGATCACGCACCAGAAGCACTGCCTACGGATAAAGTCAACATATTGCGCTCGCCAACCCGCCTGCCAGCTGTGGCTAGTACTGGAGTACTGCACTAAGCATAGTATGATAGATTTAGATCTATTATACAATGCTTTATTGCCATTGTTTGGAAGACAAACATGCTTGTATAAGTTGGATTACTCTACTTCTGCCGAGTTTCCATCATATACCTACACGTGTCTACAACAGTAGACACCTACATGAACAATGTGGAAACTACAACATAGCAATAAATAAAGAATTCTCCAATGTTAGTGTATTTTCAAAGTATCTTTGTAGACCCTTATTCCTTTTCCGCTAAAATTCAGTTTCGTATAACCATTTAAAGCTATCTCCAATAAAAGACGAGTTTTATCAAAATACAGGTAGTTTGCCGGCACCAATTAACTTGACTTGATTTTGTCTATGACTAACTACCCGCACATTTAGTAAAAAGCACTGAGGTAGTACCTCACGAAGTGGTAACAAGTAGTATTTTTAGCATTGTCATTCATCCCACTAGTATTATAAATGTGAAAGTTTGGTTGGATGGATGGATGTTTGTTACTCTTTCACGCAAGAACTACTGAACGGATTAGGATTAAATTTTGTATAAAGATAGGTTAAACCCTGGAATTACACATAGGCTACTTCTACTTTCATCCTAAAAATAGTTGCTGTTCCCGTGGGATAAGCAAATAATTCAAAAACCTCTGTTACTCCTTCACACTGAAACGGTTGTACCGATTAAGATTAAATTTGGTATTGAGATAGGTTAGTCCCTGCAATAACGCATGGGCTACTTTTATCCCGGAAAACGTATAGAGTTCCCATGGGATATTGAGGTGGCGGGAAAACCACCATCCTAGCGTGAAACCGCGGGGCGCTGCTAGTTTACCTACAATATTTAAATTTTATAAGTTGTTGATTTTCTGGTATAAAATTATGCATGCCACAGCTAGTAACATGTTGTGGCTTTGCTGTAAACATTGACTATAAATTATTATGATATCTGTAATATAGTATATATCTGTTCACTAAGGCACACACAAGATACTAATGATAATTTCAGTGTGAGTAGATTGCCCTCTTATTCGGCATTGCTACAAAATATAAGGTACACTTGCGCCAGACAAATTTATTTTTTTGTATCATGTCTTCCTCAAGTGAATCATCACAGATCAAATCACAGGTTGAAAAGCTTTAGAGAGGTCAGCTTAATGTAACCCTAGCGTCTAAACTTTACGATGGTTAAATGTTTTATGTATAACAATATAAACTTTTATAATTTAAATATAAATAGTAATTTGGAAACGAAACTACTTATGTCCTGCATAAAAGTTCAGTTATTTTGCATGGTGGTAGGGTACTTTCGAATACCCGCCTGGCTAGCTACAACCCTCAAGTTTGAAAAACTGTCACCAAACACATAGTGTGTTCAGGCAGCAGTCCTTGAGAGCCAGTGAGCATTCTAGATCTAGCGTGATAACATCTTCGACCACATCGTCACTGACCATCAAGTGAGACAGTAGTCAAACGCTATCTATACAGTAGTAAAAAAAAAAACTATGTTTATTCCGAAATGTTTCAATCAAAATTAAATGTCGTGAGGAGCCCGAAGTGGAGTAGAGTGTTAGCACCACTGTATTCATTTATTTTGTGGAAATTATGTTAAATATGCAGGTACATTATCCTTTTAGTTATAATTTCAAAATTTGCATATCGTTTTTCATTATAGGTACTTTTATCTTCAGTTCATGAATAAAGAATGACAGTGTTTTACATAATGAATGGCACCAACCGCCACGTTTGCACAAATGAAAGCCAAATTTATTATAATTTTCCCGAAGCGCTCATCGCAATGGTTGAACCCTGGAGAACCAGCTAAACCCTGATACAAAAGAAAAAATATTTATTTTAAAAGGCGCTGGTAAGTGCTTACTGGACCAATGCTGGTGTTCACTACAGTTTCCTGAAATCTGGACGTGTGTTGTTAACAACTGCAAACCATGATGCTTCACGACAACACTAGACCACACACAAACTAGGCTGGCCGGTTGGCGCAGTTGGTAGCACTCTGCCTTCTGAGCCACTGGTCCCGGGTTCGATTCCCGGACAGGTCAAACATTTGTGTGCATGAACATGTCTGTTTGACCTGTGTCTGGGTGTGCATATGTATTTAAGTATATATATCAGTCATCAGGTTACCATAGTACAGGCTCTGCCTAGTTTGGGACCTGAAGACCTTGTGTGAATGTAAATTAAAAAAAAAAAAACTCTACAGACGGTTGTTAAGTTAGGGAAGCTGGGATAAGAATGTCTCTGACACCCGCCATACCCCCCGGACTTGGCTCCAACAGATCACCATTTTTACCAGAATTTGTACAATTTGCCTATATGATTTTATTGGTTCTCGCCCCCGTAGTTTATACACAAAAGGAAGCACTTATTTCTTTTAATAATTTAGTAAGTAGTAATAGTGATTTTATTAAAATTTTAGCCAGTTTTGTTTCTTTCAGACAAATCGCCAGATTTATATGCCTGCTAGGATTTTATTCACATTGTAGGCAGTATGCATTACAATTAGTGAGACATCCATCTATGCATTGCAAACAATTGATGTACTTAATAAATATTTTAGGTATTTAAATAGGAAAGCAAATTTTTTTTAATACTTTTGGAGTGGACATCTCTCCATTTAGCATTACTTTACAGCTGTATCGTGCATGAGGGACAATGAGGGGTAGTGTGTAAATAGTTAAGCGCCCTGTAAAACAAACTGTAAACAGTCAAAATGGTAGTGATTCGCTTATTCAACTGAACTAAACTAAAATTTTGTAAAAAGAAATCAGTTCTTATACGGTTACGATAAAGTCTAAATTAGTATGAGACTTATCAATAACATCACTAAAATTAAATGTATTTATTAAATTTGCGGGTAGTTTTAGCGAAATTAAGTCGCCACTTATTTGGTGCCTACTAAAACTACCCGCAATTGACCAGCAATGGAATAAAACTCGTCTAATATTAGTGAGAGCGTTGTATGGAGTTATGCTAATTTGAATTTTAGCGTAAATAGACTACGAGCTATTTCAATTTGAAGAATTTTAGTGAATTTTAGCTAGTTCGTGTAATTAACAGAATTAGGGCCATTATTTGTCAAATTTTACGTGTTTATTCAAATAATTTGGTAGTATGCGGCTTTGTTTGAAGGGTTTGTCAAACTTTCTACGTGTTTGGCGTGTAATGATGAAAATCTTGATTGACATCCTGTTTGACAAACAAGATTGAACGTGAACAGCGGTGTTTGTCAATAAGATCTCAGTCACTGATCAGTAAGCGAATCTCAGTGGTTACCTGGCATTATATGGAGGACGCTACGCCGAATCTACGGGCAACTTAACAAATTTGTTTGATGTTGGGCTTGATCGTTTAAGCTATTGTTTGATGAAAACGTATTATAAAATATATAAAATATAAATATATAAAAGATTGACAAACAAATTTTCCAAGCATTTTGATCGCTTACAGTGTGATTTAGAACCAATGTATCTATATATACTATAATAATGTATTTATAGATTCTTCCTCTATATACATAGATCTTATGTTTTACTCAGCAATATAAATTTCAATATTCCTCGTTTTGCTTCACGTAAATTAAAGGCTTAATTAGTCTAACCAAATGCCATACCAACTATGACAAACATTCATATTTTAGACGTACTCTCCATTATGTTTAATAGTAAACTTTATGATATTTATGTGTTTCCAACTTCCATTAACTCTTTCAAGCACCAGTGCCCTAATGTGCTCCTTTGTTCATGACCATCTTGCAAACTGCTATATACATATCCTAATAATATAATAAAGTCGAAAGTTTTAGTGATTGTTTGTTTCTTCCTCACTCACAAACGGCTACTCCGATTTCGATGAAATTTGGTATGTAGATACTTCAAGGTCCGGAATAACACATAGGCTACTTTTCATAATCATCATTATTATCAATCATCACCACGCACGTAACACCGCGGGGCACAGCTAAGTTGAAAGGTAATTTATTATAACTACCTACTAAGTTCTGAGAGTATCTTCTAGCTTCTATTATATAGAACATTTATGGACCTTCTTGGTCTAGCATTGTATACAATTTGTATTAACTATAAGAAAATGACTGTATGTTCCTTATCAATAAATCTTCTATATTATTGCATACCGTGATAAACCTGTAGGTAATGGCTTAATAATATGTACTGTACATAATAAAATATAAAGAAAATATTTATTGTCTTCTGGCATCTTGTGATTCAGGCTCAGATTTTGCCTCACAGGCCCTGTTGCGTGACAATTGTCCGCTCCTTTCTTAGATATATTATGAAAGTTCCACGAGTACTTACCTAATTGTCATGTCTTCCGATGTCAGGCTCGGCCTGGATTCAGAAAGGGATTATTATGAGAAAATATGCTTTATCATGTTGACTCTGTAATTCTTCCAGTCCGGTTTATTAGAGGCGCGACGGCGGCGACGGCGGGATGGGTAGCATCGCATTCCTCCGTGTAATAGCTGCATGGCTGAGTGCGCCTCTGGCGCCTTTCAAGGTACGGGGGCATATTATTAGTATTTATTATTAGTTAGTGTACATTAGTTAGTATTGTGCTTGTTTTTGCCCCAACCGGGCGGCGCGGTACCGTGCCATTTAACTCCTTTTCCTCACCTGATTTATTGTTTACTGTCGCGCCTCTTGAAAAGATAACCCCGTAACGCAATGATCTGAGGAAGACATATGTGTTTATCTCTTTTTCACTTGGGTTGCGTCACGTGATACATATTATGCCAATCAGCGTCTAAGGCCCACTTGCGGCAACCAAATTATCAAAGATTTTCGCTGAAATCTCGACAGACAGACATTTTCGGGCATAAGTTGTGATTTGATCCGATAATCTCGGATAATTACGTCGGTGCAAGTCGGCCATAGTAATTGTAATTTTTTTAACTTTCGCGATTCGAACACATTGTTAATAAGTCAATCGGGGCTTGATCGCGAGAAAAACATTTAGTAATTTATTTACCTCGACGTTTCGACCAAGTTACATTGGTCGTGGTCATGAGAAGACTGGAGAAATGCGGGTAGCAATGTGGGCGAGAGCGCGTAGTTTCTCCAACTGGCTCTTGATCTTTTTAAACTGTAGGGCTGCCACAGTATTTAGTCTTAGTATTTGTAAACCAACCGCCTTATTGCTGACTACACCACAATAGTCTGGTGTTTTACCTGATTTCTTTGTATACCAACCCAGTGATCATCACCTCCTTTTCAAATCGATATACATAGGTAATATCTTACAACAATCGTTAGTCATTTAACAACGAACCATCAACTTAGCCTTTAATAAAGAAACATAGTTTGGATGATGTTTAGCATCACGCAAGGTTTGTCAAATACTAACATATACTTTAAATCGATCTATTGTAATCGGCTAATGTGTGCTAGTGTGGAGACCAATCTAAACCACTACTGAGGGTTACCAACTAGATTATTTATTTTAGTTCGATTCCCGGACAGGTCAAACATTTGTGAGCATGAACATGTCTGTTTGACCTGTGTCTGGGTGTGTATATGTATATAAGTATGTATATCAGTCATCAGGTTACTATAGTACAGGCTCTGCCTAGTTTGGGACCTGAAAACCTTGTGTGAAGTTGATAAATAAAATAAAATAAAATAAAATTTAGTATATACTTTAGATTGCTATTATATATAAACCTTCGTGACCGCTGAAATAAAGTTATTCTTATTCTAATGTTCCATGTTTGTGTCAGCCGTTGGAAAGGTTTAATCAAAACTCTGCTTAATGAAGAATGCTTATTGAAGCACTATTTGACTGACAATTGACATACAACACACAGCCTAAATAAATGGATATATCAGTGCATTACGTTGGGCACGCGAGCGAACCCGCGAGCGGGTCAGCTAGTTAAGTAAGTTATAAAACTCTTGATTGGAATTGGCGTTTTCCTGCCAACCGAATTGTATAAAACAATTAAGTAAGGTTTCCTTTAAATTTCCGGAAACCCAATATTTTTCGGAAATAAATGAGTCAAGGGCGCATTATGAATTGCCGTTATAGGTAGATACCTATTATCGAAAATTTCATGGCTGTAGTGAGGTGAAAACGTGAAAATTTGTATTGTTTAGTAATTACTTCACTTAAAAATTAGACTTTGTCAAAGTAATTAGAGCCCAACGGGTAATTGCATTGCGTAAACATTTATATTCTTTACAATGTAAGTAGGTTACCTACTATAAACAATTACGAATTTTGCATTTGTCATCTCTATACAAAAATATATATTATGGCAATATGTACATCTAAAAAGCTCATATTTTAGGAGGAAGTAGTCCATTCCATGCGACGCGCGTCATGCATGACACATGTAATATAGGTACCTACCGAGTGTTATTATAATAATAAGCTCAGACGCAGTAAGTACGTAATAACACCTATAACAGTAGAGTCTAGAGATGGGCGGTGCTGACTCGCACACGTGCCGGCATACCTACTTATGTTTTCAAAATTAGCATAGTGCTTTTTGTTCAATAATCAATCTGGGTAGGTACTAGTATATGAATGCATTGCTAACATATTATGTATATTGCCCATTGAATGTTACGTATTTTATGCAGTTCATCACAACTACACTGACGAATCATAGGCTAAGTGAATTGTGTCGTCACTTCAGTGTTGTCGCATTTACCGAGGGTCGGCTGTGACCTAGATACTCCATCTATTAGGTACAAACTGCAAACAACCTTATCTATATCTCTACCCACACCGCCAACCACCCTCAGGTAAATTCCACGAGTAAGACGAATAATCAATAATTGACCTATGTTCCTTTATACTGTTGATATCATCGAATAGACATTGCAAGGCAGTAATGACACACAGGTCGCTAAGTCTGTACTTACTTATTACCTAAATAAAAATTGTACTAATAAGTAACTCTCGGACAGTTAAAAAAAGTAAAAGATAAAAATTATTTTGATCTGTCCGCGCCGTTACTCTATAAAAGGTATATAAAAGAGCGCGTCTCCATAACAAAAATGCAAAGAAGGTCCGAGCGTAATGAAAGCTGATTGCTGTGGGTTGATATCGCTGATTGAGAAACAGGGGCAAGTGGTCAAAAGAGACGCGGACAGTATTACCGCACATAGACCAATATACTAATTGGTCCATGATTAGCAGTATTAGCCGTGGGTAGTCGCAGACCATAAAATAATTCGGCAAACTCTTGTTGGCTGATAGTTCGGCCAAAAGTCATTATGTACGTACGTACCTTCTATGTATTATTTTTAAGTAGGTGCAGCCACTAATAAACTACCGTAAGGGACGCGGGGCGCCGCGCCGTGCAGGCAGTGTTCCGCTGACCCACTTCGTATCACGTGAAAAAGCTCGCGTGCCGCGGCCGTTCACCCCCCGGCCCTTCAACCACAACCTATATGCAACAGCCGGTCCGCTCTGCGAGCGCGACTGCGTTACTTGCATAAAGGCTATGCACCCGCTAGATGTGTGTCGGCTTCAGCGCGCGGCACATAACATATAGGTATGGGTGCTTTCTTTTTAACCGACTTCTCCACAACAGACTACATATACGTTATTCAACAAGTTATAGAAAAACACAAATAGTTCAACAAATCGCTATATTATATAGGTTTCATCGATTACGCTAAAGCTTTTGATACGATCTCTCATAAGTCTATACCTATGGGAAGCGTTGGATCACTGCAGTGGCTATTAAAGAGTCTAATTCGATTACAATTGGGCCTGGCAGGGTGTTATTTTAGTTTATTAAACTATATTTGTATTACTACTAAAGTTTGTGTGGACACCCTACAAGAAAGGGATGTAGTACTACTTGTATGCCTTACATTTGGCTCGTTTTCAATAAAATCTTAGACAGAGGAGACTAAAATACTGCGCAGTCCAGTAATATTTAAAGGGGTATAGGTTCGTAAATACATCAGATGGAAATTACTTAACTTTAAAGAATTCATATCATAGATAAGTAAATATATACTGAGAATACCATAGAAGAAGTACATCTAAAGAGTATACATAGAGGATATACTAATTATCATAATTACTGAAATTATAGCAATATGGATATTTTATAAATGTACAAAATATACCTGTGGTTTGATCTTACTATGATTGAAACATTCTAGTTCATGTTACCGTACCGCCCGTTCATCAGTGGCATTTTTGAAACCCAAGTAGGTACGTACCTAAAGCTATTTTACTTCTTCTATCCGTTCATGTTTTTAAATACAACGGCTGCTGAATAATGCTTTTATTTTGCTTCTACAGCACAATGTTTCAGAAATAACGCAGCTTGGTCAGCGCCGGATGTTGTGAAAATGCTATGAGTATGGGAAGGCAGAAGCGCGTAGTGACCGCAGGAGAGGCAACTTTGTGTGCTGTTGTACGCGTGCTCATTATCTATTCCTGCATTTTACTAGTGCACTCGCTTCTTTATTGGAGCCGCCGCTTACTACGCCGCCGCACGCATCTATAATATTGCCATGCTCAAGATAAA
Source organism: Apeira syringaria (assembly GCA_934044485.1). Lineage (NCBI taxonomy): Eukaryota > Metazoa > Arthropoda > Insecta > Lepidoptera > Geometridae > Apeira > Apeira syringaria. Next base: position 12,073,069 of record OW203662.1, on the reverse strand, counting down.
GTCAAGCTCGTCGCATCGCGTTGTATGGCCTTCCCGGCGATTTACGGCACACGTAGTGCTCTGCACGGCGTGGCTCATTTTTATCTACATGTTTTTGCTAACGTTATTTGAACTGGTCGAGCTGCTGCGCCCTAAGGCCCCTAAGCCTCTATGCTCAAACGTGTGCCCTACCTGTGGCGGCCTATACAAAATTAAATCTTCGTCGAGATGATTGTCCATAGTTAAGAGAAACTTGTCTCAAGGATTTCTTTTCTAAATTGACAACTATCGCTTATTATATAATTCCATATCGATGTTTACGTCTTTACCTTCACTTTATGTGTCGTTAGAAGTTAAAGAAATCTCGAGCATAGCATTGTCCATAGCTCGTCGTGGGATCTTGAGTTATATACAGGGCCCATTGAATTGTTAGAGGCCACGTTTCGGTCCAATAATATGTCATCTCACATTACTCATCACACTGATAGAAAACGACGTCGTGTGGTAGTTTATGCATGACATGACGTCGCGTAGTTTCCTGAAGTTATTATCAATTTAGATATAAACTATCAATTCAAACGTAAATTTAGACAAAACAAATGTCTATCAGCTTCAGACAAACACCAATTAACCAGTGCAATCCTTCGACTTCTCCTTTAAAGTGTGGTCGCGGACCACACTTCGCGCAACATCACGTCGTCGGCAGTCAAGATCTGTCCGTGAGAAGAGCGGTGGAACGGTTAGTTTCAAGCCGTAAACTAAATAGCAATAAGAGACGCTGGTAGGCCTCCTGTAGGTACATACCTACGTCAGAGATTAGGTACGCGTGACCCAATAATCTGAATGCTAATATTATAATTGTGATATTTCGTCCTGTACATTCCCTATACTTGTGCAAGGACACAACAAAAAACAAAATAAAGGCCTCACATTCCTTAGGCAAATACATATATACCTATCTCAATTTTCTCAGAAATCTAAATAATTTTACTAAGCTTCACTGGTCAATCTCAATTTTGTTTTTGTCAATGTTAGGAGTCAGAAATATACCCAGGTGTCCGAAAATAATAGTGCGTTTTGTTCGACATGCAAGCGAATAGCTTAGAGAATTCATAACGCGAATAGTGCTGACTTGTAACTTAACTTATACCATGTAGACAGGAAAAAAAATAAATCAATCCCTACAAAACTGAGTTACCAAGTATGATATAAATAAAATTCAATCGTTTAAAATTGATGTTGAGCGGAGTGCCTATTATGAATTTTAAGCCGACGAATCCGATGTTAGACTCACAGTGATATCGTATCGTAGGAGAGCAAAATCGTAAGCCCACTATAATGGCGCTGGTAATGACGTCACCCGTGGCATCATTCACTCTTCGTAAAAACGCGTGTTCACAGTGATTAGGGGTGCGTTTCTTTTTGTACGTAATCATTTAGCTGTTCCGAAATTACGCTGACGACGCTGTCAGTATCAAAATTGGAACAGAATGTGTTTGTAAAAGCGCACGAATGCTTTAAGTGCCAGTTCCCATTATATTCATATTAAATCATTCTCTTTCGTACTCCACGGGTACTATATGGGTCATTCTTTCATATAAATAGTTTATATTGCTTTTTTAATGTTTTGTGGAGGGCTTACCAATTTTTCGATAGATTCTCTGACAGTTAGATGTTTGACATTGCTTACACTATTCTACCTCGTAATCGTGAGCGTTCTAAGGACAGGACGATGACGTCATATAAATTTTGTGTGCAGCTGTCAGTGCATTTCAGAATGATTAAGCTCGCTAGCTGTGTTCAAAGCGCTTATTGCGCAAAAAGAAACGCAGCCTATAAGCTCACTTGAGCGTGCTCACAATGATTATACATATATGCATTTGAGCACACTGAAATCTATATTATCACAATTCGGAACAGGGGGATAGTTTGGCTTCTTGTGACAAGACGGTATGGTCTCTTAGAGCATTAAATTTATCAGTTAAAAATTCTGTCATACTGTAAGAGACTGCCTGTCAAATGCGCGAGTAAAAAAAATACTACTGGACTTTTTAAAAATAATAATTAGACTCAAATAAGTACCTACCATGATAAATTTGACAACTCATGCCAGTAAAGTTTCATAAATTTTAAAACTGTCATACGTTCATGATGTACTTTATGGATGAGTACCGCCCATTTGTGATAGTGATGGGACACGCATAACTAACATGAACAACCACAGACTATCAAAAATCGGCTTTGAAATGTATATATATTTAAATTACGTAAATATGTTTATGCTAACGATACTGATTGCGTGTCAGCCCTATATTCTCAGCTGTCATTCTGAAAATAAAATATATGGACGTCAAAATTAAATAGTATCCATTAACTCCAAGGTTGTGGCAGCACTACAGCCTGTCTTCCTTGTGTCAGTGAGCTATTTTGCAGTCAGTTCGAGTTCTGACGATGCGCCGTTAGTGTTTTGTCTATGCCAGGTTTTGTTGTTTTTTTTTTCTATCTATTGTTTATATTAAGTCGTCAAATTTTTCATGTTTTTATTACTTTTGGTTACACAATGCCGCAACCAACAAAAAAGACTGTTTTAAATGCCGAATATCGCGAATTTCATGGTTTGCTTGCGAATTTATTTTGAACGCGAGTTGTTTATTATTTTGAACCGTTGTTACGGTCAACCATTTTAACACTTTGATAATAGAACAATAGACAACATATTATTATTATTATATAACATATATATTATTATTATTTATATAACAATAGATTTTTTTAACACAATTTGGGTTACAGGCAACAGCCTGTAACCCAAATTGGTAGAGTTGGGATGATCTTCGCATTAGTCGTGCTACGGTGTCTCGTATAACGAAATACGTATATAGAAAATTTTGACGAGCCATCATTAATTCGAGAAATAGAGGAAAAGACGGAAAAATCGTCGACGCCGAGTAAGAAAAGGTACTCGAGTTTCGAGTATCACCACGATTGGCTGATGCTGCCGCAATACGCAACCATGTATAGGCGTATTATAGACGTGATGAATATCTAACGTTAAGAAAATTAATGGTGTCTCTTAAAGACTCTGATTTATTTAAAAGCATTTTGCAGTCATTGGCCACTATACTGCACAAAATTGGCTAATTGGATAAAAAGTGGGATAAGAGAAAAATAATAATGAAGCGCACAGATATTGCCTGGGCACGGGTACACTTTTTCAGAAAAACCAAACATATTTCAAATTGGGATAAAGTCGTATTTTTGGACGAGACGTGGCTTAATGCGAGCCACACAGCACACGGTACCAAAAGCGTAGACCAATAAAATGGCATAATTAGTCACCAAAGTGCCCGAATGTAAAGAAAAACGTCTGATAATAGCACACTCAGAGATGGCAAACGGTTTCGTACCCAATTGTTTGTTGACTTTCAAATCAACAAAAACAAAAGGATATCATAACGATATGTATATAAAAAAACCTAAGCGTGGTTTTTAACATTACAAAATTTCATGAACCTCATATAATTATCATGGATAATGCGCCGCACTATATCTTGCAAAAGGACAAAGCTCCACCATCCAGCAGCAAAAAACTGGAGCTTATATCTTGGCCGCAGAGCAAAAGCATTGAAGCCAATGAAAACATTTTGAAACAAGGATTTGTCCGATTTGTAAAAGAAAACAAACCTAGACTGGCAACTTACGTTTTGGATAAAATCGCTGAACAACATGGCCTTAAGTGCTTAGATTGCCACCATATTGCTATTACAATGCCATCGAACAGATTTGGGCTCATTTCGAAGGTTTGTTTATTTAGCATTATATAGAGATTTCATTTTTAATTTATATATTTTTTAGGTCATGCAGCTAAACATAACATATCTCCGCCATTTACGGCTAAGAAAATGCCAACTTTATTGCAAAATGCATGTGATAACGTTACTGCAGATGACTGGAAAAAGTCTGGAACACACAAAAAAATATACATATTAATAGAATACTGGGAGCGCGACGTGCACTTTGACAGTGTTTGTGAACAAGAATTTATAATCAACGTAAGGGATAGTTTCAGTAGTGAGCGTAGTTATGATGATAATAATGAACTTGATTTAGGTTGTGCACTCTTATGTTAATAATAAATAACTTTGAGTTGTAATTTCATGTTTTATTTCACCCTAGGAGCCCTTCCACAATGTTTTCACTTACACGTATTCTACTAAATTCACTTATGGACTTGTTTAGAGGAACGGAACGAAAAAATAGACAGATCGGAACTAAATCATTTTTTTATATGTACAAGTAAGTAAGTACATGTAAGTATAGAAATTATATTAGACATTTTATTAATTTTGCCATTTTGAATGAATACCACACTAACTTCATTAAAAACACACTAATCAACAGAAATGTCAAAAATGATATTTTGAGGAATTAACCCTTCAATAATCACATTGAGAATGTGATTGTGTTATCCCATAACGGGGATTTTTCGCTGAGTGTTTGGGCATATTCAGTATTTGGTGTTAACCCCTCTTGCTGTTAAAACTGCCTGCAATCTTCGCGGCATGCTTTTGATCAAGTTATCAATGAAATCTTGTGGTATTCGATTCCACTCTTCTTCCCCCCTCTTCTTGCCCTTTTAAGATCTCTAATGTTTGTTGGTGCTGGAACTCGCTGTTTTCCGAGCTTACCCCAAACATATTCGATGGGGTTTAAATCTAGCGAGCGTGCTGGCCTCGAAGATACCCCCAAAATATCGCTGCAGTGTGGGGCCGCGCATTGTCCTGCATTGATTGAAAATTATCTCCGATGTATGAGGCAAAGGGCATGAAAATCGGTTCTAAGATGTCATTCGCGTACCTAGCCGCAGTCAGGGATCCATTTTCTACGATGTGAAACTCCGTACGTACCCCTATGCAAATACCGCTCCATACCATTACTGAGCCACCACCATTTGACTCTCTTCCGACAATCTTACACTGAGCGCAGCTTTCTCCGGATCGTCTCCAAACTTTAACCCTTCTATCATCTGGCCTAAGACAAAACCTAGACTCATCAGTAAACATTATTTTTTCCAAGTCATTATCATTCCAGTTTTGATATGAGCGAGCAAAGTTGGCACGAGCTACTCGATGATCTGTGGTAAGTAAGGGGACTCTAGCTGACAAGCACATCTTTATTCCAGCTTCTTTTAGTCTTCTTCAGGACGTTCGACAAGGTTACGGTTATAGTGCTGTCAGCACTATAACCGTAACCTTGTCGAACGTCCTGAAGCGTAGATCTGACCTCAATAGAAGTTAAAGTGCGATTTCTCAGAACACTGCTCACCATAAATGGATCGTCTCGTGCCGATGTGACCTCTTGCGACCTTGCCCTGCACGTCTCGTGTGTTCTCCAGTCTGCCAATAACGTCTAACATTTCTATAGATGACAGATATGGAAACTCGCAATGTCTGAGCCACCTCTTTATAACTGTGACCATTTTCAGTTAAAGTAACAGCTTTAGAGACCTGAGCTACGCTAAAATCCGGTATTGTCCCTTCAGATATTCATCGATGTATAATTACCACTATGACAACACAATTGTGTAAAAAAAATGGAAATAGTGAGAATTTTATAAGATGAATCACGTACACGCCAACCAAATTATTGCAATAGGCATTTAAAAATGACAAATAAATGAATAATCAAATGAAACCCTGAAAAAATTATTAAATAAATTATTTTTTCATATTAAATAATAATGAATATGAGGCCAGTTTGTAATAAGAACTTTTTGTACATGTTATAACCTATATTTTCGATTGATGTAGCGTTCCTCTAAATAAGTCGTAGTGTAGTTTGAATAACCGAATATAAAAATGCACTAGGCGAATTCGATAATGTGGGAGGGCTTTCATCATCGTATTAATAATGTATTATTAATTCAATAAATAAAGAATTTAAATGTAAACTCTAAGGCTTTCACGGCCGGCGTTGCATGATGTATTGCTTCCGGGCTGTTTGGCCGTGCTGTAAATGAAATTTGTGTTCCAGACGTTTCGTCGATCACTGCGGTCGACATCTTCAGTGGTTCAGGTCCGGACGGCGACAAGAGCTTAGAACTCTCCTTCGCGGCGTCTTCTCTGTTACTGATGTGGAGTCTTTTTTTTTTTCTAACGGACTAATGGTGTTTGCCTCTACCGGCATTTACAGCTTCACCGGAGGGAGGGCGAGCACTGATGGTGCTCAGCCCGATATTTGTACGGGCGCAGAAGGCGCACTGCCTAGTGAGGCTAGCGCTGACGGCGCTGTGCCGGAGAGGCCGAGGCGACTAGCTCAAGAGTACCACTGAGGTTCGGACCTCGGCTGGAGCTGTCGCCAGGACAGGGAATTATCGACTTGCTCCGGTACCAGAGTAGTCCGTTAGTGGGCCCTAAGGATGTTTGCTCTTTGACTATTTGGCGATAATCTAACCAGGATGTTTTTGCCTCGAGCTCGGTGTCTGACTATGTATACCTGGAACTCTCGACCTTGTATTCTACCGGGATGGCCGTGGGACGTTCTTAAAGCCAGCGACAAGGCGACAGCGATGGGGTCATCCGGGTCATCCAATATATGCCTAGGACGGCGTTGGGGGGGTTGAAAGTGGTAGCTGCCAACTATTCCACCAACCCGACACACCCTGTGTCGGGTTGGTGGAATAGTTGGCAGCTACCAGTACAAAGGATTGGGATGGTGGGGAGTCGCGTTAAAGTAGCGAAGAGAGACAGTCTTGATGAATTAGGGAGTCTTGAGTCACTTGTGTATTTATAGGTGCGATACTCGCCACACTTGGCAGGCGGGTTGGCGAGGGCAGTATATTTTATGACCCTCAGAAGGTGCAGGTTTTCTTAGATAAATTATAAATTCTTAGAAAATAATGTATAATAAGTAAAGGAATTTAAAAAAAAATCAAATGCATACAGCATAAACATGTACTTATCTATTACAAGTCCTATGAGAATAATAATCGAATAGATTCATTATCGATTATACACCACCTCATCCCTACATTGACAGAATTATCAGTCAGCTGTCAAAATTATCAAGTATTTGACACACCTTATAAAAGGAGTTGTTTTGTTATTAGATAGATTAAATCTATTAAATCTAGATTCATCAAACAGTAGCACTAAAAGTAAGTTCACACATAATAGTTATTATCTACTTATTATATGGAGTACCTACATAGAGGACTTCTACATAATTTAGACTAAGTTCACGAAACTTTGAATACCTACCTATAAATCAAATTAAGAATCAAATACAAACCACTCGCTTCGGTTGTGGTTCTAATTACTATTTAATAGGTATATTTGTTTGGCTTTTATGTAGTCATAATTTGTAACAATTGGTACTTACTTAATTACGATAACACCCCTCTGGCATAATGACTTAATCCTTGAATAAAGTTTTTAACCACTATATAGAAAAAATAATTTCTACCATTCCCTTAACTTTATATGTATGGAACCATGCCTTTTTGTCACGAAACATCCAGAATTATTTTCAAAAACATAAACATGTAATTCATAGAATCTGTAGGAGTCTAAACAAATTATATATTATGTTCCCCCACAGATACTTCTACTTAGTAGTGAAAACCCAAACTGCATGGCAATAAGAATATACAGGTTGTTTTTTTGAGAAGTGCGATGATGGCCAAGTCTGAAACCATGAGAGTTAGGAAAAATTCGTGAAAGGAGTCATGCCTCGATTTATAAGTAACTCTCGTAGTTTCGGACTTGGCCATCACCACCCTTCACAAAAAACCACCCTGTATAACAAATTACCTGACAGGTTTAAAGAGTTTTATTAAAATCTATTTAAAATAAGAATATTTGACTTCCGTTTAAATGAATGTTATTATTACAGAATGTAAATATTTACCTTAACGAAAAGTAGTTTCAATATTGTATTCTAATTATTAACTTGGCATGACATAGATTTAACGAATGATTTAGTTAAATCTATTGCAAATTGATATATAAGTGAATTGATTCATGTACCTTGACCTACTAGAACTTAGTCTAAACATAATCTGCCTTACTACAAAACATGGACTAAATGTGGAACGAAAGTACTGGGCTTAATCCAAGGACTAAGTGAAAACCATACTACAAAACCAAGTTTAGAGTTGATTTGGTTGTTGTTTATAGTCTAAAGATAGCCCTCCGACACAGTACAAATATGTATACAGTATGGAAACTAAGTCTAGTTGATGAAATAGTTGCCTATGCTCTATCGAAGCAATAGGGTTATAACATATAATGTTTTGATTTTTTTTATAAAAACATTTTTGTTCTGTAGTGATCAATCAACCGAGTTGTAATAACTAGCTTTCAAATATTATTATTTGTGAGTTTGAGTCATTTATTACTATTATTATATAATTTAAATAGGTTATGGCGCCCATGGCGTTGGTTAATCTCAGCAAAATACGATAGTTTTTTTAAAGAAACTACTAATACAGACACGACACAGACTCCAGGATCGGTGCCATTTTTATTACATTCACAAGATGACACTAGGGGACAACATACAAGTAGTACTTTTTTTTATTTAATAACACTTAGACCCACGCACTAGGTTTTCCCGTGTCGCGGGAGGCATAGACACACAAACACAGCACACAATAACATCAGGACAAACACCTGCACTCATCGTACAAATGTATGCCCCTGCCGGGATTTGTACCCAGAGTCCCGAGAACACAGAAGTCATTTCACTGACCACTGAGCCACGATGACCGACCTATATATCTTGGTCATTTTCATAAGAAGAGGTGTAGGTGTAGCAATCTGTTTAAGAAACAAAAAGCTGGTGGCCACTTTTACAAGGTAAACAACAACTTGTGTAAAAAAATACTAACCTATTTTATTTACATTTTGACGGCACTATGGACTTCAACACCCTCGAAAACCATGAAAACGACACGCATGACGAAAAATTAATAATTTATTGCAGCCGTCATCTTGGATTTACATTTTAACAACACATTTTGTTCCCAATATTAACTTTAAATAGCGCTTCTACCCTAGATTAACAAATAAGTTTACGAATTCATTATGATCGATCATACGGACTTATAATTCGATAACAATTACATATAACAACAATAAAATATTGTATCTCAACTCATACTGTAATATAAAGATTCAAGAAACTTCAAGATAGAAGAAAAAATCATAAACCATACTTGAATGACAGTCTTTACACACTAGCTACGGAAATAACTTAAAAAAATTACATTATGATACAGCTCTTCTATGGACAACTGTATCATTATGTACCTTTTTGACCATTCATATACAACTTCAGCTGGTCCAGGAGGTTGCAATGCAGTTTTTCTACATAATATCTGTGGACGCGGCGCAACACGCATGCGCGATCAGCAAATGGATTTTGGCGCTAAACGATTACAAATAAATGCAAACATATTATTATGCTGTAATTTTACCTAAATTTCGTTATCTAATTTATGAGATTAGATGAAGTAGTGTATGAAACTGCACATAATTTTGGTCTTAAAACACTCGTGTAAGCACACCCTAAAAAAATTCGCCTACGCACGGCTCTTTTTTTTAACTTACACTCGTTTTTTAAGAATCCTTATTATGAAAAACTATTTACCTTTCAAAATCAGTAGGAAGTTTAAAATATCCTCCGGTTTTGATGACGCGGAGTTCAAACAGCCGTAGACTACGCAATACACTCGTGGCATTTTAAAAAGATCGCGTAGGTAACCTTATACGTGACCACTCGTCTTGGCGCGACACTCGCCACTGACAGCACTGCGACGTCCGCTTAGGGGTCTCGTCGATGCGCATTTTTGTTGAGTATGTCATTTCGAGCGTTTATAGGTAGTTTCCGTACTGTATATATATTTATACTGTGCCTCTGATGACAGTAGTTGTCAAATTTGCTCACCTTCTCGATTTTAGTTTTAAAATAACTTCTTTTCTGACAAAAGCGCGGGAAACGTTTAAACTTGGCGGGCGCGTTTAATTTTTCAAGTTTATTTAATTAATATTTATTTGCAAATAGTGGTCAGTAGAGTAATAATTGTAATTATTTTTTCCTTATTTTGTATATAATTAATAATTTTGTGTATATATAACTCGGTAAGTTCTTTTTTCCTTACTTCCTTCGATGGATGAGCCCCCCGACCCAGGGGGCTCAGTCCCACCTGCGGCATGCTTCGTTACTGTAATGTCGAATGAATCGGGCATGGAGACGGATGGGTCCTTTGTGGATGGATCCATGTCGTCACGATCCCTGAAGCGAGTCCGTCCGAGCAAGAGGTGCAAACACTGCAATAAAAGAAAATGCCACCGTAACTCTACGGCAGTGCCGAAGTCGACTGAATGCGCATGTGATTCCGTCGATTCTATTCAGGAAAATTCAATTAACACTGAAAAAGACAACAAAGTTTTGAAATATGATACTGTCGTTAACAGTACCATGGACCAGCCAATCCCTCCTACCCCCTCTATCAATACTATCAACCAACCAAACCCTCGTTCTCAGCCCCTGAGTCGGGCTTTGTACGAGTCATATGATGCAGCTCCATATCTAGTGCATGTTCAAAGAGAGCAGCTAAATCCAGAGGATGGCACCATTCTGCATCCTATTGCTTTTGGCAAGCTTCTGCAAAGGCAAAGGTTCAGAAATATTGTGAATGGCAGCCTGAAACGAATCGGCAGAAATAGAATTTCCCTATCATTCACGCATTTTGAAGATGCTAATGCATTTATTAACCATGAAAGTTTAAAAACTAATAAACTAAGAGCTTTCATCCCATCATTTAACCTCACACGCATGGGCCTTGTTCGTGGAGTTCCATCAGAATGGTCTCCTGAAGAAGTACTGGAAAATATAAACCTACCCATAGGATGTGGGAAAATATTAAAAATTAGACGACTTAATTACAAAACTACTGTAGATGGCACACCTAGTTGGAAACCATCACAGACCATAGTTTTAACTTTTGATGGACAGGTCCTACCTAAAAGGATTTTTATATGCTTTAATGCCCTACCTGTAGAACTCTATACATACCCGACAATTCAATGTTATAGTTGTTGTCGCTTTGGCCACACTAAAGTCCAGTGTAGATCAAAACCTCGCTGTTATAAGTGCGGCCAAGCCCACACCTCCGATAGCTGCAACATTGAAGAAGGTAACGGTTCCTGCTGTTTATGCTCTGGGTCACATTTTGCAACCAATAAACATTGCCCTGAACATGAGAGACAAAAGCGGATAAAACAGTCAATGGCAGAATGTTGTGTATCATACTCAGAAGCTTCAAAACTCCATCCACCCATTTCCAAATCATATGCAGAAATAACAACAGCTCGTCCTAATATAAATAAAGCCAATATGCCCCCTCCATCCACATCTTCAATTTCTTACAGAAAAACTGTATCGACAAAACCCCGCTCTCCACATCAGCCTACCAAAGGGTATGATCAAGCAGCTCATCAAGAGCTAATAAAAGAGTATGATATGCCATCCCCTTCGAATGGATGTGCTTATATTACAAATTCATCTGGAAATGAAGAACAATCCCTAACAAATATAATTATTGCCCTAATAAATATTCTATCTCAGTCCCACATTCTCAAACCGAACAACGCTGCCCCTATTATCGACCTACTTAATAAAATTATCCATACCCAACATGGATTTAAGCCATAAAACGATGAATAACTGTAATCACACTGCGGCGCTTCCACAGCACTACCCACATGAGGTGGTGCAGTGGAACTGCCGAAGTGTGAATAATAAAAAATCAGAAATCATGTATCTTATCAATAAATATGACCCTTCAATTGTTGCTTTGGCAGAAACCTGGTTTCGTCCAAGTTCTGTCTTCAAAATTAAAGGCTTTACCTGTCTTCGTGAAGATGGAAGTGATGGCTATGATGGAGTCGCCTTAATGATTAAAAATAATTTAACTTATAACATAATTTCCTTGCCCCAACATGATGGCATTTACATGATTGCAGCCATAGTTACTAATATCTGCTTTGCTTCTGTATACATTCCATACCCATCTTCTGCTATATTCCAAACTCTAGATCACATATTAACCTTATTACCTAAACCATATATATTATTAGGTGACTTCAATTCCCATCATAGGTCATGGGGTAGTTCCACATCCAATCTGTATGGGGAAACATTAATTAATCTATTAGATCAACGCAACCTATGTATCTTAAATACAGGTGTACCTACACGTCGTACCCGTCCAAATGAAAATATAAGTTCAGTTGATCTTACCATTGTTACAGAAACATTAGCTTCTCGGTTAAATTGGTACACACATTCATCCACTTGCGGAAGTGACCACTTTCCAATCATTATATCTTTCTTAGGTAAAAAAGATAAGAAGACAGTCCTCTTACCAAGAATGAAATACAGGTTAGTTAAAGATAACTGGAATATATTTAATGAATATGTCGAAAATAATTTGCAAACTTTACCAGATACAACTCTTAATACACAACTTTGCTCCACTGCTTTTACTGCATTATTAATCCAAGCAGCTGATGTATCTTTTCCTATAAAAAATACTTCAGATGGAAAACTACCTTCACCTCCATGGTGGGATAGTGAATGCACAGATGCTGTTAAAAAAAGGAAAAGAGCTGAGGTGGAATATAATTTAAACATGACAGATGAAAATTTCCAAAATTTATTGCAAATAATGAACGATACTAAAAAACTTTTTACTGAGAAAAGATTTTCAGGTTGGAGACAGGTATGCACTACAATTTCTCCAAACACACCATACTCAGTGATGTGGTCTTATATCAGACGATTTAGGCAAAGTACTTCCGATTCCACTTTTAGAACAATCCCACCATCTATGTCCAATGAGTTTTTAGATCATTTAGCTCCTCCGTTTGTTCCAGAACTTGAATTAATTTGGCCTCCTGAAGAATCAGGAAATGATGGTTACTTCTTGAATTCCTCTTTTACTCTAAGCGAACTCAAAGGTGTTCTTTCTGGCCTTCAGGACTCTGCACCAGGCGAAGATGGGATACCTTATTCCTTCTTTAAAAATCTAGGAGAAAATGGCTTAAAATACTATCTGGAGGTTATAAATAAGGTCATTTTGACAGGTGACGTTCCGTCAACATGGAAATCACAAATAGTGTTGCCTATTCTAAAATCCAATAAAAATCCCTCTGAAGTTTCTTCCTACAGACCCATATCTCTATCACCTATAATTACAAAAATTGCAGAGCATTTGGTAAAAAATCGATTGGAGTGGTTTTTAGAAAGTAAAAATTTGTTTTCAGAATCACAGTATGGATTCCGTAAGGGTAAAAGTACCCTTGATAGTGTAGCGTTATTTGTTTCGGATATACGAATGGCATTTTCCAATAATAATTCAGTTGTGGCGGTTTTTTTAGATATCCAATCTGCATACGACAACGTCAGTTTGCTGATATTGAAAAATAAACTTAAATTGCTACAAGTACCACCTAATCTTGTAAGGTTTATTATAAATTTAATGTCTGGACGGTCTATTACGTTAGAATCAAATAAGAGAACTATTTGGAGAGGTATCCCGCAAGGATCCGTGCTTAGCCCAATTTTGTACAATATATACACGTCTGATTTAGAAAAACATGTCAGAGGAACCTCAATTTTACAATATGCAGATGACTTAGTATTATACAACATCAGTAATAACATTAATAGTGCCAGCCTTGCTCTTTCATATTCACTTTATAACCTAAATATATGGTTAGATAATAACGGCTTAGAGCTTTCGGTATCCAAAAGCTGTGGAATGTTATTTTCGAGGCAACGTATGCCACCACCTATTACTTTAGAATATCATGGATCACCTATCCCTATTAAAACAGAAGCCAAATTCTTAGGATTAATTTTAGATACAAAATTAACTGGATTGCCTCACTGTGAGTACGTTGCAATGAAATGTGAACGGGCACTAAATATTATTAGATGCTTATCGGGTGTATGGTGGGGTGCCCACCCATTTTCTTTAAAGCTGGTCTACAATGCTCTAGTAAGAAGTGTCCTTGATTATGGGACCTTCCTATTGGAGCCATGTAGTATAGCCGGCGTGAAGAGATTGGATGGCATCCAAGCAAAGGCCCTTAGAATTATAACTGGAGCTATGAAAAGTTCCCCGATTAACGCTTTACAAGTTGAGTGTGTTGAACCTCCTCTTCAGTTGCGACGACAGTTTCTGGCAGATAGATTTTTCTGTCGAATCTTACAGTTTTCCGATCACCCACTATTCTTAAAACTGTCTAATATATCCCATCTTATCACTATATCAAAATATTGGTGCCATAAACGTTTACCTTGCCTGGTAAACAGTTTCAGAAAATTCAAAACGATTGAAGCAGGTACTCACTCCTCACTCAAACTCCCCCTTTTTGAAACTAACTTTGAAACTCTTATAATTACACCTAACATTACACTAAATGTAGGCATTACTAAAATGGATCTGTTTGCCGATACATACCTAAATAATGCTATTGATGAATTATGGCCGGGTTCGCATCAGATTTATTGCGATGCTTCGAAACATTCCAATACTGATTGTGTTGGCGTTGGCCTGTTCCATCAACAGTATAATATTGTTGAAAAAATTAAGTTCCCTCCCCAAACTTCTATTTTCACTGCCGAATGTTATGGTATTTACAAAGCCCTTGAATATATCCTTATTATGAAACTGCCTAAGACCATAATCTTCACGGATTCTATGAGTGCATTACAAGCTTTGATGAAATTCCCACTTAAAAGAAATGCATACACGCCTCTTATAATACAGATCCGAACAAAACTTACGAAGTGTGTGGACAGAGGATATTCTGTTTCGTTTGCCTGGATTCCTGGTCACAATGGAATAAAAGGAAACGAAAAAGCTGATCAACTCGCTAACGAAGCAATCATAGATGGCGATATGTTTCCATTTAAAAATTACCCTCAGGATCTTGCTGCTCTTGCAAAAATAGATTTGCATCATGCTTGGGGTGAAGCCTGGATCAGTAGTGCACGACTTAAGGGCAAATACTTCCATAATTTTCAACCTGTAATCCCAGCGAAGCCCTGGTTTGTTAAGGCTAAACTTAGTAAACGCGCAACATCTGTTTTGATACGAATGAGGCTGGGTCACATGTGCACTCCTGCACATCTTGCTCGGCTCCGTATTGTTGACTCTGATATGTGCGATTGCGGAGAAGATGTTGGTGAGATCAATCATCTTATTTTTAATTGTGCAAGATATGATCACGCACTGCTATTCCATGATCTTATTGACCTCCGTGTCCCACTACCTACTAATATATTCTGTTTACTATATACTCAATCAATTTCTATTTATAAAGTGTTAGCTTCCTACATAGAAGCTAATGATATCAAATTGTAATATATGTATATAATATGCAAGTAACTATACCTATTATGTCCTCTACCTCGTCTGACCCTATCCTTTTTCCCGTAAATCCGTTTTCGCAATTATTGTTCTAATCCTACCTCGTTTCCCCGTTTTATTATAATTGTAAATAATAATGTGCGCTAATATACTACACCATAAGAAGAAGACTCAAAATTTTGAAGAAATTATAATTGAGTTGAAGACATTTATTGAAGAGAGAAACTTCACATAAGAAAATTTCGCAAATGACACGACACTGGCAAATGCTGACGCGCGACGCCATTTTCCCGCAAAAAGGGATTAAGAAAAAAAAAAAAAAAAAAAAAAACTTCTTTTCTTTGAATTGAAAGATCATTTGAATTTATAAGAGACTACCCGGCAGTCGAAGATTTGTAATATAGTCCAGGACTTATTTCTTTGTACCATAACACACTGACTTTGTAGAGCAGGTTTAAATCCACACTTAGTCCACATTTTGTAATAAGGCAGAATAATACAAATGATTGGATAATCATTTTTTATAAATTCTAAATAAAACGTTATTTCATCTCCCATAATTTATTATTTAAGAAATAACTATTAATATTATTATTATCTTAGCCATCTATTAAGAATAATAATAATAATGTTTAATGATATTAAGAATTTATATGCCTGCTAAGGCAGAGTTTTGATGTATTTCTACTAAGTTATAACATCTTAGCATAACTAATGACCCAATTTTTTAAAAATTATCATATTTTAAAAATAAAAGTCATCAAAAGCAACATATGTAAAATAAAGAGGGCTGACCTTAATTAAAAACACCTCCCTAAAGAAACTTCAATTTTTTTACTAATAGCAGCACAGGCTGATGTAACAAAGTATCAAGCAACGAAAACGAAAATATGGTAATTATCCTGATAATAGTTTTAATTGTTACTATTATATAAAACTAACATGACACATATGGCTTTCTTATGCATTACGATAAGATTCAATTTCAAACATTTTTGTACCTATTATGTTTAAAGATTGTGATAAGTAGGAATAGCTGTCACAAAACTATTTATTTATACTCTTGAACTTCTATGCTTATAGCAGAAGAAAATTAGTAATCTTGGTTGCTGTATCTCTATTCCGTATAGTACCTACCAATATTTCTTTATGAGACCGTGATTAGAATTAGAAGATTCGTATAAAAATTAAAGTCACTATCAGGATAAAAAACATAACATTATCTGAATGTGTCGACCAGCACTCGTTTGATTCCTGAAAATTAGACAAAGTTATTAGAAGAAAACATGTACATAAGAAGCACAAGTTGCTATTTGTGAAATATCCCTATTTAACAATATGTACTCGTTTTCAAGAGTCATCCCGAATCGTCTCGAACGTAGATTTGATGACTTCCAGCCTCCCGAACAAGCCGGTTTCCGAAAAGACTACAGCACCATAGACCACATCCATACGCTGCCGCAAGTTATACAGAAGACCGAAGAGTATAACTGCCCTTATGTTTAGCGTTTGTGGACTATGAGAAAGCCTTTGATTTGATCGAGACGTGGGTGGTGCTAGAGTCTCTCCAGCGTACCGTATTGACCATCGGTATATCGAAGTGTTGAAGTGTTTATACGCCACCATGTCGGTCCGAGTACAAGAGCAAATGTCGAAGGCGATTCCATTGCAAAGAGGCGTGAGACAGGGAGACGTTATCTCTTCGAAACTGTTCGCTGCCACATTGGAAGACGCCTTCAAGCTCTTGGAATGGCAAGGATTCGGCATCAACATCAACGGCGAGTACATCACTCACCTTCGGTTTGCCGACGATATTGTGGTCATGGCAGAATCGATGGAAGATCTCAGCACGATGCTCGAAGGCCTCAACAGAGTTTCCCTAAGGGTGGGCCTTAAAATGAACATGGACAAGACGAAAATTATGTCGAATGCCCATGTTGCGCCCGCCCTCATATCAATTGGGAACTCGACTCTCAAAGTTGTTGACCATTACGTCTACCTATAGGACATTCAGTCCAATTAGGTAAGTCCAACTTTGAGTGTTTTTTAATTATTATTTTTTTTTAATTGAGAAAGAGGCCAATTCTCGAATCCAACTCGGCTGGGCAGCGTTCGGGAAGCTTAGAGACGTCTTCTCGTCGAAAATACCGCAATGTACCGTCCTATGGCTGCGATGATGATGAACAATATGTATTTTGCTCATTTCAGGCAAATATCTACCCACATATACAATAGTATGGGTGATCGTATCATGAAGACTGCTATCACTGTCCTCCAGGAGTTGATGGTGAAGTTTGGTGAGGTTCCAGAATATGAATGCGTTGCCCAGGTATTTTTTTTAACAAATGTTTTAAGTTCTCGAGCATTATGTTTGAATACAATGTTTTCTCTCCTTTTATTTATGAGCTGGCGGTGTAACTGATCCAAATAAAAGCTAATCTCCGAATTCACAGAATGTAATTCTGTGAATTCGGAGCCTAGCTCCCATTGTGTGGATACTGTGATTTTCTGTCAGTCCTTGCTTCTGGGTAAAGTGTAGTTCATGTTTTTGGAATTGATGAGTAATTCCAAAATAAATGATATAAATATAGAGCAAACAAGTACAACTCTTGTTTTGGGCAATTAAATTATTGTTATTCTTACATTTCTTATTAATAATAATAGTATAGTGTGTCCCTTTGGGAAAATATTGAATTAATGTTAATTATTTTCTGACCCCACTGCTCATCATTATCATTATCACCATCTCAGCCATAGAATGTCCACTGCTGGATATAGTTTTCCCCCATTAATTTCCACAAGGACTGGTCTGAATCGGCCTGCATCCAGTCTTTTTCTTACGATCTTAGTCAGCTTGCCATCCTCAATCATATTTAGCACAGCTCCATCCATTTCTCAAAGAAGGCGAGTGCCTCTCCTGCGCGTCGCCTCGGGGGTGCGCTCATTATTCAATCCTAGTCCACTTTCCACCCCTTGATTCGCCTTAGCACTATTCATACAATCATCTGAAAGAAGCATGTTGTAAGGGGTTTTGCTAAAATTTTACAGCGGGCCGCCTGCCTGACTAACCCTCCTTGTGAATGCTATTGTTCGCAGTTGATAGTGTAGACTTCTCAGAAGGTAATGCGGGCAGCAGTCATAATCTCCCAGTATTTTAAATTTACAAGGTAATAAATGGTGCGGTGTTACAGTCGGGGCCGCAGCACCAGGCGGTGTTCGAGTACCGGTGCGGGGCGCGCGGGCAGGTGAGCAAGGCCGTCGCGCGCTCCAAGAAGGATGCAAAGCAGGAGGCGGCGCGCGCCATGCTGCTGATCTTCGCCGCCAAGGGCATCGCGACCGTGCCCCCGCCATACGCATTGCCGGGGGCGCCCTCGGCCGTGCTCCCGCGCGACCCTCCCGAAGCGCCGTGCGAAACGGTGGCTAAAGAGGGTGGGGGTGCGACGGTGGACGTGCGCAGCTACGTGGCGCTGGTGCGCGAGCTGTGCGAGGAGTACAAGCTACCGGCGGTGGAGTACGAGCTTGTGGGCGACACGGGTCCCCCGCACATGCGCCAATTCACCATCCGCGCAAGCATCGACCGCCACACGCGCCTCGCCACCGCCTCCACCAAAAAGGCGGCGCGCCAGCTCGCCTCCGAGGCGCTCTACCACTACCTTCGCGAAAACTTGAAGCTCACGCACGACTTCAGCGTTGTGCGTACCGTCTAGATACTTAATATAGATATATATTTTTTTTTAAGTATTATAAGTTTGCATTTGCCAACTGTCTCACTTGATGTTAAGCGATGACGTCATCTAGTCTAGGATGTAGTACGCAAGCCTCGAAACATATTCACTCGGGATTCGAAGATTCCAAGATTGTACCTATCAAGAAACACAGATTCGGTCAACAAGTTCCATTCCTCTGTATAAGACGCATCATACTAAGGTGGAATATCTACCTATTTCAAATAGGACGGTGGAATTAAATTATTTACGTAATTCCAGTGTGCATTCTTCGAAACGGATGCGCTATCCATTAGAAAAGCCACCGGTGCATATGTTCTACTGACTCGATATTCAGGGACAATGCGGTCGAAGATGCGATCACGGTAGACCTAGAACGTTAGAAATAGGAGTAGAACCCTCGAAGACTGTTGCCCGATCATGCTACGCGTTCAGTGACAAATTTTCAAACTCGAGGGCGGTAGCCAGCCAGGCGGGCACCCGAGCGCCTCTCCCGTGCTGGGAGCTCGATAACGGGGTCACCTACGCCGGAAGCTCGAACCGTCGGCGTCGATCTGCCGGCGGCTATCGTCGCTTCGCTTGGCTGCGTACCCGTGACGGGGACGGGTCTCACGAGCATGTTGCGTGTTGCAGGAGGAGGCGCTGGCGCGCGCGCATGAAAAGGCGATGGAGCGCTACCGCGAGACGCGCCCCGGCCACGCGCAGCGCCCCGACCTCACGCAGCGCCCCGCCGATTTCCACCTCGGTCTGCAGCAACAATTCGGTATCCCCTCCATGCGCATGCCACCCCTACTTCTACCCATGCCCGCCCGCTCATCACTTGCTATTTGTGCCTAATCCTGGTCAAGTGTCTTCTCTTTTTCAAACAAACTTTCGAAATACTTCTGCCATCTCTTCCAACAAATATTTTATTTTTTATTTTTATTTTACATGGAAAACAAACAGCTTTATTTCACAAACGATTGTAGGTTCATGATGACAAGTTTACATTTAGCCTTAAATAGTTTTCACTTTTGGAACTAGAAAAAACAAGCGACCCTTATAGATAACGCGACGAGATAATAAAAATAATATAATTTAATAGGAGTACTAATCACATGCTGACTATCGAAGTGTTATAGTTATGTGTCACATAAATCAATCATTGTACATAATAACAGTAATGAGATGTGAATATATTTTTTTTTTATCCCAAGTGTCATGGGTGTTTTATACTTATTTTATTCTTACTTTTCGTCCTATTTTTTAGCGATATTTTTATAAAAAGTTCATCGAAGAAATCTTTAGAAATCATGTTCTTAAATCCATTTTTATTTAGCATGAATAGATCACAACGATCAGAGAAATTTAAGTTAAAGTTATTCATATTCTTCTCCTTTTATAATACTTCTATCATGGCCTCGATTTCGGTTCAGCTCTGAAGTAATATTTCTTCCGAGAGCAGTTCTAATGGATTTCCTGAAAAATCAAACATTAGGCTGGAAAACATCAGTGTCAAATTTATTCTTTTGCTCATCCTTTTATTCTTGCGAATCATTATCTGGACTATCACATTCAAGCTTTTATATACCCCTTGCTTCGCTTACATCATGCGTCGTCCATTGTACCTTTTGGTTATCTTTTGTAGCTACCAATCCGACCATGCTTTTTCTTTTCTCACCCAGTCTTGCATACATCTTGATCTATTTACATATTATTTTACATCCTTCAGTTTCGCCTTTATGCAACTCATGTGGAGTTGCAAAAACTTTGATAGCAGCATCTACTAATTTGCTAATTAAAAATGAAAAAATATTTACGAGCGACATATATATACCGATTTTGATGTTTCTTTTTTGTTTGATTAAGTTGGCAAGATTAAGGTAAGCAATCAGTTCCGTTTGGAATTTGCTTACCCTATCACAAAATATATCCACATGTGGGTTTTAAGTGAGAAAGCCAAGTCTTAGTGTTATCTATATTTATCTATTATATTCAAATGTTACGCTCTACACCGCCAGTCAATAATTATATCGCATACCGTACCTATCCGTATCGATGGCATAAATATTTATAGTGCATACCTACGGCTAACGATCTGGATATCGAATAATTATGTAAACCGGATAATGACGACCACCGAATTCAAATAATACGGATAGTAAAATACTTCTTACAATTTTAATGAGGAAGTATACAATAATAACCCATAAAACTAACAGTTTATATGCAATAGCTAGGTCTATATAGCCGTCTGTAGCAAGGCGAGACGAGTGGTGTAGCGTAGTGGTGTATAAAGAAGGTTCGAGCGGAGTGTCGTTACCTACAGAGGAGGACATGCGCTCGATGGCGCTGCAGGCGGCGGAGAAGGGCGGCGAGGAGGCGCTGGGGCGCGCGCTGGTCGCACTGGGGCTGGATTGCACGTGGGAACTGCTGGAGCGCGAGCACGCGCGGCCGCTGCACGTGGTGGTGATCGGGCGCTCGGCGCCGCCGCTCGCTTTCGCGGGCGACACGCGCGACGCCGCCGCCGACGACACGCTGGCCTACCTGCGCCTCACTCTGCCCACCTTTCCCTCTCTTTCCACCTTCGCCTCCACTGCGTAGCCATGTGTCGTCATAGTGTCAATAAAGTATATTTTTTTCAAAATTGTTTTCATTACAATAGAATAAATATATAGAAAACCTGTACATTTATTGCGTGAATATAATATAGCTAAGTAGGTACTTAAGAAATCTTAAGCAGCCAATTGAATATGATCAGTCAACAACCCCGGAAAGTGATTGTAGGAGTAAAACTACATGTAGATAATAGTGAAGTTAGTTCGTCGCATAAATTGTAGATGGCGCTTACCGATGAGCAATTAACTTTCTGAATCGCGGTGTCGAGATTCTCCGTGTGTACCATGTACGTCTTAAAATTAAAATCATTAAAAGCCGAGAACCAAGAGTATCTGACTGTCAATTTCTTGTTCAAACCCTAACCTACCTCAACGGCTGATGAAGTTCTGCTGCGCTTGCGCCGGTTCGTTCATGGTCCTTCGAGCCGGATTCCGATAATACGGCGGCGGAACCGATGGTAAATTTTTTTGTCTACGGAGCTTTGCGGGACGGTGGATTGCCGTTGCAAACTGGAAGCCTGTCGGAGCCGTGCAGCGCAGTTGCATTATTGCAGCGTCTAACAGTGCTCGAAGAGTGCTGAAGGCATTGTAATACGTGGAAAAGTGCTGTGGGAGCAACTCAGGCAGCTTTCGACAACGATACATATCGCTGTCAGGAATAGACATCGAAGCCGAGACCCAGTATCGAAGGTATCAAGAATATCGTCATCAGCCAATCATCTACAGCCGTGCTGAAACCCAGCAAGGCCAACTACTGCAGACGGTGCTGGAAGTGCCGTCATCCCTGACGTCACATCGGAGCGGATTTGACAAATGACTGTGCAGTCATTCAATGTCAACGTCAAGTGAGTGAATGAAAAATAAAAACGTTGTCTCTAAAGCGATGGTCGTCATCGAAATACAGTCCCGGATCGACCCCAAGGTGAAATTTCCGGTGAAGGCACATGTGCTTAACTGCATATAGTTAGGTACCTTTCTACGGAGTACCGCTGCTAGTGCCTCTATTATGCCTACGGATTCTACTTGGATAGAGTTATACATACCGAGGGCAGTACCAATGTGTATGTTTAGGTCCTCTGAGAATGCACCTGCTCCTGTTCCTGCTGTCATTTTTGAGCCTTCAGTATATAATGTAAACTCTAAGGCTTTCACGGCCGGCGTTGTATGTATTGCTTCCGGGCTGTTTGGCCGTGGTCTAAGTGAAACTTGTGTTCCAGACGTTTCGTCGATCACTGCGGTCGACACCTTCAGTGGTTCAGGTCCGAGCGGCGACAAGAGCGTAGAACTCTCCTTCGCGGCGTCTTCTCTGTAACGCTGTGTAACACAGAGATGTCGTCGCGAGAGGAGAACGACAAGGAGACAAATTGCCTTATAAATAGCCATAATATAAACGCCAAATAGCTTGACACTGTTGAATGGGGGCCATATTTAAAACAAAACTAATTTTTAATATTTGTTATTGTGGCAGATGCCACAGATGTAGGTAGGTATAGATTTCGATTTATGAAGAAGAATGGAAAAGAAAACCTTTGTAATTAAGTAAAAAAAAAACTCTTTTTGTTAAAATGTAGGTATGTATGATATTATGTAGCATTAAATATAT
This sequence comes from Apeira syringaria, assembly GCA_934044485.1. Taxonomy (NCBI): domain Eukaryota; kingdom Metazoa; phylum Arthropoda; class Insecta; order Lepidoptera; family Geometridae; genus Apeira; species Apeira syringaria. The sequence goes on along the minus strand of OW203662.1, from coordinate 12,049,720 downwards.
AAACCTACCTACTAATTTGTAAGGAACCTGTAGTGTTATTTCTCCTTAAAGAGAACAACTCTACTGGACGCAAAGGCGCATTGCTATTATAAAAGCCATAGGCGCGCTGTCATATGAAAAACTCCAATCATAGTTTTCTTCGTTTCCACTGGCCCTCAGCTCTGGAAACTTTTATCTTCACCAACCAGACCACCTACTAGTTCCCAGCTCGCATCGATGCCAATCGACGTCGGTCTATTTATAGGAGAATTCCAACTAAACGAGTTTCACAAAGAAAAATGGGAACATGTTTCCGTTTGGGCTTCCTTTCCCGAGTCTGTGTTTCCCGATATGTACAATCCTGGAGTCTTCAAGTCGCGAGTGAATAGGTACCTTCTAGGTTTGCGTGCTAAATCCTAGACAACGTCATCACTTAACATCAGGTGAGACAGTTGTAAAACACACTTATATGTAAAAAAAAAAAAAAAAAAAAGTACCTACACATATAATGCTTTGTAATAATTAGACGCGTTTAGGCCTCCTCTAAGCACTAAGCACCATAGGTTGTCTGAAGAGCCGGTTATCGCAGAGATTTTAATAATTGATGCATCCCCTTTGTATTCGGATATCTCTGTGTATACACAACCTTTCTTAAAGATCTTTGCATAATATCCTCAATTAGGTGCGTAGCAACATAATTTGTAAAACTATTTCTAAATTAGCTATAAATAATAGAAAATAGATTTTGTTTAACCTCGAAAAAGCAAGATATCGTTCCACCTCACTCCCCCGCTATCGAGCGAGAAAGAGTCGGCCGAAGGAAACGGCGCTATCGGACACGAGGGGCCTGCGCGGGGAAAGGGAGAACATCTTCGTACCAGCCGCGACTTATGCGCTTGGTAAGGTTGCAGCTACATTACCATCGGATGCAGTTCGTTCCTGCTATTTTGCAAGTATGCAGAATGTGATCGTATCTTCCGAATGCAGAAAGGTGCTGTGAGAGTAATGGCAAACATTCCTCGGGACGACTCGGCTAGGCCTCAATTTACAAGACTGGGTATTTTGACCCTTCCCTGTCTTTTAATACTCCACATTGCACTATGTATCCGTGAAAACCTGCATACATTAAAAAAACGTGGAGACAATCATATATACAATACTAAAAATCCCACACACACTTACAAAAACCGCAAAAACGCCGTTTGTAATGGGGCCAGAGGTTTACAACCGATTGCCAATAGACATCACAGAAACAAGTGACACAGCTTTCAAAAGTAAACTTAAAGTTGGCTCATACAAAAGGCTTTTTACTCCTATAAGGAATTTATGGAAATTCAAAAATAGCTTGCGTAATTCCACGCCCAAATTATTACAATTATTAATTAATTAAATTATTATTATGAACTATTATTAATTTATGGATTACTTATTTATTTAAATTATCTTAAGCTGACACATTGACAATAATCTCTTATTTGAGGAACATTATGATGGAAATATTTTTTCCTAGGTAGTTATGTACTACTAATATAATTGTATTAAATTACATAAATAACATGTAATTGTCTTGACTGGAAATTGACTTGTAATAAATATTATCAATAAAGTTGTCTATGTCTTATCCTCTAAGGCCATGAAAACTTTAGGTTTCATGCTCCGAGTAACCGAAGATTTTAAAACAATCAATACTTTAAAGATTCTATATTGTTCATTGGTCAGAAGTCATTTGGAGTATACATCACAAGCTTGGAACCACTGTTACGATAAGTACATTAATATACCTACTCGAGAGACCACAAAAAAGTTTCTGCGATTTGTAAGATATAAGGAAAGTTGCACTGACTATGCGCATTGGACATTTTTCTATTAACTGGGAAAATACTACTAATAATATAAATGTGAAAGTTTGTGAGTATGGATGTAACCATATATAACATAGGATGTATGTTTGTTACTCTTTCACGCAAAAACTGCTGAACGGATTTTGATGATATTTGGAATACAGATAGTTCATATTTCCATATTATCCATTAAATAGTTGTTATGCCTATGCTTGCGGCGTTCGCGCTGCTTGTTTTGGTTAAGTCCAGGCCTTCTTTACTCATCCCGTGATGGGTAGGGAGGTTACGGTCTTGGAGGAAGCGCAGGTCGTGATGATCCTCAAGGCAAGTCTGGCGATTACCTTCTCGCGGTGCTGCCTGTTCTTGGTCTAATTCCCTCTGAAATAGACGTAACTAGACATCGCCCGGCGCCTCGCGTGTCTTATATCTATGTAAGTTTATTTATATCCATTTATTTATGTATGTTTATTATATTCAGGCCGGGACTGCTCCCGATAGGCTTTGCTCGCCAAGCCGACGAGGAGCGGTCCACTTGACGGTAGGTTGCGGTGCTGCAAGGCACTGCAACTGAGGGGGGCAGCGGCGCCGTGTTGGACGGTGCTGCAGCTGAGGAGGCGCTGCGGCGGGAGTGATTCAGTTCGTCTCCTGCTGTGGCGCCAATGTGGCCGCTGTCGGAGGGTGGCGGCCGAAGCGGCTGCTACATCTGGCCCATCGCAGGGGAGCACGAGCGTCGGATGTGGGAAGTCTGGCGTTCCCTGCACTGTGTGGTCACCGGGGTGGTGCGGTCGTGCTCTTGGTCCCGGCACGGTCGCGAGGGGGAAGGTCATCCTCCCCCCTGGAGGGGTCCGGAAACGGACGGCCGTGTTGAGGGCGCGGTATGCAAATGTACCCCGCGCTCCCTCCGTATAGCGGCAGGATGGACACCGTGGGTTTTAGTCGGTAGTGGACCCTGGCTGCTGTGGGTGCAGTTAGGGTTGGAGGCCATAAGGCCCCCCAGGGAGCGGTGATGCTCGAGCGAACCCGACACACCCCGCCTACTTTCCCGGTAGGTGGAAGAGCGTAAATGCATTTCGCCCACGTAAAAAAAAAAGGCTTATGTTTATCAATATCACCGTTTTTCTTCACCAGGCGGGTAAAATGTATGAAATTTGGTGAGTAGATACTTTAAGTCCGGGAATAACACACAGGCTACTTTCCTGATCATCATCATCAATCATCACCACGATGGATTTGGATGAAATTTTGAACATAGATAGCCTATACTCTGGATTATCACATAGGTTTATTTTCATCATCATCATCACCCTGCGGGTAAAACGGGTTTGAATGAAATTTGCTATGTAGGTTGATACTTCAGGTCCGGGAATAACACATAGAGAGGCATATCATTTTCATAATCATCGTAAATCATCACCACGCGGGTGAAACTGCGGGGAGCGGCTAGTATTATTATAATGGTCAATATCTTCAAAAATATATCCATGGCGCAAAGAAAGCAAACAACAACCAATATTAGGCCGAGACGGAGATAATTTAATAAAATACAATAACCCAAACAATGAAATCTTTGCTCAAGAGTGATACAGACTTCACTTACGTGATCGCAGATCTAATGTCAACTCGAGTGCCGTTTTAGAATAATACGCTACTCAAGTAAGCTATGATTATAGAATCTTGACTCGAGTTTAGTTCTAGAATAAAATCTCGACTTGAAACTAGTTTTAAGTTTAGATTAATGACTGAGCGTCATTTTAGAACACGGGCCCTAAGACAGCAGGTAAGGGCTCGATGCGGGCCGTTAAGTTAAGATATAATAGCATAACAGAATTGCTTGCAAATTCTACAAACGAATTTACGAAAATATCCGAGCCACTGTTGCTTTCTTGACCCTACACCTGCCAGTTATAGCTGTAGGATGTCGACTACTGCCTCCCCAATTGAGCTCCACACTGGTTAGAAGCAGTCCTGGTCAGGTCGTCACACTACTTTCGCCAATCCGAGATCTCCACTAGATAATTTCAACTCTTTGAAGTCACTCAATTTCATTTCAACTTGATAATTTTCTGGGAACTGTTGGTAACTTGCGTTCTTCTATGTACTTCCATTTCTGATTTGTTGTAAAAAACCTCAAGCTTAGCGTTTTCAGAAACTTTCGAGCTTGCTTATAACTGTTATAAGGCTGTATAACAATAATAAAAAATACACTGGATCCTGTCTCACAGAGATTGGCATCTTTCAAGCATTAGGTTGTGGAGTGGGCCACCAAATAAAATGTGGTTACATTGAAATTATACTTTATTATTCTTATAATTAAAAAATCTTGACAAATAGAAAAAAAATGTCAACAGGAAACATAAATAGGAAAATTAACACCTTGGCCTATGTCAGGCCAACTGGGTGCTAACTTTCCTATTTATTAAGACAATCCATTCATATATAATGCAATAGTTGTTCAAATGTTATCATAAATAAACTTGATATTCCGCTAAAATAACAATTGCATCTCCCTTGCATTGTATACAATTGAATTTCGATAAAAAGTAGATTAGTGTGTAGTAGATCTGTGTAGCCATTACAATTATACTCCAAGTAGAACTAGCAAAACTAGAAAAAACGATGATCATTGTCAATCTATGAGGAATGTGTTAGTAGAATTGATATGCTGGTAGGTAGGTACAATATGTTTTACATATTTGATAATATATGTATCTATTCTTAGGTGATTCGATGGCCCTAATTCTGTTAATCAGTCGTGCTAGCTAAAACTCAGATTCATTCAGACAAAGATTTTTTAAATCCCTGCATTTCTAGAACTTTTAAAACTATCATGATCACCCAACACAATAATATTATTATCCCCATTTTGTGGGGATATTTATACCAGAATATAATTGTACCTGTCTGCTGTCGACCATTGATGTACATGTGATTTTTCAGTCCCATTTGTAATAGTGGTACTCCACAATTCCCAATATATCACAAAAACAACACATGTATATAAATATCTTACAAAATTACTGCATTTTTGGCAACTAAAAAATAAAAAATCTAACAAAGGAATATTTAATTACTGAAAGGTGTACTCTTTACTGAATTGAATAAGGGAGTCAGATCAAAACATTGAGGTGTTCCGGATGTTTGGAACTGAATAATGTTGCAAATGCATCAATTAGATGCGGAACATTACTTATCTCTTTGTTCATGTGATCTGCATGATCTCAGACAGTTTGTGGCTGAAGTTCATGCAATTCATTTGTGTAATGTATGTATATGTGACCCATGAACATTCTTCTTATTATTAAAGTAATTCACTTTGAATACAGATGGACAAATAAAAAAATATGGAACAGTATCCTAGAGCATTTAGCTCAGCAACTCGTGAGCAATTTATCTGGACATACATCATAACATTTTCATCATGAAAATAACAGATGAGGTACACAGACAGTATATAAGTATGTATGTATTGCTATGGCCATATCTTTAACTATAGTAACGTTTCGCTTAATGCAATGCACATTAGTTTTGTGAGTAAATGGACAGTGTGCTTGAAACTAACAAACTTTCAATGCATAAGAAGGTAATTTGTTACACAGCAAGTTATTTACTTTGATTAAAATGGCCTTTGTGTCTGTTTGCCTCTTGTACCCTTACTTATTCTTCAATCACTTAGAGTATGTTAATGTTCTAGGTCAGCATGTAAGGGAAGTCATACAAAATGATGAAAAGACCTGAAGAAGTGTGCGTGTGAAAATGAAGAACTAACTCTAGCGACCACTAAACACTCAATTTCAATACAGAGAAATATAGAGTACATAAACAGGCCTCACATCAGTCAGAGTCCTCCATATCTGAAGAGTTGCGCAATTTGCGTGTGCTGACTAAATTCTGAATCCAAGACGTAGATTTTTGCGCAGCTGCGCGGCGCGGCGTTCGGCGCTGCTCAGGTGGCGGTGAAGGCTCCGACGCGGGGGCCTGAGCCCGGTTCCGGCCCCGGCCCCCACGGCCTCTTGGCCCCGCCGGCGAACCGCGCGCGGCCCGCCCACGTCCTCGTCCACGCGTCGGCTCCAGCTCCTCATCGTCGCTCGACACAACCACGATCGCTTTGCGCGAGTTGGTGTATGGAGACGCGACGCGCTTGGACGTCGCCTGCGGAGTCAACTTCACGATAGGCACGAGAAGCTTTGGGGCGGCGGCGGCGGCGCGTACTGATGTGTCCACCACTGCAGTCAACTTGTCATCTTCAGTAGCATCCAGTTCGGCCTTACACTCGCGGATGCGCGCCGCGATCTCGTCTTCTGTCTCGGCATTAGAGTCTAGCAGTGAAGATACGAAGTGCCGCTTGTGTGCATCAAAGGTGCGACGAAACACATCGTCATTGTGCTTTAAAGTAAAATCACGCACTGACTCCGTAACGAGACGCACTGAAAGCACAGAGAGGCGCTTTTCGGGTGGTTGTGCCAGAAAATACGCGCGCATCAATGCTTCCACATCGACAGCCTGCGCTGCAACTCCTGTCATGTCTGCCTCCTCTGTGGGATCACGTTCCTTACGCTCTCGAACTTTCTTTTCTCTTTTCATATTGAGTACATCATTAGGATTTGCTATAAGTCCACTAAAGTTTTGGCCAAATCTGGCTTTGTTAAAATTTTGACCTTCATGTTCATAGAACACATTTAGTCGCACTAATGGCAATTCTGGTTGCTTAGGGTTCTCACTTCTTACTGCTTCTTTAATGGCTTCATTGACTTTCAGTTTCAAAAATTCTTGTACCTTTTCATTTTCATTTACAGATTCATCACCCAAATTCTCTTCTGAGAGTACAATTGTTTTGAAAATAAATGGCCTAACAGTTTGCAGGGGCAGTGGAGTTACTGTAAAGTCTCCTTTGTGAATCTGCAAGAGGCCACAATGTTTGGGCAAAGCCTCCCCTGCTGCCATGGATGTTGCCACAGTACTTCCAGGTTGCAGCACAAAAAAGCTATCTTTTTCTACTTTTTTTCCCTGCATAGGAAACATTTGACAGTCATGCTCATGACCCCACACAACTAGGTCCAAAAACTTGGGCAAAACATCCTCTCGTATGTAGTTACCTGGTCCTCTGTCAGCTCTATTTTGATGCAACACTAACAAATTAAACCAGTCGAGAGTTTCATCAGGTCGTTCCATTTCAACTTTCTGCTCTGCAAACAGCCGAGTTAGTCTTTGGTCTTTTAGATGACTAAGACCATACAAAGCAAGTCTAGTGCCTCCTTTCTGCATCAGGACTGGGGAAATCCGTACATGTGTGTAGTCAGTCCATTTACCAAAATAGTTAACAAGTCCAGATATAGAGAGAATGTCAAGGGAGCTAATGCTTCCCTGTCCTACCGGGTCGTCGTGATTTCCATGAATAGACAAAATAGGATACGAAATATTCAAGTTAGGATCTTCGTAATTTATATTTCTTGAAAAATTTTCTAACTGATCAGACAATAGCTCCACGTGCACCGGCTTGTCTCCGAGACAGTACTTACGGATGATCTCAGTACATTTGTACATACAGTTAGGCGAAGGCTTGGCATGGTCGAACAGGTCTCCGCCCAATAGGACCATATCGACATCATACTGAACAGCCAAAGATAGAACTTCTTCGAATGCAATGAAGCTGTCCTCGCCACGGACGGGATCGTTCTCCAAGTGTCCTAAATGGATGTCTGAAGCTATCAAAACACGTAGTGTGTCTTCAGGAGACCACGTGCTAGCATCACTCTGCACCATTGTCCAAAATATATGGTAAAATATTAATTTACTAGAAAGTTACCCGGTTAAACAATACAACCAAAGTCAACACGGACGCTTCCTTTGCTTGCTTGTTACCTTCACCGCTTTTTTTTTGACAGTGACATTAAGCATGCTGTAGACATATTTTAAATGTTATAGAAAACCTTTTTTTTTTTAAATTAAGGCTTCTGTGGCTATCTGTCACCATTTCGCCAATGTTCGTAACCATTCGTGTTAGATTTACTTTTATAAACCATGTGAAGTGAAAGAATTAAGATCAGTGAATATAGATAATAATATTATACTCAAAAAGTGAGAAGATCTTTCCCAGACGTACAAACAGTTCTTACGTACAAATTGTTTGAAAGAATAAGCTTCCGCGAAGCATGTAGTAACTCCTGGGGGGCTACCACCAACTCTAATAGCAGTATTATTGTAATCTTACTTTGAATTTTCGTACCACAAGGCCACATAAGCAATGTTACTTTAATGTTGTTTAGACTAAGCAGTTTTGTGACGTAAAACTCCATTTCGTTCACTCAAAGCGTACCATGAGCTGACTTAACAGCGAGTAATATTGTTTTATTCCTGCTCTAATGTCAAATTTAGCCATCATAAAAAAGTTGCTCTTTCGCCGCGGAAACAACATTACTTGTGATGTTTTATAACAAAACAGCATATTTGAAGTAAAGTGAGTTATTTTTTGTTATTCTGGTGAATGTGGGGTATTTTCATTATTATCCGTATTGAGTTTGAAATAACGTTAATCGATGTATTTTTTTAAATACTGTATAGATCTAGAGTTTGACCACTATCTCACTTGATGTTGTTCTAGGATCTAGTTGTCTCTCTGGGAGGCACTGACCTCTCCTTGCCGGTCGTCTTAGCCAAGATGGTCGGTGATGAGAGGTCGTGGGAGGCGGTCGCCTCCTTCTGTGAAACGCTGAGAGGGCCGGGGGTGCTAGATGCGGGGGCGTCTGGCACCCCCCAAGTATGAGCCCTCCGAGGTGGCGATGCCCTCGATGTGTTCCCGAGGGCATCGTGCACGAGGGGTGAGGGAGGAATCCCTCCCCGAGGTGGGCCCGTCGCAAGGCGGGCAGCGGCGTCGACGGGAGCTGCGGATAGTGCGCAAGCGGAACCGTGCCCCCCGTCACTTGCCGACGACGGAGGAACACCCCGGGGTTTTAGTGGGTACACTCGCCACTCTGGTGGGGACTCCCACATAACCACCGTGCCTCCCCCGGCCGGTGGTATCCATAAAGGATTTCCCCGAGTCAAAAAAAAAAAAAAAAAAAAAAAGGGTCTAGTTTGGAGGGATCTATTGTAGGCAGTAGCTCTGTGATTATTTTAAAACTCCCACGAAACATCGAGCTGCCGCCCAGAAACACGACGTGCCCTGCAGCAAAAATTGTAAAAAAACCTCTTGACCCACTTGAAATTCCTTAGACTAGCATATAAACACTGAGACAAAGTAGCTGCATGCACACAAACTTACTTTCTGTTTTCCATTTTTGTATTTATTCAAAACAATATTTATTATAAAATAATAAGATACCAATGCACTACGACACGCAGACACACAGCTTTACTCACACAACGATAAAATCAAATTCACGGACACGTCCCATTGATTTACAAAAAAACCCAAGATGCACAGTCTCGAATAAAAGTAACGCTCGAAACTGTTGCCAAACCCTCACCAATTATACCTACGTAGGTATAGTTATGCTGTAAGCATATATTTTTGCAAATTCAACCATACGCAATTTGTCTAAAGTTGTTTTTACAACGCAGTACTCGAAAAGCAATAAAATTTTACGACCGACGGTATATATATATATATATATTTTTTTTTTTTTTTTTCATAACACATTTGTTTAGTATTTTAAGAGTTTGCAAAATTGTGTTATATACACATAATTATACTTTTATCTAAGCGTAAATATGTTTTTGGGTAGGACATAGGTATATCAATAAAACAAATATTAACTGTTATAATCGTTTATTTATAATAAAGGTATTAATTATTAAAACAGATACGTGTTATAAATTTAAAATTTTAAACGCAAAATAACTCAAAATCAACGGCACGATACACATTAACTTCCTTGAAATAAGTTTAGTTTATTGTAAAGTTGTCTTTTTCAATTAGATTTCAACTCTCCTAGAACACTTCGGCATTTTATCGAGTGCACCTAGACGCGAGCGACGCGAGACTTTTTGAAATGAGCGCACCATTTAGAATGTTGCGCTCATTTTACGCGTACGGTTTTGAGACGTTGATTGTGCATCTTGGGTTTTTTTTGTAAATCAATGTAAAAGTTGGTGGTACGAACCCTGGGGTCGTACCACCAACTTTTACAAAACCATCATGTTTCAAGAACGTCATACTTCAAGCTTAAAGTAATAATGCTCAGATTCGTACCATGAACGTTCTAAAACATTATTGTTTTATTATCGCTAAGTGACGCGATAGAATGAACGAAGAAACATTCCTGCTGTAAGAGCAAACGAGACAACATTATATTTTCATATAGCGTTGTCGCTTTCGCTGGCGTTTTAGACTACGAGTCCACATGTGACGTATGTGGAGGTGTCATTGATTTACAAAAAAAAACCAAGATGCACAATCAACGTCTCAAAACCGTACGCGTAAAATGAGCGCAACATTCTAAATGGTGCGCTCATTTCAAATAGTCTCGCGTCGCTCGCGTCTAGGTGCACTCGATAAAATGCCGAAGTGTTCTTTGACAAATGTTAAGAACATTACGTCATAAATGTTAAAAAAGGATGGGATATCATATTTTCGGTAAGTAAAAGAGTTTATTGATTAGTTTTTGTTGTTTTTATGACTGAATATATGGACCAATATGTTATTTTGATTTAATTTGTCTAAAAATTTCACTCAACATCTAAGTATAATACGGCAAATTTAAATACCTGCTTTTTCACTGTAAGAACGATCCATTGTGTCCTCCTTTTTATTTTAAACGCATAATAATATTTGCACGCCTGCTTGCAGGCTGAATACATACTAACCAATATACTTTTAAGACCTTGTACAATACGATGTATTCTTGCGAATAAAACCTTTTGATTTGATTTGATTTGATTTGAAAAAAAACCAAAAATGACCCTGTTCTTGTTCAATGGAGACGATTTTTTTGTTGTGTTTATTTCTTTAATTAATAAGTTTATATACTTTTGAATTTTTTGTATTTAGTTTTTGACAAATATGACTATGTTATATAATTTAATATAGGAAGAGAGGTAGTCAATTTGACTATTTGTTTAATGTTCGTAAATATTATCTATGCTAGGCAAGTGAAGATGTTTACACTATATGTAGTAAAACAAAGGAGATTAATAAGACGAGAGCAGCGCATAAAAAACACAACCAAAGTCTAATTGTGTTTCTTAGTTTTATAACGCGCCTTCCATTTAAATATATTTTCTAGTATTGACATACATTCCCGTGAACAACCTGCTCTATTCAATCACAAAATTAGCCTTATAAAAGCTATTATAGAAAAGTTTATAGACGTTCGTCTACATTATATTGCTAAAAAAACAACAGGAGAGTTGAAATCTAATTGAAAAAGGCAACTTTACAATAAACTACACTTATTTCAAGGAAGTTAATGTATTTCGTGTCGTTGATTTTGAGTTATTTTGCGTTTAAACTTATAAATTTATAACACGTATCTGTTTTAATCATTAATACCTTTATTATAAATAAACGATTATAACAGTTAATATTTGTTTTATTGATATACCTATGTCCTACCCAAAAACATATTTATGCTCAGATAAAAGTATACTTATGTGTTTAGAACACAATTTTGCAAACTCTTAAAATACTAAACAAATGTGTTACGAAAATATCCAACTGACGGTTGTCGGTTGGATATTTTGGTTGAAAAAACAACTTTATACAAATTGCGTATGGTTGAATTTGCAAAAATATATGCTTACAGCATAACTATAACTACGTACGTATAATTGGTGAGTGTTTGGCAACAGTTTCGAGCGTTACTTTTATTCGAGACTGTGCATCTTGGGTTTTTTTGTAAATCAATGGGACGTGTCCGTGAATTTGATTTTATCGTTGTGTGAGTAAAGCTGTGGGTGATTATTGAAACTAACGGCACGCGGTGTTTAAAAGTTTTTGTAAATATATCACAGTCGTAGTGCATTGGTATCTTATTATTTTATAATAAATATTGTTTTGAATAAATACAAAAATAAAAAACAGAAAGTAAGTTTGTGTGCATGCAGCTACTTTGTCTCAGTGTTTATATGCTAGTCTAAGGAATTTCAAGTGGGTCAAGAGGTTTTTTTACAATTTTTGCAGCAGGGCACGTCGTGTTTCTGGGCGGCAGCTCAATGTTTTGTGGGAGTTTTAAAATAATCACAGAGCTACTGCCTACAATAGATCCCTCCAAACTAGACAACTAGATCCTAGAACAACATCAAGTGAGATAGTGGTCAAACTCTAGATCTATACAGTATTTAAAAAAATACATCGATTAACGTTATTTCAAACTCAATACGGATAATAATGAAAATACCCCACATTCACCAGGATAACAAAAAATAACTCACTTTACTTCAAATATGCTGTTTTGTTATAAAATATCACAAGTAATGTTGTTTCCGCGGCGAAAGAGCAACTTTTTATGATGGCTAAATTTGACATTAGAGCAGGAATAAAACAATATTACTCGCTGTTCATAGCAAAGCTCTCTTAAAATTATGGCCACCAAAAAAAGTATTTTTAAGAAGCATTGTACCTAAGGGTATCGAAAGGGACATCTGTAAAAATATGAAATATTTTATTTTGGTTGATGTAACAATTTATAAAGTTTACCCCTTCACCGTTGGATACAACATATTTCCCAGAAAACGTTTGTCTGAAATGTACCATGAGCATTATTCCAATTTGCCTAATACATAAAAACTAAAACACGTGTATTGTATGTTGGTTGCATTGTATGCACCATACAAAATTACATATATCATCCGCTAAAAACATAGAATATGTTAGTAGATAACGAGGACAATATATTAATTTACAGTTAACCTCACAAGTACACACACAGTGCACATTTAAAATATGTACAAATTCGAAAGCTATTATAATTTTCCCCACACAGCTGTCGATCGCAGTGTTACTCATCAAATTAGGTTATGAAAATACTAATGTATTCAGAAGTACATATAAAAAAAGGTTTTTAAATTCAAGCGCATCTATTAATAAATTAATCACGTTCTAGAACGTTTTGTTGAAAACATAACAATGCATATAACATGACCCAAAAAATCAATGGCAGACGTTGCCAAAAGTGAAACAGAATAGAAACAATACTGAAAATGTTGAAAGGGTCATCCAATACATGCCTAGGACGGCGTACGCATAACGTTATATTATATAGCATAATAAGTTACATGAAGTGAGCATCAAAATTACACAGATATTTAGTAATTTGGAACACCAATCATTCGGAGCAGTGACTCGATTCAGTAGAGTTACTCCTCCTTAATGTTCGACACTTTTGATCGTATTAAGAAGGCATTTACATTTTGGCCCCAAGCTGTTAGGTTTTTTCAACAACTACTATTTTTTATTCTATGTGTAGCAGTGAAGCGGGCGTATAGCTACGTGTCGACTAAATAGTCTTGATCCGTAATATCCTTTTACCATAGGAACTTAGGATTTATTTGATTAAGTTTATATGACGTGTCGTGGCATAGTACTCTGATAGGTGACAGTTGTATTTCCAATTGAGCAGTACCGTGGTCAGCCCCCCGATTCAGAACCGTTCGATAACTCAGTTGTCGATCGATTCGATTCGATAACAATCATTTGCAATTCACAATACTCGAACCCACGCCGGATTTATCGAATTCGATCTCGAATCGAAAGTGACGTCATAGCATTCGGTATTCGACTTGTAACGCTATTCAGAATCCTCATATCGAATCTCATATATCGAATGTTCGATTATTATGTTCGGTAACTTATCGATAGCTAGAAGGCAGTCGATATCTAGTTTGAGTGTCTATTTTACTTTCTAGGCAACATACATTACTAATATGTTTTATTATTTGGTTTTACAACAATGATGCAAAGTGATTGAGGACGTGAACAGTCCAATCACGATGAAAAAGCATTGCACCACAGGCTAATTTTGCGTTCTTTGTGGGATGCATCAAATGCATTTGGGCATTTAGAATATAGCCCAGAAAAGCAGGAAAACTTACAAATTCCTGCTGTGTTCTACATAACAACACATGCACACTAGCGCGTTTACCATTGCCAGATGAAGTGGCCTTGAAACCAACAATATTATCGATGGTGACACAGCACATGTAGCTTTGGCAGCTATAGGAGCAGCATTTCAAGTCCGCAGCAATGTTATACGTCGCATTACAGAACAGCTATCATAATAATTGCCATGTGTGAGGCTGTTTCGAAAGTTGCTCTATTTCTTGTTAGTAAGATGAGGGAGAGATAGATTATTGTTTGTAGTCTATCTACACTTAATAATAATAAAAAAATGATGCATATTTCTATTGATATTTTTATTTGAGACTCATCATTGATTACATTTTATCACTTAGAGAATAAAGAATACTGTAGGTACCTACTTATCTTATTACAAGTAAAACAGTATCATAAGTTTGTTATAGAGCTTATAAATAGTACACACTTATAGAGTTATACCTAAATCGGAATGTTAATTATAAATCGTTTGTCACAATAACAATACAAATATGCATGCTCGGCATGCTCGAGGCACAGGGCGCGTGTCTTATCGGAGAACTCTCTAATCTAGGAAATGATTTGTTGGCTATTTGGAGGATAAGTACTTATAGAGGATAAGTTGTTTAGAAGATCCACTAGAAGCCCCGAGTATAATGAATTGCCTGATGTGTCCCAGGCAGAAGTACTGTTTGAAGACTTTGAGCCAGATTTCCTAGTTGTGGTTTAAGATTCCGAAGAAATCCTCACTGAAGCCACGAATGCTGAATCCTTTTATATCTTCTTATTTCTATCTTCTATTTAAGTTTTTCTATTGACGTTTTGTTTGTAAACAAACAACTAGTGTTACCAACTTTTACTTTCCTAAACTCCTAGCAACATCCATCAAATTGATAAATTTGATAAAGTCGTTTTGTTAAAAGTATTATTGAGTTCAGTATCAAAACGCCGATAATATAAAGAAGAAAGATTTCATTTTTTCAAAAAAAGTCATCATGTAAGTCTATATGTCCCACTAATATTAAAAATCTGAAAGTTTGGATGGATGGATGGATGTTTGTTACTCAATCACGCCAGAACGGCTGAACGGATTTGGATGAAATGTGATATCCAGAATAACGCATAAGCTACTTTTCATTGCCATTATCAATCATGTTCAAGTTCTCACTTCTGCCGGCACTCCCGGAGTGCAATCGGTTGCTTTTTTCACCGATTTCACCCGCAACTATATTGTCATCCACGTATGCGTAGCACTTTTTACTGGAGTGCAAACCGCTTGACCGATTTGGTGAAATTTAAATGGAACCACCTCGGAAGTATAACTCTATCCAACAAAAAAAATCATCAAAATCGGTTCATAAACGACGAAGTTATCCGCGAACACACATAAAATTTATATGTTTTCTAAGTTTTGTCATGTAAAACGAAACTAACTTTATAGTGGTTAATTTTATTTATTACTTTTCTACTATATTATATTACTGAAAGCTAACTACTCGATCGATTATTTGGAAATACTTAATAATAACAAATATATATTTAAGTCATCAAAAAACTACCACGTAGAGATGAATAATCTTAAGATAATAATCTAAGTTACCAAATTCCCAGTATGGTGGTAGGGTACTGTCAAGTACCCGCCTGGCCAGCTACCCTCAAGTTTGATAAATTCGAGAGCCAGTATGCTTTTTGGGTCATCTCCGACCACATCGTCACTGACCACCGAGTGAGATAATAGTCAAACGCTAGATCTATACAGTTTAAAAATGTCCCTTTACTCACAACTAATAAAATTTTACTAAATGCTACGTATTTAGTAGAGTTTTGTAAAACTTGGTCACACTTTTACTCCTTCAAAATTTGAATGCCAATAAGATACATAATCATACTTTAAAAATGCACCTCTTTACATAAAGTTGACAATAAGATTGACATTTACAGAACTTTACCTCAGAACGCGTCTTGTAATGAAAACGATAACGATACCTAAATCGAAGCCGAATCGAACGCTCTTATCGATCGTTCTGAATAGCTCGAGATCTGTCGTTCGATACGAGAACGATATCGAACCGAATCGATTCGTTTAGTTATAGAAGGGTTCTGAATCGGGGGGCAGGTGACATTTTGTGGATTCTAGATTTTTCATCGTAGTCCATGTTGACCTGAAAACTGATACCTAGATGGGCTAGCATGGTGATGCCTATACAAACTTACTTACTTCAGGTTTTCATATATGCCCATATATATATTATTATGATTATCTATCGTAAAATCAAGAGTTACATTACTTTTTAGTTATGAACTTACGGTCTGTGAAAATAATTATTAACAAAACAAATTGTTTAGTACGTTTTCGGCAAATTTGGCGTTCATCTGCAACGCACAATTATTTAATGTTATTATGGGACTGTGTGTGCACAGATAACCTTGTAACTTCATTTATTCTTGTGTTTTTTCGATTCTGTGGACTGTAGTGTCAATTAGTGTTGCCAACTTAGCTACTTTTTAGCTAGATTTGGCTACTATTATTCCCCGTCAGCTACAAAACCGAAAAAGTTGTAGGTAGCTTAAAATCAGTGTGATGAAAAACGTTAACCAAAAATGGAACCGTTTTCAACACTCAAAAGTGTGAAATAATTTGTTGAATTCGAGGCCAGCATCATCCAGATAGACGTAACACTTTTCAGTTATTGGAGTGTAACTCAAAATTGCATGACCGATTTTGTTGAAATTTAAATGGGCTTCGGGACTTAACAAGTCGGCAATGACCTTCCCTTGCCACCTTTTTCGTTTGCACAACCATCTGCCTAACGCCCTGTATACCTCTAATTATTGGTTATGTTTAGCTAACTTTGACTAGCTGATTTAGCTACAAATATGTTGGTACAGTTGGCATCACTGACCGAGTGTCAATCAACAGTCAATTCAATTCGCATAAATGACAAAATATAGCGTAGTTCTCGTAATGTGCTAAAATAAAGTTGATCGGTGTGTTAAATTCTAATGCAGGCATTGCAGGCTATTGTCATGATATGATTCCGAACTGGGACGCAGTGTGCGATTGTAAGTCATGCTTCCCTCGAAGATATTTAAAAAAACATAAGAGAAAGTGTGAAATCGGAGAGTCCCCTGCAATGATGTGGAAGTGGTTGATTGTGCAAGGTTGCGGACGGCGGAGCATCGCTACGGTCCCTGCGCTACTGCTGGCGATTGCCGTGCTCGTGGTGAGTGCTTCTGTAAGGCCCGCACGTTTGTCGCAACATGCTACTGTCGCCCTTAATTTGTTTGTTTACATCATTTGCTTTGGACCAAATTCACCTTGTGGATATGGACTTGGTAGATGTCGCAAATGTTCAGATAGGCCATGTATCGTAGATATGACCAATTATAGTAGGTATGTAAATAATTTGTCAAACCTATTTTATAATACACTTGGGTTGCGTTTCAATTTGGGCTTACAGTGCACACGTTTGTACATAAGTATTTAGCTGTTCCGAGATAAATTTAGTACCGACAGTCCTGACGCTCGTAAGCAAATCGGAACGGCTTTTTGTGTGTGAATGTGAGCGAATTCTTTAAATGTCAGTTCCCATTAAATTCATATTAAATAATTCACTTCCATACTTCATGGGCACTAAATGAGTCAGTTTTTTCTGATATATAAAATTACGTTTTTAATTTTTTGTGCACAAACTACCAATTTTTCAACAGATTCTCTTAATGAGTCAGATGTTTGACTCTCAGTGCATAGTTATTTATCTATGTGTTTGACAGCGCTCACACTGCTCTACATCGTACTTGTGAGCGTTCTAAGCACAGGATGATGACATCATGGATGACGTCATATATAATTTGTGTGCAGCTGTCAGTGCATTTTGGAATGACTTTAAGCACGCTCTCTGTGCTCAAAGCTCAATAAGAACACACCCTTGTTCGACGCTCAATATTCTTAAATTGGGTGTTCAAGAGAAGTGTATTATATATGTCCGAGCATGTTAGATATTCAAACAGAATTGTTAGAATTAAATGTTAGTATGGATTTGGAAGGTTTTCTATTAGTGATGATGAATATAACTATCAATCAATAAAATTAACTAATATTTAAATTCAACCATATTTTCATTAAGCTAAACTAACATTATTGAATAAAAATATCATATCAATTTCAAGTTTCCACCTGACTCATCTCACATATCACTAATAAACATAAATAGATTGAAATATGAACTTAAAATTGTTATGAATAAGAAACATTTTCGTTTGTTGGTAGGAATAGTACGACCACCCTCACTATAGTGTTTAAATTGCTGATTTGCTGTATGTGATATTTTTATTTAATCAAAGTGAAATGATATTTTCAATAAATGACGAATAGTGTGATTTGTTGATGTTTAGTTTAGTGGTTGTTTTTATTTGATAGATAAACTAATTATGTTAAAAGTATTAAGTTCAGTTATCAAAATGCTGACACGGAATGTGGAGACTTGAGATCATTTTGATAAATGTTTTTGTGGTGGGGGTCGAAAAAAAAGCAACTTGTAAATATTGTATAAAAGATTTCTATTAATAAATCAAATCATATTTATATCACGTCATAAAATAAAATTAGCAAAACCAACTAATACACAAAAAAAACCACTTGTGTCTAAATAAAATACTTAAACAATATAAAAATAAATATATTATATGTAAATAAATACCTATCAGAAAAACAACATACATAATGAAAAAAAACAACTAAAAGTAATACAAACAATGAAAAAAAACATCATCATGTTAATTCTATGTGTATTGTGTATGTCTAGGTAGGTAATTAAAATCAATAAACTTAAATACCTATTCTCATGTATTTAAAACTAGTAGCGCTCCGCGGTTTCACCTGCGTGGATTACAGTTTTCCCTCTACCTCAAATGTTAATAAATCAATCAGAGCTTGATTGTAAGAAAAACATTTAGTAATTTATTTACCTCCATGTTTCAAGCAAGTTGCATTGGTTGTGGTCACAAGAAGACTTAAAACTTTTGCGTTTATAATATTAGTAGGATATTTTAAGGTTCTCATAAAGAAGTGAACACTAGTTAGGCAGTCCTGAGCCTAAGTATTCAATTCAAGTATGAAGGAAAGTTCATTGAATTTAACCTAAAATCTAATCACTACATAGTATAAAACAAAGTCGCTTTCTCTGTCCCTATCCCTATATATATATATATGTATGCTTAAATCTTTAAAACTACGCAACGGATTTTGATGCAGTTTTTTTAAATAGATAGAGTGATTGAAGAGAAAGGTTTATATGTATAATAACATCTATTAATGACATATATTTTATACCTGTGCGAAGGCGGAGCGGGCCCCTAGTTCTACAATATAATAAAATAATCAACAACAATATCATTAACCAAAAACCAAGTCTCATGAAACTAGCATGAACGGACATTGGCCCTAATTCTGTTTTTATTTATTTATTTATTATTAGGAAGAACTATCGACATATGACTTAACTTGTAAAAATATCTATGTCTATGTGACTCTCATTACTGTAGTCGTTAAAGGTATTGCACGCTCGGTATATATATATATATGTATTCTGACGGTAGCTTGTGGTAACAGAATGAAGATAAAGTAAAGGGCTATTACCAAAAGCTCAGCTGGGTGTATATATACCAATTTGACTTAATATTTCAGGTCAATCAATGCTGGATGTGATGTTTTTTTTGAGGAAAATGCACATTATCAAAATTTTAATCAAATCATCAAATTAATAGTTAATCACACAAACTAGCTAAAATTCACTAAAATTCTTAAAAATGAAATTTTATATTCTATTTATGCTAAAATTCAAATTTGTAAAAGTCCATACAATACTCTCACTAATATTAGACGAGTTTTATTCCATTGCTGGCCAATTTTTTTTTTTTTTTTTTTTTTTTACATTTTATAAGTTGCGTTTGACAACTATCTCACCTGATGTTAAGTGATAACGTTGTCTAGGATTTAGCACGCAAACCTAGAAGGTACCTATTCACTCGCGACTTGAAGACTCCAGGATTGTACATATCGGGAAACACAGACTCGGGCAACGAGTTCCATTCCTTGGCAGTACGCATTAAGAATGTGGAAGCATAACGCTTCGTGCGTATAGGTGGTATATCTACCATATAGCGATGGCGAATTGCCGTACGTTGAGTCGACCGATGATAGAAAGGGGATGGTGGAATCAGATTGTGTAATTCCAGTGCACATTCTCCGAAATGCACCCGATAGAAAACCGATAGGCTTGCTACTCTACGCCGGTGTTCAAGGCTCTGAAGCCTACGTTCGACCAAAGAGTTACAGCCGATGATTCTTTTGGCTCGCCTCTCGATTGAGCAGAGCTTCTAGTTGGTATTTGGCTGACCCATCCCAAAGGTGGGAACAGTACTCCATGCACGACCGGACTTGTGCTTGATACAGATTAAGCAACTGCCCCGGCGTGAAGTACTGTCTGACCTTAGCAAGAATACCCAACTTTTTGGCAGCCAATTGAGCTTTGGACTCAATCATCATCTCAGCCATAGGACGTCCACTGCTGGACATAGGCCTCCCCCATTGATTTCCAGAAGGACCTGTTGGAAGCGGCCCGCATCCAGCCCTTGCCTGCGATCTTAGTCAGGTCGTCTGTCCACCTTGTCGGTGGCCGTCCTATGCTGCGCTTGCCAGTCCGTGGTCTCCATTCTAGAACTTTTCGGCCCCAACGGCCATCAGTTCTTCGAGCTATGTGCCCTGCCCACTGCCACTTCAACTTGCTAATCCGCTGGGCTATGTCGGTGACTTGCGTTCTTCTACGGATCTCCTCATTTCTGATTCGATCACGTAGAGAAACCCCGAGCATAGCCCTCTCCATAGCTCGTTGTGCGACTCTGAGCCTGCTCAGAAGGCCCATAGTCAGAGACCACGTTTCGGTTCCGTAAGTCATCACTGGTAACACACACTGTTCGAAGACCTTCGTTTTTAGGCATTGTGGTATTTTGGACGAGAAGACGTCTCGGAGCTTCCCGAATGCTGCCCAGCCGAGTTGGATTCGACGATTGGCCTCTTTGTCAATGGACTCAATGTAGCTCCCGAAATTCAACGTGGGCGTCAGTGTGACGCCAAGAAGCTCCAGAGTGTCGGTAATGGTAACGGGTTCATCCCGGAAAGTGGGGCACCGTTCGAATTCACTCCGTTTGGCAGAGAATAGACACGCCTGGGTCTTAGTAGCGTTGAACTTGACCAGATTGGCATCGCCCCAGTCGGAAACTGCCTTCAGAGCCAAGTTCATACGGTCGACCATGGCCTCTCTGAGTGACTGGACCTGTGCATGGCTAGCCCGCGCGCTGGACATGTAACTTTCTACAACAGTGCTGTCGTCTGCATACCCATAGGTACCGGGTTTCAGCAGATCGTTAATATGCAGCAAAAAATTGCGCGTAGTTTTTGTAGGCACCAAGTACAATAAATACATTTTATTTTAGTGATGTTATTGATAAGTCTCATACTAATTTAGACATTATCGTAACCATATAAGAACTTATTAAGTTTAGTTGAATTCAGTTGAATAAGCTGATATTTGAAATTTGATAATTTGAATGTGGCAATAAGACTTATTTTTCTTTTTATATTTGTTCTTTTGGTGCAACGCAAAGGCGTTTTTAAAAGCTATACTGGCACGTGCCAGTTGTACTCAAAGGATGTCTACGCGTTAATAAAGGAAACCGATCATGATTTATGTACTGACTGAATCCACAAATAGTTAAATATTTGTCGGCGAATACAGGAAATAAGTTGCATATTTTTTGCCCACTAATAGCAAAATCGAGAATAAGGGAACCCCGAATAAAGAACTTTTACTGTGGTAAATACCCACTGCTACTAAATAATGTACTCACTGCTAAACAAACCAATGAAATGTATGCTACTAATCTATATTACTATACTACGGAATAATGGAGATAGTAATGAAAACAATTAATAAATAACTCCAATTAGGTACTATTAGGTAAGCGATGTATGATTTTGTTATAAAAATTAATTATTTTAAGTTAAATAAAAAATAATAAAAAAAATGTTTTGCTGATTTGGAGGCCTAATTTTATGTGCCTAAGAATTTCATGGGTGGCTGACATCCTCCCGACTACTTCTGCACAAAATGTTCTAGAAGGTTCCATTCTGTGTGAGAGTCAAACTGTTGAGTTAGCTTAATCTAATTGAAAGCTAAGGCTACCATAACTAGGTATTACAATTTCACTTTATCCACTTTCATAGGGCACAAATTTTTAAAAGCAATCCACCAAATACCAAATTAAATCTGATTCTTACTCTGTGTGTCAGCTACTAAATTTTATCAAATGACAAACAGTAGTAATTACATTCATAATTATACCCTTTTACACACACAAACTTTCGCATTTACAATATTTGTGTGATATTTACGTATATTTTAAAATAATAAACAGTGTTTGGCGGGGCAGGGCGTGGTAAGGGCTGCAGACCTGGTGATCGAGATCCCGGGCTCGGGTGGAGAGGGCAGCGAGGGGCATTACCGGCTCGACTACCGTCCGCCGCATGGCTTCCCTTCGCCCAACTTCACGGTCCCGGCGCGCGCCTCCACCATCAACTTCCAAGGGCTGCCTGGCACCAAGTACCACTTCATGCTCTACTACTCTAATGACACCTTCGCCGATCTGCTCACCTGGAACCAGACCATCATCACTGGTATATTACCTACTCTTCTAGATTCTAGAGACTTGACTCTTCTTTGACACATGTCCTACTTAACTAGCTGTGCTTAACATATATGTCATCCATACTACTGTTGGGGATGCATCAGCATTCATGCATACCTGGGTTAAACATTTTTAATATCTGGAATAGTGTTCAGAATGTTAATTTGTATGTATATTTTATTTGTTGTGACGAAATTATAATTCATATAGATTCCACAATGATATTATTATTGCAAAGGGAGATAGTGTATTCTCTAAGATTACATAACTTAAAACCGGAGTGAATACAACAATACAGGCAAACCCAAAAGCATACCGAGTTCTTTATTTTACACAAGTTATTTGTGCATTTTGTGATAGCACTGGGAGACATTATTTCTCATCGATATAAAAAGTGTATAGTAACTGTAAGTATGTAACTCTTAGGGGTTACAGTGAGGGTTTGTAATTTGCATAAAACTTTCCTGCCGAAGTCCGAGTTTTAAAACTGTGAGGCGATAACGGCCGGGGCCGTGGCCGTGGTGGTACCGGCCTAGAATAGTACTCCCCCATCTCTTCCCGTGGGTGCCGTAAGAGTCGGCTAAGGGATAACGTACCAGGAGGTGGGCAGCAGTGCCTTCTGACGATCGGAAATCATACTGCGCTCGCCAACCCGCCTGCCAAGCGTGGCGAGTATTGGCAAATCCCCCCTATATGGGGGAGGCATACGTCCAGCAGTGGACGCACATGGCTGAGAAAAAAAAAAAAAAAAAAAAAGGCGATAACACCGAGCATAGCATAGTCATAAGAGGCAGTAGGCCGAGTTTCGAATGGTATGTTACGCATTGACCTCTTAACTTCCTGGTAGCTAACAAGTCACTAAAGAGTTCCGAATGGGGTATAACACATATAATATTCCGTAGCCACAGTGCCATATAATTCAGTTTCAGTTATCCGGTTTTCGGTTCTAAAGCAGTGCAGTTATATCTCATTCGCGTCGTTGGCCTTCTTTCTGTATTGTCGTGTTTCGGACATCACGTATACATTGAATTTGGTATTTCCCAATGTCTACCATAGAGCATTTACTAACTTTTATCTTTCGAATGTGTATAGATTGAGTAGGTAATCGCCGCGAACGCGTGACATTGTTTACCAATTTTCAAGCGCACACGCTGAAGCGTTTAAATATAGAGAAACGCTATGAAGTGATGGCATCTTGTCTACGCCTACAGCGTATTCATGTCGAGAGTTTCAAAACTACAGGTTAACTGCCGCTAGTTACGTATTTTTTAATTATTAAGTGATTCACATCACCTGAGGTGTGAGTTCATTATGACGCGTACAAGGGTCGGTAGCGACGGCGGGCGAGAAAATCCGGACCCAAACACGCTGGGTGTAAACGCGCCTTGTCCGATATAAGCATATTTCAGTTCCCCTTAGCTCAGCTAGCTATAGCTCATATGCAATGTGACGTGTAGTTGTGTCGCAGCCCCGGAGCCGCCGACCAACCTGACGGTGTCGCTTGGACGCAACAAGCAAGCCACCATCTCCTGGTCGCCGC
This sequence comes from Apeira syringaria, assembly GCA_934044485.1. NCBI lineage: Eukaryota > Metazoa > Arthropoda > Insecta > Lepidoptera > Geometridae > Apeira > Apeira syringaria. The sequence continues at coordinate 12,025,587 of OW203662.1, read as the reverse complement.
CCGCCCACGGAGACTACACCGGCTTCCGGTTCAAGGTAGCGTATGTTACATAGCTCACATACCTACTGACCGCAGTTAGCTTATTAACTCAAAACTGATTAAAATCCCTGTTTATGTAATGATAAATAAAGACAAAGACTTTTAAATGAGCAAGCATTATTGTAACACTTAAGAATTTATGCAAATATTAGCTAATGTTATCAAAAAATTATAAGTTTTTAATTTATTTATGTAATAGGTGGCAAAAAGCAGCATAAGCTGCGCTTATCAGGCAGCAGGCCTGCCTGATAAGCGATCACCGTCGCCTAAGCATATCTGTAATACTAGAGGCATTACGATATTTTGCCAATCCTTTTGTTTTTTAAGACTCAGTTCGAAGAGTCCCATATTGTAGCTACTCGGGCTATCGTCAAGGAAGAGCCACACTATGCAAAGACGATCGTAGAATCGCACATCTTGTGACGCATGCGTCAATAATATGAGCTTTCAAGTGCCGGCTAGTGCGGTGGTGAAACTGTGATGCCCGAATAAGGTTCAAGAGCTCTTCAGAACACTCACCATTGTATATACGGTAGAAAATCCAGAGATCCAATATCTCTATGCATATTGAGGGGCTCTAGGTAAGTATTTGGTGAGCTTGGGTTCGTTGGCAATTCTTATAATTCTACGCTGCAATGCATCCAGAGGCTCAAGCCGATACTTGGGCGCACCGTTCCAAAGGTGAGAGCAGTACTCTACGTCGGCTGAACATGCGCTTTATAAATTAAAAAAAAAGCCTTGCATGTACGTGAAGTACCGCTTTGTTCTGTTCAGTACACCAAGTTTTTTGGATGCGAGCTTGGCCTTGCATGCTATATTCTCGCGGAATGGACGTTTGCAGAAATGTCAAAACCCAGAATACTTGTTCTCTGAGAGCTAAGAAAGATTCGCTTCCACGGATAAAACCCATTCATTCTCAACAGACCAGAGGCCGTACTGTCAGAATGATTAATTTGCTTCCAGAGCAATGTTTCATCGATGAACCACCATAGCGATCTACAAAATGCATTATTACAGAGTAATACTATGGTATCGTATTATAATGCGAGCAATATATTAACTTAAATCTTTCCGTAGATTACGACATTTTACGATTTTACGCCCAGGCCTGATAAACTATCTGCCTAATGGGGCCTAAGTCTACTATTCAACATGGCAATATGATAGGCTCACAATTGGTGAATTTGACAGCTTTGGTAGTCCGCTATTTTTAATTCGTCCATATTGAATCAATCTTGATTCATGTTGTATGTATTGCTTCCGGGCTGTTTGGCCGTGGTCTATGTGAAACTTTTGTTCCAGACGTTTCGTCGATCACTGCGGTCGACATCTTCAGTGGTTCAGGTCCGAGCGGCGACAAGAGCGTAGAACTCTCCTCCGCGGCGTCTTCTCTGATACTGATGTGGAGTCTTGAGTCGCTTGTGTATTTATAGGGGCACTTGTACTGCTATTAGTGGGGGACAGAGAGAGGCAGACTGAGTTGGACGCTCCTGATTGGCCGAGGCTAGAAGGGGCGTGGCCTGTCAGTAAGGGGTCGGGTGTTGGTTTAGTCACCTTTGGAATGTAGTGGCGAGCGGACCTCAGTGCTGGATACCAATCTTTTTGGAGATGAAACCCTTCATTTTTTCTGTTGAAATTATTAGGGTGCTTGAATATTTCGATGGCTTCTCGATGAAGGCGTGGGTAGAAATGTGACGTGGTGGATAAAACCTTCGTGTTTTGAAATTGGATGACATGGTTGCCTTTCTCTTGGGTGTGTTCTGCTACTGCAGACTTGTCAAAATGGTTAAGGCGGCAATTTCGTTCGTGTTCCGAAATACGTGTCTTGATACTCCGTAGGGTAGAGCCCACGTAGACAGAGCCACATGAGCAGGGGATCCGGTAAACTCCCGCTGAAGATAGTGGGTCACGTGGGTCCTTCACTGAACGGTGTAGATCACGTAGCTGTGTTGTGGGTTTAAAAATGGGCTTGATATTGTGGGTTTCTAGAAGTCTTCCAATGCGATCCGTGACGCCATAAATGTATGGCAAAAAGGCTTTCCCTAAAGGAGGTAGATTTTCCACGTCCTGGTTCATCGGTGCAGGTTTTCTTGGATGAAGAGCTCTCCTTATTTCTTGGGAAGAGAAACCATTGGCTTGAAAGGCTGTATTTAGATGGCAAAGTTCATCTTGAAGGTGTTCCGGTTCACATATGCTCTTGGCTCGGTGGGCCAGGGTCATTCATCTCCAAAAAGATTGGTATCCAGCACTGAGGTCCGCTCGCCACTACATTCCAAAGGTGACTAAACCAACACCCGACCCCTTACTGACAGGCCACGCCCCTTCTAGCCTCGGCCAATCAGGAGCGTCCAACTCAGTCTGCCTCTCTCTGTCCCCCACTAATAGCAGTACAAGTGCCCCTATAAATACACAAGCGACTCAAGACTCCACATCAGTATCAGAGAAGACGCCGCGGAGGAGAGTTCTACGCTCTTGTCGCCGCTCGGACCTGAACCACTGAAGATGTCGACCGCAGTGATCGACGAAACGTCTGGAACAAAAGTTTCACATAGACCACGGCCAAACAGCCCGGAAGCAATACATACAACATGCAACGCCGGCCGTGAAAGCCTTAGAGTTTACAATCTTGATTCAATTCTAGATTTAATGACACAGCACGTTCTTTCCGTAGTCTGTTAGTACATTAAATGTCAAATGCCCTACGAAATCGACATAGGCCGAGCATAGATTCAACATAGACTCAGGCTGCTATGACTTCGCAGACTACGGGTTTTTGACGTTGTCTTATTGGTTTCGGCTCGGCCTCGCAGCAGACTGAATATGAACTTTGAATTAGTAGACTTGGACTCCTGACCGTCGAAGGACTTGCAGTACAGTAGAAGTATCTGCGAGAATTCTGCTAATTTTGTTCAGTTAGGTACCTATCCCCGTAGCTGCACTGTTGCTCAGATTGTACCTACACAATCTGTTTGGAATATGTAGTTGTGTTCAGGCATTGAGAGCTGTATAATGGCTCCTGTATATGTGCAGGTGATTCCCCTGACGGAGCGCGCTGAGGGCGGCGCGCGCAACATTACGGTGGGGGGTGGAGGGGAGGCAGGGGGGAACTGGACGCACGCGCTACGTGACCTGTCGCCCGGCGCCACGTATCAGCTGCACGCCTTCACGCTGCTGCACGACAAAGACAGTATCGCCTACGCCTCGCGCAACTTCACCACCAGTCAGTACCTGCACTACGCTACGCCACACTACACTACACACCGCCACACTGACACTGTTCTCGGTAGATTTACCACGTCTCTCTGTATTATTTAAGAAACGAATCTAAATGAAATGTGCGGCGAATGATAATAGTTTTCGATCAATATACGTAACGGTGATCGTACGTTCGATTGGAAATTCAAGTCTAAATGAAAGCCCGAATGATGTAGATACCTATTTAGGACAATGTAGAATCGGCCCCACATATGAAATGCAATATATATTACGATAGAAAATAGGTAATATAGGTTATAGATAGCCAGACACGGAGCCACCGTGTTCACCATCGGTAATACATATTTATCACACCGGTATTGCATTAGTAGAAATATTATCACTTCAGTAATGGGTTAACATTCTAGGCGTACCTATATGGAATAATCCTAATTCTGTTTGTAGAGCTAGAATAGCAACTGGTAGACTGAAAGCTGTGTGGTCCGCATATAGTATGTATATTCAGTAGGTAGACGCGGCGCCGCCGCGCGCCGCTTCACTAACTCCTAAGTCGGTGTCAGTACTCGTCAGGTTCCCCACGAGTGCTTAGTTGCGACAGTTCACTTGCATCACCTAAAACGTGACACACTTCCGTGGCGCAACCGAGTCTCCACTCTCCGGCGTCACCATACTTACTACGCGGGTAGCCGGCAGCTACCGACGAGAGGCATGATGATATGGGACCGCATGGCATGTTGCATCTCGGTTGTGTCCTATTGAGAAACCGATTTCTGCTCTAGCTATGGGAAAGGATTTACACGATCGTGACGGACATTTAATTTTTACACATCTTCGAGCGAGGAGCGGGGCTCCAAACGCGGCACTGTGTATTTTAGTGACGATGTGGTCGACGATATCCCCACGGGTTGCTATGGCTCATACCACTTGGACAAAGTCAATATAAAATTGGAATATAATGGCGGCGGTCATCATTCGACTATATTATGTTGAAGGGCAGTGCGGCGATAACGTCGTATTTGAAATTGTCGCGTACGTACGCCGCTTCCCGCTCTCACGTGACGACCTATAACCATTGTGTATCTATATAGTGTTCACTGTACAGCGCGTGACGTAGGCACCAATGATATATTGTATAATAGTAAACACAATGAAGAAGCAGTTTAAGAATATCCAAAGTGTCGCACAATGCATAATATGTAGCATTTTCTGGACAAGCTCCGCCAGTCTCGACTGCGACGTGTATTCATTGATTCATGTTATTGACGAGTTAATAGATTTGTGGATATGTTTTTTTACTTTCGAAGTTTCCTTCCACTTTGGTCGGAACTACTTTTTATCATCTTTAATACCTACTCGAATGTAACGTAATTAACACATTGTAAAACTTATTTTAAAATGTACGTCATTGGGTATGAATTGTCGTTTCGACAAAAGTACTTAAGTGCATCGTTGACGCCTAAATTGTATAAAAGATGTATAATGTTAATGTAGAATATCTCGTGGCACAGGCAGGTCCAAACGGACGGTCGTTTTCGTGCTTCGGGAAGGATGTTCAATCGCACAATCATAGGGCCAGTAGCTAGTCAAGGTCACTAATAGAGTGTTGTCTACATTGCCGTGAATATCGTAACGAGTTATCTTCAGAGAAAGCTTCGTTTTAGCTATCGTACATTATTTAATGGTTTCTTCTTAGCTACATTTCGAAATATATTCTGAACAATCTCAACATTGTTTATTTTCCTTCAGTCGTTAAATATTCGGAGGTCGTGTGACGTGCGACGCTGTCCACGCTTGTTTAGCGAACAATCGGCCCGCCGCCGTCGCCGCGGTCTTGTTACTCACCACTACACTCACATATACTTGACACAATTTACTCTAAGCTATTAATACTATGCCATAAAACTTACATTGTTCACTGTATGTAAATCTATTGTACATAATATAATATTTTGCGTAAGCTAAGCTGAGTGCGAAATCTAGTGCACTTTTTGTTGTAAATTCGGCTACTGCCGTTTTGCGAGGGACGTTTTACATTGGCGTGGGTTCTAGTTCTGCTATAGCCGATATAAATTATTGTACCAAATTTTAAACTATTTGCAATTCCATATACTGTGCCTTCCTGTGAACTCGCACCTATCTACGCTACCACTACTAACTTCTATAAAAAAGCGTACTTGTTGTGACAAATGCGGAAATGGTTCTCAACAAATTCCAACCGCTGCGTTTTTTTGATCGATATACTTGTTTCATCGTTCATCTCTCGAGATAGAAAGTGAACGACGAGGCATGTACGTATGATAGAATTTAGAATAACAAATGAGCTAACTGAATACATATATTGTTTGGTAACGTGTGCGGTTTTCCCCCTTGACGCAGGTCTGCCGGAGTAATGGTGAGCAGTGCATGCTTCAACTTCTCGCTTCGTCCGCGTCTGCTCTGTCTCGCTTTGCACCGCTTATGGGTTGTTATTAACGCATTCTTACTCACTCACACCTCGCGCTTGTACCCCGTGTCGTGGGAGATATGTATACACGCAACTTCATTACACAAACAGATGCTCGATCACAGAAATGTTTGCCCCAGCCGAGATTCGAACCCGAAGTCGCGGTTCTAACCTCGGTGACGACCACTGAGCCATGATGATCGTGAAGATTAAAGTAGCTATTTACCAGGTCTGTCGTAGTTAACCGACATTTATATAATAAAAACGGGAACCACTCGCGTAAATAATGCGCTTAATTCCAACTATATCGTTTCAATCTCATTGAGGAGGATCATTTCAATATTTAGGTGCTACTTTTTGTTATTTTGGCATATAATTTAATATTATTTTTAATAAGGCATATAATTTATCAATTCGTTTTACCCATAACGAAATGTCGAGACGAAGTGACATTTCATTGCGGTTAATGATAAAGGTAGAGCCGGTAAGTCTGCTGTTGCCAGCAGGTTCAGTTAATTGCTTAGAAATTATTTAAATTGTAGTGCGATTGTTAGAATAAATACGAGAAAACGCCTCCTTGTTCTTATTTATTTAAATTTTTTAAATTTTTTTTAACTAGTATTGACATTTATATCTTGACACACTCACTCTGCGTGCACTCGTCAAATTTACTTTTTGCTAATTTCTCAGCAGCTTTGGGCATTCCGTTATCCGCATGTATATACCTAAAATAACCAAAACGCTCGCAAAATCAATATTCTCTAGTCTATTTACAAAAAGGTTGTAAATATACTGGTATCAGTACTCAATGTCATTATTATTTCTTAAGTTAAAATAACTCTAATTGGCTCTAAGACCTGTTTTAATATTTATATTTTTTAATATTTATTTTTAATATATTATTATTTTTTTAAGAACTGTTGGATTCTGTTCTAAAAGAAAACTTAATAAAAATAAACATAAGAGAAGCACGTGTTGTAATCTGTCGACACCAAAGAATGAAAGAACTATAAAGTGTCACCATTAGATACCGACCAACATACCCTCGCCTACCTATGCTTAGCAAATTATATACTTTTAGAGCATGAGAAGTGATGACGCTTTTGCAGTAATAAAATATATGAATATGTTAGGAGTATTTATGTATGTATGTTGTTTGTGTACGAGCATATGTGTACGTATATATGTGTGCGTGTGCGTGTGTGCAGAGCCGAACACGCCCGGCAAGTTCATCGTGTGGTTCCGCAACGAGACCACGCTGCTGGTGCTGTGGCAGCCACCCTACCCGCCCGGCTTCTACACGCATTACAAGGTACCTTATCCACGATACTACAGAATATTGATCATCGACAGTGACAATACTCTCAGTCCACATATTTCACTTCGTAGGTTCCCGCACTTAAAATGCTATTATGTGAAACACCTGTCGATAGACATAGATAGCTGGGGGGTATGAAGAAAAATGTTTGTATACCCTGTTCCAAAATATTCGATATTTTACATAAATAAAGGGGATACCAGTGCAAAAATATATTTTATAATGGTACAAAATGACCTATACTTGACCAAAAGAACATTCAAATACTTTTTTCTAATCGTAATCCGCTCAATTATAAAATCAAACTCGTGTTCTATTTATTTAAACTTTATATCTGTTTTATACAATGTTATGATGAAGAAAAAACTTTTTTTATACTGGTAGGACTGTTCTGGATTCAAAAAATGTTTGCCGTCATAATTTCCGATTGAATTCGTTTTTGATTTCTCGAACTCAAATGTACTTCTCCCTATGTTTGTGCATTTGTAATTTTTATTCACAGTGGTGGTATACTGTAATTAGTGTTTATCTTTTTATGTGACAAAATGTCACTATTAACCGATTGCCCCCTTACCATTGTAACCTCAATCTGATTTAGCTAGTTTGGGCTCATATTAAAGAGTACATCACACTAAATAACAATTTAAGATGAATGAAGTGAAAAATTGTTAGTGGAAGGCTTGAGAGAAGTGACACCGCAGATATGGTCGGACTATATTAGTAACAACATAAAAGTGGAAGATGAAATGTGGTGAAATGAGGCGTGGTGCACGCGTGTACAGGTGTCGATAGTCCCGGCGGACGCGCGTGAGTCGGAGCTGTACGTGGAGAAGGAGGGTGAGCCTCCGGGGCCGGCGCAGGCTGCGTTCAAGGGGCTGGTGCCGGGGCGCGCCTACAACATCTCCGTGCAGACCGTGTCCGAGCCCGAGATCTCGGCACCTACCACCGCGCAGTACCGCACCGTACCGCTGCGGCCGCGCAACGTCTCAGCACCGCTCCAGGACCTCACCGAGACCTCGTTCCGCGTCGTCTGGCTGCCACCCGCCCAACAGAGGTATCTACCCTCCACCCTCACACATTCCCACCTTCATACGCGACTCCCCACTTAGCCCGCATTACACATATCCATTATAACACATGTTCCCAATAGCGATCGACTTGATACATAGGAAAATTCACGTCAATTGAGATTAAGTGATATCTTTACGTGTACCGATAGATAACGAGTGAAAGAAGAAAAATTACTAGTGAGAGATGTGAAAGATGAGTACATAAATAGACTGAAGGAACGACTCGATAAGATATGCGAGATTAACGACTTGTTGAGATAAAAAATTGATTGAACATGAAATTGAAGGAAAGAAATGTTTATTTGAAAAAGAGGAGACACTGGATCAGATTCAGGCATCATAAATTGAAGCAGCAAGTGATAATATGGATGAATGAGATTATGATAACTGTACGGTGCTGTCCGTACATGTAGAAATAATAGATGATAGTTAGAAAGTAAAATGTTCTTTTATTCTCAAACTAAGTCTATAATGGTTAATGGTATGGTAGATGAGCACACGCGGATGATATGGTTGCCGATCGGGAACTGAAGACGCGATTTATGCATTATGGAATGAAGACGTAAATCGCTTACCGCGCGCGATGTGCGATGCTTGCATCGTACATGCTCCCGAGGGAGGAATGGGAGGGCTCATGAAGATGTGGAATGCTGGTGAATGATAATGTTACACGGTGATAGACAATACAGGGGTGATATTACAAGGTGATTGACAATTTTATTGTGATTAACCTTAGAGTCCTTTAATTTTGTTGTTTAAAATGGTTGACACGATTGAAACTCGGTGAAATAGACCTATTCACACGCGCACTAGATTTATTCACACGAGCGTATCGATTGACGCTTTGATCACTTTGGTTTTGCTCTGCTTTTACACGTATGCACTGTTCACTGACACGATATGCGACACTGGTACTCGGCGCTGGCGCTGGTGCATCGCCGGCCCCGGCCGCGGCAGGAGCAGGGGAAACGCGCTGTACGCACGGATTGCCCTTTTTGAACACGCGGTGCACTATGTAGCCTGCGCCTCCAGCAGCCACGATGAATATCGTAACATATATCATGACATAATGGTGGACATCGTGTGAGGAGATCTGATCGGTGATGACGGTCTCCATTTTCATCTTTTCAATCTGTTTCCCTAGTTCTTTGATTTCTTTTTCGTTACGGCTGGTTGCCGACTCCATATCGCTTATGGGAATCGACAAATTAACGATCTTATTTATCGACGGAATCTCAAAGGTTATGATATCTGCTTGAACGTGTATATTGTTTGATTTATGCTTATGTGACACCACAGTGACGTCATCCCCCTTGATAAGGCAGTCTTCCCCGAGCGATGCGATTCCGACCTTGCTGAGTCGGTCGGTTGTAACCAGATGCCCGCATATAATTCTTATCGTGCAATACTCACAACAAAAGAATAGGTAGTTATTAACGTTGGTCAGCTGTGTCCACGTGTTTCTGCACGGGACTGTGTTTGTTTTGCATTTATTTAATTGTTCATCTTTAATGCATAGATCTTCATCCGATTTCAAGTGATAAATTGGTTGGTGTAAAAGACACAGTTGAGTGTCGTCATCAAATTGTATGCATTGTTGGATGTCAATCTCGGTCATTGGCACATAAGCATCCTTTGGGAGATTTATTGCAATATGACTTGCGATGGGCGCAAGGGTGGCCATATTATTGTTGACTTTTTGAGGTATTGCTATCATCTTGTAAACTTCATAGGTGTCCCGGCATACAAGAGGAATTCAAATAAAAAAGTCTTTGGTCATTCTCGCTTTTACTTTCAGAAGATTATATATTTTTGGTAAATCTGCCTGTAAATTGTTTATAGGCAAACAAATATCTTTTGAAAGTTGGCCTGATATAACGTTTAATTCATCAATTAGTTGCTCTGGTTGTATTAGATGTATGTTAAATTTGCCATAATAGATGTTTGTGACTGTATCGAGTAGAGTATCTTGAACGTTCCTCAAACTCATCAGGATACTGTTCGCGGTGATTGCGGACAATGTAAACTCGTCAGTCCTTCTCATGTTCTGAATACCTTCGTTTAAACTTTGCACAGAATTTTGCAAGTTATTTAGATGCTGGTTAAATATTTTGTGCTGTTTGTCCATAGCACTCTCCATTCTCTTCAACAAATTATATTCGGACTCTACTATAGAAGTCTGATTTTTCCATAGCAAGGCCAGATGATTTTGGTTGCTTCTTATTAGGTTTATATCTTTTGCATATTGCTCGGCGAATTGGTCATCCAATATACCAAATAAACTGCGTCCAATGTTACCTACAAAATTGATCGCTCCTCGTGTTACTCGCCCGCGCTTTGTCGGGAACTGCTGACCGAGCAAGGCTTTATTATAATGGTCTAATTCTTGATATGCATGATGTAATTGTAACAGGATTAAATTACAGTGTGTTTTGGTGTCTGATTCCAAACAAATTTCTTCCATATGATCAAGATATTCGCCGAATAGCTTTGTTCCTTGCCAATACGGGTTCATGTCATAATAAACTATAAGTTTCCATTGATCCCGAATAAGATGCATGTTTGATAGTTTATCGAAATACATGCCATGATTGTTATAAAGTTTTGATGTGTTATAAGCACACTGAACTGGTGACGCCATTAACATAAACATTGCAAGCGCCATAGTAATAAGGTAACATGACCCTTTCCTGGTTGATCGTTTCGTATAAGGCGTTACGTCATCATCAGCTGTAGTGTTACATAATATGCTTTGTTTATCTTTTTGCTGTAAAGGTGTATTATTACGATATTGTTCGGTTTGTTTATTTGTGGGTAAAACACATAGTTTGACGACGGGCCTCTTGAAGGTCCCGTTCTTTGTCTTTAGGGTTACGACTCGCACGTAGCCATCTTTGCCTGGATGAAGCTCTATTACTCTTCCTAGAGCCCATTTTCCGGGTGGTAGGTTTGCGTCCTGAATCAGGACGATGTCATCAACCTCAATGTTTCTTTTTGGTTTTTGCCATTTGGATCGTGCTGTTATTTGAGCCAAATATTCGCTCCGCCATCTTTTCCAAATATCCTGGTAGATCTTTTGAGTTAGGTGCCATCTCGTACGTTCGTCCTTTTCTGTTTCTATAATGGTTAGTATTGGTCCACTGGACAGAAAGTGTGATGGTGTAAGGTATTCTATATCGTCGGTGTCTTCACTGAGTGCACACAATGGTCTGGAATTAAGGCAAGCTTCTAGCTGTGCTAATAACGTAGAAAATTCTTCGTACGTCAATTTTTGCTCTCCTATCACCCTTTTAAGGTGGTGTTTGAGACTTTTTACAGCAGCTTCCCATAGGCCTCCCGCGCTGGGCCAGGCTGGTGCATTGAAAATGAACTCGGACTCCATTTTGGTAAGCTCCGTATAGAATTTATCGTCTAGTGTTGCTTTCAGGTCTATAAATTCTTCCTGTAGTCTTCGATTTGCTTTGACGAAGTTCGTTCCATTATCACTGTAGATATAACGAGGTGTGCCTCGCCTGGCAGCTAATCTTCTTAAAGCTGCCAGGAATGCGGACGCAGTGAGATCGGAGACTAACTCCAGATGCACAGCTTTTGTTGCCATGCACACAAAAACCGCGACGTAGCCTTTGGTAGTTTTAATTCCTCGGCCTTTGGAAGATTTGACGTCTACAAACCCTGTGAAATCAACCCCAACTTGGAAAAAGGGTCGCGTCGCGTTTGTTCTCGCAGCAGGTAAATCACCCATTAATTGATTTTGTTTGACTGGATCATGTTTTCTGCAAATGACACAATTTCGTAGTCTCTTTTTGACGGCATTGTTTCCACTTACGATCCAGAACTCTTGTCTTAGCCATGCCAGAGTCAAGCGTGCACCCCCATGGAAGGTCATTTTGTGAGCTCGATCGATCAGCAGGTCTGTAAGGTGGTGGTTGTGAGGAAGAATAAGAGGATGTTTCATTTTTTCATCAATTTTTGCTGTTCTTATTCTTCCGGCAACTTTCAATAGACCTTCGCTGTCAAGGAATGGTCTTAAATTCAATAATTTACTTTTATTGCTAACTTGATTATATTTCTTAATACTTTGTATGTCTTCGACGAAAACTGATTGTTGCACATATTTGATTAAGATGTGTTTCGCCTTTCTCAGTTCCCCAATGGTTAAGAAAGATGGTTTGTTTTCGTCATGTGACCCAATACGTAACATCCACGCTAATACGCGTGACGCTCGTTCGAAGTTACTGTGGTTATTTATTAAACTGTGTAGGGTGTCATTTCCGTGGTCGTTTGTTATGACGCCTACATGTTTTGGTTGTTTAAGGTCTTCTTCTGTGACGTAAGCAGAAGTTTCTTTGACCCTATTATAGTCATAACCTGATAGCCACTTAGGACCATTCCACCATATAGAGTGTTTTAATAGTTGTTCTGATGTGATTCCGCGGCTGGCACAGTCTGCAGGATTTTCACTTGATTTGACATAATTCCAACATTCAGGTGGCATGATTTCTATGATCTGTTTAACTCTATTTGCAACGAAGGGTTTCCATCGGTTTGGGTCTCCGTTGATCCATCCTAAGACTGCTGTTGAGTCTGACCAGCCGAAGGTTTTGATATTGTAATCGGATAGACATTCCCGAACGGTTTTCATTAACCTAGATAACAAATGTGCCGCACATAGTTCCAATCTTGGAAGCGAAATGGTTTTCTTCGATGGAACAAGTCGTGATTTAGCGACCATGATAACTACCGACGAGTCATTTTTTTGTGATTGATATATATTGCTTATTTTGCAGTATATTACGCAGGCCATGGCTTTGGTAGAAGAGTCGCTGTAGCCATGTAGCTCCAATTCGTCGTTTTTATGACTCGTCATCCATCTTGGTATACGTATTTTCTTGATGCTCTCAAGATCTTCTCTGATCTTCTTCCATCTGTCGGCAATTTCTCCTGGTAAGTAGTCATTCCATTGCAGATTGAGTTGCCAGCTCTCTTGGAATAAGAGTTTGAGACTAACTGTTACTGGTGACAGCCAGCCGAGAGGATCGAAGATTTTAGATATGTCTGATAAGAGTGATCTCTTTGTTGGTTTGCTAGAAGAGTTAGTGGGAACTTTGAGCTGGAAACTGAACTGGTCATCGCAAGGGTTCCAACGTAGCCCCAAAGTCTTCGTGGTTTCTTGATGTCTAAAATCAAATGCTAGATCATTGCAGTCTGCTGGTTTGTTGTCATCTAGTAACTCGTCTACATTGGAGGTCCATTTGCGTAAGTTGAAGCCTCCTGATTTCAGTAAAGTTACAAGATCTGATTTTATTTGTTTTGCAGATTCCAGGTCGTGCTGCCCGTGAAGAAGATCGTCCATATAAAAACTATTTTCTAAAATTTTTGCCGCTTCAGGAAATCGGTGTCGCTCATCTTGGGCTAACTGTTTAAGGGTCATCATCGCCAAGAATGGAGCGGCCTTGAACCCGAAAACGACTCTAGAAATTTGATATTCCCGTAGTGGTTGGTTTGGGAAATCTCTCCAAATCATCTTTTGATAGCGCTGGTCATCTTTGTGGACGAGTATTTGCCGATACATTTTTTCTATGTCAGCAGTAAAAGCTACTTTATACTGCCTCCACTTTATGATAAGTGATAACAAGTCTTGCTGTAGATTTGGTCCACGGTACATGAGGCCGTTTAAACTATTTCCAGATGAACATACGGCTGATGCATTAAAAACGATTCTTAAAGAAGTTGTTGTCGAGTCGTCTCGAAATACACAATGATGCGGTAAATAGCATTCTTTTGGTGTCCGGTTACCTTTACATTCATGCATGTGCCCTAAATGTATGTATTCATCAATTGATTCTCTATAACGTTTCGCAATTGCGTCGTTTTTGGTAAACTTTCTTTCTAATTGTCGAAATTGGGCCACTGCAATAAATTTTGAGGATCCCAACTTCTCATCTACATCTGGTTTCAGTGGCAATCGTACAACGTAGCGTCCATCTGGTAGGCGCCTGGTTTCTGACTGGTACTGAAGAAGACATTGTTGGTCTTCATTTGACATATCATCGGAGCTGTTCTCGATTTCCTCTATGTCCCAAAATCGCTGAATGTCCTCTTTGGTCATTGTAACGACATTACAGTGATAAGGTTGTTTGTTATAGCATTTACCGCTTATAATCCAACCAAGTTGGGTTTGCTGTGCTATTTGTGGTGAGGTTTTGTCCCGAATGAAGCCTGGTAAAATGATATGTGCATAAACGTCCACACTTAATATGAGATCGACTGGTCGGCTGATATGGAATTCGGGGTCAGCAAGCTTGATATGCTCTTTATACGGCAATAGAGGTTTGTCAAACGTGTGGTGTGGTAAATTATTATTTTGTATCATATTTTTAATGACAAAAGCTTCTGTAGTAAAAGTGAAATTATTATAAATAGACGATGCCGTGATCTCGATAACTCCCTTGCTCTGGTTTGCTTTAGCTCCTACTCCATATACGATCCACTTGCATCCTTTTCTCGGGAGACCTAATTGTTGTGCAGCCCTCTCTGTGATAAGAGACGTCTGTGCGCACGGATCAATTAGAGCTCGCATGGTGAGAAGAGATCCATCTCCTGCTCGAATTTTGACCTTGGCAGTCGCTAAGACCGATTCAGTCTTCGCGTTCTCTGATGGTTTTGAAATGCATGCGTTAAACTTTCGCTGGTTATCGGTTGAGCTAGTACCTGGTTCGCCTGATGTCATTGAACTCATATAAGCTTCGTGTAGCAACGTGTTGTGTGCGTCATTACAATAGCGACATGTTTTTACCGATAAGCACTCTTTTCCATTATGGTTAAATAGGCAGTTTTTACACAGCTCCAATTTATTTATTGTTTTAATTTTAAAATCTGGTTTTGATTCCAAAAAGGTCTTACATTGGTATAATTTGTGATTGTTATTGCACAGTGGGCATTTTCGTAATGACCCAGATTTAGCAGTCGAATGGTTGACGAATGATTTTATTTTGTTCTGGTTGCTACTAGCAAGAAACTGGCTCGGCAGTTTTTTATAATTATTATTCTGTTGTTGCTGTGGCAGTTTTGCTGAATCTTGCTTTCTTTTTGATGATTCTAGTGACGTAAACTTGCATTCTAGAAATTGAAGAAAGTCTTTTATGGTTGGCAAATCTCTAGGCTGTTTTAAGGATTCAATGTAGTCATTATGAGTCTCGGTATCTAACTTTTGAGATAATAGGTGAACTACCAATGGGTCCCAGTTGGAAATGTCCACTCCGAGATTTTTGACCGCATTTAAACATTCGTTGGTAGTGTCGTGTAGCTTCTTGATCAGAGCGGCACTTTGGTTCTGCATGGTTGGCACCGACAGCAAGATGTTTATATGAGATGTAAATATTATTTTGGTGTTATTGTATCTCTGGTTTAAAATATCCCAGCATACCTGGTAGTTATCTGAGCTTATTCTTAAATGTTGAATTAGCTTTTCAGCTTCACCTCTCAGTTTTCCTTTTAAGAATTGCATTTTGTGTGCCGGCGATATTGATTTATTGGTATGGATTGATTCACAGAATAAGTCTTTGAATGACAGCCATTGATGGTAATTTCCGTTAAAAGTGGGGATGTCTATTTTTGGTGTTGATTGTTCTCTATGAGAGACATCCCTCATTTTGCTATTTAGCGCCTTTTTAATGCTTATATATCGCTTTTCATACTCATTGAAGGTCGATGCATAATCGTTATCGTCTTCAAAAAGATTGCTATCGATTTCCCAATGCAATGAGTCGATAGTAGACCACCTACATTGGATTGTTTTCAACATGTCCTCGAACTCCCATAACTCGGATACGTTTTCTAAGTCTATGGAAGAAATAGTGTGAGAAAATGCCTTAAAATTACTCTTTTGCTTTCGTAGCATCTCCTCTAATTTGCTGGTATTGCCTTGGTCGACATATTTGTGGTCCGGTAAATGGCCTGACCTACTGGGGACCGGAGAGGAAAGAGCCTTTTCCACTTCTTTCACGCTACCGATCGGGGTAGTAGGTCTAGGAATACATTGCGAAATATGCGTTTTTACATTGTTATAAAAGTTTACAGCTTGTTGATAATGCTGATCTTTAAAATACGGAATCGTTTCGTCGTGGTATTCGCGTAGCTTAGAATGGTTAGCTTCGAAATCTTTCCAATAAGTTTCCAAAAGCTCCAACTGTCTCTTTACATAATCGGGCGTTCTACGCTCACGTCCCGTTTTTTTGAATGAAGAGAAAAGTTTTTCTATCGCTGTGATCAGCGTTTCTTGGGTCATTAAAAGATCCTCCATGTTTAATACGAAATAGTAAATATCAAATCGGAACGATCTTACTTGATATAGGTGTCGTGTGGTACGTGACTGCTCGGCTCACCACGATAGCACAGTTGCAGATACAACCGAATGCGACTTCCGCTTCCTTTTTCCCGGCTACGAATCGTGGCAGCCTAGACACTGGTAAATGGTCTAGTCACTGATTCACTTCACTTATGGTATGGTTACTGGTATGGTTCGATAGTCACTGGTTTCACTCACTAATGTTCGAAGGACCAAAATGTACGGTGCTGTCCGTACATGTAGAAATAATAGATGATAGTTAGAAAGTAAAATGTTCTTTTATTCTCAAACTAAGTCTATAATGGTTAATGGTATGGTAGATGAGCACACGCGGATGATATGGTTGCCGATCGGGAACTGAAGACGCGATTTATGCATTATGGAATGAAGACGTAAATCGCTTACCGCGCGCGATGTGCGATGCTTGCATCGTACAATAACGTTGAAAATTATTGAATCGGGTAAGGCTCTAGGATGTCACAGTGTCAGTTGAGATGATAGTGACTTTAGGGAATTTTAGCTAGTCAGTTGTACCGAACAATTTTTCAATTTGTGTTGGGACGTTTCCCGACTACCGAGTCACGGGTGCAAGGCGGAAATCATATAGGTGTGTCACAAAAAGACTGCAAATATTTCAGTGGTATCAGTCTCCTCAGCGTGTTAGGCAAACTGTATGCGAAAGTTTTGATTGAAAAGGTTATGAAAGAGACAGATGAAAAAATATGGGATGTAAGAAACAGATCTTTTCCTTACGGTGCATTATCGAAAAATGTTTGGCGAAAAGCCAAAAGATCTTGTGCATTCGTGGATTTGGATATAGCCTATGATGACAGACTGAGTAGAAATGAGTTGTGGTCAGCATTGTCTATGTAGGCAGTAAATGGTAACCTGATACAAGCTCTGAAATATCTTTGTAATGATTCCAGTGCTTGTGTTAGGATAAAAAGAACATACACTGAATGATTTAGCACTGAAAGGTCTGATGAGTGTGGACGAAGCGAAGGAAATGTGTCGGGATCGTAGCAATTGGAAGGCTGTGGTCTCTGCCTAATGCATCGAAAAAAAAATTAAAAAAAAAAAGGGTTGTCTGTAAAGTCGGTTTACGGACGATAGATTTACGTGATAACGTCATAATCATTTATGGCTTTGACTTCGACTTCGACTTCGACTTTAACTTTGACTTTGACTTTGATTATTTTATGTAATACAAAACTCGGGTGGAACGTTACGCGGAACGTTACTATTTTTCATTAGTGTTGCTGGTATTCATCAATTTATAAAACGTTATCACGTCAAAATGCTTAAAATAAAAAAAGCGTGAGTATGTATTGTATGCATGTATAAACAAAAATGATCAAGGTCGAACAGAATTAATAACATGGGTAAATAATAATATGCTGAATACTATATATTATTGTTAATATAAAATATATAATTGTGGATTTCCCAAGGAAGTATTTTGGTCTTATTATTGTATATTAATTTTATAACAATGACACTAGTAGTATAATTTAATAATGAATGTGCTCTTTATGAAGGCAGTATAACCCCAATAAAAATAAAAGAAAAAAATCATAATAAAATAATTTTAACCTGAAAAAATAAAAAAATGAATAAGGCCAACTTGATTAAATATGTTTTTTTATAGTATATATGTATTGCAATTCAAGAATAAATATTAAAAAACCAACAATAAAAAATGTGTCAAGTGGAAAAAACGAGGAATATTTGCAAGAAATTATTTGAATGTTATTTATTGTTGGTTTCTGTATTTTCTTGGTGTGGACATTACATTAATATACTGTAATGTAATGTCCATTGCGGAATGTGAGGGGCTTTACGTCGAGACATAGGGTGATAGCAATAATGCGTGCGGGGCGTGTTGCAGCGAGTTCGAGAAGTACCAAGTGTCGGTGACGGGCGAGGCGCGGCGCTTGGCGCCCCTCGTCCGGCTTCGCGACGAGCCCACCAGCGCTGCCTTCGAGGGACTCGACCCGGGCGCGCACTACACAGTCACCGTCAAGACCATGTCCGGCAAGGTCACCTCCTGGCCCAACTCCGCCGACCTCACTCTCAGTGAGTACTGCACCGACACTCTTCGCTCTCCGCCCCTCCTTCCGCCACCCCTCAATTAGACCCGGTTCTCAATTAGACCTGTATGTTTTTTCTTGTTTTTTTTTCTTTGTTATGTCAGAACTTTTGACTGGGTCAACTGATTTTGATCGTTATTTTTTTATTTGAAAGCTGGTGGCTCTCCTGTAGTCCCATTTCATCAAAATTGGACGGTTTTTTAGTTACACTCCAATAACTGAAAAGCTACTCATACCTCGACAATATTATCGTTGCGGGTGGAGAGATCGGTGAACATGCACTATGACACGTGATCCCGTGAGTAGCAAAGGGCACCGAAAAGGGTGAAAAAATTTTATACCAAAAAATGGAACCGACTTCTACACTCAATAGTGTGAAATAACGTTCCATTTATTGGTTTTTTGTAGAAGCTTTATCAAGCATTAACACGTTTTGAACTTGTTGACTACTAGCATATGGTTACAGCTGTAATCAAAAAATATCAGGGAAAAGTATTACAGCGATAATTATATCTAACTAGCTGCGCCCCGCGGTTTCACCCGCGTGCACTACGTTTTTCCCGCTGACTCAGTTATCCCACGGGAACCATACTTCTTCCAGGACAAAAAGTAGCCTATGTCCTTCTCCAAAGTCCCATGTATCTTTATACCAAATTTTATCTAAATCGGTCAAGCCGTTTCAATGTTATGTCGTGACAACGGAAAACGGGTTTCATTTTTATATATATAGATTAAATCTAAAATGTTGTATCTTCTCTTCCTCTTTCTTCTCCAACTTCTCCTCCTCCTCGAAATAATTTGTTGTATCAACGATGTATAAAATGTCTCGTCGTAAAAATATTTTTTTGAATATCTACACGATATATTAACACGAATGGCCTCGACTGCCACTATAATAGGTTCCTTCTTAGTTTGCGTGCTCCACCTTAGACCGCGTCGTCGCTTAACATCAGGTGAGACAGTGGTCAAACGCAAGCTTATAATCGTTTAAAAAAAAAAATGCGCTATTAGCTCATGAACCAACAAACAGTTATATTTGTAGCTGCATTCGGAGCAACAATACCGTTTTTACAGTTGTAAAAAGTTGTCAGGAGCTTTTCTTTAAAGTGTAATAATAAATGAAGTCGAGATTGATGGATTCCAATGTTTTCCTACACGAACGCGTCTCAGAGCCGCTGCCAGTGGAGGATCTGAGGGCGAGTCTCGCGGAGGGCGGGGCGGTGTCGGTGCGGTGGCGCGCCGCCGCTGGCTCAACGCAGGACTCGTACCTGGTATGGTACCAGGAGGCTGGGGAGGGTGGTGGGGGCGGAGCGCGGGAGGAGGGCAGCACCGTGGTGACGGAGGCGCAGAACGCAACGCTGGAGGCGCTGCTACCGGGGCGCAACTATTCGGTGGCGGTGAGCGCGGTGTCGCGCCGCGTCGAGTCCGCGCCGCGCGTCACCAGCGCCGCCACGCCGCCTCTCGCGCCGCTCGTGGTGGCGGTGCATGGCGCGGAGCGCGACCTGCGCCTCGTGTGGCGCTCTGACGTTAACTCTCGCCAGGACGAGTACAGGCTGCGGTACGCGCGCCTGCACACCGACACTGACATCGACACCGACACCGACACCCACACCGATGATCGACCGCTGCACTGGCGAACGGTAAGTGCCTTACCTTGTGATGCTGACGTTGACCAAAGTCTCGTATCAATTTGGGAAAATGAGATGTCCAACGTGTGAACTCCTGTGTCTCTCCCTATTCGCAAGATGAACCACGCTAACTCACGCGTGCCGGCTTCCGAAGTATGAGACGCGCGAAGTTAAAAATAACAAATACTAGCGTACACTAACGTGTGATAGATAATCGCACGATTAGCTGAGTTGGAAGTGTCGAAAATATTCTTTATTCACAGTAGACAGGCTTTCGACCGTTACGATGTTGACACAGTCATAACAAAACATGAGAGGGTCGGATCTTCGGGGCACGATGGCCTCAATATAGAGCATCTGCTGCATTCTGTAAATAGCTTTCCTGGAGTTCTTGCAGTGCTGTTTAGTCTTTGTGGACACTCAGTGTGTGTTACCAGTGATGACCTACGGAACTAAGACGTGGTCTTTGATTATGGACCTTTTGAGCAGGCTCAACGGGTTCATAGTCAAACCTCACGCAAAACAAGCTATGGGGAGAGCGGAGAATGCTCGGGTTTTCCAGTCTCGGTTGATAAACGGCTATCTTTTCCATCATGGCTTGCAATTGTTGACAATATAGATCTGCCGTAATCGACTGGCTATATTTTAGGAAGCTGTAGTGTGTGCCAGCACTGGTCTATCAGACACTTACCAGTACCTTTTACTGAGTCAATTTTCGCTTGGGGCAGATTAAAATTGTTTTATCACTCACAACGAAGCCTGCCGTTAACTCTAACGTGGTGCAGAATAGATCCGCTTCCACGATCACTTTGAACTCTTCATTATCAACTAGGGTCTCCGGTCGTTTACGGGGTTTGTTCTGTAAATCCTAATTTCCAGAACTAAAACAACAAAAAACGTACAGTGTTTTCTTTACGGTAGCTTCCCCATGCATATCATTAATCGAGCTGTTACTGTGGCCATGTTGCCAACGTGGAACTCGTGTCCGTAAATAGCCCGATATTTTATGTTTTCCAAACGAGATATTTGAGATCAAAGTGGCCAGTTTGACAAAACGCCAATTTCATATATAGGTACTACATATCTAATAAAAATCCGGTAGGAATTTTCACATTTTGGTAAGATAATGTGCAAATGCACTGTAAGGTGTGCGGGTTCATATTCTTATAAATACCAATCGCAAGGCGAGGCGACGCCAGCGCAAAAAAAAATAAATTCGACGAGATAATTTCAAGAACTCGTGTTTTACTTCGATCTTTCGATTCCACTGATCCATTTTCATTTGGGATTCCGTCGCGTTCTATATTTAAAGTCACTTGAAACAACATCGTTCTATCGCCGGCTAAGCGACGAGTGATATTACTCAGCTCGTTAATACATACGTACAAAGCGAGTTTTAAATGAGCCTCGAAGAATTCCATGGCCGATTCGGTCGTATAGCATATCTCATTCGGGGTCGCGGGCGCGCCGTATCGCCGCCCCGCCCCGCAAGCAGTCGCCGTCCTGTTCCAGATGAGCACCAAGGAGACGAGCGCGACGCTGGAGGGGCTGTTCCCGGGCGCCGTGTACGAGGTGCAGGTGGCGGCGCTCAGCCACGGCCTGTTCTCCGACGCGCACACGCTGCGGAAGCCTGTCCGTGAGTAGGATACTCAATCTTGTAAAAAGATCATCATATCTATTTTTTTTAAAAATATATATCTTTAGAATAAAGTAGAATAAAACCGTCGTAATGTATGGATCTAAATGTTGGGCAGCAAAAGAGGCGGATGAAAGAAAAGTGCATGTGGCAGAGATGCGAATGTTGAAATGGATGTGTGGTGTGACTAGAAGGGATAAAATAAGGGATGAGTATATCAGAGGAAGCTTGAAAGTAGCACCAGTGAATGATAAGTTGCAAGAGAATAGATTGGCTTGGTATGGGCATGTCGTGAGGAGGGATGAAAAACATATAACAAAAAGAGTACTTAACATGAATGTGGATGGATGTAGAGGTAGAGGAAGGCCGAAGAAGGTATGGATGGACTGTGTGAGGAATGATATGTTTATGAAGACTATACGAGGTCTGCATCGGCGAGGAAGCTATTGAGCGAAGAATTTTACGAGTCCAGTTAGTTTTTTCCCTTTGGAGAATGTATTACTACTTATTTATTATGTATTCTAGTGTTCATAACTAGAGTTAATTATATCTACTTTAGCCGTGAGGACCTGTAATTGGCTTTCAGTTGTTAAAAACTTATATATAAAACATGTGGTGACATAAAAAAAAAAATGTGTGATACTGTTGGTCTTCCTCTTAAAGATAAATAAATAAAAAATAAATTAAAGGTGTGAGCACGTAGACGACAAATGATAGAAGAGAATGGAAGAGGAAAACATGTTGTGGCGACCTAACCTAGTGTGGGATAAGGATAAGAAGTTTTTTTTTGTTTGCTAAACCCAGTTTATATCAAACTTAATATTTCAAAGTAGATGCATATACCCATACACTGTAAGGATGTGTTACTGTGCACTTTAGTATGCATTAAAAATTAAAATGTGTAAAATGTGTGATGTAATTATGGCGAAAGTGAGGTAAGAGATCAGAGAAGGAGCCGCACGTGCACGTGTACGCGTGTATGAGCGGGAGCTGGGTGGTGCGTGTGCAGGTCCGCTGCCGCCGCGCTCGCTGTCGGTGTCGCGCGCGACGTCCAATAGCGCCGCGGTGGAGTGGAGCGGGCCGGAGCGTATCTCTAGCGCCGTCGGCGAGTACACGCTGCGGTACCGCACGCTGTCGCAGCCGCCCGGCGAGTGGAGCGCGCTGCCGCCGCTGCCTCCCACCGCCACGCGCGCCGAGATCGCGAACATGACGCACGGCGAGCGGTACCTGATTGAGCTGGACGCGGGTAGCGAGCGCGCGCCCGGCGCCGGGGGTGAGGCCGTGGGCAGCGGGGCGCCGCGCACCGCCTATCACACGGTGCGTCCGGAGCCCGTCTCCAACGTGGCGCAGCTCGCCGACACGCGCAACGTCACGCTCGAGTGGCCGCGCGCGCACTCGCGCGTCGAGCGGTACACGCTTGAGTGGCGGGACCGAGACGCGCCCCTCGCCGACCCCGGCCTGCCCCCGCGCACCGCCTCCGTGCCGGACCCAGGGCCGGGTGCGACGTCCGTGCGCGCCGTGCTTCCCGCTCTCGAGCCCGGCCGCGGCTACTCGATAGCGATCACCGCGATCTCCTACAACCTCACCTCCGACGAGTTCACCATGGATACGCGCACCAGTGAGTACCGCGCGATTGTCTCTCGTCCGACCGTATTCTGACTCGCGTATACCTCGCGATCGATTCCCGTTCCTACCGCGATCGCCGATGTCTACTCATAATTCCGTAAGGAAGCTTACCGAAATGATAATGGCGTCCGAAACAAAAACATGAGTATGTTCGTTTCTCGGCGTTCATAAAGCTCGTTAGAGACGATCGAATGACCTGTGAAAGATTTTCGTTTTGTAATTATGTCTCGTACTGTTACGACGCGCACCGGTCATATCAATACTGTCTATTGTCTAGGGTGGGCCGTTTGTATGGGCCATTGTGGGTGAGTCTGCTATGAAACGTACGACGGTCTGTTTTGTAATTTGATTTATTTAATTAAAAAATGAATTTTGAACAAATGTATTTGGTATCCTTTAATTTAAGAGTAGTTGTTCGAAATAACGTGAAAAAATCTTATCATCTAATCTTAAAATAATATATGAACAAAAAAAATAGTATCAAATAAGTAAAAGACGTGTACAAAACAAGTTGCAATACAACTTAGGACCTACAAGTAACCGTAGAGACGATTTTAAAGGAAACTGAATACAACGCATTTTTTTCATTTTAGATATCATGTTTCATGTTAACATTTATGATCTACACGATCGCAATCTAAATTTTCTTCAATACGACCATGTTCGAATCCTGAATTGAATTTTTAAATCGATGAATGCAGTTTTTCTTGCCGCTAAAATCGATGACATGGTTCTTAGGATAGATCTTTATATGTCTTTGTATCTCAATGGCCCATCCTTATTATCGTCGATCCCAGCGAGTTACTAATATACACGTCGAGTGATTGAGATAGTAACAAATTTTCTTAAACGAATGTTCGTAGCTCGGAGTTGATAAGTGTGTTAGAGTACGGGGGTGTGTATGAGCGTATGAGTGTTTTAAACGTTTCAAATTAATTCTGTATAAAATGTAGGTGTCAGAGCGAGTACGTAATATATGTGTGTCGCAGGACCCCTGATCCAGTCGGAGATGACGATCGTACACGAGGCCGATAGCGGCGATGGCGACGGCGACGGGGACGGTAACGGCGGCGACACTCTCCCCGCCATACTGGTTAGTACTTCTGCAGCATCTACCGGCTCTATAACCTACACTCGACATTTTGCATACGATTGCGTAGCGCTTTGACCTCGCCGAATCTAATATCTACAAACGAGCAATTCTTGTATTGATATATCAAATATATAATCTGAATCTCAGAAACAGCTCCAACGATTTTCGTGAAATTTTTAGGTTTAATTTTTAGAAAACGTCGTTTTATCCGTGTTTTCAGGCAATGAACAACAGCTACAATATCATTAAAATTTGACTTCCTGACATCTATTGGCGAGTAGTAATACAACAACTAAACTGTTTTACAGACACAGCAACACTAAAGCTACTTGACAAAAATGGCGTTGTTAAGCAACACTAAGCCAATGAGTGTTTGGTTTGAGGTTACACCATGAAAATGAATTGTTAACTTATATTATTGAAAAACCAAGCGAAGCTCGGTCATCCAGGTAGATAGATTAACTCTTTATTGCAAAGTATACAATGTTAATGAAAAGTATATTTAGTAGGTACTAATTGTACATTTATGGTTATATAATCGGCGGTCTTACAGCTAATGCAATCTCGTACAGACATGTACTGTATTATATCTGGGCGTAACCGATAATTTCATTTAGGACCCGTTTCTCAACCACTTTATTTTAAATTAATTCTAACATCTTCGATCAAACCGTCACTGACAATCAAGTGAGATAGTGGTCAAACCCTACATCTATACAGTATATAAAATATATATATATAATGGGGCATTTACTAGTCGGCCTTCAGAGAACTGCAATGTGAAGCTTAAAGTTAAGGATATCACTAGTGACGAGCCCTCTGTCTCGTTAGCGACTTGCAACTTGAAAGTTGAATATGTTTCTAAATAAATTACCCAAGAAATTTCATAAAACCTGGTAGAAAATTATTGTCTGTGCGTGGTGAGGCCAAGCTCCAAAGTGACTCTTCCAGACCCCGTTCTATTATTATGATATTAGCAACGTTTCATATCTGGCAAAATGTCCTTGCATCTATTAAAACGTACCTAAATAAGCTCAACATCTAACATTTGATTTGTTGGAGAAGCGTTCTCGTTTTATGTTGCGGAGCGCTTATCACCGGGTAACATAAAGCTCCACGGATAATCACCACTTCGTCTGGCTCCATATTAGTCTCTTATCGTTCGGAAAAGGGTCAAGTAGGAAGTCAATAATTTTAGTTGAATGAAGTCTGCTACATAATCGGCTACAGCGTTCGACTAAAATAGTAAAAATATGAACGTAAACAGCACGTAGGACCGTGAGGTAAGATTGCACGCGTGACTGTCGCAGGTGACGTACACGCCGACCCCCGCGTCTGCCACCTTGTTCGACACGTATCGGCTGCGGCTCGAGCGGGGCGAGGGGGGCGAGACTGCGGCGGAGGGCGATGCGGACGAGGCGCGCGAGGAGACACGCGCCGCCGCCGAGGAGACGCGGCGAGTGCCCTTCGCTGGGCTCGTGCCGGGCGCGCTGTACAACGTGACGATGTGGACGGTGTCGCGCAACGTGCGCTCGCACCCGGTACAGCGGCAGGTGCGGCTATTCCCGCGGCCCGTGCCGTGGCTGAACGCGACGGGCGTGGGCGCGCGCGAGGCGACGCTAGCGTGGGGCGCGCCCCGCGGCGTGGTTACCGACTACGAGGTGCAGTACCTGGCGGCGGCGGACACGCTACGCACGCACACGACCGCCGCACGCACGCTGCCCGTGACGGCGCTGCGCCCGCACACGCTGTACACGTTCACGGTGGTGGCGCGTGCGGGCGCGGCGCATGCGCTGCGCACGGTGTCGCGTGCGGTATCGGTGCGCGTGGCGACGCGCGAGGCGCCGCCGCCGCCGCCGCGCCGCTTCCGACCTCGCGACGCGGCGCCCTCCTCGCTCGAGTTCGCGTGGGACCTGCCCGAAGAGGAGGCGAACGGCGTGCTCGAGCGGTTCGTGCTCGCCTACTGGCCGCGCGACGAGCCCCACAGGAAGGAAGTCGTCGAGTTCCCGCCAGACGGTATTTACGCTCTATATTCTACGCTTCTCTATATTCTTCTCTGCTTTTTTTTTATTCCCGCTGATTAACGATAGCAACTTATTTATTTAAAATCTTTTGATTATTAAATTTACATATCAACCTAAGACTAACTAGAGACTTTCGATCTACTAAACCGATGAAAATATTATGCCGGGATGCAGTTGTAAATAAAAATGACGCACCCGATCGCGCCACATTTATAACCGTCCAATACTTTTTCTAGATTCACCTATTTGGTTACAGCCCGTGTAGTATAGAGTAATATTACTATTTTTTTTTTTTTACATATAAGTTTGCATTTAACAATTGTCTCACCTGATGTTAAGTGATGACGCTCTCTAGGCTTTAGCACGCAAACCTAGAAGGTTTATGGTGTACTGTTTTACTCTATACATAACCAAACGTATGGAGCGGGCGTAAAATCACTTTAACGCGCCTTTAATACTCCCTAACAGAAAATACCTACTTTTGCTCACATTTATAGA
The DNA here is from genome assembly GCA_934044485.1 of Apeira syringaria. Classification (NCBI taxonomy): domain Eukaryota; kingdom Metazoa; phylum Arthropoda; class Insecta; order Lepidoptera; family Geometridae; genus Apeira; species Apeira syringaria. Next base: position 11,998,559 of record OW203662.1, on the reverse strand, counting down.
CGAACCAATAATTGTTTTTCGAATAGAAGGTAAGAAAAATATATTTAGACGATACAGCCACAAACCCTAAAGACATATTTTGGAATATTTTATGGTACAATTTGTTTCTGTGTACAATCCTCAAAATTCTAACCATAATAAATCTAACCTAACACACAATAACACACAGCACCAACACACTGAACATTTATTTTTCTCAAATAAGCAAACAAATCAACAACGGTTAATCACACATAAAACTCAAAAGGCTCGATCCTAACAAAAGTACACGTCCGGATCTTATTCCACCAATTTTTATACATAGCTCCTCTTAGTATAATTGATAACAAATGTATGGAAACTGAAACATTCCCAACTCGCATCCTATGTTGATCGAGGCAAGCAAGTAGATGACAATGTTATGTATACTGATATCACTGAGGATAGCGCATTATATACCACACTCGCGTCAAAGGAGAGCCGAAAGGAACGCGATAGAAACGGAGGTATGTAGGTTCCTACGAGCAAGTTTCGCGCAGAAACTTGCTCGTCGGAACGATACACCCGTTTTTCTGCATCGAAGCGAAGACAGCCAAGTCGTCGGCCCGTCCCGTCGTACGAGTGTGAGTGACGGGGACGGGGGATGGGTGTTGCAGCGCAAGGCGGGTCGGTGTCGGGACTGGCGCCGGGCGGCACGTACGAGTTCGCGCTGTTCGCGGAGACGGGTGCGGGGCGCGGCGCCGCGGCGCGCTGGACTCAGCACATGGGCATCGCGGCGCCACCCCGCCCCGCGCCCTCCGCGCTGCCTGCCCTCGTCGCTGCCACTCCCACCACGGTGGCAGTGCGCTTCCGCGCTGACTACTTCTCGCCCGCCAACGGGAACGTGACGGCGTACACGCTCGTCGTGGCTGAAGACGCGGCGACGCCGCTGGGCGGGGCCGGAGAGGTGGCGGCGAGACTGCCCGCGTGGCGCGACGTGCAGCGCCTGCCCCGCTGGCCGCCCTACCAGGTGACGGAGCCGTACCTGCCGTTTGGGGCGGAGTCGCCGCGCGAAGAGGAGTTCACCATCGGCTCGGAGCGTTGCGAGACCTCCAAACGCACCTACTGCAACGGCCCGCTCAAGCCGAACACCAGATACTACGTGAAGCTGAGGGCCTTCACCGCGCCGGACAAGTTCACCGACACGGCGTATGCGGAGGTGCACACCGGTCGGTTTCCCTTTCTCTTCAAAAGCGTTCGCCCTTTTAGACCCGCTATTGATGACCTTTTGAGAATGCAACATCTTTGAACATTTTATAAACGTCGTAATTAAGGCACTGTACAGACACGGATCGAAATTCTAAAAAAAATATTTTAAAATGCTACTATGTAAGAGATTCTGCTTTAATTTTTTCTTACACACAGTACAGTCACAGAGGCTCGGCATAATCTCGACTTCTCGATTTACCAGTTTATTTATTCACTACTTCCATCATTGTTTTTGTTTCGCTGGACGATTTTTAGATATTTTTATTTTATTTTCGTTGGAAAACAAACAGCAATCATGTACAATAAATATATCAAGCAGAGTTTTAAAACACTAAAGCGTAACAGTTTTCGCTTATAAATTGTACTGTGTCATGACATGACAGATAATTTATTTTAAGCTTGGTGGGAAACTTTTGCGTATAATATATTAATCTAAATATTTTAATCTAATCTAAGCCACATAAAAGCACATTACAAGATATAAGTATCATTTGGTATAAACATCATCATTAATGAAGATTTTGAAAAAAGGTTGCTTCAGATTCGGAATACTTAGAATTAAAGAGATCGATAGTTCGTGGAAAGAAAGAATTTTGGCGATAGTTTGAGTCACAGGGAGCTGTATACAACTGTAAATAATTCCTTCGACTAATCGACCTACATGGTGCAATTAGTTTAATCTCTGAAAGTAGTGACGAGGAGTCAGTGTTATTAAGTATAATATTGTGCAGAAAAGTAAGATCTGCAGTTACCCTTCTTTTAGAAAGTGTAAGGGAATGATGATGTCTACAGCTCTCGTCATAATCGGAGCAATAAATTTTGAATTTAAAATTAATAAAGCGTAAGAATTTTTCCTGAGGTTTTTCTAGCGTATCTATATATATTTAGCATATGGAGGATTCCAAGCTTTCAGATTTTGAAATATAATTTTTTCGATTTAGAATTTTTCTGAGGTTTTTCTAGCGTATCTATATATATTTAGCATATCGAGGATTCCAAGCTTGAGAACAATATTCAGGTTGGCTTCTTGTCAGAGAACAATATAAGGTTTTCAATGTTTTTATTGAATGAAAATCTTTTGATACTCTTATGAAGAAACCTAAAGTTGTCATAGCTTTCGTATATATGTTCTCTTTATGTTTGTCAAAAAGAAGTTTTGAGACAAATGTTATTCCGAGGGCGACTACAACATCAGATATCTGAAGATACTGTCCATTTATTTTATATTTAAAAGGCAAAATTTTATTGGATCGACTGAAAGTAATACAGAAACATTTAGATCAAGTTTGTTTGTAGAACAGTAAGCATGTAGGCTATCTAGATCTAGTTGCAGTAGCTCTAGATCATAACGGCTTTTTATTTCCTTGAAAATTTTCATATCGTCTGCAAATAATAGAAAATTAGAGTATTTAAAGCATGAATGGATGTCATTGATAATAAATTATAAGAAAGAGAGGCCCTAAAATCGATCCCTGTGGGACTCCTGATGGAATGGGTAAAAAAGCCGAAGTATACCCATTTAGAACTACAGCTTGGCAGCAATTTTCGACGTAGGAAGAAAATCATCGGAGAAGCATATTATGGTCGATTCGATCGAACGCTTTGCTGTAGTCCGTATACACAGCATCAAGCTTTCCACACGAGTCCATGTAGCTAGCATGTAAGTATTGTCGTTAGATGATGGCCATGATATATTACTCATATTAAAATCCCCCATTAATAAGATTTTATCATCCGGATTGATGACGGAAATAGATAATACTTTCTCACAAAAATAACTTAATTGCGACGAAACGACAGATCTCGATTTTGTGCACACATCTCCCAACACAGTGCCCAAATGCAGGTTTAATGGTGCATTATTTTAAATGCCTTTGAATTTCAAAATGACTCAAAGATCTTCCGCCGTAGAATATCACTCGGAGCGCGCGTGCGCTGCAAGGTCACGGCGAGCAGCGATAAGAATACCGCCGCCGCGATTTTGGCCGACCCGCGCGTAATCCCGATCATGCTGTGCTCTCCTAAAAACGAAACGGTAATATTATTGTGTATGGAAGCTAGAGACATCTATCCGCGGTGTGGTAAACTTTTTGGCAACTTTATGAGCTAACAATATTTAATATTACCAGTAAAAAAAACAACAAAACGAGGATTTGTTCTCATATCGATATCGAAATCATTCATCGACTATTTTAATAAGGGCAAGAATTAAAAAAATGAACTTTTAGTGGAGAAGATTGTATAATATGGTGCTAAGAAAATGTGAGTTCCACCGTGGTACCAGTACCGTAGAAACAGCTCGAAGGATTTATGATGTGTATGGGAAAGGTGCCGTAAAAGAAAACACGTTACGTTTTTGTTTGCAACGTTTTCGTTCTGAGCATTTTGACCTACAGAACAAACATTGTGAACTGCCAGAGATCCTAGGTGACACTTGTTAATGAAGAATTAAAACTTATCGTGAAAGCGGATCCATCGCAACCCACGTCAGAGTTAGTAGCAGGCTTCGATGTGAGTTAAAAACATTTTTACTCACTTGAAACAATTTGAAAATGTGAAAAAGCTCATAAATGGGTACCGCATTAATTGAGTGAAGCAAACCAACAAACACGAGTCGAATGCTGCGTTACATTCCATTACACATCCGTCATAAGAACGAAGGGATTTTGAATGGTATCGTTACATGTGATGAAACATGGATCCTGTTCGATAATCGGAAACGTTGTTCACTATCATTTTATATAGGAGAACTGGATTAATAAAACAAAACTGTCGGGTCTTCGAGTTGCTCAAAATAAAATTATAAAATGTTTATGCAAATACTTCTATCTACAACTTAAGAAATATATTCTGAAACTAAAATAATTAATGTTTAACAACTACTTACAATGATATTAATGTTTATATTAGGTAGATGTCGCACAAGCGCGCGGAAACTGAGGCGGCAAAATTAAGTCAATTGTAGTAATTTTGATTACGACGCGTACTTCAAGCGCAAGTCTAAACATATAGCTATCCTTTTCTATATTATTTGTGCCGTATTATCTGTCGCAGTAAGCATGTTTATGTCGTAAAGGAACAAAGTCTGAGCACCCCGCACTACGAATATACGTCATCTTTAGTAAAACATCATTGACTACTTATAATATTACAGTGTCTGTATTTAGTGCGAAAATTATTTTTTTTATTACACTCAAACAAATTATTTTAAAACAATGATATCTGAGATGTTAGTGGTTTGCGAAGAAAGCAGAGCGTCTATATAATAATTCAGTACGTATATATAGCTGTGAGACAAAGACAAGGCGCGAAGGCGTAGAATACACGCCTTACGATAACTATTATGTTTATGTATCATGAAAAAAGTCAGATTACTCGAATCACTTGTGGTAACTTGTGAAGAGCGATAAAAGAATCTACTGATTATGTCTAGACACGTAATTAACAAGTGTTGCAATTTCAATCCGAAGTCAAGGAGTGCAAAATTTATAATTTGGTGTACATATGTATGAAGCAATTCAGATAAAGATATGTATATAACGTTTCTTAATAAATGATTACTAAAAGATCCATTTATAAAATGGTTTGTACTTTTACATGGCTCTAATGAACAATAGAAATGAAAACATAACAAACATAAACTTTGGAGTATATAACAATTAGAGACTATGTGGCTAGGCCGAGCACAACACTTTATGATAAGTGTTTGTCATTTGATTTTTTCAAGGTCGTCAGTATTTGCTACGTGGATTATTGGTGAATTATCGATTTTTCTTACGAGAATCTTGCAGTTTTGAACCCATGTGAATTTATAGTTTCTTTCACTAGCCAGTTTCTTGGTTGAAGTCAGAAGGATCTTGTTTTCCTGGGTCAATTGATCATTTATAAAGAACCTAGTAGTCACTCCGCTAAAACCAACATGCACAGCAGTCAAGTTGTTGTGAGTTTTAGAAGTAGCCACAAAGTTTTCTTTTGTGTATCTGCCCATAAATCCGACAATAATAGGTTTATTATTGGTTGATGATCCGGCTCTCGTTATAAAGTTGATTATTTAAATAAGATTTTCGTTCTTTTTATGCGGCACCCCTTTTATTTCAAGATTGTTATATCTTTCATTTTGATTTCTAGACGATAGGTCGACAGCTAGTTGTGATAGTTTCAACTGGAGTTGTGAGCAATTATTATCATTATTGTGAGTCTCCAAACAAGTGACCCGCGCATCCAAATCACACATCTTAGAAAAGTTTGTCTTCACTTCGTTTTTTACGTCTTGTAACGACTTCTCAAACAGATTAACTTTTTTTAACGCCTTGAACTTCTTGTATAAGTGTCGGAATCGGCACATTTATACCTTTAATTCCATCACGTGATTCCTGAAGCACGAGCTCCAAGGTAGTATTCGTTGATGTTCCCGGTATAGATGTCGACTTGCCTCAGCTGTGGTTGGCTGCATTTACAATCAGAACACAACAAAGCGGACTGTCGAGCCACGCAAGCGTTCTGTAGAATTTTTCTGTTATATGAGCACATGTAAAACAGTTCAATGCAAAACACTTCGAACATTTAACCCCATCACTATGCTCCTAATTGCATCCAGGTCACGAGAACATGATGAATGATGTTATAGCGTTCCACGAATATAGATTTTACACTAGTAGCAGGTATAGTAAACGTAGCACAGGTACATGCTCGCTGCGTGGAGCGGACTGAAATCGGTATATCGCAATAATAATTACTTTTTTCACGTACAAGAATACTCTCCTATTTATTGTTAAATTCGTTTATTTTATTTAGTAAATCTGCTTTAGATGGGAACTTCATATTAGTATTACGCATATTAGACAGTAAAGTTTCCCACGTCATTATTACTATTTTTTACATTGTTGTTACTGTACAAAGTGTAAAGTTTGCTCTTTACAATCTTATTAATTAGATCGTGACACCGGTATTTGCAAATAAAATTACACTATATGTTGTTATCATAAGGTTGAACGACAAAATAGGGACTTGTACGTTATAATCACTGGCGTTATCACGGTATTGGTGTAGATTAGTAATGATTATTGCGGCGGATGACGTCATGCCGTGTGACGCATCTCGTTCTGTATTGCGTCCGTCCCCACCGCATGAGGAAGGCTGAGTGTCGCCCAGGGGCCCCGGGGCACCCACCGACATCCCGAGACCAATCAAGTCTTACCTCTCGTGCTTCCACACACTATTCATTTTTGCTCGATAAACAAACTAGATCAAGATTCGAATAAAAATGCTAGCTTTCGTTGCAAATCTGTGCTCTGCTTTCGTTTTCAATATATTCGGTTATATTAGCTGCTATCTAAAATAATCCTGGCAACAATGAATGAAGTGCTGTTACACAAGAATTACAGTCTATGATATAGGCGGTTCAGAGTTCATTTCAGTTACCCGAAGATAAACGCGCAGGAATGTGTGCGATATGTTGTAGTTAGAAATCGATTACGGTTTTAATATAATGAATTATTTGTTTTGTTGCCAGTATACAGCATTATACACTTCCAATCTAGAGTTTGGTCTCTTTTACGTGCTCAGAAATACTTGTTGGTCTGTGTACAGTTTGTATGAATTATAGCAAAAATATGCAGATTTGAAAATTTTATTACCATCATAATGATAAAATCATTTTGGGTTTTTTTCATGTTAGTAGAGTTGTGAGTTACCCTTTTCATTTTTTTCGAATTGCGTTACTAATTTTATAAAAAATATTCTCTGCAGAGAGCAGTAAAGAATCGCTGCAAAGTAAACCAGTCTTATGTCTATTCATTATTATGTGGTTCCTTGGTTGCCAAAAAACTATTAAATGCTTTTTCGATAAGATAAAAACGTTAAAAATATATCTATATAATAAAATATGTCGTCGGGGTGACTGCACAGCGGGAGCGGAGGGCTATGTAATGAAGGTCATTTCATTAGCGCTAGGTAGAGGGGCCGAGCTTGGTCATTCATTTGTTATCGATTAATTGTTGTGCCTAACCTTTAAGTGGTAGGTCCACTTAAAACAGTCCTGACAAGAACCGACGGTATCTACTATTTCAGTTGAATGTTATCTATCAGGTAGGCGTGGGTTTGCGGTAGTGTCGCGCTCGGGAACCGAAATAGATAAGTACTATCTAGTTGAATCGGTTAATCAAATTCAACAAGGTCTGTGCGTATTTTCATCGTAATTAACTATATACTGAACGAAATCTAAGATTTTGTGACAAAGGCCATCGACTGTATCTAGTCTCGTGTCCGATTGCTCGCAAAATATTAGAGAGGAGTGAGGCGGGGAATGAACTGGAAGTGCGGCGCGGTGCGGTGCGGTGATGGTGTGCGATGTCGGTTCCAGAGGTGGACAACACGGCGTGGATAATCGGCGCGTCGTGCGCCGCGGTGCTGGCGCTGGGCGGTGCGGGCGGAGCCCTTGCACTGCGGCGGCGGCGCGGAGCGCGCGCGGGTCCTGCAGGGCCCGCACCTTCCGCCCCGCGCACCTCGCGCCCCGTGCGCGTCTCCGACTTCGTGGACCACTACCGGTTGATGTCTGCCGACTCTGACTTCCGGTTCAGCGAGGAGTTTGAGGAGCTGAAACACGTCGGGCGCGAGCAGCCCTGCACTGCGGCCGACCTACCCGTTAACCGGCCCAAGAACCGGTTCACGAACATCCTCCCGTATGACCACTCGCGCTACAAGCTGCAGCCGGTGGACGACGAGGAGGGGTCGGACTACATCAACGCAAACTACGTGCCCGGACATGCGTCCCCTCGTGAGTTCATCGTGACGCAGGGCCCGCTGCACTGCACGCGCGACGACTTCTGGCGCATGTGCTGGGAGTCTGGATCCCGCGGGATCGTGATGCTGACACGGTGCGTGGAGAAGGGCCGCGAGAAGTGCGACCGCTACTGGCCGTACGACACGCGGCCCGCGTACTACGGCGACATCGCGGTCACGGCGCTCAACGAGTCGCGCTACCCCGACTGGACCGTCACCGAGCTGATGCTGTGCCGCGGCGCCGAGCAGCGCGTGCTCAAGCACTTCCACTTCACCACGTGGCCCGACTTCGGCGTGCCTGACCCCCCCACCACGCTCGCGCGCTTCGTGCGCGCCTTCCGCGACCGCTGCCCGCCCGACGCACGCCCCGTGGTCGTGCATTGCAGTGCTGGCGTTGGCCGCTCCGGGACCTTCATCACGCTCGACACGGCGCTGCAGCAGGTACGTGCACACTTTCTTCTTACCCCGGCCGCTGCCCGCCTGAAGTGTGCCCCTTATACATTTACTTTTTTATTGTAATGTGTCTCATCTTTATTTATTTTTTACCATATATGGCTGTACAATAATATATTCGAATTCGAATAGAGCGTTCTTTTATCTTTCAAACGAATAGAACAAGCGATCGCCGCGAACGCTTAACGTCGCCTAATGATCTTGAAGCGCGAACGCTGCAAAGCGATCGCATCTCGTCCGGGCCCATCGACCGCTCGGCTACGGCCGGGTCGAGTCGGCAGTGTTCGCAGCATGTATCATACAACTCGTTCGTTCGGAACATCTCACTCCGTCTCCGAACGAGTGTGTAGAGCGGTGCGGTACGATGTTACAGCTGGCGCGTGGCGCGGAGACCCTGGACATCTTCGGCATGGTGTGGGCGATGCGGCGCGAGCGCGTGTGGATGGTGCAGACGGAGCAGCAGTACATCTGCATCCACCAGTGCCTCGTCGCCGTGCTTGAAGGGCAGGACCTGCAGCCGCCACAGCACCAGCACCCGCACCAGCTCCAACACCACAACCAGCACCACAACCACAACCACCATCTCAACCCCGCCTTCGAAGGTGAATATCCGCTTCGCCTTTACACCCTCCGACTGCACTCGATTCCCATAGTTTTATTTTGCAATTATCTGTCGAATGATTTTTTTTAAAGTCTGAGGTCGCTCCTTTCGGAGAACGGTAGTTAAATCTGGAGGTGACCATTTCGACCGTATCGTATCCGTCTCTCCGGAGACGCCATCGATGATCGGCGGTCCTCGACGATCCGGCTCCTCGGACTTCGCGTCCTTGGGACGGGATGTCGCATTTCGTGCGAGAGGAGTCGCGTGGGGGCGAGTGCCCGCAATCACGTACCAGAAGGTGGGCAGCAGTGCTTTTTTGAGGGTCACAAAATATGCTGTGCCTGCCAAGCGTGACGGGTATTGGCAAACCTTCCTAATGATAAGTTAAAATTTGTCCTTGTGAAAATCAATAGGGCAGGCTATGACCAGCAGTAGACGTCCTATAGCTGTAATGATGATGTATTACGTAATGATACATTTTAATCTCATTTCCATTATATTCTTAAATTATGTGTTCTATGACCATTAGTCGCGATTCTGCCGATTTCCGTTTCTACCGATCTCGGGAACGGTTTGCAAGTGAGAATATGAATCGAGGTCGTGATTGAGACCTAGCCGCGTCCATAACCCCTCATGGTACGACATAATAAACGACACATAAAAGACACAGTATGAGTATTATGGCAGTATCAGAAAGTGGTCGAACGCTACATCTAACGTCTAGTAGACGGTAACCAACAGTACATAAACATGTTTATACAGGGTGTGCGATTGAGATGGGACATGGACATACGTCGATGCTATTATAGTTGCGGGTGGAGAAATCGATTAAAATACACAATAACAATTAATCCCGTGAGTAGCTAAAGACACTGAAAAGTGTGTAAAAAAATTTATTAAAAAATGGGACCGACTTCAACACTCAAAAGTATGCAATAACTTGTCGAAGTCGGTACCATGCTCACAGTATCTTGATAATAGTTACTTTCGAAATATCATGATACCGACTTCAACCGCTTGACCGATTTTAATGAAATTTAAATGGGACCACCAGCTTTCAAATAAAAAAGAACGATCAAACTCGGTTCACCCAGTCGAAAGTTATGTAGGGAACAAAGATTAAAAAAAACATAGGGGTCGAATTAAGAACCTCCTTAATTGTACAGAAATGCTGATGGTTACTAACATTTATTTAGTACACTAACTATGTCGTGATAACCTTATAAAAAAGAAATTTTACACTAAATAAATGTTATTAATTGATTTACTTCAATACGTTATATAAAAAAACCATTAACTTGTAGACTTTGATGTCGGACGGAAGATATTTTCCAATACACCTATCTAGCACCAATTTTAGGTAACGAACGATCGGCGGCCGATCGTTATTATCCTAGGCAAGTTTCCGATTAAGTTCGCATCGCACTATATCTTTTTTTAATACTGTATATATCTAGCGTTTGACCACTATCTCACTTGATGGCCAGTGACAATATGGTCGAATAATGATATGAAGTGTTATCTCGCTAAACCTATAATACTTACTGGCTCTCAAGGACTGCTGCCTGAACACACTATTTGTTTGGTGACGGTTTTTCAAAATTGAAGGTGGTTTCTAGCTAGACGGGTATAGGTAGTCGAAAGTACCCTACCACCACGCTGGGAATTCGATAATGTTACCCTCTCGGAAGCACAAGTTATTAGTGGGGTTTGAACCAGCATTCGTCAGTTAACCGACGCACCCCCCACTGAGCTTTCATCGCTTCAAACAATACTCGCACGTATCGACGTAATTCTCACCGTCAGAAAAGGGGGGTCTCGGAGAGTTAGCGACTAATGTCGTTGCGGTAGGTGGTGGATAGCGGCCCGGGGGAGGGCCTCCGACCCCGTGCTGCGGTCTCATGACGGTGATGGTGACGGTGGCGGTGACGCTGAATGTGGCGGTATGTTGAGTCATGATACGCAGGCTCTCACCGTGCGTAGTTCGGGCCCGGATCGTGCCTCGCTCGCACATGCTCTTAAGAAAATGATCGCAGAGCGCAGATTAGCCGCACGGTTTGGCTCGACTTGTCTCTGTGAGCAGTCTGCGTATCGGGACTAGCCCGTGCAGTTTGATGTCGTCCCGCTAGCTTGCAAGCTTTGATTTTTGCGTATTGTGTGTGAACGTGTGTACGGCACGCTGAGACTAACCGCACGGCCCGCTACTCCCTTCGTGCTCCCCGCCTCGCCTCGCCCCTCCACTGTGACACGGTGCCGCGGGCTGTACCTAGCGGACATCCGATATTAGAGGAGCATTTTTCTGTTTCAGACGACGAGGGTATCGCGGAATCCGGAATGTGAAGGCGGCGACGCTCCCTCGGTTCCGGCCCGGCATGGCAGCTCCCACGGTTATTATTGTTTAAGTTTTTGTAACATTACTATTTTTTTTTATTTGACGTGTCTTTGTTATTTATTGTGGACGATATTCGTATTTGTATATTTTGACATTTTTAAATGGACGTTCCGCGGGACGCGCCGCCGACGTCGAATCTCAAGTTTGTATGTACTTATAACCGTCGCGTGACGACGCGCCGACGTTTTTATAGTCTTATGTATAGTTTATTTTTATACGAGTTTTAAACGAGAGACGTTGTAAATATTGAAGGTGGGGCGAGTAGGTGTGGTATCTTAACTAGAATTGAGTGAAAGCGCGGTGCGTTGCAAACGTTAGAAATACGTTGGTTATCCGCTAGTTGTAAATGGGAGCGTCGCGCGTTTGTTGAACATAATGACTATGCATTCTATACTTATATAGTTATATCTGTGCCGCGGTTGTATCACCAACACTATTATTGAACGCTACTTCACGATTACTTGACTGTTCGATTAGTTATTTGCGGTCGGGACACTGGTTTGTGCTGTGGTTTTGCGGATTCTTGTCCAAATATGTAACTGGCGTTTGGTTTATTAACCATTGCAGTCCACAGTTTAGCACGGTACCGTACGTCTAATAAAATAACGTCAAGTAAACCACGACTTTATACATATCGGATGCCAACAGCACAGCCTACCGGCCCAGGCGCCGGAGCGGCGACTACAGGATGAAGTCTGAAAACTATCGCGAGTTTCTTGTCTTCTTCCAGTTTTTTTTTCTTTCTTGTTTCTTTCTCTTTCTTGTCCTAGTCGGTTTGTTACATTACAATTACAGGATGAAGGTTATATATCAAGAATGGATGTTGTTTATACAAAGCATAACAGGATGTGTAGTGTAGAGTAGACGGCAGCACTATGTACTTCACCAAACCAGACGATGACCACCAACGAGAAAATAGAATATCCTGTCCTTAAATTTATATATTGTACGTTTAGGTATAGTTTTTTTATGTAATGGTAGATTATGTAATGTAAAAATAAACTACTATTTTTGTACTCCTGTAACATTACACCATTTTAGTAACATACAAAGTGTTGTTGATATTTTCGGGGCAATTGGAGGTCTTTAAACATTTTCTTATACATTGTTGTGGCAGAAGTAGGACAAACAAAAAAAAATGCATAGTAAGGCATGTTCTAAGCTTATTATTTATGTATAGTATCCGGATTTACTCGTGTTTATATTTCTCCTCCTAGTTTTCAATCTGTGTCATTTATTTATCCAATTGCTCAACGAGGAGCTTATATATGTATCTGTACTGTAGTAATATTATGATAGTTAATGCACTCACGTTAGCAACGTTCAACAAATACTATAGGCAAACTGGTGTGGTAACAAACTGACAACTAGTTAACGTTAAACGTATGCAGTGTCACACCAGAATACAGAAGTAGCACCCGGCTTGTGGATGCGTTACCTGCCTGCCAGAAACACGGGGCGTCACTAGGGTAGTTCACTTCACCTACGCCTACGCGTCAAAAGAAACTGAATATTCTGTATAAATATATACAGAAGTATAAATGCAAAAAGTGTACTACTTTTTGCATTTATACTATATAAATATTACAGAAGTATAAATTTTATACTTCTGTATATTTTTGTTATACAGTTAATTAAATAAAGGTTTGCGTGTTAAACATAGCATGCAGATAAAGATTCAATGAAAGGAACTGCATTGCAGCGATATAATAGAGAAATACAGTTAGTCAGTGATGGCAAGCCGTTGGACTATATGAGCCGGGAATACGGGTAGACAACAGTGCCCCGACCGACGCGCCGCATTGTGGCTAGAGAAACTCCCTTGTGCCGAACCTTAGAGGATCGATGCTTTCCTAACTGCCAACCAATAGTATTATACATTCTTAGACAACTTTTATTCCATATCACCTCGATTATTGACATTTTGTATAAATAAAATAGCATAGTTATGCATTTGTAATCTATTAGTTTTATATATTTATAAGTGTTAAAAACTTGTAAAAAAGTCTAATCTGACTATACATATTTTATATATACCGAAGATAAGTATTTGTAATAATAAATTTAAAATGATGAAAATCTAAGAACTGGAAGCGGTTAGGTACATTTATATGGTGAACATGTATTGTATGGACACTGTTTGGTCTGTTGATATCTGTTAAAACAATACAATCCCGCAGTATATAGTATACGTAGTATATATAATATACGAGTACGAGTATCAATCAATCAATCAATATTCTTTATTGCGAAAAAATGGTAACAATGTATAGTATGTATATTATATATTCTATGTGTGTAAATATCGAGTTGCAGGTCAAGTTAGCTGGGACAATAATAGAGGTAGGCTCACAAACGTGAACATCAAGCTGGAAACTTGTATAAACATTAGGAACACTATATTTAATAATATGTGAGTTCTTATACTATATTCATACAAATAGAACTTTCAAGGTCAAAGTTTACCAGTTCACATTATAAAATAAATATATAACAATAAACTAATACACACATATCTATATATATAAAAATGAAACCCGTTTTCCGTTGTCACGACATAACATGAAAACGGCTTGACCGATTTAGATAAAATTTGGTATAAAGATACATGGGACTTTGGAGAAGGACATAGGCTACTTTTTGTCCTGGAAGAAGTATGGTTCCCGTGGGATAACTGAGTCAGCGGGAAAAACGTAGTGCACGCGGGTGAAACCGCGGGGCGCAGCTAGTTAATAATAAAATCTGATTAATAGTACAATTATATTCTAAACATATTTATTTTTGATCAATAATATGATTTCTTTATATTTTTATTGCTAGTAAAGGGAAGAATAGTCCAGGTCCATTTGTCTCCATTGGTCCAGGGGTGTCGCGGCCTCTCCTGTGTATATGTAGGTACATATAGTGCACTGACTTTCATAAATAGGCATTAGCTTAAAGCTGCTTACTGTCTCTTAATTTATAATAATATATTTTCATCGTCATCATCAAATGATAAGTTTTATCGTAATACCTTCTCAGCCAATTAATTCATACGAATTTCTACAAAATTGAACCTCACAATTTTTACATATTTGAAATATTATATTGATTAAGGAAACCAGTCCCCTTGTTGTATATACTGTTGATTATCATTGTTACAACAAATTTCTTTTGAGTATAAAGTACAGGAAGGAGGAAGAGAATTGGACATAACACCAGAAGTTTCATCAAATAAATAGTTGTCAACCAGACTAATCATTTGTGCCAACATTCATAATTCTGACCGCTTTCGTTTTAGTTCCATTGGTGCTGTTTTATATTTTATACAATGTTATTTAACTGACCACAATAGACCATAGAACGGGCCTATCAGGGAAACCTCGTTAAAACATTTGCCAATATCTCAGGTGGAGCGAAAATGATGCATTTTATACAGAGTATCACTTTTTCAATTGATTAGGAATTGCTATGTATCTAAAATTGTGATTATGATACACTTACAACACCTACCAACCTACACTTAGGAAAAAAGTGTAAGCACATTTTTTTGTATCCATATTTGTATATGACAAATATTATGGATGGCTGTAAAATAAAAAGAATACTAAAAAACTTTGACCCATCTTATATAATTTCCTTACATTACACCAATTTTCAACTTCATGCGAGTTTCTACCTGCTTGGATGACAGTTTGACTGGACTAACCATTTCACATTTTGCTTTACGTGTAATATAGTAGTACGCCCCGCGTGGATTACTGTTTTCCTGTTACCTCAATTATCCCACGGGAACTATACTTTTTCCGGGATAAAAGAAGCCTATGGGTCATTCCAGGGTCTAACCTACCTCCATACCAAATTTCATCGAAATCAAACATACATACAAACTTTCGCTTTTATAATATTAGTAGGATAGTATAGTATATTAGTAGTCTAACATTGTGCTGACATTCCTCAGACAATTACACATTTTAATTGGCTTATGTACTTATTGTAACAACGTTTAAAACGGTTCACGCATTAAAAATGTGGAAATTATTTTAAGTTTTATAACATTGTACCAATTATTAAAAAAAAAATGTAACATTAGTTGCTCACTAACATTTTAATCAAACTCAAGCTTTTGCTGAAATTTGAAATAAAATGATATTTTGATCTATTGATGTTTAATTGACACCCTGTATAAATAACATGGTTTTGGATCTATTTAATATTTGAATTTTTTAATTATAATAATTTTGTAAAGATTTTTTTTATATGCTATATAGATCTAGCGTTTGACCACTATCTCACTTGATGGTCAGTGAAGATGTGGTCGAAGAGGTTATCATGCTAGACCTGAATGTTAGACTGGCTCTCAAAGACTGCTGCCTGAACTCACTATGTGTTGGTGACAGTTTTTCAAACTTGAGGGTGGTAGCTAGCCAGGCGGGTAGTCGAAAGTACCCTACCACCATGCTGGGAATTGGATAACGGTGTTGCCTTCACTGGAAGCTCAAGATGTTGTTGGGGATCGAACCAGTGTCCGTCAGTTTGACAGGCGACGACACTCCCCTCGCTGAGCTATCATCGCTTCAATGTCACTATCAATGTGATAGTGACACTCGAGATGCAAACTGAGTTCATGTAAGAGCGTTTATTCCAGTCAAACCATTGTACATGTGTTTTCTCAAGGCTGTTACGGCTTAGGTATAAAAAATATTTTTGAAAAACGATAGCAAAAGAAAGTGACATGTTTTTTTAATTGGGTGTAATTAATAAAACAACCCACATCCGGCAATTTTTTTTTTTCAACTATCAGCTTCAGAATTTAGACTTATTGGTGTGATTTCACGCTTCTTTTTAACGAAGAAAAAATATTCATTCTTCATTTTCAAAATCAGCAGTAAAACGAGTACGTTCCCATCTTTTGGGTGGTTAAATAAAATTTTGATATGTATGTACTTACATTAAATTTGAGAAAATAACGGATGAAAACCCAGCATTTGGCCCAAAAAACCCTTCCAATGTCTTGTTGTTTATACAAAATCTGCTATTTAAAGTAAAATAAAAAATATGCAATAGTTGAGTTGAAGTTTTTATTTTGCGGATGGATAGCTTTATTTTTACGATTTATTAAATGTATAAAATACATTTTTAACTAAATCATCGTAAAAATAAAGCTAGCCGGTAGAGGCAAACAGCATTAGTCCGTTAGAAAAAAAAACCGCAGCGTTAATATAGCGTGACCGAGTTTTGATCCTTATTGAGTATACTTTTGTTATTGTAAATGTAAGATTTTTTTCAAACCATACGGTAATACTAGCTAGAACTTGTTATTTCCAGATTTAATTAATTATTATAAAATAACTTCAGATGCATTGCATGGTTACAATATGGCAAAAACAAAAAATATTTGGTCGTGATAAAGAAACAAAAATGTGCTGGGTAATAATTTGAAACTGGCTAGATAGTTTAAAAGTAATGGTTTTAAATATAATTTAATATATATTATCAGGTCGACGATCTGATACTAATACCGAAATACTGTATTGCAGAAAAATCCTCCCTGTCGTTGTCGCAGTGAACTCTTAAGGCCACAGATGATATGAGTATCGCCATACTAGATCAAATGTTTGCTATTTCATCATCATTGTCATCATCTTCTCAGCCACAGGACGTCCACGGATGGACATACGCCTCGCCTATTGATTTCCCCAAGGACTAGTTAGAAGCGGCCCGCATCTAGCCCTTGCCTGCGATCTTAGTCTCGTCGTCTGTCTACCTACCTGTCTACTAAGAAACACTAATAAATGGCAAGACCATGGCTTCCCTGGCCGTACATCTAAATATTTTTCTGTCATCTTACATTTTATTGTAATTCCTATAATAGGTTGAAATTTGGCAAACAAAGTTTCGTCATAAATCTCTTTTTTATCCTACCCTTATATATAATTTTTAAAATTAATTATTTATACACCTATTTACATCTACACTGTCGTGTTAGAGTATTTTAGTTATTAGTATTTTATTTTAATAAAGGCAGTTTGGGTTGTACATAGGTACATATATGTAGCTCCCATCTTGTGAGATGGTAGTAAGTCGCAGTGACCTATGACTAGTCCTACTAGTAGACGAAGATCCTATGTTGTTGTTTAAGTTGTTTGTGACATTATTATTTAGTATTGGAAACATGGCCTTTTTTCCTTGTCTACAATCGGATTTTTTTCCCATAGGCGTTGCTGTTCTTTTTCATAACAATGTAGGTTTTTACCCAATTATAAATCAAAGACCCAAGTTCTACAGTAGATTTTAGGTTCATTGTTGAAAAAATATTTATCATTCTTTATCACAATCGTTTTCTAAACTTCTTCCCATGATTCTCTGAGAAAGCTACGTTCACGTTAAAGCTTTCACACACACAATTCGTTCCGATTTGCTTACGAGCGTCAGCACTGTCAGTACTAAATGCATCTCGGAACAGCTTTAGTTGTGTTCAACAGCTTTAGCTGTTCCGAGATGCATTAGACATATCTATCTATTTTGTGCATTTAGTACTGACAGTTTCAGACTATATGATCTATGAGTTGCAGTAGTACTAACAGTGCTTACGTAGGAACATGTGCACTGTGATCGCAAAAAAAAAGCAACCCAGGTCGATCAACGGCTCAGCTTTAGATTACAAAACATCGAATTGACTGTTCGTTTTTTGTTTATAATAAGGCAAACCTCCATGTAAAATATAAACCTGCGGAAATAAATTATTTTTCTAGAAATAATTATATGTAATTCGCGCAGTTTACCAACTTCTGTCATGGAACGTTCCGTTTCACTCGTAGGAGTCGTAGGTGACAGTGTAGCGCTCACTTTTTTTTAATGGCTTCACACATCTATGTAATTAGACAGTGTCAAGTTTCTTGGACTTCCATGAAGCTAAAGGGTGTCTCGAGAGCATACGGTAAGTTTGTAAAAAAGAAATTCAAAGAACTGTCGAATGAAGATTCATTATGAGGAGTGTAAGAAACAGTCACTATTGACCACCTTTGGATTTGTACATTCTAAAATCATCAAGCAGTTTAAAAACAGAAAAGGCTGCGAAATTGGTGTTATTTTTTAAGTATTATCTAGTATAATTCTAACGCAAAATAATGTTTAAGATACATTTGTATGTATATTACTAAAAGTTGCGAATTTTAATTTGTGTTACAAATAAAAAAAACAATTTGATTTAAACAATGATTTTTGTTGAAAAATCCATTGATAAAATCGTGATTTAATCATGCTAACTCTGTCTATGGAGTACTTTTTATTACTACGAATTTCTTATTATTTTTAGAAAATGCCTCATCTATAATAAATCAGAAATCAGAAATATTTATTGAACAACTGTGATAATATAAATATATATTTATTATTTTTATTCTATTGTATGCTCTATCGCCCTCAATATAGTGTTTAATGTGTAGTTACATAAAATCAATAAATACCTTTTGTCATGTTTGTGTACATATCCCGTCCAAAATTTAGTTCTATTAATTTCAATCAATGTAAATTTTCTCTCTCAATTTGGTTTCTAGCTTTTAATTTTACAAGTTGATGAGATGTCTGTGTTAATAATATCTCAAAAGGAAGAGCAATAACCAGCCATGTTTTCAAAACAATTTGAACAAAAAAGCATGCTTAATTATTTATTTAAACCACCGTCAAAAACAGTTTTGATAAATCTTTGAAAATTGACGAAAACTTAGAGCGACTCTAAAAAAGCTGACAACGCAGATGTTCTGTAAATGTGCATTATTTCGCATACATATTACTTTAAATAAATAAAATGAAATAAAAATCTCTTGTATTTCAAACTGGCGCTTAATAGTAATTTTCTCTACAATTTTGTTTTTTTATAGAAATACCGAAAAAAAATGCTTTAAAAAAAGTCACACTTCGTCTCCTGTCAGTCATTCTGTATATCATTTGACTCAGCACATTCCACTCCGTTTACAACTATTACTTACTTCTGTGTTTCGGAACATGCGAGTATTTTAGAGAGATTGCTTGCGTTGCCATGTCGCTGAAAAAATAAAATTATTTACTGTATGTTGGTATGTTCCTTTTCCGGCACAATACTTATTTTACTTTGTTCGTGTAATATTTAATATCAGATATGTCTTACACTTTCACAATCTGGTCATATTATTCGACTTTTAGTTATGTTTTACCTATTATTGAATATATTTATAATATCTTTTATAAGTAAAACGGAAACACAACCAACTTTTGTCAGTTGAACCAACCTCACGAGAAGCTGTCATTTTTTGTGTGTATATTTGTCATTGTCAAAATGACAAATTTTGTCAGTAGATAAGTGTGCGTGCGTTGCGCTTGTCGGCTATAGCGTGGTGCGTGTGATTTCTACGAATTTACTTTCATCGCTTCGTAAGTTCGTGAATTTTATTTAATAATGTGAATTTAGTGTTGCATGTCTTGAAAACCTTTCGCAAGTGTATAAACGTACGGTTATCAACAACTTCCTGCAATCGTTTTGAGATCATTCAATCATTCAAACGGGTCGTGTCGATGCGTCACCCTCGCAAGCTATTCATGAATTCCACTCATAATATTGTAATCTAAGTTAGAGACATATTATCCAGGAGATCAGGTAAGCGGCATATGCTCGTAAAAATAGTGTTGCGAGAATAGTAAGAACTTCCTAGCGGGATTATAACCTCGACAGGTCGGGGGTTTGGAAAGGACGGTCGTGTTAACAGCCCGTGGCCCCGAACGTCGTGCGTCCTGCGTTTGACTTGTTGTGGCAATTCATTTCCGATTCGTGCAAGCCCGGGAACATCTCACATGCATTACAATGTGTATCGCCTTAAAGCTATTATTGACTATTTGTGCAGTTATCAAATGCAATCAATAAGATTAATGCATTGATTTAATTATATAATGCTAAAACATCACTTTCATCCCTGTGTTGACAAGTATAATTGAGATGGAACAGTGTCCTTGGCATTGACTGTGGGAGGAATAGTAAATTGGGTCGTACACCTTGCATTTGAATACCAGACGCAGCTATACATTTCTTTACATTTAAAGTTGCAAGTCCTTTTGGTGTTATATGTTATGATCTAAACTTACTGTGTAGCACCCTGCATTTACCATCAAAGCTAAATATATTATCCTACCCTTTGTTAGAGGTGAAATAAGTTACCAAGAGGTCATATTGCACTGTAAAGTATTACCTAAATATAATTTAAGAACACTACAGCTTTCAGTCACTGAATTTAAATTGTCATCTGGGATTATTTTAAAGGTTTGTGTTCATGTACAGGGGCATCTTGAAAAATTGTATGATATCTTATTACATTATTGTTTACATGTTGTGAAACATATGAAATGTAAACTTTATTCAATTCTTAATTAAATCACTGATAAATACTGATTAAAGTGTTTATAAGGGATTCAGACCTTTTGGGAATGGACTATGTTTAAAACAAATCTTATCTAGTCATCATTAGTCAAGATTTATGCAAGTGTGTCAACACCACTGTGTTTGTAATATGAACAGCCTTTGAAACATTTTTGTTTTGCCTAATTAAGATATTAAAAAAACATCCTGAACTTTAATACAAGTAAAATCATCAAATCTCTCATTTTAAGGTTGTCATTAAATTATCTATGTCTTTGACATAAGTATTAAGTTGATATGACAAATAAGATATAATAAGTGTTGACAACTCAAACAAAATTTGCATAAAGGAAGTTCAGAGATCTTCATACTTTTTTGGGTGGAATATAGTCTTCATGTCACAAGTGAGTCGGTTATTTCTAAGCTCGCATGGTACATCTTAGACCATGTCATCAGTCATCAATCGCTTAACATCAGGCGAAACAATGGTCAAATGCAGGCTTATATATATACTAGTATTTGGGTGGCGCGCGGGCTGCGAGCAGCCCGCGTTATCGATGTGCATTAGTATTATTAACAAAAATGTCGTTGCAGTTGCTAAAAAGATATAAAATTCTCATGCAAATCGAATAACTCACAGTTACATCTATTTCAGTAGAAAGTGTGAGCAGGGTTACCATGTGCAAGTTGATTTTTTTAATTAAATTTTAGTCGCGGTAAAACCGGACCAAGTTTGTATACAACTTCTGTTAGAGGACCCCACCTCTAAGTGCAGTGGTTAACGTGGGCAGTTGCCTCGGAGACCAGCTCGATATGTGAAAATACTCGTTATCCGGAACTCGGCCTTCGGCCTCGCAGATTTGAAGCTCGGCCTTCGGCCTCGCAGGTTTGAAGCTCGGCCTTCGGCCTCGCGGTGGTAAAGACAGCTTCTTCAAGTTCAGTACAAAGTGAGAACAAAGTTACCATATGCAAGTTTATTTTTTTCATTAAAATTTTAGTCGGGGTAAAATCGCACAAAGAATTTAAACGACTTTTGTTAAGGGACCCTACCTCTAATTGTAGTAAATAACGTGGGCAGTTACATTGGAGACCAGCTCGAGATGTGAAAAAAACTCCCCATCCGGGACTCGGCCTTCGGCCTCGTTAGCGACTTCCATAGGATGCGTTAATGAGGTACACCCCATTCGGAACTCGGCCTTCGGCCTCGTAAGCTACTAACACGGCTCGGCCTGCGGCCTCGCGGAGGCCACGCTCGGCCTTCGGCCTCGCGGGCCGAAAGCTCGGCCTTCGGCCTCGCGGTGTTTAAGGCTCGGCCTGCGGCCTCGCAAGTTACAAAGGGAATGTTTATAAGCTGTTCTCAATGACGGCCAGCTCGGCCTGCGGCCTCGCAGGCCTACAGCTCGGCCTCCGGCCTCGCTAGGGTGGAGCTCGGCCTTCGGCCTCGCCTCCACAGCTCGGCCTGCGGCCTCGCTCGTTTGCAGCTCGGCCTACGGCCTCGCAAAGGGAATGTGGTTTCGCCACCAAAATTCCGCATTCCGTAAAAAAAAAAACAAATGACGTCATCAAAAAACTTTTTTCATATTTCGAATCAGGGACCCCAAATCTCCTTAAATACCTAATTTCAGCCAGATCGGAGCAACTTGGATTTTGGTATTGTATGGGAGAACCTCTTTTTTGTTCGGGAGGGTAATTTTATTTTTATTTTCTAAAAGGTTCCCAGGGTTTTAGTCATTTTTAGTTTTCACACCTACCCCTCATCGATTATAGTTTCCGAGATCCCTACACCTGTTCCATGAAGGAAACCAAAAATGCCACTTTTCGGATTTTTCTGGGGGTCACGTGAGCACTCTCTATACAGTCCACACCATAATTTCAACCCAAAAATACTCCTTCTGGGAGAACAATGATGTCAGTGAGTGAATCAATCAGTGGGTCTTCAGCTTTATATAATATGAATGGGTCTTCAGCTTTATATAATATGAATATATAATATGAATTATGGAGAGTTTAGTGTTACTGTTCTTCAACCCAATTAAATTGAGCACAAAGCTAAAAATATCAAAATGAACTAAAACCACTATTTCAATATCTCATTTGACATATTTTTAGGTTAATCCGCTTTTTTGTTATTTGTTTTGGGTCCAAATTTCATGTCTATTTAGCCAGTTTCAAGTTTGATACCTATTCGTTATAGTTTAGTTGATTTAAGTAGTGGTCATAAGCTGAAGGCATCACTCCCTAATTCCCCTATGATTTAGTGAAGTGGTGGGCACTTGCACTGCAACTTTATTAGAAGATTTGCCATTTTCACTTTTTTATTCCAGTTTTCTGCACACAAATACTTAACAGTTAATAATCAACCATTATTACCCATTAACACCCAAAGAAACTCTCATTTTGGAACAAAAAACATAAATCTCCAATTTTCTCAATGAAAATTTCTCCCCATAATAGGGATTTAGTTTTAATTGTTTTTAGCCAACTGCTAATTTTATTTCTTGCGTCTCTGTGATCGAAAGCTATAAGATTTGGAATAGTTTTTGATGCCTTATTGTAGATGAAGGAACCAAGATAATCCTCATGACTTTAGATGAGTCTGATATGAGTCTGGCCAATTGGTGCAGTCGGTAGCACTCTGCCTTCTGAGCCGCTGGTCCCGGGTTCGATTCCCGGACAGGTCAAACATTTGTGTGTATGAACATGTCTGTTTGACCTGTGTCTGGGTGTGTATATGTATATAAGTATGTATATCAGTCATCAGGTTACCATAGTACAGGCTCTGCCTAGTTTGGGACCTGAAGACCTTGTGTGAATGTTGATATATAAAAATAAAAAAAATATATATATTACTCTTCATAATTTTCGTCCTTTCTGTCTTTTATAATCTTTTCTTCTTTTATTTCTGGTAGAATGTATCTTAATGTTACACATATGCTTTAAGTGTATTACTTCAGCCCTTTCAACTGGGTGAATTGATTTTGATGACTCTTTTTATATTTCAAAGCAGGTGCTTCCCATGTGGTGCCATTTAAATTTAATTAAAATAGGACAAGAATGGGGGGAAAACATCTGTGAACATACACAATGAGAATTGACCCTGTGTATAGCAAAGGTCACTGAAAAGATAAAAATATTTTTTCTAAAAAATGGATATTTCACACTTTTGAGTGTTGAAGTTGGTCCCATTTAACGATTTTTTTTAACAATATATTATAACTAAGAGCTG
Organism: Apeira syringaria; assembly: GCA_934044485.1. Classification (NCBI taxonomy): domain Eukaryota; kingdom Metazoa; phylum Arthropoda; class Insecta; order Lepidoptera; family Geometridae; genus Apeira; species Apeira syringaria. Next base: position 11,974,513 of record OW203662.1, on the reverse strand, counting down.
TTGAACGTTAACACTCGACAGTCTTTGTATACTTCAGCCGTAGGATGTCTATGAGCCTTAAATGCTGCAAGTGCTCATTGTGTAACTTCTGCATTAAGCATATATGATACACATGCACCACCCCAACCTCAATTTGCATAAGGAATTGTACACATTCCTGATTCATTTGCAATCTGCGATCTTGCATGTTTTTAAATATATATATGAGGTTTTGTACCCATTTGCTCAATGTTTTAATGTAGTCTCTCCAGGTGACTCTCATATCTTTAGATAAATCTAAATATTTAATAAATAGTCTCCATCGAAATTCAGGACATTATTATTGTAATCAGTTCTGCCCAGTAAGTATGTAAACTTTACTAGTTTTGTTTTATCTACATTCAGAGATAATAAGTTTTTCCTTAACCAAGCAACAATAATCCTCATTCCCTCCTCAGCATGTTTTTGGGCCGAATCACAGCTACTTCTGACAAAAATAAGTGCAGTATCATCTGCATATGAAAATACTTTGCCTTGGTTCAATTGTAGATTACATTAACAATATTTAGGAATAGACTTTGCCTTTAAAACACTTTCCTGTGGAGACCCATAGCACATGTTTTTCTTCATGGCTTATGACTACACTAGCCTTCATATTCCAGCAAGTTCAAGTTTTTCTCAAGTATTGGTATAGAGACCATATCAAAAGCTTTTGCAACATCTTATTACCTTATTTCTCATGAATAATATAATGGGCTAAGTATGAGACAGCATTTTCTGTCGCTTGTGCAGCTCTTAAAACATATTTATTTGGAGAAAGGATTTAGTACAACCAAAGTAAAAGCCATTAGCAATATTAATCTAACTATTCGAAACAACTATGTTAAATCAGTTCAGTGTTTAGTATCTAAGAATGTGGCTGGACCAATCTCTATTGTAGAGAAAGCACATCATGGAAATTACTAAAAACTGATATATTCCTAAAACTAAAATTTTATTTACCAAAAATACAATAATTCAAGGAAGAGTTAGAAAGTAGGATGGGGGCAATTTGGCCCTGATCGCTGAATTAAAATTATTTTTATATTTTGCCAGTCTCAAAAAATGTCCAGTGTTATTTCATACTCTTTGATTAAATTACTTAATCTAGGAATTCATTCCTAACACAGTTCTACAGAATGTAGGTGCAAATGGGGATATTTTGCCACATGGATATCTATATCACTTGAAGTCTTAACTTTCCTAGAAGACTAGGGCAATTCACTTTGTTGCGAAGTTAATGAGAGAATACTAAAGCAAGTGTTATGACTTACTGATCTGCCAGTGTTTGTAAGTTGAAAAAAATCTAGTTTGTCATCATATGAATGAAGCTGCTTTGTTTTTTTCTCTTCATTATATTCCTTTATGAATAGCCAGCCGGTGTCCAAAAAGGGCCATGATTGGCTGTGCATAGAAGAGTGTTAGTTAAGATTTGCTGTTGGTAAACTGACTGATATTTGTCAGGCATTGCAACTGTCAATATAATATTTATATTTTTCAACAGGAAAGGTTTTTCTGTATGTACGGAATCCTAGATGCGCGATTCCGGCCGTATTATCATTTTAACAGCCTTTTTAGGGTTAAAATTAATATTTAAGGGTTCTCCCATACAACAAACGTGATTTTTTTGCCGTTTTTATAGATAATGGAAGCCTTCGCGCGCGAGTGCGACTCGCACTTAGGCGGATTATTTTGTTACGCCAATAATTTGTCTCGTGCGTTGATAATTCCCCTGCTGCTTCTCACTACCGATACAATCACCGTGTAACTGCTAAATAAAAGTAAATACATATCGGTAAGTATATTGATTACTATACTGAGCGTACACACAGATACGAACATATAAGTGAATAGTGAATAGGTATCTTCTATAGGTAGGCGCGCTCAATGACCACATCATCACTTAACATCCGGTGAGATAGTGGTGGAACGCCTTATATCAATTTTAAAAAAAATTAGATAAAAAACGTGCGCCGCCATACAATTTTGGCAAGTTGTCAAATCGTATCGATGCCGGTCTGGCGGAAGGTTTAGTAGGTCAGCCAGCGACAGAGGCAGGTCAGGAGGATCTTTCAGTGCCACTTTTTGTGCATAGAGGCGGGCAGTGCGCGAGCGCGGGGTCGTCAATCTGGGTCAATGGTACGCTCGTCGCGGCGCAACTCGTATGTAGGTCATGCCGCGCCGCGCCTCCACCGCACCGCCTCCGTTGCCCGCCGCGCCGCGCTACCAGAGCGGCCGCCCTCGTCTCGCCCTCCGTCCGTTCCCTACTCCAACCGACCCGTTCCCTATTCTACTGAACCAACAGTATACGTATTAAGATAATCGTAAAAGTAGCAATCACTCAAAATCCAAGTTCTGATACATATACTTTTTACACCTTTCAAAATTTCATGAATTCGACAGTTCATCAAATCAATATAGTTATAATACAGTAAAAGTAACTACAGTAAAAATTGGAAATACCTACAGTGACCATTGGGAATTAAAACAGTGGTCGCTACACTCAGAAGACGATTTTAAAATGATATTTGGTCCTTACATATGAAATTGGCGTTTTGTTTGTATATAAAGCGAAACTATTTTTTTAAAAGGGAATTATTTTAATTAATCAATCAAAGTATGTGCTATTGTTAACTTTACACTTTCATCATTTTATCAGTAGTTCGTTCATTCCTTGCTAGAAAAATTGTGGGAGATAGAAACAGTAAAACCTGTGAAGGCGGTTTTGTTAGCCTGATCGAATTTTTTTTTACAAGAAGTTGTCTAATTTCCAGAAAAAGTTATGTTCTGTTGGAACAGTGTCCGGGCAGTATAGTGGTTGTCGGAGAGTTTCCAATCGCTGCTCCTCTAATTTAACGACTGTGTGTTGTGCTGTGTGTAGTTTAACGTTGTCCTGAGCAGCAGTAGGCTGGTGCAATTGACCAGTCTCGGTTGTTTAACGGCTAGCTTTTCCATCATAGTTTGCAGTTGTTGTCAGTACAGATCTGCCGTAATCGTCTGTCCAAATCCTAGGAGGCTGTAGTGGATGACACCAGTATGGGTCGACCAGACACTTGCCAGTACCATTTTCGGAATCACCCACCGCTTGGGGCAGGATTTGGCCGGTTTTTCTGGGTTCTTCTACCATTGTGGTGAGCGTTTCCGATTATCATCCAGAATACATTTTTCATCACAAGTAATGATACGTTACGAAATCCCCTCGTTATTGCGACGGTTGAATAATGTAACGCAGCACTCGACTTATGTTTGTTGGTTTATTACTTACACCAAACCCTGCCGTTAACTCTGACATGGTCTGCGATGGATCGGCTTCCACGATCACTTTATTATCTTATATCAACTAGGGTCTCCCGGAGTTTGTTCAAAATTTTCAGAACGTAAACGTTGGAATCAAAAACGTAACGTGTTTTCTTTCACGGAGGCTTCCCCATACACATAATAAATCCTTCGCGCTGTTTCTGCGGTGCTAGAGCCGCGGCGGATCTCGTATTTGTAAACAACCTGTGGGCCTAGACAAGATGCATCGCTTCATAGCGATTATCTTTCTCAAACAGTTGAATGTTCATTCTCGTTCAAGCTATATATCGCTTTGAAGTGTCATTGACATTTTTTATTTTATCTCTCATAGTTAACGCTTGTAGAATGTAACTTTGTCTAGGTCTGCTGGTATATTCATACCAGGATCTCAGGAAATGAATAGAATGTTGAGTTTACGCCGATAACCGAAGACCGAAGACCGACCGATCTCATGATGTATTAGTAGTAGTAGTTTTGTACCAAACGCATTCTTCGGCACACAAACACAAACAGAAGAACCTAAATAGAGAATAGCAAGTGACAGAAAAACAAACTAAGACATAATTTTATCTAATTATTGCAATTTTCGGTTAAAGAGAAGGTTCATAAAACAGTAATACATCTCATACTTATTTCGCTGCACATCCCATATAATTTTACGATACAACCATTTGCTCGCTCTCCCGAGATCCATTCACGGTATAATAATTGTACGTGTCGGAGAAGTCAGTGACAAGCCGAAAATCTATCGTCGCTTTTAATAACCGTACGCGTAGGTACCTTGTCACAGTGAAATAACCGAGCCTCCAGTGGTATTATAGATCGACGTAACTGACCTACCGCGCATATCCGCTCACGTATATATCACTGCGGCCAGGCCTGTAACTTCTGATGTTTATCATTTCTAGTTGTGTAGAGCCTGCTGCAGCTTTGCGAGAGTAACGCATATAAATTTTATTCCATGTACTCGTAGATGTACTTAACAGCATGCCACTGTCTCATGAAAAAAAATTACCAAATAGTTGAACCGACTTCAACACTCAAAAGTGTAAAATAACTTGTTCAAGTCGGTACCATGATAGTTCTAAAGTAACTATTATTAAAATATTGTGATCATGGTACCGACTTTGACAAGTTATTTCACACTTTTGAGTTTCAACACTATATTTTCGGTTCCATTTTTGGTAATATGTTTTTGTTCACCCTTTTTAGTGACCTTTACTACTCACGGGATTAATTGTCATTGTGTATGGTCGCCGTTTTCTCCACCCGCAACTATGACATCGACGTATGCGTAGCACTTTTCGGTTAATGAAGTGTAACTCGAAAACCGCTTGATAAATTTTGACGAAATTTAAATGGGACCACATGGGAAGCACCAGCTTTGAAATAAAAAAGAATGATCAAAATCGGTTCACCGAGTCGAAAGTTCTGAGATAACAAACATTAAAAAAAACATACGGATCGAATTGAGAACCTCCTCTTTTTTTCAGTCGGTTAAAAATACCGTCCAAAAACGTTGTTTCTGCCTCGATTGATGCCTGGGCTGACCCAGACCCAGTGTTATTTATATCGCTTTCGTTGGTACACTTACACACGAAACCTGATAATTGATTACACAAGCCAAATTGTAATGTCGTATTTTTATATTTCAGAAATTGTGTTTTGTATAGTCATTGGACATGTTTAATAAACCTTTTTATCCCTTCTATTCGAAAAACAATGATTGGTTGGTCTATGAGTGCGAGCAAAGTGGGTCTTTTCTGTAGAGTTTTAAAGTAAAAGTGTAAAGTTTGAAGTGTAAAAGTGTTTTTACGCCTGCTGTGAAGTATAGAGTACAATAGTACACCATAGAGTAGTATCACTTTATATTACTCTATGGTCACGGGCTGAAACCAAATAGGTAAATCTAGAAAAAAGTACTGTATTGGAGGGTTATAAAAGTGGCGCGATAATAAAAACAAATGAAAAACGCGCGAATGAGAACTGATCGAGGCAGCGTAGTAAAGTTCAAGTGCAGAAATGTTTCAAATCAAATTTACGAAAGTTTGTATGTATTTTTTGTTTGTATGTTACTCCTTTAGTTCTAAACGGTCTGATGAGTTTGGATGAAATTTGGGGATATAGCTTATACCCTGGATGACACAGTATAGGCTTATTTTCTTCATTACCATAATCACTTTTATTCATCACTACGCGGGTAAAACCGCGAGGCACGGGATCTATTAATATAATAATATATATTAATACAACCCGTGACTCGCTGATGACTGAAAATATATTTTTTTTCAGTTATTACTTAATATATAATAAATGTACTATTTGATGCGTGCCACTTACAACGCGTCCTTGTGGGGATCAATGGGGAGACCTTTGTCCAGCAGTGGACGTCTTATGGCAGACATGATGATGATGATGTACCCTTTCATTTCATAAGTAGTACGATTTAAAAGTGTCATATATTTTTCTCATAGTGGGATGAAAAGTAAAGTGTATCACACTTGTGATACAATCTACTATTATATTGTATCATTGTTTATACTTGATACCTTATTATCGCCCTTGTCATCGTCAATGGTAATTTCTTGGTTACTATCTCTACTTTTTTATCTTTAGCAGGTTTGTTGTCGCTATGTTTATAAATAATAACCTTTGTTGGTATATCTCTCTATCAGTCATAACTTGCTGTCTGATGCTATAATATAGAATCGTTAGTTCTGTCATGCAGCTTCCGCGTTGTCGGCAGAAAACGATGTGTTGTGGACTGGTGACATACGGTATCTGAAAACCTCCCTCAGACGTAAATACCACGTAGTATAAATCCTATGCGTGAGTATGTTTTGCGTTATATTAGTAGTGTGTTCGCGCGAGAGTCGCGCTCTAATGCAATCGAAAGAGAGAGACATTAAAAGATATCGGCTCAAGACTTTCTATCTAGGCTGTTTCACTCAACGTATTTTTGTCTATCATATTATCATCAAGTTTCGGTTTTTGCGAAACGGGAGCCCTTCGGCTCGGTGGAGAGCGCGGCCGTGACGTCATCGTCGTCGTACGTTCATATTGAGGTTAGGAGAGGTCACGCCGCGCCGCCGTCCGCGGCGTCACCCGAACTCGTCATTTCGTACCGCGCCAGTAAACACTCGTCCAGCCATTATTGGCATTCTTAAAAGCGGCCATTATACCTCAATTCAATGTCACACAGCATTTTAATTATACTTGATATTATTTATTTTAGCACTAACGCCTGCCAACAACCAAACCCTTGATAGTCTGATCAACAAGTTGAAAAAAGTGAAAAATAGTGATAAAGCTCTTAAAAAGATGGGCAATAACTCATTTATTTATTATTACTTCTTTATTATTAACAACTAAAACGATTTACAAAAAACCAATTACATTAGCTGTGTAAATTAAATTCTACATTAAAATGTCAAATAAATTAATTGATAAAAATATACAATACAGTCAATATGCATGCATAATAAAATATATTTGTAAAAAATAAAAGGTAAAAATCAATATTCTTCTTCCTCAGTCATCTTGCGTACCTTCATCTCATTAGATTTGGAATTAACTTCTATAAAAATGTATTTGAAAGACTTTACCACACGTAAAAAAATGCTTTAATTATTAGCAAAATAAAATTTAATATAAAGGTTTTTTGTTAATAGCTCAAAAACTATTATAAAGTAAGAAATTTTATAAAAAGATCTTTGAAGAGGAGGACATTCCTGGCCCGACTCTCGGAACTCTATCTCCATCATTTATAATTTTAATTTAACAGTGAAAATAAGGGTCCGCCCTGCCGTAACGACATGGTCGCACTAACGCTAAAGACTGCGAACATAGCAGACAAAAATCTCAACCAAATCTAGAAAGTTAGTGGTGACTGCTATTGCACGGAATTTCATCTCGCTCGAGTACATGCGTGACATCAGGCATCAATGGGTGTTTTGGATAGGGCCCATTTCCAGGATTTAAAATGTAAAGTCAACAACACAGCGCCGCCGCCGCGGCCACGCCCGGGGCCGCCCCGCGCCCGTGCCGCATCGTTGTCGCTCGTCGCCCCGTATGTAGCTCCACCTTTATCCCCTCGCGAGTGTTATTCTCTTGAATACCACGCAAGAGGCGCGAGGACAACATACCACCTACAAGAGCGAAGCTCTTCAAGTCAGATTTAGACATCAACGATTCACTTATCAATTAATATATTAGTGTCGATATATTGGAACTAACGACGCGTTTCAATATAAATGGAGTAACTAAAAAAACCCGATAAAAGATATTCGGGATCTGTTAGTGATGAAGCTATGGTTTTCACTATAGCGCAGTTTCCCAACAGTGAAAGAGTTTTTCAATTCGGTGCAGTAGTTTCAGAGCCTATTCAATGCATGCAAACAAACAATCAATCAAATTTTTCCTCTCTATAATATTAGTATATGATTTCGGTTCGATTATTATATTAGATATGTATGGCTTCAACTTTGATTACTGCTTTATACTATATTATTATGTACGATTTGTGTGTTTGCCATATAAATGATTAAAATGTCAGTGAAAAAACACTTCATTTAAATTACTTCACGTCAATTAGCGAAGCTAAAATTTTCGGGTATTTTTTCATACAAAATATATAAATACGCGATAAATATAACGTATCGAAAGTATAGTTATATAGCTATATTTTAAGTTAGAGAAAGTTACATATCTGTCCGAAATTTCATTAAAATCAATCTAGTAGTTTCGGCAATTAGCCGGGACTAACATCGTGATACGCTATATACTTATATAGTACGTAGGGTATCATTGTTATTAAATCAAACGGGGATTAATCGCGAGAAAAACATTTAGTAATTTATTTACCTCGACGTTTCAACCAAGTTGCATTGGTCGTGGTCACGAGAAGAAGTAGGGTATCATGTGTCTCTCTCAGCCATGTGCGTCCACTGCTGGACAGAAGCCTCCCCCATATAGGGGGGATTTGCCAATACTCGCCACGCTTGGCAGGCGGGTTGGCGAGCGCAGTATGATTTCCAATCCTCAGAAGGTGCTGCTGCCCACCTCCTGGTACGTGGTCCCTTAGCCGACTCTTACGGCACCCGCGGGAAGAGATGGGGGAGTACTATTCTAGGCCGGTACTACCACGTTTGTAAACGCCACACCATCATATTAAATTTACGACCTGTAAATTTAATCCTAGAGAATGAATAGAACGAGCAGACCATATCTTTACACTTATCTATGAAGCAGACGCCAGCCACACGTCAGCTGACGTTATCGGTCAAACGTTCACAATAATGTAGACAAACTGACGTACACACATCAATGACGACATATTATTGGTTTGTTTCTTCGAACAACTATTTATTTCGTGGCTAACATCATCATTATCATCTCAGCCATAGGCTGGTTAACATCATTGTAAAAAATTAGATCTCGTGATGTACTTCCCGTATAATATAATTCCCGTTGGAAAAAAAATTAAGTCAATTTTATTATTAAAAAAATTGAACTATTTTTAATTAACTAATTTAAATAACAATCTCCGTTTTCATAAATAACAAAGTAAACTTTTAAATAATATGCCTATAAATCGTTGGCTTTGTGAAGCTCTTCTTATAATGTATCTTCTTATATCTCCTATCCTTAAGAAGATAACTTGATAAAAGTTATTAAAAATTGATTATTTTGTTAATTATAATACTTTACACGGACTAATTTTAAATCGTGGAAATGGGCTCTAACCAAAACACCCATTGATGCCTGATGATACGCATGTACTTGAGCGAGATGTCTTTCCGTGGAATAGCAATCACCACTAACTTGCTAGATTTTGTTAAGGTTATTGTATGACGTTATATCAACAATATTCTTTGTGTATTTTATTATTATATATGCAACGTAGGTATTTAAACTTATTATTATAATTTAACTCAACGCCCATTTACAAATACGTTTAGTATTGTTGAAGGAGAGCGATCTAGAAGCTTCGTTGTAGCGTACTTAGGTTGGATTAAAAACCGTGTTCGGTCGAATGTTGAACTCGTCTGGAGAAGCCGACGAGAGACAATTACTGAAAATGAGAAGGGCGCATAGGATAGGGCGGTTGTGGGACCGCAAGGGCGGCTCGAACGGGGCGGGGGCGGGGTCGGCGACCGGTACTGCAGCCAGTGCCCCCGCCCGCCGCGCCGCCGCCGTCATCGCCGTCCGCGTGGTCGCCCCGTTCACCTGGCCCCCGTACACCGCCCCGCGGCCGCACCGCCGCCGCGCCGCCCGTCGTCGCTGGTCCACGCGAGGGGATGATCGCAGCCCCGCCGTCGCCCCGCTCCGCGCAGGTTCACTGACCGCCGCAGAGTCAATGAACGCGTTGTCACCTTTATAATGTACTGTGATGCGTTCTCGAATTCGCGAAACGTATGTACCTGCATACCTTAAATAATTTGTACACATATTTGGTTCATATAATTCCGTTTAATTTCACAAACTTTAATTTAATATTCATCCTTCTTTAGTGTTAACTGGCGCGCTTCGTCAAACTGCAATGCCTTCGAAAAGTATGTTTCGTTAAATTAGGTTTCATTAATTATAAAAAAGATAATTATATTACTTTATTATTATAAGTAATGTACAAAGTAATAAGAATGTCCATAATGTTGAGCTAGAACTAACTTGGCTTACCTAATTACGCGACGCATATAAGTGCCCATCTTACACAGGTAGTTAAAAGATGAAGGCCATGAAGTTAATTGTTCGCGGACGACAACAGGTGCCGCAGCACTTATGATAACAGTTTTCTGGTTGAACAAAATTTGATATCATTTGCTTTATCAGTGAAAATATCATTTTCGGGTGACCATATTTTTCCTTTATCGAAAATTCTTGCGGTAACGACAAATGCGCTTGAGCTGTAACTTACTCCAGAAGAAAGAAAATTAAAAGTCTATAATATGATAAGTTAATTGTGTATGATCCTACCTATTGGAAAACCTAATTGCATTGCTATGAAAGTCTGATTGAATAATAATATACCATTACCATGCACCTAATATACCATTTGTACATTTTTATTTCTCATGTGTAATTTTTATTCGGGACAAACACCTACACTTATTGTACAAATATTCGCCCCTGCCGGGTTCGAACCCAGGACCGCGGAGATCCAGAAGTCATGTCACTCTCGATTGACATGTGGAGTCACTGGGACTGTTTTTTTTTTCTTTTTATGCTGTATAGTTCTAGCATTTGACCACTATCTCACTTGATGGTCTAGAATGCGCACTGGCTCTCAAGGACTGCTGCCTGAACAGACAATGTATTTGGTGACAGTTTTTTCAAACTCGAGCGTGATAGCTAGCCAGGCGGGTATTCGAAAGTACCCTACCACCATGCTACCACCAGCCATGGTTGGTGCGGTTGCAACGTAAACTCACTGCGCACACCCGATTATCATTATGTAAATATTATGAAATAAGTAGGCATTGTAATCGTGCCAAAGATGCGTTTGAGATTCACAGGGATGTGATGGCGATACTCGGCTCGGGTAGAGAGGTAATTCGGGGGTGCACAGAGACGACTAATCGACACGTGTCGTCTTGCCCGCGCCGCGATCGTGACGCGTGATGCGCGACCTTGCAGCGGCAGCGCCAAGGTTCTGGCGAGCGCGGACGTCGACCTCGCGCTATCGACCGCCGCGCCCGAGCCGCCTACCTACTCTACCTATTCCCGAATCGCGTCCGTGCCGCGCCGCCCGCGCTCGCCAAAACCAGACCGCTGCGTGCGTCGCGTCGCGCGCGCACAATTGCATTTTACTGATTTTTGCCAAATAGGTACGTCTCGAATTATTCGGACAACGCCATTAAAAAGTATTTATTCGTTCCGCACGATAACATTTCTCCGCACTCGTCCCGTTTGCCAAAATTATTGAAAGTGCAGCTAAGGACAAAAGTATAATTTATCACCACAACCAAAACTGCGGTCACCAATCATTGTAGGCTGAAGACTAAGAAGTGTGTAATCTACCACTTAGCACTTACCACCAATACCACCACTCTACCTATCAAATTGAAAGCTCTCGGTTACTATCTAAATCTGTTTAGGTTTATGTTAGAAATAAAAGAAACAAATGCATCTGATAAATAATTAACTATATATTATACTAGCTGCGTCCCGCGGTTTCACCCGCGTGTACTACGTTTTGCCTGCTAACTCAGTAATCCCACGGGAACGATACTGTTTTCGGGAAAAAAGTAGCCTATGTGTATAGTGTGCCTATGTAATCCAGGGTTTAAACTATCCTCATACCAAATTTCATCGAAAGCGATGTAGCCGTTTGAGAGTGCAGAAGTAACAAACATACACATAAACTTTCGCATTCATAATATTTGAGTCTGAAAACTATCGCGAGTTTCTTCCATAATTGTAATGTAACAAACCGACTAGGATTCACGTGGTAAACACTGGAAAATTACTTTCCGACCAGTTTCGAACTTATTTGCAGTTCTTCATCTGGGAGTTATGATCGTGCCAGGCGGCGAACGCGAGCCTCAGCACGTAACTGAGGTTCATAATATTAGTAGGATTACGGTACTTAATTTTATATCAAAATGAATCATAGAACGGAGAGTCATCAAATGAGTTCTACAAAACATTAATATTCCTTTAAAATGATTGGGTATCATTATGCTAAACTCATGTCCTATAGGTAAATGCCTATAAAACATTTTTATTAATATTCATTCGTTAACGATACCAAGTATTGTAAGAAATTAGAACCAAAGGTAAAATGTTAAAAGGTTAAAAATAAAAGTTTAAAAATGTACGTTTAGATATAATAATATTTAGTAGCAATCCGTAAACAATGATATCAGTCTTGAAATAAAAACATTTTAAAAAAATACATTAAATATAGTCATAATTTCTATAATAATCTTATTTTTTATTTAAATAATGATTGTAGCTACCGCAAAGTAATATTGTTTTGAATTATATGTTAATCGTATATTAGCGTTTAGCAACAATAATTTGTAAAAAACAATAATCAGTCTTAAAGTAAAAAAGTGCGTCTTGGTATTAGAGATAATAATTAGAGACGTAAGTATAAAATCAACAACTATAAAACACATACAGTTATGTAGGTATTTCTATATGTTATTAAAACTCAGGTTCATAATTTACGTTATCAAATGTTATACTAAAATATAAAGATTAAAAAATCAAAAACAGAACATGAATGCCTAAATTAAGACTGTTCTTTATAGACCTTAGACAATATATCGAAAAAATTTTAAAAAGTTAACATTTCGATACAGCTCTTCTATACAACTGTATCGAAATGTTAACTTTTTTACCATTATATATGATACAGCTTCAGCTAGACCAAGGAGGTTGCAATTCTGTTTTTCTACATATAGTCTGTGGACGCGGCGCAACACGCATGCGCGACCAGCAAATGGATTTTGGCGCTAAACTTTTACAAATAAATGCAAACATATGTTGATTTTACGTAAATTTCATTATTTTATGAGTTTAGGATAGAGTAGTGTATGAAACTGCACATCATTTGGTCTTAAAACATTCGTGTAATGCTATAAAAAACTCCCCGTTGCTCACTAACCTAAAACCTCAGTAGATACACATACTATAAAAGTTAAGGCTATGGCTGTGGTGGTACCGGTGTAGAATAGTACTCACCACTTTCCGTGGGTGCCGTAAGAGTCGGCTAAGGGATCACGTACCAGAAGGTGGGCAGCAGCGCCTTCTGAGATTCACACATCATACTGTGCTCCCCAACCAGCCTGCCAAGCGTGGCGAGTATTGGCAAACCCCCCCCTCCCCCCCCCCCATTGGGGGAAGCCCATTTCCAACGTGGACTATGGACTTCTTATGGCTGAGATGATGATGATTACGTTTATTTTCTTCAATAATGAGATTCTCAGAAAGAATATAGATGTAAATAGACAATTTATATGCGCGAGTTTAATTATTCCTGGCTATCATAGTGTAAATCGCCCTTACTTCCGCATAAATTGCATGCGGGAAGAAGTATAAAGTATGATACACACATCCAAACCAATCGTCATAGTATAATATAGTATAAAAGAACGATAACATTGGAATTTCATATGTTTTTAAGAACTTGCTCTGGATACCTTCATATATTACGTAATTATGGTTCCAGATATAATTACAAAGTTCGAAAATACTTCCTACGTAAGAAAAGTATAAGATCGTCATGCATCCATTATCAGAATCAATTTGTACACCTAAGTCTTTAACAGAATTACTTTTGTAAGCATACATTACGATACGCACATGCAAACTAATCGATATAATATAATATAAAACAACGATAACATCGGATAACTTGCCTTGCCTTCTAGTTCGTGAGTCTATTAATTACGTAATTATGGTTCCAGGTTTAATTACAAAGTTCGAGAATAATTCGTACGTAATAAAAGTATAAGATCGTCATGCATCCAATATCAGAATCAATTTGTACACCTAACTCTCTAAGAGAAATTTACCTTTGTTATTTTTACATAGGTAATTATGTAAAATTGGTTGTTTGTTTTATTCGTGTAAATGGAAAAAATGAGCATTTATTCACATTAATGCTGATATGATTACCATAATTATAAAGCCATAGTCTATCAAGATCGGCCTGCAGGTTCATGCTATCATTATCATTATTTACTTTATTTTTTTAATCATCTACATACATTAGGAGAGGGTGTGTATTGTATGAGACACCGACCCACATTATAAAGATAAGATAGTAGTGATCCCAAAATAGAACCTTGTGGTAACACGGTTCTATTTTGGGATACAATACACACCCTCTCCTAATGTATGTAGATGATAAAAAAATTAAAGTGAATAATGATAATAATAGCTTGAACCTGCAGGCCGATCTTGATAGACTATGGCTTTATAATTATGGTAATCATATCAGCATTAATGTGAATAAATGCTCATTTTTTCCATTTACACGAATAAAACAAACTGTAACTTTATTGAAGTTCCTTCAGGAGTACCCTCCTGAAGGAACTTCAATAAAGTTACAAGAAAATCCTCCCACAACAATAGCTTGGGAAAGGTAACGCAAATAGGATTCGATTTATCTTAGTAGGTTGCCATGGATACCAAACTCGTATAGCTTGCGCAGAAGCATGATGTGGTCTACATGATCAAACGCTTTTTTGTGATTCGATTGTAGACCATGTCAACTTGAGAGCAACCATCCATGGCGCTAGCGATGTGGTCCACAAAGACTTCCAACCTAGTGGCGGTTGACCGATCCATCATAAAGCCATGTTGTTCTGGGGGGATTGAAAGTGAGATAACAGAATAAATATGACAGTGAACTATCCTCACAACAAATCTTGCTTAAGAGATTAAGTATTGATATAGGACAGTAACTTTCAATAGAAGTCTCGAGACTCTTTTTGTGAATACTAATTTTATTCTTAGCTTTATTCCAAATGTGGGGAAAATATCCCTTCAGAACGCATCTATTGAAAATTTATGCTATGGCAGACAGTGACCTAGCACACTTTAAGTTGAAAATCGGTGGAATATTATCGCTTGTACCCTTTGTTACGTCAACACTTAGAAGTATTTTCATAACTACATTCTAAGTCATAGGAAATCATGAATTAGACCCGCATTAAGTGAATTCTCAGATGTAGTACAAAAGGAGTATTGATCAGCTGGTTAACAAAAAATCCTCCAGAAGTTCTTCAAAGTAGTTATTGAATGCAGTACATATGACTAACTGAGTTTATTGAAGATTGATGAAAGTCATATGTGGAAGGTAGTTATACTCTTATTCTGCGCTTAGATTTATATGATAGACCAGAAATATTTTGGGTGCGACATTATTAACAACATAACATTAAGTTTGTATAACTATTATGATATTTACCCTGCAGTTCCTTTTGCTTTTGTCTTCAATCTGCATAATTAATTAGGGTTATTATAACGCTTATACAATCTGTGACTCAGATTTTACTTTCATTATTTTTAGAAGACTTCTATTGTACCATACAATATTAAAACTATCTTATACTATTTACTATTCAGTGGCAATAACCGTTCTGTACAATTTTATTATAACGCAAAATTGACATTGCAGTTAGAATTCATTATGTAACTTAGAGAGACATTGATATAGTTATGTATACTAAATATTATTAAAGGTTTCTAAAACTGGTTCTTACATTAATCACACTCTCCTACTAATACTATAAAGGCGAAAGTTTGTATGTTTGTTACTTCTTCACAGTCAAACGGCTGCACCGATTTCGATGAAATTTGGTGTAAATAAAAGTAAGTATAACACATGTTATTCCAGGGTCTAACCTACCTCCAGGTTAGACCCTGGAATAACATGTGTTATACATACTTTTATTCCGGAAAAGGTATAGTTCCCATAGGATAAAGAGGTAGTGGGAAAACCGTAATCCACGAGGATGAAACTGCGGGGTGCTACTAGTATACAATAAGAACAATAATAATATGCAAAACTGCAAGGTTTAGACTTCTTAAGAACACTAGTCGATGCATTGAAAATGACAATTTGTTTGTCCAATTGATAGTATGTTGAGCAGACGCGATAGATCGGTGAATGTAGGCTATTGTTGGTACGACATGTAGAGGTAGAACAAAAGTTTTTGCAGTGTGTAGAAGGTTGTTCCGCCAAGGTACTGAAGTCTTAATTAACAATAACTCTGAACAAAAATATTTCCGTGACAAAGCTGACGGATCGTGTGCGTGGCGTGTTTCAGATCGGTGCGGTGAAAGCTGCGTGGGTGTGGCCACGGGTACTCTGGTACGCGTGCGCGAGAGTGCGTACGCGATAGTGCGCGTGTGAGAGTGGTGGTGCGAGGGAGACAGCACCGGCGACAAGACGGACAGCGCGCGGCAGTCGGGGCCCGCGCCGCGCGCCTCGGGCCGGACACCAGTCCCGCCGAGGCGACGCTGGGTCCCCCCCTCCTCGCTGAGACACCACGAGGTGCCCGACGGTGATGCCAAACACGACATCATCTTCCGCAAGGTAAAAGACACGCGCGCGCCATCTCACACACAAGCACTGCCGTCTTTACCTAGATTGGTGCTCTTTACATATTAATTATTATGGTTGTGAAGTGATTCGTCGATGTATGCTAAACAGCGTATAGCGACCGAGGTCGATATTTAAGTGCGGCGATCGGTATGCGACACCGCCCCCGGTCACCACAGAATCCTAACGTTACAGTTCTAGAGCTGCACTGGTACTCTATTATAGAATGCTTCGGCCAAATCAGTCATTGTCCCGCTTGTTATGTCTTCACATTGTTAATGCGCTTAAAATCCCATAGTCTACTATGGATATGTATGGTTCGATTTCGTAGAAGAAAATAAAGCATTCCTCTATAGCTCATCTGAGGACATCGTCGTTCAGTTTATTTATTATGATTGGCCTATTCTCGTTTTATTAATTTAATTAATTACAGCTACAGCCTAATTATAATGATCATTTTCAATTAATCGTGGATTGATCGTCGGTGCGTTTAATTATTTTTTCATTGTTTTAATAACAATAAATAAACAAATTAACTTTGATTAACGAGGTCAACAGTTAGAGACCCACGTCACGTCCCGATCGAGACGCGCGTAGTGTATTCGCAGTGTGTTCTCGCAGTCGGCGAGAGACAATCGATACAATGCGGTCGTTTTGCAGGTTCGCGGCATTCTCAACAAACTAACACCGGAGAAGTTCCAAAAGCTGAGCGATGACCTGCTTGGACTGGAGCTGGAGTCGGACAAGGTCCTCAAGGGCGTCATCCTTCTCATCTTCGAGAAGGCGCTCGACGAGCCCAAGTACTCCTCGATGTACGCGCAGTTGTGCAAGCGGCTCAGCGAGGAGGCGCCCAACTTCGAGTCGGACGGGCAGCCGTGCACGTTCAAGCTGCTCCTGCTGAACAAGTGCCGCACTGAGTTCGAGAACCGCGCGCAGGCCTTCGCCGAATACGAAGACCGCGCGCTCGCGCCCGACGAACGGGAGAAGCGCCACCTCGCCAAGCGCAAGATGCTCGGCAACATCAAGTTCATCGGCGAGCTCGGCAAGCTCGAGATCCTCGCCGAGTCGATTCTGCACCGCTGCATCCAGAACCTGCTCGCGCGGCGCGCCGCCGCCGACCACCACGAGGACCTCGAGTGCCTCGCGCAGCTGGTGCGCACGTGTGGCCGCGTGCTCGACTCGGAGCGCGGCCGCGGCCTCATGGACCAGTACTTCGCGCGCATCGAGACGCTCTCCACCGTGCGCGAGCTCGCGCCGCGCATCCGGTTCATGCTGCGCGACGTCGTCGAGCTGCGCCGTGGCGGCTGGGTGCCGCGCCCCGCCGTCGGGCTCGAAGGCCCCGTGCCCATCCACCAGCTGCGCGAGGATGCCTCGCCGCCGCGGCGGGACCGAGGCGGCGGCGGGGGTGGCGGAGGCGGCGGCGGCGGATGGGAGCGCGACCGTGATCGGGACGCATTGTTCCGCGGCGGGCTGCGCGCGCGCCCGCTGGACGACGTGCTGGCGGGGCTGTCGCTGCAGGGCGGCGCGCCGCTCGTGCAGTCCGACAAGCTGTTCGGGAACGGATTCGGCGCGCGCGACTTCCGCCAGCGCGCCGCCCCACCCTACGCGCCCTTCCAGCGCCACCACCAGCACCAGCACCACGGCAACAACAACCACTACGCGAAACACTCCCAACCATCCTCCAACGCGGCCAAGGTAATGCGCCAACCGATGTGCTTATAGCGATAGTATATATTATTTTATAGATCACAATTTCGAATTTCTTTCAACTTCCAGTCTAGCAATAAAGATTTGGTGGTGGTGTTTGCATCTCGTAGCCCCGACCGCTAGGCGTCATCGGGTCACCGATGACGCCTAGCGGTCGGGGGATAATTTGAGCTTTCCTTTTATTGCTCTTCTATGGAAAGGAATGGAAGGACGAACGATAGCGGAAAGCTCCGCTTCACTTCTCGAGCATTCTTTCGAGCCTCTTCTATGAGAACTTCGGTGGATGATAAATATCGGATTCCAGTACTGCCTTTTCGCCTTCAACGGAGGTGGACCGCAAGAAATATTGCGTACTGTCTCCCTCCGAATAAATCGTGTCGCCGTAGTACCCGAGGAAATGCCAGCTACTCTAAAATATCGGCGCGAGTTGGATGAGCTTGCTAGGCTCCCGGTCAAGTCGAGAAGACCACCACCGCAGAGTTTGTTTCGAGGCCTCCCCGGTTCGGTAGTATGCAGCGGTGTTTGCGCTCGTGTTGCAGGA
Source organism: Apeira syringaria (assembly GCA_934044485.1). Lineage (NCBI taxonomy): Eukaryota > Metazoa > Arthropoda > Insecta > Lepidoptera > Geometridae > Apeira > Apeira syringaria. The sequence continues at coordinate 11,955,890 of OW203662.1, read as the reverse complement.
GGGCGGGGGCGGGGGAGGCACGGGGGGCCGCAAGCCGCGCGTGCTGGCGGCGGGCACAGGGCTGCACGACGTGCAGATGCGCCCGGCTGCCAACTCGCTCATGTTTACCGCCAACCGGCTCTCCAAGCCGAACCAGCCGCACCAGCCGCACCCGCACCAGCACCAGCACCTCGCGCCGGTGCAGCAGGGTGAGTTTATATTGTGTGGGTGTACAGTTGCTGTATATATATATATATATATATATATATATATATATATATATATATATATATATGTACAATAATTACGAGACCGCTTGAGACGATGCCCTGGGGTACCCCAGCTTTTATTCGTATACCTAAGACGCCGCGCCGCCCCTAGGTTTACTTATTATTTATGTAAGTTCTGAATGTAAACTTCCTTGTCTGACTCGAATAATTCCTTGTGTGAGATGCAAGTCAACTACCAACTAAGATATCCGTAAAATGTTGAAATGATGTTTTCGGATCATTATGTCTCAGTTTGTGTATATTTTCTGTACCATACTTTATCTAATGCTCGTGCTACATCCGGGAACACCGTAGAACAAACTTTCTTACTTAATAATGATTTTCAATAAAATGTATGATTATGTGTTCTATTAATTAATATTTTTCCCTTAAACAAAATAATAAGGGTTAAAGTATAAAATTGCCGCTAGCTTGGTCATGTTGTCATCGCTAAATACGCCCGTTCTATAGTCATTCGATTGATGCGATTCTCATTAAATAGTTACCTATCTATGGATGGGTTCGCGGTCCCATTCGAAGCCCTGAGCTCAGGAGGTTCGCTAACGAGACCGAAGGTTGACCTCGTCGTCGGGCAGTATTATATCTCTTGGTTATTCTTGGCCGCGGCGCCCGGCACGGATGTTCCTTAAAAAAACTCGAACAAATTCCCGAACCGATTTGACTGCAATCTGCAGTGCAAGTACGGCACTTTTCACGATCGCGTAGATCGTCTAATTTTACATTTCAAATCGTGAAAACAGGTTACGTCGATTATTTAACGAATATCACGAGGATCGAGAAATTTGACAAATTTTATCGAATATAGCGATAGCTCTAGCATGATTTGTCTTCAATTTCATGACATTGAAAACAAGGTCGTTAAAATTAAGCTATTTATACGACCGTGTAGAAAAATAGTTAGTATCAATACGGAAATTTGATTAACGCTCATAGTACATTTTAAACAAAGGTTTTCTGAGAAATATTTTGTAAACAACGGTGAATGGCTAAACTTTATAAATTGTTACATTGACCAAAATAAAATATTTAATTTCACAAATGTGCCTCTCGTGACACAAAAATAAATAAAACGCTTCCTAAAAATATTATGTTTTTGATGGCCTAAATGTTAGGAGAGCTTTGCTACAAGTTTTCCTAAGCAACTCCTTCGTGGAGAATTTCGTTTCAACTCTTATTTTAATTCTACCACTCCGCGCAGGATATAAAACATTGCTTGGGAAATAATAATCTAAAATGTATCACGTCAGCGAAAAACTTAATCGTTTCAATTTATAAAATTGATTATAGATTTTAAAATCACGAGACTCAATAATATTAATAAAAAGCCAAAATTTGCTTTACGTAGGGCGTGCAAAGCCAAAACCCCTAATAAGCAAAAAAAAGGATTCGTCAAAATAGTCGATCGCATGCGATAGACAAAAGATTGCGATCTGCGTTCAGTAGTCGCACAAGTCGTGAAAATATAACGAATTTCACGTACGCCTAATTTATCGACACGACCTCCGTACTTGCACTGCAGGTTTTTTATATATATTGTGGCGCGCATATGGCACGAGTAAGATTTCAGCTATCTGCGGGAGGCGGCACTGAAGGTGCCGCTGTTATTGAACATATTCGTATGAAAAATGTGTTCTCTATTATTCAACTGCATCCGACTTTGGTTAGAAAAGTGTACAGCAAGCTAAAAGTGCCCACTCCCGCTCTCACACATTAGTCGGGGGTAGGTACATGAACAGTCTTGCTGTTACAGCCGCGCTCCCGGGCGCGTTCGGGGCCTCGCCCGCCGAGCCCGCCAACATACCCATCAAGCCGCTCCTCGACAAGAAAGACAAGCCCAGGAAGGACAAGGTACCCGCCTCTGACTCTCTATATCATACGTACATCATTATGGTCTTCCAGCCGGTATGGTTCACGTATCTTCCGGGCTACGTCGCCGCCTTCGACGCTTCTACCGATCGGCTCGATTCCGATTCGACGTCGTCGAGAAGTCTCAAGCCGAGCTCTCTCTCTGTATAGCTCTCCGTGAGAATTCGAATTCGCTGCCGAGGCCTGCAGCCGGGGAAGAGTCCGAGTCTTATCACATTTTAAATAAATAAGTTTCACGTTCACTACCACTATTTTTTCTCCGAATTCTCAAAATCGCGTGCGCACTGAACTTGTAAAATATTGGTACTTTCGTCGAGGTAAAACGTGGTCGTATCGCGCAGGGCACCGGCGCGGGTGCGAGCGCGAGCAAGGAGGAAGCGTGCGCCGTCGCGCTGGAGGCGGCGGCGGGCGCGGCGCGCGCAGTGGCGGCGGTGGGGACGGGCGCCGCCTCCAGCACCGCCCCCGGGCGCGACGAATGGGAGCCTGACGTGGCGGCGTTGCAGCAGCTGGTGCGCCTGCAGCTGCCCGACAAGGTGCTGCGGCGCGTCATCGCCGCGCTGCTCGAGCACGCGCTCACGCCGCCCGCCACACTGGCGCCGGCACCGACACAGGTACGCTGCGCGCCCTCTCCCGGGCAAAAATATTAACAAATCCGTCTCCGTTTCATCCGTCTCACGAAAAAGGAAAGGTTTCTTATGTTCGATGATTGGGTATACGGCTAAAATGAAGACATCGGAGAACATACGCAATGACAATTGATCCTGTGAGTAGCATAGGTCACTGAAAAGGGTGAAAAAAAAAAAATACCAAAAAATGGAACCGACTTCAACACTCAACAGTGTGAAATAACTAGAAGTCAAAAATAAAAGATTAAATCCGTTAGAACCGCCATTTCTTAAATTTAGATAGAGCACATCGAAATCTATAAAATTACCAATTTTCATAGATCTCGGAAAATTTTCCAGGTAACTACCGAGTGACTACTAAAATTCCGTCTAGAAAATCTTTGTCGTGTATGGTGAACAATTTTGTGAATATTCCTAGATTAGTGTTAAACCGAAAACTATTTAAGGTCAATGTAAATTTATTACCCCCGAACCTATATTTGTTTGAGTAATAAAGCTGTTTGTTGCATGTAAAATAATATAAAATTAGCGATTCGAACAATGGGCGCCGCCAGAATTAATTTCAAGGAGGTGCATCTGCATCTACACGTTATTCTGAACATGATTCTGATCTTTTGAACTATTTCTCTTCACCATTCCTTTTGAACGATGACGGGCGCGAGGATACTGAAATTATTGACAAGGTGATGAAAAATTTTAGACAGTAACAGACACGAGAGAGACACGAGTCGCGGTCACGAGAAAACTATTGACAAATATCAGTGAACAACTCATAAGCTGAACGATTAAAGTGTAACAAAATTGAAATTTTAATAGTCCAAGTATCGATGTCTAGCTTGGTAATAAGTTTCGATGATATTTTTTTTTTGTAATTTTTTTGATCTTTATTATGTCAAAGAGCGAACGTTCATTGGATAGATTTTATCATTTTTTAAAAAAATTTTAGCCGGTCGGATTAGCGTTCGGCTAAAATTTGGAGGCGAGCTCGTCGAGAAATATAAAAAAACATTTTCGTTTCGTTTCAAAAACGAAGGAATTCGCTTCCTGCGAAATAATGCATGTCGAGGATTCAAAGCGCTTGAAATCCCATCAGGGTCCATTGATTTTGTCTACTCTGTATATCGAATTCGACACGAGACGGTCTGCATGTCACGCGGTAACGTCGCGGTCGGTCTGCGCAGGAGAGGGAGGAGGCGGAGACGGAAGAGGCAGAGACGGAGGCGGAGGAGGCCGAGGCGGACGACACGGAGGAGAGGTATCGCGGCATGGACGCGGAGATGTGGGGCGCGTGCTGCGTGGTGCGCGTGGCGAAGCGCGCGGCGCCGCACGAGGCTTGCCGCGCGCTCGTGTCGCGGTGGGCAGCGGGCGAGGGAGAGGAGGCCGGGGAGGTGCGAGAGGTGCGGCTGCCGCGGCTGCTGGCACATGCACTGCGCCAGCGGCTATTCTCGCTGGGCGAGCTGGGCGCGTGGTGCGAGGGCGGCGCGCGCGCGCTGCTGCTGGAGGTGCTACACCACGCGCGCGACATGCTCGGCCTCGACGCGCTCAGGCACATGCTCGACGAACACAAGGTACCAGCTACACACCTCATTGCACACTACACCCTACTCTAGCTCGAGAAACATAACGGTACCATGATTCTAATATTACACCCTGTACGTTATATCTCTACCGTTGACTCCGACTACCGCGCTGAATCTCGTTCGATTTGGAAGCTTTACATGCGTCGAGAGCTCGCGTCCCTGCAAGCTCGCGTTCGTTCACGAAGACCTATTTTCGTTTAGAGATCGTGGCGACCGGGATTTCGATAGATGCGCGTTCGTACCGCCGGCGAACGAGCGGCGTCCCGGTCACGGTCCGGCGCATCGCGAACTACGAGTTTCGTGGACTTCCTCGACCCCGATGCTTGCGGTCGTTCAAATTCGATTTTTTGATTTTTCGATTGCGAGTCGCCGAATCAGCATAATGAGATCGCCACGGCGAACGGGACGGTCGCTTTTATTTTCGCGGTGACTGTTTCTATTGAAATAGTCAAGTTTTTTTTTTAAAACCTATCGGTCTACGCGAGTGTAGAGCGAAGAGAGAACACCAGCGAGTGTAGAGTATCTCTGGAGTTCTCCGAAGTGTTCCGCCGAACCGATTCATCGGAGGCCCGTTGTCTTAAATTATATAGAGTTATAGAATCCTCAAGCGATGTTGACGCTTTGCAGCTCGATATAAATAAAGTTTACGAGTGGTGTCTTAAAAATAAAATGTCAATTAACACTTCGAAGTGTTTTCACGTGATTTTTTCGAGAAAACGAACACCTATTTCTGGTTCTTATTTTATTAATGATACTCAGATTATGAAAGTGTCAAGCGTTCGAGACTTTTGAGTAATTATTGACAACAAACTTGATTTCCGAGAACATATTGATCACATCGCAAAAAAGGGCGCCCAAATTTCCGGTTTTGTGATTCGTCAAACAAAGCTCTTTAAAAGTCCAGATACATCTAAGATCCTATTTAATTCTTATGAGCGTAGTTTAATTGAATATTGTAGCACCGTTTGGTGTCCCTGCTACAAAAAGCACATTTATAGGTTGGAGAAAGTGCAAAAGCGTTTTTTGTACCACCTCTGTTTTATGGACAACCTTTGCGGCGAATTAACATCGTATGACTTAAGGACGGGGCACTACAAAGTAACTACTTTGGAATAGAGACGCCGCATCGGCGACATCTTGTTCTTGTCTAAAATTGTAAGTGGAGACATTGATTCTTCGGAGTTATTGGAAAGACTTCAGTTTTCGGTACCTCGACGGAACAATCGTCTTCACACAGCAAAAACTTTTATTTTACCGACATGTCGCACCAACCAACAACATGTGGCCAACATTCACCGATCTATCGCATGTGTTCGACCTACAATCAAATTGACAAACAAATTGACATTTTCAATGCATCTACCAGTGTTCTTAAGAAGTCTTGTCTTAAACAAGACTTCAATAGTAAGTAGATAAATAAAATGTAACGTCATTGTTGTGTTAGTGTATATATATATATGTATATATATATATATTATGCATGTTGTGTTCACTCCTAGTAGGTTCTGCATAGGACCTTGTTATTTTGTATGTGATTAATGTTAATACTGTATATTAGTGTAAGAACCAGTTTTGTGAACCTTTAATAATAAAAAAATCTTGATTGGTTATATTACAATTATAAGAGATGATTTATTCATGCTTCACAAGGATTAGTCGGTACATAAGCTAAACAATGTGTAGCTATTTAATACGTTATCGTACCCCTGAGAAGCTATGAACCCCCCCTGAAACCTGCACTAAGTCCCGTTCTGGTGTGCAACTAACTCGACACGCCTGCTCTCCCCCCGCCGCTACACCTACAACGATAAGGAAACAGCCGAGGAGGAGGCTACTCTAATTTATATTTTAGTTATATCATATTTGCACCAAGAAGAATTAATGATTGTCACTCACACCGTGACACTGTTGCGATTGCTAATTCGTACAACAAGAAATAGGCTAAACAAACGTTTTCATTTAACCACTACATTCACAGCTTTAGTTTCAAACATACTTTATCCATTTTGTTGCTTCGTCATGCTAACGTTAATTTATATTTGGTGTTTTAATTTAATATAATATATATAATAATTACAATCGTACGTATTTTGCACATCCAGATGGTACCTACATTACAACGGCCGTAACAAATGTATTTATCAACAATAATAACACAAACTGAAAACATACTGCTGTGTGGCCCTATTGAGTTTAAGACGAGATCTATCCGTTTCGAACCTGCAATAATGTAATATATAAGTATTAAGAGTCGGAGGTCGCGCACCGTTCCAGATCAACCTCGCGTCGTACGCGCGCTCGGAGGGCGAGGAGGTGGGAGTGGAAGTGGAGGCGGAGACGGGGGCGGGACGGGCTCTCGCCATGCTGGAGGCACGTGGGCTGGGCGCGCTGGTGCCGCAGCTGCGCGTGCAGGCGGCTTTGGCGCGGCAGCTGGCTGGCGAGCCGCCCCCGCCGCCCGCGCAGCTCTACCGCTGGATCAAGGCGCACGTGGAGCCTGCCGTGCGCGCCTCGCCCGCCTTCGTCTCCGCGCTTGTGGGGCTCGTGGCGCAGCACGTGACGCGCGCCGCGGGAGCTGCGGGGGCGGGTGGAGGGGACAAGGCCACGCTCGAGGCAGAGAAGGCGATGCTGGAGGGATACGCACCGCTGCTGACGGCGCTGCTGGCGGCGCGCACGGATCTGCAGCTGGCGGCGGTGTACGCGGCGCAGCTGCACGCGCACTCGCACGGATATCCCAAAGGTACCTCCTCCCGGTGTACAGTGGTTACGTGCTAACTCGCCGGACGGACGGGTCGTCGTTCTGCAAAAGCCGGGTGGCGTTCGTTCTCAGATCGAACTCACGCAAGATCGTACGCGCGACGTGCGTCGTCCCTCCCGCGAATTTGTCCGATTAGTTCTTTGAACGAAGAGAAGCTCGATCACGAATGTAAGTCTTTGCGACAGACGTCCGCGCCTTCGATTCGTTCTATAGAGAACGGAGAAATAAAGAAGAGCTCCGAGGAGTTCGCAAGATGGGATGGGTCTATCAGGCGAAGCCGGACGACCGGCCGAGAGGCGGCGACGGTGCGGCGTCGACGGCAACGCTGTTCGATCATCGGGACAGAAAAAAAAGTTATTGACAATATCCATTTCCATTCATTTGAAACATACACACTCATATTTTATGATTAGTACTTAAAAGAAAAATTCTGTGTTTATTAAATTATTCCTTGTTTTCAACAAAACTGTATACTTTAAACAGTTAAAAAAATATATATTTTTCTAAAATTCAATAGCCTTGTTTTTTGTCAACTGTGCGCCGTACCAAAGACGTTCTGGAGGAGATTAGGACGGCCAGAAACGGCTCGAGAACGACGATACGCTGGGCGACGCGGCCACGACGGCATCAGAGCTTCTGAGAGCTTACCGATACTAAGTCTTTCATTACGTCGTCCTCGAAGGGTCGACGCCAGAAGCGTGGAAGTGAGGCGTGGCCGTGTTGTTATTTAAGAATAAGAAAGGTCAACGACAACGCCTTCTCGCCAACGAGTCCTGACTTTCAGCCTCCCGAACGAGCCGGTTTCTGAAAAAGCTACAGCACCATATACCACATCCATACGTTTCGGCGAGTTATACGGAAGACCGAAGAGTATAACTTGTCCTTATGTTTAGCGTTTGAGATCTACGAGAAGGCCCTTGATTCGTTCGAGATGTGGGAGGTGCTTAAATCTCGCCAGCAGTGCCGTGTTCATCATCATCATCATCATCGGTTGAAAATTGTGTCATTTGACACAATTGTGTCCATGTTACGCCCGCCCCATTGAAAATTACGTCTACATAGATAACCAGTCCAATTAGGCAAGTCCAATTTTGAGAAAGAAGTCAATCGTCAAATCCAACTAAACCTCATTCGGGAAACTCCGCGACGTCTCGACCAAAATTCCACAATGTCTGAAAATGAAGGTCTTCGGACAGTGTGTTACCAGTGATGACTTAAGGAACTGAAACATGGCTCTAACTGTGGGCCTCGTGAGTTAGCTATTAAGTAGTAAATAATATCGAATTTATCCAGTGGTTGATGTCGCGTTCGCGATAGACTTGTTCGCGACAGTGTACGTAGAAAGGTATTCGAGAATCGGTGTAATGGCTGCATTGATAACCGAGAAAAGTCGATATATATACTTCAGAATTTTTAAATCGATAATTCACAATTTTTTTAGGGATAAGGTGACTGAACATGCATTATCCCACAGGATGTTAAGTGGTAACCTCTGTCTATGGACAGATACAATTCACAAAGAACCATAAGCCTGTCACCCTGAGACATAAAGCTGCTATGTCTCATATACCTGTAATTTCACTGGAAATAATTCAAACCCTATTCCACCCTTCAAACCAGAACACAGTAATGCAAATAATGCTGCCTAGCTGTAGAAATAAATATGGTGGCAGTACTTTTACGGGTGAGGTGTACTTAAAACGAGGTACAGCAACTGACAAAATAATACTAAAAATGTGTATGTTAATACTATCTACTGTAACAAAGCCAGCGTCCAATTTCGCACAAATCTCGTTTTGAGTTTGGAATAAAATAATGTAATCGAACGGCGATGGTGCTACTTCACTACGAATGGGGAAAAAATGGCAGACATCACATGGTCGCTGAACCTACTTATAGGTATGGAAATGTTACTTGCTACTGCTACTTGAAATTAACATTACTTTGTGAAATTACTTAAATATTTTCATAAGCCTGTGTTTTTCATTTCTCGTCAAAATCTACTGTTGTCTACTATTTTTCGGTGTTATATGAGGGTCGCGTGTGATGTGTGACGTGCGTGGTATGATGGCAGGTATGCTGCTCCGCTGGTTCATGTACCTGTACAACCTGGAGGTGTGCGAGGAGGACGCGTTCCTGCGCTGGCGCGAGGACGTCACCGACGCATACCCCGGCAAGGGCGAGGCCCTCTTCCAGGTGAGTACACCACACTACACTACTGTCACGATCATGATTTGCCAGGATATAGTTATATTTAACTGTTCAGTCTGTTCTTTTAAAAGACTTTTCAATGATCTTATGTTCACATAGGTAATCATTTTTATTTTATATATTATTCACACTTAGATTGGCAAATAAAAACTTAGAGCACTCTTTATAATAAGCATCCTGTGTTCACACCTAGAGGGTGAACACATTTACAAGCCATACATATAACAATTGTATCGAAATGATTCTTATACCTTACTGTGTACAACCAGTTTTGTCAACAAATAAAAAAAAAAGATTAGCTAGCGGGACGGATCGGACCCCGTGACGGAATGTGATCGGGACGACTGAACGTCTGTGCACTCGAGTACCAAAATAATGTAAATTATAATCAAATTTCCTCCACTCAGAAGAATACGTTCGGCCCGTTTCGACGCGAATCTTCAGTTTCTTATGTTGTTACGCCGATTGTACGATCGGGGTCATTGTAGAGAATGGGAGATAATCGGCGTGGTCTATTGTATGATGATTTTATTTATTTTACCAAAATTGTAAAATAAGGTAAAACTAGAAGGATGTGTGTTAATTGTCTCTAAAAACCCACACCCGGTTGCATATTCACGGCAAGCTCAAGTCGTTGGTGGCAATCGAACCAGCGTCCGCCAATTTGACAGCCGACGCTCCCACCGCTGAGCTATCATACTAAATATATAAGTCGTGTTGTTATAACGTACCGGCTATACTTTATTAAGGGTTGATAAAGGACTTGCCATCTAAAAATAGTTCTGGCCGCGCGCTATTATTGCACGTAGAATATAATAAAATAGTTATATTAGACAATTGTTAGATATGTTTCTATGATAAAGTACCAACGAATAGTCGTGCTTGAACTATTATTGCAGCAAGTAAAGTAGTATACAAACCACGCACAAATGAATCTCTATTCGTAACTCTGTAAAAAGGTTTGCAAAAAATAGGAAGCAAAGATCCAAGGAACAATGTCACATAAATAGTTATGCATAAAAAATTAAGTAAAACACTACTATAACATTGTTTTTCATACTTTCCCATGAATAATAATGCAAGTGAGTTTGCCTTGAATATGTAAGAATAATTGCAGTGCATAACTCATCATACTTTTATTCGCAAGCGTTTCAGTTTTTGAAAATCCCTAGAATAAACATTTGAATTAGAATACATTTAAAATAAAATGTCTTCCTGAAAAAAATTAAGGTGGTGCGTTAGAGGCATAAGGAACTTAAAAAGTTAAAAAAGAAAATCGTGTAACAGCTTTTGCATACTCATTCTATCTCGTCGATGTTACATATCGAAATTATCGACATAAGATGTCAAATTTGTATTCTATGCTAGATTTATCGACTATTTCGTAAAAATACACCAAATTAAGCGAGTGGTCGATAAAATAAGTTCCATGATACCGCAGCTCGGAAAACCGCTCTTCCCCCTTACAATATACAATACACTCGAAAAGGTGTTCTGCGCACTGAAGTTAATGCGTCAATCCGTTCCCGTTATCAATCTGTACACTTTTTTGTACCGTATTTTTGTTGTCATACAACTCTTCGAGATGGCTCTATAAAGCAATGTAAGAATAAGATTTCGCGACAATCTGTGACATCAGGTCATTTTATTTGGGCAGCTATTATTTAAAAAATCCACCCCAAGGATGAGCCACTTACTAGAATATTACCTACCTACCTTTTATAAATTTTGGAATTACATGTACATGTGTTTATGTTTGTTACTTCTTCACGCTCAAACGGCTACACCGATTTCGATGAAATTTAGTATGGAGATAGTTTAAACCCTGGATTAACACATAGGCTATTTTTATCCCGGAAAAAGTATAGTTCCCGTGGGATAATTGAAATAGCGGGCATACCGTAATCCGCGTGGGTGAAACCGCGAGGCGCTACTAGTAATTTAATAAATATGAATTTCAGGTATGTATTGTGAAGCCATGTTAGTGTATTTACATTTGTATGGGGGAGAGACGGTCAGTAACAGTGAGAGTTGTGTATGCAGGTGAACACGTGGCTGACGTGGCTGCAGCAGCAGGAGTCTGAGGACGAGGAGGGCGAGGACTAGCCGCTCGTCCGCCGCAGCACCGCATCGCCCCGCCCCGCCAGCTACTCGTCCTGCTCGCCCGGGCTCGAGCCGCACCGTTTTCGTTTCGCGCTCATCTCATTATATAAATATGATTAAGCCAAAAAGTTAAAATACTTTAATTCGTGACCCTCGAGATCGTCATCGACGTCCGCGTCTGATTGGATCAATTTTAGGTTACTTGGTGAACTAATTAATATTAGTATCTCGAGATGATTTTTTGTAGGGCTTTTACTCGATTTTGATACTTTTACAAATGTATACAATGTATAGTGTTTGTTTGGACGTATGGTTGCAGCCCGATCTGCCTCTGCGGTGAGCGTGTTTTAGTTGAAATTGTAAAATATATATATACGAGGAACTTAAATCAATTTTATATCACTTATTGATAGATATCATGATCATTTATTTTCGGAGCTAAATGGATTTAGTGGTTAAACTGTAAGAATGCTTAAATTTCATTGTATTTATCGAATTATAGAATTTTGTAATGAGATAGATATAAAATAACAAAAATAATAATGATAATACAGTACCCTCGGGACATAAGTTATGTATGTTGAGTGAGTTGTAATAGTTGTGAAATGATGCAAATGCAGATTATAAGTAAAATTGATCAATAATGTATTCACATTGAATTGAGAAAATAAACTTCAGTGTAATTTATTACAAACTTATTGTGTTTTCTTCACAAAAATAGTGTCTAGTGCCATCTGTAAACAAATTGGATTTGAACGTAGATAAGTGTTTCGTTGTTACCTTTTCAAGAAAATTAACAAATGTTTATTTCAACTCAATGAAAAACAAAATAGTAGGTTTTGTCGATACCATAAGAGATCTTGGTATAATGCATGACACTAAGCTTACATTTGTTCAACATATTGATGGTATAGTCAATAAAGCCCTCAAGGCTCTTGGTTTTATTATGCAAGAGTACGACATTAAACAATATCAAAACACTTAAGATTCTTTACTGTGCATACGTTTGTAGTATCCTAGAATACTGCTCTCAGGTCTGGAGCCCTCACTTCGAGTGCCTTATCAAACGCATTGAAAGAATTCAGATTAGTTTCTAAAACTATTACAACACGACTCACGATGTTAATATGAGCTACAAAGAAAGATATAAGCCACCACTTTCTACCGTTTCAATCATGACGTAAAATTGCAGACATCATAAACTATTTATAAAATTCTGACTTAACAAGGTGATAAGTTGAAAATACTTTCTTCCCCCGCTATAATAAACGAATTCCTCAAAAGCAATTAGGAAATTGATATCGTCACAGGAAGCTTGGGTTTGAGTGGTCATGCCTTATCGTCTGTTTTTTTTAGTTTCTAAGCAATCACTTCACCCATTGATCTGTCTCTATTCACCCCGGTGAATAGTGCACTGATGTTTAAATTTTTATTTTTTGTTTAGTTTTCCTACTTCAATTTTAAAGGTGAAAACTTCTAATTGGCCCAGTCAAACCTAAGTTGTATGTACATATATTTAATTACTAGGCTGTAAGTTTTCCAATTAAAATAAATAAGCATTGTAATAAAATGGTGTGAGAATGGTACAAAAATACATAAATAATCATCTATAGGTCTATTCTACCATTTTATTTTAAAACTAAAACACTATTTGCACTGTGTCATGTGGAGCAAAACTTGGCTGTTGCTTAATGCATGTGGGTGTGGGAGGCTGCTGTATTGCAATGCTCCTGAGGTGGCTCCAAACTTTACTGCTCTGTTAGAAACCACTGTGTTCCAGGAGATGTGGGGCTGAAACACAAGAGTAACCTTGCAAAAAACATTCTAAGAATCAAAAAAATAAAGTAATACCACATTGATCCATAAATAGCTAATGATATGTATTTGTAGTGGGCCCAAAAATCACAAAAATTAGGTAGATCATTCAGTTCAATGTAAATTTCAGGAACTTTTCCCTGTAATATTTATTCATTTGTATAGTCCAAGTATATCATTTGAATATAAAGAGATGATAACATGACAATGAAAAATAAAAAATCTTGTCATGATACCTCTAGCTAATAACTACTGTCAATCTGTCATTATGTTTATATATTATAAACATTATGATTCTTAGCTCCCCCATATGCTACAGCTTCACATTCATGCAGACTTTGGGCTGGGAAGAACATAGACAGAAGACAAGCACCATGATGGACTGTCACTCTTCAGTCAGCCCATATTAAGAGATGAGGAATACCTGGAATATATCTGTAGTCACTGAGGTTTCAAATGGCAGTATTCAGGGTATCCTTCACAGATAATCTCCAATGAATGAAGTGGCAGCACATGAAGAAATCACAATTTAAACCCATCAAACAAAGCAGAAACATGTCAAGAGCAAATCTTAAAAGCTTTCTTGATCTTCATCGTAAAAATTGTATCATAGTAACAAATCAAATCTAATTAAAAAAGGTACAGATTGTTGTCTGTAGTTCGCACAATAAAACAAAATCGAAGCTGAAGTGGATACATTTTTGAATCGATTTATAATTGCGGATGAAACCTGGATGGATACACCACTGATCATGAGACCATACAAACTAGATGACTTGGAAAATACCAACACTAAATAAGTTCAGTTATTTTAACAGCAAAAGGTTATGGCGTCCGTTTTGACGTCATGTCGAGGAAATTTTAGTAGTGGACAAACTACTAGTCTATGACTTGGAAAATACAACACTAAATAAATTCAGTTATTTTAGTTACAGCAAAAGGTAGCCCCCATTGTCCGTAACAGGATCTTTTTATGCTAATCAGATTGCGATAAGCTATCAGTGAAAGAAAGCGAGGGAAGCGTCAGACTGGAGTACCGGCGTCACCTAACCTAGTCGTACCGACATTTGAGGTTCGTATTAAATAACCTAACTGCAAATATTTGCAACATATTAAGTTATGATATTTGACTTTAACTCACCCACTCTGATGGCTGCACAAAGTATACAGAATGTTATGACATTGTTAATAGTGTTCTGCCTAGCTTGACGCTTCTCCTCCAAAGGATCAACTCGTTCTCCGAAAGGTAAACGAAACATGTTTTATGGATATGTTACAAACACTAATCAGAAAGCAAATGTGATTTGTGAAGCAAATCAAGAGATTACCGCAATCATAGATCAGATAGAAAATACATACCACACTAATTTAAGATCAATACCACAGATCACTTAAGGAAACCTACGGTTTCAAGGCTGCGTTCTAAAGCGGCATCGGCCAAGCCATATCATGCTCTGACTGCGGATATAAGGCGTTCACGAACTTCATTAGAGCATTATTTGTTCCACCCAATATTTGATCATGACCGTTCATGTCAAACTGTCAGAGCAATTTACGCTCGACCGAGAACATAATCTTTCTTCAAGTGACGTATGCAGTAGTAACTTATGTGGTCCATGTGTAAGTGACTTCTTCTTCTTCTATAACATGCTATGAAGTAGCCGTTCGTGAGACATCGATCAATATTTGGCCGACGAAGCTCCTGAGCGTGTAGTCTGAGTTACATTCACAGATTTTTGTGACGTGTCCACATTACGATTGTACGGTTTTGAATGGTGCACATGAGGTTCACAAATCAACCGCCAGGGGCGCTTTTTGTAAAACCGTAGAATTGAAATGTGAACACGTCACAAAAATCCAGCCCAACGTTTCAACCTGGAAGATGATATCTGTCATAGATATCATCGTACTGGTTTCAACCAATCATTAACAAACATCAAAGAGATTACAATAATACGTAGATAAGACAATTAATTAATTTGAACTGTTTGGGGTCGAGACATTAGGCTCGTGGGGATCGGGAGCTCATCGGATTTTCCAAAACTTATCAGAGCGTTTGATCGATGCGACGCGTGATCAAAATGCTGACACATATTTGGCTCAACGAATCAGCATTGCAATTCAACGTGGCAATGCTGCTACTATTCTGGGCACGCTGCCAGCCGGTAGCGGGTTAGAGCATTTCAGATATCTATAGGCTACCATTAGCTAGTAGATGTCTCAAATATTATTGTAGTAGCTGCAGTAGTAATTACTTGGCATATGCCATATGCCAACATTCATGGCAATCATGCCATGAATCTTGATTTTTATCCTTTGATATTATAAATACAATAAAACACAACAAAACATTAAGAATCGCAATCTTTACTTATATATATATATATATACTAGTATTTAGGTGGCGCGCGGGCTGCGAGCAGCCCGCGTTATCGATGTGCATTAGTATTATTAACAAAAATGTCGTTGCAGTTGCTAAAAAGATATAAAATTCTCATGCAAATCGAATAACTCACAGTTACATCTATTTCAGTAGAAAGTGTGAGGGAGGTTACCATGTGCAAGTTGATTTTTTTAATAAAATTTTAGTCGCGGTAAAACCGGACCAAGATTGTAAACGACTTTTGCTTAAGGACCCCACCTCTAAGTGCAGTGGTTAACGTGGGCAGTTGCCTCGGAGACCAGCTCGATATGTGAAAATACTCGTTATCCGGAACTCGGCCTTCGGCCTCGTTAGTGACTCCCATAAGGTGTGTTGATGCGTTACACCTTATTCGAGCTCGGCCTTCGGCCTCGCAGATTTGAAGCTCGGCCTTCGGCCTCGCAGGTTTGAAGCTCGGCTTTCGGCCTCGCGGTGGTAAAGACAGCTTCTTCAAGTTCAGTACAAAGTGAGAACAGAGTTACCATATGCAAGTTTATTTTTTTCATAAAAATTTTAGTCGTGGTAAAATCGCACAAAGAATTTAAGCGACTTTTGTTAAGGGACCCTACCTCTAATTGTAGTAAATAACGTGGGCAGTTGCATTGGAGACCAGCTCGAGATGTGGAAAAAACTCCCCATCCGGGACTCGGCCTTCGGCCTCGTTAGCGACTTCCATAGGATGCGTTAATGAGGTACACCCCGTTCGGAACTCGGCCTTCGGCCTCGTAAGTTACTAACACGGCTCGGCCTACGGCCTCGCGGAGGCCACGCTCGGCCTTCGGCCTCGCGGGCCGAAAGCTCGGCCTCCGGCCTCGCAGGTTTGAAGCTCGGCCTTCGGCCTCGCGGTGTTTAAGGCTCGGCCTGCGGCCTCGCAAGTTACAAAGGGAATGTTTATAAGCTGTTCTCAATGACGGCCAGCTCGGCCTGCGGCCTCGCAGGCCTACAGCTCGGCCTCCGGCCTCGCTAAGGTGGAGCTCGGCCTTCGGCCTCGCCTCCACAGCTCGGCCTGCGGCCTCGCTCGATTGCAGCTCGGCCTACGGCCTCGCAAAGAGAATGTGGTTTCGCCACCAAAAATCCGCATCCAGTAAAAAAAAAATTAATGACGTCATCAAAAAACTTTTTTCATATTTCGAATCAGGGACCCCAAATCTCCCTAAATACTTAATTTTAGCCAGATCGGAGCAACTTGAATTTTGGTATCCGGTTCGAAGGACCAATTTGCAATTTTTGACCAAAACCCCAAATTTCCCTACAAACCCTCTATGACATTTGTTTGAACCCCCCATACCCACCTATAACGGTTCCGGAGCTGCGGTCATTTTAAATTTGTATGGGGAAACCTCTTTTTTAATAGGGAGGGTAATTTTTTTCAAATTTTCAAAAGGTTCCCAGGGTTTTAGTCATTTTTAGTTTTGACACCTACCCCCCATCGCTTATGGTTTTCGAGATCCGTACACCAGTTCCATGATGGAAACCAAAAATGGCACTTTTCGGATTTTTCTGGGGGTGACGTGACCACTCTCTATACAGCCCACACCATAATTTCAACCCAAAAATACTCCTTCTAGGAGAACAATGATGTCAGTGAGTCAATGAGTGGGTCTTCAGCTTTATATATTATAACTAGTATTTCGGGTGGTGCGCGGGCTGCGAGCAGCCCGCGTTATCGATGTGCATTAGTAATATTTATCAAACTGGTAATTGCAGTTTAAAAAATATATAAAATCTCATACAAGTCGAGTAAGTGACAGTTTCTTCTATTTCAGTACAAAGTGTGAGCAGGGTTACCATGTGCAAGTTGATTTATTTGATAAAATTTTAGTCGCTGTAAAATCGCACCAAGATTGTAAACGACTTTTGTTAAGGGACCATACCTCTATGTGCAGTGGTTAACGTGGGCAGTTGCCTCGGAGACCAGCTCGAGATGTGGAAAAAAAACTCCCCATTCGGGACTCGGCCTTCGGCCTCGTTAGTGACTCTCCTAAGGAATGTAAACGCGTAACACCCCATTCGTAAGTGACTAACACGGCTCGGCCTACGGCCTCGCGGAGGCCACGCTCGGCCTACGGCCTCGCGGGCCGAAAGCTCGGCCTTCGGCCTCGCAAGTTTGAAGCTCGGCCTGCGGCCTCGCAACCGTGGCGATGTATCGCCAGCGAAAATCCCCATCCAGTAAATAAAAAGATTTAAAAATTCTCATGCAAGTCGAACAACTGACAGATACTTTTAGTTCCCGTGAGCGGTTGCATCAAAGACCAGCTCGAGATGTGGTAAAAACTCCCCATGCTGAACTCAGCCTTCGGCCTCGTTAGTGACTCTCCTAAGGAATGTAAATGCGTAACACCCCATTCGGAACTCGGCCTTCGGCCTCGTAAGTGACTAACACGGCTCGGCCTACGGCCTCGCGGAGGCCACGCTCGGCCTTCGGCCTCGCGGGCCGAAAGCTCGGCCTTCGGCCTCGCCCTCGAAGCTCGGCCTTCGGCCTCGCCCTCGAAGCTCGGCCTTCGGCCTCGCAGGTTTGAAGCTCGGCCTGCGGCCTCGCAAATAAGAAGTGGTTTCGCCATCAAAAATCCCCATCCAGTAAAAAAAAAACAAATGACGTCATCCAAAAAATTTTTTCATATTTGGAATCAGGGACCCCCAATCTCCCTAAATACCAAATTTCAGCCAGATCGGAGCAACTTGGATTTTGGTATCCGGGTCGAAGGACCAATTTTCAATTTTCGACTAAAACCCCAAATTCTCCTACAAACCCTCTATAACATTTGTTCAAACCCCCCATACCCACCTATAACGGTTCGGGAGCTGCGGTCGTTTTAAATTTGTATGGGAGAACCTCTTTTTTGTTCGGGAGGGTAATTTTTTTTCAACTTTCCAAAAAGGTCCCAGGGTTTTAGTCATTTTTAGTTTTGGCACCTACCCCCCATCGATTATGGTTTCCGAGATCCGTACACCAGTTCCATCAAGGAAACCAAAAATGACACTTTTCGGATTTTTCTGGTGGTCATAGGAACCTCCTCTACACTTTTCCCCTACATCACAAACACCCCCCATCGCTCCTTCTGGGAGAACAATGATGTCAATGAGTCAGTCAGTGAGTGAGTCAGTCAGTGGTAATCGAACTTTATATAATATAACTAGTATTTCGGGTGGTGCGCGGGCTGCGAGCAGCCCGCGTTATCGATGTGCATTAGTAATATTTATTAAAATTTGTAGTTGCAGTTGAAAAAATATATAAAATTCGCATACAAGTCGAGTAAGTGACAGTTTCTTCTAGTTCAGTACAAAGTGTGAGCAGGGTTACCATGTGCAAGTTGATTTTTTTTATTAAATTTTAGTCGCTGTAAAATCGCCCCAAGATTGTTAACGACTTTTGTTAAAGGACCATATCTCTAAGTGCAGTGGTTAACATGGGCAGTTGCCTCGGAGACCAGCTCGAGATGTGAAATAAGCTCCCCATTCATGACTCGGCCTTCGGCCTCGTTAGTGACTCTCCTAAGGAATGTAAATGCGTAACACCCCATTCGGAACTCGGCCTTCGGCCTCGTAAGTGACTAACACGGCTCGGCCTACGGCCTCGCGGAGGCCACGCTCGGCCTTCGGCCTCGCGGGCCGAAAGCTCGGCCTTCGGCCTCGCAGGTTTGAAGCTCGGCCTGCGGCCTCGCAACCGTTGCGTTGTATCGTCAGCGAAAATCCCCATCCAGTAAATAAAAATATTTAAAAATTCTCATGCAAGTCGAACAACTGACAGATACTTTTAGTTCCCGTGAGCGGTTGCATCAAAGACCAGCTCGAGATGTGGTAAAAACTCCCCATTCTGAACTCGGCCTTCGGCCTCGTTAGTGACTCTCCTAAGGAATGTAAATGCGTAACACCCCATTCGGAACTCGGCCTTCGGCCTCGTAAGTGACTAACACGGCTCGGCCTACGGCCTCGCGGAGGCCACGCTCGGCCTTCGGCCTCGCGGGCCGAAAGCTCGGCCTTCGGCCTCGCCCTCGAAGCTCGGCCTTCGGCCTCGCAGGTTTGAAGCTCGGCCTGCGGCCTCGCAAATAAGAAGTGGTTTCGCCATCAAAAATCCCCATCCAGTAAAAAAAAAACAAATGACGTCATCCAAAAATTTTTTTCATATTTGGAATCAGGGACCCCCAATCTCCCTAAATATCAAATTTCAGCCAGATCGGAGCAACTTGGATTTTGGTATCCGGGTCGAAGGACCAATTTTCAATTTTCGACTAAAACCCCAAATTCTCCTACAAACCCTCTATAACATTTGTTTAAACCCCCCATACCCACCTATTACGGTTTCGGAGTTGCGGTCGTTTCAAATTTGTATGGGAGAACCTCTTTTTTGTTCTGGAGGGTAATTTTTTTTCACTTTTCCAAAAGGGTCCCAAGGTTTTAGTCATTTTTAGTTTTGGCACCTACCCCCCATCGATTATGGTTTCCGAGATCCGTACACCAGTTCCATCAAGGAAACCAAAAATGACACTTTTTGGATTTTTCTGGTGGTCATAGGAACCTCCTCTACACTTTTTCCCTGCACCACAAACACCCCCCATCGCTCCTTCTGGGAGAACAATGATGTCAATGAGTCAGTGAGTGAGTCAGTGAGTGGTAATCGAACTTTATATATTATAACTAGTATTTCGGGTGGTGCGCGGGCTGCGAGCAGCCCGCGTTATCGATGTGCATTAGTAATATTTATCAAACTGGTGATTGCAGTTAAAAAAATATATATAAAATTCTCATACAAGTCGAGTAAGTGACAGTTTCTTCCAGTTCAGTACAAAGTGTGGGCAGGGTTACCATGTGCAAGTTGATTTTTTTGATAAAATTTTAGTCGCTGTAAAATCGCACCAAGATTGTAAACGACTTTTGTTAAGGGACCATACCTCTAAGTGCAGTGGTTAACGTGGGCAGTTGCCTCGGAGACCAGCTCCAGATGTGGAAAAAAAACTCCCCATTCGGGACTCGGCCTTCGGCCTCGTTAGTGACTCTCCTAAGGAATGTAAGCGCGTAACTCCCCATTCGTAAGTGACTAACACGGCTCGGCCTACGGCCTCGCGGAGGCCGCGCTCGGCCTTCGGCCTCGCGGGCCGAAAGCTCGGCCTTCGGCCTCGCAGGTTTGAAGCTCGGCCTGCGGCCTCGCAACCGTGGCGTTGTATCGCAAGCGAAAATCCCCATCCAATAAATAAAAAGACTTAAAAATTCTCATGCAAGTCGAACAACTGACAGATACTTTTAGTTCCCGTGAGCGGTTGCATTAAAGACCAGCTCGAGATGTGGAAAAAAAACTCCCCATTCGGGACTCGGCCTTCGGCCTCGTTAGTGACTCTCCTAAGGAATGTAAATGCGTAACACCCCATTCGGAACTCGGCCTTCGGCCTCGTAAGTGACTAACACGGCTCAGCCTACGGCCTCGCGGAGGCCACGCTCGGCCTTCGGCCTCGCGGGCCGAAAGCTCGGCCTTCGGCCTCGCCCTGGAAGCTCGGCCTTCGGCCTCGCAGGTTTGAAGCTCGGCCTGCGGCCTCGCAAATAAGAAGTGGTTTCGCCATCAAAAATCCCCATCCAGTAAAAAAAAAACAAATGACGTCATCCAAAAAACTTTTTCATATTTGGAATCAGGGACCCCCAATCTCCCTAAATACCAAATTTCAGCCAGATCGGAGCAACTTGGATTTTGGTATCCGGGTCGAAGGACCAATTTTCAATTTTCGACTAAAGCCCCAAATTCTCCTACAAACCTTCTATAACATTTGTTTAAACCCCCCATACCCACCTATAACGGTTCGGGAGCTGCGGTCGTTTTAAATTTGTATGGGAGAACCTCTTTTTTGTTCGGGAGGGTAATTTTTTTTCAATTTTCCAAAAAGGTCCCAGGGTTTTAGTCATTTTTAGTTTTGACACCTACCCCCCATCGATTATGGTTTCCGAGATCCGTACACCAGTTCCATCAAGGAAACCAAAAATGACACTTTTCGGATTTTTCTCGTGGTCATAGAAACCTCCTCTACACTTTTCCTCTACATCACAAATACCCCCCATCGCTCCTTCTAGGAGAACAATGATGTCAATGAGTGAGTCAGTGAGTCAGTCAGTGGTAATCGAACTTTATATAATATAACTAGTATTTCGGGTGGTGCGCGGGCTGCGAGCAGCCCGCGTTATCGATGTGCATTTGTATTTATTTCAAGATTGTAATTGCAGTTGAAAAAATATATAAAATTCTCATACAAGTAGAGTAAGTGACAGTTTCTTCTAGTTCAGTACAAAGTGTGAGCAGGGTTACCATGTGCAAGTTGATTTTTTTTATTAAATTTTAGTCGCTGTAAAATCGTCCCAAGATTGTAAACGACTTTTGTTCAGGGACCATACCTCTAAGTGCAGTGGTTAACGTGGGCCGTTGCCTCGGAGACCAGCTCGAGATGTTAAAAAAACTCTCCATTCGGGACTCGGCCTTCGGCCTCGTTAGTGACTCTCCTAAGGAATGTAAACGCGTAACACCCCATTCGTAAGTGACTAACACGGCTCGGCCTACGGCCTCGCGGAGGCCACGCTCGGCCTTCGGCCTCGCGGGCCGAAAGCTCGGCCTTCGGCCTCGCAGGTTTGAAGCTCGGCCTGCGGCCTCGCAACCGTGGCGTTGTATCGCCAGCGAAAATCCCCATCCAGTAAATAAAAAGATTAAAAAATTCTCATGCAAGTCGAACAACTGACAGATACTTTTAGTTCCCGTGAGCGGTTGCATCAAAAACCAGCTCAAGATGTGGGAATAACCCCCCATTCGGGACTCGGCCTTCGGCCTCGTTAGTGACTCTCCTAAGGAATGTAAATGCGTAACACCCCATTCGGAACTCGGCCTACGGCCTCGTAAGTGACTAACACGGCTCGGCCTGCGGCCTCGCGGAGGCCACGCTCGGCCTTCGGCCTCGCGGGCCGAAAGCTCGGCCTTCGGCCTCGCCCTCGAAGCTCGGCCTTCGGCCTCGCAGGTTTGAAGCTCGGCCTGCGGCCTCGCAGCCGTGGCGTTGTATCGCCAGCAAAAATCCCCATCCATTAAAAAAAAAACAAATGACGTCATCCAAAAATTTTTTTCATATTTGGAATCAGGGACCCCCAATCTCCCTAAATACCAAATTTCAGCCAGATCGGAGCAACTTGGATTTTGGTATCCGGGTCGAAGGACCAATTTTCAATTTTCGACTAAAACCCCAAATTCTCCTACAAACCCTCTATAATATTTGTTCGAACCCCCCATACCCACCTATAACGGTTCCGGAGCTGCGGTCGTTTGAAATTTGTATGGGAGAACCTCTTTTTTGTTTGGGAGGGTAATTTTTTTTTTATTTTTCCAAAAAGGTCCCAGGGTTTTAGTCATTTTTAGTTTTTGCACCTACCCCCCATCGATTATGGTTTCCGAGATCCGTACACCAGTTCCATCAAGGAAACCAAAAATGACACTTTTCGGATTTTTCTGGTAGTCATGGGAACCTCCTCTATACTTTTCCCCTACACTACAAACACCCCCCATCGCTCCTTCTGGGAGAACAATGATGTCAATGAGTGAGTGAGTCAGTGGTAATCGAACTTTATATAATATAAAATATTTAAGATTATAAGCTTGCGTTTGACCACTGTCATTGGATTGTCATTTGACCATTTCCAAATTAAGACAATACTATCATAGATCAGATAGAATAGGTAGCGGGTTAGAGCATTTGAGTTATCTATAGGCTGCTAATAGCTAGTGGATTGCTCAAATGCATGGAAATAATAAGTAGTTGTACGTAGTACTTATTATTTCGATGCTCAAATGTTATTATAGCTGCAGTATTTTATTTTAGGCCATTGGCCCTTGTAGAAAAAAAAAGAATACATAGGCACTACGTATGATACTCTCAGCTGCACACCGAGCTGTGTTGCCAACTCAAATATCTGGGTTACTTGATCACAGACAATGTTAGTCATGGATTTGTATACTTTGTGATAGTCTACCAGCGGCAGGCCACAGACCGGTTTTTCATATTGTTTTTTTTAATGTATGTAAAATATGCATGTATTGGTATTGGTCAGTGTGTAAATGAAAATCGTTTATTTGGATTTCGTGATATTTGAGTCAATTAAAAACTTATTTTTATGGGGTGTAAAATTTTGTCTTATTTACGGGACGATTTTTATAAGTTTAAGTAACAATTTATCTAAAATTAAAGATAAAGTTGCGCAACATGGCGAGTACAATACAACTCAGCTGCTCGGACTAATTTGGTTTCAGTGAAAAACTTCGATGATAGAGTTTGTGACTACGACACGCTCTACTTAACATTAGATTCGGTGGTCGTTTAGAACAGTTAGATTGAGCTGGACGATCACACGAAGCTGTGATGAGACACCGAGTGACTGTACTTAGCTAAAAGACGGTATCATCGCAGCCCGGCACTCCTCAGTGCGCTGTTCGGTATTTTTTGCTGTGAAACAAGGCAAAGAGAATCCGTCAAGCTGGAGCGCTTACCGGAGTACTTGCGGGACACCGTCGACTGGTTCATGGGGTGAGTGCACTTTATAGCTATAGTACCATTGTCTTACTTATCGTTTAGGTAACATAAATATTATTGTGTTCAATAAATTAGTTGAAAAAGGAACATACATTAGGTTTATATTAACTAGTCTTCTATGAGCATACATTATCTTACCATACCTAATGAGTCTAGCACATTCACAAATATAGTATGAGACTAAACAAATACTTAAATAATGCATACAGTACCAATACAACTTGTATCTGTGGTAAATCAAACTTATGGAAAAATATACTCATATTGAGGCTGAAAACAACAGCTATATCTGAGAATATAAAACTCATCTAATTATTGGTGTAAATAAACTGCTGTCTATCATTATAATAAAAGAAATGATAGATCAATTGGTTCACATAATATAAGAACCCAAATATAAGTGATGGATGTCGTAATACCCTATAGTTGGCTCAACTTTTAATCAACTTTTTTTTAATGCTGTATATAGACCTAGTGTTTGACCACTTGAGGGTGGTAGCTAGCCAGGCAGGTATTCGAAAGTACCCTACCACCATGCTGGGAATTTGATAACGGTGTTACCTACACCGGAAGCTCAAGCTGTTGTTGAAGATTGAACAAGTGTCCATCAGTTCACAGGCGACGCTCCCCCTGCTGAGCTATCATCGCTTCAAAACATTAACAGAGAAACAAAAATAAATACTGACGAAACTATTAACATCTTACTCTCAGGTGGCTATGCTGTCATAGGAACAAGACAAACCAGATATCTATCTGTTCTTACATAACTAAATTAATGCCATCTTGTCCTTTATTCAGCTAAGCTATTATATCTATTAGAAAAAGTAAAAATGATCAGCGGCTCTATATGGTAACTTCTGAAAATCTCTTCTGAAATTCTGGAAATCTTATCATAGAAAAATGTGGTTTTCCGATTAAGTAACCATAGTTTGTTACAATCAATCTTCATTGAAACTGAATCCTTTTTTGACGAATAAAACATCAATTGATACATTGGTTTTACATCAAACTGCGATTATGTGAGCCAACTTCAATCACATTCATATCGTAACTTCGATCATAATAGAAACAAGTATAACCCCTCTTTCAATGCATATAAATCAGAGAAAGTTAGTATGGAAAAATGTATATTTTGGGATTTACTATTGGTTAGTAGCGTCTGGTGGATTATGGTTTCCCAACACCTCAATTATCATACAGTAACTATACTTTTTCGAGGATAAAAATGGCCTGTGTGTTATTCTCGGGTCTTACCTATATCCATATCAAATTTCATCGAAACCCATACAGCCGTTAGAGCAGGAAGAAGCAAGATATTTTTTGTAATTATTTGGTTATCAAACTTCAACAACCAAAAGTGTGAAATAACTTATTGAATAAAATATAATATATTGCGCAAAATATTTTAGCATTACAATATTTAGTAAACATTTTTGACATGATAACGTTTTATAAATTGATGAATACCAGCAACACTCATGAAAAATAGTAACGTTCCGCGTAACATTCCACCTGAGTTTTGTATTACATAAAATAATCAAAGTCATAAATGATTATGACGTTATCACGTAAATCTATCGTCCGTAAACCCACTTTATTTATTCATTGTTTTCAGTGACTTGCTACTTATGGGATCAATTGTCATAGTGTATAGTGCAAATATTATGGCGAAGGAAAATCTACAGCAATGTGGGCTTTGCTGTACATTTTTATTCCCCATAATATTTGCAAGCCAATAATTTTAAAATACTGGTGATTTTGATCCTAATTAGTCTTAAGTCCATGCTTGTATTATTACTTATTTGTGTCAAATAAATGATTTATGTATGTTCACCGGTTTCTTCACCCTCAATTAGGAAGTCATCCAAGTGGACGTAACACTTTTCAGTTATTGGAGTGTACCTCAAAAATCACTTGACCGATTTTGATGAAATTTAAATGGGACCACACGGAAAGCACCAGTATATGTTATATATCTTGTACAGAAAAAATAATTAGTTTTTTATTTTACAGTACAATTCGGCAATTTCATTCTTTAACCCCTAATACCTACATGTATTTATTTGCACTGTTAGGTATTTCTTTTGGTCTTAACTTGAATCTGTCCCCTTTTCTTTGTGTAATAGTTCATTACACACCAGGGTTATAGGATTGCAGACTTGTTAGAAAACTGCCTGAAAATTCATCTGGATAGTGATTTTAGCTAGGAAAGCTTCTGTGGTGCAGAATTTTCTTTATTAGGAGCTGCGACCTTGGCTAAGGTCAAAGCTTACACATTTACTTAAATGTAAATGTGGGATCCCTAGCTTTAAATAACAAAAACTTTAGTAGATAGCGGCCTTGTAGATTCAAAATCATACGGATTATATGGTGATCAGTTGATTAGATGATTAAATCTAATTAATGAAGAATATCTTCATTGTAGAAACCAAGATATTACATAAGTGTGTTATGTCAAGTTCGAAGAAAGGAAAGGAACTAATATTTAGGGTGGGATAATTAGGATATAATGGTTCTGGGAGTTTCACACAGTAGGAATACTTAGAAATAATTGTAAAGGTTAGTCTATGTTTTAATTTAAATAAATTCTGAGCTTTAAAATATCCAACCTAAAGTCAATGAAAGTCTACAACAATACAGCTGTAATATGAAATACAATAACTAAAATAGCTAAGAATTTCGAAATGATACACAGATTGTTAAACATGAGGGCTTATAATCTTAAAAAAATAACTGGATTAGAATAGAACATAGAAATGCATATACATTACATGTAGTGAACACTTAGGTTTAGTTTAGTTTAGTTTTCATAGGCTTGCATGCTAAATCCTAGACAGCTTCATTACTTAACATCAGGTGAGACAGTTGTCAAACTCACACTTATGATAATTTAAAAAAAGTTAGGATTTTCTAGAGCTATTCTGTAAAGATCCATGTTATTGCTATGTGGGATTCTCATCTACTAGATGAATCACAGGCCATTATACAGTATAATCTCACTAATCCGGCACTATTAAAACCAGAGGATGCCGGATTATTGGAATGTTCGGATAACTGGATTATAAAGAAAAAATCATAATAAATCATTTCATAAAGAGAATATAATGTGTGTATATATATATATTTGTATTCTTGTTCGACAGGTTTTATTGTAACTGTGACATCTCATGATAAGATTTGAGGTTAGATTGCTAGATGACGACGCGGTGACGGACCGCATAGGCGTAGAGGGACGAGGGAGGTGCGGGCGGAGGGTGCCGGATTATTGGACATATCGGTCTATTGAAGTGCCGGATTAGTGAGATTATACTGTAATGGTATGTAATGTAATGTGCCATTGTAATATAAGTATGAAGACTGTTTCACAAGTGACTAATATTAAAAGAGTAGGTAACTTACAGTAAGTAATGTGTGGGATAAACTCATAACAGGATAAACTCGACGGTCCCCGTGGCGCAGTGGTCAGTGTCAGTGACATGACCTCTGTGTCTCCGTGACCCTGGGTTCGAATCCCGGCAGGGGCAAACATTTGTGCGATTAGTATAGATAGATGTTTGTCCCGGGTCTTGGTTGTTTGTGTGTTGTGGGGTATGTCCATGCCTCCCGCGACACAGGGAATCCTATTGCGGGGGTCAGAGTGTAATAAAAAATAATAATTCAGGAAATCATAAAGTCACCAAGTCATCCATTCATTCACATTTAAAATATTTTAATAAAGTGTAGTGGAATGCAGCAGTAATAAGTCACAGTAGATATTACAGCACTGGTTAATATATAACAAGCAGAGGCCTCACTCAAGGAACTTAGGTTAGTGAAAGAGAGCTTGATAATAGATAGCTTGATAATAGATAGGTTGGCTGGCCGGCTCATTATGTTCCTCTCCCAGTGACTTGGCTTTTGCCGGCGGGAGAGGAAGTGACTTTTGCCATGGCTATTGGTGACTGGCTTCTGGTAGCATGGATGACTTAAGTGAGGCATTAACATTTTTTTATATCAATTTTCAGTTTTGCTATCATAATTGATTTTATTTAAATTAGCTCAGCACATTAACTAATGCTTACTATAGAAATCTAGAATCTTTATGAAAAAAAGAAGTATATCCAACCTATTTGCTCCTATTAAACAGTAGAGACCTCTGACTCTAATTTAGTAGCATACTTTCCGAGCGACTACAGTATTTGTATATTGTAGAAATCAAATTATTGTTAGGGACACTAGTCTAATAATCTTTATGAAATTCAAGGTGAAGGAACAAGCCTTGAATCTTCTTTGACCATTAGGAAGCAACATCTTCACCGAGTACCATGGCTATTTCATTTCCAGAAATAATTAGGGAATCCTACTAAAACTTGAATAATGTTACCGAAGATGTAAAATAAAATTTCCATAAAATGTCTTTCATTGCATGCGCTGCAAAACCTATTGATGATAGAACATAACAATTAACTACAATATTAAGGAACATGTCAATATCTATAAAAAATGTACTATTAAAATTTTAATAGTAAAGTAAATATGAGGTTCCCAAGAATGAATTTTTGCGAACCTCCTATGGTATTCATCTATATTATTATCTAAATAAATGTAATTGTAATGTAACAAAAAAAACTAAATAAATGTGTTTGTTAGAACGGAAATTTAATATGTATAGAATATTTGTACCTTCTACTTTATATAGTTTAAACAAATATCTTAGGAGATTTTAAATATAATTATATATATTTGCGCGCCACAATAAATTCGCGCGCGGCAGTCATTTGCTCCGGCCGTCGCCGTCGCGTCGCAATGTAGGTAAGGAAATTAAAATTTAAAATACATATTGCGCCATAATGTTTACGTTGTAGGTATATTTAACATGAGAAGATACCT
This sequence comes from Apeira syringaria, assembly GCA_934044485.1. Lineage (NCBI taxonomy): Eukaryota > Metazoa > Arthropoda > Insecta > Lepidoptera > Geometridae > Apeira > Apeira syringaria. The sequence goes on along the minus strand of OW203662.1, from coordinate 11,926,831 downwards.
ATAGTAATTCGCTTTTTAATATAATCTATTAATATCTACTAATATAATAATATTACACAGGCAGGGGAAAGGTTTGTTTGTTACGATATAACTCAAAAACTACTCAACAAACATTTTAATAACCCATATTAATATAACAATGTTTACAGAAAAGTCACTAGTAAATACCGAATTATATATTAATACTCACGGAAATATACCCGTGCGAAGCCGGGGCGGGCTGCCAGTACTATATATATGCATAGGGTATGAGAAAGTGGTAACTTTGGACGAGACACACTTGATGGTTCTCAGGAGCTAATTAGATGTCACCATGTGTAGTAAACAGGGAAGGCTGAGCTGTGTGGAGCCGGAGATCATCAATGGGTGTCATGAATGTGGAAGCGTTCTGTGCGGTGCTCCGTCACTAGTGACTAGTGGTAGGGTAGTGTACCTAGTTAGTAGAGAGCGGTGGCGAGCGGATCACCTGTGCCCGTGTGGTGATAACGTGTGATGTCACAGCACAGCGCAGCGTGGCACTCGGCTTGCGGCCGCGATCCGCTCTCGCGCCGCCCGCGCGCCTCCCCGTCCGCGTCCTCAGTCGTCTCCGGCGCGCAATCGTGGCCGCCGTATATTCGGTGCGTTGCGGTACGGTGGTAACGGTGCTCGAGCGCGTGTGCTTCGTCGTCGTTGGAACGCGAGAGTGGACTGCGCAGTGACGTGCATGGTGGTGAAGGCGTGGGTGCTCAGGATGAGTTCGGCGGCCGCGGCCGGTGGGGGCGGCGGCGGCGGCGACGAGGAGGAGGACTCCCCGAGCCACCGCCGCTGGCCGGTGGGAATCTTGCGGCGCAGCGGAGCGCGCGCGGCTCGCCGCATGCTGCACGTGAAGTATCGCAGCGTGCCGCCACCGGGTGCGGGGGCGGGGGTTTCGCCCATCCCGTCAGACATCGATGACACCGTCTCCTGTTTCTGCAGGTGCGCTACGAAATGCAACGAATAGCTCTTTTCTGTTTTCCTCTTTTATAGAGACTGCATCTTGGATACGTACTTTGCGCGGAATAGCGGCAGGTTTTGCAGATGACACTGTCAAATACATTCAGCAAAAGCAGTATTTTTACTCGTGGGTTTAACTCTAATTCTCATTAAAGGAGTCTATACCTACATTCGTGGAAGTCGATCATTACATATTCCTACACTAAATTTATTCCATTTGCCGATTCGCGTCAATGCCCGCGGAAGTGGAATGCATCGTATAAGGCACTGTTACACAATGACTAATTGCTGACCTAGGGGCAAACCCCAACCAAATCTACAAAACTGAGATATATTTACAAATTACATACTTTCCATTGTTTGTTTTTTGTTTGCGTTCTGAATTGCTGCAGAGTGAGTGCATGTACCTACAGTGTCGTTCACATTATGTTAAATTTGTGAAGTGCCTATGTAGGTATTATAACAGTTAGTCATCGTTTGTGGAGTGAGTAATAAATATGCTTGATTAGTCGCAGCTATCTCTCGGCGACATAATACATATTTACTCGTACGGCGAACTTACTCAGGTGTACCTAGTGAAGTAATGCCCTTCATCTAATACGTTTGTCTACATAATCACCTCTAAAAGTTGAATTACATTTTTTTCGCATTTAATATCATAGGCAAATAGTTCCAAGATATTCGTGTTCAGCTGCACGGCAACATAATCATCTAGCTCCTGCCTTTAATATAAAATTTGAACCCTAACCATGCATATGTAAAAATCCTACTAATATTATAAATTGGAAAGTTTGTGAGTATGGATGTATGTTTGTTACTCTTTCACGCTCAAACAGCTGGACTTTTTAACCCAGTAAAACAATGATATTATATATCATTGCAGTAAAATGTATCATTCCCGTGGAATCATTGATGTAGCGGGAAAACCGTAATCCACGCGGGTGAAACCGCGGGGCGCTACTAGTATTGTATATTTGTCAATTCATAAAAGTAATTGTATGCATGTTTGGTTTTGTATATTTAATGCATACTTTCTTACAATTGTTCGTATTTTATTGTGAATTGATACATTTTGAGAAGTCACTGTCTCCTGTAACATAATTATTTTTTAACTAGCTACGCCTCGCGGTCATACCCACGTGGTGATTGAAATTCGTTTATTTGAGTAAATAAGGCTTATGATACATTAACAATTTGTCTACCTGGGTCCCAAACTAGGCTCGTAACCTGTGGCATGGGATCCAGGCCTCTTACGTCTACGTGATGATTCATGATGATGAAAATTAGCCTATGTGTTCTACATTCTAGTTTATCTACTATTTATAACAAATTTCATCCAAATCCGTTTAGGCGTGAAGGAGTAACAAACATACATCCATAGTCCATACTCACGAACTTTCGCATTTATAATATTAGTAGGATTAGTATGTAATACAATAAAATTCTAGTGAGATAATGAAAATACTGTTTAACGTGGACAGACGACCTGGCTAAGATAAGGGCCTGGTAAGGGCTGGATGCGGGCCGCTTTCATTCCGCATGTCTTATGGCTGAGATGATTATGACGAATAACAATACATTACCCCCCTTACTAATAAACATTGATTACGCTGTGAATAGTAATTCAGTGTTTTGTTCCGTTCTCTCTACGTCAAACTGTCTCATTAGCGACAAAGCCAAAACACTGAATAACTATTCAGAGGTTATGCAACGTTTATTAGTAAGGGGGTACATTGCTACTTGTATACGTTTTTGCATCGGTTTGGACAGCGATACATGAATGTGTACAGTTACACGCAAAAATTATAAGTTAAGGTTAAGGTTTGGGCCCCCAGGATACAGGCCATGCCTAGTTTGAGGCCCGTTGTTACATAAGTCTTTCATTCATTATAAAGGCTACATAATGTCCTGATATTTTATGGCTATTCCTATTCTGTGGGTAAAGGAACTGATTACTGATGTGTAGACTTTACCTATGACAAGTACTTAGGTGGTATTAATATAAACTAGGTTATCAGTATCACTTATCAGATAAAACAGTACCTACTCGTATGTAGGTACCAAACGTAATTCTTAGAAGTTAATTATACATATTTAAAGTTAGTGGGTGCCGTGGTGGTACCGGCCTAGAATAGTACTCCCCCATCTCTTCCCGCGGGTGCCGTAAGAGTCGGCTAAGGGATAACGTACCAGGAGGTGGGCAGCAGCGCCTTCTGAGGATCGGAAATCATACTGCGCTCGCCAACCCGCCTGCCAAGCGTGGCGAGTATTGGCAAATCCCCCCTATATGGGGGAGGCATACGTCCAACAGTGGACGCACATAGCTGAGAGAAAAAGAAAAAAAGTTAGTGGGCTCTTAGAGGATGAGAAATAATTCAACAGAATTAATAAATTAGTATCTTCTATCACTGTATTATTTACACTAAATATAGAAATTAGACTAGTCTATACCACTAATATTATGAAGCCGAAAGTTTGTATGTATGTGTGTATGTTTGTTACTCCTTCACGCTCAAACGGCTACACCTATTTCGATGAAATTTGGTATGGAGATAGTTTAAATCCTGGACTAACACATAGCCACTTTTATCCCGGAAAAAGTATATATATCATTTGGGATAATTGAGGTAGGGAAAGCCGTAATCCACGCGAGTGAATTCTTTAAAAATCAAAATTGAAACGAATATTAAATACATAAAGGCTGACGAGTTTATTTCTTTGTTTGCTTGAACGCGCTAGTCTAGGAACTACCAGATGAAATTGAAAAAATATTTTGCGTTTTTAGTGTTGGATAGTTCATTGATCGAGGAAGGTTTAAGATTATATATTATCACGCTACAACCAATAGGAGCGGAGCATAAATGGAAAATGATGCAAAAACGGGAAAAAATGATTCCTCGAAATAACTATTCCACGCGGACGCAGTCGGTACCATGGTAGTTCAAAATTAACTATTATCAATGTACATGGTACCGATTTTGAAAAGTTATTTCACACTTTTGAGTGTTGAAGTCGGTTCCATTTTTTTTGTTTTATTATTCCCCTTTTCAATGACCTATGCTACTCACGGGATCAATTTATTTCTGTATATTCACCGATTTCTTCACCCGCAATTAGGATGTCGTTCAAGTAGACTTAGCACTTTCCAGTTCAATATCTGAAAATTATTACGTCTTTTTGAGTATTACATTACATATTACACTTCAATGAGTGTAACTCAAAAAGCGCTTGACCGAAAAGAATAATCAAAATCGGTTCATAAACAACGAAGTTATCCGCGAACACACATTAAATATGTACGTGTATAACGTATATATACGGTCGAAATGAAAACCTTCTTTGTAAGTCCGTTAACAAAGAAAGCTGAGCCATGTTAAAGGAATTGCCTAACTCTTGAAGTTTGTCCAGGGGCCTTACTATCAGCTTTGTAAAATCCATTCAAGTTCTGAACAGTTCTAAAACCTGGCTTCACCTTTGAGCATATCAATGTTCAAACCGTTCACCGAAAGAAGCGTGATGCCGCGGTGATGGTATAACTTTACACTAAGCGGTTTAAGCCAGGTTTTAGAACTGCTCGGAACTTGAATAGATTTTACAAAGCTGATATTAAGGCCCCTGTTGTCAAGGCAAGGTGACTACTGACTATGTACTCGTACCAATCTGCTTGCGGGATCTTGTACTATGATGTTGTACATTTAAATAGTTTCTCGCAGTATTTGTCTGCGGGTTTGAGTAACTTATTTGAAAGCAATTCTTCTGGCTCCCAAAATGATTGCAGTAGAGTGTCTGAGGATGACAATGTAGTTGCATGTTGATTCGAATCCCAAGTAGGTAGCTGAGTGTGTAGGGGTGAATGGACCAGAGATTATCCATCCATATTAAATTTGGTTTGTTTTAAGTAGTGTAATGTTGGACCTAGTTGAATGCGTCCTGTTTGCAGTATTGAGTAAAACAGTTCGGCTTCTATGAGTTTAATGTTGGATGTGCAAGTGTATGTAATTGTTTGTTTGGGATATTCCATGTATGTGTAGGGGTAGTAGTCATTGTGACGTGAGCAGATGTCTGTATTTACACTTACTTGTGTTTGGCTGTGGCTGTTGCCAACACGTTTAATTAGGCAAGTATTGCGGGTATACTTAACTTGTAGGATGATAGCGAGTCTGCGAGGCAGGGTGGAGACTTTACTTCCTGCATCCAAGAGTGCTTGAGCATTCATCCAATTGCCTGAGGCGTTCTTGAGTCGAATTATGGCCGTGGAAAGCAATATTTAATTTGCATTAGCATATATAACATGAGAAAGTAGATCATTATTTCAATTTGATTAATTCAATTTTATTTTAAACTAAGCATATTATATTTTATGTTATGAGGCTAGAGGTTAACATAAATAATTTTTTGTCTTTTGTATGATATATTATGAATATTGCTTATTTGTTTGTTGCAGGTGAGTCGCATGCTCGCTCGCTCGCTCGCATCAGTGTGTAAGTTTGCCAGTGTGAGTAACTTCACATCATAAGTTATTAACAAAATATATGGCTTTTTATCGCTAATTACTTAAAATTTATTCATTATAAAGATCTTTTGGAAAAGATGTCCTTAAAGAAGAGAACATTTCCAATAAAAAAGTCTGTCTAGAATTCTATCTAAATTTTTTTATGTAAATAATTAACGCCTAAAATACGCTGTTGAGGTATGAGCGCACCGCTCCCCGCCCCGCTGCAGTCCGATGTACTCATATAAAAAAAGATTACATACAGAAAATAAGATAACAATAATTAATGAAATGTACAAAAATACAAATGTTAGTTATAATATAATGTATCTGTCTTGACATTGAACAATCACATAAAGTGACGCAGAAAACGGGTGAGCTCACGCCGTGACGGCCGCGGGGAGCCGTATTTTCGGCGTTGAGTAAAAAAATCACCAAACACTTTTTCATTAACAATATTCCTCTTCTTAATTATCAATAACTATGACAACATACTATATGACTCAATAACTATTAATATTTAAAAACTTTCTTTTTAAATATTAATAGTTATTGAGTCATTAACGAAAATTAAAATATCTATTTTATAAAATATATTTTGTTAATAACTATTGCATTGTGTTTGTCCCGATAAATTCTGGAGATAAATTTATTCTACATGTCATTCTGAATCGAATGAGGTATCTTTCGTACATATTTTTAGGAGCATGGACAAGAATGAACAAGTTTTTAATTTTTTTGACTGGACAAAAAACAAGTACACCCAACAAGTTTAAAAACCATCTGTTCTAGTTATAGAGCACCCTCCGGGCGGTGCCAGCCCAGCTGAATTCTTCTTGCTTCTTCCTCAAAGTTGCTTTTGCCAAGTTGTAGAGTATGTCCAAGATACACATACTTTTGAACAACTTCGAGGATACTGCCATTCATGACAATCGGTTCCGGAATGACACGTCTATAATAAATTATCTTGGTTTTTTCTAAGTTCATCCAGAGACCGATGCGCAGAGCAGAATCAGCTAAGCCAAACAGCATTTGCCGCATATCTTGCAGCAACTCAGCCATGATGACGACGTCGTCTGCAAATCGCAAGTGTGAAATGTATTCGCCGTTAATATTAATTTCGCGTCCATTACAGTCCAGTGTCTTCAAAATATCCTCTAGTGCAGTGCTAAACAATTTGGGGGGTATAACATCCCCTTGCCTCACTCTTCTATGCAGAGGGATATATTTAGTCTGCTGGTTCTGAATTTGGACGGTCATTGTCGCTGTCTCATATAGACATTTCAACACTTGGACTTTCACACACTTTATTACTTAATAAAAGGTGCACATTTTACATGCTTATTATGAACTATAATAAAAAATAGACAATATTGGGTATGACATTCACAGATATATACAAAAAGAAAAAGGTTTAGGTAGGAACACACAGTAGTTGTTAAAGCATGTCACTCTAGCCTTTCTAGGATATATCACTAGTCAACTCGGCAACGCTGCAAAGATTGTAGAACCGACCATTATCGTAGTTAATAAATGCTAAGCACAGGGGCCGATCACACTCCTCGTACTTCTGTATAATCTGCCACACTGTATGAATATGATTTATCGTGCCATATCCTCTTCGGAACCCGGCCTGCTCATGGGGCTGGGATTCGTCAAGTCTTCTCGCAAGACTTGAGAACAAGACCTAACAACTCTTGAGAACAGCTTGTAAATGTGGCTTAGGAGTGAAATGTGAAAAAAATAGGAGTGAAGTTATTCAACAAAGATTTTTCACCCTTTTTGAAGAAAAGTATGACCACAACTTTGCTTCACGCCTCTGGAGTTCTCCCAGAATAGAGGACAGAATTCAAGATATGTTGGAGTTCTTTCAGAACTCAAGCTCCTCCTGATTTCAGGAGCTCTGTTGTGATTCCATCCTCGCCTGGGGCTTTTCCATTTTTAAGCAGTACAAGAGCTGACTCAATTTCATCCAGGCTGACTTCCGGAAGATCTTCGGTGTAAGGGCGGGACAAAGTGGCTCGTGGGTCGTCATTTTCAGAATCAGGTCTGGGTCAACGTTGTAGTGAGCCTTAGTGGTGCAGTGCAAGGCCATGGATATGTCGTCATACATATTTTTCACTTCATCATCCGAGTGTGCCGAAGTCGGTGCGTAGACCTGCACAACCTTGAGGCTATATCTCTTGGTTAGCTGAATCACGAGGTACGCTACGCTGTTCGAGACACTGGAAATTTCCACAACGATGTCACTGATTTCCTTGTTTACCAGAAAACCAACGCCACCTGGGATAGCTGCTCTCCCTCTCGGTAGTATATAAAGTGGCCTGATTGTAAGTTAATGGTGTCCTCACCCGGTCTTCGGACTTTGGACAATCCCGAAATTTGCATCAAGTGTTCATTCATCGAGCCGTATTGTGCGTCCATTAACTTTTGCCAAGGTATTAGAGACTTTTTGAAACAAAACAAGGAGTGTATGTCGGTCACCTTGATGTTTAACCTCTTTTTTACTTCTATAACAGTCATATAGGTATTTCACGACGCGGAGACGTTCATGAACAGCGCCACCTTTTTTTTTTTGATCTGGGGAAATCCTTTATGGATACTACCGACCGGGGGAGGCACGGTGGTTATGTGGGAGTCCCCACCAGAAGGGCGGATATACCCACTAAAACCCCGGGGTGTTCCACCTACATCAGCTAGTGACGGGGGTAGCCGCTGCCCGCCTTGCGGCAGGCCCACCTCGGGGAAGGGATCAACCACCCTCTCCCCCCAGTGAGACGCTCTGGAACACATCGGAGCGTGTACACCTCGGAGTGCCTTTGAGTGAAGGTGTTGAATCCCCCAGAACCCAACACCCCCGGCACTCAGCGGTGACGGGGTGTGGGCTCCATCCGAAGATAGAGCCCGGACCCGGTGTCCGCTCTCTCTGAATCGCGAGAAGGAGAGTATCTGCTTTCTCTCCCTCTCCCGCCTCTCCGCCTCCCTTTGTGAGACTACGTCGCGATGATCTCATAGTGGGAGGCCCCCTGCTGCCTCTCGTGCGCCGTCGCCCCCATCCGCTCGGAGCTAAGAGGTGACGGAAGAGACGGCTCCCTCCCGTCGTCGGCCACTAATGGCCGTAATGGCCGAAGAGGATAGGTCGTCCGGGAAGGGTTCCTGGAACCACCCCGGCGGTTGCCTCAGCAACCGCCTGTCCCCTCCGCATCACCTATGCTGATCAGAGGTGTATGCGGAGAAAGACCCACCTCGCTTGGGCAGATAAAAATATTAAATAAACATACATACAAATATACATATATACATAAATATGATACAAATAAACATACATAAACTACACACGCGTTTCGCCTGACGATGTCTAGTTACGTCTAACTCAGAGGGAATTAGACCAAGAACAGGCAGCACCGCGAGAAGGTAATCGCCAGACTTGCCTTGAGGATTCATCACGACCTGCGCTTCCCCCAAGACCGTAGCCTCCTTACCCATCACGGGATGAGTAAAGAAGGCCTGGGCTTAACCAAAACAAGCAGCGCGAGCGCTGCAAGCATAGGCATAGCAACTATTTAATGGATAAACCCAGACCCGCCCCCCATGAACAGCGCCACCTAGCACAACTCGAGTGTGGCGCCAGAACACTTGTCTTGCTGTAATAATAGTTTATTTATTTATTATTACAGTAAATAACAATAATAAATTATTAATATTATTTTAATGAAATGGTCTCACAAAAATAAAACTAATATACTTACAGTGTATACATATTGAAAATTTATTATCACGGCTCGAACAAAACAAAAATCAAATTTAACAGGTTTCAATAAGCACTAACTATATTATTATTAATAATATAGTTAGTGCTGCTAAATAATTATGTAATGGAATTCCCAGAAATGGCAGCGGGAAGTTCCACTTCTAATTGGCCCGATATTGTATTCATCAGGTTTATTACATACACATTGAGTAAGTAACACAAAGTTCGTACGAGGTAAATGTTGAAAGGTTGATTTTTTATTATTAGTATTATATATAATCCACATATTATACGGTGTCGTGACACTCGAACAAGGAAATCTGTTTCCAGAATATCAAAATGAGAGCCAACAGTTCATTGTAGTGTATTACAATGGGCCAGGGAGATTCATACCACTATCTACTTTAACCTACTAACTTCAACGTATGGAAAAAAATAAAAAAGCGAAAATATAAGTAAAAAAAGTGCCAAGTAAAAAAGTTGACGTGAGATGAGCCGTAAGCGACGAAGAGATCAGATATTTTGAAATGTGGTTTAGACAAGACCTATGGGCTTATATCCCAAACACTCATTTCAGGTTGTAGGTATTCACTAAACGTATTGCTCTATCTCAACAATTTTTGTGCTATCTCAGCGTTTCCCCCAATCCCCTATGCAACCGATAGAGAAAGTTGCTGCTCGTGAAATTTATAGGGTTTTTTATAGAATTTACGTTTTGTGGCAAACCTCTTTTCTAAGACTATGGTCCGGATAAATAGACGATGCTAAGCACGCGATTAAAGTATGACTTCGTAAAGTACTACTTTGACTTAGCACAGCAAAGGCAATAAATAAACGTTACTTTCGACAACACTAGCTAAGTACGGCTTTGGCTAAGCTAGATTATGATTTTAATGTTTGTCTATGATTAAAGGAGCGTTCATCAGTAAATGATTTTATTTTGCTAAGAGTTTTGTTATCTTATAATTGAAAATAAGGTTATTTAATAATATTTGAGCTTAAGGGAATTATTGAAATGATTTTATGTATCTATATAATTATATTATTTGTATTTTGGTATTTAAATCGTAATAATAGATTTAAAAATAAACGAAAAAGAGTTGACAGTGATCGCGTCAGTTATATGACAAACGATAAAAGAGTACATACACAGTATACTACGTAAGCTGTAAAGTTTATGTGTAATAATAGCCACAGAAGCCATAATTCAAAGTTTAACCAACCAATCACTCATATTAAGCCAGTGCTAAGTCGACAGGAAGCAAGACTCTGCCTTTTTTTTTTTTTTTTTTTTTTTTTTTTTATCGTGGAGGAAATGCCTTTACGCACTTTCGCCAACCCAGGGGGGAGGGTTGGCGGGGTGTGTCGGACTCTGCTCGAGCATCACGACCATGGTGATGCTCGAGGGGGGCTAGAGAAGGCCCCCAACCCTGACTCACAGTAGCCAGGGTCCCCTACCGACTAAAACCTGCCACGGTGTTCTTCCAGGCGCTGTTGTACCAGAACTACGGGCGCACTTTCGTATTCTGCCGCGGCCCTGGCAGCGAGATCATGTTGATTCCTTCCTGGTGGGCTCTTCCCAGCCCTTTCACCTTTTAGGAGGCACGTGGAACACACGCGCGCCACCTCTGGGTCTAATCTGTACAGGTGAAGACACCCCCGCGTCTCCACCACAGACCCAGTTCACGGCGGACGGAGGAGGGCATAAAAGATTAACCTCCGTCGCCCCGTTCTTTTCTTGCGGATTAGAAGATCTGAAGATAGTTCACGCTCCCTCTCCGCCGCTTCCTTCTGACTCATTACTTCTTCGCAGAAGGTAAGCATTGCCTTCCATTTCCGGTTATCTCTCAGCATTGCTGTTACAATTGCTGGGAGTGTCAACTCATTTCCCACTGCTGCGGCGAGAACACGACGTTCGTTCACCCACGCCTGGCACTCTTCTAGAGTGTGTTGCGCCGTGTCCTCGCCGCAGTCGCAGTGATGACACGCTGTCGATGGCTCCCTCCCAGCTATACGGCACAGGTACTTTCCGAAGCACCCGTGCCCGGAGAGCACCTGCACCAGCCGGAAGGTAAGCGGTCCACGCTCCCTGTCTAGCCATTCATTGAGAGCAGGACGAATAGCCTCAATAGTTTTTATTCCGGCCGTGGGACTCTGCCTTAGCTAAGCATTAGGTTGACATTCATCGAAAATACGATGCTAAAGTACTGTCTACTTAAGTGAAAACCGTACTTAGCACGTCTCGAAAGTAAGAATTTGGCTAAGCCAAAGTAAAGTAAGGACTATTTATCTGGACATAAGACGTCTTAAAACGTTAAAAAATAAGACGTTTAAGCCTAGTAAATGATGTGTAGATTAAATGAAAAAAGAAACGAGACAATATTCAAAGATAGAAAAAAGGTTTTCTTTTTTGTATGGACAAGTATCGAGTATTTGACGTGTATGGAATGAATACCAATAAATTATATGAATATGTATAATATACTTAATCCTCTTGAGACGATAAACTTTCACCCCTTTTTAACTCCTCAATAAAAATAAATCCCAATTTTTTTTTTATTGCGTATACTTCTCTTGGTTATGACCATGTCATGATAAAGAATGTACCGATTTTATTCATGTTATTGTTTAATTTTTAGGGTTCCGTATATCAAAAGGAAAAAAACGGAACTCTTATAGGATCATCTTGTTGTCCGTCTGTCTGTTTGTGTGTCAAGTTAAGACCCTTTTTCTCAGGAACGCGTGGATCAAGCTAAAACTCATATGAAATACTCAGGTCTATTGTCCCTTGGAGCTGTGAAAAAATCAAACCTAAACCAACGCAATCAAAAGACACAGCCGTTTATGCTGTAAATTTTCGACACTCGCAAGGGAATCAAAAACTTCAGGGTACTTCCCGTGAACTCAGAATCTTGAAATTTGGTACGAAGCAACGTCTTATAGCACAGAAAAAGGAAAAATTGCGAAAAGCATAAATTTTAAGTACATCATATAATCAAAATATTTTTAATAATTTTAAACTCACTACCCCTTTCTTTTGTACGGAACTCTCGGTGCGCGATTCCGACTCGCACTTGGCAGGTTTTTTGTAATACTTTAGGAGGCTCTTGCGAAAAGAAAAAAGAAAATTGCACAGTCAATTGGAAAGCTCGGGGCGGTTAAGTTAAAGGTTAAGTGAAACCGCCAGGCGTGCTAGTGTTTAATAAATTAACGATACGCATAAGTGGTTACGGCCGTGTTTATTGTTATAAATAAAAAATAAGAAATGTTTACTTTGGAGTTTGGCTATGCAACAGGAAACACTGAATGCGCCGATCGAGGTTTCCCTAACGAATGTAAATGGAGGATTTTTCCTCGAAGAAGGTCATCCCCGTTACGTAATACAAGAATAATGATAAGGAGCCAGAAAGAGCGCCGCGAAATCGCTATCCCCATCACAGGCCTACAGGGTTAGAGGCGAGGCGCGGCGGCGCGGTGCCTCCCTGCACTGCGCCTCAATGAACCCTGTACCCGAGAATGGGTCAAGGTCGTCGTCGCGCCTCCACACTGCGCCCGATAAATATAGCTCGGACATTATATCGCACCTCCCATCTCCATCTCGCCTAAATACATTATTAATATGGCTTCGATTGCCTGGGAGAAGCGACATGGGAAGTTTCGCTACACAAAACATCGCCAGTAGGCTAACATAAGCAAAAAGTGACACGAGCTATCTCGCTCGTGCTCATTATTCATCATGTTATCGAATCGACGTGTTGCGATACCAAATGTCCACACTCGGCCGCCCACGCCAAGGGCCGAGGTCCAGACGTGGGTTGTCATTACCACAACGCCTCCGCGCCGCAGCCGTCGCGTCTCGGCCAGCTAGCCTCCTTGCTGTAACTTATTTATCTAATTTTATACATTTCATAGCAATGTCACGTTCCTCGTTGTTAGCTCACTAATAGGGTATTGCTACATATAACATTGTTTGGAGCCGCGAATACACTCTGAAAAGTAGGGGGAGACACAGCGCGCCGTTATCGTCGCGCTCGTTGTTCATCTCAAGCGGTAACGTGATAGCCCAATTAGTGACGTGTCACGTAGCGTCCTCTCTAACAAGTGGTAACTATAGCCAAGGCGTTGTTGTGTTCCCCATCACCTGTTAACACCCATCAGGCACCATCGTGCTAACTTGATTACTAAAATATTACACAGCCGCCGCGCTTCGCTAATCACAATGAAATTGTTTTTCAACCATTCAATTCATTTCATATAAACCGATGACTGAACAGTTTGGCGGCGTAATGAAGCCCATGGTCACTGAATCAATAGTTTTCCATGGAACTTATTATTTTCGAACGGTAAGTTGGAATGGCAACTTTATACTTGTTATTAACCGACTTCAAAAAAGGAGGTTCTCAATTCGACCCGTATGTTTGTTACCTCAGAGCTTTCGACTGGGTGAGTCGATTTTGATGATTATTTCATTTTTTATTTGAAAGCTGGTGTTTCCCGTGTTGGTCCCATTTAAATTTCAATCAAATGAGCCAAGCTGTTTTTGAGTTACACTCCAATAATTGAAAAGTGCTACGTATATCTCGACGACCTTATTAGTTACGGGCGAAGACATCAGTGAACGTACAGAATGACAATTGATCCTGTGAGTAGCAAAGGTCACTGAAAAGGGTGAAAAAAATATTACCAAAACATGGAACCGACTTCAACACTCAAAAGTTTGAAATATTTTGTCGAAGTCGGTACCACGCGCACAATAATTAGATAATTGTAGTGTATTTTGAGTGTTGAAGTCGGTTCCGTGTTTTGGTAATTTTTTTTTTCACCCTTTTCAGTGGCCTTTGCTACTTTTAATACAAACCAAGAATCAGAATCAGAAGAGAAGAAGAATAAAAAAAAATATTGGGAACTGATAAAAACTACATTTTTTGCACAATGGTATTGCAGGAGAGTGATAATCAGCGTACCCGTATCGGGCATTCAATGTTGCATATTATAACTAATTATTACATTGTTAATATGTCATGATTATCATGTTAAAAAAGTAATTTATCATACAATTTTACAGGACATAGGTCGTATTAATTTATTTTAAAATGACATCAGAATATTAGAATGGATTATGCCCATTATTACATTGCCTTATTGAATCATAATCATAACATTCATAACAAAACTTATTAGTATTTATAAACTTATTACATAACTATTGGCTAGACATTAGAAGAACTCTAGTTGCTGGCGACTTTGATGGCCATAACTAATTGGTCTGCTAAGACTGATTCAAGAGGTAATCTAATTTTCGACTATGTTGGACAACAATCTTACTTTCAATTCTATTTATTGTAGGAAAAAGTATACATATTCTGTCTACATATCTTTGGCAATTTTTACATTCTCGATGTTTATCCATTGAACTACATAATCAACGAAATCCTAAGCAGAACCACAGAGACGGGCATAGCACAAGGTGACCTCTGTCTCCTTTGTTGTTTATTAATGCAGCAACTATCCAAATTTGTGAAAACATACGTTCAGACTTATTTATATTTCAATACGCTGATGACTTTGTACTTTATGCTAGCCGACTGAAACTATCTGAAGCGGTTATAGCTACTCAATATGCTTTATTGTCATTTAATCTTATGATAGCGGAATTCGGGCTTGGTATATCAGAAAGGAAAATTAAACTTTGTTTACTTACATGCTGGTTGTCAGCCTTTTAACGTAAAAATCAACTTTAGGCTGCCAAAAAATATTATATTAATATGTACACCCTTGTAATTATGTTAATGGTTTTGATAGCCCAAACATTTCAGATTTTGATCTCATAACTGTTGATGACTTGAAGTATATAGATAATTTTAAAAAAAGGAAATAAAAAAATGGGTTTAAATGCTAGTTTTCGGACTGAAATTTTAGTGTACGGCCCGAAATAGTTTAGTTTTAAAATACATTAATATTTCACTTATTTAAAACCTTGTAAATATCCTAATCAGCAAAAACAAGTAATACATGATAAGGACAGGTCATTTTATTGTAGTTTTGCTTTTTTAATTAATTTTATTAATATTTTATATAAAATTTTCATTATTCAGCGTAAACTTTACATTCTGTAGGTATGTTTGTACAATTATCTAAATTACATCAGGTCAGGGCAGGATAAACTTTGAATTGTGTTTAAAAATGGTCAGTATTTTTTTAATATTTCCTGTTGTCGCGAATATCTTTAAGCACTTTTATTAAAGATTCACTCGAGTACTGACAGTCAGCCTGTGGCGGTGACGTAAAATAACTTAAAATATTTAATTTCTGTAGCGAAAATCATATACATGTACTCAAACAGCGCTTAATTACTAATAGCTTAACTTTTTCTATGCAGTTAAACAGTTAAGTTCTATCAGTTAAATCATATACATTGGATAATACTTAAGAGAAAGAGTAGCCCCTTTTGGCAGTAACTCAATAAATACAACAGACAAAAAATAATCAAGCCAAGAAATGTCTATGTTGGTTTTAGCTGATTAAATGCCTTTATTTCTTTTGCTATTTTGTACACAAGCTGTCAGCTCAAAAGGCGACATGAAACTGAAAGATTATTTACAAATTCCCCGTTAGGGCTGCCAAATCACGAATGTTTCCAGGTGTTATGCAACTATTTTTTGTTGTTTTAGGCAAATGTATGTATTAATAATGTCGGCGCTCACGGAGCGAGAGCGCCATAACGCCTAAAAATGCGGTCACGGTAGTATATCAGGATGGTGTAACGCTTACATTAATTATATTAATCATAGCCATAGGCTAGCATTAACAGTAACACACATTAACATTTTCTATTCTAATAACGGTCTTATCCTAAACGAGCGAACTCGGAAGCCCTAGGACTTATGGCCCACGGTGGCGGATTCAAGGTATCTTTTACATCATCTCACCAACTCAACTCTATTCGTTAACTAACCTCTTATTGGCCTAATAGAATATCATGTGTTTCCCACCTCCACTTAGTTGACCAATCAAGTACTAGCAAAATCTTTAGCCAAATCCATACTTTACATTTAACGCCATCTACCTTGTTTCAATATCTAACACGCTCCAACTACGCTATCATGTTTGTCCGACTCTAGCAATACCTAGTCAAACCTATACTTTACATTTAACGCTATCTACTATACTGCTCAGATACGTAATACATGCCGACAAATATATATCATATATTATTTGCTATTAACTTCCATTATTTTACGACAACCCTCCCAAAGGCCGAAAAATAGAGGAGGCCGGCAAACATACACATCAATTGCTAGTAGGATCACCTACTAAGAATTTAAGTAGAAATTATATAATCTGTGTAAGATTTTTTATTAATTTGTGTAAGATTTTTTATAATCTGTGTAAGATTTTTTATTTTAAGTATATTTTTTGTCATAACTTTTACTTGCATTGTGCTGCAAATTAAAGAGTGCCTTGTCAAGTGTGCGTTCGTGATGTCAGAAATGAGTGTCGACTGAAAATCAGTGCTAGGGGTAACCCTAGCCTATAGTATATGCTGAGTCGAAACTCATACCTGACATCAGGCAACATTACATATTGGATTTTTGTCTCTTGTAAATTTGTGTGTGTTTGTGTAATGCTGTCCGTGGATGTGAATAAATTGATAATATTTCTTTTCTTTCTATTTTCTAATTTTAAAAATTAATAATACATGCGTCGAACAAGTTGATACCATTAAATATTTAGGAACGTTGTTGGACTGAAGTGTGAAGTAGAGCAGGCAGGTAAACGAACGAGAGCAAAACACGACAATTTTGGAATCTACTGGCTGTGTCAAAATTCATCCAAAGCAAATAAATGAGACAACTTTATATCTCCACTAGTAGCGCCCCCACGGTTTCATCCGCTTGGTTTACGGTTTCCCTCTACATCAATTATTCCACGGGAATCATACATTTTACCGGGATAAAAGTAGCCTACGTGCTATTCCAGACTATAATCTATCTCTGTGCCAAATTTCATCCAGACCCGTTTAGCCTTTCTGGCGGGATTGAGTAACAAACATCCATCCGTCCGTCCGTCCAAACTTTGACATTTATAATATTAGTGGGAGTGAGATATTTAGAAGTCGATTAGACTACGGCTGTTTTATATGATACTAACTGCGCCCCGCGGTTTTACCCGCGTGTTAAGGTAAGGTAAGATGATGATGATGATAATGAGAAGTAGTCTATATGTTATTCCGGGACCTGAAGTATCTACATACCAAATTTCATCCAAATCCGTCCAGCCGTTTGAGCGTGATTGAGTAACAAACATCCATCCAACTTTCAAATTTAATATTAGTGAAATAGTAGGATTAGTGTAAAAAGCCTGAACCTAATAGCTAAGTAATAAGCTAGATAATATAGGTTCAGAATCAAGCTATGAGAGTAATCGTTCGTAAAAAGCACAAAGCGACAGGACGGTATTCTGTAGTCGTGGGTTCAAGTCCCACTGGTAATCGAATTTTTTCCTTCATTTAATTTGAACATTGATTATTTATAGAAAATATCATCTGTTAGAAACAATATATATGCCGGCTGGTTGGCGCAGTTGGTAGCACTGCCTTCTGAGCCGTTGGTCCCGGGTTCGATTCCCGGACAATTCAGACAGATTCAAACATTTGTGTGTATGAACAGGTCTGTTTGACTTGTGTCTGGGTGTGTATATGTATATAAGTATATATATCAGTCATCAGATTACCATAGTACAGGCTCTGCCTAGTTTGGGACCTGAAGACCTTGTGTGAATGTTAACAAATAAAAAATATAAATAATTTTATAGGGGAGTTAAATGTGTTATGTGATGGTAAATACTGGAACCGGAAAAAAATATATATTTGTACACGGATTGGTCAGAGGATATCTGCGGGTGTGGATCAGCTTTTGTTGACCCACGGAAGGGTATTTGTGTTTTATAGAGCTTAATATTGGATTTTTTTTTTGTAATGCACTGGGAGCTAATCGCAATTTCAGAAGCATTGTCTCACGTCACTATCCTCAATTACAGTGAATTTGTAATATTTTCTGAATCTTAGACCGCACATTTGGCTCGGCTACTCTCGAGTATTCGAGGGTTTCCGATAGCCTATAATATCCTTGATTGTATTTTTAAGCTATGTGCATCGAATAAATATGTAATCATCAAATAGATAATTTCTCATGTAGGTATTGCGGGTAATGATTCTGCCGACTGCGCTTTAAAACAGGCGATAACTGACGGCGTTTTTTATAACTGCTTTCCACTGCACAGTGAGCTATTGAGCCGAGCTAAGATTAGTTGTAGACAGATGTGAGATGAGTATTTTGATGAGCGATCTTTAACAAAAGGCATCTGGTATGAGATAATTCAATGGCGATCTCCTCGGTACCCGTGGTTTGGTAAATAATAAGAAAAATATCGTTGCTTCGGGAATCTGTTTCCCCCAACTGTACAGATTGGGATGTGGTAGAAGATGTGCATCACGCGTTAGTAGAGTGTGTTCGGAGCGAAGCTCAACGGCAGAACATTCAATCGATTAATAATAATTATCCCCTGGGTATTTGCAACAGTATCATCTTAGCTTCTCCGCTTTCCGAGGAAGCGGAGATACTGGTAAAACTCTATTTAAGAATTATTTAAGTGCTAAGTGATTGTTAATTTGTAATATGTACCTTGCAGGGGTGACATGCTCACTGTATGACAAACCCCATTTTAATTAATAAATTAGAATAAAAAAGAACTTAATTTATACAGCCCGTACCCGAAGCAATAATGCCCCATCTATATTAATATACTATGATTGCTCCTGCCGCTTATATTGCATTCAGAATATCAATCATAATAAATGGCCTCCCCAAGTGTTTATAATATATCATTTAGTTTGTGTTCAGTGTGTATAGCATTTAGACCGCGGTTATAGCTATAAAACTGTCTTTGGTGTTTCTTAAAACACTACTTCTTCAAATATTCTTCTTCGAAATGAAATACATGATTAATTACTTACATAAAGAGTAAACTTGCAGCGAATGACTTATGGGTCATAAGTCCATAAGTGCGTCCAGGATCACAATCATAATTGAAATATATTAATAGTGTTGGGTGGGACGTGAGATCGTCATCGTCGCCGGTGTATTAATGTACATATATAAGGGTGTAGAGACGAAATGTCAATGTGTGTATGTGTTGTTTCAGGTGAGTGCAGCCCGAGGGCACCAGCCGCCACATGCACGTCCATCATGCTGGACTGCCTGTGGTAAGTGCAACTGCGCACACGTAAACTTATCCACCTACGTACCAAACACGGCACGCTCACCACTCTATATTTACACGTGCTACAGCGTATTACATAGGTATATAGAGGTACATGTTGTTATTGTCTTGCCGCTGATGACTATCTACATAATTACATATAGGTTTAATTGTTAATGGGATTCAAATGTTACTTTCCATGAAGAAAACATGTCTACATGAATCGTAATATCGATAAGATTGGCGAATATCATTGGCAGTGTCCCGTTCGGAAATATCAGATCATTCATCCCAAAAAATAATTGCTGTTCCTGTGGGATACGCAAATAATTGAAAACCTACTGTTATTCCTTCACGCTGCGCCGATTTCAATGAAATTTGGCATAGACCCATAGATTATCACATAGGCATAAAGCTCCTGTGAGATAATTGAGGTAGCGGGAAAACCGTAGTCCACGCATTTGTGTATAACGGAAAACGGGTCTTGAGATATTTTTTTTTTATTCAAACGTAGTGATTCAATAATCTTTTTTGCATTGATATACGTCGCAGCCAATCTGCTACTGCAAACACAAAAATGTGTAACTGTACATACATGTTTTTATAATATTGTATAAATCAGGTGAGACAGTGGTCAAACGCAAGCTTATAATCTTTAAAAAAGAAAAAAAAACATACGTATAAGTATTTAGAAAATTAACTTTTTTCACATTTTATCATTTAGTTGTACTTAAAGCTTGTTGCCAAACATGAATCTAGGTAAACGTGAAATACCGTTCTCCGATGAAACCGGCGAGCACGTACACTGACTGACCCGACAAACATCAACTGAGTTATTGTCACGTAGAGCACGTAGTACAGCACGTGGTCAGTGATCGCAAGTTTATACATGCTAGACTAGAAAGTTTTACTGGCTCTGAAGGAGTTCAGGCAGCGGCCTACACACACTATGATGTTTGGTTACAGTTTTCAAAGTTGAAAATGGTAGCTAGCCAGGCAGGTATCGTATTGCAGAAAAGTGGCACCCTACTGCTATTAATTTGGTAACGGCCTTTCGGGGAAGCCTAAGTCGTTAGTGAAGATCGAACGTCAGTCAGGCAGCCGACGCTCCCACCGCTAAGTTATCATCGCGTCGCTTCTAAACTATAGGTTGGTGAAGGTATTTACATAGTGGGGGGGTAAGTGTTGTATTATGTCGGGGCGTATCTCGGCTCACTCAGTTCGGAGGTAGATTTCTCATGGCCTTATTATATTGTCGATTGTGCAATAACAGTCATGGTTGGTCTCACGCCGCGCGCCGCCGCCGCCGCGCCGTCCCGCGCCGCCCGCTCCGCTACACTCCCTTCTCGCCTCTCATCATCTTCTCGATCACAGATTTATATTATTATTTTTTTTTTTTTTTTTTTTTTTTTTTTTTTTTTTTTTTTTTTTTTCTAACGGACTAATGCTGTTTGCCTCTACCGGCATTTACAGCTTCACCGGAGGGGGGGCGAGCACAGATGGTGCTCAGCCCGGTATTTGTGCGGTCGCAGAAGGCGCACCGCCTAGTGAGGCTAGCGCTGACGGCGCTGTGCCACTAGGAGAGGACGAGGCGACTAGCTCAAGGGCACCACTGAGGTTCGGACCTCGGCTTGAGCTGTCGCCAGGACAGGGAGTTATCGGATCGACTTGCCCCGGTACCAGAGTGGTCCGTAAGTGGGCCCTAAGGATGTTTGCTCTTTGACTATTTGGAGAGAATCTAACCAGGATGTTTTTGCCTCGAGCTCGCCGCCGAGCTCGGTGTCTGACTGAGTATACCAGGGACTCTCGACCTTGTATTCTACCGGGATGACCGTGGGATGACGCTAAAGCTAGCGACAAGGCGACAGCGATGGGGTCGTCCGGGTCATCCAATACGTGCCTAGGGCGGCGTCGTCGGGGGGGTTGAAGGTGCGGGTGTGTCGGGGTGGTATATTATTTTTGTGTTTAGACAACATACTATAGTAATGCTGACATTCAAAGAATAACAGAGTAAGTATAGTTGTTGTTTATTTGTAAGTTCGACTTGTGCATGCATCCAGCGCAGAGCGTTGTTCGTTGGTAAGCAGCAGACCGTAAAGGCGCGCGGGCGGCGGCGACACGATGTCGCCGCTTGCCGACATCTCTTCGTTGTGCAAAACG
Source organism: Apeira syringaria (assembly GCA_934044485.1). Classification (NCBI taxonomy): domain Eukaryota; kingdom Metazoa; phylum Arthropoda; class Insecta; order Lepidoptera; family Geometridae; genus Apeira; species Apeira syringaria. The sequence goes on along the minus strand of OW203662.1, from coordinate 11,905,196 downwards.
GACCCCAGCGGTACACATGGATATCAGTCATGATTGATATCCTTGTGTACCGCTTGGGTACGTTTTCTCACTCACTCATACATGTCGGACATTACTCAATTAAGCATAATAATAATAGCAGTATTAAATTTTTTAGAACGAAATAACCGGGTCAGTATCGATGAATTTGTTCATTTTCTGAAGTTTTTATGTATGAGGAACTCACCTAAAGATAATTTACTACTTTAAAAATAATTATGTTTATTTATAAGTAACAATGGGTACGTTTCAATTTCAAAAGCACTCCATTTTTTGCGAGCTTATTTAAATTATCGTGTCTCATTTAAAAATAGATCTGCGCTGGGAACCTTTTTCGTTGTGAATATGATTTTTTACGATTTGCGAATAGTACGATAGACTTCAAATGTCATTGATGGATTCCAAGGCAACCGTTTATTATATCGTTGGTATTTAATAAAATACAAGGGCGGTCAACTAACTTTGAGGGATGAAGAAAAAACTAGTCGCCCTTTGATGGCTGTCATGGAAGAAAACGTGACGGCAGTGAAAAATGTTATCCAAGAGCATAGGCGAAGATGCAGCCCATATTGAAGATCGGGTCGCCTTCACGAGATTCTACAGATTCATCTACGCGTGAGCATGATAATTATCACGCCGGGTGTCCCACAACCTCACCGATGCTCAGAACCAGGCCCGGGTGGAATGGTGCCGTGAAATGATATATATATTTGAAGCAGGCTCGTCTCGGCGTGTTTACGACATCATTACAGTTGATGAGTCCTGAATTGATCAATTCGATCCGAAAAGGAAGCGCCAGCCGACGGTTTAGGTGTTTCAAAGCGAATCAACGCCTACCAAAGACTTAGGCCTTACCTGATTGCAATGCTTTATATCCTTAAAAGGTTATTTCTCTCTTCAGCGAATCGCCTTATCTGCAAATCGTGGTATCGATCAAACATTTATTGTTTTTAAAATTCGGCGGACCTAGCTGTTAGTAAAAAAAATGTAGCGGCTTTTTCTCTGTACCGATGAACTGCGACCAGTGATTTCTATGTATAACTAAATCCTTCAAAGGTAATACAGTTAGGAGTCGGAGCTCTATCTACTGATGCCATTAGTATATTGAGTGTGACGTTCGTCGCGGTGGCAACCGGGGAGGAGACCCCCCCGCCCGCGCGTGTGCCGCACGCACCGCCCCGCCACGGTCAGTTGCTGATCTTGGCCTACAATTACCCGGTCAGGCTGGTTCCTCGTGCGAACGTTGTGGTTCGAACGACCACTTTTGGTAGTTGTATGTGAACTGCAATGTTTCTATGTCATGTTTAACAACCTTGGCACGCCCGCGTCGCTACTCTCATTTCTTACATTATGCATCATTTTTGTGTTTTCGATTTCCTGTTTAACCGGTCGCCAATATGAAACTTAATTGTTGTGCAAGAGTGAAAGTATAAAGAAAATTCATCATTTTCTCTTCGACGAGGGACCGTCTATTTGGTGGAATAAGTGTGAGTGTAGTGTAAGGTGGAGTGGGGTGGGTAGGACTATATTAGGTAGTACCTAGTAGTGCCATGCCAGAGGCGAGGCGACCTAGTAAACGGTAAATAGCTGTAACGGCGCTGCGATTGTTGTATCTCCATTAGGAAAGGGCTTTGTTATCTTTGCTATATCTTTGTTATATTCTGTAGGGAGGTACATAAGACCGGGACTGACCGATCATCAAAGCGCAGCTTAAACTACAAAGTGGATTTGGCTGGAGTTGGCCACAGTGATATTTATTATCTTTTTTTCTTTTTAATCCGTTTCAGTGCTCACACCTTTCATAAACGTATCATTCTTCATGCAATCCCTCCATACCTTTTTCGGCCTTGTTCTACCTATGTGGCCATACTCTGTCTTACATACACTTCACTATACACTTCACCTGTCAACTATACGCTTCATAATATAGATGAATCTTTATCCTTAATTATAATACTTATATTGTATTTATTTACTCTTTTCGTTCATGTATTTGTTCATCTTTTTCCAACTTCTCATGACATGCCATTATTGCCTTTCAACTTGTTATTGACTAGTGCTACTTTCAATCTTATCCAGCCTACTCACACCACACATCAATCTTAACATTCGCATCACGGCCACATACACTTTTTTTTCATGTACCTTTTTGCTCGCCAATACACAGATCCGTCGTATAACGGCAAGTTTACTCTTATCTCTTATGCACTTTACCCTTCTAGTTTCTCTTCTTCTTCCGGATCACATAATGGTCCCTGAGACGTGTCATTTGACACGTCGACGTGTCATTTGACGTTTCATACAACCTCCATTTATCATGTTCCTTATTTATCTCACTCAATATTGCCGTCATTTTAAATCCACAAACCGTGGTACCTAAATTCGGAACTGGACTGATAGGTTAGGCTAGCCAACCGGCCTACATTGACATAGTAAACAAACACTATAACGAGACGCTAGGGAATATAATTGTCTGGTGTAGTAACTACCTATAGGTAAGTTGCTTTGATCATCTAATTATAAATGTATGAAAACGTTTTTATTAATAAATCAATAAATAAATATTGGATAAAAACGTTTTTATTAAAATTAAACAAATATTGGATAATAAAGGATAGATTCTAGTTTTATTATGTGTGCTAATTAGTTGACCTACCTATAGTAAAATGTGAGAGAGCGCGTGACGTACTTTACGGAAGAGGGGGCCAAGCGGTGCTGTTGGGGCGGGGCGGTGCGCGGTGGGGCGGGTGGCAGTTACAGTCAGCTGGCTCACGTACGGAGCGGTGCGGTGCGGTGACGGTTGACGGGTATTCCGTTAACTTGTGCTGTTCTGTTAGTCCTGACAAAGCTGCTAGCGGAGAGAGACGCGCTGCGATGTTCGGCGAAGTTTCGCGTGCGAGTACAGCTAGTGTGCGTGGTGGTGGTGGTGCGGAGCAGTGTTGACACGTGTATCGTATCGCAGTGCGCGGCGGCGAAGGGAGGGCATGTGAGCGATGCTGCGGTCGGGCTCGGGCGGCATAGGCACCGCTGGCACGGTAGGCTTACCGCCGCCGCCGCTGCCGCACCCGCGATTCTCGCTCTTTGACTCTTGCCACCGCAAGATCAGGCTCATCGGCGGCGGACCTGTCGCTTTCTTGGGAGGACTTGTTGCGTGAGTTCCATTTCGTGATCCCGCCCCTTGCATCTGCATCGCTTTGCTCGAGAGAGGCTGCTTCCGTTTGTCGTTTGTCTTTTGGCGATTTTTAACAACTCTGTGTGACAGTTAATACAAGTGTATCCTACTAATATTATAAGTGCGAAAGTTTGTGTGTATGTTTTTTACTCTTTCACGCTCAAACGGCTATACCGATTTCGATGAAATTTCTTATGGATATAGTTTACACCCTGGATTAACAAACAGGCTACTCTTATCCCGGAAAAGTATAGTTCCCGTGGGATAATTGAGGTAGCGGGAAAACAGTAATCCTCGCGGGTGGAACCGCGGAGCGCTACTAGTATGTAAATATTTGTGTGATGCAGAGTATTTGTGTATGTATGAATATGTATAGTGTGTTGGAGTGAGAGTTTGAGGAGTGAGTAAGAGTGATTTGCAAGTCTGAGTTAGTGCAGACTGCCGAGAGTTTATTAAAAGGTGCCTTTGAAATTTTTGTTCAGACGTTCCAGATGCCAATTTATAATTAGGCTTAAAACGATCAAAAGCTACTAAGCTACTACATATTATAATAGTTCTCATGAGAGGCGGGAGATTATTTCATATTTTATTTAAAGCAACCTTTATTCTGCTATAGTAGGAGCTGAGATAGCGTGCCTTTAACCCACGTTAGTTTTTCGAAAAATACTCTGACCTCTCGTTCCATATCACTTTTTTCACCCGACTGCCAAGGGAGGGTAATTTTTTTTCGAGCGTATGTAAATCTCCCCGTTTCTTCAAAATCTAATCCATTCGTCGTTTACGAATGGATTACGACAGTAAAGGTATCCTTAGATTCGTGTCTTATAATAAAGATTCTTGGCGCCAAAAAAATTATGTTTTCAACATATCTTCAGAATCCATCGAGTGTGGTATCATTTGTGAAAATGCTATGAATGCTAAAAATAATCGTATTTTCCAAACGGCCTGGGCCGAATGGTTTACGACAAAGCGTTTTCGATAAAAATTAAATGTTAACACGTTACATTCATAGGAGTGTGCCGGCCGGGACACTAAAAAGTAAAAAATTAAGGGACCTGATTTCAAAATAACTGTATTTTATTACAATTTTAACCAGTTTTATTTCTTCCATTGAAATGGCTGAGGAACATGTTTTCATAATCCTGTAGGTTTGATAGGTGTAGGAAACTGTGATGAATTCAATACACCTATTTCATTCATACCACTTGAAAAAATATTTTATGTCGAAACAATAATGTGAATGGAAAACCGGATTCGCAAGCATCTTCAGCTAATTATGTACCATGAAGTGCAAAACGTGGAACGGTTGCGCACGCGCAAGTGAGGCGAGAGCGCATACTTGCCCAGCGCTCACCTACTCACTAACAGCGACTACGATTGCGACCAGCGGGCGTAGACAAGATGCATCGCTTCTCTTCCTCTAACCGCTAACGATTAATATTAATTATTCTTGTTGATCACGTGATATATCGCTATGAAGTGTCAATCTCATATTTTTTTTAACGTTTTCTCTAGCGTTAGCACTTGTAGAATGTTACTTTGTTAGGCTTACTGAGGCCGAGCGATACATCATGTGATCAACGAAAAAGAATAGACAGTTCGTAGACAATGTTCAATAAGCAAAACGAGACGCTTAACATGCTTAAACCTTTAACTACAACTAACAAAACATTTTGTAGAACAGCGTTCTTTAAATGTGAACAACGAACATTGCAAATCTGAATATAAATAGGTATAAGTAGTACCTACGTAGCTGCGCGTAAATGTGTATGTAAGTAATGTGCCGACATGGTCAACAACAAAACAAACGCCTTAAGCCCTAAGCCTTCAAAATTAGCCTATGATCTTAAAAAAGTAGTACGAATTTAAATTAAGAACTATTGAATGAGTGACATTGTTGTTTTCACTTACTCGGTTTTTCATAGAAAATGTACCTATGGGAATGTTTTTTTTAATTATTGCCATTACTTACGATTTGGTTTGGTATCTTACTTTGGGAAAAGTGGTTGGAAATAGAGTCGATTAAGACCAACTTGTTTTTTTTGACAAATGTCATTTTTTGGGCGAACCTTACTTATTTTCATAAAACTAAAAATGGCAATATATTTTTCTTCAAAATAAAATAGAAGGTTCCTAAGAACAATACCTTCTAACTACAAAAGAAAAGATAGCTACCTTAAAGGGGTCAAAAGTTTGCCCTACTCTGTATAATTGACTAGGTGCGCACCGCGGTTTTACCCGCATAGTGATGATTGATGATAATGATGAAAAGTAGCCTATGTGATGTGTTAATCCATGGTCTAAACTACCTCCATACCAAATTTCATTGAAATTGATGTAGCCGTTTGAGCGTGAAGAGGTAACAAACATACACGATAAATAATTATATTAATTATATATTAATTAATAATTGTAAGGACTTACTTTAATCCTATTAATATTATATACATAATGCTATTGGCGTTTTGTACGGAATAAGCAAAATTATTTTTAAAAAAGGTAAATTATTTTATTTCATCAATCAACCGAACTACACGATCGTCAAATTTGACATTTCGAATCGTAAGAACGGGAATTGTCGATTTATGGACGAATATAACGAGGATCGTGATATTCGTCAAATTTAACGAAAGACGCAATAACTCTAAGATAACTTGTCGATTCGCAAAATACACGTATTGTTAAATTCGTGCATTTTGCGAATTAGACAAATCAATGTCACGACTGAACACAAAGTCCATAAAATTAAGCGACACATAAGATGCATTTTTGAATTTACTATTAAGAGATACTGCGTATCCTATTTATATATTTTCCTGTTGCAAAAATAATAAAGGAAAGATGCAAGATTGTAGTTTATATTGTGTCTCCGTACCATTTCTCCGAAAGTTACATATCCATTCTTGCAAAGTTACATTTTTGCTATAAATTTCATTTTTTTTATCTAAAATATAAACAAAAGATGCTTTTATGTGTGTTTTGATTAGTCATATTATTTCACGGACCGCCGATTACAAGAATGATTCATATTGCGACCCATCGCAAATGCTTCGCTCAACGCTGAAGAAGCATTATCGAGAATTTGCTGGCAACCGCCCGCGCCGGCGCCCCGTCGCAATGTGTCATAAATCTTAATCATAAGTCACATTTTGATTTTGGTTCTCACATCGAACGATCGTATATCAATAATTCAATCTTTTATTGACAATTTATAAGAAAGATTTTCGGTATTTTTAGTCCTCGCATGCCAAACTTAATTTGTACGTACCCCCCAAGACAGTGTTTATTTACATATATTTACAACGCGTAATAAACAAGAAACATTTTTATTCTGTCATACCCTGATTTCTAATTGTGTTTTTTATATATTTTACTAAATCTACATAAAATATTCAATAAGTGCGTTTTATTACCACAAGATCCTCACCATCATTTTTTTAAACAATAATTATTGAAATAATACAAGTAAGTACATAAAATCTTCGAAAGTAATTTGACTTTACAACGAAAGAATGTTATTCCTAAAAAAATTTAAAAATTCTCGCCCATTCGGTCTTCATCCACTGAATAGTTTTCGCTATTCTGGATCTTTTAGTCCTCCTTTCGTTGCTATTGATGAACAAAACACAGAAAACACGACATAACTTCACGATGTATTAGGACTTTACAGCGATATACATACAATTATATGTATAATTTAACCTTTTACTATGACTCGTCTCAATGTCCTAGCCGGTCAAAAAAGGACCCATAGAGCGACGCGGCGATATCGAAGTTTAAAAAACCATAGACATAATATATTATGTGTTACAAACAGTAAGTTTCCGAAAGTTATCGTGAAAATTGACAATCGCATGCGCTCGATAAAACATTGCGCACCGAGATCGGCACTAGCACAATTCGTAAAAATATGACAAATTTGACGATCGTTAGATTTAGCGGAACGAGTTCGGTACTTGCACCGCAGATCTGCCGTTATCGTGATCTTTAGGACACTTGGACACTTACCAGTACCTTTTTCAGTGTCAACTTTCGCTTGAGGCAGGATTTGCCCGGTTCTCCTGAGCTATTGTGATGAGCGGTTCCGATTAACGTATTAACTTACATACAGTTAACACAAACACAACAGTTAATTGTTCATTTGTCTTTGTTGGTTTGCTTCACTCAATTCATACCCATTTTTGGACATTTTCACTTTTCCAATTTGTTTCAAGTGAATTAAAAAGGATAATAAAAAGATAAATAATTATATATTTGTTTATTGAGCCAATTTGGCATTTTTAAAAGTCTTCTACTAAGAAAACTTTTTAAAATGCGGAATTGGCTCTAATCTTCACCTTACAGTGTATAGACATAGACTGTATTTTGTGACAAAAAAACATTATAAATAAGCACAATCTGTTTTAAATTATATCAAATTTGTTTAATAATAAGTACTAGAACCTATTTATAGTTTTGATAGCGAATTTACAACTCAAGTGGGTGTGGATACTAAACAACACCCCAACCAATAATATTGTAAGTATGTATGTACCTGGAAACTTAGCTACATTTTACACCAGCTGTGACCTTCGCGATAAATCGCGCGATGTGACGCAGTGCCACACTCGCCCTTCACCCCAACCCACCCCCTCCTCTCGCCTTACGCCCGCGTCGAGCGACCACTCCTCCCTCTCCCCCTGTGCTTCTTCCATCGGACTGAGTGATCAAACGTTTAATAGGTATTATAATTAACCCCACTATCCTACTTTTATTATAAATGCGTAAATTTGTGTGTATATTTGTTACTTCTTCACGCTCAAACGGCTACATCGATTGCAATAAAATTTGGTATGGAGATAGCTTACACACTGGATGAACATATAGGCTTATTTTAATCATCACCATCTTCACCGATTTCCGTCATCACGCGGGTAGAACCGCGGTGCGCAGCTAGTATAATATTATTAATGTAAAGGTTTGGCTGAATGGATGGATGGATGTTTGTTACAATTTCACGCTCAAACGGCTACAGTACATAAATATATCAGATATATTATAAGCTCATTTACTTATCATAATTTAAAACAAAACAAACAGTTAAATACACTATTGGTAATGATTGTTGCCTCAGAAATACACACACTTAAAAGTCTATATTCATTTGAGTGAGAGTGATAATTATATAAAGTGGCTACCTATGCATATGCTTGTATAGGTACTATTATACAGACTAGAGATGTGTGGGATCCTTAACAATGTATATGCACGGATACGCATACGGATCTTTATTTTCTTAATTAATCGTTGTCGGCGCACGAGACCTTGAAACGATATTTGCATGACGTCACGCCCGCCGCAACGACAAACTACGAAGAATTGATTTTAGGAAATAAAATATACTCTGAATGGAATTTAATAGGTTTATAATTCTATCTGACTGACCGGTTGGCGCAGTTGGTAGCACTCTGCCTTCTGAGCCGCTGGTCCCGGGTTCGATTCCCGGACAGGTCAAACATTTGTGTGCATGAACATGTCTGTTTGACCTGTGTCTGGGTGTGTTTATCTATATAAGTATATATATCAGTCATCAGGTTACCATAGCACAGGCTCTGCCTAGTTTGGGACCTGAAGACCTTGTGTGAATGTTAATAAATAAATAAAAATAAAAAATAAATAAATCTAATGAACTACGAGTATATATAGCATTGCATCCGTCCGACTTTCAATAAGGTAAAAGATCCGTAAAAATCCGCGAGATAACTAACAGATGATGAGACGGATCTTTCTTTTCTGATCTTCTCTGACCTTCGTGGTCAAAAGTTATCCTCCTAATTGTTGTACGGTAGGCACATAGAGCTGGTGCGGTTGTTGTACTAATGATGAACTTCACCAGTCTTGACGTCTTACTGAGTATATTATGTATATAGATATATCGGCGCGTAGGGCTAAAAGCCAAAGCGCAGTCAGGATGGTATCCCGGTATTATGTCAGAATGGTATTTAATTACGGTAACATTATCATAGCATAGTAGTAACAGTAACACACATTAACATTTCCTATTCTAATAACGTCCTTATCATAAAGAAGCGAACTCGGCAGCCCTGGGACTTGTGACCCACGGTAGTGGATTAAAGGGCCCTTTTACATCAAGAAAACATTCTCTCTCACTTCTGGTTCTTACGATCCTCCCTTTTAAAGCACACACACACAGAGAGAGAGAGAGAGAAAGAGAGAGATCAACAGTTACAAGATACCACAATAGATTACTCACAATTACTCGCTGCACGCGTCCAGGCGTTGTCTCTCAGTATGACAGACATCTGACTATGGGCCTTCTGAGCAGGCTCAGAGTCGCACAACGAGCTATGGAGAGGGCTATGCTCGGAGTTTCTCTACGTTATCGAATCAGAAATGAGGAGATCCGTAGAAGAACGAAAGTCACCGATATTGCCCAGCGGATTAGCAAGTTGAAAAGGCAGTGGGCAGGGCACATAGCTCGAAGAACTGATGGCTGTTGGGGCCGAAAAGTTCTCGAATGGAAACCACGGACTGGCAAGCGCAGCATAGGACCACACCGACCAGGTGGACAGACGACCTGACTACGAGGGGTGCAATGCCGGTAGTGCGGATTGTGCTCTGGGTCTGAAAACGCCCGGCGTTTTCTTACCTGAGAGTCCAACGGGTTTCCGCTGAAAGTGTTGGACGTGGCCACTACGGCCTAAACCACGGTTAGAGTACGTTATGTAGGTGTAGGATCTTCCACACTACCACCAACGTCGTGGCTTAAAGATTCATTTAATCCGATATGTGACCGGCAAGGGCAAGGTATCACTAAGTTACAATCCTAAACACAAAACAAATGGCCAGATGTCAAGTATCCAAAATGCCTAAGCTAATACCTGCCGTACTACTGCCTTGGGTATGGGTGGGCACGCCTGTATGTCGTTTTGCCTTGGGTTAGCGGTGGGCACGCCTGTGTGTCGTTTTCCCGCCAACTCGATCGTTTCGGGAGACAATAATGTACAGCCAATAATTCGTGTACACCCATAGACTAAGATAGAATTCACAGCTTGCAAGTCGATGCTTCTTTTGCCTTGTGCCAGTAGCCACCGACTTCCAGATAAATATGATATTCAGTTCGCGTTTGTGATGATATGAAAACTAAATCTGCCAACCCCGACTCTACCTGGTACTTGTCTGCCCTACCCCTAGAGTGTATATAAAAATCCGGAGGCGTGGAGGGAGAGCAGCCCCTGCAGAGGCGAACATTGATGTCTGTGCTTTGTTATGCAAGGGCGGAGGGGCTGCACTTCCTGCAGCGCCGGGGCAGTCACAAAGTATAAACTGAATGCATATAACCTCAAAACATTTTTCTAAATTGAGGTTATTGAGATTTGGGAACATGTCATAATCCTCTGGAAGACCATGTCTATAGTCTGTGTCCTACGATTAGTTGATTGCACTGGATCGTGCAAACGAGGCTTGGTCTATGGGTGTACACGGATTATTAGCCGTACATTAAAGGGACTCATCGTTTCAACCGCCGCCGTCCTGCCGCTGGCAGCGCGAATTCCTTTCTTCCAATACATCCCGGGACGTTCGCGTTCCGAATCCCCCTCCCAGAGCGTGGTATAAAATACGCCCGGCGTTTTCTTATATGGATATGCTCTGCCGAAATGCACCCGGTGCTATGGTTCGCGCCTTCGCGATGGTTACCGCGCCGAGCGTGGTCACTTGTTAACAAACTGTCTTCGACTGATGCGCCCAAGCAATCCAACGACCCGAGTGGCCAGTAGGTATCATAAAAAACCATAAGCCGACTCTCCTCGCGTTGCGATCCACAAACCTCAAAGCGGCCCCGCTCGCATTGTATTTTCTTAAAATTAGGTATTAAACATTACGCAAAACTAGTGAAGTAATGATGACCCATAGGTGTCGAGAGGTTTTCGGTTGTATACCGTGAAGCAAAGAACTCAGTAAATAAAGTAGGTCGATGCCGCGAAGCGGAAAGCCTCTACCGAAAAGGTAGAGCGTTTACGATGATTACGAAACCGCGCCCGCAACTCCACAAGTCCCAATAACCCCGTATCCGTACTCTGCTACCCCTCACTATTCTCACTCAAAACTAGGTACCTACCTACATTAGAACGGGCCAATAACAGCTGTAAGTGCCTATGTCATTATTCATTAGTGATATGAAATCAAACTTTTGCTAATGCGCTCTTTAGTCATTTCAAAACAATCGATAAAGCGATTCAATATGTTATGTTCCTACATAGGTAGGTACCTACCATGTTTGCTAATCAACTCTGAAAGGCGGCCCTAATAGGTTGCAACGTTGCGTTGACGTAACATCGCGGCGGCCTCGGGTCCTAGTGCGCGAGATAACGTAACGTACCTACACTGGTGTGTGCGACTGTACGTTACCGCGACCGACATACATTGCCGACGACGGACGGTGGCGTGACGTCACCTCCGCCCCGTCGCGCCGCCGACACCCGCGGCGCCGCCTCCGTCGTGCCTCTCCCCGATACTTGTATCTGTCGACATTTCAACACGCTAATAAAGTTTAATTACATTGTATTTTGATTTTGTTTATTTATAGTTTTTTAGTAGGTACTTATGACCTACGCTGTAAATTCCCATCTCTTCCCGTAGACCATAAGTCCCAAGGCAGCGTCGGATTTGTCGTCAACAAGTCCCTTGTTTGCTATCAAAAAGCCGGGTTTTTCTAGAGATCTAGAGCTACATGTAAGTGTATGTACATGCTCCCTAACTTAGACCCAACTACCCCAGTTGTTTAGACCCACTTGCATAAATCTATTGTAAGGACCAGACTCCTAAAATTGCAATGAAAAGTGATTCCAAATAATGTCGACCTAGTAGCTACGCCCCCGGCCTGGCCAACGTCTAGGAACGTTCGATACGTAAGCACATCTCGAGCTGATTAATTAATTAACTTAAAATGACTATATATGCACAGTAAAATCGTGGCGAAACTACACCAATAAAAAGGATAAGAATAAAAATGTTACACACAAGTATTCCAAAATCCGGCGTATTTCATGGATAAATCATAGAAAAAAATTAATGAATTACCTGATTAAACCCGTCGCGGTAACAAGTAGAATAATGACTACCTATATGTATCTAGATCTAGTACGATAAAGAGGTAGAGTGGCAACACTGCGGGTAAATAGCCGGCTGACTTCATTCGGTTACTGTAAATGATAGTTTTATGATTTATATATATATGTATAGAGTATGATCTATCAACGCTCAGCTAAAACAGCTGGGTCTAAAACATGAAATTTGGCATATCATCATCTTCATCATCATCTCAGCCATAGGACGTCCACTGCTTGGACTGTATGTCCTAGGTAGACGTAATGGTTCAACAACTTTGAGAGTGATGTACTCGCCGTTGATGTTGATGCTGAATCCATTCCAAGAGCTTGAAGCGTCTTCCAATGCAGCAGTGAACAGTTTTGGAGAGATAACGTCTCCCTGTCTCACGCCTCTTTGCAATGGATGGCCTTCGAAATTTGCTCTTGTACTCGGAACGACATGGTGGGGTTATTGTACAAACACTTCAACATTTCGATATACCGATGGTCAATACGGCACCGCTGGAGAGACTCTAGCCCTGCCCACGATTGAATCAAAGGCTTCTCATAGTCCACAAACGCTAAACACAGGGACAAGTATACTCTTCGGTCTTCTGTATAACTTGCCGCAGCGTATGGATGTGGTCTATGGTATTGTGGCCTTTTCGGAAACCGGCTTGTTTGGAAGGCTGGAAGTCATCAAACCTACGTTCGAGACGATTCGCGATGACTCTTGAAAACAGCTTGTAAACATGGCTCAGAAGCGAAATGGGTCTGTAGTTCTTAAGCAACGTGTTGTCACTCTTCTTAAAGATCAACACCACTACGCTTCTGTTCCATGCTTCCGGCTACTAGCGATTTCAAACACACAGTAAATACTGTTTATCAATACTTATATAAAAATTTGTTAAGTACTATTTTTTTAAACTACTTTCAATGGGGGGGCACCAATAACCATTCATACACTACACTACCCTTCTATTGCATGTTCGTCGTACACGTTATTTTAATAATTTTAAATTTTCTCCTTCTGATGACACATCCATGAATCGACAAATAACATCGTGCGACGTATCAGTTGTATCTTCTGAGCGGTCCGGTAACGTGATCAGATTAAGTGTATAATATACACATAGGTATATAAAGTACCCGTGTGCCCCGCGTGGGTGTAAAATACTGTCAATGTGTAACATGTTGCGGTGCGGTGCGGTGTGCTAGAGAGCGAGAGAGACAGGGCTATGTATACGGTTTGAGTGTGCGCAGGCAGAATACAGATAGTTGCGCACGCGCCGCCGCCGCCGCGCCGCGCCGCGCCTTAGCCGTAGTCGATCACGGACGGACGTCCGTTCCGCCCGACCCGTCGCCTTCGCCGCGCCCCGTGAGCCGTCAGTGTCAGTCAGTGTTCCCCGCCGCAATGTGCCATGCGGTAGTGCTCGGAGTGCTGTTCTCGTTGCCGTCCTACCTCTACTCCGCTGTGCCCTTCAGGTGAGCTGCCTCACAATCTCTCTCAGCTCCTACACGACGCGACGCGACCTACCGCCATACGCAACATGTTCACCGATACCCATTTGTTGTGTACATTTTCTTCGTCTTGCTCAGTTCCAATATCAGTATTTTGTTGGTTTACTTTGGCCCGTTTCGGAATGGATTAGTAACTCGTTAAATTACTTTACTTTCGACTAATTTCATAATTGCAGTCGCATGCTATCTGTGCGTTGTCGATGTCGTTATCGTTGATTGTCCGTGTATGCCTTTGTTGTTTGCAACCTTGTGATTTTCGTGTCGCTTTCGCGTTAAATATAGTATAATGATTTGCGTCACCTGGTGCGACGCATACAGGATATTCATTATTAACTATTATAACCTACAAATTGAGGTGAGCGCGACGCCGCCGCGCGCCGCGCCGGCCGACTCCTTTGTATGTGCGACACTAGAGCTTCGCGCTTACGGTTGATTGAAAATGCGCAGTGCGCTGTCATTGAACTGTAGTTGATACGTGTGGACTGGATTTCGTTGCTTACGATACAATTGCTAAGTTTATTAGACCGGTATTTTCTGAAAGTGCACTGAGAGAAAATGTTTTATTTTTATGTTAATATTTAAGATTAGCCAACATTCTTACGGCAGCAGCATACTTAGTTTTTATGCATAAAAGCACACCCATTAGCCCGTTAGGCTAAAACCATTAATAATGAAACAAAGAAAAAAAAATTCTATTGCAATAACATTTATTACTTTTAAAGTGTGTTAGTTTAATACATAATTAATATAAAACAATTTAAAATATAAAAAGCTTATTCGAAATGGTCTCCATTGGCTGCAATACAGTCCTACGTTGAGGCCAGTTATCAATAGAAGCACGCACTTTTTCCATGGGAAAATTCTTCACTGCCGATCGTACAGATTGTTTTGGGACTCGAAATTATCATGGCGTTTAGAGCAAGGCGTACTCTCTAAAACTGACCAAAAATCATAATCCAGAAGATTCAGATCGGGACTAGACGTCGCGTCGGCCAGTCTTCAGCTCTGATGAAGACCGAAACGTTCGTTTCCAACCAAGACTGCGTAGACCGAGCTGTATGACCCGGCGCCGAGTCTTGCTGGAAGGACCATTCTTGGTTATTGAACATGGTGTTGTTAAGGGGCTTCACTACCTTCTCACGAATGGTATCTTGATACACTTGTGCCGATGTTTTGATACCTTTTTCACAAAAGTATGGCTCAGTCACTCCTAGCTTATGAGCTAATCCCGTACCAAACCATCACTGAAGTCGGATAGTGCCCACGTTGCGCTCTGTCGACTAATTGGGAAGCTTTCTTAGAGCTTTGAGCATAAATACAGTCATTTTGTTTGTTAAAATGTTGCTCAATTCTCATCCGTAAACAATTTTTTTCTGTGATCTCCCTTTGCGTACCACTTCAGTAGTTGTTTCGATTCTACCGCCCTATTCTTTTTTAAATAATCAGTTAAGAAATGACCAGAACCTCTCTTATATTTACGCGACATGGTTCTAGGTGCAATCATCATCTCCCGAGATAAAGTCTTTTCCTTTGGGACAGGATTTCTTCGAATTCTTTCCCTTACTATTTTGACCACCTTTTTCGTACGAACACTGCGTGGACGGCCAGATCTTTTTCTCTCAAACAGAGCTCTCATTGTACCTATTAATAGACCGGTAAGCCAACATTATACTAATACCAAGCGTATGGAGAGTTTTAAAAATTGCATTTGGCTCCATATCTACTTTGTGTAAAGCAATCACAGCGATTCGGTTCTCTTTATCATCCCACTCCATTTTAATATTGCAAAATATTGTATAATGTATTGACGCCAAATTGAGAAAAATCAATGAACAATCATATAAAAATGACCGATTCCAAATTCAAATGTAATATTTTGTTTATTTTAAATTGTAACAGTATTTATGGCCAGACTAAGTATATTTTCTCAGTGTGATCATGTGTTCGTTCTCAGCTGTGTTCGTGAAGGCCGTGTTCTATTTCTGACTGTATGGATCCTTGACGCTGTGGCCAGAAGTGTGTTTCTAATTCCATTACCGCTGGAGAAAGCTTTCGGTCCGCGATCTGCGTTGATGACCGACCGAAACACCGGTGCTATAGCTAGCTCGTTTTTTAAACAATGGCGACCTGTTTCACGTGCGCGTACCACTTCTGTTGATATTCTCGCTCGACGAAAGCCAAATAATTTTTCATCGTCAAAAATGCATTAAATGAAGATGAACGTATTTTAATTTTTATTTTCACTAAGCTGTCTTTACTTATCAATTAATGTTAATTTATAGGTAAAGACTGATTATTTTTATCCAGTGTGCATTATCTGACTCGCTAACACGTGATGTTGACGCTAATGTGAAATGTAAACATGTCCTTGTGAGGCTAATATGTTTGTTGTTTACCAAAAGTAGTGAGGCGAGTAGGTGGGCAGGTCATAAGGCCCGCTTACGTTACGACCAGTTATGACGTGTTGTGAAGAAGGCGATCTAGGTTAGGTAGGTATGGGCGAGTCGAGGCTGAGCTAAAGGAGTTACGCACTGCCTGTACGTACAGGAAGCTATGCTCTTATTGTTGTAAGTACCTACTTCTGCGGGTATCAATCATGTCTTACTATACCTCATATAAACATATAATATCATTGACGTGTATAGATAGACCGTCCATACTCCGTTGACGACCGGACCTGACCGGACTGGATCTTAATTCATTTAATAAGTACCACTTGTCGACATGTCTATATCGTACCTAAGTAGGTACTACTGCTAGTTTTTATATTTTTAAAGGTTATATTTATTTATAAGCCTACGTTTGACCGCTGTCTCACTTGATGTTATGACTGTGAGCGCGGTTGTGTTATCATGTTATCATTAATATGTTGTGTTATCGGTTTTATCGAAGAAACAATATAAGGTATTCATGATAAACACAGTACTTACCTAAACTGAAGAACTTATAGGAAATAAAATAAATGTATTATTCCATGAAGACAGTATCTTTGAAAGGCTCTTAAATGAAGAGACTGAACAGTTAAAATATACCTATTTATAAGTATCCTGGCAGATATTGTTGTATTGCTTGTATTTTAAGAACAATACAAGCGATCCAAATAGGAATGCTGATCGTAATTTGTAAGAGTGAATTGAAGATTGAACGATTTTTCTGTTTTTGAGACGGTTCGAGGGGCGGAGGACAAACAATGCAATTTTATAATTAGGACTATCGTCCACGTGTCCACGTTTCACGCAACGTAAGTAGGTACATCATTACAGGTAGGAGTTAGGACGCACTGGTGAAAGACTTTAGTCTTTAGGCTTTGAGTTTTCCAACGAGAAGACAACACAGTTTACCAAATGCTACCCAGCCCATCTGTAACCTTCCCTAGAATTCTGTTTTAAAGATGTTCTTACTTAGTGTAATATAATATATACGTAATATATATAACAATGTAATAGATATTTACAATCACAAAACTATAAAGAATCTCAAGTAGGTAGGTGAAATTAAGTAGGTGTAGCCCTATTGCATGATACATACCGGATGGCTGTAGGTAGGTTATTATTTCAAGGATATGGCCCAGTCACAATACAATGACAAGTCAATCACACAATACAATGACATATTTCATAGATAACATTACCGTGACTGTTTTACATACGCTGTGTAGTTGCTATTGTAGTTTACGTACATAACATACATTAAACCGAAGGACAAGTCGGTGTGAATGAATAAAAACCATTACAATACTTACCCATTCGTTCTGCTTTGAAAAACTGTAGCGATTATAGCCACGCGGTGGGAGGCTAGCCCTAGTCGTTTGTCAAAGTGACGGACGTTTGTTCGATCCCACAGACAAGTCAACTGTCTATGTTCAATCCCCACCAAAATTTCTCGAGATTCAGATGAAGGCAACACCATTATCAACTTCCCAGAATGGTGGTAGGGTACTTTTGAGCTACCTGTCTGGCTGGCTTCCACCCTCCAGTTTTAAAAACTGTCACTAAGCACATAGTGTGTTCAAACAGCGGCCCTTGAGAGCCAGTAAACATAATAATTTAATTATTTTTAGCGTCATTACACCATCGCTGACTAACAAGTCAGATAGTGGGCGAATTCTATAAAGTATTAACATTTTTATTGGGATATATATTTTTTTTCGGTATTGACTAAATTTGACTATGTAAACGTTTGTAAAAAGCGAATATTGACAGCTCCATACTAAGTATACGAGTATGTATATATAATATACTTTATGTACATAGAAGGTACGTGTGAGTGAGATATTTCGGATTGTCCGGTAGTAGTTGAGGTGGTTAGAGACAGGTAGAGTAGAGACTACTACCCGTCTCTAACCACTTCATCCTCTAGGGGTACGTAGGTATCTAGTTGTACAGTGAGTGGAGTGGTGGGCAGTAGCTGATGAGGCGTCGTCGTTATGTTCCAGGAAGGCGCGGCGGAAGGAGCGCGAGGGAGAGCCGCAGGGGGACCCCAAGCTGTACCTGCAAGAGGCGCTGCTGGAGCGCAAGCTGCCCGAGCTGGACATGCGCCAACTCGTCGACCTGCCTCATGGCCTCGACTATAATGAATGGCTAGCCTCGCACAGTTAGTATATTCCGACCTACCTCTATCCACTATCAACATACATCCACTCTACGACAAGTTGTACGGAGAAAATCTAGAGAATACTATCTACTCCTGCTCTCTGGCCGCCAGTATTGTCAGCTGATCCCACTACTAACAGCTTGGTTTGACATGAATATTGTATGCTTTGATTGTTTACCTGTCTAGATTGGAAAATATATGCATACGATAGGCGGCCCAAGTTAAGCACAATGTGTACGCAGCGCGTTATTACATACTTTCTTATAAGTATAACATAACTGTCAAGTTATGTTATACTTATAAGAAAGTATGTAATATGAGTATGTGTATGATAAGTATGTAATACCTATGTACTTAACTGTATCTCTGCATATGTGCATGTGTAGAGATATAAATTATTACTAAACTATTTTACAAAATCATATCGAAATGATGAGTTACAATGCTTATGAATGACTAATCGATGTGTTTTGTTTTTTCCAACCAACAACGTAGCGAAAATAGCTGATTGTGTGCGTGAAAATAAAACTCAAAAGTAAATAAAGTACAACCTACAATTATTATAGCTGTGATGGGGCAATAACTACCCCGATTTGAAAAAAACCACGACATAGCTGGCTCTTCTTTTCCCTTTGGAAGCTACTACGCTACGGTCATCTAGCTACGATAGACTAAAAACACATATTTCGTGTGTGAATCAACGTAGCTTGAAAATACACCCGTTTTTTAACGAACTATTGTGAAAATTATATCACTCAAAACGAGCATTTCCTGAAAACTTGGGTAAATGATTTTAGTACTCAATTGGCAACTTTGTTCAACTAACCCACAAAATATTAAAAACTAAATTATGTTTTGATCGGTTCCGTAGATCCAGATCTTACCCCCTACAATCTCAAATTTTTTCCCCTTTATATTATTAGAATACTTAGATGACATGATAATACGAATTCATTACCTACACATCTACAGATTTCCAAAGAGTGAAATGCGAAATTTAAATAATTTTTGCAACGGCTGCTTTTCTTACTGGTCTATTTTAAAAACTTTCAGTGTGACCCATTCTGAATGGTGCCTAACTGCTACCGGAGGAGGAGTAATAATTTGACCTAGGTACTGACCGTCACCGATCAGCACTTATACTTGGTGTCATACTGGGTAGTTGGAAGTTATGTACGGAGCTTCACTAGATGGTCTTTCGTGGCAGTGCGATGTCAACACAGTTAATGAAATGATTGCTAATGTGCGGTGTTGCAGCGCTGGCGCTGTTCGACCATGTGAACCTGGTGTACGGCACGGTGTCGGAGTTCTGCACGGCGGCGACGTGCCCCGACATGACGGGCCCGGGCGGGCGCGCGTACGCTTGGTACGACGAGCGCGGGAAGAAGTCGCGTGTCGCCGCGCCGCAGTACGTCGACTACGTCATGACCTACACGCAGAAAACGGTCAACGACGAGACCATATTCCCAACTAAATACGGTATGTATCATGTCATGTGACACCGTCCTCTCGTCACCCTCGTTTCATCCCGTAGGAGGACTGTGTCGCTGCTAGATATTTATTATATCTTCACGTCAATCTTGCTCATCACTTCAATGATAAGGCTCATAGAATTAGGACGGCTCTATATCCCTCAATCACACCGTTTCCCTGTGTAGACACGGACTCCCCGGACGGAGATAATATATGCCGCCCCATTGATATCTCCTCGAAGGGCGGTCGGAAGAGAACCTTTCGACCCCAACGGCTCTGTCCGATTCCACTTCACCTTAGTAGTAGAGTAGCGGACTAGTCCGCCGCTCGGCGGGCGGCAGCGTACCGCCGATTGCCGGTAGGCTACTGACATTCGTAGCGTAGCTTTTTAAAGCGATGATAGCCCAGCGGGAGGAGCGTTGATTGGCTGAGAAGGCTTGAGCTTCCGGTGAAAGTAACACCGTTATCAAATTCCCATCCGCATCATCACTTAACATCAGGTGAGATAGTGGTCAAACGCCTGCCTATTCCCAATAAAAAAAAAAAAAAAAAAATTCCCAGCATGGTGGTAGGATACTTTCGAATACCCGCCTGGCTAGCTACCACCCTCGAGTTTGAAAAACTGTCACCTATAGACTTAAGGGTGGTAGCTAGCCAGCCTTCAAAATTAGCATACCAACTTAAAAAAGTAGTTACATACGAATTTAAATTAAGAACCATTGAATGAGTGACATTGTTGTTTTCACTTACTCGTCTTTAGAAAATGTATGGGAATTATTTTTTTTATTATTGCCAAAAC
This sequence comes from Apeira syringaria, assembly GCA_934044485.1. Classification (NCBI taxonomy): domain Eukaryota; kingdom Metazoa; phylum Arthropoda; class Insecta; order Lepidoptera; family Geometridae; genus Apeira; species Apeira syringaria. Next base: position 11,884,531 of record OW203662.1, on the reverse strand, counting down.
TTATGATTTGATTTGGTATGTTACTTTGGGAAAAGTGTTCCTGGTTGGAAATAGAGTCGATTAAGACCAACTTGTTTTTTTGACAAATGTCATTTTTTGGGCGAACCTTACTTATTTTCAAAAAACTAAACATGGCAATATATTTTTCTTCAAAATCAAATAGAAGGTTCCTAAGAACAAAACCTTCTTACTATAAAAGAAAAGGTAGCTACCATAAGGGGCCAAAAATTTGCCCCACCCTGTATATTGTAGTGTTGCGTAATGCCAGAAATGAGTCCCTATCAGCGTTATTCGAGGATTTGACAACCTTCGCGCTGATTTTCAGTAGGAACTCATTGACTGGCATCACGAACGCACAAGTGATTAAAAAACAAACAAAAGACTCATATAATAATAACAAACAAATATAATAATGTTTTTTTAAAATAATATTTAGGTGGCAGTCTTAGCTCGAACTGCTCGAACGCACTTGGATCCAAACACTAAGGCCGAACGTAATAAGAGTGATCTGTGCACATTTGCCACGCGTCAGAGATAACTCTTTCTCCAACGTTCCAACACCGCGTGTTGACATGTCCGCTAAATATTGCGTCACCGCACCGTCCACGTATACATTTATCCCAGGCAAAAAATGTTACAAAACTTCTCCTAGTGGAATACAAAAAGTAGTGTTCTAGGTGTGTGCGCGTTTACATACATCTATGAAGAAAATTGAACATAATAGTAATTAATTAGAGGATTACTTCGGACTAGCGCATAGAAAATAAAGATACGGGTTGAATTCAGAACCTCCTCCTTTTTTGAAGTCGGTTAGAAACTAATTTTAGCGCAAGAACGCTTTTAAGATCACAGAGTAAGATACAAAATAGGCGTCACGGCTACGGCATCATTGAAGTGTTTCGATGGAATTGTTAGGTTGTCGTGTGGCGTAGAGTAAGTAGAATTGCATAGAGTAGAGTGAGAGAGAGGATCTTGAGTGTGTGTGTGTGTGGTGTTGCAGCGAACGAGTTCCCTGGCGCGTTCTCGGGCACGGTGCGGCGCGTCGTGCGGCTGCTGTTCCACGTGGTGGCGCACATGTACGCGGCGCACTTCCGCGAGCTCGCGCTGCTGCGTCTGCACGCGCACCTCCACCTCACTTTCGCGCATCTCACTGCGCTCGACGCGCGCTTCCAGCTGCTCGACCACAAAGAGACTGAGGTGAGCACCTCTCAGCGTAACTCTACCCCTCCCTTCCGTCCGTCCACATCCGTGCGACTGGTGCACAAACACCACCGATTGTCAGGTACCGCTACTTATGAGAGCTGAGGATTAATATTCAATCGAACGGCTGATAACTGTCTCCTGTCACTGAGGACACTAAAATTTGACGGTTCCGCTAGACCGGTTTGATATAATAATATTTCCGATCGCGGAACGTTCTAATTTCAGGCTGTGTCTAGACTGTGCCATGAGATGCACGCGAACGGCGCATTCGTCAGGTCTGGACACTCCTTAATATGTTCCTATGTCTGTCTACCCATCCCTCTTCGTAACGCGGCTCGAGTGCGTAAAATAAACCACGTAACCACAAACCACCTAATCACAGCTCAGATCGATGATTGGTCGGAATCAAATCAAACAATATATAGAATTTATTTACATAATTATAAAATCGCAATAAAATCATATACACTATATGATGGTGTGTGAGTGCGTGCGGGTGCTTTTTTGTGTTGGAATGCGTACCGCTGGCCGCTTCAGTTACAGCGCCTCACAACACCGTAACCTACCGCCAAATGGACCGCTCCTCGTCAGCTTAGAGAGCTAAGCCTGTCGGGAGCAGTCCCGGGCAAATATAATAAAATATATATATGAGACACGCGGTGACTGACGATGTCTTGTTGCGTTTATTTCAGAAGGAATTAGACAAATATCAGGCAGCACCACGAGAAGGTAACCCCCAGACTTGCCTTGAGGATCATCACAACCTGCGTTACCCATGACCGTAGCCTCCCTACTCATCACGGGATGAGTAAGGAAGGCCTGGGCTTATCCAAAATAAGCAGTAAAGTATACTTCCCGTGGGATAATGAAGGTAGCGGGAAAAGCGTAATCCACCAGGGCGAAACCGCGGGGCGCTACTAGTTTAATCATAAAGGTTGCTTTAAAATGATTGTTCTGTCATTCCAAAGTCTTAAATTATAATCGAACTTAAAACGATCGAAAGCTATTTTCGTCGCACTGTATTTATTTAAAGCAACCTTTGAATCTAGATGTCGTTTGCTTGGGGATGGAAGGAAAGAGCAGGGATTTACCGCGAATGTTGACTTTTTTTAATGTCTAACCCATTTTAGGCTGGCCGGTTGGCGCAGTTGGTAGCACTCTGCCTTCTGAGCCGCTGGTCCCGGGTTCGATTCCCGGACAGGTCAAACATTGTGTGTATGAACATATCTGTTTGACCTGTGTCTGGGTGTGTATATGTATATAAGTATATATATCAGTCATCAGGTTACCATAACACAGGCTCTGCATAGTTTGGGACCTGAAGACCTTGTGTGAATGATAAAAAAAAAGTTTTTCTAACAAATACTCTGGCCTCTATACACCTACATCTTATACTATGTAGGTAAATAATTACAAATGTTGTATTTTCCGTTGCAGGTCCTACGCGACCTCGAGGTGGCGCTGCGACTGACGGAGCCGGCGGGTGCGGGCTCGGGGGCGGGTGCGGGGGCGGGCGCGGGCGCGGGCGCTGGCGAGGGGACAGGGGTGGAGGCGGAGGAAGCGTCCCCGCGGAGGCGGTCGCCGGTTGTGACGCAGCCGCTGGCCACGGCGTGAGTGGCTCCCGATGTCGCGCTCGCTTGTACTTAACGCGGGCCGACGCGGGCGGCCGCATGGCCCGCGCGACCCGCCGCGGCCCGCTGCATACCTTTGCGTTCGAGTTCCGACCGATAGATGAATGATACGTGTATCGTGCAATGTGAAACGTTTCGCGAGTTGACGAGTTGTTAAATATATATATTGTAAATATTTCGATCTGTTAAGTAGTTTTAGGCGAATATTATTAGTTTTACTTATAGTTTGTGATTGCTTTGGTTGTAAATAAAAGTGATATTTGTTTAACTAATAAAATAAAAGCTTTACGAAGTTTATTGTTTTATTAGTCTCTCTTTGCATATTGGTAGGTGAGCTCAAAGGGAATCACAATTTCACACAAGTTAATAGTTTATAGTTTTTGTTCAGAACGTCATCAAATTAGGGATGGGTTGTGTTAGTAAGTATTAGATGTGGCAAGTATTGAAGAAATCCCGCCTATTTTATCACAAAAGGTGTACGGAGGAACTATTCTTACTGCATTATATGCTAGTCAAGTCAAAAAAAAATTTCAATATTGTATGTACCAATATTGAAATTTTTGTTTGACTTGACTTCCCAGATTTAGATAAAAAGCCATTATAAAAATTGGTTGCCTGTAAAGTCGGTATACGGGCGAAAGTTTTACGTGACAACGACTTTGAGTGCCTTTCATTTTTTATGTCTGTCTCTCTCGCTCTTAGGCGGGCTAACCATGCCCGAGTGGAAGGGACGCGTGCCTCTCACTCGCTCTCATTGTGAGCGCATAACGTGAGCGGAGCGTAACGCAGTTTCTTGAAGTGTCACCCGGCAAACCAATTTATAAGACGTTGTCACGTCAAAACAGTACCTGAGAAAATAGACAAAAACGCCCCCTTATAATTATCGCCCGACAGCCCATTTACGAACAACATCAAAAAAATACGAGAAAGCTCTGTGTAATCGCGTATAGTCTTTTTGTGAAAAATCCTTCATTTTCGACAAAAGCCAAAAAGGTTTCCGAAAAATCCGATCTACCACAGAAGCAGGCTCCATATAAATATACAGGAAGTTAAATGTAATTACTGAAAAATAAACACGCCGTCCGATTATGATTTATTATTATAAGATAATTTAATTTGTAGAATATTATTTAGATGTCAACAAAAAAATCGTTACAGAGCTCTGATTTTATCATTTTAAATTCATCAATCCCACTAGGAAGTGAATTGTCTCCTATTTCTAATTTATATTAATGACCTCCTAGATAGTATCAATAAACACTGTGTATTATTCGCGGACGACGTTTCCTTACTGCATGTAAAAATAGCAAGAAATTCTCGACGAAACCACTGCGTTGATGACTGACCATAATCTCGAACTATATTAGAAAATAAAATTAATATTATTTTACCCTTATAAAAAACCACTAGATATCACTACATTTCCATGGCATCGTCCTTGAAACAGTAATTTTTGTTTTTTATGGATTTGTGCTTCCATTTTTGGTCGTCACATTAAAATTACAATCTAGCATTCAGCCAATACGTAATTCGATTTTTACTTAAACTGCTAATAAGAGAACAGTAAATGAATTTACTTTACTTGGATTAGTAATAAACACATAAATTGGCAATCACAGATTCAAACGATAAAAAATACATTTTTTTAAATTAGCGTACGCGCGCGGCGAAATTAAAAAAAGTACTGTTCTAAATACTGCTACAGTGACACTGTTCCCGACGCTCATACTTTATTAACTTATGGAACGGTGCAAATGCAGCATGATGCAGCCACTGGGTCAGAGCTTTTCACTTGTCAAAAATAGCTGATACCTTTTTATGTTGTACGTATTAAAATCCAAGAACTAGACAGTTGTAAACCCTATTTCAAAATTTAAAAAAAATCCTTACATTGTCGTCTATTTACATTTTAGAAATGTGCAAATTTTACGGACACATCCACAGCTATACTCGAAGCGCCAAGATATAGTTAGAAAGAAACGCAAATTCCACACCCGAACCTAGTTATTACCTATCGCGTCTCGCTCTGCATTCCAATAGCCCTTTTGTGATGTCTATAAAAATATTTAATAAGTTGCCGGAATACATTTATTTATTTATTATTCCGGAACACATTGTAATCGCAAATGCGTTTACAATGTGTTCCGGAATAATAACGTATTTTTAAAAAGTTTATCTTCGTCTTTCTTGTTATTTCTTTCTTTCAATATGGTTGGCAAACTGAAGGTGAGTTATGTAGGTACTCGCCGTCGATCTTGATGACGAATCCTGGCCATTCCAAGAGCTTGAAGGCGTCTTCCAATGCGGCAGTAAACAGTTTCGGAGAGATAACGTCTCCCTGTCTCACGCCTCATTGCAATGGAATCATTCATTAAAAATAGTACATGTCCATCTTATTTTATTAATAGCAAACAACTGAGTGAAATTACTAAGGTTCATGATCTAGGAGCAATATTTGATAAAAAGCTTGATTTCCGCGAACACATCGAGCATACGGTTACAAAATGAGATAAAATCTAAGATTTCACCTGCGGCTTACCCGCGTGGTGATGATTCATGATGATGAAAAGTAGCCTATGTATTAATCCAGGATCTAAACTATCTCCATACCAAATTCCATCGAAAACGGTGTAGCCGTTTGAGCGTGAAGAGGTAAAAACATCTATACACACACTTACTCATTTTTTTGGTAAGATATCAGCTTCCTGATTTAGATACTATGTAACTGGATCGCGTATTTAATATTGATTACATAGAGAAAATAGACTGTAAACTAGTTAGTAATAAGATACATTTTTCTTATTTTATGTCGTCGAAGTAGCAAATCGAGCGAGGTGAAATAGCCCAAAAGGAGTAGTTTGTCTTTGTCTAGCAAGTTGTCATTGGATAGTTGTTACTGTTGTGACCAAATCTGTTTTGTGCTGTTGTGGAGTGTAGTAGGGTGTCCATACATACAGCGTAGTCAATCTGTATATTGTCGGTTAAATATAATGCCTAGAGGCGTTTTCCAAATGCATCAAAATATGTAATACACATTCTATGATTTAAGGTTTTTATTTTTGTTAAAAATTGCCTGTTTTTTGAACTACATATAATATACCCTTCGCAAGTTCTAAAGCTGTTAGTTCTTATTTTATTCTTTCGACAATTAGGCTTGCTGGTAGTAGCTAGCCATCGAACATAGGGTCCTTCCAGTATGCGACGCAAACATCGTGGCATTTAAATATTCATTTTATTCGTATACAGTTGAATCAATGTTACCACTATAATATTACTAGTTTTACTTATCACGCTAGTTTTAGAATCTTAAGTCTTCTAGGTAGTCCTATTACAATAAAATTAAATATTGCAACTTACCTCATCGATAACATAATTTTACTCGTTTCAAATCATCATTAACAGCCAGCAATCTGCTTCAGCTGGGAATTTATAAGCATTTATTCCTCTCTGAGGTGGACAGATGACCTATACGTTCGTGGAATTTAAATACTTCGTTAGGTAAGTCTTTTCTATAAATCCATAGTCTTATCAGCCAACCAGCAGATGGTTGCGTGTGATATGTTGAACGACAGGGGATCCAACATGAAGAAATACGAACTATTAGATGAATCAGGAAAGGTGATATGTCACCTTCCTACATGAAATGCAGGAAGCATGGTACCATATTCATAACAATGAATAAGGTACCATGGATTTGTATACTTCGTAAACAATAGTTATATTATAGATATATGTTGGTGTATGATACATCCTCCTAGGCGCAAGACACCCTAAGAGACAAGAACTAATGCATTGTTGCGATTGATTATCGGAATTATTGTATTTCGTTAAAAAAATCGTGCATATAAAATCAGATGACCTTTTGAATACACCTGAATAAAATGTCGTTCTGATTAAGTTTATTCTGTCCTAAGCCTGGGAAAGTACGAAGGGAAGGGTTCACTGATTCAATAAAAAATATCATTTGACAAATATCACGTCAATTAGTTATTCGATGGTTAAATGTTTCAACTCATCCATAGTTTTCATAGTTTGTGGCTAAACGCAACTAGTCGAGCCGAATACTCCGTCGCGATGTTTAAATAGACTGTCTACATGAACATGATGATGAATTAACTATAGTTGAATTTAACTAGTTAATGAAAAACGATGGACGGTCTCGTTTCGTTTAAGTTGAACTAGCGGCCCGCTCCGGCTTTGCACGGGTATCACTACTTTCTCCACTATTTAATGGATGTTATTATACGTATAAACCTTCCGCTTCAATCACTCTATCTATGAAAAACAAGCCGCATCAAAATCCGTTGCGTAGTTTTAAAGATTTAAGCATACATAGGGATATAGGGACAGAGAAAGCGACTTTGTGTTATACTATGTAGTGATACGTCTACGACCCATCGCTAATAACAATAACACAAACCTATAACAATAACGACAAACAACGAAAACTGTAACAAACAACCATGAACCTAGAAAAAACAACGGACGGAGTAGAGTCACTGTACAGATTGAAGTACCGTAATGGCGGCACGTTTTTATGTGTGTATTTTTAGAGTTGCCAGCCGAAGAAACTTGCCCTAAATTTTGATACATATACAATATTAAAAAGTTATAGAGTACATTTACCTGTGAAAAGTGATTCCTTGTTCTTTTTTATCACGCAAAGTGCTACGGAACAACATATCATGACGCAGGATGGCATAACTAAATAATTATAGTTATGACTTATTACACGTGCACTTGACGAGCGTAATGGCGGACCCCGAGTTTACTATGGTTTGTATGCGTAGGTGTTTACGTGTAAATAAACGTTATCGAGCTTACTATGGGTGCTTTACTTGTACAGCAACAACAATGAAAGTTCAACACAAAACCACTACAATCTTTCACAACACATGCAGCAAGAAACACACTCGAGTTCGGAGATCGAATTGAAGCATGAGTGGAAGGTGAGGAACAGAGTTAAATAAAAGTAAAAGTAACGGCGGCGACTTTTTTTTACTAATGCTGTTTGCCTTTACCGGCATTTACAGCTTCACCGGAGGGGAGGCGAGCACAAATGGCTTTCCGTATATTAGATAATCTCTGCGTGGTGCTCAGAGCGTCTAGTCTGAGTTACGTTTACAGATTATTGTGACGTGTTCACATTTCGATTGTACGGTTTTGTATGGTTCACATGAGGTTCACAAATCAACCGCCAGGGGCACTTTTTGTAAAACCTGAAACCGTACAATCGAAATGTGAAAACGTCACAAAAATCAGTGTCGATCTATGAATAATTCCGTGAAATGATCTGTGAATCTCGTACTAAAACCAGACTATAGGCTTACCGATTTTTCAGACTCAATGCAAACGAAGCTATATGAAAACAACGAAAAGCCACGTAATACAGCACAAAATGTAACGCTGGTATAACTTGATATGGGAAACGCCAAAACTGGCGAAGCCAACCTGCCTTGAGTGCAGGAAAAAAACTTATACATTAAATTTGTCAATAACTTCACGATGTCTATGTCTTGAATATTTTTTTAGCTTAGGGGTGGGAAAGTAATATTATCGATTAATATGTATGTCGATAGAATGTCTGAATATACAATCAATATGTTTGACAAACAGTATCTAGGGATGATAGCTGAAGAAACTATTTATATGTACAGGTAAAGACATGTAAAGGTAGGGAAGGGATCCCGCAGATCTAATTTTCTCCAAATTTTTAAAACAAATACGTTAACTTAAAGATTTTTATGTATATCTTTCAAAATATAATTAATGTCTATAAAAACCTGAATACTATTATGTTTATTAGAAAATGAAGAAGATAATAATTTAATATGACATTTACAACATAACAATATGCAAAGCATAAATTTAATGATCTCACAATTTTGACATGATATATAATGATAAAATAATTGTACATTGTTTGAGAATAGCAAAAACCTATTGGTCCTTCCTAGGGAGTTGTATTTGTGTTTGAATGAAATCCTCAATACTGTGACAGTATACAGAAGTTAATTCAATTTCAATCAGTAAATCAGGTTCAATTGAAAAAATACAGCATGAGGTAAAACAATATTCAGGAGACAAGAATGCTTGGAATGCACCTCTAGCGAGTAACCATAATAATTATATATAACACGTACATATATCACTTATCATGGATATATTATGGATTAGTTTTTAGTATTTATGTGTAAAACATCGGGGCTCATTATTTTTATATAAATTTATTCTGAAATCTGAATTGTTCCTAGTGTTGTGCGTCTTTCTACTGTTTTTTTTAAATATTGAAAGATGAAATGTAAAGAAAAGTGAGCGAATGGTATGGTATACTCGTTCGTTTCGATTTCGGCAAGATGTTTAGAATTTTATGTCATTTGTATTGTAATAATTCATAATAGCGAAGTTCATCGATTTCCTAAAATGTGTTCAACGGAGCATCCCTAAATTCAATACGCTCGAAACCTCAGAAAACCGGAATTAGGAATTTCGTGTTTTCATTTGTTTTGCAGTTGCTGGATTTCAGGGACTCATTCCGATTAGATCTGATACCGTCCCGACCGTGTTATCTACGATACGATGCGATGTTATACGTCACTGATAAGATTTCCGTAGGTGCTAGTGAAATTAGTGGAAACAAGTAGGATTGTTCACGTGAACTCGAGACGACAGGGCGGAATCACGGAGGATCACGCTCGGCACGAACGGTAGATAATGCCTGCGTCTCCGGGCGGGCCCTGACCGGCGACGCGAGACGCGAGCCCCGATCCTCAAGCATGTACGAGAGCACGTGCGGAGCCGCCGCCGCGGCGAGCGGGCAGTGCGGCAAGCCGCAGCACGAACGCGAGTCGCCAACGCGCGACGCGCCGCCGCCGCCCGCCGAGCGGGACTACGCCGGGTTCGACATCGTGAAGGCGACGCAGTACGGGGCGGTCGCGCGCGTCAAGGAGCTCGTCGAGGCCGGCTGGGACGTGAACCAGCCTGACCGCGAGACCGTGACGCTGCTGCACTGGGCCGCTATCAATAACCGGCGCGAGATCATTGAGTTCCTGCTGGAGCGCGGCGCGCGCGTGGACGCGGTGGGCGGTGACCTTCAGAGCACGCCTCTGCAGTGGGCTGCACGTCAGGGACATCTCGAAGCGGTCGTGGCTCTAATTCGGGCCGGCGCAGACCCAGCGCTGCGTGACGCCGAGGGATGCGCCAGCCTTCACCTGGCGGCGCAGTTTGGTCACACAGCCGTGACGGCGTACCTGGTGGCGCGCGGCACGCCGCCCGACGTGCCGGACGCGGGCGGAATGACGCCGCTCATGTGGGCGAGCTGGAAGGTGGCCGCGGTGGATCCGGCGCGCTTGCTGCTGTCGCTGGGTGCCAGTACGAGCCCGGCAGACCTGTCGCATGGAAACACGGCGCTGCATTGGGCGATCCTGGCGCGCAACGCCACCGCCGTCTCGACCCTCGTGCTTTATGTTGGTACCTCCCTTGAGATGTGCTTGAGTTGATGGGTGAATTTTGTGATTTTGTGAATTCATTATCGACAGGGAGATGCCAGCTTGGAAGTTCCGAATTTGCGTGGAGTGACACCTCTGGTGATGCTGCAGAATGATGGCAGTTCTCTGTGGCTCGGCTCCAAAGTGGCAGACAAGGTCCGAGAACGAACTCTCGCTAACTCTAAGAGGAACTTGCTGCGTCGTCTGACATATGATAAGGTACGTCTTATGTAGACCTGACCTGTTTATCAGGTCCTACACCATTAGTCAAACAATTCATATGGTTTGTTTACTGTAAGCATTTAGATTCTGTATACTTTCTCAAAGTAGTTTTGAGATATCTACTTTGTGAAAGTATATAAGCTTTGAAGGAACTCTGACCTCTCAACAGATTGATTTTGCTATGTTATTGGAAAATTAAAACATTCAAAGCATTACTAATTAAAAATTGGAAAGTCCTAGAAAAATATGTGACATATTTATATATATGATAAGTAGATATAAAAGAAGCAGCTCTGGGTGCACTACATCAGATGACAAGGAGGACGAGCCTGCATGAATTGGGCACAAGATCACTACAACTGGAAGAGAGGGGAAGAGGCCTATATCTATGTATGTATCACGAACAGGCCCCCATGATAATGATAATGATGATCTCATTATGTCATAGGGGTGCATTGAAATCTCTAGCATTCATCTCTCACAATCTCTTACATTAATCCATTAGGCACTTTGTTAGAGTTGTGAACAAGTTACAATGTGATGTCACGTTGAGCACTGCACCGAGCAGTGTGTGCTTGCATATGATTCAATAATTTAACATCTGGTACAGACTGACCTGACTAAGGTTGCAGGTAAGGGCTGGATGCTGAACTATTCCATTCCAAATTCATACCTTCATTTTAACATCTGCGGGGAAGGTATAAAACTCTTAGAACAAGGGTAGGTGCCTTCGCTTGATACAATATCAACTGTAATGTTGGTCTATCAGTCCTATTAATTAATTGTTCATACAATTAAAGTTAGATGGCGCTAAGAACAACATCCCCTCAGATGTTAAAATGATGTTATAAATTCGGACCGCCAGTGGAGTGCTGCCCGTGCCACCATAGCTTGGATAAAGCGTCAGGACGATATTCTGTAGGTGTAGGTAAATTGTAATGTGTGAGGAGCAGATAAGCTGAGAGTAAGCATCTCGTGTTGCAGAAGTTCCGTTGGTGGAGTGCTGTGGCGATGCCTTTCTTGGCGTTCTACATAACGGGGCTGGTCTTGGAGATGGAGGGGCTCTACCTTTTGAAGGCCTTTCTGCTCGTCTGCTTCTACTCACTGCTGCACTTCCTAAGCAATATGGTCTTTGATGAAGATTTGAAAAATATACTTCCTCTTAACGTATACTTGGCCACTAAGGTGAGTTGACTTATATGCTCACAATACCGAACAGCTATATTTTAGGAGTGTGGGCTTCACGGCTTGAGCCATCGCTTGAACGCATATATAGATTGACATTTGTCCATTAATATTTTTTGAAGGTTTTTATTTCCTAAGTTTCTCTCGCAGATCGACATGGGTTTTTTTTATTACTTTCGTTTGTTAACAGCTGTGACAGATACAGTAAGCATAAATGAATTTAAAATAAAGCTAAAACAGTGGCTCATTGAAAAGACTCTACAGTGTAATGAATTTGTAAGTAGTTCATAGTAAAACTGTCGGCACTATATTGAACTAAATAAACAGCGGCGTTTGTTTTTTTGAAGATATAATTATGTCAAGGGTAAAGGGTGTCCTGAAAATGTAACATTGTATTTTGTAGGGAGCCAATTCTCTCTTTAAGTCGCTTCTATCCACTTTTTCTTTATTTCTGGAATGTCTAAAGGTTCTTTGCTAGAGAAATCTAGCAAAGTTACACAAACCTTGCATTCGAGATGGGCTAGGGAACAGTTAAAAATGCCTAAAACTCTATTGTTCCGCGTTCGTTTTGGCACAGGTGGCGTGTTTAACTGTTTTCGTTCACCGTTCAAGATGCATGACAAGTGTTAAAAACGCTACCGTGAACTGCCACTTTTGACCCACCTCCGAGGCTGGGTCTTTTGTGAGCGTTTTTTGACAGCTGAGAGATTGACAGCTACAGCTGATTTGAGTAGATATACAAACTTGAAATAATGCGCAGGGTAATGTTTTCTTTCTATTCCCATTAGGGAAAATTAATTCTCGTTATGATTCAAGCTAATATTATAGGTATTGAAACATTTTTAAATCATGAATATTCGGTGAATCATCGTACTTGACAGCTCTCGTGTAAATGACGTGTATGCGTCGCTCTAGTTGGGAAAGATCGTTGTTGCTACAAATGCCACATTCTCAAATCGAATGCTTGTTCAGTTGTACACTGCTAAAATCGCCATTGGTGCATCTCGAACACGGCTATAGTAAAAAAATAGCTTACTTTCAGCTTCTAATTTAGATTAAGTAGGCAAGACTATGTGTAGTCACAGTGTCCTGCCTATTGCTTTTTGCGTATACCGTGTACGTTTTCTAACAAAATAATTTTCAAAAGTGGTGCACAATGAAATCGAAAGAGAAATTGTTCAACATATAGTTTATCACCAATAACCCCTTCTTTTTTTCAAGTCAGTTAACCGATCCAAAACGAAGAGTTATTATTGTTCTAAAGTACATACTATTAAAAGAAGTACATAATATTTTGGAGTTAAAATTTAACATTGAGCTGAGGGATCATCACTAATCCCGCGCGAGGGATGAAACAGGGAGGTAGAAACGAGACAGAGCGATATAAAACTACACATACCAGAACAGGATGGGACGGAGGACAACATGTTCCTCTTTTTATTTTAATGTTTGTTTGTCATTTCAAAATTAAATTTCTATAATTACTGTAAGAAAATAAGTTACTTATAGAATGATATGCCGTCCTTTGCCATCCGGATGTCTCACTATTCTTCCCGCACTATTTCACTGAACATCAAGTAATTTTATTCTATTCCTCTTAGGAATTTATCTGGCGAAATACAAAGCCAGATTGACGTACTCGCAGTGGCTAGCAGTTGTTTTAAACTACTAATTTTCGCCCGAGGAGAAGTTTTACCGCTAGTGATCAGGTTTCATAGTCATTGATCTGCCGCCTTCCCTTTTGGCAGAGACTCACATCCGTCCGAGCGGGGTATGTGACTGCACTGACTATGTGAAGCGTGTTCCGCGGGTAGAGTAGAGCGTATTCGCGGTCGCGGTACAGTGTAGAGTGTGTGCAGGCATGGTTCTACATCACGTGGGTGGTGTTCGTGGCGGGCAGCGTGAGCGCCGTCGCCAGCGCCGCCTACCTCGCCAGCTCCGCCGCGCTCTGGTACTGCTTCCTGCGCTCCTGGCGCTCCGACCCCGGCATCATCCGCGCCACCACGCAGGACAAGTACCAGGTAAGCGCACTACAACGCCCAACTCTGACGTTTTACTAAAATACGACGATGACGTTAATAAAGAAGTGGAGGAACCAAAGTGAAACAACGGTCGTTGTCAGATGGAACCCGACCGACAACGTTTGAGTATTTTTATACGTGTAGCTGGCGGTGGCGTTTCGAGCGTCAGAACGAGCAATAATGCGTTTGTCCTATCCGTTCACAGACTATAATCGAGCTATCCGAGGAGAGTAACGGCGGGGGCGGGGCGGGGCCGGGGGTGGGGGCCGGGTTCTCGGGGGCGCGGTTCTGCTCGTCGTGCCTCGTGCGGCGGCCGCTGCGCTCGAAGCACTGCTCGGTGTGCAACCGGTGCGTGGCGCGGTTCGACCACCACTGCCCGTGGGTCGGCAATTGCATCGGCGAGAACAACCACCGGCACTTCGTTGCGTTCCTCTTCTGCTTGATGGGCATGTGCGCGTTCACCTTGTGGGGCTGCGTGCAGTACTTCGTGGCGCAGTGCGGCGGCAGCGGCGCATGGCCCGCATGGCCGAGCTGCAGCGCTTGGGTCGCGTGGGTATCGCTGAACGCGCTCTTCCACCTGGTGTGGGTGGCAGTGCTGAGCGCGTGCCAGCTGTACCTGGCGGTGTGGCTCGGCGTCACCACCAATGAGCAGCTGAATCGCGCGCGCTACGAACACTTCCGCGCGCGCGCCGGGCGCTCGCCGTTCTCGCGCGGCCCGCTGCGCAACGCGGCCGACTTCTTCCGCTGCACCCTGTGCGGCCTCCTCCCCGCTACTCCGACACCCAACACCGACCACTGCGTGTAGCGCGCTACACTGTTCAACGAGACGGTCTCTAGGTGAATGCGTCACCCGTGGCTTCGCTTCGCGTACTTTCCACCGCGCTCGTTTACGGGACGATGTGATGTTTTAAATCTTCTCCCGTTTTTGCGTTGTTGTGAGGAAACGCCTCGGACAGAAGAGGGAGGTAGGGCGTGTCCGCAGACGATGCCCTCCAATTGGGCCGCATTCGCAGATTGTTAGTGCAGATAGAGCGAAACTTAGAGGTGTGATACCGCTAGAGAGATATCGCCGAACGAGTGCCGTAGTGGCGTGTCTGATCGGTTTGTATAGCGAGAGCAAACGTGACAATCGACAGAACGGAGATTTATGCAAAACGACATACGATTTGGTGAACGATCGCCCGCGCCCCGCGGCTTTGCTTGTGACGACTGCGGTTTTCCCGTTACCGTATCTATATTTTAAGTTTGTCAAAGTTACATATCTGTTCGAAATTTCAATAAAATCAAACTAGTAGTTTCGGAAATTAGCCCAAACAAACATCCTTAACACAAGATTTTTATATATGTAGATATAGATATCTATATACAGTTGAGCTATTTAGATGGGTCATTAAGGGCGAGTTATAAACTAAAAATGATGCAAAGATTCTTAGGAGCCATGTTATCGATTATATTTTATTTTACAAGGATAACCAATAGCTGCTTATATAAATACTAGCCTGGTTTCTTTAATAGTTTGAGTAATGTTTCAAAAGTGTTTAACGTAAAACTTACGCGTTGTCGATCATAATTGACAATTGTTTCGGTTTATTCTAGAAGCCTTCATCAGGACCTTTAATGCGGTGCGTTCGTCGAAACGTTTCGTCTCGCACTGAACCCGTTTTAAATAGAATTTGTAATGAGCGTGACTTTTAACACTATTTAATTGAAAAAAAAAAAACAACTTTTTATTAGTGTAGTGATCCCATGATTATACACTCTTGAAAAAAAACCCGGGCACCTAAGCAACAAAGCAAATTTATCGTGACTATTAGTTTGTCATATAGTTTTAAGTAGTCTTATCCTTAAAATTTTGTACATTAATTAGCCAGGAATAGTTTTCATCAATTTTAGCATAACATTTTGGTTAAATTAATTAGAAAAAATGTTAAAGCTCAGAGCGCTAGTTGTGAACCTGCTCCCAAAGTAAAAATGAAACTATTTTTTCTTATCTTTTTTCTTAAGTAAATAAAAAGTAGTTATCTACTTTTATATGTTTAGTATCGATTGTGACCCCCTCTTGTTGCAACCAGGGCTTGCATTCGTATGGAAATGCTAGCTAGTATATCTCTTATTATTGTGGAATACGTTCTCTACTCGCGGTGATCACATTCTTTAGATCTCTGATGGTCTACGGTGCATTGATCTCACTCGCCGCTTCAGAACGTCTTAGATAGGTTCTATGGGATTGAGGTCAGGACTTCGAGTTGGTCAATCCAAACCACGAATTCCACCTCTAGCATATACGCTTCCACACGCCAGACCAGCTCATGCAGGCTATCGAAAGCAATGTAAAAGGTCCACATTCTATTTCGAAATGATCGTGAAAATTGAAAAGATTGCGATCTGTCTTAGGAACTAATTATTACAATAACTAACTCGCACAATTCGTAAAAATATAACGAATTTGACGATCGGTACTTGCACTACCGGTCATATTTAATGAAAAAACTTACATTATACTTTGTATTTCGATGTCGATCGTCCAGGTCATAAGTAGTAAATTACTATGAAACATGATACAATGCGTTGTATTTCACACCTTTTAGTTGAATTGAGATAGCTCAGCGGTGGGAGCGTCGGCCGTCAAACTGACGGACGCTGGTTCGATTCCCAACAACGGCTTGAACTTTCGGTGAAGCTAACATAGTAATCAAATTCCCAGAATTGTGGTAGAGTACTTACGAGTACTCGCCTGGCTAGCTGCCACCCTCAAGTCTGGAAACTGTCACCGAACATACGTGTTCAGGTAGCATTCCTTGAGAGCCAGTAAGTATTCTAGATCTAGCGTTATAACATCAACGTCACTGAATATCAAGTGACATAGTGGTCAAACGCTAGTTGTATACAACATAAAAAATAAGGTTTAATACTTACCAGTACTTACTGAGTACTGACCCATCTAAATGGCCCATCCCTACATACTGAACCACGTTATACTTTATACAAATACTGTGGTTGGTTAGTTTTATTAAGAAGCTTGTAACAAAGGCGAGTCAGGGTTGTAGCAGACTAGCGAGAATGAAACGATAGTTATTTATTTATAATATAGCAAAAGAAAGTAAGTATTGTATAGTTACACAATTGTTTTAAAGATTATTATTTTAATGTAGGTATGCTATTTAACATGTCGCCTTAATGAGTACACCATCTATACCTAATATATGTAGAAATGCCGTTAGCGGGAATGGGTTCAACGGGACATGATCTTTGAAGCAAATATGTATGGTGGAGAGGTATTCGTGCTCTGCACAGGCACGAGCACGAGCACGGAACCCTAGTATGGAGGCACGTTGTCTTCCCGCACCTACATTAAGTCATATCAATTAGGTATATTAATGAGCAATAACTTGTGTGCCCAGTCAATGCAATAATGTATAGCGTAAGTAAGCTTTACATATCGAATGGCGCCAACGGCCCAGGCCCGGGGTGTGAGAGAGGGGGAGGGGGGTTACCCCGCACCTGCTAATATTACATTACGATGTGACTACTTTTATTTGGTACCTGATGAGTGAGACAACGGCGCCACACGACTGGCGCTGGCGGCGACGCTTTGCGCTCGCTTTGTACGTGTTACAATTGTAATGATAAATATTTACAGTATTTTGTTGCTCCATCGCTTTTTTAACGATACGAGAACTAAGTAAGGTTTGGACGATATAGCTATACTTGGCATTGTCGCCGTTGTATTGTGCTGTATAATATACTTTTTAGCTATGTTTTCTAGTTGATAGAATATTTAAGAGATAGCAGTAGGTACATTTATAATATAATACTCTATAATAGTCTAATATATATATGTCACTAATAACGAACCTTTTTGGGTTTAATTATATATTTTCTATATATCGATACGCAGGTGTCGTTGCACTGGGGTTATTTATTCAATAAATGCCTAGAAGACACCGCCAGCCGACGATAGCTTCCGCGGACACCCATCCCTGGGCTCCGACCTGTAGGCCTAGGCAAAGTACCATTCTACGAGCGGTAGCGCTGAGAGAAAACTTCAAAAATGTATGAGATCTACACTTTAAAGCGATATATCACGTGATAAATGAAAGCGAATAGAAAATTGTTAGACAATGTACAATACGCAAAACGAAACGTTTCTATTCTCCCAAGCGTCGAATCCATACAAATACCGTATTGTCATACGATAACGCCAGCAGTAAAGCGGAAACAGTTAGATAAAGAGAATCGCTATGAAGCGACGCATCTTGTCTTGACTCTAGGCCCACTGCTCTTTGGCTGATCGCGCGGTATGCTGAGGCTTTACCTCGTTTAAACATCACAATCAAAAATGTTTGCGATGCCTGATATCTAAGCTATTTATTATATCACGAAAAGTGTAGCGACACTTTTAGCAATATTGTTCAAATGGAGGCAGCGTTAATGTCGCGCCCGCACCGGGCCGGAATTTAGTGATATGTTTTAAACCGTTATGACTCCTTGTGATTTTAATTGTATGTCGTATCGTATTATTGTATATAACAGCGTAGGTATTATATTATAGTAATTATGCATCGACTATGTAAAGTAATATTGTGCGCATGTACCTACTATATGCGGCGGTCGCCAGTTCATACAGCCGGTTCGGAGTTCCGCGGGCCCATACTCTGGACTGTCCTTGCGCCTCCGCCCGCGCCACTCTGAACTATGAACTCGCGAGCGTCGATGTTGTACGAACAAATGAAACCAAATTGCATTTGCATTATTTAACTAATAAATATTATATTGTACTATACCTTTGTATTGTTTTCCACTTCCATCTGATAAATACGTACAAGAAATTTAACAGACAACTCTTGTATTACAGCCGGAGGTGCTGTACTACTACACTGCTGCTTCCTTAGCAGCAGTGGACAGTCTATTTTATCTAGGACGATGTTATGCGATAACGCGTCTAAAGCCTCTTCTTTTTAACCTACTTCAAAAAATAAGAGGAGAATGAGGTTCTCAATTAGAATCGTATGTTTTTTTAATGTTTGTTACCGCATAACAACTGGGTGAACGGATGTTGATGATTCTTGATGATTTTTTTATTTCAAAGCTAGTGCTTTCCGTGTGTCTCATTTAAATTTCATTGAAATCGGTCAAGCGGTTTTTGAGTTACACTGCAATAACTGATACGTCGCATAAGTCGATGATATTATAGTTGTAGGTGGAGAAATTGGTGAACATACACAATGACAATTGATCCCGTGAGTAGAGAAGGTCACAGAAAAGGGTGAAAAAAAAAAATACACAAAAATGGAACCGACTTCAACATTCAAAAGTGTGAAATAACTTGCCGAAGTCGGCACCATGCTAACAATATTTTGATAATAGTTACTTTTGAATTATCATGGTACCGACTTCAACAAGTTATTTCATACTTTTGAGTTGAAGTCGGTTCCAATTTTTTCGGATTTTTGTTTATTAATTAGGATGTTATAATGGATCTAGGTGGTGGCGACGAAACTCGTCGTAATCAAAGTCAAAGCAATTTTCCCTATATTTTACAAACTGCCGATTATTTTTTTTGTAGTATCAGCAATACTTATAATTGTGATGTGCACAGACACTCGCTCTTGTGTGCATAACTGCAGGTACCGCAAGCAAGCTTATCGTTATTTGGACATTTGCTCTCAAGGACTGCTGCCTGAACAGACTACGTGCTTGGTGACAGTTTTTCAAACTTGAGGGTGGTAGCTAGCCAGGCGGGTACTCGAAAGTACCCTACCACCATGCTGGGTATTTGATAAGGGTGATACCTTCACCGGAAGCTCAAGCTGTCGTTGGGGATTGAACCAGTGTCCGTCAGTTTGATAGCCGACGCTCCCCCCGCTGAGCTGTCATCGCTTGTCTTCGGTTACATGTTTTCAAACTTCGGGTGGTAGCTGGCCAGTCGGATACTAGCAAGTGCCGTGTAATTACGATGTTGTGGATTTTATCATCATCTTCACACCAATTTACCGTAAACTTGAGCCTTACAACGATCTTTCGATCTGGTAACCGTATGATAGGCGGACAAAACTCAGCGGATCCGTGTTGTACAACTCTCGCTTTGGTGGGAGTGAATGTAACGAATAGGTTTGACTAGTGATGCAATAAAACACCAATATTCGTAACATGATGGATAAATTTATTGATCGAGAAATCAAAACGGTAAGGACGCACGGCTGCATACCGCCTGACGCTGACGAGTCCCGTCCGACACTGACGAGTCCCGTCCGACACTGACGAGTCCCGTGCCACACCCGACCTACAGTCGTGAGTCAGATACTATGCGGTCTTTTCTTGGATCTTATACATTTATTATATATTTATATTATACAAATTTTTCAAGAATTTATTTACACAACAGTTTGTAGAGGTCTAAGTTAATTATGTACGATAATTAAATTATTTATTTACATAATGTACAAGTTGACTGGTGGATTCTACAAGGTAATATAATACAGACAAACACCCACAAAAACTTTATTAAGGCTGGAATGCATACAACAATGGTCTTTAAATGTTCCAGAAACCGATCCCTGTTGCTTACCCCCGTCGATGAGAGGATACCTTAATTATAGCAGGTATTCGTGTAGAGTAGGGAGACTATAAAAACATCTGAGTCGACTGTCGCTTACGCGCGTTACGAGGACGTCGATTGCAAGGAGCCTTACAAGCATTCAAACCTCATAAGTAATAAAAAGTTTGTGGCGTCCTTGTTTAATTATCTTGATTAATTTGACATTAAATTATATTTTTCTTTACAGAACGATACCTCGAAATTTCGCGTGTTACAAACTCGCGGAGTTCGTGATGTAAACGACTATTAATGAACTGATAAAAAACACTCGATTTCAATTCGATCAGTTTCCCTAGGAATCAAAGAGTCCAAAAGCATGTTTATTCTTAGTATAGCATGCTTGCTATTTGTGATCCCGAGACACAGTCGAGCACTAACATTCCCAATGCCATATATCAGCAATCTGGACGGCGCGGGGTGGTTAGAAGTGTGCGCGTGCGTGTCCATTCCAGCGCTCGACGCCCGACGTACTCGTGACCTCTGTGAGCGGCGCCGGGTAGTACACCGCGGTGGCGGGAGCGGGGGTGCGTGAAGAGGGGCGCCGCGCCCCCGTTCCTGCAACCCCCAGACGCCCCGTCCGCCCCTCGGAGCGGCGCAGCGTGCCGTTGCGCGCCATGCGCATGGAGACGCGCTCGCCACACGACGCGAACGAGTCATCCCGCGTGTGCTCGGGCGAGTCGCGCCGCCGCAACGCTGCAGCGCAGAACATCTTTAGGAACACACGCTTGAACTTCTCGCCGAAAATCACGTAGATCACAAAGTTGACGCTGCTGTTGATCGTGACGAGCAAGTTGCTCGTTTTGACGAGCGGGTCGAGATGCTCCAGCTCGTCACCGAGGAACACTTCGAAGGAGTTGGTGACGAGCGGCAGCAGATTGCAGAGGAAGAAGACGAGCACCACTACCAGGAGCATGGTGGCGAGGGAGAGTTCGCGGCGCTGCACACGCGACAGCCGCGCGCGCTCTGCCTGCGCGCGCCGCACCTGCCGCACGATGCACGCGTTTAGCGCCGCCAGCGCCGAGAACGGCACTATGTACATCACGATCATGTACAGCGAGTGGATGTACACCACTATGTAAGACTCCGTGCGGAACTCCAAGTCGGCCGTCACGCAGTAGACGGGCTCGCCGTCCGCCTCGCGCACCACCACCTCAGCCTCAAAGAACTTGGGCGCGTTGTACGCGAGAGCGAACGCAGCCGTGCCGAGCACATACCAGCGTGCGCGGGAGGACGTGCAGAGTGCCTTGGCGCGGAACGGGTGGCACACGGCCACCCATCGCTCCACCGTCACGATGAGCGTCAGGTACACGGACATGGTCTGCGCCGCGTTGGCGATGGGGTACGCGTACGGTGTGATGTGCGGACAGATGTGGTAGTAGTAGTAGCGCAGGAGCCCCGTGTACGGGAAGATGGCGGTGAGTCCGAACAGCAGCACCGAAGTGAGAATGAGCACGGTGTCACAGGCCGCTAGCCCCACCAGCAGGCAGTTGATGGAGGAGCGCATCTGCGGCCGTGACAGGACCACCACGGACAGTGCGTTCCCGAGTAGCCCGCCGGCACCGATCGCGTTCAGCAGCACGCCGTGCACTACGAACCGGAACAGCTTGTCGGCCGCCTCCACGCCCACGTCCGATTCACAGCCGAGCGGCGCGAAGCTCGTCGCATCTGCGTCTGACACGTTAGCGCTCATGCTCGCCTCGCCCTCGCGCTCCCCCGCCTCCGCATCCTCACCCCCTCTCCGCCCCACCAGGCGATCGCGCCCTGCTGCACTCTGCCCCCGCACGCGCACTTGCCGCCAGCGCCACCATCTGCAGAAAAAGAACATCGTATGTTAAATAAGGAATTGAACATGTGAACTGCGCCTCTATGTACAAAGACATTATGTATTTCGTCGTTATTATTTAGTTATTTAATGGAAAACAAACAGCTCAACGATACAGTCGACAGTATCCTCATGTAAAACTGTACAGTCCAGTTACATACATAATCATAAGTTTAGAAGAAAGTTAATAAAGTATGTATACGTAAAAAAAAGTGGTCAAACGCAAGCTTATTGCGTTTGATATGACAATAATCTTTAAAAAAAAAAAAAACATAACCCTTTTTTATGAATATTTATTTTAACCCTAATTAAAATAAATATTAATATTCTATCTATTTATTTATAGGCAAATTAATCCAGCAACAAGAGGTTGCGAAATTATCAATTATTTAAAGAATGCGGTAATAGAATTGCACTCTGGGAGTGCAGAGATCGGCAGAAGTAAAAAATATTTTGGAATGGTTAGGGAATAATTTCGCACGAATTGCTTTATTTATCAGTATAAACGTACTATCATTTATGTGGTAAAATACAATATTCATTTATTGCGCTATCGTACACAAACATGACAATAGGTATTTCGATTTATTGATTTTATGTACCTACACATAGTATTAAAATGATGTCGTTTTTTTAAAAACAATGAAACCTTTCCTCTTTCTACTATCGGCGTGTTGATAACCCAACTCAATTATACTTTTAACAAAACGACTTCATCAAATAAAACTATCAATAAACGAAAATGTTTTGTATTAGTAACACTTTTAAGTTTAAATTTCAACGGCGGTCTACTCTCCTTCCGTCTTACGAATTCGATGACGTCACGTCCTGCCGTCCTAACGTTCTGATGCGAGGTGTCTTGACGTGAGTTTACCATTTTTTCCCCATTTTTTACAAAAGTGCACAACGCTGCTCAAGAAGTTTTCACTTCAAAAATGTTATACCTCACATTTTAAAAAATCAACATGCACAGTGTAATGAGAATTGAATATAATACAAACTCTGATTAAGTAAGAGTTTTGTCTATAATTCCACATGAAGATTTAAGTTGCTTCGTCTAGTACGGTAAGGTAACCTGCAATTTAATTCATGATATTAGATCGTAGCAGTCCAATCTAACGAGAAAAAAAAACAAATAATAGAACCGACTTCAACACTCAAGTGTGAAATAACTGGTTGAAGTCGGCACCATGATAGTGCAAAAGTAACTATCATCAAAATATTGTGTCATGGTGCCGACCTCGACAAGTTGACACTTTTGAGTGTTGAAGTCGGTTCTATTTTTGACCGACTTTAGAAAAAGGAGGAGGATTGCTACTCACGGTAGCAATTGTCATTGTGTATGTTCAGCGATATCTTCACCCGTAACTATAATGTCGTCGACTTTTCAGTTATTAGAGTGTAACTCAAAAATCAGTTCTCCGATTTCGATGAAATTTAAATGGTACCACACGGGAAGAACCAGCTTTTTAATAAAAAAAAATAATCGAATTGATTCACCTAGTTGAAAGTTCTAAGGTAACAAACATAAAAAAACATACAGGTTGAATTGAGAAACTGCTCCTTTTTTGAAGTCGGTTAATAATGTTTAATGTGATTAATGATTTCAAAATATATGGATAATCGATCACACAAGTAGATGCTATTATCAATTTTTTGATTTGTAAAATAGGTAAAGCAGTCGCCCCCCCCCCCCCCCCCCTGTGGTTTGTCGCAAACCTACACAATTATTTATTTAGAAATCTACACAATTCTTTATTTAGATAGTTTTTGAAGAGATTTAGGAGTCACTGGTGACGCTGCCTGCTCTCACGTAATCTAGCCTTACACAAATTATGTTCCTAATTGATTGTAATTGTAAATCCACAAAACTAGAAATAACCTAGCGTGTATATTATTAAAAAAACATAGGCGTGAGAGTGCAGACCTATGTGTACTCTATAGAATCATGAATGGCATACTAAGTGAGGAGTTACTTATGCATATTAATCTCATCTCTCGTGTTAATCGTCGCCACCCTAAACTTTTTAGTATTCCACCTACCACCAATAATGTATCGGCTAATAATCCACTCCACCGTATGTGCCAGTCTTATTACAGTACAGTACTGCACAGAACTCGATATTTTTCATCAAAGCTTTAGTAACTTAAAGATTGTCTCCGTAAACTTATTAAATAGCTAGATTGGCGTTAAAATTATGAATGTTTTATAACTTATGAATGCTGTGTACAATGTTTGAGTTAGCAAATTTACCATGTAATCGTTTCATTATTTTTCTTATGTAAGTTGAAGTTTGTTAATTGTTTTTGTACCTTAATAAATAAATAATTAAATAGCATGCAGACAAATTGACATTTTCTTGTAGTTTGAATGACAAAGCTTAGCCAATAAGCATTACATTAAATCGTAAACACATTTTCAGGATTATATTCCAAAACGTATTGAATTTCCAAGTAGAACTCTCTAATACGTCTCCGAGTACTCCAAGTTAAGCTTTAACTTGCATATCTCCTCCTTAAGTGAAGAACCGTGACTAGTCAGTGCCTCGTTATTTTTCGTCAGATCCATCCGTCTGGTTAGTTACGAACTCCACTGCTTCAGTGAGAAGTTACTGAGAAGAGATCTGCTGTACGCTGTTTGTTTGTTTGACTCCCTAGATATGACCGACGGGTATTTCAAAATTTTTCCGGATACTTCCTGAAAATTTGTATCAAATTAGGCCTAAGGAATGCATTCTCTAAGAAGTAGGCCTTCAATTATTCTTTTTAAGGGGATTCAGCTGGTGCCCGCAAGTCATTGTCAAGACCTAATCGGGGTGTCGGAGTTATCGACCTGTTCTTTATTACTCTTTGATCGAGTAGTCTTGTCTTTGATACACCCTTAGTCTGTCAAGCTCTACGTCATAAGATTTCAATGACAATAGAGTGTCAGCTGAGAGCGGAACTCAGCGGAGATCTACAATGGTAGAGTAATAAAATACAGTGGTCGTAGGCGATGCGTGCCATATTAGTAGTGATCGGTATGTGGCAAGTGTGGGGGGCGATAGCAGGCCACAACGGCAGTCGGTACGCGTTCTTCCGCACCATGGGGGCGGGCGCGGGCGGCGCTAGCACGCGGCGCATGTTCGGCGGCGGCGCGGCGCCCCTGGAGTCGTGGGGCGCGGTGTGCGCGCTACTCGACCGGTACTGGGCGCCGCGGTGTTCGGCCGCCGTGGTAGCGCCGCGGTGGGCACTCACCGCCGCGCACTGCGTCACGCCGCGCATCGCCTACGTCAAGTACAACGCGCGCCACCCGACTACGCCCGAGGGGGAGTTCGCGCCCGTGCACTACCTCTACAGGCACCCCGGGTGAGTGCCGCACTTCACGCTACATAATCGTCGAACCAAACCGTCGCAGACACTACGCACTATCGTAGTCATAGTAAATGCTTTAGCAATATATACTTTTCATGGAATATCTTTTACAATAACATCGTTCGAGCTCATTAGTAAATTGGATAGGAGAATCGTCCTTATGTATGGCGGAGGTGAGCGGTGGTGTTATGTTGGCTGGCGGTGCGTGCGCAGGTACCGCGTGGTGGAGGAGGACGAAGGCCACGGGATGGATGTGACGCTGCTGCACCACGACGTGGGGCTGGTGCGCACGCGCTCTGATATGGTGCTCGTGGCGCCGCCGCCGCTGCACCGCTCGCTGCCACCCATAGCTGCGATGGGCCTCTACCCGTCGGAGGATCTCAACGACGCGGAGGTCAACGTTAGTAATACTCGTAAACGCGTTCCCTACCTAACACGCTTACTCGAATTTTCACATTTCAAATTACAATTGAAATCTGATCCGTGTTGAAATCTAATCCAAATCCAATCTAACCCAACCGTGCATAGATTCTCCAATCCTTCGAACTCTCATATGACGGTGACCGGTACCACGTTATGCCGACAGGTCCCGTCTACGACAGACTGCGTTATGTTATCGTGATACAGGTTTGTCCCCCGCACCATCACAGCACGCTTAGGCACGCAGCGCCGACGGTGCGGGGCGGTCGGTACAGGTGCAGTGTGGTGTTGGCGGCAGGTGCTGGGATTCGGGCGCACGGAGGCAGGTGCGCAGGGCGAGGAGCTTTTCGAGGCGCGCTTGGTGGTAGCGCATTGCGGCCGCGCGGGGTGGCGGCACTGCGTGTGCGGAGCGGCGGCGCGCGGAGCTCCCTCGGCCGGCGTGTGCTCGGGGGACTCGGGCGGGCCCGTGGTGTACCGCGGCGCGCAGGTCGCCGTTACCTCCATGGGCCCCGTCGAGTGCGCTAGCGGGGGGCTCGCGCAGCCCCCCGCACCTTCCACCAGCGTCTTCACGGCGCTGCACCGCTACGCGTCGCTCGTCAACGCGACTATCTACGACACGGAGGCAGTGCTGCAGATGGAGCGTCTCTCCAGCGCTCCCCCCCTCCGCGCCCTCGGCGTCCCGCGTCACTTGGCCCTGCTTACGCTCTGGCTATGTCGACTTTGTATATGACACGGAGAAGCCAGAGATCGTTATTAAATACTTACTAATTTACGACGGAGCCGCTGGTGCCGCATCGGTCCTGTAACAATGAAACCGATATTGTACTTATGTGAAAAGGAATTGGAGAAAAGAGCGAGAAATATGTGACATTTGAAAATTTGTCTATATTTTTTTGTTTATAAGTTAGTTTTATAAGTTATTTAAAAAATTACCTAAATAAATGATATTGAATTAATATAAATGAATTAAGTCGAAACGACATTTCATTTATATTAATTCAAAAATAATACGATATATAAAACAACAGTTTTCCCGCGAACCACAAGCGAGTTATCGACTACCTACGTGTAAGCTCACGAGAATGTATAAAGTGAGCATCTTAGACGCCTAAATTTAATTCATTAATATGAATACCGTGTCCGTTTTTATATAAAACTATATTAAGGTTGGGTTTTAATAACATTAAAAACTTGAAAGGTACTTTACAAAAGGTGCATTTTTATTGAAGTTGTTGCATTAAATCGGTAAAAGGCTCCAAAGCTGCGAGCTTATTGTAGCGAAGCTACATTCGTAGGCTCGGGTCACGCTGCATCGCGCCGCTACGACGTAGAGCGCGTTACAGCAACGTCTACACGTAGCCGTTGCCTCCGCCTCATAACCAGACAGCCTTCGCTGTCGGTGGCCTGAGAATGGTCCCGTCATGTAGTATGGTTTATGTTGTGATACTATCATGAAACTAGAGATGTGATTCGCCGCGAACTAAAATAGAAAAATCCTTACGCACCTTAAATGAAAATTATAGGCTATCCTACTTTGGTCAAATTACCAGTTGGCGTTACGAATCTAGAATTGTTAGTCATTCCCGACTAATTGATACGAGATATGAGGAAAGTGAGGAAATAGTAAAATTTTAGCAAGTGTTGCGGATTGGCTGCCTAATAGGAGTCACTGGAAACAAACCATCTACACCACCACAAAGACATCATAGTTATTACGAATTTCAGTCGGGAGGTTAGTATACTTTTTGTGCTGACGATACCACTTTTTTATTAAAAGCATAAGTATGACTGTAATGGAAATCTCTCTGTCCGAGAAGGAGGAGGCAAAACATTTCCACGTAATGACCAATTTCATAAATGATACAGAAAATTCTATGATAACTCTTCATCACTGATCTAATTGTTTTAAAAACATTACAAAATAAAAAGGAGAGAAAAGTATGCAAATATTATTATCGAACATGTATATAAAATAGAATTTATCATTTTTAGGCATCTACATTCACACATATGGAGTAACCTTATTGACATGATAACAAACCAACTTCATAGTTTCGCTTTTGTAAGAATATTGCGACGATGTGTTCCCTTGCCGTGGTGGTACCGGCCTAGAATAGTATTCCCCCATCTCATCCCGCGGGTAGCCGTAAGAGTCGGCAAAGGGTCACGTACCAGAAGGTGGGCAGCAGAGCCTTCTGAGGATCGGAAATCCTACCGCGCTCGCCAACCCGCCTGCCAAACGTGGCGAGTATTGGCAAATCCCTCCTATATGGGGAGGCATATGTCCAGCAGTGGATATCCTATGGCTGAGAAGAAGTGTTCCCTTGAATATGTTTATTACTACTGTTACTATCATGCTTATGTTGATTCTATTATTCGTTACGGAATAATTGGTTGGGGCAATGCTAAAGATAAAGTCAAAGAATATAAGGCACAGAAAAGATCTGTTAGTGCTCTATTCTTCATGAAGTGGACTGAGTCTTGTGCGCCAGCTCCGTTGGAGCTCTTTTAAAAAAAACTGAATTTAGAGGCACCTCTTACTTATATATGCATTCCAACACATTTAATGATCATTTTACATTTACCGAGACAAATAGTTTATAATATGTTATGTTGACATTTATATTTACATTTGCATATCTCATACGAAATTATGTACCCATATACATGCAAATAAAGTAATTTAACTTGTACTTGAAAGAAGTCGGTCATAAAAATGGTAATGCGGGTCTATCTGCAGGCTGAAAAGTGTGAATATCAGTAGTTAAAAACTTGCAAAAAAATCGTCACCTTAACATTTTCGAGCACGGTTGACTCTGTAAATTGAAGTAAATCGGTTAAGGGTAACGAGTAACATAATCGTACGAAATTCACAGACCGAAATAATGAGAGTCGTAAGTTGAATAAAGCTGCAGTGACTAGCATTTACACCCCACTCCGTACTTGTCATTCACTTTCACGTTTTCCCTATGGCTGAGCCTACATTAGCGGACAAAGATTCGTGTCGTGTTGGCGCGCTAAAAACATCGTGTACGGATACGCGATGTTCTTGGGTTGTGTTGTGCGACCGAGACGTAGGCTGTTCAAAATGGAGGAAGTAATGGTGTTGTTTTATACCTATGTCAGTAAATTAATGGCAAGCCAACTTCTTCTATTTATAAGTAGCGCCACCCGGTTTCACCCGCTACCTCAATTATCTCACGGGATCTATACTTTTCCGGGATAAAATTAGTCTATTATTCCAGGGTCTAACCTATCTCCATGCCAAATTTCATCAAAATTGGTACAGCCGTTTGAGCGTGAAGGAGTAACGACAATTTTTAAAATATCATCTTTATTTTCATCAATTAAGAAGTTGTTGTAAATGTTCCGCTCATTAGTGAAAGTTTGTTATCTATATAGCTTTTTACTTATGTCATAATCCGTGCTTCACCACACCCGACCCACCCCACGCACCAACTATTCTCTGTCACTACTTAGCTAATGAGCAACTGCGTACTCGCCGCCTCTGTCGAGAGTAATGAAAAAGGAAAAGAGCATTCGAAATATGTGCGATTTTACTTGTATACCTACTTATTACTACTAGATACTTTTGTAAATAGGTCACTATAAAAACTTTTCATAATAGCGGTTAAAGTATGAAATTGCCGTTGTATAGTCATAGAAAATTTGAATTGGCATAAAACCTACATGGTTTGAGATTTTCGAATGAAACTTCTTTCACATGATACTTATAAAGTTCATCTTTTAAAAATTGTTCAACATTAGATCTTTGACTTTCAATTGTTTTGTTTTATCCAGCTTAGTCGGAAAAGATGGATTCTTCAAAAATTCGAGTCATTTTTGAGTACGAGTTCCGACGTGGAACTAACACGGCAGATACGTCTCACACCTATATGTATGTATCTACCTATATCAGTGTTCTAGGATCTTTTGAGAAGGTAACAGAATGAATAAAATATAAGTAGTACGCGATGCGAGCGAAGCCGCGGGCGCGACCGCTAGTGAAGGACTAAATCTGGACTGCTAATGGTGTGCCACTATAGCTTAGTTGGCAAAAGTTGGAACTGTATTCAGTAGTCGTGGGTTGAGGTCAAAAGTAAGGTCGGTAGCCGAATTTCTTTACTCCAATAATTTGAACGTCAATTCTATAACCAGATTGTCACATAACCGATTTAGACAAAAGTGAAACAAAATGATTTGTGGAAGCATCGCAATTTTCATTTCAATCAGCTCAGCTTGCGCGTAAAATACGCTTTGTGTAATGTAAAGCGATCATCCGGCAGATCCGACCGGGGCTCAGGTGCGATTTATACGAGCGCGAGTTCGTTGTCGCCTCGCGCCCACGTTGCCGCCGCATCGCCTCATCTATCGCCTCATCGTCTCGTTGCCCCTTCACGTCATCGCCCCACGTGTCATCGCCTCGTCCCGCCTTGTGGCCTTATATAGAGCTAGTAGTAGAAAGGACGAAACCGGAGACCGTACAATATATCTCCATTATCTGTTTTATATAAGCTTGTCAATGTCAAGCCATATTTTAATTAATTACATAGTTAATGTAGTGGGTAAGGTGGATGAAAGAAAAGTGCATGTGACAGAGATGCGAATTTTGATAAAATAAGACAGGAGTGTTTGATACACTCCTGCCTTATTTTAGGCATTTTAGGAAACTTGAAAGTAGTACCAGTGAATGATAAGTTGAAAGGGGATTGGCTTGGTATGGGCATGTCATGAGGAGGGATGAAAAACATATTACAAAAAGAGTACTTAACATGAACCTGGATGGATATAGAGAGAAGGCCGAAAGAAGGCATAGATGGACTGTGTGAAGAATGCTATGTTTATGAAAGGTATTGTGAGCAGTGAAACAGAAGAGAATGGAAGAGTAAAACATGCTGGGCTGACCCCATCTAGTGTTAGATAAGGACAAGAAGAAGAAGAGATATAGTTACTTTAGTATGATCAAAGTGTCAAACCGATAGTTTATTGTAAAACAAATACATCTCTCTTGACAGTATTTGCTAAACTAAAATTAGGAACACATATTTTACCCATAATTCGGGACATTAATTTAGCTTATTCAGATTTTATCACAGAGAAACATGGACTGCACCGGCGGCGGACCGGCTTGAGTAGCCATACGTAGGGGTTCCCCTCTCAAAGTTTAAGTCCATGCGGTCTATGCGTGCTATAAAACTAGTTGTAGCCCATCTGCTCACCTGAATCTAGTCGTACCATTGACAAAAATGTCAAATTGTTTATTGTTTTGCTGAAGAAAGATCTCCGACGCCATGTTTCTATAAAATGGCGGTATCTTTAACATGTACGAATTTTTTTGCTTTTCCTTTTATACACCCTAAATCACGGTCGGTCTCTATCGTAAACAAAGTCAGTATAAGGAATACCAGAGCTAAATTAGAGAGATTGTGTAGGTCGGAGGGGGTAGATCCACTGAGATAGCGCGCCGGGCACGATGGCTGCGGGTAGCCCGATCCTGACCCTCGCACTTTGATATAACTAATAATTGGTATATACATGTAACATTAAAGACTAGTATTAAATCAGGATAATACTGCACACATCGCTATACACAGTGCGGAGGAATGAGAAGGGTTAAAATTCATGGCTTCGGACGCATTACCATCCATCATTTGATGCTTTGTAATCCCTCTGGCCGACTCAGATAACGGGCTCATATTTCAAATATAAACACACCTCGTACGTTTAATAGTATGAACGAGCTTATAAAATATACTAACTGAGCAATGTTGCTATTGCGTGGCTGCCTTTAAAATATATTATGATTATAACGAAAGAGATTTAAATTTAATTTTTTACAATCATTTTTTTTTGGTACCATAACGAAACTGCATAACAAATTGAATTATATTTACCTGCGACAATGAAGTAGCTTAGAGCGAAGATGACATGTCCTTCGGAAACATAAATATGTGAGTAATTTAAGGCAATTTTTTGATCAAAACTTTGTATTATTGATCAAAAAAATGCCCTTGCATTGCTTATGCAATGTTTACCAAATTTTACAAAATTATCTAGTTCGAATAAATACGTTTTTTGAACCGTAGCGAGACAACCAGTGTTGAAAAATATAAAACCATGGATTAATATTTTTAACTACGACTGACGAGGCAAAGTAGGTAGTTTAGTTGCCTTTTCACAGAAACCCAATCTGCCTTAACTATAGATAAAAAAACCGTCCATTACATGCGCGAGTGTCGGAGTTTATTTATTAGCTTTACAAAGAACTTGATTGTTCACGAAGGCGACTTTTCCTAAACAATTCGCGGAGATTACCTAAATTGAATCACTTATGTTACGACTAAGTAGAACAATTTCTCTTTTGAGCCAAAAAGTATAAGAAAATTAATCAGATTGTCGACGGTGGGTCTGAAGTTGTTTGATGTTTGTCGATCTGCCCTATAAAATATTATGATGAATTTAATCTCCGTAATTATTGTAAGTGCCTACTTAGCTTGAAATGTCAAGAGCAGAGAAAAAGTCAAAATACTATGATAATGCTGTGGGGTTCCGGCCTAGAATTGTATCCCCCAACTTTACCCGTGGGTGCCGTACCCGTAGAGTCGGCTAAGGCATAAAATCTTTTGCGGATAAAATCAACATACTGCGCTCGCCAACCCGCCTGCCTAGCGTGGCGAGGATTGGTAAAAAAACAGCCCTTCAAAAACGACCTGCGGAGGCCAGCAGTAGTTATTCTATGGCTGAGATAATGTTGATGATGATAACTATAAAAATAACTAGTGGACATTTTGTATTTGGTAACAGAAAGGCTGGAAATAAGGTACTAAACGCTTACATAGAAGTATCTTTTGAATTCGAAAAAAAATTGTGACTTATTTGGAAAATGCAATAATTTCGTTTATGTGAACGCTATCACTGATTAATCTAGATATTTTTAAAATAATTTTCTTCCGCAATTTAAAAGATATTGGGTGTCAGCTTATCTATTGCACTGCGTTTTGCTAATTCTGTGCTGTTAGTTACACCATTTTTAACCGACTTCAAAAAAGGAGGAGGTTCTCAATTCAACCTTTGTTTCTTTTTTTATTTATGTTTGTCACTTGCCACAACTTTCGACTGGGTTAATAGATTTTGATGAAACTTTTTTTCTTTTAAATTGAAAGCTGGTGCTTCCCGTGTGGTCCCATTTAAATTTCATCAAAATAGGTCAAGTGTTTTTTGAGTTACACACCAATAACTGAAAAGTGTACGTCTACTTGGAAAACTTCCTAATTGAGGGTGAAGAAATCGGTGAAAATACACAATGACACTTGATCACGTGAGTATCAAAGGAAATGGAAGAGGGGAACAAAATACCAAAAAAATGGAACCGACTTCAACACTCAAAAGTGTGAAATAATTTGGCGAAGTCAGTTCCATTTTTTGGTAAAAATTTGTGAGAGTTCTATCATCGTGTAAAATGATTGATTTTAACTAGAGTAATCTGAAAATGAATTAAGAATTCAGTAAGCCTTTCCCATTATGACGTAACCAAACGAAGTTTCGACTCCAACTACTGGAGAACTGGGGGCGGTTATTCTTTGTGATCCCAACACGAAAGAGAAGTAATTCGGCGCTAATTAAGCAATCAATATCCGCG
The DNA here is from genome assembly GCA_934044485.1 of Apeira syringaria. Lineage (NCBI taxonomy): Eukaryota > Metazoa > Arthropoda > Insecta > Lepidoptera > Geometridae > Apeira > Apeira syringaria. Next base: position 11,850,949 of record OW203662.1, on the reverse strand, counting down.
GGCGAGTAGAAATCTTCATAAGCTAACGGAAGGTTACGCAGGTGTTGAAGCTCGGTCGTATTTACAAAGCGTTAGGTATTTCCTCGGAGATAGTATCGATAACCCGTGCGTTGATCGTATAGCTAAACCGCGCGTCTAAGCGGGAATGTATGTATAGTAAACTTAGCGAAATAATAGGTTTTTGCCTATCCCCTATTTCGTCGAAGGTACGTACGAAGTATGTAATTTTAAGCGAGCACAACATGTTTTTGTGACAAAGTTACTAATTGAACCACAATCAAGGATAGTCTCAATGACAAACTATTTTTTTTTTTTTTTCTCAGCCATGTGCGTCCACTGCTGGACGTATGCCTCCCCCATATAGAGGGGATTTGCCAATACTCGCCACGCTTGGCAGGCGGGTTGGCGAGCGCAGTATGACTTCCGATCCTCAGAAGGCGCTGCTGCCCACCTTCTGGTACGTGATCCCTTAGCCGACTCTTACGGCACCCACGGGAAGAGATGGGGGAGTACTATTCTAGGCCGGTACCACCACGGCCATGGTGATGGCCAATGACAAACTATATATGATGCTAAGTTTCATTTTATAGCGTTCCACGTGCATCGTTATATACATAAACAACGTTACTAGGCAGAAGTATTGTTGAATTCGGCAAGTTTTTTGTATAAGCGAATGCAGCATTATCGTGCAAAAAATGCGGTGTCAGATACACGGAAAAAATGTAGTTAAGACTTTAATATAAGTAATAAAGTAGTAAAATAAGTTATTTAGTTATACCTAAACTATTCAGTATTGAGTATTTGAGATACAAATTGATTTTTTTAGTGTTAGATAAATCATCGTTGTCACGTATAAGCGTAGTAAAATGTTCTTAAAATAAAACCCAATCCCATTTCTGTGGAGAGCCTCAAGTGATACTAATTCTTAAGCAGGCAGTTTTCCATTTAAAGCATTGAAATTGTTAAAGCCATGGATGGTGCATTTATAAGCGTTATGAATAGCGTATTGTGTCGATAAACATGCGAATTATATGTGAGTCGTAGGTAGGTAGGTCTCTAAAATACAAATTAGCGAGTGAATGTATGTATATGAATATTGAAATACGATAGATAGAAGCAATATAATAAAGGATATGACTAAAAATTTATTTGTATTCTATTACTATGAAAATAAGGTACGAAAATCTAATCCAGCAGTTTCTTCGATTGGCTGGTATAAATCCACCTCCTCAAATTAATTAAAATGGTATAATTACTACTTTTATGTTTTATTGTAGTTTTGTTGATATAACACGGATTTTCTTGTAGCATATCACTTCTAAACACAGGTTGCTTTTTAGCGAGCAGAGCAGACGTTGATTTGTCGACCTTCACTTTTTGACTGATAAAACGTTGCCTCTTCAGGGGAGAGTCATCTCGAAGTATCACGACATCCGATGAATATCTCGGACGACGTGCCTCGTAAGATTAGGCTCTGTAGAGTCCAGATAACTGGACGATATGAACCCAGCGTTTTCATTTCACGAACTCACATTAATCTCCGAATACCACCTGGATTAGAGTGTTGTAAGTATAACAGCGCGAGTTTACGTAATAACGTTTTAGTGCGAGTGATAGTTACAAAATGCTCGAGGGTGATTTAAACATCTTATAACAGCACTCGTATTATGTTGTTCATTTGTACAATTATTACGATTTATTAATTATTAGCAAACATGGTGAATTCAACTGAGAAGAAACCAATGAATATTCGAACGAATACCCGTTCAGTAACTTGCACGGCTTGGTGGTGTTTTCGGTAATGTCCCGATACTTCAAATTTGCAGGTGACACCACCTACTTTTATTTGCAGCTACTAGGTAAAGTTAAATGATTAAGGAGCGTGCTATCAAAAAAGGAGTACAAATTGTTTTTGCGTTCGGTGCTTTACTCGGCTGTCCGCTGTCCGACAGTGATGGAGTGGTGCGACGCGGACGCGACGACACGCGCCGACCGCAGCCGCAACACCCCCCCCCCATCCCGCCCCCTTACTCGTCAGAACGTAGGCTTTAATGAAAATGGACGTGTACGCGTCCGCCAGCACTCATCTGCATACTCTGCATCCACGCTAATGACATCCATCGACGGTGGTGTCATCTGTTGCAGCGCGGCCTTCATAATAATTACGACATGCTAAGTTTACAAGGAAAAAAATATGAAAATTAAACGACAAGGATGATGCAATAAAACAGGTACAAGTTTCGCGGACCGAGCCTTTGCTCCCGGGAAAACACATTCATTTGGAAAAGTAGAATTTAACGCTAATATAGAGGGAAATTATTTTTAGTTATGTTAAAACCCGTCCGCGTCATCTATTTTGCTGACGGGATTCGTATATATGTATCATCAAAGTTGAAAAATATTAGCCCATATGCGTTTAGGTATGTACTACGAATCTGACTGAATACAAGATAAGTCCTCGTTGTTTCAATATTTACTACATTTGTGACGTCATAATGAGCGACCACTTGACTGCAGCAGCGGCGCGGCGCGTCCGGCCGGTCTTACGAAACTGATTTAGACAGTGCAGGCGGGGCATCACGTGAGTCAATTCTATACGTATAATCAACTAGCGGCCCGCTCCGGCTTCGCACTGGAATAAAATATATAGCCTATGTCATTAATGGATATTATTATACACATAAACCTTCCTCTTCAATCACTCTATCTATTTAAAAAACCGCATCAAAATCCGTTGCGTAGTTTTAAAGATTTAAGCATACGTAGGGATACAGGGACAGAGAAAGCGACTTTGTTTTATACATGTAGTGAAGTGATGCTAACGAGCTGCATTATAGCTGGAATTGACAGCTTCCTTGCTAATACCAGTTACACTGGGATAAAGGTGTCTCAGTTGAATGACTCGCCATAAATGGGTACACTGACATCACTACTCTTCTTTGCAGATAATATCTGCAAAAGTTATATATTTTATATCATTAATCGATTACTTCGTGTACGTTACCAAACCAGCGATAAATTCGATTGTTCAGAGATTTAATTATTTGGCACCTAATATTAAATAATTCAATAGGGTTCAAAACAATTAACAATCATAAATAAGTAGACACTTAAATTCGCTTATTGAGTCCCCCTGTTCTTGATTATAACATTTTCTGAAATTTTCTATGAAAGCGTTAGCGTATATGATTAGAAAAAAATAATTTAATTCTGAGACGGCTTAAACCAGAAAGCCGCCAGTGTAAAGAAAGTGTGAAACCGGACATCCGGTTGTGACGCCCGGTGTCGCCAGTGCGGGGCGGTCACGGATATCCGGATAGATCGCGGCGAGACTCCGGTCGCGGAAATACCGTTGTCACCTTGTCGCATTTCTTCTGGTTTCTTAGCGTTTCATTACGAAGTTTCTTTAAATAGGTCAGTTGACACTCGATTTATATTTTCCGATGGAAAAATCGACTTGTACATTTAGCAAATATTTGACAAAAAAAAGGAACCGACTTCAACACTCAAAGGTGTGAAATAACTTGTCGAAGTCGGTACCACGGTAGTTCAAAAGTAAGTATTATCAAAATACTGTGCTCGTGATACCGGCTTTGACAAGTTATTTCACATTTTTGAGAGTTGAAGTTGGTTTCACTCTTTGGTAAATTTTTTTTCACACCTTTTTATTACCTTGTTTTTACCTTTTATTGCTGTTTACGAGATCAATTGCCATGGTGTATGTTCGCCGATTTCTTTTAATCGAAAATCACACTGGGTGGATTCAGATACAGCAGAGCCAATTTTCTATCAAAGAGACAATAAAATAAAATGTACTCAATAGGGACTCGAAGTCGCTGGGCTGCCAGTGCAGAGTGCAGTGTCTTTCAGGTCAACGAGTCTGTTCCAAGTAGTGAGTTTGTCCATCTATCTAATTACATTTGTGTTACATTTTATACGAAACCGTCTTCTCCATTGGTCAGCGGATCGATTATTTTAGTTTGTTTTAGTTTTTAGAAGTTTCATTTTGAATCTTTTAGTTTGTGTCATATTACCGAGACAACATTACAATGTGAGTAATTCCCGTGTGTTATATATTTCAATGTGTTAAAATTACGTCAGTTTTAATGTTAAACTATTATTGATCACACATCATTTGTTACGTATCTATGCGTGTGAGAATTGACATTATTCAACCGGCCGAAACATAGAAATAGCGCTAGCAAGGTCGACGACGCAAATTAAAATCAATACATACAGCTCGAAATAATCATTTATGTCATGTTCTCATTTAAGACGTTAGGTATGTTTACTTTTAACGAACCGCATGGTTATAGGTACCTAGGTTGTTCCGAAAATTGTTAGCTACAGAATAAATAATACCTCTTTATTTCTATTACTATTATAAATTGACGGCTTATTTCAACGAGGCGATTACCTAAAAAATAAACTCATAGTAATATAAGTAACCAATAGAAGGTGTTATGTAGTTTGAAATCGTTCTGCCTTAAAATTGTCAAGATGAATGACAAATATTACCTCTTACTAGTCTGTGACTTGTTTTCAAACAATGAATATTCTTGTGTTAGCTTAATAGACTTGCGCGGTTTTATTTTGGTTCCTTGTAATATTCTACGTGACCAACGAATTTATAATTAAACCTTGTTCACAACCATCGACTAATATACTACAAGAAGACGGCCAATCGCCTATAGAAAATCGTGCGCTGGAAAAAACCTCATAATTTTAGGCTAAATCTAGATGGCGTTTGGTAAATGTTGGAGTCACAGAACGAGTACCGACTAGATTTAGTAAGTTATCGATTTATATTCTTCCATGGAAAGTTGATTTGATGTTGATTTAATGTATAACTTGAACATTAAATGTATATCCTGTCGATTTATTTTTATGTATGCGCCATCTAGTGCACCATCGATGCGGTATTTTGAACAAAACCTGGCTTATAATCGCAGCGCTATCTATCAAAAGGCAGAAACAGATATGTATACAAATCAACATCAAATTAACTTTCGATTAAAGAATAAAAACCGATAACTTAGTAAAACAAGGCCGCACTCATTCTGTGACTACAAAAGAGTCCAAACCTGTAGCGCCATCTAGATTTAGTCTGAAATTATGAGGTTTTTTCCAGCGTACGATTTTTTTTAGGCGATTGGCAGTATTCTTGTAGTATATTAGTCCATGTTCACAACAAACAATACATTTTAAAAAGATGACATACATATCTTGTTTCTCTCAATAAACAATGACGGGTAAATTTCTGTGTCTATTGCGTCATCTTGTAAATATTGTCGATATAGTTTTCTTTTTTTATAGAAAACGCCTCATTGTTGGTGAAAATCTTTGACAATTGTGGGTAGTCCATTTTTTAACTATTTTAAAATATTATCTTTCACTCTTCTTTTATTTGGAACAATTGACGTCTCATGAGAAGCTTTTTGCAGCTTAATTGAATAGGTTTCTTTTGGCAATTATTGTAGTCGCAATTGACTAAATTTATAGAGATGATTTGAAAATATTTTCTCAAAAATAATAATTTATTAGTGATGGACTTATTAATGATAATATATTTAATATCAGTTGTAGTTTTATTGCTAAAACCTTTTTTCTCTAAGCCTTTTTTAACACGCTATTTGACCCTTAGATTTATAGCTTTTATTAACAATGAATACCAGTTTATTACTTTTATCAATGCGTTATTGTACTAATACATTATCTAACACATTATCGGTGTTACTTTTACGACTATGTGCTGAAATTGCTACATTGACTTTAAAATATGTTTCTTACATACTCCTATATTATGTATAAAAGATTTTAGTTTAATAATATTGAACAGTAAAATACTTATCTGATTGGAGCTATAATAGTAAACGAAAATCATCTGACTAATAGTACAATATACCTACACAATAAAAACTCCCTCCGGACGTATTTGTAAGACTCGTAATTTTCCCTGAATTCTGTGAGTCTTGCCACTCTAAAACATAAAAAAAACATGCTATTAGATGCCTGATAGACGCGTGCTCATTATAGAAATAATAACTCATTATCTAACACATTATCGGTGTTACTTTTACGACTATGTGCTGAAATTGCTACATTGACTTTAAAATATGTTTGTTACATACTCCTATAAGTATTATGTATAAAAGATTTTAGTTTAATTCACGCTAGAGGGTAAAATTAATACCTTAATAACGTAAGTTTTCAGTATAACAATATAAATAAAATGTATTTTATTTGTTGGATTTATGAATTATGAAATGGTATCATTTCCGGCTCAGGTGGCCGAATCACCTTCAGCCTTCATCCACCCTCCGGAAGAGCGATAGAAGAAAGAAGGGCGGAGCGCTTTTATTACCGGAAATCACAAATAGACCGCGATATTGTTTAATCGACGTCAAACAGTTCCTTTAACTGCGATATCGTAAAACCGTTATTGTCCTGTATCGTAGCAATCGGTACCGTAAAAATGATGTTCCGTCGTAAATATCCGCGTTTCGTTTAATACGTAATTTCAGGAATAGGGCGACCGACACGTCCGTTCGTGTGACGAGCGCGAAAGTGCAACATTAGTAGTGAATCGTGAAGCTCCTTTGATTCATCGAGAAGTACCGCAAAGGTCCGCGACGCGACGCCACCGCGGCGCTGTCTGAATACAACACACGCGCTACAAAAACTACGGTACATACCACTACGTATTTCATTTTAATTAATTACTTCTTTATCGTTTGATCTTCCACTCGGTAATTTTTTTTAATGTGCGCATTAGGCTAGTTCCTTCACGATAAATGTGCCGGTAAGTTAATAAAACAGATATGAACCGGCGCAGTTCTATCACAACACAAAGCGATTTAAATAAATACGTTGAGTATTTTTAGTCGCCACTCTAGGCCGAAACACTGCGACGTGCTCTACATTTCGTTTGAATTTTATAGTACGAGTAAGTATACGATAAAAACTTAAAATAACTACAAAACGTCAACTGAGAATAGCTCCCGATCGCAATGTAGGCGATGATTAGATACTTGTGAGGAAAACGATTTGTCGCGCGAGTACGTCGCCGTCGCGTCGTACTCGGACAATGGACGTAGAAGATATATAGTCTACGTGTCAGGAGCGGCAAGGGGCATGCGGAATGCGAGCGGTGCGGCGCGATTTTAGACAGTACAAGTGTATCACAATTCACAGTGTCACACTCGGATTGTATACAAGGTAGGTTTTAATTATATACAACTATATTCAACTATGCTTTGCAATCAGACATTGATAGGGTTGTGGAGATAGGCTGGATATTCAAAGGTTGTGGACTGGAGTGAGAATAATAAACTGCCTCTAAACTTTACCAAGTGTAAAAGAATCTATCTATATATATATAGATAGATTCTTTTACACTTTATATATATATATATATATCTATCGCCAGACCCCAGCATCCTATTCATCACACTTGCCTACTTGCTGGTACGACACTGGATCGTGTAAATAAAATTCAAGACTTGGAGATTCACAGCTTAACTTCACATTAAAAGTGTGTGTGAGGAAGCACTAAAGTATGTGAGGTTTTATAATGCGATCTTCATACAACTTCACAGATGTCAATGCCCCTATAGCACTTTACTCAGCTTATGTACGAAGTAAAATATAATATAATTCAGTAGTGTGGGATCCTCATGAAAATGAGGACATATCTGAATAAATAAATTAACTGTTAGAAAATGAAGCTGCATTGTAAAGCGGTTTGCTTTTATTATCTGGCTGGATTGTTTAGTATTCGACTTCTCTCTTACAGGACGATATTAGACTGAGATTATTGTTTGGTATCCCATAACGAAAATATTATTGGTTTTGAATGAAATTTTATTAATCTTGAGCGTGGGAGCTAGAAAGGCCACTACCAACATGCAAATAAAAAGTTACTCCATCAGCGTTTACTTCACATACCTAATAATCAATACCGATATTTGAATAAGAAACGGGAGACCTACGTGTATCTTTAAGAAGGAAGGTCAGACCAGGTTCACACAGCATTGTGCTGCACGTTTTTGACGGTATTCGATTTCAACGGATAAACAGCAAGGTGTTCACACGATACATTTCCATTCGTGTAAAAGACGAATAACCGCAGTATTCGTACAACAGTCACCCCGAATGGACGTCTGTAATAGTGAATACGTTAAAAGTTCATACGCTTGTCCGTTGTATTCGAGTATTCGATAAACGTATAAAGCTATGTATATGCTATATATGTTTTTTCCGTACAAACAACGTGTGAACGGTTTTCTACTGAATGTATGTGCCACTACGTATTCGGTAAGATTTATCCTTCAAAAAGCGCGCGGTGTAAATGCCGTGTAAACGGGGCCTAAACTGTTACGATGATCACTTAATTCGACATACATATAATCCGTTTTATAGTAGGAAATCTGACCGACAGCCCTGGATAAAACCTATAGTAATGTAATAACAGTCATCTTATGGTAAATACAAACCAACGCAAGAAGAATAAAGTTCGCGAGGATAGGATGAGGATGCCTTAATCCGTACTGGGACATCTTTTATATGAAAAGTCGTTTTAGTTCGTTTCAGAATGCAATGCAGCTCTGAATACATATGGCTCGATAAAACAATACAATATTAAACAGCAAATGATTCAACGGAAGATAGGTAGGTACGTGTTAGTAAATCATACTGCATGTGTGTTTGTGCGTTATGTCACACAGCACGCCGCCCTGCGGTGGCTAGCGGCTGCCAAGATCACGAATTTGCCGATTCGATTCTGCCGAGATCACGGCCACAGTTACGGCAGCTGATCCACTACCGACGCGACGCATTCCATTTCACTCATCTTCACATAAGGTGGAAATTAATTTATTCGTTTCATTTTTCAAGTTATTTATGCAAGTTAATAAGCAATTTACACACTTTTAAGGTTTGATTTTCATAGAGACTGTGCATCAATAGTATATTTAATTGAAGGTACAAACACTTAGACGGATATAATGACGTTATGGATCGTACAATTATTATCCAAGAATGCATATAGCACGCAATTGACATATTTATTAATATAGATAACTACTGGCTGCATTCACGTGCTATGTACCTACATATACGGAATAAAAATATATTAAACCTTTATTCATCGTGTCGTGGCGTCATTTAACTGAGACCCAACTGAAGATCAGCGGTAGTTTTAAACCTAGCACATGCTGAGTTGGGGACAAATTTACGACACGCCTACTTGTAACTTTTGTGTTGTTTTTCTTATTGTGTGTTTCTTTACCTGTGTCATGTCATAAATAAATGTATTGTTCTTCTTCTTCTAACCATTATTTGAGTGAACTTCTATTAGTGAGTAACTTTAGCGATTCCTAAAACCGCATAAAGCTCGTTCATGTTACAGTGAATAATACTATCGCTCTCAGCTTTCAAACACTACTAACTTTATAATGGCTTCATAAAAGTTTCAACATTTAATAGATGTTCCGCTGTACGGGGCTAGCGGTTGCACAATGCGGTTGTGTTTGCACAATGCCTATATAACCGTATTGATAGATATTACGATAATCGAGGTGTGTGAGTTTAACAACTTTTAAAATTCTGTTTTTGATTCACTTTAAATAGTATTTGACTTGTGGTTTCCACATTTAATTCGAAATTGAGCTACTGCATCAAATGACAAAATAATCAAGAACTTGTTAACCGACTTCAAAATAGAAGGTTATTCATTTTTGTTTAATGTGTGCTACCGACTTCAGCAAATTATTTCACATTTTTGAGTGTCGAAGTCGGTTCCATTTTTTGGTAAATAATTCTTTGAGTATTATTTTTTATTGCTTTTAGTCTAATGATATACACGATGCTTTTTAGCTATAAAGGCAAAATAAGCGAGGCTTAGTTGTACCTTCACCTACACATCATCAAGTAACGTTACATAAATTGAAAGGGTTAGTGCTCAAGCTTTAATATTAGTTCGTCACCTCCTTCCCCATAAGTCTTTTGATTCAGTTCAATAAATTGCTATTCACTGATACCTTAGATTGTGGAGAGCAGAAAAATATAAAATATTTTCCATTATATTAACTGTTAAGTGCCATGAAGTGTCATTGTGACCTACATTTCAAGTAAATAAAGAATATTCTATTGTAGAAGAGCGTGCCAATTGGAACCAAAATGACTAGTCATTTTGTTTCAATATTCCGCCCAATCTATTATTACACAGCCAATAACATTTAGCCAGTGTTGATAAAATTCGTCTTTAAATTTTGTTACACCAAAGGAAAGAAATCCGAACTCAGAAATATTTATTGAACAACTGTGTACATCTACTAATACTATAAAGAGGAAAGATTTGATTGTTTGTTTGTTTGCATTGAATAGGCTCCGAAACTACTGAACGGATTAGAAAAAATATTTCAATGTTGGGAAACTACAGTATCCCCGGGTGACAGAGGCTATTTTATATTTTCAAAAAAATTAGAGAACCTAAAAATTTTAAGTTTTGTAATTTTTACCCGTGCGAAGCCGGGTCGGAACGCTAGTAATTTAGTATAGATGTTATAATTTAAAAATTTTTCAACAGCCTGCCCAGTTTGAGAATTCAATAATAAGTACGTAAGTATTACGAGTAACACTTAGGTTACAAATTTTACACACAATAATTAGATTATTAGTACATAATGACAATTACACAATTCACAGTTGCACCGAGAACAATAATTGAAGAATGATTTCATATTATAAAAGGTTTTGGAGACAAGCCATGATTTTAATTTCTGCCAGAAGGAATCCCAATCGCCCCTGTTATATAGTCGGAAAATAAGACAATAATTTCTGATGAAGATTGAACATTAAAGTAGATCGTATTATCAAATGACGCGTAGGTTTACGTTAGCTCCGTATTTGATTGCGTTTGCAGTGAGGTGTGTACATTTCGTAATATTGTGATAAGTTGACCGTGATGCTTGAACACTTGCCAAGAGTCGGCACCGTGACATACGTATGTACATATGTGTTTAAGGAGGACTCCTTAGTTCCTTCGAGTGTGCGTGAGTAGCGTCGAAACTTTATGCGATTTAATTGAAGTAAAAAAAATATCCAAAAAATGGAACCGACTTCAGCACTCAAAAGTGTGAACTTGTTGAAATCGGGTTGACGGTTGACCTTTGCTACTCACGGGAACTGTCAATGTGTATGTTCTCCGATGACTTCACCCGAACTATAACATCGTCGAGGTATGCATCTGTAGAAAGAAATGCGTGTTGAAACTTGTGTTGACTTGTTGAATCGATACAGAAAAGAAAGAAGATTGGATCGAATTGTGACATGTGACGAGAAGTGGATACTTTACGATAGACGTAAGCGAAAAATGTAAAGGGCCCCAGATCAAACGCCGCAACAACGCCCTAAAGCAAAGCTTACCAATAAAAAGGTGGTCTCTTCATGCTGTTTTTCACTATAGCTTTCTTAGGTCGGGTCAAGCAATAACAGCAGATGTTTGCTGTGCCGAACTTCAAACAATGATGGCGAAACTGGCATTGAAACAGCCCAGACTCGATAATCGATCTTCACTATTGATCATTGAAGAATCTCCATGATAACGCAAGACCTCAAACTGCACGAGTAACGAGATTTCTCGTACCTACATCTGGCAACTGGCTTTTACTAAATGATTAATATGATTATTAATACTATGATTAAATATTTGTACGGAAAAATGATAATAGTGGCATCAAAATGTTTCAAAAATATTAAAAAATATTGAGCAGTCAGGGACACACTCCCCTCGACCAATCGTAAACATTAAGAATCATTCTTATGAATTAAACATTGACTGCATTTCCTTTATAACTCAGTCTCCAGAATGTTTATAGAAATTAAATATATTCCACTCAGTAGCTAAAATATCTAGACAAAATAGCTGTTATAATTTTGTCGTATTAAGTTGTCAAGTTATAAATTACTACTCAGCGCCCGTCCACCCTATTGTAATAAAAGTACCGTAGCTGAGAGTCTCATTAATATGGAATACAACTGTGAAAATTAAATTATATTATTTTCAGCCGTTCTTGCGTTACAAAAGACAAACAGGCATTATCTCTACGGCGACGTCTGTCAGATTAACGACTGTTGATCTCAACCCCGACGCTATCACACTTACCTACATAATTATAATAATGTTGAACATATATCACAAGGCCGACTGAATCCAAGTCCATTTCACTTTCACCAAATTAAAGGTAATTAAGATCATAAATAATCTCTGTTACTTGAGTTCTTCGTATTGGTAGCGCATTTGGCAGCTGCCGTGGCGGGTATTTTAAACCGATTTCAACCTATCCCGTGTATAATATTGTGCGTCGGCGGCCGAGCTGGGATTCACGACACATCAGCTGTATCTTCGCGTCAACTCGCGTTTAATAACACATTGGTATATTTACTAGCAGCGGCGCGCGGCGCGAGCAAGCCGTCACCTGTCACAGATGTTCGCGGGAAAACTAACAATATGTTCATTCTTTTATACTGTGAGTCTTCTTCAGAGTCACTGTGAAAATATGATGTAGTTATTAGAAAAATATGTAATTTGTTCATTGGTTGTATAAGGACTTGTAGGTCGTCAGACGCAATGCACATTGATTAAATGACCGCGCCATTTCGACTTAGTCCTGGCGTACGTTCAGCAGCTCCATCGGCCAAGCCATATCTTGCTCTGATAGCGGATGTGCGGCGTTCACGAACTCAACTAGAGCATTATTTGCTCCACCCAATATTTGATCATGGCCGTTCACGTCAACCTGTCAGAGCAAATTATGCTCGATGAGACCATAATCTTTCTACCTCTAGAATCGATCAAATCTTGGTCGGCTGTCAAAAGTGACATATGCAGTCGTAACTATCATGTGATCCATGAACAATGTAAATGACTTCTTCTCCTTCTTCTGTAACATGCTATGAAGTAGCCGTTCGTGAGACATCGATCAAATATTGGTCGATCAATATTTGGCCGACGAAGCTCCTGAACGCAGCCCTGAACACACTTGATCTACTAGATCTCAATAGACAATTTATAAAGCCCAAACTTAGTGATGGCTGTGGTCGGTGATCATATATTGGAATCGGGAGATGCTGTAATGTTTAGTCGAAAAAAATGTCTAAAATCATATCAGATTATGTGCAGCGGTGTGACGGTGAGGGTGAGCTACTTTTTTCGGTTTAATCAACTATTATGAGACAATAGCTTTCGTCCTAATTTATTTAGTGGCTTAGTGATTTTGGAACATATATACTTGTTTTTGTTATTACTTTTTTTATAAGTGTTGAAAAATGTAACGACAACATTCATGGTTAACCGTTTTGTCATAAACCAGTTTGGTGAGTGACAAACTGCCCAAGAACCTACAGTAGTATACATTTGTATTAATTATTCCGGTGGAATATATTAAATTATTTTATTGCCTCTTCTTATGTACACTACACACACACCACACTACCTACAGTGTCTATTAATTTGCACGTCAATGGGAATCCCCGACCGCATTTGACGATACATGGATAATGGTATAATATGACTATTAGTAGGTACAAGGAATAAGAAAAGACAAAAGGAATTTCTTTTGTCTTTAACACTAGCTTCTGTATTTTCACTAACGCTTTTTTTTACCCCACATCAATGACATGCTGCATAATAGCAGCATGCTTATGCGGGTGACAGCACTGGCGATACACAAAATAATGGAAGATTTTTTTTCTTCTCACACACACACACACACCCCGCACTAGGATACCCTGTGTCGCGGGAGGCATAGACACACACAATCACAATACACAAACATCCAAGACTCGAGAACAAACATCTTTGCTCATCACAGAAATGTTTGCCCCGGCCGGGATTCGAACCCGGGGTCGCGGTTCCAAAGTCAGTGTCGCTGATCACTGAGCCACGACGACCGTCAAGTGCACATCCCTCGCGCCGTTGTTGACGAAAATAGTAATAAACTTGTATCCAAAATCTAGTCTTTCCTCATCCAGGTTTCTGCATGGGGTAAGCTAGACTTTGTACAATTCAACCCTGTCAAGATACAAGTTCAGTGTTTTTCATGTATTTATTATTATTATAATTATAACTTACACTTGGAATATACACTTATCTTATCTAAAAAAAATATAGACAGTAGTTTTTGTGTAATTCCTAACACCAGTGACTGCACTGTGCACTGTGCATCGTGCGAATAAGGTAAGAAAAGATTTGAATTGAATGCAATAATCAAAAGAAAATTAACCTAAATAAAATGAAAAAAAGACTAATATTCAAGACAATACAATTTCAAAACTGTACAATGCATGATTTATTTATTATTCATTTTACATCGGTCAAATAACAAAACATACAAAATTAGATGAAATACTGTCGAAATTATATCAATTAATTTGAATTAATGAAAGTTGAACAAATTATCATCACAAAACAAATCAAATTAACATGAAAAAATTTTAATGAAGTAAAATTGTAATTAATATAACCTAGCAGAAACGCCTGTCACGCGTTTACTGTATCCGAGACACTCAGACATGATTACTTTCCATTCGTCCGCAAACACATCATAATATTTAGGAGATGATGTTTGAGTACTGCGTTTATAATAGCAGGGAGACGAAATCATGTGGGTGTCTCTCGAGGCGAGATGGAGATGTCAAGAGAACGTGACAGCGCCGCGCTCATTGCGGGCGACCAATGACCGCGGTCCATGAAAATAACTATAAATCATAGACACGGAATGAATCATCGCCTTAACTCCGTTTCCCGCACGCGTAACATAACTACACTCGTGATGTTTTTAACAAGACATCTACTTTAGTTGATTCCGCGAAAGCAGGAAGGGCCACCTGTTGCCAACTTCACACCTACTGATACGCGACAAAGAAATATTATCCAATACTAGCGCTCCATCCCGGCTTCGCACAGGTAAACATTTTCTAAATTAATAATTATAAGAATCTCTATTTTTTTATATAGCCAATGCCACCCGGGGATAGTGTAGCTTTCCAAACGTGCAAGAATTTTTCAAATCGGTTCAGTAGTTTCGGAGCCTATTCAAAGCAAACAAACAATCAAATATTTCCTCTTTATATTATTACCATTAGTATAGATAAGGATCCTTACATATTATTATGAAATTGGCCCCTGTTATGGACAAATCAAAACTATTTTTTTAAAATGAAATTATTTTAATTACATAATCATAGTATATACCATTGATATGTATGCGCTTTCGTAATTTTATCGACAGTTGATTGATTCCTTTACTGAAAAATTGTGAGCTCGAGAATCAATAAAATCTTTGGAGGCATTTTTGACTTCTTCATAGGAGTTGAATTTTTTTCCTTGCAAGAAGCTATCCCATATCCGTAAAAAATGATAAAGGGCGAGGTCCGGGGAGTACAGTGGGCGTCTTATCCTTCCTTAGTGGGTAATTTATTCCAATCGTAGATCCTTTAATGTAGCGACCGTGTGTTGTGCAGTGTGTGGTTTAGCGTTGTCCTGAAGCAGTGGTGGGCTGGAGCAATTGACCAGGGTCGGTCGATAACGGCTACATTTTCCATCATGGTTTGCAATTGTTGATAATAGAGATCTGCCGTATAGATCGGCAAGATCTTAGGATGCTGTAGTAGATGTCACTACACTTACACTTACTGTTATCTGAGTCAACTTTCGCTTGAGGCAGGATTTGACCGGTTCTCGTGGGTCACAGGCATTGTAATGAGCATTTCTGGTTATGGTACAAAAACTATTTTTATAACAAGTAGCGATACGATTCAAAATCCCCACGTTAATGTGACGGTTGATTAATGTAATGCAGCACTCGACTCGTGTTTGTTGGTTTCCTTCACTCAATTCATGCGGTACCCATTTTTCAAGTTTTTTCACTTTTTAAAGTGAGTTAAAGTTGATTAATCACTCACATCGAAGCCTGCCGCTGACTCTGACGTGAGTCGCAATGGATTCGCTTCCACGATCACTTTTAGTTCTTCATTGTCATCTAGGGTCACCGGCCGTCCACGAGGCTTGTTCTGTAGGTCATCATTTCCAGAACGAAAACGTACTGTGTTTCTTTTTACAGTAGTTTCGAGCTAGCGGTATTACGGTTTTACGGTAGTGCTAGTGCCAGGGTGGAACTCGTATTTGTAAATATTGTGAACAGAACGATTGTAAAGAAAAATCAAACGGCGCGTAAACAAATGAATCACTAAATTGGAAACATAAATACACAAGGCTAGATTTGATAATTTTGAATTTGGGATTCCTAACCAAACCAGATATTTAAGATGAAACTGACCAGTCTGACAAAACGCCAATTTCATATGTCAGGAACGCATATTTCAGAAAATAAAATATACTTACATTTTGTTTGTCGACATTGCAGTTTTCAATATTTTCAGTAGATCTGTCTGTCTGTCGTTTGTGTTTTATTACTGATGTGATATGGAACATTTTATTTGGTCAAATGATAGATTATTGATTTAACCTTCAGTAGAATGAGCAACAACAGCCCACTAATGGATTTACACGATGAGGCGTTGAGTTTAAGTGTACAAATAGAACTCCTCAACAAAAACTGCGGTTCCCAGACAAAGGTCGTTCGCCAAAAGTACGCTGATTCTGTATGTTTGAATGCTCGAAGATTATATACATATAAAATCCTAGTTTATATTAGACCAGCGGACCCGACAGACGTTGTCCTGCATGCAGCGGCAGGTGGATTTTTTTTTGTGATACTATACCATTCCGGGCGTCACCCAAACGCATACAAAAAAATCATTCAAATCGGTCCAGTCGTTTAGGAGGAGTTCAGTGACATACACACGTACAGTAGAATTATATATAGGTATAAAGATGATTGGTACCGGTGGGGTACCGGCTTAGAATAGTACCCCCCCATGTCTTCCCGTGGGTGTCGTAAGAGTCGACTAAGGGATCACGTACCAGAAGGATGGGCAGCAGCGCCTTCTGAGGGTCGTATTTTATATACTGCGCTCGCCAACCCGCATGCCAAGCGTGGCGAGTATTGGCAAACCCCCCCCTATGACAGTACAAAACAAAACCAGGCCCCCAGTCCCCGGCAGCTCCGCTAATGCTGGCTCCGGTAGCGGCCAGTGTAACGGTGGAGCAGGGGGTGCTAAGAATCTCCGGCAGATTCCCGGCTACCACTCCCTGAAAAAACGACCTCTGGCCCTGGTAACACACAATATAAGATCTTTGTTGGCAGACGAGAAGATCGTCGAACTGGAAGAAGAAATGAGTAAGTTACACTGGGATATCTTAGGGTTATGTGAAGTCCGTAGAGAGGGTGAGGACACCATAACTCTCAAATCCGGTAACTTGCTCTACTACCGGGAAGGCGACCAAAAGTCCCAAGGTGGTGTCGGATTTCTCGTTCGCAAGTCCCTCGCTAACAACATCATCACCATCGACAGCGTTTCGAGCAGGGTGGCATACCTAATACTCAGAATATCAAGCAGATATTCGTTGAAGGTCATTCAGGTATATGCACCGACCTCGAAACTCGGAACCGATGAGGAGGTAGAGGCTATGTATGAGGACATTAGTAGGGCCATACATACCTCCAAGACCCATTACAATGTTGTTATGGGGGACTTTAACGCAAAGTTGGGCGAAAGAAGTGATGGAGAGTTGAGAGTGGGGCAATTTGGTTATGGACAACGGAACCCTAGGGGACAGAGGCTGGCCGACTTCATGGAGAAAGAGGGACTCTTTATGATGAACTCTTTCTTTCAGAAGCCGCCTCAAAGGAAATGGACCTGGTTGAGCCCCAACGGTTCCACAAGAAATGAGATCGATTTCATCATGACCACCAAGAAACAAATATTCAATGATGTCTCTGTGATCAACATGGTCAAAACCGGTAGTGATCACCGCATGGTAAGAGGCACATTGAATATTAATGTTAAACTTGAGAGGTCCCGTTTGATGAAATCCACGCTCCGACCTCAAAATGTCCATATCCAAAACCCCGAGAGCTTTCAACTTGAGTTATCCAATCGCTTTGCTTGCCTTGAGAACTTTGCGTCGGTGGACGAGACCAACAACAGGTTTGTAGAAACTGTCCACGAAGTGGGGTCTAAGTTCTTTAAGCCCCGCCGTACAAATAGACTTCAAAAACTCTCCAGCCATACCCTCGACCTCATGGCTGAACGACGCTCGTTGCAACTGCAATCATCCGATGATGCTGCGTCATATAGGCAGCTCAATAGACGAATATGGAAATCCTTGCGACACGACATCCGTACCTTTAGTACAAATCGTATTAAAGATACGATCGAACGGAGAAAAGGCTCCAAAGTGTTTGCAAGAGACAGGTCTATTGGGCAAAGCCAGATGACTAAGCTGAAGAGAGATGATGGCAGTATAGCGTCGACCAAAGCAGAGGTGCTTGGAGAGATCGAGAGGTTCTATGGACAGCTATACACTTCGGTCGCTAAACCTGTTGACAGCTTGGCCAAAGACCCAAGAGCCAAGCTGACCCGGCACTATACCGAAGACATCCCGGACATCAGCCTATACGAGATTAGGATGGCTCTAAAGCAGCTTAAAAACAACAAGGCACCGGGTGACGACGGAATCACATCAGAGCTTCTGAAAGCGGGTGGATCACCGATACTGAAAGTCCTTCAGAAGCTCTTTAATTCCGTTGTCCTCGAAGGGTCAACGCCGGAAGCATGGAACAGAAGCGTAGTGGTGTTGTTCTTTAAGAAGGGTGACAACACATTGCTTAAGAACTACAGACCCATTTCGCTTCTGAGCCATGTTTACAAGCTGTTTTCAAGAGTCATCGCGAATCGTCTCGAACGTAGGCTTGATGACTTCCAGCCTCCCGAACAAGCCGGTTTCCGAAAAGGCTACAGCACCATAGACCACATCCATACGCTGCGGCAAGTTATACAGAAGACCGAAGAGTATAACTTGCCCTTATGTTTAGCGTTTGTGGACTATGAGAAAGCCTTTGATTCGATCGAGACGTGGGCGGTGCTTGAGTCTCTCCAGCGGTGCCGTATTGACCATCGGTATATCGAAGTGCTGAAGTGTTTGTACAATAACGCCACCATGTCGGTCCGAGTACAAGAGCAAATTTCGAGGGCGATTCCATTGCAACGAGGCGTGAGACAGGGAGACGTTATTTCTCCGAAACTGTTCACTGCCGCATTGGAAGACGCCTTCAAGCTCTTGGAATGGCAAGGATTCGGCATCAACATCAACGGCGAGTACATCACTCACCTTCGGTTTGCCGACGATATTGTGGTCATGGCAGAATCCATGGAAGACCTCAGCACGATGCTCGAAGGCCTCAACAGAGTTTCCCTAAGGGTGGGCCTTAAAATGAACATGGACAAGACGAAAATTATGTCAAATGCCCATGTTGCGCCCGCCCCCATATCAATTGGGAACTCGACTCTCAAAGTTGTTGACCATTACATCTACCTAGGACATACAGTCCAATTAGGTAAGTCCAACTTTGAGAAAGAGGCCAATCGTCGAATCCAACTCGGCTGGGCAGCGTTCGGAAAGCTCCGAGACGTCTTCTCGTCCAAAATACCGCAATGCCTGAAAACGAGGGTCTTCGAACAATGTGTGTTACCAGTGATGACTTACGGAACTGAAACGTGGTCTCTGACTATAGGCCTTCTGAACAGGCTCAGAGTCGCACAACGAGCTATGGAGAGGGCTATGCTCGGGGTTTCTCTACGTGATCGAATCAGAAATGAGGAGATCCGTAGAAGAACGAAAGTCACCGACATAGCCCAGCGGATTAGCAAGTTGAAGTGGCAGTGGGCAGGGCATATAGTTCGAAGAACCGATGGCCGTTGGGGCCGAAAGGTTCTCGAATGGAGACCACGGACTGGCAAGCGCAGCATAGGACGGCCACCGACTAGGTGGACAGACGACCTGACTAAGATCGCAGGCAAGGGCTGGATGCGGGCCGCTTCCAACCGGTCCTTGTGGAAATCAATGGGGGAGGCCTTTGTCCAGCAGTGGACGTCCTATGGCTGAGATGATGATGATGATGATGATAAAGATGATATTCTTACATTATTTGGGGGAAGGGAATGCTTTTATCATTTTAAATTTAAATTATCGCATGTTGAGATTTGCGTAGTAATATAACTAGGTCAACATTAAAATATAAAAACGGCTGCTACAGCAGTCTACAGTTAAGAATATTACTCCTTAGTTTAATTTAACGGTGCATTTTGGGATCTTCTTCGGTTCAAACCACAAGGTGCTCAGATCACGGGCGATAAGTTCTGCACTGACGCTACATTAGATGACTATAACAATATATCTTATTATTTTATCTCTCAATACCCAAATCTCGTCTATCTCTAATGTCTTATAGATATAGATTTCTGGGTGACCGAATATCGGCACGATCAAAAAGCAGAATATTATTGCGTTTTCATGCTTATTGGCAATGATATTCATTAATTATATTAATTATTGGCAATACTGGAAAGTAAAGGATCCATATTATTCTCAAATTGTTTAACTCGTAAAGTTACCTCCTACCTTTAATAGTGGTTATGATAATATCATGAACTGTCAATTTTTTTAATTTTTTTTGTTGTATTCTAATAGACAACAAAAATTACGTAATACGTCACTGAATAAGGATTGATTCAATATTGACGAATTAAAAATAGTGGACTACCAAAGCTGTCAAAATCGCCCATTGTGAGCCGAGCATATTGTCATGTATAGTAGACTTGACTCCTGTTCGTAGTCAATGTGCGCACTGGATCCCGCACATTTGATCACATGGTCTACAAAATGTATTCCATTAAATTTAATAAATCATTGTCCGTCTTATTTTTAAAAACAACTTTTTCTCAAATTTATACTCCATATAAGTAATGTTAATATTACTACAAATATAATAAAATCACAAAGTAATACTACTATAACATAGCACAACAACAACATACATACATACAAAGGTTCAGATTTTATTAGACTTATTAAACATTGTACTGACACATAGAGAATGAAACAAGTGTCATCCAACACGTAGCACCCTAAGTACATTTTTATATCATTTTGTATCCATTACTTTTATATAGGATAATAAAATATTATAAAAAACGTATGATTTAGTTTAAGCATTCGAGGATTGTGAACAACTAATTTTACAGATCAAAAAAATCGAATTAAAATTAGTTAAAAAAACTATTAATTAAAGGTAATAATTAATAGAATAAATAATTATAATAATTATCGTATTACATACATAGTAAAACTAAATCTTATAATAAAATTAAAAACAATAATATAAATAAATTATACTAAATATATAATTTTACCTTCTGCATTTTAATCTAACAATCCGCTGCCAGCGGGCAAACTTCCCAGAATGCAGCCGGCGTGCCACGTTGAAATGCAATGCTTACTCTTTCTTTTATTCTCTCCTTATAAAAAACCTATTTAAATATTTATAAAAAAATATTTTGAAGCGTTGATCGCTCTCAGCGGGGGGAGCGTCGCCTGTCAAACTGACGGACACTGGTTCGATCCCCAACAACAGCTGGAGCTTCCGGTGAAGGTAACATCGTTATCAAATTCCCAGCATCGTGGTAGGGTAATTTCGAATACTCGCCTGGCTAGCTACCACCCTCAAGTTTGAAAAACTGTCACCAAACACATAGTGTGTTCAGACAGCAGTCCTTGAGAGCCAGTGAGCATTCTAGGTCTGGCGTGCTAACATCTCCGACCGCATCGTCACTGACCATCAAGTAAGATAGTGGTCAAACGCTAGATCTATACAGCATAAAAAAATAAAATAATAAAACCATACATTTATTTATCCTGTCGGGCTGTACTTCTGATTTACCGGGGCTATTGTAATGCCACAACATTTAAATCTCTTCCTTTTGAGTAATAATTAAGTATGAGTAAAATAATCTTATAATTTTGAAATACTTATTATACATAGCATATATATATATTGAAAGATATACCTACATAGGGACATGTACGTATAACTTAAAGCTAATAGATATGCTATACATAAGTACTTACCAAGCTATCATAACAAGTACTCGTGTTGTATTGGTAGGTACTTAGGTACTACGACATCAAAAATTTCCGGATACTTTATTAACACAAGGAAAATAAACATACATCATATTTATATGAATCTTAATACGAAATCACACTCGGCCATATAACCGGCCCCGATTCAAGTTTTTACTTAATTTTTTTCATTTATATCCGTTGCTACTTTATTATAACCCTAAAGTATAAACACAGTTTGTAAGCGTTTTGCATGTTGCGTCACTTATGTTATCATGCTCCATTTCATCGTACGAATGTCGATTGACTTCGAAAGATTTTCGAACAAAACGGTATATTGACATCCCGCTTGGGGTGTATGCATAATACACCGTGCAGAACTTATCACCACCATCATGAATATACCGTTGTTCGAAAATGGAACAACAGTATAATTAATACAAGTTTATTTGATACGTAGGCATTTTCCTTCGGCGAGGAACTAGACCGGAACACTGGAATGTTAAAAAAATCTAACCATACAAGCGGGAAGTAAACGGTGCGACAGGCGCTTTACCATTTACTTAGCTTGCCTTTACTTACCTTAATTTATGTACAACAATGATAAGCTTAAAACATTATTATTTATATAGTATACAAACTGATTTGATTAATCCATTGAGACCGTATCACAGTCCCATTATACATAATGCGTAAATATAGGCACTGCTATTGTATTGTGTAACTTTGTATCGGATCATAACACGGGAATTTCCGCGGACGCAGTCGGTTCGCCTACAGTACTGTCATACAAACACAGTACCAGGCAAATCGCGACCGCGTCCGTGAGCGCCCAGTATTCTCCAGTATTGATTGGTTCAGTTTAAAATGGCACTAAAGATCATCCATCGATTTTAACTAGACCATGCGAACACACATAGGTACTCATGGCGTGCAGGAAACAATTTAAAACTAAATTAGTATGAAAATACCGTTACTTGTAAACAATGCGTCATAAAAATGTAAGTAAGTACTTATTATCTACAATAAAAAAAGCATTAAGCCATTGTGTAGTGTTGTTGGGTTTAAAGGGCTCTTCCCAAATGAGGCGGCCGCGGCGCCGCGGCGGCGGCGTGATGCGTTGGCGCCTGTTTAGTTACAATCTATGAGTTAATTACATTACAATAACAAAATAATAACTTAATATATTACAAATTAATTAGTTACAATAAAACAGTGCATATTCATGGTACTCACTTGTTTATTACTTTGGTTATAGTTCATGCTGGTTACAAGTAATTGTAATCAAATCAAATCAAATCAAAGGACGGATGGTAAACCTAGATTCAAATATCATGGATCTTTACAATTGTTCAATTGTGGAACAAACTGATATTCAATAATTAAATGCGCGCACCGCGTAATAAAAGAGTTAGCGTCTAGTCGAAGCAACATGTGACCAAATGCTGGTCTTTATCTTGCACAAAGAGTAAGCATCGCAATTCAACGTGGTAATGCCGTAAATGCTTAGTATTTAGGGAACTTTACAAACTAGTAGCGGGTTGTTAGACTGCAATGTAAGGGATTAGTAAAATAAATTGTAGCTTTTATTTTATCTATTTTAATAATATTGTAATATTATTATATATTAATATGTTTACTAATCTTTAAGATGTGTTAAAATTATAAGTAAACGAAGAAGGATGGCTAAGTTCAGATTAAATAATAGCCACAACAACATATAATATGTGTACAAAATGTACTTTACAGATCACCTGCAGGCTAAAAAATATTTTAAATAAATATATTAAAAAAAAGTAAGAAAGTAAAGTGAATCAAATAATATATAAAATAAATATTAGAATATAATTTTACTAAAGTTTTATTTATTATAGTGTTTACCGTGTTTATAAGTTCAATAAAATATACAACCTTATTAGTGAATAACATCGTAGTATAAAATTAAATATGTAAAAATTGTTGACGTCGAGTAACTATTGCGTTTGTTACTTGTTTATTACAGATACATCACTTGCTATTGATGGAAAAGTACCTCTAAGCTTTTAATTACTATACCTCAATCTTGTAGCATAAACGCGAAAAGTATCAAAATGTAGTGAGACGGCTCCAGCCGTACACACTCATCACGCTAATATTTAAATCATTATAGTTCAAGTTATATGTATAACATTAAAATAAACAGGAGCTCTAGACAAACACGTGCCTGTAGAAGACATGCAGCAAAACACCTTTATTGTGTTAAATATGTTTAGTTTTCAAGTCTGCTAAACCACTTGTTATACAAGACACGCGTAAATAGTTACATTTAAAAATGAGGACTCCAATAGGATTCCTGACTATCGTTGCACTAGCTTGACTAAGGTAGACAGGTACCTACGTACTTAACAACATTACTAAAGTTATTAAAACTTACGCTCATTATTAGTTTATACTGTTTATACGGGTATAGCGTGACACTTACGCGTATACGTCGATATCACGATCGACAATTGTTTCGGCTTCTTTTGGAAGCCTTCATGAGGATCTTGAGTGCGGTGCGTTCATCGTAAGGTCCCGTCTCGGACTGAGTCGGGACGTTACATGGCAAAGGTTTCGTCGTATCTCTCAATAAAGTTTCCCGTATATACAGGGTGTCCCAAAAGTCAACGTCCAACCGAAAACCCAAGCTAGGCCTAGTTGTGGGGGCTCTCAAAAAAAAAGAAATAAAAATCTATCTCATGTAGTTTCGAAATGACAGCCATTTTTCTTAAATTGACACCCTGTGACGAGTTTACGACTACTGGGGCTACAAATGAGCTCTTTTATAATTTTATTTTTGTGTGGAGTAGTCTTAAGTGATGCTCCTACAAATTCCAATTCATCATTTGCACACAACTTCATTGGAATTTCAGAAAATATCCGTTTTATACCGAACCATGACGTGAAAATGACTACATCACTAAACTTTGACAGTCTGTACTGAAAAAAAAATCTACTATGCAATTTCGGCAAGTGCCCTTAAAAGTTGGCGCATTTAATGGGCTTTCCAAAATGGTATAATACTTACTAAATTATTTCTTAGACGACGAGAAAAAAAAAATTAAGAAAGTCGATATTTAGCTTATTATTAGTTAGTCATAAAACTTTCTCAAAATTATTCTAATATCATCTAGGCGTTCTGTAAGGTGTAATTAAAGAAAGAGACGAAGAAAAGTTAGAGCGGGATAGTGACGCTACTAAAAGAAAGAGACGAAGAAATGTTAGAGCGGGACGGAGAGTGACGCTACTTGGTGTCAGTGAATCTTTCTACAATGTGTGAGCGAGACGAAATTGACATTTTGGCTAGTGTGGGTGAAACAGATAGCACGCTAATACAACAGCGTGGTATACGTACAATAATTCAGTACGTTTCGTGCCTTCGTTTACTGCGCATCTTTTTGTATTCGTTTGTATTTATTTCGTGCTTACAACCTTGGCTCTGTTTACTGGACTTGATTGCGTGTGACTTGGATTTGTTTTCGAACCGTTTCTGACGAACTTGGCTTTCTCCTGGACTGTTTTTGTAAGAAAATGCCTTTCTTGTACTCTGCAGAGGAATATGCAAACATGCACCTTATTTATGGGGAATGTAGGTGCAATGCTAGAGCTGCAGCTCGACTCTACCTTGAGAGATATCCGAATGCCGAGCGTCACCCAGATCATCGAGTTTTTGTAAATGTGCACCGTTTATTATCAGAAAATCAACTTCCTACTCGAGCTACTAGAGTGGGAAGAACCGTCGTGCCTTATGAAGAAGATGTCCTAAATGCAATTGCAGAGAACCGGAGTATCTCAGTACGTGGAATCGAGCAAAGTCTGGGGGTACCTAAAAGTACAGCACATCGGATACTGAAGAGAAACGAATTGCATCCGTACCACATGCAACGGGTACAAACTTTGCTACCCCGTGATTATCCTAGCAGGATTTTATTTTGTCAATCAATGCTCGAAAGGCACAGAGCAGATCCAGAATTCTTGCGTAAAATTCTTTGGACTGATGAATCGACCTTCAAAAAAGACGGATACATGAATTTGCATAATTTGCACGAGTGGCACGTCGAAAATCCACATTTGATGCGCGAAGATAGGTCACACACACCGCTTTAAAATAAACATGTGGACTGGGATCTTAAATGGATCCATTATTGGGCCTTTTGAACTGCCAGAAAACCTCGATGGGGCAGCTTATTTGGACTTTTTACCACATCAGTTACCCAATTTGTTAGAAGACGTGCCACTTAGCATTTATCGAGACATGTGGTTCCAGCAAGATGGCTGTCCGGCACACTATGCGCGCCCAGTGAGAGAATTCCTTAATCAAGAATATCCAAATAGGTGGATTGGTCGATCCGGTCAGATCACGTGGCCCCCCCGTTCCCCGGATTTAAATCCTATTGATTTTTTTTATTGGGGAACGGTCAAAGAAATTGTTTACCAAAAACCAATTGAAAATTTAGAGGAACTGCGTCAGAGAATTCAAGATGCCGCTGATCACATCAATTCCAGACGTTTCGCCCGCCAGATTACACGATCGTTTTTAAGAAGGTGTAGGGCGTGCATACGCGCTGATGGCAAGCAATTTGAACATTTGATATGATTTAAATAAACATTCGATTTTTAATAATTGACTTTTATTTAAACAATCCCAAAAATTCACTGACACCAAGTAGCGTCACTCTCCGTCCCGCTCTAACATTTCTTCGTCTCTTTCTTTTAGTAGCGTCACTATCCCGCTCTAACTTTTCTTCGTCTCTTTCTTTAATTACACCTTACAGAACGCCTAGATGATATTAGAATAATTTTGAGAAAGTTTTATGACTAACTAATAATAAGCTAAATATCGACTTTCTTAATTTTTTTTTTCTCGTCGTCTAAGAAATAATTTAGTAAGTATTATACCATTTTGGAAAGCCCATTAAATGCGCCAACTTTTAAGGGCACTTGCCGAAATTGCATAGTAGATTTTTTTTTCAGTACAGACTGTCAAAGTTTAGTGATGTAGTCATTTTCACGTCATGGTTCGGTATAAAACGGATATTTTCTGAAATTCCAATGAAGTTATGTGCAAATGATGAATTGGAATTTGTAGGAGCATCACTTAAGACTACTCCACACAAAAATAAAATTATAAAAGAGCTCATTTGTAGCCCCAGTAGTCGTAAACTCGTCACAGGGTGTCAATTTAAGAAAAAAATGGCTGTCATTTCGAAACTACATGAGATAGATTTTTTTTTCTTTTTTTTTGAGAGCCCTCACAACTAGGCCTAGCTTGGGTTTTCGGTTGGACATTGACTTTTGGGACACCCTGTATTATACCTTGTTCTAATAACAATATTTATGAATTAGTTGGTTCAATAACTTTAGCTAAAGTAAATACAATATGAAAGATATCAGCGAGGTAAATAATGTATTTCTCATCATCAAATTGAGTAAAATCAGCAAACTTACACAAAGTCAACAATCACCATGCGGCGAACATAAAGCTACCAATTAAACTTCGCTCGAAGGTTAAGCCGCGTATACAATTATATTACAATATTACGTATATTCCCGAGAAAAAAAAAACACCGCTAATTGTCCTTTATGTGAAAAACATATACTACTCGTATACACCTCGTACTATGAATAAAGCCCATACTTGACCGAGCTTTCAATTTTCAATATATTGACCGTTTGCTAAACAGACAATTTTGAGTGTATGTATTCAGCTTATTTTGTTGAAAGCTACATGTCTAATAATCTTAAAAAAATACCACTTATATGAGAATAGTTCATGGACATCATTTCTGATTGAACAAAATTTAATGTAATTTACTAATTTATTAGTGAAATTGTATTTTCAAGCGACCATATTTTTCCTTAATCAAAAGTTCTCGGGGTCGACAAATGCACTTGAACTGTGTTTGACATCGAAAAGAAATTAAAAAGTGAATAGAAATATTTTTTCAAGTACGTAGGTCATCTGTAAAGTACATACATATTTATAAAATTTTAAATCAACACGCGTCAAGACTTATTTGCCTGTAACACCCACAAGCCTCTGTAATGTCATTGGCACCTGTTATTTCGGTAAATCGTAATGAAAAAGTCGATACCCCTAGCATGGAATACAGATTTGACATGTGAGGTCGAGAAAACTTTGTCAATATACTAGAATTTTTATCGATCTTGTAAAGGTCATCGGTAAATTCTATATGTTAGCATCATGACTAGTTGTTCAGCCAATTTTAGCTACTCTACGTTATGTTTCTTTAGGCACATCGCACGCGTATAGTTGCCGGGGGCCAAACGGGCCAACTGATTATTCTGCGCCATTCGCTGAAGAAGAACATCTTTCTGTTGCTGGATACAGCGTAATTATTTAGTGCAATCGAAAAAAAAACAACAGGAATCCCATCCGTCTTTCAAAGTAACGGATTACGACCAAATATTTAGTTGTGTTTTGTATTGGTGTTATAAAAATCGGACCATTGACATAAAATACTCTCTACTGATAGAATCGACCGATCCTAGAAATCAGTCGAAATTCAAAATACTTTAAGACTAAAGTTACAAGTTCGGTCAAATATTTTTTCGTTAAATTGATTATACAATGTGCATAATTTGTAAGTTTTAGTCCAAAACTGTAATAAATTTAATAAAATTTCAACAAAATTCTTAAATCTGCCGAATTCTGCCAATTGTTTAATTCGTAAACATGATAGCAAAATTGGACGCATTAAACAGTCAAATTTCCCAAAATAGCAAAAATGTACCACACTTGCCCACACTGACAATGTTTCGTTTTTTTTTGGATTCGTAAGATATGTGCAATTTGTGTGATGTATTGCCATTTTTGTTACTAAATTTGTCGACAGCATTGTCGATCGATATAAAGTTGTCGAGGCCAGTTTCATGTCCATGCCAGTCCTAGGGGCAGTCAATAAAATTCGATATGTAAACATTTTTGTCGACACGATAAGTTTATCGAATCGATGATCCATGCTCGCACTGCAAGACTAAACTAACGTAGCACGTTCACGTAAGCAATATATCGATTCATATAAAAGCCATTTGCCGTAGTCAAATTTGAAATATCTGAGAATGCTAGAGAAACAACATTACAAGCATTTTTTACCATTAAAATTTAACCCAATATTTTTTTAGTCCAGAATCATTGGTGTGAGATACGAATCGTTGGTACTAGTAGATACCGAGTATAGTGTTACGAGCAGGGAGAGGCGGTGACGAGACACGCTCGTCACGCTACTATAGTCGCCGCTCATCTATTTATTTTTAATGTGCTCTATTTATAAACATACAAACATTCAGTACAACGCTGAAATTCTTGTCGCACACAGCTGTCAATCTTCTGTCCACATGACTGTCACTTTATCATAATAATTTTAATTTATAAAAACTGGAACGTGTCATGAAGTGAAAATAGTCAATCAACGACTCATTGATGAGACCTTGAGAAAATATGTTATGAGAAATTCGCATACGTTTTCTCAGGGTTTTTAGCAATGAGACACAAGGTTTGTAAATAAACTTCTAGGGAGAACAAATGGAATGTCAAATGACCCAGTCTAGGAAATCTGTGATTCTTGAGTCACGATGATCTCGCGGCCATTGGAGCTTGACAGAAACAAGTAGTAAGTACCTAAGAGTGTTCGTCAGTCAATTTTCTACAAGAAGGGTACAGTGGGCGGTGGAATAGCTTCAAGGTGGATGCATCAAATGATTTCTCAGAACAAGGTCATGATCCCGTAACCTGAACGTTTATAAGTACAGTATCGCTATGGTCGCTCCATGTAGTCGCCAGATGTAAAACACACTGAGTTGAGTGTTGAAGACGATAAAGTTGAAGTTTTAAGGAGCGGTTGGAACATGTGGCAGACAGCAAGCTTCTGCAACTGTTTAGCTATTTGGCCAAACTAATTGCAGAAGTCTCCCCCACTCTTAAGAACAGGAATTAATATTTGTTTTACATGTGGGTAAAGATGATTTTTGGCGTGAGTGCTTGCATGAATTGAAACCAACAGAGCAAGCAAAGGTTTCAAAACACGAAACGCCAAATAACTTTACCCCTGAGTGAAACACCACACTGGGACTAACTAGCGAGAAACTTTCAAGGCGCGTGGCGGGAAGTATTCTGTGCTCTCTGATTGGTCGGCGGGTCAGTGGGTCATTAGCTTATTTGGCGTTCTCGAATTTAAAAAACCCTTTTTCACGAATAAAATTGAATTTTCCTGTCATATATGAATGAGTAAAACTAGCGACTGACAACATGTATGGTGAAAAAAATTGTACATGTCAATAGCCAAGCACTTCTATAAAAATGCTTAATGTGTGTTAATAATTATAATTAAATAATAAATATATTAATGTTAAAGATATATAAACCATTTTAATTTTATTTATTACATGATACATCACATAGATCGTATACCTATCCATACAGTTGTATTATGAAAAGCCCTTAAACGGGAAGGCCCTGTACCCTGTAACACAGTTCTCAACTAGTACTGGGACAGGAGCTCGTTATTCGAGAAGTGGTAACTTAATTTAATGTGAGTTAAATTAAATTAGTTAAGATCTTTAGATCATAAGAGATCACAAATATTTATTATTAGGAATAAGTGTCACTGTGTTTTGTGAATAAATAAATTTATCATTATCATAATCATATGTAATCCATTTATGTTTTTATCTGTGGTCGGCTATACTTATATTAAAATACACATTCATTATGTTATATACATAATTAATGTGTATTTTTATATAGGTATATTATTTGTATTTCGTTAGTACAGGTTTAGTATCGTATCATGATTCCTTCATCTAACGGCAGCTCCGAGCACGAACACGAGCACGAGGTAGTGCTTGGAGTGAGTTCGTACGACTAAACACACAAGGCGTTGTGAGTGCACACGCACCTGCGACTGAAGCTTTTCGAAATGAACCCTAATATTTGGAAGAATGAAGCAAAGTAATGACAACTACAAGTACAGCCCATGTCCAGCGCCAAGTGTAGCGTCACCGCGTCACCGCTGCGTCACGAGCATTCCCGGCGCGCGGTGACGCTGCCCCGACCGGCTCACTAATTGTGTCGGGTGGGTTGGCAGCGAGCCATCACCACAGCGCGGTGCATCCAGAACAAACAAAGTCATGTTGTGATTACATTTCAAATGACTAACATATTCATAAAGATCTCATCCGAGTATGTTTTAATAGTACATATGGCCCTAATTCTGTTAATCACATAAACTAGCTAAAATTCACTAAAATTCTTCAAATTGAAATAGCTCGTATTCTATTTACGCTAAAATTCAAATTCGTGTAACTCCATACAACACTCTCACTAATATTAGACGAGTTTTATTCAACTGTTGGCCAATTGCGGGTAGTTTTAGTAGGCACCAAATAAATGGCAACTTAATTTCGCTAAAACTACCCGCAAATTTAATAAATATATTTTAATTTTAGTGATGTTATTGATAAGTCTCATACTAATTTAGACTTTATCGTAACCGTATAAGAACTGATTTAGTTTTCCAAAATTTTAGTTTATTTCAGTTGAATAAGCGAATTACTACCAATATTTAACATAATTAACTAGATGTATGATATCGATATAAATGGATTCGCATATTTTATCGTTACATTATTATTCAGGTATATGTCTTTGTGATTATCTTAGAATAATTATGTAAGATGTTATACACCGTGTTCGTATTTATAGAAGCTATAAATATGAACGCGGCTTTTAACGAAATTTATATTGAAGTAGTCGAGGATCTGGCATCACACGACAACCGTTTTTGTCATCAAATCCTAGATACTTCACATCCTTGAAGAATCTTTCTAAAAAATAAATATGTGGTAGCTAGGTTTAAAGTACTGGTAACCGAAGAAAAGCTAGAATCAGACATACATACACGAGAATTATGAGAGTAAAAACTCTACGTCAGATCGTTCAGTACGGTGGAATGTAAAAGAGACTAAAGACTAACTACAGTAGAAACGTGGGACAAATTGACATCAGTACATAACTTCTTAGTCTCACAACATAAACGTGAACATCTCGGCAAGCAGTAGCGTGCACATTGCATCCTTTCTCATGAAGACAATGCGACGAGAATAGACGTGGATTAGGTCAATCTATAAATAGCCGATAATATTAAGAAGTCGTGGCTTCGGTAGTAATCAGTTTGCGGAGTATCCACCCCGGTACTCGGTCACGCTTCACCACTACCGTAATTGATTCAATTAATATACAAAATCATTACTGAACACCAGCCGATACTTTAAAAAATATTTTACCAAAAAAAATAGAACTGACTTCAACACTGAAAAGTGTGAAATAACTTGTTGAAGTCAGTGCTATGATAGTTCAAAAGTAACTATTATCAAAATATTGTGAGCATGGTGCCGACTTCATTTAAAACTTAATATGACATCGATCCAATCATATTATTACGAAAACTCCAAGATCTAGAAATCCAAAAAGACTGTATTGGATGGGTACTGTCAAAATAAGAGTAGAGCAGCTGGAACCCGTTCGGACTTTATCAAGATACCGACCGATGTCCCGCAAGGATCGTTGCTGGGTCCGCTCTTTTGTTCGGCTCATCTCTGTGGCATTGGTTCATGTTAAAAATACATAATTTTTGCTTTTACTGATGACAAAAAAAATATTACAAATAAGAATTGATGTTGGCGACTTTGTTTAGATCCATAATTATATAGATATTCTGTTATAATTCTATATTATAAATTATAAACGTGCCTGTCTTAATTTCGCGTGTAAAAAATTACCAATTTTAATCTCAAACACATCTTTCTAATATATAAAATTCTCGTGTCACAGTAATTGGTAACTGAACTCCTCCGAAAGGACTGATTATACCTACGTCCACCCTCTATTTTTTTTTATCGCAATTTTAGTCTTTTTGTATGAAGAAGTATCCAAATAATTGAACCATCGATCATAGAAATGTCGTGTCACTTTGACATTTCAATAATTTATATGGCAGAACAACATTTGCCAGGTCAGCTAGTACCAATATAAAAAGGATGCAATGTTTGCGACTAAGGTTGCTGTTCACCAAATTTTAAAATCTCTGATTGTCAATTGAACCGTCGGTCAAACAGCTTTTACCATGCGGTTAACCGACGGTTAATTGACGATCGGACGTTTAAATTTTGGTGAACTTCACAAGTCTCTGGATTACCGAAGTAGCTCAAACTTCGTTAACTAGCGGCAAATTGTAAATGATATGTCACTTATTAATTATATATGGATAGTTAAACTAGACTGCCCTCAATTTATTTTAAAAAATTTAGTCTTGCGAAAGCTTGCCTATAAAACGAGGCACACTCAAATTTTTTATATCCCCTCATCATCAAAATAATGCTGCAAACAGCCAGAAGTAGAAATCCCAGAACTTATAATAATATGTTCAATGTAATGGATCCCTTCACTTCACAGCCATCACACTTCAAAAGGTTAAACCACCTATATGTGAATTTTTGACTGATTAACTCTCAGTCGCAATAGTGTCCATGGTATTTTCTAGACAAGAGAAAACCGCGTTATCCATTTCTTCGCGTGCAGAGATAAAATAAGAATACTTGATTTATCTTTTATTATATAAAGGTCACGATTTTTTTAAAATGATGGATATGCCATATCATGCTTTTGTGTGAAACATTATTCTCAATATCGTTCCATCTACCAATGACGTGATAATAAATTATGCCCACGGATAAAACCAGTAAAACTCGAAACACCGCGAATTATCTTCAAATCATGCAAAAAGGAACATAGGTAGGTAGTACGCGCAGCAACCGCTACACTGCTGGCACGGGCGGGGTGGCGAGGAAGGGAGGGGCGGGGCGGCGGGTGACCCCCGAGCCTTCGAACTAAAGACATAAACGCGCTCAAGGTCATTCCGAATCGCGGAAATACGAGATTATCACTGTTTTTGTGATTGCTTTATAAAAAAATATTATGCATCTTATAAATATATATCACTAACTATAAGTTACATTATCTTAACTTATTCCATATTATAATTAAAATCTTTCCATACGGTACATATTTTGTTTACGGAAATATGGTCATATTTCCTAATTTCGCACAAAACTCAAGTGGCTTCCCATTCGTCGACGTCGGAAATCTCACATACTGACACTTCTTTACAATTACTGTTCATTCCGACCACACCACAATACCACAAAGACCGTTTTACTTTCCTTAACACTAGTGATATTTCACAAAGGTCATCGAAAAACTTGCTGCTTAAAACCCCATTGCACGGTATTTCTTTTTATACCAAGTCATTCACTGTCCAAGCAGTCATGCTGTGGAAAGCCTTGCCATCCAAAGTAAGAAGTGCGCAGACACTGAACATTTTCAAAGTAACTTTGTAGCTATCCTACTGAAAAAAAGCTGTGATTTTCTTCGACCTATTATTTGCTATTTATGTTTAAAATATCTCTTCAATATTATGTAATATTTTGTTTCTTACTATCATATAGTTTATGTATATTAGTTGTATTAGTAGTGTAGGAAGTAGTAATTTATTTGTAGTATATTTATTTATATTATTATTATATTATATATTAGAATATATAACTGTATTTTATGGTTTATGTATGCTAATTTTTTATTTATTACATTTTATAGCACAGTTGTCGATGTACAGTGTCTTTTAAAACTTAAATATATGGACGCCACCATCCGTTAGCGTTTTCGTCTCATCCAAAGGTTGTCTGGAAGAGATCGCTGACAGCGATAAGACCGCTTACTGTTACAGTCATGATCTTAAAATTGTTTTGTCCATTATTACTTTGGTTTACTGTGTTCAATAAAGTGTATGTCTATCAATATATATTGAGGTGTATTGTCATAGTCCAGCCGCCAAACAAGTGAGCGCTAGCTGCTAGTTAAATTGTCATTGTTCGACTGCCAACTGACATCGATGAGCGCGTTTCTTTGGTAGCGTCGTACGTGGGCTTGAAATGAAAGAATAAGCATTGGCACAATGATTGTCAAAGTATTTTTAAAATTAATACCTGACTACACAAATTACACTTTTGTGTTCGTCTGTATATGTTTGTATGTAAGTACAGTTTTAGACATCTATTGTATCATCTGGACCGATTTGATGAATTTTACATTCGAAAAGATAAATCTCTACACGTGGTGGTTTCAATATCTCGATGACATAATGATAAGGTATGAGAAGGGTAATATTCAGTATTGACTCAATAAAGAGTATTTAAAAAATATATATTTCCTGTTTCTAATGGTTGTGGTGTATCAGTCTTCATTTTATTCTAAAATTTATGAAAATTGTGAAAGCGTGAAAATTATGAAAAGATGAGATAATACTTTTTCCATTCATACAAAAGGTAAAAAGTACAAAGACACCGACTTCAATAAGTTACTTCTCACTTTTGAGTGTTGAAGTTGGTTCCATTTTAATGTATGTGCACTGTAATGCTTCCTTTAGTTAAAATATAAAAAAAAAACTTTGCCATTAAAACTGTTGCAATGAATGTGACAGCAACTATAAAAACAGAGTACTGAAAACGTATTTATAATTTTTTATTCTCAATTTCTTTTTAATTTTATTTCGACATTGACTTTTTAATATTAATCTTTATTAACATTTGTGATATAGACAATAAACAATATTTCCGTAATACCAGCAAAATAATACTCAGCTAAGATGGAAAAAGTATCGCTAATTGCATTTTGGCAATTAATATTATTAACTGCTTATTTTCTGTTAAATAAACAATTAAATGAGTCCCAAAATAGGCAAAGTCTGTATTTTGGGCTGGGTGGTTGTATTGTGTGTAGTTTATATGTTTAACCTATTCATTACCTATATTCCTATCGATTATCATATATTATATAACTATGACTACTAAATCTATATTTTTAATTTTTAAATTATAGGGGTTATAAAATTGCCAAAGTATAGTAAAAGATACTTTCAATTGACATGAAACCTTCATGGTTTGAGATTTTTGAATGTAACTTTTACACATGATACTTATGTGGTTTTTCTTTAACAAATTTGCAACATTCGATTGTCGACTTTCAATTCTTTTTTTATTCAGCTTAAGCGGGAAAGATAGTTTAATTAAAAATACGAGTCATTTTTAAAAACGAGTTTTGACGCGGAGCTAACGCGGCAGTAAAGGCTTGAAATATCAAATAACTTAACAACAGCAGTTATCAAACCTACATCTAAAGTCCCTAAACTTAGTCATGCGCCAATCACAGCACAGTCTGACTAGTACTAAAACTGACATCAAACCCTTTCGATAAACTATGGCGGCATCAAATGGTAGTTTGCTTTTACATGGCTAGACTTAACCAGATACGTCCAATTTCGGTCCAAAGGTTTAGTACCTTTACTTACAGATGTAGGAGTAGTTGATCTGTTCGCACGAGAATAGTCCTGAATGAGTCCCGGATTCCGCCCAGCCCCCGCAGACACACCCTGCCCTCGCCCCCGCCCGCTCCCAACGCAGACATAGGGGCGCGGTGGCAGAGAGTACGCGTTTATCATTAGCTCCAGGTGCATAAGCAACGGTTACAATTCCCTTACTTAAAAGACCAGGGCTGCGAGCATGGATCGTCGACTCGATAAAATTCGACAGTAAGTGCCTGTTCAGACATTGCGTACACGCGAATCGTTATATTACTATGGAGATCTCCAAACCGCGCGAATATCGCCATTTCTGAACAAGCATTTACTGTCGAATTTTATCGAGTCGACGATCCATGCTCGCAGCCCAGGTTCAGTAACTGTGTCATCTCATATTTATTCTTTATATAATATAATAAATAAATACATAAGAATTATAAAAATAAATAATATATTCATACATAAATCTTCAACTTCGATATCCTCATTACTTCAACGCAACGGTCTCAGAATTAGGACGGCTCTAAATTCCTTAACACATTGTTTCCCTGTGTAGACACGGACTCCCTAAGAGAGTTCAATTGTCTAAATCAATGAGGCCAAATGGCCTCATTGTTAGTATCGTCTAAGCTCAATCACACGCGTTCATTTTGGCAGAAATAAATTGGCAGAAAGTATTGATTAACCTTCACGCTGTCTTGACCTGGTCAGTGACACTTTTCTGAATTCTCTGTTATATTTTTTTGTTAATTTTTCGTTATTACTTAATACTGTTGAGGTTTGTTCTAAACAAAAGTTTTGAAGACTCATCGGATTAAAATTGGGCCAAAGTTGGGAATATAACCCTTATCCTTTGCTATGGGTTATATTCCCCTTAAAGGATAACGGATAAAGTACCCCGATAAAGGACTGTACAGTATTCTAAATACCGGTATAATAAATTAGTAAAATTTAATACTTACTCGTTGTTTTTAATAACATCAGTTTTAGGATTGTGTAAGTTCTACTCGTGTTTTCGTGTATCTAATATAGGCAAGTTTGTATGTAGTAAATTTCCAAACAAGTAACTGAGCTAGGTGTAGGTAGACATAGATGTTGAACATAATATGTGTACGACATTATCACCTTTATAGACTGTATATCTAATGTCGGAAATAAACACGAGCCGGTATTGAACTTATTATTATCTTATTACTATCTATACTGGAATAATGTGTGCCTTTCAAAAAATATACGTTTAAAATCTCCTTGAGTCAGGCACATGTGAAGAACACACTACCTTAAGGGTGTGTGTGGTAGTCATGCAGGAGATCCAAGATAAGAATGCTGCGATAGCTGCTGATAGGCTGCTGCGATAGCAAAAAAAATCCATTTTCAACCTCCGACCCTCGAAAGATTTTACTGTCTAATTAAAACATGAACGTTCCAAATGTATTGATATACGCTTCAACGAACTGTACAAATGCAAGTTTAGCGAACTGTTACGAGTTCAAGTTACAAATCCACTGTAAATTTGATATTTTCCCATTACGGGCTATATAGGCATTGATGAGTCGGTGAAATAGATTCGCCCCGAGATAGAAACCTCTCCTGAGTTCACGGGAGCAGCTGTAAGGCAATGCCTGGCCCGTGAACTTACATAATTATACGCTACACTATTAATATTATAACATATACCCAGTCACCTTATCCATTACTACATTAATAAAAAAAGATTATTAGAATTTACGACAAAAAAATAATAGTATGAATCTGAGAGAGGATAATAACATGTAATAATATATGCGAGTTATAAATGATCAAAAAACTAAATAACCTGCACAAAACTTGTTTAAACCTTTTTATGATTAACGGCCGGTTATAAATATCAAGGGCGAACTTTATGTTCTTTTTATTTTATTTTAATCGAATATATTTTAAGTATACAAGCTAGTCAGTACTAATCTCCGGTACTTCAACGAAGATTATTTTATTGAATAATATAAGCATCTACGATGGCATTAAACAAATATATTATGTCTTGTATTCAAACAACGGGATCAAGTTAATACCGTGTCATTTGCTGGCAGTTCCCGGTACTTGGCAGCGAAGTGTTGGAACAACATACCCCCACCAATTGGAAATTTTAATACAAAATCCACTTATAAATCTAAATTCATAGAAAACCTGCATATCCAAAAACGGTATTCCCAAATACTTAATTCATCAATTACATGAAATATAAATTTAAGTTCATGCGTTGCACTCGCTCTCATACCCCCGGTTAGTCATAAGTCTTACAGGCAGTGTTGACATCTTAATGGATTTTCCGTCATATCTAGCGGATTTGTAAACGTTGAAAACGGGAAAAAAATCTAACGGCTAACGGGACAATAACGCTATGTAATATACGCTCAGGGCTTAAACATAATGGTAAAAACTGTTAATCTTATAAATGTCTTGCCTGATGCAGTAATTAGCATGGTTAACATACTGCAAATCTGTGATCAGCCATCGACTTCTACAGCATCTACAATGGTAGCAGAGCATAGCAGCATTTAAAAAAAAACATTCGGGTCGAATTGAGAACCTCCTCATTTTTTGAAGTCGGTTAAAAAAGGTCGATTTTATATATGTTCAGTTTTGGAGTGAAAACAAAATGTAAATATATTTATTAATGCCAAAGTTTGAAGCTAATACTTCTATAGAACTTAAATTACATACATAATAATATGTTCTTACCATATGATTTTTCAATGCTAAGTAAAGTACACATTTATACAATATATATCTTTTGCAGACAATGTTCTTTCTTAGCGAGAATATCTTTTGGTTTCTTCACTAGGCAAGCCTGTATCGAGAAAACCTGGGCTCAAGTTAACAATTAAATGTAACCCTCAGTCACAAAATATAATGTCAACATAATGATGGTTTTAACTTAATGTTATTGTTATCCATATTTGTGACTACATTTGATTCAAGTTTTTGCGAGTACTTCGATGTAAGTCAATTTTACTATTGTTAAATACTTTTGATGTTTTAGCTTCTCATAATTTATTTGTAATAACGTTTTTATAATTAAGATTTGATTTGGAATCCATAACGGGATTATTTATAGTAAATTTCACATTGGGAAAAATTCACCAGCGCCTCCTGCCGCCGTTTTGAAGAACAACCTAATGATGGCGGCAGGCGTGCTACGAAAAGCTTATTTGAGATTCATTCTGTTGTGGATTTTTGACTAGAAAACATGTGAGTGCTAACCCTTGTCTAATTTCACCGTAGATTCCAAGTAAAATCGCCCTTGCCTTTATTTTCAAAGGATATTCGAGTCTAAGAAAATTAGCGTTTGAAGTGTTAAGCATTTATTTTTGTAAGCATTTCCAGAAGTATTATGTAAGTTATTGTAAAATGTGATAGGTTTAAGAAGTCGCTATTTATAAGAGTCAAGTCCTATAAGTTTCTTGTCTGTTCTTCTCATAGTGGTAGTCCTTTGCGAACAGACGTAGACCTACCCTCCAAACTTCATTGCAATAATTATTAAAAGCAAGACATCTACATAGCTGTTATGTTTCATTACAATATTACCTGTTTAGTTCCTGTTTAGGTAGGTAGATCACACTATCTCTACTTAGCAATAGTTTATAGCTGATACCCTTAATACCTGTACTGAGTCCTCTTCGACATATATGTTTAACTCATAATTTTTTCAATTTATTATCACAGTACTTAGCAACTGTGTTGTAAATATGAAGTTTTACAAAATGGCCAAGTCGCTGCGCAAACTTAGTAGAGACGAGAAATTACTTAGTTTGTAAACTCAGCGCTGATTTGATGCTAATGATATGTTTAATTTTTAATAGAGAAGTAGAATAAAATTAGTTGACTTATATTGTTTACTCTAAAGTACGATTACTTACAATATAATTTAA
This sequence comes from Apeira syringaria, assembly GCA_934044485.1. Classification (NCBI taxonomy): domain Eukaryota; kingdom Metazoa; phylum Arthropoda; class Insecta; order Lepidoptera; family Geometridae; genus Apeira; species Apeira syringaria. Next base: position 11,810,501 of record OW203662.1, on the reverse strand, counting down.
ATTGTAATTGACCTATGAAGATATATAACTAAAGAAATTTAACAGGCTTAATTGATGGAAAATAATATTTTTAACGGTTTTTGACGAATATGACGGATGTTTAACGGACTTATTGAAGTCGGTGCACGGTGTGTACTTTTTATTGAAAAAGAGGATCTAAAAATACCTACAAAACATTGATTATGTTCAAGCTTTTGTATTTTAACGAAACTTTGACGAATTAAAAACAACCTAAGCCCTAATGAATCAGAACAGTCGCCAATCTGTATTTAAAACTATAGTATGAATTATCTGGAAAAACAAAATATCCCTTCCCCGCACTACCCTCCTCGCGTATACCACCGAAGTTATTTTGTAAACCACCAATAATAGGGAGAATCAAACGCCTTTACGAGAGATATAATAGATTGCGGCGCTCACGCAGGCGCGTGCTGAGTTAAACTAAATCGATTAATGCTAGCTTAACCGTTAAATCTGTCAACAAGCGTGATTTACGCGCCAACTTTGTACAAATATTGTTCCCTTCCAAAGTTAACCCGTTCGTTTTGTTGTGCTATTTATTGAAGAACTGTGTATAATTACGGAACGCAGCAATAACTGCAGACTTTAGAATTGATTTAGCGATTTCCTGTAACATACAATATTATAATATAATATTTGCTTTGTCTTCACGATATTGAAATCTTTTGTAAATCTACAGACGATACGATGCAATTATTTTTTTTGGTCTAAATTATTATGTCAAATTGTAGTTTAGAATATAGAACGATACCATGGACACACAGAACTTGCGTGCACTATTGTAAAACGTAGGATGTTATTCACGCGCCACGGAAACGAAATTTATTAATTGGGAATGACATAACATATGTCTCTTGTGTGTAATATAATTTGTGTAATATGTAAAGACAACACTGGCTTCTTTATACGGACCTGAATAAGCTCACCGGAGCCTCAATTGAACTTTTAAGCTATTGCATAGCTTCTACCGCGGGCCTTGAGCGTGGAGACCGAAACCAGAAATTCCGTAACGAAAATAACCTAGCACCCCTCACTCCGACCGGCAAAGCGGTGATACTTTTTAGTTTTGCCATCTATCGATGTATAGCAGAACTTTTAATGACTTTTTTGAAATATCACGCTTGTCTGTTTAGTTCAGCAACTCGCCTCTAGGTGGCATTGGTTGTATCGGCGTTACTGCATAAGTTATTAATATATTAATTGCATAAGTTGATAACAAATGCTATGCAATAGCTTTAGCGCGGCAGTCCCCGAGTGCCACACGTCTTTTTTTATACTGTACAGATCTATCGTTTGACCAATATCTCACCTGATAGTCCGTGACGATGTGGTCGAAGATGTTATCACGCTAGACCTAGAATGCTTACTGGCTCTCAAGGACTGCTATCTGAACACGCTATGTGTTTGGTGACGGTTTTTCAAACTTGAGGGTGGTAGCTACCCAGGCGGATACTCAAAAGTACCCTAACACCATGCTGGAAATTCGATAACGGTATTACCTCCACTGGAAGCTAAAGCCGTTGGTGGGGATCCAATTGGCGTCCGTCAGTTTGACAGCCCACGCTCCCACCGCTGAGCTATTATCGCTTCAACGTTGTTTTTATTGAATGTGTATCGCACAACCTATAAGTCAAATGATAGCTGTAACAGCAGGGCATGGTCTCGATACTTCTGTTAGATCGTATAAACGTTATAGCCACTAGAGCGTTTCTAAATTACGCGTTGTAATATGTGTATAACAAGTGCTCTATATCTGTGCGCTGTGTGTTGTAATAACGTGGAGTGTAACTAACGCCAATAAACCGTACAATGGGATGAGAGTAGGGTTGCCATCTCTAAGATCTGCCTATCAGGACAAGATAAATGAAAACCTCGGACTTAGGAGCTTAAAACCCGAAGAGCAGCAGAGTTTTTTTCGGTTACCTACCGGACAACTAAAAATAAAATCCCGCCCAGACACTCCCCGGGCGCCCTGTAAACGAGGACAAATCCGGGGAAACCCGGACGAATGGCAAGTCTAGATGAAAGGCACCGCTGCGAGCGTCCATATAACTCAAACTACATACGAGAAGATATGTATGTTACAGTTTCATTAATTAATTTTGATCTCAATTTTATTGTAAGACTAGTAGCACCCCGCGGTTTCACCCGCGTAGATTACGGTTTTCCGCTACCTCAATTACCCCACGGTAACTATACTTTTCCAGGATAAAAGTAGTATATGTGTTATTCTAGGTTTTAACCAATCTCAATACCAAATTTCATCGAAATTGGTACCGTTTGAGCGAGAAAGAGTAAAAGACGTTTTTTAATTATTTGCTTATCCCACGAATACAGCAATTATTTTCAAAATGAAAAGTATCCTATGTGAACTTATTTAGGGTCTAACCTATCTCCATACCAAATTTCATCAAAATCGGTGCAGCCGTGTGTTAGTGGCCTGCCTACTGTGAATAAAAAAAGAAATAAAAAGCCGTGTGAGCGTGAAGGAGAAACAAACATGCACTCAAACTTTCGCCATTGCAATATTAGTGGGGATATAGTTACAGTGCGTTGTTACTCCGTTTGGTGATTTAAAAATAAGCAATGTGTGCTTCAGAGATCAAGTCAGTTACACGTGTTTAGTTAGTGCACATGACTACAAGTACCTCAAACTATGAGGTCGCAGTCCTACTCTAGTGAAGAGTTCGGTGTAGGTAGGCTGGATCAGGTCGGTGGTAACCTCTTCAATTCACGAACTAAGCGGGCAACGCAACGGTTTAATCGCATTATCTACAGTCTACACAGTTAAGTATGGTGATTGGTGACTGATATACAACATTCACACAAGGTCTTCAAGGTCCCAAACTAGGCAGAGCCTGTACTATGGTAACCTGATGATTGATATATACTTATATACATACTTATTTATACACTTATATACATAAACACACCCAGACACAGGTCAAACAGACATGTTCATTCACACAAATGTTTGACCTGTCCGGGAATCGAACCCGGGACCAGCGGCTCAGAAGGCAGAGTGCTACCAACTGCGCCAACCGGCCTGTCAAACATACACACATATACGCGCTATTATAGTTTAGATGGCAAAGTTTTTTACCAATAGAAAGCCACGTTATTTGTGAGTTATAGGCTACTTTTTACTATCAACATCATCACTACGAGGGTGAAACGCGGGGTACAGCTGGTCTACATATACAATATCTAATGATATCAACGAACTGTATCTCGGAAGCTCTCCAAGTTGGGGGTTGGCGACCGAAACCGCGCGCCGACTCGACATTACAACTTGTAATCAACTTTACAAAGTTAGATACCTATAACTATGTTCTAAATATATATTATCTATGTATCTATATAACAAACTTCTGATACATAATTTTCAGACATTTCATCACATTTTATGCCAGTGCATTTGTTATGGTAATGAAAATCAACAATGGTTAGTAATTTTATATAAAAATCTTGAAGAACACTCATCTAGTAGTTCAAAAGTAACTATTATCAAAATATTGTGCTTATATGACTTCGTCAATTTATTTCACAGTTTTGAGTATTGAAATCGGTTCAATTTTTTGATATAAACAATTTTTGTTCACCCTTTTCAGTGACCTTTGCTATACTCACGAGATCAATTGTAATTGTGTATGTTCATCGATTTCTTCACCAGCAATTAAAATGTCGTCCACGTATACGTAGCACTTTTCAGTTATTGGAGTGTAACTCAAAAACCGCTTGACCGATTTTGATAAAATTTACATGAGACCAAACAGAAAGCACACGCTTTCAAATAAAAAAAAAAGTTCTGAGGTAAAAAACACAAAAAAAAGGTTCGGGTCGAATTGAGAACCTCCTCCTTTTTTGAAGTCGGTTAAAAATGTGTTGTAATTGGTGTACATAGTTCTATATTTCCTAAAAACTCCGCGCAAGTATAATACTTAAACGAGGGTCCCAGACCAATTGAATGTAAATTAGAATAAGTTGATTGAATAAATTATTTGTTATTATTTAAATTCAATTCAATTATTTAATAAATTATTGTAACTACCCCGCTCCCTTCGCTGATGATAAGCGATGTATCAAGTTTTTTAAATCAACAATTTAATGGTGTTTAGTTTTAAAGTGAACACACACTATATGAACTCTCCTTCGCGGCGTCTTCTCTGTTACTGAGTAACAGTGAAGTTCTACGCTCTTGTCGCCGCTCGGTCCTGAACCAATGAAGATGTCGACCGCAGTGATCGACGAAACGTCTGAAACACAAGTTTCACTTAGGCCACGGCCAAACAGCCCGGAAGCAATACATACATAACATGCAACGGCGGCCGTGAAAGCCTTAGAGCTTACATTTAAATTCTTGTAAGGTAGCTATATTCTACTGTTTATTAAATTGCTACTTCAACTGTTATGTGTGGAGTTCACCAAAATGTAACCATCCGATTATCTATTTAACCGTCGGTCAAAAAGTTTTTACCATAACAACATATAGTTGACCGACGATTAATTGACAATCGGACGTTTTAAGTTTTGTTGAACAGCAGCCTAAATATTATTTAGACATACTTAACAAATAGTAATTTATATTTAATATAATTTTATTGATATCTGTGTAATTCATAACAGAGATTATTTATTGCTGAGCAATAAGTATTTATAGTAATTATCTATTTTGATAATATTTATTTGACTTTGCCATTTATTTAAATTTATACATGAGTTTAGTTCGTAATTAATATAAAATAGTCCTAATCACACTATTTATCACCGGTCATAGACTAACTAAATGTCTTAAAACTAAAAAGGCTCTTTTATTGTATTTACGCTAAAATTCAAATTTGAATTATCTTTACCATCTTATCTCTAATATTAGAAGAGTTTATGAGCTATGTTCTTTACAATCTGTATTTACGCAATATCCAATGATCTGAATCTTAGTCGTTTGTACACATTTTCCTAGTTAGATTAGTTTGGTGTTTTTCACATTTTTTAAAATTTAATTCGATTATTACCTTAACATCATCATCATCACCATCTCAGCCATAGGATCATAATCCACTGCTGGAAATATGCCTCCCCCATGGATTTCTACAAGGTTGGAAGTGGCCCACATCCAGCTCTTGCCTGCGATCTCAGTCAGGTCGTCTGTTCACCTGGTCGGTGGCCATCCCATGTTGCGCTTGCCAGTCCATGGTCTCTATTAAAAACCTTTTGACTCCAATGGGCATCAGTTCTTCGAGCTATATGCCCTGTGCGTTATATAATACCATCATTACCTTACCATAGTCGTTATATAATAATTTTGACAAATTTGAATTTATCCTTAGGTTAATTCTTGGTGTGAGTACGTCATCTCGGAAAATCAGTCAACATGACAACTTTATGTTTCAGCTAAATATTTTAATGTCGCATAAACATGAGTGAGTGTTTTTATTGTGGCATGGAGGAATATAAAAGTTTATTGCGTCGAAGCGATAAATCATGGACAGGAAAGTATTCATAAACGGTACAATGAGCGTCCCTGCGAATCATAACTTTGTTCGGACGCGACGACGGGAGATCTCGTTGGTCGAAGGACGTCAGCTGCGAGCTTGGGGAGATATCGCACATAGCACAGTTTGTTACTGACGTCACACGTCAAACAAGAAGATTACGTAACAGCCATATTGGTGGCTTATCTTTCCAAAAAATGCAACACAATGAGATGAATATGGGTATAAGGACAATGATTGTTTCTTCTCGGTCATCGGAATGTAGCCGGTATCCAGGGTATTAAGGGACATATAATAGTATATACAAGCCCCAAAGTGTCACCATCCAAAAATACCAAATACAGCTAAAGTGGCTTTATTTCCAATAATATGGCTTGCAGACGATCCTCCATTTTGTTTGGGACATACCAACGATAAGTGGAAAGTAGCGTTGGAGCGCTCGTGTAAGCATTTTCTTCTTTTACTTACGTACACCGTACGTAGTATAGCAAAATTAAAATGTTTATTTAGTCTGGATGTTAAGCGTTCGAACCCCCGCTGTTGACCGCGGGATTACATAGCCCGCTCGCTGCTACTTGTGACGTGACATTTAGACAGGAATCATTCTCTACGAGATGTTTAGATAACGGGGGAGTATAAACATAGCGCGTTGACAATAAAATGGACACAAATAAAATACGATCAAATCGACATGTAGTGTGTGCAATTCTGTCACGTGACGATGGACACATTCATATTGGTAGCGCTTTAATAAGATTATTTTTGTTTACGATGATCTTTCTTATAAGTATTCATGACGAATTGTTACGGACAGAACTGTTAGTGATTTTGGCGATATCGGTTCATAATTGTATCATATTCTTAACGCTGTTTGATTATATAGAAACATAAAGTTTGTCTTTATTGTGAATTGCTTTTTTAATAAATCAGGATTTGAGTCCAGTGTTTTATTACAGACTGTGTGCAATTTATCGCGATATAATCATGTATAAGTATATGTTACCACAATTAGTTCGTAAGACAATTAGGAGTACAGACAGAGGCACTCACTTTCGTTTATCTGTATTGTAATAGAAATATGACCTGGTAAACCCGTCGATAACTAACTTAACAGAAAGTACGGTAGTAGGGGTCTGCTGATTTATACGATGCATGTGTTGCACCAGAATTGATAGGTCACTCCGGATGCAGAATATTGTATTGCACATTCCGAAAGCATGGGACATTTACTGTACAAAAGTATACTGTCGTAATTATCACTAAGCAATCAATTTTAAGCTTTAAGCAAGTATTATGGCATAATCATATTTATAAAAAAAATAGCAAAAAATAGAACTAACTTCAACACTCAAAAGAGTGAAATAACTTGTTGAAGTCGGTAGGAAGATGGTTCAAAAGTAACTATTATCAAAATATTATGCTCATCGTACCGACTTCGACAAGTTATTTTACACTTAAGTATTGAAGTTGCTTCAATATTTTTGTAAATTTTTTTTTTCACCCTTTTCAGTGACCTTTGCTACTCACGGGATCAATTGTTATTGTGTATGTTCTCTGATGTCTTTAACCGCAACTATAATATCATCGAGGTATGCGTAGCACTTCTCAGTAATTTGAGCGTAACTTAAAAACCGCTTGTCCGATTTTGATGAAATCTATATGGGGCTACCACAGAAGTATATTCTATCAAACAAAAATAATATCATCAAAATCGGTTCATAAAGAAAGTTATCCGCGAACACACATAAAAAAGTACCTATACAATTGAGTAACCGCCTATTTTTGAAGTCGATTACAAAGTGGCTACCATTATTCAATAACCTCTTCGTAATCACCGATACTTAATTAAACACACAAGAACCTGAATATCATCTGATGAGTGGTAACCTCAGTGAAAGATTCGTCACTAGTCTCGGATAAATAGGTGGGCATTACATTAGTGCGTGGTCGTTCATTTCCAGGAAGGGCACGCGATCCTTTCACCACTACCCATTAAGGCAATGGAGTCGTATCGTAGAAATGGCGAATCTGTGCCCGTATTTGCGGTGAAACCATTAACTGTACAAATAACCTAACGAGCTTTAACTTGGCCTATAACACCGAAATCAACAAAATATATGAGGTAAATTTTGTCGTCATGTATAAGATTATATTTTCCATGTAAAGTGCATCACGTTCGATTGATGATGAGATTCACGCGAGGCGGAGAGAGTAGTTATACGATCCAATGTTCCTATCATCATCATCATCACTTCAGCCGCTTCACTAGTCGTTCTACCTTCATCAGGAGACCAAACCCATTGACGTTCTATATACACACGTTATAGCTATTGCAGTTGATTATCCAAGGACAGATTCAAGGGAAACGCAGTGTTGGGAGAAGAAGAACATCCTGGCTAAATAACTTACGCCAGTGATTTTACAAAAGCACCCGTTTACTGTTCAGAGTTGCTGTGTCAAGGGTACAAATCGCCGTGATGATCGCTGACCTTCGTTAGAAGATGGCACCCCAAGAAGAAGAATATTATATAGAATAGAAGATACACACGTGCGTTTGATCTCCGTTCAAAAAGTTTACATCAGTTGATCGCAATCTCATTTCTGATTCGCTATTTTACAGAAACCTGGTGGTTATTTATAATATAATGGGTATTTTATGGTTTATTGCATTAACAACATGCTAGGCGAAACTAATGGATACCTATATTTAAATAACATTAAATATATTACTTCTTTGTGTAATATATTTAAAAAAAATTTAATTTAATTTTTAATTTGCTTTAAATCAAATTAAAACTCTTTATTGCTCTTGGGACTCAATTTAGAGACAACGTGTTTCGATAACGTTAACAATCTAAATCAGACACACAACCGACTCTCTTTTGTTACTCTTTAACAAATGGTTGTTATGAAAATCTTACAATTATAGTACCGCTTTGAAGTGAACGGCTGAAATGTTTTTAATACTGATGGAATCGTCTGCGTTTTCGGTGTGCGTTTTAATGTAACATTATGGTGTTTGACGTAACTGTCAGTTATTTGAAGTTTTCACGATTGACAGAATGTGTATATCATATTTGTTTTTTAATGATACCAATTCGATTTTATCACCTAATATTTCTATCACACACTTAACCCTAATAAGCGAAAGTTTGTCTGTCGTTTGTCGTTTGTTACTTCTTCAAGCTGAAACGGCTGAACGGATTTGCATGAAATTTAGAATGAAGATAGCTTATACTCCGGAATAACACATATGCTACTTATTATCCCGGAATAAGTATAGTTCTCGTGGGATGATTGAGGTAGCGGGAAATCCATAGTCCACGCGGGTGAAATCACGGGGCGCAGCTAGTGTATAGTGTAATGTTTTACTTTAATATATTAATTTATTTATTTTCATGGATAACCAACAGCTACACAAACTTTTATATTAGCAATAACTATTGCATACATATGCATACATATAGCAATACATATTTATGTAGCGGAGCTATGTATATCTTTTAAATTTTTATAAAGTCAATTACAGGTCATCGCGTATATTTGTTACATTTTTGTTTCACCACGATCAATGTAACTTCGACGTCGAGGCTAGTCAAAATTATATTTTAATATCAAAATGACGATACCCGGTAGTGTAACTAAAACATGAATGAAACACGCAGTTTCTATAGCGTTTGCTTCGGAACTAAAAACCACATTAATTGTACACAGCTTTGAAGCTCCAACCTGATGTAGAACAGACGTCCGACCCGTCAACCGTCACCTGTCACCCGACTCCCGTCACCCGGCCCCCGCCTCCCCTCCGAACCCTGACTAATGAACTCTAGGCCGGATATCATTCCCATCCCGATGATTGATTACATTTCGAAGTTGTTCCATCGCGGGCGCCGTCCACGTCGCGCCGCGCCACAACTATAGTGGACACACTAGTGCGTGACCTCTGCTCGCAAAAACGATTAAAAGCAATACATTCACGTTTCCGCGATAATAATATGGTGAACAGTAGATTTCCTCTAAATATTAGTTTTACTCAATCTAATGGCCGAGATGTATTTGCCGACCAATGGATTACAAAAACTTATTTCAGTCTCACATAAGTTTTATATATGTTAGTCTAACTCATTTTCTTTATAATCAATATAAGGGCAGTAGAGTAGTGCGGTAGGGAGGTGAAAAAAAAGTATCCGCATATAACAATTTCAAAAATTATAAATTACTATTAGCGCCCTGCGGTTTCACCCGCGTGGATTACGGTTTTCCCGCTACCTCAATTATACCACGAGAACTATACTTCTTCCGGGATAAAAGTAGTCTATGGTTATAGTGGTCTATCTCCATACCAAATTTCATAGAAATCGGTGTAGCCGTTTGAGCGTGAAGAGTTAACAAACATACACACAAACTTTCGCATTTATAATATTAGTAGGAGTAGCACTAGCCGTTGCCCAGTCAACTGTTGTGTGTAGCCATGAACCACCGTGACTAAGGGAAATAGGGATTCATTTTAACGTCAACTGCCAAACAACTGACAGTTATGTCAAATACCACAATGTTATCTACATTAAAACACATTGTATTGTCAATAGCGCTAAGAAGGTTCCTTGTCAGCACACCGTTAGGTAGTGAAATACTATTATCCAACGGTAGGCCCTACTCGCCGAACTGGGAGGCGAGCGGTAGCAGTATAATTGTTAGTAATAATTGTGTCACCTTCCGAGTGTTAGATAATCTAATATAATCTTGTGTACTCTGTTCTGTGTTTCAACTAGAAGGAGCACGGAAGTGAGAAAAATGTTGTCGCGATGTAAAACTTTAATCCTACACGTTGGGTCGCCAGATACAGGGCTAGCGAGTTCGTTCCTAGAGAATATTTTTTTTATAGATGAAAATAAGATACCTTCTAATCTTATAACCCACTAGAGTCTCTTTATCATATCGCAAATAATGTAGATGAGTGATAATGCCTAATATTAACGCCGGCCTTCGATATATCAATCTGAACGTTCATTTATGCCAAGTTGACGCCGCGCCGAGCTCGTTACCAGCAGCGCTACTATTATTCTTGTAGGTACAAAAAGTCGCGGAATTATGCAAGATCTTGTTCAACACGTTTATTTATGAATAATTAAATTTTTGTATTAACATAGTTATAAATATGATTTAATGCAAGAAGACAGAACGTTAATTAAATTATGCAAATTTAAAAACTGGACCAGATCGAGAGTAGAACCAGTAAACTGCGTGAATACTTACGGATGTACCACCATTTTATGGTTTATTATTAAAATAGTTGTTTTACAATCTTTGGAGCAAAAAAAATAGTTGAAAAAAATTCGAAATTTTTTTCAACAAATTTTTCAACTTGCTTTGCGTAAGTTTTTTTAAATTCTTATCATAACACAAAATGATTTTGCTTGAAAAATATTACCTATAATTATCCTGTTCGAAGTACGTAATACTAATAATATTGATACGAGGTGCTGAAAAATAAAACAAACATGTACACGTTTGCTGCCGGTAAACTGTTTTCAAAGTTCTTTAAACAATGACGCTTGAAATATTAACTTCTGTATCTCTCATGGTAGGTTCAAAAGTGATTAATATGTATATATTACTATCATTTTTTTATATACAAAGAAATATCCATATACCAGCCAGATGATGGTACCGGTCAAATATGAATACAGCAGGCGGAACGAGACAGGTGAAAGGACCACTTTTACTTCCTTTTTTAGGGACTAGCCGAGTGGGACTCTTGTCTCGGGACCTCCAGGATGCGGGACATACGTCACCGTCCCGGGTATTGGACAATATTAGACTTTCACAATCTCTCGTTGTCTCTGTGGTTGTTTCCGTACAAATTTGCACATTTGTAACATGTAAATAGACGATAATGTAAGTATTTTAATTTTTTTGAAATAAGGTTACAACTGTCCGTTTGTTTAATGTTTGCTAATATACGATCAAAATTTAATTCGTATTAAAATTAATTTAATTGAAATATATTTAACCATTTCGTGGGATCTTATTTCGTACTGCTCTAACAGCCCGCTTTTGTAAGATGAGAATATTCTCTGTATCGCCAGCTGCATCCCACAGCAGTAGCCTATATGACATTATGCTATGAAAATATACAAAATAAACTGGGTGAGCCTATATTCTGTCCGTCATTTTTCTTATTTTTCGAACAGCACATGCAGCAGAACTAATTCTCCGAGACAGGGCATTTACGTTATTGTGCTCCATTGTAGACTAGGAAGACTAATAAGTTTTCTATGATAAGCTTAACTCCATGAAGATTTACGTAGGGTTCTAAATATGGAACCTTAGGCAAAGAAAATGTAGCCTTTTGAGTTGTGAACTTAAAATTATTAGCCGGGAACCATTTCGGAATCTGAGATAAGACGTTGTTTACATGATCCGCGAATAAGATTATAACACATATACCTTTCACCATATATGGCAAGTCATTAACTAACAACAAAAAAGGGCTTAGTATAAAGAGACCCATTATAATGTAAGAGCCGAAAGATGTCGCATCAATCTAAACTCTTTGCAGCTTGTTAGACAAATGTAATTGATCTCTCAGAGCAGGTCGACGTATACCAAAATGGGAGAATTTTCAAATCAGAGTCTGGTGTTCCACACAGTCAAATACTTTGTAGAGATCATCTAAAATGCCAATGACGTCATTTGAGCTCTCCAAAGCCGTCAGGACGTATGGCAGCAACTGACCACCGGCTTCTGTTGTGGATTTGCTCCTCGTGAACCCACATTTGTATTCGTGTACATCTAATTCTAATTCGTGTATTATTTAATTTATATTGTATATACTAACCTATTAAAGCGGAATAAGAGTTATTTGAGTATAACTTTTTCGAAGATTTTACTAAATGTAATGTTCGCCACCCAAGAGTAGCGACCTATAATTAACCTAAGACTATTCTTATAGTCAAGACTGACCCCTCAAATTATGGGGGCAAACTCTGCCTTGGAAGATGGGAGCAATTCTACTGTATTATTAAATTAAATCGGGAAATAAATATGTAGATGCTAAATTGTATATTGTTAGTTCTATCGCATTCACGGATATTCCTCAAACGTCTTCAGTAGTTTTGGTATCTGATATTTTGATTGATACAATAACTTCGACAGCCGTCGCATATCTAAAACAAAAAACGGGGAATTTCGGAGGTAAATTTGTTTTTAAGGATATTTTCTGCAGTAATAAGGAAAACATTAAGATATATGAACTGAAAATGTTGTAGCGTTATTGTGGTGTTATTAAAAGTTGTGATGTGTAAATAGGAAGAGTTTTTATGTAGTGTACTTGTATATTCGAAAGCCAGTGTGTGTGTTTTGCAAGATCAAGTTATTTCTGATATTCAAAATCAACAGTCAGATGTTGCACGATGACTGTATATTGTGTAAAGTAGATCGAAACATCTAGTAGTCAGTTCCAAATTATGGTCAAATGTCAGAGACGAATGCTTACGCAAGTAGTTTGGATCACTAAACTACTAGTTTTAAATGAAACGTACAACAGCATATTATCATTGCGTCGCTCCCGCTTTTCTTACGTTAAGTCTTCATTGTTAATTACGTGTATATTATGACAAGCTGGGCTCCGCGGTTTAACCAGCTTGGTGATGAAAAACGCTGATGGTGGTGATGATGAAAATTAGCCTTTGTTTAAGTTAGGGTATAAGCTATCTACATCTTAAATTTCATCTAAATCCATACAGCCGCGTGAAAAAGTAAGAAACACACGTAATACATAATAATAATAATAATCAATAATCCATACATCATACATACATCCATACTCACAAACTTTCGCATTTTTATTATTAGTAGGATTTGTAAAGTTATCTTACAGTACCCAGTTCTTCAGTGATTATGTAGGTATACTTAACGTTTGTGTAGTTTAAAAGTCAAAAAGCGAATAATCATAATTATATGACAATAATTGCACAACACGCATGAATACTAGTTTTTTTTCCGGCATGTTCACGTTTCCTTTAATTAAGTTCATATTTGATCTTTACCGACCGCCAAATAACCTCATGGAAGGTCGCAACTGTGTTTGGTGACGTAACTGCACTCAGTTCCTAGTTTTAAAGTAATATGGTTGTTTAGTGTATCGCAACATTTATTGACGTAAAAAGTTTGGATTAGTATGTATCCGGCGCAGTTTGCAGAGCCGAGATGGGCGGGCGGGGGACGGGGCGGCACTGCAAGCTGGGCAATCCGATATAGGTTCTCAAGTAAATATTGGTTATTAGACCTGAAATTCCTGTACAACATCGATAAATCCTCGCGTTGAACGAGGGATTCCGTTGATGTAGTTGTAGTAGGCGTACAGTAGCGTTGGCAGTGTTAGTTACAAATAATATAAAATAATACAAAAATACATCCTATCCTACTAATATTATAAATGCGAAAGATTGTATGTGTATATCTGTGTTTGTGTATATGTGTGTATGTGTATATGTGTATGTTTGTTACTTCTTCACGCTCAAACGGCTACACCAATTTCGATGAAATTTGGTATGGAGATAGTTTAAACCTTGGATCAACACATAGGCTTTTTATCCCGGAAAAAGTATAGTTCCTGTGGGATAATTGAGGTAGCGGGAAAACCGTTATCCACGCGGGTGAAACCGCAGGGCGCTACTAGTTTATTATAAATGCGAAAGTTTGTGAGTATGAATTTATGGATGTAAGTTTATTACTCTTTCATGCCAAAACGGCTAGATGGATTTGGATGAAATTTGGCAAGGTGATAGCTTATACCCTGGATTAACAAAAAGGCTTATTTTTATCATCACCATCATCACCTTTTTTCATCACGACGCGGGTAAAACGAGACGCAGCTAGTTTATAATGTTTTCTTTACTTTGAATTTATTGATTTTAGTTGTATTTAGGTATGACGTCGACAATAAGGGAACTGTATCATTGAGTGCGTAAAATTGCGTACGAGTGTTCAGCGGTCCGTGGGCGGGAGTGCAAACACGCACAATACCGACCGATGAAGATCAATTGTAGAGATTTCGATTATCGCACCTCGCATTATCCCCTGTAGTAGCATCGAGCTGAGATATCGAACACTTTCAACTCATTTTTAGGGTTCCGCACTTCAAAAGGAAAAATGGAACCCTTATAGGATCATTTTGTTGTCCGTCTGTCTGTACCAAACTGAAATTCATATCAAATACTTAGGTGCGAGTGTCGTAAATTTACGACACTCGCAAGGGAATCAAAACCTACAGGGTGCTTCCTTGAACTCAGAATCTTGCAATTTGGTACAAAGCAACGTCTAATAGGAGTCGAAGTAGATAAAGGAAAAATTGCGAAAGACATACATTTTTTGTTACCTACATCATATAATAAAAATATTTTCTATTATTTTAAACTTATACCTACAGGTTTTTACGGAACCCTCGGTGCGCGAGTCCGACACGTACTTAGCCGATTTTTTTAAATAAAGATCTCACTCTTGTGCTATAACAATTAGTTATCCATTGTATAGTTTAGCTGATGTGACACTTGTGGCGTGGTGGAGGTTAGAAAAAATTTAAAAAGCAAAAGCCCGTTTTATTTTATCAGAAGATAAGATTTAAATGACTTTCGCTTGAAGTATTGAAATGCTACTCGATTGTTTTCAAAATAATGCAAGATAAAAAAGGTGTCTAAATCACACACTTCCTCAAAACTCACGAAAAAAGTACAAATTACATTTATTCTCAGTTGATCGAAGTACTACCCCGAGTGCCCTGGTGGTACCGGCCTAGAATAGTACTCCCCCATTTCGCCCCGCGGGTGCCATAACAGTCGGCTAAGGGATAACGTACCAGAAGGTTGGGAGCAGCGTCTTCTGAGGATCGGAAATCATACTGCACTCGCCAATCCGCCTGCCAAGCGTGGTTAGTATTGGCAAATCCCCTCTGTATGGGGGAGGCATATGTCAAGCATTGGACGTCCTCTATGGCTGAGATGATGATGAAACGACTAACCCGAGAGTTTAGCGAAAACCGATACATGTCACTGATGGGTCATGTAATAGCGGACAATCAGAAATTCACCATATCTATAAAAAACGGAAAACAAAAACTCAATCAGAATTGATCTCTCCTTGGCAATTTGTGTTTTATGAAGCGCACGTGTCTTCGATCACTATGTGCGTCCATTACGCGCGCACCTCTCGTCACTGTGTAATGATCCACTACAAAACACTACTTGTTAAGCTACATAATTCAAAAGCCATCGCTCGATTTCTCTAATCTACCTATTTGCTATCGGCAGATGTTGCCCTCTAACGTGTGCCGTTTGCGGTACGAAGACATCGCAATAATTCTCCGCCTTTATCTACTTCCTAGGATACAACCATTTAATGTTATTTAAGAAAGAGTTTAGGAATTACCAAATTATGTAGATCTGGCAAATATTTCTGGTGAGAGATAATGCTAACGAAACGGTATACAGTGTCAGGTCGTTACCATCGAATCCGACCGCACCGGAGATTCCTGCGGGTGGATCACATTACTGTGAAGAGGGTCGCTACTCGCTATCGGCTTCTATTAGAGATACCGACTGATAGTAACGTTGTTCTGCGTCGCTTCACACGTTCTTTGAATTATTTGACCTTTGAAAGAGCTCTAACATATCATGTTTAAATTGAAGATGTTATGTTGGTTGTTAACTAAAGTGCAATGTTTTTTTTTACCTTCATACATGTAGTATATATTTTACTTTATATAAATAAAATAGCGTTAAAGGATCGTTTGTTTCTTTCTAATCCTTTCCATCTTTTTTTGACATATTTATATATACAAATATATGAAACGGAAACTGTGGAAACTGGCTTAGCTTGTTCGTACTACAGTATATGTTCTATAAACTTATTCATTAAGCTGTTTGTTTTCCATTAAATAACTAAATATATACATATACTATTAAATAATTTAACTAGGTGGACAGACGACCTGACTAAGATCGCAGGCAAGGGCTGGATGCGGGCCGCTTCCAACCGGTCCTTGTGGAAATCAATGGGGGAGGCATTTGTCCAGCAGTGGACGTCCTATGGCTGAGATGATGATGATGATGATGACTATTAAATAAAATTTATTAAAGTGCGTTTCTTTCCAGGATATCATTCAATAAATTAATACACACTATGATTGGCCAATTAATGCTTTAAGAAGTCTTCCTAAAAACATATTATTGTTATTGGGATTCTTACCATGTATTTTATTAAATTTCTTAGCTCGATATTTTAGCACAGTTTGACGAGTAAACTGAAGTTCCTGCGGGTAGGTGTTTTTTAAGAGCAGACCATGCCAGTTTAAAAACGTATATTCCTCAAAACTCACTGTGCTCCATGATATTGCGGTACAGAAAGCGTATATTCCGTACTCTACTATGGTGCGGCGCGGCATTATAGTCATGATTTACCCTTAGACAGACTCGGATGGTTTATTGAAGAGAAATAATAACAATAAATAACCCGCTTTAAGCTTATTAATAACCGCATAAAATTATATAAGCGAGAAATCTGACACGTTTTAGTAAGAGTTTCGTTCCAGTTGACAGTTTGTCATCTCTATCTCGTTGTAGAACAATAGCTCAAAGCCACCCAACATGATTAATGGCATCCCTTGAAGCCGACGAGTCTCGGCCTGATCTGTTCTGCAGCTAATGGTGGTTTAAGGGACTTTCCGTGAATAAGACAAGCGTACTTACTAACTTCCTGAGTTGTGCAATATACATCGTAAATAATGTACACTTAGTTGACATTATTAAATAATATTATATTATAATATATATATATATATATATAATATTATTATATATATATAATATTATTATAAATAATAATATTAAAGAGACGAAGCCGCCGGCTTCGGCTCCGGCGCTGGGTCGAACGTGGGTTCTGTTAAACCGATATTCAGGTGTTTACTCCCACTGGTTTATTTGAGGAAACTTTTTCAATTCGAAAATAGCCCCTTCGGTAACTTATCAAGTATAGATAATATCTAATTGGTATTGATCTTACCTACAGTTGGTAAAATTTTTGTCAGAAGTTAGTTAGTTTTTAATCCCTTATCGTTTTGTGCTCTAACCATGCTAATAATTATATGTTCAGGCACCTTTCTAATGATTATCCATTACATATATCATGTAACGAGTGAATTATATACAATGAACCAAGTTTCTTATAGTTGTCACATCATTTCAAAATTATTACAACGCCAAAATAACATGAGGTGCTCAGTTTTTGTATCTTAACAATCGATGATCGATGGATCAGGATTTTCCAATTTGCACCGAAAAATGGTACTTCAGTTCTCCTGATGCCAGTAACAACCAAAATAAGTACACCACCATAATTTTATTTATACTCTTAACATTATGTATATTTATTTATTTGTTGGCAAATTTCCCGATGGTTTTCTTATTCGATGTATTTGTGTATTGTGTATTCCATTGTGATATTTGGTCGACAAGAACACTTTATAAAAGTGTATTATGTATATATACTTACAAATATATATTGTATTCTTAAATTTTAACAACATCTTACATACTGAAAACAATTCATATTTTTTCAAGAGAATATTTCGAAAATATCCCACTGTCGATCGTTCCCATCAACAACCTTGAGGAAAAATATCCACGAAATAAAACATTTTAATATGTATATTATTTATAATTTACCTTAATTTTCAGGTGACAATAAGGATCCAGTGCAGCGTTGGTAGTGGTGACTTGTTGCATGCAAACCATTCAAAACTGTAAGTGCCGCAGTATACACAATATACATCCAAGCTTTCAGCTTCACGTAAAATTTTACGTTTTAAACTTTTTTCGCCAACTTTTTCAGATTTTCCACTGAATCACACAACACTGTCGATTTTCACACACTTGTTGAATTTTATTAATGAAAAATATGTTCGAAAGTTTATTAGTTGCCGGCGCGTGCTGTTTTGTGTTGGGGCAGTGCAGTGCGGCGCGACACTCGGCTCGCGGCGGCGCCGATGCGTGCGGCAGTGACGGACGCCGCGCCGCGCCGCGCGACTAGCATCCACGCGCTCTGATCCCCCCACTCTTTGCGCTTTCCCCTCTTGCGTTTGCTCTATCCATCAGCCTCTCGGAGACAGCTGAAGTGAACTTGAGACTGTCATGATAAAGAACAATTAACGATATTTGAAAAGTTCTCTTATACAGATTACTGGATTTAGAATTAATGACTGCAGAACTTTCAGTTTCTCTTGTTTAAAATTTATATTGTATACAGCTATTCGCTAGAATGCCCATGGCATACTTCAGATAAACGATTTGTAAGAAATAAATTGTTTGGCGGAAAGCAAAAGGTTACAGACGGATATTCACTTCAGCTAAGTTTTATACGAAAAAGGTTGAATCTTTCGATTATAGCTCGACCTAAACTTTTATGGCGATCCTATCTCCTGAATTAATACGTGAAAAATTATTTTAAAAGTTCTCTAAGGGTCGCACACGTTCGGTTTCCTGATCAGGAAACCTGAATGCTCTACTTACGTAGAAAATGTTCAATAATTCGCACACGTTCTTATTTTATACGAACGGAAAAATCTAAAGTTGTACGTCGCATAAAATTCCTAATATAAAAAAAAAACCTTTTTTTATACTGTATAGATCTAGCATTTCACCACTATCTCACTTGATGGTCAGTGACGATGTGGTCGAAGATGTTATCATGCTAGGCCTGGAATGCTCACTGGTTTTAAAGGACTGCTGTCTGAACGCACTATGTGTTTGGTGACAGTTTTTCAAACTTGAGGATGGTAGCTAGCCAGGCGGGTACTCGAAAGTACCCTACCCCATGCTGAGAATTTGATAACGGTGTTACCTTCACCGGAAGCTCAAGCTGTTGTTGGAGATCGAACCAGTGTCCGTCAGTCACCGCTCGCTTCAGACTCGTCAACCGGACGTTTGCGGTAGTCTCACAGAATTGCGTATCTGAATTCCTGATCAGGAAACCGAACATCTGCGGCCGCCCTAATAGTGTTCTAGTATTTGTGTAATATGCAATAATAGTACTTTATTCATGTGCACAAAGTAGTTCCAGAAACCACGGACTAGATGACTTAGATCACTAGTTCTAGAGCAAATTTATCATCATAACACTGTAGTTAAGCTTTATTTGTTATTACAACTATCATGCTTCTTCTTCTTCTCTCAGCCATGTGCGTCCACTGCTGGACGTATCCCTCCCCCATACAGGGTGGATTTGCCAATACTCGCCACGCTTGGCATGCGGGTTAGCGAGCGCAGTATGGTTTTGCTATCCTCAGAAGGCGCTGCTGCCCACCTTCTTGTACGTGATTCCTTAGCCGACTCTTACGGCACCCGCGGGAAGAGATGGGGGAGTACTATAGTAGGCCGGTACCACCACGGCACTATGAACCAAAACTATTACACAAACAAAATTGGATGAAGCAATTAAGATATCAAAATGTTTTTAAAATTAAAACACTATAAAAAACATGTAACTTGTCATGTTGTGTCATGTTTGTGATGTAAGTACAAAATATTCTTCTATCGTATTTCGGATGAGATCAAAGGAGAGCACCGCCACGCGCGCACCAGCCGGCATCTGCCGCGAAAATGTTTGCCTAACTTGTAATAATTCGGAAAGCTGTCAAATGCCTTTGAACCATTTGGCCATTTGCAATTAAGGATAGCAACCGCATTATCTTCATATTATGTTCATGGACATATATGAGTTGGCAAAGGTATAGATTTCTCTTTGTACACGTACGTAGCCCGCATTACACCTCATATAGTTTAGGTATGCATATATTCAATCTACATATATATATATGCAATATAGTTATTCAAGCTACTTCATCAACACATTAAAATATTTTTTTTACATACATATGTAGGTGGCTAACAAGCAGACGGGCCGCCTGATGGTAAGCGATCACCGTCGCCTATGATATCTGTAACACTAGGGGCATTACGATACGTAGACAATCCTGTATAAGAGACTGTAAACTCTCCTTTTGAATCTCCTGAATCTCATATTGTAATAAAAAGGATATAAAGAGAAATTATTTGATGTTATGTACCATAACTACTAAATCGGTTTAAAACATTTTTTCACAACTGTTCTTTATACTAGTACTCTAGAGAACATAAATGGATGATGGATGGATTTATGTAAACATATCAGCAGTTATTTGACTTTCGTGTTATAAAATTTATAAGTCAGTTATTAATGTCGTATCTTGTTGTGACCGCGGCACCCGGTTACTGGCGGTGACCTTCCAACTTCCCAGCGCAACTTGAAAACAACAAAATAATCCTTCCTAAGAAATGAGCATTCGTTGCTCAGTTCTGACGTAGAACAAAAACGGGTGCGAGTTCCATTTTCGAAATTCGTTCGTAAATTATGAGTGATTTCGCTTTTTGTGTGATTTATGCCGTTCTCAACCGGTCTTTTCTCCTCTGTTAAGGGCCGTAGAGGCGCCCATGTAACTGACTAACTTACAGTTTCAATGTGAAATATTTCACAGTTAAGTCACATTTGCAATCGACGTAACACGGTAATTAAACGTATGACGAAATCATTGTACATTTAATTTTTTTTATGATACATTTGGTATAATATCGTACTGTTTGAAGTGAATAGAAATAGTTCGTTATAGTGCGTAGACCAGAGCTATGATAATGGTAAATGTGAAAAAATAATAAGTTTATGTATATATATGTAATAAATAGTAGTATGAAACTCATTGGAAAAGGAAGGGAATATAACAAAAATGAAGGTAAAAATAAATTTTATCAAAATAATTTACGGGCGATCAGAGGTTGGAAAGTGGAAGGGGGTGAGTTTTTAAGGGTAAAACACGGTTTATTTCGATTTCCGGAAAACTACAAATTCTATGGAAAAATCTTACATGGCAAAGACTTTGACGGTCGCCGTGGCGCAGTGGTTACTGTCAGTGACATGACTTCTGTGTCTCAGGGATCCTGGGTTCGAATCCCGGGAGGGGCAAACATTTGTGCGTTCCATGCCTCCCGCGACACAGGGAATCCTAGTGCGGGATCTCAGTGTGATTGCTGCCCTTCTTCTTTTGTATTAACTAATATTTATTTATTTATTTACTTGTTTAGTTCAACCATAATGTATATAAATCTATGTATTGTATGTAGTGTTGTTTAAGTCAGCAATAAATAATTTTCTTTCTTTCTTCTTGATATATAAAAAAAGGTGTAGGTCTACAACTTTTGTTTTAAAACTTTTTTCACATAAAATACATAATGTGGCACTCGATATAGATTTGTAACGTCATATATGTGTCTCTGATATGCGGCTTCACTCTTCTCTGAACTCTGACAAATTATCTCTTCTCCAGACTATGATTTTTATCGCATCCCAGTGATTGATTACACTTTCAAATTGTTTCAGACGGCGCGTGGAGTCGCGGCGGTGTCGCCGCAACGCCACGATGAACGATCACTGGCAAATAGATAATTGGTAAAATTGTATTTGCCATACTCCTTCGTGACCTTTGTTTGTTAATCGTTCTTGGGGCTCTACCATTACCTGGATAAGCAATTTTAAGCCTTTTCAGCTTATTTTCTGAAAGTCCTACACGGCCCCATGCCCAGTAAAGGGTCACCGGTAAATGGTCTAGACACTGATTCACTCATTTTTGGTTCACTGGTATGGTTTGATAGTCACTGGTTTCACTCACTAATGTTCGAAGGACCAAAATGTACGGTGCTGTCCGTACATATAGAAATAATAGATGATAGTTAGGAAGTCAAATGTTCTTTTATTCTTAAACTAAGTCTATAATGGTTAATAGTATGGTAGATGAGCACACGGGGATAGTGTGGATGCCGATCTTGAAGTGAAGACGCGATTTATGCATTATGGAATGAAGGCGTAAATCGCTTTCCGCGCGTGATGTGCGATGCTTGCATCGTACAGAAATCATGCGTAAAAAATAAGTTAATGTTATCTAAATGTAGGTACTTCAACAATTGTGTATCCTCTACTCTGTAATCATAATTATTTAGGTCTGAAAATAAATTTATTTGTTTTGTTTTCAAATAAACCTCAATAAAAGCCACTTATGTTAACAGTTCATGAAAATTAATTCCCTTTGAACGGAACTTGATTTCATTTGCTAATGAAAAAATATTAACGTGCGACTATATTTTTGCTTAATCGAAAATTCTCGCGGTTATGACAAGTTCGCTTGAACTGTGTCTTACACCAAAAGAAAGGAAATTAAAAAGTCCTAAAACGTAATTAGCAATTTTTGGAGCCCGTAGGATAAACACATATTATTCATTCACGAGCCTCTGTAAATATGTAATCACTTTTCATTTAAACATAATTTAGTTTTCAATATTTTACCACCTCACATAAACAATCGAACTTATAGAAATACGTTATCTAAAATGTACCATGGGCCATAATACGAGTCACCGAATCCAAAAATATATCGATAACAACAAGACTACTCAAGTGGACACTGGAGGAGACATCTTTAAGATGAATGAGAAGAGATGGATGAATTCGTATATGACCCGCAAAAAAATAATGTTTATATACACGGTGTAGCTAGAGGGGTGAAATCGAATTATCTCAATTATCACCCCCCCCCCCCCCCCTCCTGTATGTTCTACGATATTGAATTGTTCAAAAGTTATTCGGACTTCTCAAAAAATGGTACCAAATGCCAGCCTACCCCCACTTATAACATTTTTGAAACATAACCTGCATTTGTAAACTTTAGACGAAAATATATTTTAGATATTTTATAATAACAATTAGCACTCAGGACAGGAGGACTCAACAAACAGCCTGAAAACTTCAGGCTGATATCTGATTTTGACTAAAATTTAACCAAAGTTAAAATAAGTTCCTAACTTATTACCTACTCAGTTTTGTAGGATATATAGCGGGGTTAAATCAATCGGTACTGAAGTCCCCAACCGCTCTGCTACCAATGAACCTCTCAGTTACACCGTGTATATCTCAACGTTTCGATGAAGTGGCATTGACCTCGGTCACAAGAGGACTGTGAGTGCCATCACGTCTTGATTTAGTTTTTTAAACTACAATGCATGAACATTTAGTGTTGATACGTAAGAGGATTTCGTCATAACACTATAGCGTACATTTTAGCTAAAATTGATAATATCCCCGAGATACAGTGTGAAATGAGCATTTATCTATCTTACTAATATTATAGATGCGAAAGTTTATGTGTATGTGTGTATATATTTGTTACTTCACCACGCTCAAACGGCTACACCGATTTCGATGACACTTTTTTTTTTTTAACATTCACACAAGGTCTTCCGATCCCAAACTAGGCAGAGCCTGTACTATGGTAACCTGTTGACTGATATATATACTTATATACATATACACTGCCATACACAGGTCAAACAGACATGTTCTTACACACAAATGTTTGACCTATTCGGGAATCGAACCTGGTATGGAGATAATTGGATTAGCACATAGGCTACTTTTATCCCGGAAAAAGTATAGTTCCCGTGGAATAATTGAGGTAGCGGGAAAACCGTAATCCACGCGAAACCGCGGGGTGCGACTAGTGAGGAATACTTTATCAGCCACAAAAGTGTTTGAGCCATATAGTACTGCAATAGACAGATAGTAGGTACATGAAGCGTATATTCTCATATATAATTGTCACATAAATATTAGCGATCCTTGGCACGATGTTACCGGCACGCGGCTGTCACCAGCAGCGCTGTGATCAATATACAAAAAGGCAACATTTACATAAAGTGTTTCATTTTGTGCGACGTTTAATTCGGCTACTATATTGCGCGTCGTGAGAGGCGCTTGACATATCTATGCGATCAACAAATATAATAGTTTATAACCAAATACCTGCTATGGGCCTTGTGATCATGCTCAATCGCACAGCAAGCTATGCTCGGGGATCCTTTACGCGATCGAATTAGAAATGAGGAGATCCGTAGAAGAACGAAAGTCACCGACGTAGCCCAACAGATTAGCACTTTGCCAAAGTGTCAGTGGGCAGGGCACATATCTCGAAGAACGAATTTCCGTTGGGTTCGAAAGTTTCTGGTATGAAGATCACGGACTGGCAAGCGCAGCATAGGACGGCCACCGACAAGATGGATAAACGACCTGACTAAGACGACAGGTAAGTGCTAAATGCGGGCCGCGCTTCCGTGGGGGAGGCGTATGTCTAGCAGTGGACGTCCTATGTCTGAGATGATTATGATAACCAAATCGTTGGCTAAAGTTCTCTGCGATCACTAGCTACTTCGACACGTGAGCGCTTCAATGCTCAGGATGCATTATTATTAAGCAAAGTGTTGGTTATAAAGGATGTTAAAAAGCAAGCATTATAAGCTGTCGGTCCCGGTTGTTAGCTCAATGGCAATAGTCGTTGAACAACACGGAGGACTTGCGTCTAATAACTTAGATACCATTGATAGATAACAACCGTTCTAATTTAAACGTTGCAATAACAGAAGTAGTATCGTGATATGTGCCCTGTCCCTAATCGACACGGCACTCGTCCATTATTTAACACACTCAACATTAATGTGCGCGGATTGATTAGGGGGGGGGGGGGGGGGGGGGGGGGGGAGTTAAATTACTATCATTGTTGTATATTATAATAAAACACTAATAACTAATTACAATACTGCAGCTACTACAATAACATTTGAGCAATCCACTAGCTATTGGTAGCCTATAGATAACTCAAATGTTCTAACCCGCTACCGGCCGGCAGCGTGCCCAGAATGCTAGCAGCATTGCCACGCTGAATTGCAATGCTGATTTGTTGAGCCAAATATGTGCCAGCATTTTGGTCACGCGTCGCATCGATCAAACGCTCAGATAAATTATGGTATTTTTTATATTATTAAACATATGTATGTCTATGTCTCATTCCCACTAAATTTGGTTTCATATTCGTCCAATTTCGTTAAAAAATTAACGTTTCCGACTGAAGCTCTATTTGTTCATGCTTGAATTCGGCATATTTTATATTTCAGGGACAGAGCAGAGGCGGCATGCAGGACGGCCCGCCCGCTCGAGAAACCTGCACCGACCCCAGCCGCGCCGCGTCGCGTTGTCGCCACCACCGCGCCCGCCCGTTGTACTACGTGATTAATTTGCCACGTGAATTGCCTGCCTACTCAACATTTTCAAACCTTTGTGTATAAATAATACAATTTGATATTTTATTATGTAATATAGGTGTACGTTGTAACTTAATACTGTTCGGTTTTGATTCCCTGTTACGGAGGATTGAATTCCCAAAGGAGGATGGCAGACTCCCATACATTTGCAGCCTAGAAGAGAGAAACCGCGTTCATGAATGAAACTTATACGTATCGATAGAGCAATAAATACATTGTATATTGTATATTCAATCATTTTCCTAGAAGTTAGGAGTAAAAAGTTATCATGGAAAATCATCTGTATCAGTATGCTAACTACACGTCCATATGCGAACCATTCAATGGATCGCTATCCATCTATAGCATCGTAGACAGTGAAAGCAATATTGCATGAATCGCGCTACAGATACAGATTACTTATTATATTCTGGAATAAACTAGGCCTGGGTGTGTTTATGAACGCAGTCCGGATCTACGGAGCAGCTGACTACAGATTATAGAGTAACAATAACATTTAATTTCAGAGCGTAAGTATTCGAACGCAACAAACATAATGAGAAGTATAGGGTGCGTTCGAAAACTACAAACACCACATAAATAAATAAAATAAAAGTACTTCTGATTCCCAACTTTATAAATAATGCAAATTATTCACGGAATCCACAAAAATATAATCTAAATTTTCATATATAAAGAATACATGAACGGGTTGTCATTTCGTTTTTCGGGAGCAAGGCTGGTTCTGCCATCCTCCTTTTGAAAAATGTGAAAAATAAAGTTAAAATTTCAAACTTAGGTTCAAATGAATTAACTTGATTAAATTTATAGTGTAAATCGCTTCACTTACATATACATATGTATTATGTACTCGTATTTGTTTGCAGCTATTGTCCAACCACCGAGCCATCAAAAGGCGTTCCTGCTTCCGTACTACGTCCATAACTTGTATCTCGAATAACAGCAACCTCCCCAGACGGGAGACAGTCACACATTGTGAATCTATAAAACACGGGAATTACTCATGTAATAAGTCAGAGGGTTCCGACTATAATTTCAACCACATTCGTTGGTCATTATCACTTTATACTGTAACTGTACTGTGGCTTCTTACAGAATCCGCCACAATTGTCAATCGTGATATCGACTACGCGTAAGTGTCATGTTATACTCGTAGAACAAGAACAGTATCAAGTTGTTTTGTTAACCCAACTGATGTGGTTTTGATACATTATGAATGTATAAAACATGGGAATTACTCACGTAATAAGTCAGAGGGTTCCGACTGTAGTTTCAACAACATTCCGTGGTCTTTTTCAAGGCAGTACCTACTAGGCGAACCACGACCGCGTCCGGGAGCGCCCCGTATTCTCCTTGAAATAGATAGAAGAAAAGACATGACACTTACGCGTAGTCGATATCACAATTGAAAATTGTTTCGGCTTCTGGAAGAAGCCACAGTACAGTTACAGTATATAAAGTGATAATATAATTGTATCTATTTCGCTTGTAGCAAATACTACCCTTATACCGGCCGAGTAAGAATGCAGAGGCTGTACCAGGAATGTGAACGGACGACTTTGTTATTTATTAAACAAACGTCATGTCAAGAATTCCTCACCCAGCGTGACCCGATCCCGGACGGGAGGCGTGTCCTGGGTCCTCCGGGATGCGGGACATACGTCACCGTCCCGGGTAATGGACAACGTTGGGACGCTCATATATATATATGATATTTGTCATCCCTCATTCACGAAAGACTGACTCTGCCTCTGTTTCCTGTTGGATTGTTTATATAATGCTAACTGCTCCATGAAAATATTGAAATGCTTAGTATACATTTACTACTGACAATAGATCTACAGGTTTCCCGCCAAATG
This sequence comes from Apeira syringaria, assembly GCA_934044485.1. Classification (NCBI taxonomy): domain Eukaryota; kingdom Metazoa; phylum Arthropoda; class Insecta; order Lepidoptera; family Geometridae; genus Apeira; species Apeira syringaria. Next base: position 11,782,901 of record OW203662.1, on the reverse strand, counting down.
TCTCGTTTCAAAATAGTAATTTACGGAATGGATTTATCTTTGCCATATAACATTAAGTCCATACATACGAAATTGGGGTTTTGTCAAACTGGCTACTTTGATCTCAAATATCTGACGTTTGGTATGGAATTCTAAACTAAAATTTATTTCAAATTCAGGCTTGTGTATTTGTGTTTCCAGTTTAGTAATATATTTGTTAACCGACTTCAAAAAAGGAGGTTACTCAATTCGACCGTATATATTTTTTTTTTTGTAATGTGTGTACGCGGATAACTTCGTCGTTTATGAACCGATTTTGATGATTCTTGTTTGTTAGATAGAGTATACTTCCGTGGTGGTCCCATTCAAATTTCATCAAAATCTCTATATAGTTACTTTTCTGTGAACTATCATGGTACCGACTTCAACAAGTTATTTCACACTTTTGAGTGTTGAAGTCGGTTGCATTTTGTGTTAAAAAATTTTTTTCGTGCTATTAGGCAGCGTTCTGTTCACAATTCAGGGTCAAGTTCAAGTCCAACTTCAGGCAGCAGAATTTTTTCCTTCAAATAATTTGAACGTAAGTTCAGCCCAGCATGCTGTTAATGCAATAAACCAAAAAACTCTGTACCTATTGATAAAGTCGAACGTTTTCAAATTAACACTTATCATTATAACTCGGTCTATATTTGCACACATATATTTTGCCAATTTCTCGCTAGAGATGTCGACCTCACCGAAATAGATAAAATGTCCATCAGAAACATTGACGCGCATTCGCTATATAGCAGACATACCACTTATACGAATGCTTTTTTCTTCAACTTTCTTAGTACGTACTGCCATGAAATGGAACTCGTTGCCTGAGTCTGCGTTGTGAGCTGATGGCTTGTAAGCTCCAGCTTAGACCGCATCAACACTTAACATCGGGTGAGACAGTGAAACGCAAGCTTAATATTTATTTTAAAAAAAAAATAATTTAATAAAAATCTTAATGAAGGTTGCTGTTTTTGCTAGAAGGCAAACTTTTATCGAATGTACCTCAGTAAAACCACAATATAAATAGGTATACTGTGGTAAAACAGTCAGTAAGCACGATGGTTTTGTATCATTGTAGTTAATAGAGTAATAACACTAAAATCGTCTAATCCAGCACGTCGGGAGCAGTTTGTGTTGCCGGTGTGGGCTGCCGGGGGAGGAGTGGCGGAGGGGAGTTTGATATTGGCTCCCGAGCAAATATTGGCGATCGGGGACTTTGCCACACTATAGATTGTCGGTAAATCCTCAATCCCTTATACAAAAGGCCCGTATCAGGACTAGGCAATATTTGATATCGAAATTGGTACGACAAATAATAGCAATCAATATGCCTATTTTGCACAGCTTTTTTCTACAACAAAATATCAATTTTCATTTTTCTAAAGATGAGATGTTTAATGACACAGAATAAGTCATTGACCTGTTGACATAATACGTCACGCCTCATGCAGTTTTGTTGCTTCCTAAAACTGCCGCAAAGTTAAGCTTAAACTGCTTTACATTACATCTTGTCCACACAGTGATGTGCCGATGCGTTTATTTAAATAAAATACTAATAACTACAGCTACTACAAAAACATTTGAGCTATCCACTACCTATTGTCAGGCTCTGATAAGTTTGGGAAAATCCGAATAGCTCCCGGTCCCCACGGGCCCAATGTCTCGACCCCAAACGGTTCAAATATGTAACCACTACCTAGGTTAGCATATTTTCGCCGTTTCAATTGCTCCGCCGAATAAGCCGCGGCGCCAGCCCTAACATGTGTCTCGGGAAGATGTGACGGCGCCACGCGCTTCCCACACAAAGGCCGCCCTAACTTCCAAGGAATAAGTGGCATACCGGCAGGTCTTTTACCATGACGTCAAAAGTGTTATTCGTTTTATTATTGTTATTATTTATTAGCGATTATCGCCAATCGGGTGTATGATCTTATGAGCAAGATACCAGTTCGGAGTAAATATTGCTTGTTAGGAACTACAATATATACACATTTTGGGTGGACCTTCTGGGCCTGTTTTGTAACCTACACTACAGTATCGGATCTTATGTGTCCTAGCAGTAATATGGTTGTATATATACGACTATGTTGACCTACAAGTTGTTAATGCAGCACACGATATGAAGTAAGAGCTTATTTCGGTGATGGGCAATCTTGGTGTCAAGTTTGCTAATTCAAAGTTCACATTCGGTCTACTGCGAGGCCGAACCGATGCCGGCCTATGTCGATTTAGTAGGGCATTTGACATTTAATGTGCTAACAGACTATGGAAATAAAGCGCTGTGTCATTGAATCTAGAATTTAATCAAGATTGATTCAATATGGACGAATTAAATATAGCGGACTACCAAAGCTGTCAAATTCACCAATTGCGAGCCGATCATATTGCCATATTGAATAGTGGACATAGGCCCCTGTAGTACCTCTCCGTCCGTGTCTGTCATCCCGGAGAACCTGCAATCGTTATCATCAAATTCGAAGTTTGAAACACGAGGGGAGAATGCCCTTTTCACCGATAAATCTTCAACTCATAGCAATGCGAAGTAAAGTTCAAACGTCGTAAGTAAAATATATTTCTAATTGATATAAGTATATATCTTTGTGCTATTAACAAAAGGACTCCGTCGCGGCTGTAATCAGGGAGGACATCGACAATAAGGGCACCATTGAGGTCACATATCGGTCGTGTTCAGCGGTTCGCAGGCGGGAATGTGATCACGCACAATAGTGGCCGATGACGATAAATTGTGGATATTTGGACTATCGCACCTCACTACTCTGTACTAGAATCGAGCCAAGTTCGCGAACACAGGCGATTTAAGGACACATTTATTGCTGGTTCAAGCAATTTTACATATTTACCTGCCGGGTTTACATATCATTATTTACCTGGCATTTGGTTTCAACATAGTTGAATTGAGAGATTACTCGTAATAATTGTGGAAAGTAGGAAGTAATGTGGAAGATGACTTCTGACGAATCGCAGTTAGATCAGAAGCACGGCCTCCGTTAGTAGTTGTGGGTAAGAAAATTCTGGAGGCCATTTCAGTTTACTCCGAGGTCTTTGATGAAGAAATAAAATGTCTATTCAATAAGAATTAATCATAACATTTCTTTGTTTCAACACACTCGCACATCCTTTATCAGGATTCCCTGTGTCGCAGGAGGCACGGACATACACAATGACATCACAACAGACATCCATACTGATCGCTTAAATATTTGCTCCTGCCGGGGTTCGAACCCAGCGACCCTGGTTGACCTATACTAATAGGTAATCTTCTATATATATAAAAATGAAACCCGTTTTCCGTTGTCACGACATAACATGAAAACGGCTTGACCGATTTAGATAAAATTTGGTATAAAGATACATGGGACTTTGGAGAAGGACATAGGTTACTTTTTGTCCTGGAAGAAGTATGGTTCCCGTGGGATAACTGAGTCAGCGGGAAAAACGTAGTGCACGCGGGTGAAACCGCGGGGCGCAGCTAGTAGTTTCATAATTCTGGTTGCTATGTATTAATAACCGACTCCAAAAACGAGGAGGTTATACGTTCGACTTGTATATTTTTTATAATTATAAGTAGTTTTTTTTGTGACGGTCATCATACCATTCCTTATAATTACAAACGGGTATAATACACGATACCCACTGATCGGCAAAACAAAACGTTTTCGATACCGACACGACACCACGCCGCGTTGTCCCCGAACCTTGCGAGCTAAATGAAGTGCACGCGACGTGTCATCAATCACTATCGGCGTCCATTACGCGCGCACCACTCGTCACGGTGCTATGATCATCGACAGGACACACAACTCACTACTAGCTATGCATATGTTCATGCATTGGCAATTTGAGAAGGGAATTTTTTTTAGCGGCGTCGTGCACTTTTGTTGAGGTAAAACATGTTAAACTCGCGTCAGGAGACCTCGCGTTAGGCGCGTGACGTCATCGAATTCGTAAGACGGAGGGAGCGAAGAGAAATTTAAACTTAAATGTGTACAGATACAAATAAGAAACAATTCGTTTGTTGGTAGGTATAATACGACCTTTTTGAAGCAGAACGTGCTCACCTCGCTCGCCCGTTTAACATGTTGGTTTTGACATCATTCTATTGCATGCTCTATCGCCCTCACTATAGTGTTTAATGTGTAGTTACATAAAATCAAAAACTTACTCAATACCTATTGTCATGTTTGTGTACGATAGCGCAATAAATGAATATTGTGTTTACCACATAAATGTAAGTTTTCTCTTCTGCCGGCACTCTCGGAGTACAACCCGTTTTTTTACGTTTTCTGTTTGCGGGAAAACCCTGTACTGTCCATCAACCCCTAGTCCATCCTAGCGTACTAAAAGAAATCACGTACCCATTTTTGTAGATTATCTAAACTGGGACGCAAAGTTTACTGACAAAATATTTGCAGCTAATGATAATTCTAACGATTTATAGTATCAACCATTGAATACAAACGAGGCGGAGATTCCTGCGGGTAGGATCAAATTACTGTGAGAAGGGTCGCTATCTATCCACCTACTTTTACTAAGTCAGGGTTATTTCGTTTCGCGGTGCTATACAAGTATAGATGCGACTTTTAGCTTAAACTTTATTTTTAAACAGTTAACATTTTAACCATTTTTAACAATAACATAATTATGTATGTTAGCGCGGGATAACACACGTGATACTACTTATCTAAATAGTGTTTACAAATGCGTTTGTTATTCACAATTTAATGTGTTTTTCCTCAGGTGAACCGTAGTGCACTCTCGCGACGGCTGCACTGTCAGCGTTGTTTTCGTTGTAGCTGGGCTACGAGAGCGCAACCCTGCTCGACTATCCGTTTCCTTCACGAGTACATATTAATGTATCCAGATTTAATAGGTAAAATGGGTCATTAACGCTTACTCAAATATCCATAATATAATAAAAACCTTATGAACACTAAACACACAAAGATTTTAGAGCACTACGGAGTTTTAGAAGTAAAATAATAAATAATATACAAATAAACATTTTGTATTTCATTAAGAAATAAAATTATATACACTTTAAATTAAACATAACTTTATTTTTAGAAGGTTTAAAAAATCCTCTCAAATAATTAATAGTTATTTGTTTTACATGTGGGTAAAGTTAGCTTTCGGCGTGAGTGTTTAGATTGAAAACGTTCATAGCACAAAACGCTAAAAAACCTTACCCATGAGTGAATCACAAATTTTAACCATACTAGCACTTATGAGGCACATGCAAGGCACGCGGCGTGAGAAGGATTCTTTCACACTTTTCACAGGCTTCTTTCAATTGCGCCTTACTATGATTGGTCAGCAAGTTGACATTAGCTTTGTAAGCTGCGATCACTGAGCAAGTATTCACTCTGGGTGCTTTCTAAAACTTTAAAAATCTTTTTCATCATTTGTGAATAAAATAGAATTTTACTGTCAGAAATCGATAAGTGTGCATGGATTTACATACTACGTATAGATATGTTCGTGACAGTATGGTGAAAAGATTATTATTGAATCAAGTTTTTTTATCAAAGGCTTTTGACAGTACCGACAATTTTATGCAACGTTCATTTGAGTAACCCGTCCGCTGAGGATAACATACGACTTCGTAGGAAGCTATTTATGAATGTGAAAACCAATGCTTTAATCATAACTAAAGAGAAACATTAAACTAAGCAATGACGATGAATGTCAATTAACCCTTAGCATGACAAGTAGTGTTTCAGTCGATCAAACAGTTCTAAGAAAATAGTAATTATAACTGTGTCAATCGCCACACGTTTGTATCTCCAAACCAATTAACATAAGAGAAGTAATTGTAAAAATATGTTTAGTATTTACGTACTTTGTGTTTTGCTTCCAAAAGTTTGCAAGAGTCACTTGCTTTGCAGTTGACAGTTTGTCATCTCTATCTCATTGTGGAACAATAGCTCAAAGCTACCCAACATGATTAATGGCATCCCTTGAAGCCGACGAGCCTCGGCCTGATCTGTTCTGCAGCTAATGGTGGTTTAAGGGACTCCGCGTGAATAAGTCAAGCTTACTAACTTCCTAAGATGTTCAAAATACATCGTAAATAATATAAACTAAGAAACAGCAATAAAAGTGTGCCGGTGGCTTCGCGCCCCCGCGCTCCCCCCGCAGTTCCCTGGTATCCAGGTGCCTACTTTCACTTGTTTGTTTGCTGAAAGTTTTTTTTTCAATTTGATGAATGGCTGCTTTTTTACCTTTCAGCTTTTGAACTTTACTCAAAGCCTTTTGTGGCTAAATAGTTTGTTGTTACCAATTATAGTATTGGTTGTTACAGTATTGACCGTATTATGTAAAACGTGTATTATATACCTGCTTAGTTGCTTAGTTATATTATCTCTTTTCGTACATTCTCTACATGAACATCTTTTCTTAATTTTAGTCACTACATACCTACACCACAACATTCCCTTATCATACTATTCTACCCCTGTCTACCCCTCTTTATACCTACCCCTCAGTTTCACTCCAATCATAATTCTCAGAGTTCTCATTTCAACTGCATTTACTCTGCTTTCATGCTTAATGCTATGATTTATTGCAAAAAATATGTTAACATGTTAAAATGTGTTATTCCTGGGCCTATCTTATCTACATACGGAATTTCATCGAAATCGCTGCAGCCGTTTGAGCGTTATCGGAGTAGGTTTTTGAATTATTTGCGTATCACATGGGAACAGCAATTATTTTCGGGATGAAAAGTTATCCATGTGTTAGTCTAGGGTCTAAACTATTTCCGTACCAAATTTCATCCAAAACGGTGCAGTCGTTTGAGTGTGAAGGGGTAACAGTGGTTTTTGAATTGTTTTTGTATCACGAGGGAACAGCAATTATTTTCGGGATGAAAAGGAGCCTATGTGTTAATCCAGGGTCTAAATCTAAACTATCTCCATACCAAATTTTTACGAATTGGTGTGGCCGTTTGAGCGTAAAGAAGTGACAAAAATACACACATAAACACAAACTTTCGCCTTTATAATATTAGTGGGATTTAGTCCGCATCAGAATTCATTTATATTAATTGCTTAAGCTAGATGTACTCATCAATATCGGTCCGCTCCTACCCATATTACCTTAGCCCATACCTTCTACGTCATAGTGATACTATATATACGAGTATTATACGAACTTTGTACATACATATACATATGATGCAAAAATGAATGAAACTGAATTAAGACATGTCAAAGCCGAATTGTCCGACACATAATTTAAATTTTCCTTTCGAGAGCTATTTTTTTAAGCTTTTTAGGATTTTCGTGTTCAAACGGACACAGTTTCTTAGTAGAGGCTTATTAATTTTTAACACGAGGCATCTTATTTCTTACGTCAAACATGCGAATCTAGCTGTTTAATTTAAAAGTATTTAATTTTTTACATTTATGCTACTATATTTTTCAAAATGCCTACAAATTAAATTGATGAAATCGACCTCTTAGAGTTTTTCGTAACCCATACGACTCTATGATAGCCTATTTTTGCAAAATGAACATAGTATCTACATCAGCCGCTGAGGAGTCAGCGGTGACCTACATGACATGATGCTGTGATAATATCCTTGTCAATTTGAAGCTTGGCTCCACGTAGCGTGATGTTGAGTTCTACATGAACATATAGACTCACTCATTTTTATGCTACCTCACACATTAAGGAAGAATAAATTTCAACGTTTAGTCATTTTGGAATCCTATAGGAAATAGTTTGAAGATAAAAGTGGTTATAACATTTATACATCATTAATGATTTTTTGTTGATAGTCGTGATCCCTAATTTCTTACTAATAAGAGAATAAATAAGAGGTACTAAATTACCATTATCTTATTAAGTCTTGACTGAGCTAGACAACAGTTCAAGATCTGTGAAATTTATACGTAACGTTTCCGGGCAAAAATCAAATAAATAGATTATTTGTTTTGCTATCATAGGCGAGGCAAAAGCGTAAAATAAACTTACCTTAATATTTAGTTGACAAAAAGAATCCAGTGCAGCGGTGGTGATAATGTTAGAGATAAATACATGTGAACTATCTACGGTATATATGCTCTGCAACGGAGCAAATTTATCACCAAACTTTGAGTTTCACGTCAAACTTTTTCAAAACTTTCTGTTTTTTGTTTAGCACTGCGTTTCACATAACTCTTTCGAAGGTATAGACACTTTTATAATATTTTTCTTCTACTGTAGATCAAAAGTTGTCAGGCTTTTTCGTTTATTTGCGTACCTATGTCATAGACCCGGTGGCGCGGCAGTCGGGTCTCGGCGGCGCCGGTGCGTTCGGCAGTGACGGACGCAGCGCACCGCTTGGCGGATTCATCGCGCCCCTCTCCATACATCACTTATCCGGCGCTGGCTACATCCAACAGCAAGCACCTGAAGTGGACCCTGGGATTTCATGCAAAATAAACAATTAACATAATTTGAAAAGTTCCAAATATTAAAAGTACCACTCCACGTCTCGACTTCATATGGACTAGAAAACTTTGAGAGGCCCCTTTTCTTGTTGAAACTTTCAGACAAACTTTGGTGGGTCGTTCTTTAATTATGTTGAAGGGCAAAAAAGATCTCAATAGTAATAAGTGGTAGAGTTCTCTATTTAATATCTATCATTTTTTTAATTGGACTTGTCTTCCTGCTACACATGAGTAAATCCCGAAAGTGTGAACAAGCTCATAAAAGGTAGTTGAAACACTATTTAGTTGTATAGCCAGTTTTCATGGCAGTTACTATATGTAAGTACTCCATCTATTTACTATATATTACATACGCTTGTATTTGAAACGTAGAGTCGAAATAAATTTTGATACTTCCAAAGCAGAGAGAGCAGCAGAGAGGTTAAACTAAGTCAATAAACCCAAATATTATATAATTTATCGCCAACATTCAAGAACAGCATTTATTAATTGAGTAGAATTTCAAACGAATTTGAATGAATTATCGTATATATAATTATAGTATACATTATGGTCTATTATTATAGTGAGTACACACGCTTGGGCTCCCAGTAGAGTACGTGCCCTGCGGACAGAGCGCCCGAGCGTCGCCAATAGTTACAATGCTGTCGGAGATGTTGACCTCTTCATGCATGTAATGACTTAATATCATGCAAATGAGAAATGTGGCAGGGGGTGAAGGGGCGGGGGCTTGGGCGAGGGCGTTGGCAGTATGCCAGAAAGCAGCCTCCACTGTATGGAGGGCTATTCCACCTCGACCAAAGTAACGGCTGTGATGGGCATTTCTACATCAATTTTCATTTCTTTGACTTCAGCATAATAGCTAAAGATAATCGGCCCATTATATTCCCACTTGTGGAATACGCGCCATCCCCTCAACAGCGTGAGGATTATAATAGCCAAAATTTCTCACATTCTGCGCTACCCGATGCAGCTAATTAAATATCAAATAAATAAATAATTTTTTTATTTTAATACTTATTACAACAAACGTTGCTAATCATGGATAGTTTGCAAAATAACTTCTGTATCTAATTGGACCGTTGCTGCCTGCAGTAGGTAAACACTGTGTCACAGACAACAAGCACCCTCAGTTGGTATTTTATTAATTATATTCATTTAATATTAATTGATAATCATAGAATATTGGAGTTGTCACTATTGATTCGTAACATTCAAAAGCTGTGCTTATTTATTATTTTCAAATGTTGTGTACATGAAACGAAATCTCCATTGACATCTTTTTGAAGTTAAACTACCTTAGTGTAATGTATGTCATAGTTTTAGATAGGGATAGGCTTATTGGCCAGAGAATGGCCAGGCCTTAGAGAATTCTCTATTGCGGTACTGGAGTAGACACCCCAATTAAGATTGGAACAATGAAACGGAAATTTGACCTTCTTTTTTGATTTCTTTTATTAACCGATATCAAAACTATATGTATGTAATATGTATGTTAAGCAATAATTCCGCCAATTATTAATGAATTTTGAGGATTATTTTTTTGTTTTGAGGGTGTACATTACACTATTTAAATCAGTCTAGTAGTTTGGTTTTTAAATCAAAATAACTGACACACTGCCATCCAAGTAAACACATTAAGGCGATTGAAGTCGGTTGTCCCCATATTTTGTAAAAATATTATAATAATTATTCATGTTCGCTTTAAGCCCACCATTTTGAAACTCACTTGAGACCTTCGAGGATCTTACTGAGGTCTATCATATATTATAACAAAGACGTATTAACACAAATTAAACTAAAATATACTAGAACCATTACTGCGCATTGAGCCCTTTGTAATATTAAAGAGTTTTCTAAAAAAGAAACTCGTCGGAATAAATTTACCCAATAGATGCCGCTGTGAACTTTGAAATCATTTGGTCACTGTCAGGACATCAATGACAAATGTTACCTCTTACTAGTCTGTGACTAAGGTGATTATTTTTCATTTTGATTTCGTTTTCGATCCTGGAATATTCTCGTGTCGCTTTTTTGCGCTTCTCGGCGAACCGCACTTATTTTGAACTCTTCATACTTCTTGAACTTACATTTTTTGCTACCACATTTTGTAAGTGGCAGCAGTCTTTCTGTAGAAAAGAAATTTGAAATTAATATTATATAATCAATTATGTAATATCAATGTATGTAATAATCAATTATATAATATTTGAATACCTATATAATTTCAAATTGCTTTTCCTAAATTCTCCCAAGTTATCTTGTAGAAATTTAAGCTTTGTAGTAGATACTCTGACCATATATAATGTCCGATTCAAATAAGTTGTTGATCAATTTCTTGTCTATATTTATAAAGATTAAGGAATAACAAAAAAAAGATTTATATCCGCTCATCTACTCATTTGATGACCCACACATTGAAATGAACATAAAGTAGAAGATAGTTGCGTATTACATCTACTTAAATGTCCCATAAGCTAGAATTGGCTTTCTATGGAAGAAATGACACGAGTGAGTGAGCAGCTCCCCACACCGCGGCCGCCGCGTAACGATGCAACATGGCCGGTAATGTGTTCCACTACACTTGAACGGTTTCGATTCGACCCTCGATTGAACCCATACTACTCGCTAATAGATAAGTGCTGGCCAAATTTCTCTGATGGCGAGCGGAAAACTGTGGTCTATATAATTTCCTGTTATTGTTTGTTATCTTATCCCACGATTGCGTCGTCGTTAGTGGAGTGTTGGTAATAATATTATTGTCCACTCAAACTGGCTCTAATTGTGTTAAACACAAAAGATTTCAGTAAAGTAACGCTAGGATTTTTTTTTGTTTACACCATAACCATCCTTGACTGGCCGGTTGGCGCAGTTGGTAGCACTCTGCCTTCTGAGCCGCTGGTCCCGGGTTCGATTCCCGGACAGGTCAAACATTTGTGTGTATGAACATGTCTGTTTGACCTGTGTCTGGGTGTGTATATGTATATAAGTATATATATATCAGTCATCAGGTTACCATAGTACAGGCTCTGCCTAGTTTGGGACCTGAAGACCTTGTGTGAATGTTAATAAATAAAATAAAAATAAATAAAAATAAAATCCTTATGGTTATACTAATGAAGGGAACCTTCTATGCACCGCATCTATACCTACAAAGTTGTGGTGTTCAATTCGCGTTTTGTCCAGCCGGCCAGCACAATGTCACAGTAGGTTTCAAAGGGACTGTTGCTCTCAACTAATACAATAACCGCCACAAAGTAAGCGGGTTACTTGGTTAAGGTGCCATGTGTGAACTGATGAACTCCGACACGATTGCGCTTTTTAAATTCGTTCGGAATTCATATGATTACTCATCATATGAATAGATTTTAACTAAAACCGGAAACACGCAATATCCCATGGTGCATATCAGATTTAAAAAACTTACATCAAATCAATTGTTTAAGGCACGAGGACGTTATCCTACTAATATTATAAATGCGAAAGTTTGTAAGTATGAATGTACGGATGTACCTATGTCTGTTAGTCTTTTACGCCAAAACGGCTGGATGGATTTGAATGATATTTGGTATGGTGATAGCTTATCCCTGGTTAAGCTGTCATACCCTGGCTTAACACATAGGATTGTTTTCATTATCATTAGGCTTACGTCGGCAACCTATGTGCACTTTATCCCTCTACATATTATCTAACATTTAATAATTAAATAACAGATGAGGGGATATTTCTTATGCCGTATCTTAGACCATAATGTCATATGTTTTCGCTTATCTATTGTGACAGCCGTTTGAAAGGTTAGTGAAAAACACTAAATTATTGTAGCACTGGCTTGCTAACTTACATTTGACATAGCAACACACAGCTGAAACAAATGAATACTTATGCGAGGGCATTATGAATTCATTTTCGGAAGAAAAAAAGCGAGCGAAGCCGTGACCGGGGTCATCTGGCTTTTAAATAAAACGTTTCAATAAATACTTTTTTTCAATGTTAAGACATCACAATATAAATGTAAACCTTACTTATATATGTTTTCAACATAAAATAAAAGCTTAGTCAGATTATTTTTACCCAGTCAACAGGTAATAAATAAAATTTGTAAATGTTCGTATCAAATTTAACCTCCATAAACCGAATATGTATTATTACTTTACTACTATATTATGAATGCCGTCGTGTTGTTAGAGTATTATAATAGCAAACACAAATATTTGAGATATTCATGACTTCCAATTTGGACTCTAACTTTATACTATTTCAGGAAACCAATTAAAACTTTACACAGCCACAGAATCAAATGACGAGTTTACGAACTACATCCGAAATCACCGTCAGTCTCCTCAGCTAATTGTTTCTGGCAGACGTCTAAACTTTGTACTTTATTGTTTGTTTTTTTAATTTTATTTATGGTTATATTTTGGAATGTGGAAACTAAAGAAAACAATTAAAGTCAAATATAGATAGATAGATAACAGTTTATTGTTCAAGTACATGAACTTAAAATAATATTTACAAAATAAAACATTAACAAATACAACATACGTTGCACAATTCGCTTATCGCTAAGAAACGATTTCTCCCAGATCGTTCTATATAGTACGATTGCGGCGTCCACCTAAAGGGTCCAATCGTGAATGTAAATCATTCGATTAAGCATACATCTGATCGGAAAGAGTTTGTGACATACACACGTACTTGGATCAGGATCAGTTGTGTATATGAAGGAAGTTGAGCAATACAATCAAGCAAGAAGAACAATGTTTGAGCTCTCGTCATTGCTTCTGTCGTAGTGAGGTGACCCGACCATGCCCTACAAACTTCGCTGAAAATTGTTCAACGAATATAGCTAATTGTTTACAGAGTGCCCCTCGACTTGAGCACAAAACAGATACGTACAGAAGTCAACCAAATGTATGTACTTCACTTTTTGACGTGATAACGTTTTATAAATTGATGAATACCAGCAACACTCATGAAAAATAGTAACGTTCCGCGTAAAGTTCTACCTGAGTTTTGTATTACATAAAATAATCAAAGTCAAAGTCAAAGTCAAAGTCATAAATGATTATGACGTTATCACGTAAATCTATCGTCCGTAAACCGACTTTTATACCTACGCTCGGCTGTCGCGCTAAGATTGCCAACTTTGGCTTATGCACAAAAAATATCGTAGTAGTGGTACTCGTATCTAGTTGTTTGAATTATTGTTGACAATGAAACGGGAAGTACGTAAATATAAACCAATAATAACTAAAATATTGCGCTCGCACTGATTTGAAATGATTTGAGATATCGTGTCCGTGAGAGGTGTCTATGTGTGCGTTGGTCGAGCGCACTTTGTATGTCGATTGACTTCTGTACCTATCTTTTTTGTGACTTGAGTGTTGCAAAGTATTCGTCGTGAACGATCAATCCTCACCTTGTGTTTCATTACACATGCGATTTCTTTTATTTGGATTTGCCTATCAACAGGTATAACCGTATAATTATACAAACACTTTTTCAAAGAGCAGAAAACGTTAGCTTACATACATATTATATTCATACCTCTCTTCCGTAGGTTCGCTTCCGGTAGGCAGAGGCCACAGCCTTCCAAATGCTACGATCCCGACACACATTCTTTCGTTTTATCCACGCTTATCAGACCTTTCATACAAGATCGTCGGTTTAGAGTGCTCTTGATCTGGCCCTTTCTTAGAACTTCCTCAATCAGATTTCGGAATATCCGCCTAGGCCTTCTCTTCCAACAGTATTCCATTCACTTCCACCATGTATACCTGCTTAGTCAATCTCCTGTCGTTCAATCTCTCTATATACCTACTAAGTCTTCGTTTATACAACAATATTTACTTATCATAATATTCTTTACCCTGTCACTCGATTGCACTCCAATCGTATGATTGTTAACTGAGTGGTTGAGAAGAGAAGAAGGTACAGGGTGCCATGCCCTTACCAAATTTCATACTTATCAACACTTTTATATTCTCATCTATGCTTATTTCATTTTTATCTTATTTCTTATCCTCTTATGCGTTTTTACGTGTCATGTAGCATAAAAAACGTAGATTTAAATTAGCTAATTAGTAGATTAATTTAATGTACTGAAGTTATCGATTAATTTTTTTTTATATAAACACGAGCAAAGCCAAAATATTATAATCTAAGAGATTATGCTAATTATATATACGTATTATCCGGATTTAGTTAAGTTTGTAGTTGGAGAATGTCGACCTATGTTTCGGGCATGTCCGACTTACATTATGACCTTAATAACCGCTAGCTTTTGACGCACCATAAGAACCACTTCACGAGTAAGTTGAATTATTTATTTAAGTTACTTTCAATCGGCCTCGGTCACATCCTAAGGAAAATCGCATTAAGGAACCTATCGAATTACTCTAGTAACTTAACGTCGCGGAGAAAAGTCCGGAATCCCGAGAAATATTTTTGGAGCTAATATATTATTTACCGGCATAATGTGACCTAACAATTTTGTCCAATACATTCACGAATATTGGTATAACTATTTGTGGGTTTCATATTATAGTTATAACGTTAATGTTCAATAAGGATCTAAATAAAATTGTTATTATTAACTATCATAAAGAGTCAGAACCCTCAGACGCCGATAAAACACATAGGGCTCTATTTATTTCTAGCAGCGATAAGGAGAAGCAGAAAAGTTGAAATCATTTCTTTTAAAATTAATTAAATTATATAATATTATACAATGCTCATTCAATTAAATTTATTTATTGATTAAATAAGATACGCTAACTGTAGCAAATGGGTGTAGGTAGACAGATAGATAATAAATCGTGGAGCATTGAATTAAAAACAATTGAAAATATTCTTGCCTTCTTTAAAGACTCGTACAATTTTTTACTGTTTATAATGTTATAAGTGTCAAATTATTGTTGTTAATAAACGATATTTGATTTTTTAATACTGTATAGATGTATTGTTCGACCACTATTTCATTTGATGGTCAGTGACGATGTGGTCGAAGATATTATGACGCTAGACCTAGAATGCTTACTGGCTCTCAAGGACTGTTGCCTATATGTTTGGTGACAGTTTTTCAAACTTAAGGGTGGTAGTTAGACAGGCGGGTATTCGAAGGTATCCATATACCACCATGCTAGGAACTTGATAACAGTGTTACCTTCGCCGGCAGCTCAAGCCATTGGTGGGAATCGAACCAGCGCCCTCCCGTCAGTTTGACAGCCAACGACTGTCATACTGACGGACGCTGGTTCGATCCCTAACAACGGCTTGAGCTTCCTCTGAAGCTCTCGCTATTACATTCTCAGAATAAAAAGTGCTCAACGCGCCTAAAGAAGTTTTCACTTGAATGAAATGATCCGCATCAAATTGTTAATCAGTGCAGAAATATAGTTTCGTACTTACGGGTTTCGAACCTACCACACAATATATGTTTGACTTAGCTTAATATGGGGACTATCACCACCCATAGTACACATTAAATACTTGAACAATGTTCATTCTGTAATGAACATTGCTCATTACAGTTACAGTGCCAAGGTTGGGTTTTAGACAAAGAAGAATAATAATGCCAAAATGCTTGCACGTCACTATTTCTTGAAATATTTAGTAACTAGTGATCCGTCTCGGCTTTTCACGGTTACATGAATGAAATTTTAATAAGGGTCCCTATTTTTTATAATAAATATTTTATTTTATTTTATTTTCATAGGAAAACTTACAGCCTAAAATTAAATCTATGTGCATACAACTTAGGTTTGACTGGGCCAATTACAAGTTTTCGCCTTTAAACTTAAAGTAGGAAAACTAAACATAAAACATTCTCTCTCTCAACAACAACAAAAATTTTAACAATCCATTTAAGCATTTGAAATTTTTTTGAAAAATAACAATTTTGACATTGGAATATTGACCGAGATAATTTGTCCGATCCGAAAATAGAATATAGCATATGTTACTCAGGGGTAATGTAGAATTCTAATGGTGAAAGAATTTTAGAAGTCCCTCCAGTGATTTTTGAGTTAACATACAAATCTTTCCTATTTAGAATATTAGTGTAGCGCTACTGCTCATTATAGTGGTGGCTCTTATTGATATTTACATATAAGGGTCACCCGTCTATTTGAATATAATTTGATATAATTTAAATATATAGCGATAGGACACCAGACATCAGACTTCTACACGTACTTACTTGCATTATTATTAAATAAATTAAATTATATATGTCGTAACAAGAGAGAATAGATATATTTCAAAACATTTTCAGCGCCGCAAATTTAAAACATAAACCATAAACTGGCACACTGGTGTAATTACAGCCGGGCGTAATAAAGGATTCTCATCTCAGTGAACGATCGGGATTCTCGACGAGTTACGAGCGAGCTTACAACGATCGGACTTCTCATCTCTAAGAACTCGTCAATTATAAAAGCAATCATCTCTCGACAATAATGAGCAACCGTAACCACGAGAGACGCTGCACGGGGCGTGGGGTGCTGCGGGGCGGACAGTACAATAAATTTGTCTTCTATATAAAATATTCTCTATTACACGGTTCAGCTCAAATTGGGACCCATAGTTTTGCAATTGTAATCCATACCTTCCCGAAAATATCGCGCGTGCCACAGATAACAATGTGCAGAACAGAATACAGAATATATTTATTGCATGTAACCCAACTACTGGTTTCTGCGCACTGTTTCACTCAACAGGTTTTTAATATTTATTTGCGTGTCTCAGTAGCTTAATGCCTGAGTATCTGAGCTAGAAGATGTAAGTTTGAGTTCCAATTCAGGCAGCATCGTTCAGTTTAATTTGAATATGTATTTAGTTATAGTATAGCTAAGCAGCCATTAATTGTTGCAGGACGCGAGTCTAAAGGTTTCAGAGCTGTTCTGTCGACATGCTATACATTGTTACAACAAAGTCTTATATGTTATATTAACACTCTCATACTTAAAGTAAAGTTATACATATACAAGCTACGCCCCGCGGTTCTATCCGGGTTCACTACGGCTTTCCTGTTATCCCATAAAACGTATTCGGGCGTTATTGTTCTTTTTTAATATGCGGTCATTTACAAGCTGAGGTTAAAGTTGGAGCGATGAAATAATGAGGGAAGAGGGTAATATTTTTTTTTAAATATTTTATTGATGTTGTTACGTTTAAAATAATGTATTCAAATTATATTATATATATTCAATAATTGCAATTCAACGTGGCAATGCTGCTAGCATTCTGGACACGCTGCAAACTGGTAACGGTTTAGAGTATTTGAGTTATCTATGGCTGACAATAGCTAGTGGTTTGCTCAAATGTTTTGTAGTAGCTGTAGTATTGTAATTTGTTATTAGTATTTTATTTTAATAAAAGTATCGGCCCTATTTAAAAAAATGTATTTTATTATTAACAATAGAGTTACAAAATGACATTAGCAATCAGAGCGTTAAGAGTGGGCGCGAGCTGCGACTTTGTCAGCGGCCAGCGCCGGCGCCGTAGCCGCGTCGTCAGCAACTATCAGAGAGCGCCAAACACGCAGGAATAAAATATTGGAAATAAAAAAAATAGAACTAGCACTTAAAGAATTTAGAGACCTCGGAAGCGAAACTACCCGATGTCTCTCGTATGTTTCTCTTAATTAATGGTCAATGGGCATTGTAAAATCGAAGGTTTAGAAAATAATAGCATCACAATATTTCCGCGATGTGGAAACACGAAGTATCAAACCCTTTATTTCTATCGTTAGAAATAAGGCACATATCGAAACGATAAACAAAAACCTACGTTCAGGTTGACTCGCTCCTGTGAAAGGGCGCGTTCGAACGGAAACTTATCTACAGCGTGATAATACGGGAGTCATATGTCATCGCGCACACGCTTTCCAGCGACTCGACGTGCGCCACCTCGCTACATACATATATACCTACGAGAACCCGAAAACACTATATTTATGAACACTTTGAAGCGTTTGAAACTTTTGAATGTTCATAGACTCGAGGTAAGGAGCATAGGCCATCAATCAGACGCCCCTGGATCGATTTACACATTGGTATTGAGTTTACGGCAGAGGTAACATCGTTGTTAAATGGACAGCTCAGTGGATAGGCTGTGCTTGAGTAACAATTGGCGTTGTATGTCAAGCGTGATGCTACCTACCTACGACTACATCGTTACTGATCAAGTGAGAACAGAGAAATACATATTTAGTTTAGTTATTGGATAGTAGAGATGAAAATTAAATCTTGTTTCGAAAATAATAACCGATTTTTTTATAATGCGATAGAAGCAGCTTGTCATTCGATTCATAGGTTTCATTCGTTAAGCGAAACCTATACAAACGTCGCTGTGACTAACAGGCGTAGGTACATGTTTACATTACTTTTTTATATACACTGTATAGATCTAGCGTTTGACCACTATCTCACTTGATGGTCAGAGACGATGTGGTCGAAAATTTTATCACGCTAGACCTAGAATGCTCATTGGCTCTAAAGTACTGCTGCCTGAACACACTATGTGTTTGTGACAGTTCTTCCAACTTGAGGGTGGTAGCTAGCCAGGCGGGTACTCGAAAGTACCCTACCACCATGCTAGGAATTTGATAACGGTGTTACCTTCACCGGAAGCTCAAGCTGTTGTTGGGGATCGAACCAGTGTCCGTCAATTTGACAGTCGACGCTCCCCCCGCTGAGCTATCATAGCTTCATTCATTACAGCATGTTTTCGTTTCGTATTACTAGCACGGCGGCCGCTACACGCCGTATAAACCTTTGCAAAGGATCAGTATAAATAGAATTGGCAATTTGTTCGAGTGTTCATTTCATCGGCCGGTTAGTTTGTTCAACAAATTGGATAATATTCGTGCGGTACAGCGGACCCGTAGCCCGATGGCTGGCGTCTTGGCAATATGGGAATGTTGTATACGGTATTGTTGTGGTTTTAAGAAAATAAGATTTTTATCTAATCTCATACTGATATATAAAGATTAAAAAATCAAAAACAAAACTTGAATGACATTCTTAATAGACAATATATTAAAATAAATTTAAAATAGTAGTGTATGAAACTGTATCATTTTCATACACTACTTTATCTAATCTCGAAAATAGAAAATGATTTTACGTAAAATCACAGTTGTTGGAACGGTTGCACTAAGGACATACTTTTATCAGTGTTTTTTTATTTTTTATTTATTTATTTGGTTCACAAATGAGATGTAACACTTTAACTAAACATAATAATAAAACTAGGGTACAATCAGTGCTCATCCTAAAAATAGTGAACACAGCGTTCATTTATGGCATTCCAAGTGTTATAAATTTTGATGATCTAGTTATATATACTACTACAACTACAACTTATATATACTATAAGTTACATATTCACAAATATTGATAATTTTAAAAATTATGGCACAGTCGGCTAACATTTAGATAATAATAATGTATGATAAGTATTTTAATAATAATAATGATTCAAAGTTTTATTCCATCCCGCTGGCAACACATTTGTCCACTACTATTCACAGATGAAAAAATATATAAACACAACATAACTATATCGTATTTATTAAAACATACTACACAAATTCACAAATATTGATAATTTTAAAAATTATCAATATTTGTGAATTATACAAAGAGAGCGGTGTTCGGATTTCAAAACACTGTGCAAACTACATTTTGTTTGAAGCCAATGACTGGATTTATGCATTTCTGTTGTCCTATTCTTTTGTCGAATATATATTTACTAGTATTTGTAAATGCTTCAAACCTACTAGACTAATATCTATTACAACGACATATTGTAATCAAATAAAATGACTGATAAAATGAGGTTTTATGTAATATTGTTGATTGCGTGTGCTGCAAAGACTGCTGATAAAATAAAATAATGTGTGTGTTTTATTTATCATATTCATATCGACTGGCCGGTTGGCGCAGTTGGTAGCACTCTGCCTTCTGAGCCGCTGGTCCCGGGTTCGATTCCCGGACAGGTCAAACATTTGTGTGTATGAACATGTCTGTTTGACCTGTGTCTGGGTGTGCATGTGTATATAAGTATGTATATCAGTCATCAGGTTACCATAGTACAGGCTCTGCCTAGTTTGGGACCTGAAGACCTTGTGTGAATGTTATAAAAAAAAAAAAAAAAAAAAAAAAAATAATCTTCTTCTCTCAGCCATGTGAGTCCACTGCTGGACATATGCCTCCCCATGTAGGGGGGATTTGCCAATACTCGCCACGCTTGGCATGCGGGTTGGCGAGCGCAGTATGATTTACAATCCTCCGAAGGCGCTGCTGCCCACCTTCTGGTACGTGATCCCTTAGCCGACTCTTACGGCACCCACGAGAAGAGATGGGGGGGTAATATTCTAGGCCGGTACCACCACGGCACCGACATTATAGTAGATATTATTCATATCTACCGAAACACAACTCCACCTTTTAGTTTAAATTTGTGGCGATATTAGGTGGAACAGGCGGAGAAGCCTACCGCACGCTCAGGGAGAACTGCATCCGCTGCAAATGCTACCTACACGAAATATTTTACTATCTACCTACCTACATATAATATAGAGTACAGATAACAACATAATTCTAGAATAACCAACGTCTCAATGTTTTTCATTCATTTTGACGGTCGCCGTGGCTCAGTGATCACTGACATGACTTTTGTGTCTCCGGGACCCTGGGTTCGAATCCCGGCAGGGGCAAACATTTGTGCGATGAGTATAGGTGATCTAACCCGGGTCTTGGATGTTATTTGCTGTGTTTATGTATGTCCATGCCTCCCGCGACACACGGAATCCTACTGCGGGGGTTTGAGTGTGATTAATTAATACATTATTAATAAATAATGTAGATATTGGCACAGTCGGCTAACATTTAGATAATAATAATGTATGATAAGTATTTTAATAATAATAATGATTCAAAGTTTTATTCCATCCCGCTGGCAACACATTTGTCCACAACTATTCACAGATGAAAAAATATATAAACACAACATAACTATATCGTATTTATTAAAACATACTGGATAGAAAACCAAGAAAAGGAAAAACACTTAACATGACAAACTACCCACACACAACATATCTGCTCAAAGATAACAAATTGTTCAAAATACCACAAAATAAATATATTATCTTTGTTGATTCGTGATTGAGCCACCAATTGTAACGGAGGTGAAGTGACTTTTAGTTATAGGTAAAGATAGACTGTTAGCTTTTTGTGCCGTTTGACATATTGATAGGTCTTCTGGAATTATGTTGTTATCTGAAAGTTAATTTTAGTCTTAGACAAAAATATATAAGGCGCGGCGCGTGGCAACCAACTAATTCGAACAACACTCTCCAGCCATCCAACTGATGGACGACGATGTAAAACAAAATGAAACTGCCATTACACAATTACTGGGTAGCTATAAAACAATAAATTACAAAAGGCCGATATATTGCATCGATAAATTAGCAAATGGTCCTCATTTCATCAGACGCCAAACGAAACCCGACAGGAGGCTGTTCGCGTCCATTTTTCACAGCAATTAACAGCCCATTAATGTTAATTGTAAGTACAGTTGAATTAAGCTTACAATTTATTCTAATTATGTATTGAATTGAGAAAACCATATTGATATAAAAGGACAAGTGTATCAATATATATTCTTTCTTTATGTATAAAAATCATACAGTCCCTGATTTTTAAATCCCCTTTAAGTACTTAGCTTAGCCCGATTTGTTTCGTGGCATCAGGGCCCAGCTACCGGTACTCGCTGGAAGAGCTTATGTGAATCAACTATCTGACTGGAACCGCGACCCCGGGTTCGAATCCCGGCCGGGGCAAAACATTTCTGTGATGAGCAAAGATGTTTGTTCTCGGGACTTGGATGTTTGTGTATTGTGATTGTGTGTGTCTATGCCTCTCGCAACACAGGGTATAGTACTGCGGGGGAGTTAGACCACTATCTCACTTGATGGTCAGTGACGATGTGGACGAAGATGTTATCACGCTAGACCTAGAATACTCACTGGCGCTCAAGGACTGCTGCCTGAACACACTATGTGCTTGGTGACAGTTTTTCAAACTTGAGGGTGGTAGCTACCCAGGCGGGTATTCGAAAGTACCCTACCACCCACCTGTCCACCACAATTTGATAACGGTGTTACCTTCACCGGAAGCTCAAGCTGTTGTTGGGATCGAAGTAGTGTCCGTCAGTTTGACAGGCGACGCTCCCCCCACTGAGCTATCGTCGCTCCGATATAGGGGGGATCGCCCCCCCCATATAGGGGGGATTTGCCAATACTCGCCACGCTTGGCAGGCGGGTTGGCGAGCGCAGTATCATTTCCTATCCTCAGAAGGTGCTGCCCACCTGGTATGTGATCCCTTACCCGATTCTTACGGCACCCGCGGGCAGAGATGGGGGAGTACTATTCTAGTCGGTACCACCACGGCACAGTCTTAATCATTATCTACAATTAGTCATTTTGATAAATCACTAACCTCCAAGCACGACATTTTATTCTCCTTTATTTTATGTCCTGCTTATCACAAACAATCAATTAAATATTACATATTAAGTTTGGCCCTGGTTTCAAATAGATACGTGAGCCGAGCTAGATATTATTTGCAAATATATATTAAGTATAGGTACATATTTGAAAAACCCTTTTCAAACTGGAGTGCTCCTGTCGGTAACCCTAACTCATCGAGCGTGAAAAATGTCTAGCGGTGGGAGCGTTGGATGTCAAACTGACAGACGCTGGTTAGATCCCCGTCAACGGCTTGAGCGGCGGTGAAACCGTGGGGCACTACTCGTAATTAAAGAATTATTTAGCCATATTAAACATTTAGTTGCATCATTCAAAACAGCAAAGTAAGATGTTTGCTGTTTTAACGTCGCAGACAATTGATTCGGTTAATATTAACTCCAGGAATTCTCACATGATCAATTAACTAAGTATTCATCAATCAAGAGACGATTTCTTTACATGTTCTAGAATCATTTAACATAATACAATATCAAAGGGTTTCTAGACTAGTGTTAACAATAATAACAGTCAACAAATGTCTTAATATCATTGATAAAATCAAAAGTGATTGATTGCACGGTTGTTAATTACATTGCTATGGGTGAGTTTCTACTTAATAATTTAAAATTAAACTATTTATTTTGATGGTCATTATTAAATGTTAACCAGTAGTAAAATAATAATCGACGGTATTGCGTTGACATACATATACTGAAATAATCAAAAATATATGTATATAGTTTTTATTTTCTATATTTGAAACGCTATTGGCTGCAATTTTAACGTAATAATCATTTATTTTCGTTGACTTTCCAGGCATAAATGATGTTGTGGAACAGCTCAGAAACCAAGTTATAACCAAAAACTCGTTTAATGTGTTTCTATTGACGTCACATTATTAATAAAAACTTTAGTAAAAATGAATTGATATCGAGTTTAATGATGAGCGTAAAAACGGTATGATGTCAGCACATAATTATTTGAATATCTGTTAGGAAACAATATCTCGCAGTGTATAACAACATTAGGTTTACTTTGCTTTGTCACGTGTAGGTAGCATTATTTTCTAGACGTATATGTTTTTATGTGTATAACTAGTGCGCCCCGCGGTGTTACCCGCGGTGAAATGGTACGTGGTATTGATGAAGCCTATATGTTATTCTAGGGTATATCCTGGTCTTCATTCCAAATATCTTGCTAATCCGCTTATCCGTATCAAAAAGTAACAAGCATCTACACCCATACAAACTTTCGCGTTTATAATATTAGTAGGATAATCTGGTTAACAAAGTTTTTTAATACTAATAGGTTTGGAAAAAAGTTTCTTCGCATTTTTATGAAAATTCAAAACATTTTTTAATATAGTTTATTTACATTTAACTAAAGTATGTAGGTACCATTTTGTTCGATTTTTTATAGAATTTTTTGCTATCTTGTAGGTAGGGACATGATCCCATTGCTATAGAAATTTTGGGGCTTCTGACCAAAATACCGCGCGCGACAAGTGGTTTTGGCAGTCCTTTCGTGATGTTAACCTGACACTGTCTAAAGAATTCTGAAGAGACCGAAACTGGTGGAAATCTGAAGGTGCAAGGTCAGGACTATACGGCGGATGCTTTAACACCTCCCAGCCAAACTCTCGTAATTTTTGCTGAGTGGCTAAAGATCTGTGAGGTCTAGCGTTATCGTGATGTAAAACGACACCGGAATTAATCAACAGAAGGTTGATTAATTCCGGCCGCTTTCTCACAACGTCTTGTTTTAATCTCATCAGTTGATCGCAGTAGACTTCAGAATCGATAGTCCTGCCTGGTGGTAACAGCTCATAATGAATAATGCCCTTCCAATCCCACCACATATACAGCATCGCCTTGTTGCGAGTTAACCCGGGTTTCGCCACAGTCTGTGAAGCCTGACCGGCCTCTGACCACGACCTTTTTCGCACATTGTTGTCGTACGTGATCCACTTTTCATCACCAATTATAATCATCAGCTTTTTCAAAAATGGTTCGGTTTCATTACGTCGTATTAAAGAATCACAAATGAGTACATACGTTGTTATTAAATCAAACGGGGCTTAATCGCGAGAAAAACATTTAGTAATTTATTTACCTCGACGTTAAAAAAAAAATATAAAAAAAATAAAATGAGTACATACGGTTCATTAGGTTTCTTTCAGTGAGCTCGTAAGGTACCCAAATATCGAGCTTTTTTGTGTACCTATTTTTTTTCAAATGCGCCAAAACTGTTTTGTGGTCAATTTCCAATTCTTCAGCTACGTCGTAACTACTGAGATGCCGATCTTGCACCACTTTTTCAAAAATGGCATCAATTTTATACGTAATAGGGCGACCAGACCGACGTGCATCTTTGACATCAAAATTTCCGGATTGAAAACGCTTAAACCAAATTTGTGCTACTCTCACAGACACTGCACCAGGTCCATGAACATGGCAATTTTTTTAAAAACTGCATTATCATAAGAAGACACAATAAATATTTACAGAACACCAAATACAAATATAGGACGATATATCAAATAGTAAGCTATACTGTTTGATATATCGTCGGTGAGGTCTTTGTGTTTTACTTCGCTTCATCGAACTGCACATAAAATAATTATTAAAATGAGGATAAATCGAAATATTTCCGCGATGACTAGTCGTGGCGAGCCCCTTGTCGTCGGTAAGGTACTGTTATAGTTGAAGCGTACTGGCATTTTTGTAACTGATATTAATACAAATGATTTTTTTTTTGTCCCAAACTAGGCAGAGCCTGTACTATGGTAACCTGATGATTGATATATATATATATACTTATATACATATACACACCCAGACACAGATTACTTATATACTGTACTTATAGGTACTCTAATTAGTGGATTCAGAATTAAAAATTATATACCTGGATACCTAGTATAAAAATCTATAAGTATAAAATCGTAATTAAAATATATCATAATACAAGTGGACAAAGTCTTTTATTGACGCCTATAAAAAACTGTTCTTACTACCACCAGACCAACTTTCTACCAATTAATGTGAGTGCGTAAAAACGGTAGCAAGCGGAGTGTTTCCTTAATCATTCATAACAAACGGTATTGAATACATTCGAACAATAAGCATGAGATGTCGTCGGTCTCAACGCGATTCGCAGCACAATGGGCCGTGGATCCTGATATATCCGGTTGCTATGTTTTGATCCGTAATATCATCGTAATGTCAGAAGTGAGGGGGGGGGGGGGGGTGGCGTATTGTTTATGTGCAGTAATCCGAACACGTGGTGTGGCGTATAATCCACGGATTAGGCGCGTCTCTCACAGCTATATACCCATAAGAAAGTGGAAGGAGACACGCGTCATCTGTCATTCAAAAATTGTATTCAATTATTAAACTATACATAAATCGGTCTACACATAAATTCAACTTATTCCTTTAGATTCCGAGGTGACATGCGGGCTACATAGTACATACACAATTCAAACAATTCTGTTACAGTTGTATGTGTGAATACATAGTATATCGACAGTTTGTAAATATATGCACTATAAGATTCGATCGTAAGCAGATTTCAGATGAGCGTTTGGTACAAGACCAAAACGTACTCTTATAACGTCTCGAGTGACAAAATAAAATAATATAAAAATATAGCACCTCAAAACAAACCCCATTTCATCAAGTGGCAAGTTTAGCGGAGCTGCAGATATTATCTTGAAGAAATTAAATGGGAAATATATTTTTCGCTTTTAGAAAAACCGCAATTAAATTCGCGCAAAGTTGGAAACTGGCTCGTTCGTTAGTAATATGTAGTATGCATAGGTACAGCAATGGCATTAAATATAGTGCATTTAAAATACGGGATTTCAAATGAGACCGTACTAATTCACGAACCCGAAATGTATATACCAAGTTTTCTTTATATAAAGAGAAAAGTGAGAGCAGCCCTCGCCACGGTACTTCCTGTATCATATGTTACGTTCAAGACTTATTTTAGTAAAAGTGATAAATACTCTAGACCTTTGCCTTATGTAGAAATTAAACATATTTAAATATATCAAAAGAGTCTCACAGGCATTATTGCAACTATCCTAATGAATAAATTCCAATAAACACTATAGTATCGAAATGATAACTTGCAAAAGAACAGAAGCGAATATCTACGAGGGTAAAGTGCGCGTCTGTCATCAGCTTGGCGGGGGCGCGTTTACTTGCCCTATAATCGTTCCATAGCCCTGAGCCGAAACGGTTCAATTACTTTCGAAACCGTTATGAATATTAATTCAAATATATTTTGACTCCATCTTTAACTACCAAGGTCTGCTTAACACGGCAGAATAAAATATCGCGACAGTGTAACGACCAGACCACATCCTGGAGTCTTCAAGTCGCGAGTGAATAGGTACCTTCTAGGTTTGCGTGCTAAATCCTAGACAACGTCATCACTTAACATCAGGTGAGACAGTTGTCAAACGCAAACTTAAAATATGTAAAAAAAAACGAAAATAAAAAAGAAAGATTCATTCAAATAAAACAAAACATAGCCGCAAACAAAACCAAACCTAGCATTAAACCAAAGTGCAGAAAGATAGTTTGCCGTAAAGAAGAGCATATCCAATTTCTCGTAGTATTCTAACAACTGAGTGTCACATAACACGACGAGGGAACACAAAGTGTTAAACCTATTGTTTGTATTTTGAAAAGTGAAAGCACAAAACGTAACGATACACAATAAACTACCTTCAACCCGACTCGCTCGCGAGAAAGGGCGCGTTCAAACGGAAAGTTTTCTAAAACGTGATAATACTGGGGTTGTATGTCATCGCACATAAGCCTTTCAGCGACGAGGGGCGACTTAACGTTAAAACATCACGCCTGAACAGTCAACGCCGAAAATATATTATTTACGCGAACTCCGGTTATTTCCACATCAGATTGGCGGTACGTGGAATGTAAGGTATGCGCCGGGTATGGTATTCACGTGGCACCTAGATAAAAAATCCTTTGCATCCACGCGTTGAATAAAATAAAAGAGTTGTTCTGAGGAAAGAAAATGTTTTTACATCCACATACTTACAATAGGAAAAGCCAAAACACTAAGGACTTCTCGTGACTTCTCGTCAAATTCACAAATCTACCAGAAGATTCTAGAAATGTGCTATGTATTTCTGTTTGTCTGTCCGTCTGCTTATCCATTATGAACTGATGACCAACTGTGAGCTGATCATCCAATGACGTTTTTATATTTTTTTACTGCATAGTTGTGAGATGTTTGACCAGTATAACAACAACGATAGCGTAAATAAAAATATTAACTAATTTCATAATATTAATCATTTTTTTCTTTCAGATCTCGTGTATATATAACAAACAAATTTTGAAGCAATGATAGCTCAGCAGTGAAAGTGACTGTCAAACTGATGGAAGCTGCTTTGATCCCCACTAACGGCAGCTTAAGCTTTCGGTGAAGGATTACACTCTTACCAAAATCCCAGCAAGATGGTACTTTCAGGTACCTACCTGCCTGGCTAGCTACCACCCTCAGGTTTGAAAAACTGTCACCAAACACATAGTGCGATAAGGCAGTCCTTGAGAGCCAGCATTCTAGGTCTTGTGTAATAACACCTTCGACCACATCGTCAATGACCATCAAGTAAAACAGTGGTCGAACGCTAGATCTATACAGAATTAAAAACAGCACGAGTATAATACAATTTGAAAACTGACTTATTACAATTGAAATAATATTGAGTGATGAACAGGAAACGCAAATTTTTAAAGTTATTAAAATGTGTTCTTTTAATTACATACTTCTACTACTAAGTTCTTCTCTTGTCGACCGGCCCGAACGGAAGACCAGCGCTGGTTGGACAATACAACCAGCACAACACTGAGTTTGAGCTGATTTGTAGCAAAGGACTGCAAAGTATTTTAGCCGTTTTATATTAGTTTATTATCATCATATTTATTTCTTTTTGTATATTTGTACTACGAATAAATATATATTCCTTAATACATGACCATCAACTTGGTATATGTACTTACATAGAACACAACGGCTAAATCTCCGACCGATATGTATAGGCTCTGACACTGAACCACAGCAACAACTTTAAGAACTACAAAAGCCTAATGTACAAACCATTTCATGCTCCATCAAGTCTTAACAAAGTTTACCTTATACATAGAGCGTGAGCGAGAAACTACGGGAGAAACTCAGACTAATTACGACTTTGTGGTAGTTGATATCTCAGAGAAACTTCAATGTATTTAAATAAACATAAAACACTATTTCTTATAGTAGACGCATCACTTGAGGACGTCTCGTCCGATTCGGCTAGTTTTTATTATGATTACAATTTTATTTCACAATAATTGATGAATATGCAACATTCTTTTTTTCATAATTACTCGAGTTATTTGACTCAAAACAACTACTCACTTGAGGACGTCTCATCGGATTTGGCTAGTTTTTATTATGATTACAATTTTATTTCACAAAAATCGATGAATATGCAACATTCTTTTTTTCCATAATTACTAGAGTTATTTAACTCAAAACTGATACTTTATAAAATGTGGTTGCCATCAAAGCAAAGGCTTGTTTGTTTGACTATATAAAATTTGTATAGTATATAATTTGAGAAATATGTCTGGCTTACCGGAAATAATAGCCACGTAATTGAAGGAGCTTCAAGAAAAGGCCATCAACTATGCCGTGGAAGGTAGATACAACTGGAATTTCGCATCTCACAATGACAACATAAAATAAAACTCATGTAGAAGTTCATTGCTGCATCATGCAATGTAGTGACCTGAGATTGCACCGGGAAAACACAACCACGAAACTTTTCTCTATCACTGTCTTTACTACATTGCAATATATCTCAGTGCCGGTCCGAGAGAAGGATCAAGGGGGTCATGACCCCTCCCAAAACGTTTACATCACATTGATAAACTTCTAATACATTTTAGAACTTAAATAGAAAGGAAGATAGGATTAAAGCAAGAAGAAGAACCAGAAGACCCAAACAATGTTTGGTTTCATCCGTACTCTCAACAATATAGTTAAATAACGATATTACCATTAGCGAAAGCACTAGAGGGATTCGCTCTCTTGATCGCCTGATTGGCGGGTAACACTCATTATATCAAGTTCATTATCGCTTCAAACCTATTACTATATAGCGTAAAGCTATTTAGATATTACACATACATCTATATAGCCTTTTAAGCGCATTTTTTATCTATGTAGATAAAAAATTCGCCAAAATACACCTAGTTATTTATATATATATATATATATTTAATACACCGACCACATCTGATTCTGTTCGTGCAACCGTTTCACGACACACGCAAATGAAAATTCCCTGAGTTTTTCCATTTATTACACTGTAACATGTAAAAGAGGGTCGGAATGAGAAAATATATCGGTTCGGTGATTCAATAACGTATTACCGACATGCCCCGAGAATGTTCCCTGAAGAAGAAGCATTAGGGTTTTGTATAGGATTTTCTGTCCCTTTCGCGCATATGGCATATTAATATGTTGTCTTAATAAACCTCTAACAGTCATAATTGTGTCATAAACATACCAACATGCTGGTTCTGCGTGATAACGTTAAAATGAGCCAACTTGGCACATTCGTGGCATATCCCGGCCTTGACGTGGGAAAGAAAAACAAACTATGCTTACTGCGTTCACCAGAGCGGACATAAAGGCGTCGGGAACGAAAAATATCATAGCACTTAATACAGTTGGATTAACCATCTTTCCGCGCATATAGTGATGAATGACGATTTGGAGATTCCTTCTGAGCCCAACGTTTCTAAACCTGTTATTTTGTAACAACACATACTTTTTTTAGGGCCACATTACAATGACTATTAATTCTAGCGTACTATATATAAACGAATTATAGTTAGTGTAAAATTGATACCCTTAGGCATGAAATGTGAGATGCAGTATGTATAGTAAAACCCAGTCGTTTAGTTCTTTAGGTCTTTAAAACTACTAAACTTGTAAATGCGGTCGTGTATGACTCCTAGAACGCAAATCTCATCAACCGTCTGCAACAGAGCGCCTGAGGGCATGGCAGCCTGGAGACCACATAATGTCATAGTTTTGTATTTGACAAGTTGAAAGAAATCATATTCTCAGTGCTTCCAATCATTTAATTTGTAGTTGTAATAGCATATAGTCAGATAAAAATTTAAAAAAACTGACATACATACTTGCCAATCGTTGCGTTGCCAATAGAAAACTTAAGGCACCGTGACGCACTGAGTACTTTTGGAAGGTATTCGTGACCAAGTAAGATGGTCCTAGAATACTTCCTTGTCTAACAACTGGGTCCCAAGCGGTCCAAGTATTTTATTTATAAAAATTATGGTGTTTTTTTTAATATGATTATCATCACGTATGATTCTTAATACAATAATAGAAGTACTTTCTTCTAAGTATTTGAAAATGATTAAACTGAATGATTAGTTAGCAATATTTTATCTTATATTCATGGCTTTTTTGTATAGTAGTCGTGAAAATAACAAAAATGATTAAGAGTACTGGCGTCCACCATATGGTGGTATTGAAGCTTCAACAAAAAAAAGAGCTTCTCGCAGGTAGGTTTAGATCAGGTTTAGGCAAGCAGGTTAGTTTAGGTTCTAAGTGCTTACCACGGGTACGTGTCATCGGTCCTCAGTTACGGCCTTTTGTTGTGGGGAAACTCTGTTGAGTCTGACAGAGTTATCAAAATACAAAAACGGTGTGTAAGAGCCATAAGCAAGGCATGGTATCTAGACAGTTGCAAGCCGTTATTTAGTCAGTTTTCTATTCTCCCACTTCCATGTATGTACATTACAGACCTATGCATATTTGTAAAAGCTCGTTCTAACTTCTTTCAAAAACTAAATGAAATTATGCCAAGACAGAGACGAACAAAGTTTACAAGCCTATTATACCAACCTCAGGGGCGTAGCTACCGCCGTATCTGCCGTATCAATTATACGGGGCCCCCGGGACACGGGGGCCCCCGGCATTCGTAAACCAAAACTAATAAATACTTCCCAATTATTTTTTTATTTCATAAATGACAAAAGTCAAAAAAGCAGTTTCTTTTTTTCCCGCGTAAAGGGTGTGTTCAAAAGTTTGCAACACAAAGATTTTAGAGCCTTTGCGACCTGAGTAGTATGTTCGAACTATGACAACCGTAGAAACTCCTGTCTTCTTCAAACGAAGAGATAATAAACGCCTCCGGAAAACTGTCGGCTAAATACAGTTATAAAGACATCTCAGTTAATCTTTATGACCAATTAAAGGCTTCAAAAACATGCTTAAAATCTGAAATTCAAAAATTTCATTTCATTAAAAGGAACTTGAAACCAGTTTTCCGGATGTAATAACAGCATGCTTTTTATTCTTGATCCTCCCAGTTACAACCACAACTGCTGAGAGAAGTTTTTCAAAATTAAAACTGATAAAAAATTACCTAAGAACTTCGATGAGACATGAACGTCTGTCAGACCTGTAACTATGATTCATAGAGACAGAAACTTTAGGAAAACTAAAGTCATCAGCTATAAATGACTTAATTAATCAGTTTGCCGAAAAAAGGCAAGTCTCAGTATAAAGTTACTTATCTATGATGCCAAGGAGAGCGTATATTAATTTGAATTGTTTGTAAAAATTTTAGCAATAGTGACAGATAGATAATTATGATGAATAAATATTTCTTTTAATTTTATGCAAACATTTTTTTTCTCTTGTGAGAAATCTTAACCCTTCATTAGGGCCCCCCAAACAAATTATTATACGGGGCCCCGCCAAGGCACGCTACGCCACTGACCAACCTCCTTGTCGTACAGGAATATACATTATATACTCCTTTATATACATAAAAAACGTATTTAATATGTGCATTGTGACATATAATAAAATACCAAATGACCTAAAAAACTTGAACGGTAATCGTTTTAGGTCTAAATTAAATAGATGGCTGGCGGAAAAAAAATTGTATAGTGTGAAAGAATATTTAACCCATTTGTGACAATTATATTATGCTGTTAATTAATTTCTTGACATTTTGGTAATAATTTTAAATAATTTTGATATTGACATTAATATAAGATTGTATTATACGTAGACACTTTTAATTCTTACTTGACATTATATTATATGTAGACAATTTTAATTACGATATCTTTTTATAATATTTGCACGCCTGCTTGCAGGCTGAATACATACACCTAACCAAATATATTTTTAAGACCTTATATAATTCAAATTCAAATTCAAATTCAAATTCAAATTCGTTTATTTGAGTAAAATAAAATAAAATAAATTCGATGTATTCTTGCGTATAAAACTTTTGATTTGATTTGATCCACCGTTAAAATTATAGCCCTTAATCGATAGTATACAAATAATATTAAAAATTTGTTATGAGCATAAGTTTTCTTGCATAAAAGTACGGCTTCAGTAAGGAAGGACAACAAAACTGTTTATTTACTGCTACATTCATACACTTGTAGACTTCAAACTTTATTTACGCAGAGTTTCTTTAAATCATCTCTCGGGAACGCTCGTCAACCATTATTTAGATAATATCAAATTCTCACAGTTGGACTTACAATATAATAAATATAAGCACATCATTAAAGTGCTTTGTCTGCAAAATAATTAAGAAGCGCCGCCGCGCCGCTTGGGACGGGACAGTCATTACAAATAATTAGCATATTAATGTAATAACCGGGCTTTGCAGAGCACAATGCCGCCTCGTTAAATAATTAACAACAACTCGAATATAATAGATATTATTACGATTGGAGGCACAATGAAAAGATCAATCGCATAGATGTTTGCTGTGGTTCAGTAGACAGTGACATGACTTCTGTGTCTCCGGGACCCTGGGTTTGAATCCCGGCAGTAGCAAATATTTGTGCGATGAGTATTGGTGTTTGTCCCGAGTCTTGGATGTTCCGTGCTGTAATTGTGTATCCTTGCCTTCCGTGGCACAGGGAGTCCTAGTGCGGGGGTTTCAGTGTCATAATTAAATTAAATAAATAAAAATATCAACGGTAAAAGTGGCTTTGCCTCTTTATACAGCGTTGCGATATTTATGCTTTATGAATGTTTGACCTTCTTGTACGATGCGCTCTGTTTTCAAAATCATAATGCATGCAATGCAATGCAACGAGTGGAATTTCTTCTATACACAGATATAATTTGGTATTGTTTTAAACTTTTATGGCTATTCATAATAAAATATTGTTTAACACGGGATACGCCGGAATATCGGGAACTCAATCAAAAACAAAATCATGGTGCGTATCCCGTGTTAAACAATATTTTTATAATTTGGTATATTTTAAAGTTAGCCTGGTAATGTATGTCTTCTAGTCCAGTGGAGTCTACCATAGACCACATAATCACTTAACACGAGGAGGGACAGTAGCAAGCGCTACTTACTATCACACTACCATTATAAAGGTGAAAGCTTTTTTGACGTATGTCTGTTTATCGTTTATTTGTATATTTGTGTCTTCTTCAAGCTGAAATGGCTGAACGGATCGGCATAAAATTCGGAATGGAGATAGTTAATACCCTGGAATAACATATAGACTACTTTTTGACAATATTATAATTATTATAACAACTCGACGTTTGTTAAACAAAAGTGTATACTTTAATAAACTGTCAGATATTACCCTTACTTAAGGAACGTCAGAATTGAAAAAGAGCTTATTATTATTTTTTGTAACGTACTAATGCTATTTGTCTCTACCGGCTATTACTGCTCCACCAGAGAGGGGTGAGTACAGAAGATACTCAGTCCAGTACTTGTGAGAGCTATAATAGCTCTCATATATAGCATAATAAGGCTGGCTTAAATAGGCTGGCTGGCTTGTCACGTTCCCCTTCCGATAGATTGGCATTGACTGGCGGAAGTGACGTGGCATGGCTTAGATGGCGGCTTACTTTTCTTAGCATGGATGACGGAAGTAAGGCGTTGTACATGGTAAAATAGTAGTAGTGAGGATCAAGAGATTACATTGAATATGCTCCTATCCTTGCCTCTTACATTGAGTCTAAGACTCAGTTGGCAGCCAAGAAGCTGGGCGTCCTCACGAAGGTAAAGGTATAACTTTTACCGCAGCAGCTGCCCAGGTATCACATGAGTTCGTTCAAACATTAAGTAACTTAAGCTAATTTTACTTAATGAACGTGCAGATACGTCATGTAAAAGTATGTAAATATCGTCCGCAGAATAATAATGAACTTTTATAAATGTATGAGTTAGTAGAATTGCAAAACACTAGGAGAAGGTTCAAACGCGCCATTTGCATACGTTTGTCTTTACAAAGTACAAATGAAAGCGACGCCAATAAACCAAATATCAGTGAAACAAGTTTTAAATCAATTTTCGTCTATCGTGTCAAAGAGTATTCCGTCAATAGTCATCTCTGGATGATACAGATATTATGCTAAAGTATATTGTTAGCTGTCATAATAACCGAGAATTAGCGGGGGAGTGCAGTCAAAATAAAAACCAGGGCAAGTAGTGTCTTGAACCGATTCTAATTAAATGCAGTTTGGCTTGCATGTATTAAAATTATGTGAAATTTTTATTCGTTATTTGTGTAAAAATAATCGAATAAACTTGTATTTTTTTATTTCCTTTCTGATTCCCAACAAGAATAATATAATATAAACAAGTAATATTTTAAAATAAAAAAATGATGTCAATTTGTAAACATAACTTAAAAATATTAACAATGCAAGTAATATAATAAACCCTATCAAAAACAGGGTATTTCTGTATAAAAACATGATAACGTTAAATATCCATATAATTATAAATATTTCCTTCACTATGTTTTTGTAATGAATATATTATTGATTACACAGTTTGTACCAAGACGCACAATAACCAGTAATTAGTAGCAAGTAAAGAATATGTTTATAAATTCTATGATTAAATAATGAACGACAACAATATGTAAGGCGAATTGAATGTATCCGCTCCACGGGTCCCATGGAACGGATGGGTGCGCATTTGTGTATTCATATCGAGGCTTTATTGGCTTTACCAGCAAAGCTAGCTGAGCTGAGCTTAGCTGATAAGTCTCAGGTGTTGATGTGGGTGATTTGTCGTGAGAGCTCATTGTTTGGACATTTTTTTTATTTATTCACATTCACACAAGATCTTCAGGTCCCAAACTAGGCAGAGCCTGTACTATGGTAACCTGATGACTGATATATATCATCATCATCATCATCATCATCATCTCAGCCATAGGACGTCCACTGCTGGACAAAGGTGTATATGTATATACTTATATACATATACACACACAGAGACAGGGCAAACAGACATGTTCATACACACAAATGTTTGACCTGTCCGGGAATCGAACCCGGGACCAGCGGCTCAGAAGGCAGAGGCCAACCGGCCAGTCGGACATTGGTTTTATCATTAGTGCCGAAGACGCCAAACTGACGCCTGAAACATAACAAAAACAGATCGATTCTGTCGTTTGCTGCTCTCTGTGCGCCAGGACAACGTTTTTTTGTACTGTATACATTTAGCGTTTGACCACTATCTCACTTGATGGTAGTGACGATTTAGTCGAAGATGTTATCCCGCTAGACCTAGAATGCTTACTGGCTCTCAAGGACTGCTGCCTGAATACACTATGTGTTTGGTGACAGTTTTTAACTTAGAGTTGTAGCTAGCCTGGTGGGTACACGAAAATACCCTACCACCATGCTGAGAATTTGATTACAATGTTATCTTTACTATGCTCAAACTTTTTGTGGGAATTGAGCCATCGTCGTTAAGTTGACAGCTGCCGCTGCCAACGCTTCAAAATCTATTCATTCGTCATTTGTAAATTAAAGTGTAGCATAGAATAGTTTTTCGCGTGTGACTACTTGAAAATTAAAGCTAAACATGATATGTTACTTGTTACTATTTTATCAGTTTTCGCCTATCTCGTTGTTCTATTTCTCTTTCTTACCTGCAGCTGCCTCTCTTTTTTACAAAATATATAGCGCTAGTAAAACTCCATTGGCTCGAAGTAATTATTTACAAATATTTTATTTATTGATCAATTATAGATCAATTATAAAGTAACTCTTCGCGTTTATTTTTGTGTACTAAGTTATACGCATTATTAGTATTAAAAAAAAAAAAAAGATATATGTGTCTGTTTGTTGTATTTATTTCTTAAAGTGAGTTTAGTTATTAAGTACGAAGTTATCATATTATTTATTATTAATAAAACTGACGTAGTTTTGATACATTATGAATGTATTAAACACGAGAATTACTCAAGTAGTGAGTCACAGGGTTCCGTTGATGTTATTTTGAAAACATCAACAATGATGATGCATTGTGCTCGCTAACGAGCTGCCTCCATTACATACCAGATTCTACATTTTAAACTTTAGAATCATCTATAAATTAGAAGTCGTAGGAAATGTCGAATGAGTAATACATAGGAATGTGAATTAAAAAAAACAATAAAATTGACGACTTTTGTATTCATATTTTTATTTCAATTGTTTATTTGAAGTTCAATCGTTTCAATGAGGTTAAGATATTTTATTAGCCTACCACTAATCACTGAAAATTAGCACGGGCTTATAAGCAACAGGTACATCGCCTACCAATTGAACGTTTGAAAATGCCATTGTACAATGAACTAAATTCTGTTAGGCATCCATGTAGATCTTAGAAGAGTGGTACTTCGGAAGTATGGTTAGATATTAGTAATGTTTAGTTAGTGAGATGTCTACACGCACTACGGCGTAGAGGTGCTACGATATCGTACGTTCCAACATTTTAAAAGTTTATGTTATTGTCAACGAACTCTTTCGTTGTTTTGTAGTTCGTTGGTTATTGAAAAGTGTCTTATAACTAAGTTTGATAATCTTATATCAAGCAAAGTCTTATATCTTATGGCAAAAATATTATATCATATGAGCTGGTATCACAGCTTCAGTGCAGTTTTAAGGGATATGAGGACAAACGACTTGGCGGTTCATCTGTTCGTAAGGGATCACAGACGCCCAGCGGCATCCGCTACACCAAAGTTCTCAAAGATACCTTGCTTACTTTGAGGAGGAAAATACACAAATGAAAGTTTTATTCGCTTAGTTTTACTTATTAATCCAAATTTTACGTATACGTAGGTTCTTTACTTAACCTACCATCATATCACATTAACATGCAAAGTCTAGACATACACGTGTAACTATGTTCCCATCAATTTAATAAAAAACCGGCTAAGTGCGAGTCGGACTCGTGCACCGAGGGTTCCGTACAAACATGTAGGTGTATGTATGTAATTATTTTATTATATAATGTAACTAAAAATGTATGCTTTTCGGAATTTTTCCTTTATCTGTGCTATAAAACGTTGTTTCCTACCAACTTTCAAGATTCTGAGTTCACGGGAAGTACCCTGTAGGTTTTGATTCCCTTGCTAGTGTCGAAAATTGTG
The DNA here is from genome assembly GCA_934044485.1 of Apeira syringaria. Lineage (NCBI taxonomy): Eukaryota > Metazoa > Arthropoda > Insecta > Lepidoptera > Geometridae > Apeira > Apeira syringaria. Next base: position 11,744,375 of record OW203662.1, on the reverse strand, counting down.
CAGCATAAACGGGTGTATCTTTTGATTGCGTTGACTTAGAAGTTTGATTTTTTCACATCTCTAAGGGACAAAAGACCTTTGTATTTGATATGTATTTCAGCTTGATACCTTCACGAGTTCCTGAGAAAAAGGGTCTTGATAGACAGACAGACAGACGGACAACAAAGTGATCCTATGAGGGTTCCGTTTTTCTTTTTGAGGTACGGAACCCTACCCAAAAATGGTTATTACAGCCTTAGCATTTGTTTAAGTTTTTCTTGTATAAAGCCTGCCATCATCATACGTGTTCTTATTGAATATCATTGTGCGGTGTAATGCTGTCTCATTATTCCGATACATCCATCTCAGTCGTCGATTACGAGCACGGAGCGGCAGCGCGAGGGACGGGAGCCATCACTCACGACACTTGGAGTAGATCGTGACGCACATCGGAAAATAAGAGTCTCCAGGCAATCCGTGATTCACCGTAGTTAATGGCATGAAACACACGCCGCTTTGTTCTGCAATAAATCACTCACACAGACGAAGCCTCGTTCAAACCGATGCGCGATGGCACACAGAGAGTTATTTTGATATAATTTATACATAATATAGTGTTGAGTACTATCGCACTTGAAAGGTGATAACTCGGCCGCGAGGTTTGGTGACCCGGCCGACGGGGGCTGCCAGGCGCAGAGGAAGCTGGACTGTAGGATAGCTTAAGACGGTAATTTAGGGACTTGAAAATGCCATTGTACAATGAACTAAATTCTGTTAGGCATCGGCAGTAGGCAGTGGTACTTCGGAAGTATGGTTAGTGCATATATATTTAGGTAGTTATTACGCCACGAAAACCGTGGTAGATTGGAATTATATCAAAGTTGTATTTACAATCTACTCTTTTACCTAATACTAATCACAATATAAAGTATGTAATGAAATTAATTAATGTCAAACAATTGTAAAATTGTATAATTTCATTTACATATGTAATAATTGTCGCTAAGAAAATATTAATTAGGTATGAACATCTGTATATTTCATTACTATACTTTAAATAAAATAATCGAATATGGACTTTGATTTCCCTTTGGTGCAGTTATCCCACGGGAACCATACTGTTTTCGGAACAAAGAGTAGCATTATATGCTACTCCAGAGTACCTATATTCCATCTTTGTGCTAAATTTTATCCTTATTTGGTCAGGCTTTCTGGTCAGAGTAACAAACATATTTATGAGTAATTTTGTGTCAAAACCACGACAGTTTTAATAACATGAATGTCCATATTATTGTTAAAAATTTGAACTCGTTATGAGGGTAACAAGTTTTCCTTTGCTATACAATGAAACAGTATCTGCCGCGGAAGAGGCTTTATCGTATATCTCATGGTAGAATGTATTCGAAGTGCGAATAAAATGAGTGCGCACATAGTCTGATTTAAGCCTTAATCCTTAATAAAGATTTCTACTCACTGATGTATACCTGGCACTCTGATATTGTTGCGAGTTAGCTTTTACAGAGGTGACAGAGTCTCATATTATAAATGTGAAAGTTTGGATGGATGTTTATTACTCAATCGCGATCAAACGGCTGGACGGATTTGAATGAAATTTGGTATGTAGATACTTCATGTCCCGGATTAACACATAGGCAATTTTCATCATCTTCATCATCAATCATCACTGCGCGGGTGAAACCCTGGGGCGCAGCCAGTAAATCTATATCAATGCGGCCAAATGACGGCTGACCTCGAAGAGCTAAATGATATTTTAAGACTTTAGGGTCGGCCGTCATTTCGCCGTTGCAGTTCAAGAAATTATGTCTGTATATCATTGTAATCTGGCAGTTACCGTTGAGTGTCTGTCGTCCTTCTAGATTATTCAACACTAATTACTATCTTTCAATACTACCTTCCATTAGGTCGAAGAATAAAGTCACTTATGTTTTAAATCTGTAAGTATAAATATAGTATATGATTTATGGCAGACGCTATAATTTGTATTCTATAATGTCTTTTTGTGAGTGGATTAACAACAAATCTATGAAGTTAGCTGGAAAAAAAATATAACAGTATTTTACCCATGGTTGTTAAACGCCAGATCTGTAAATACGAGTAAAGAACATTCACTCCTTGTAAGGGAAAAATGAATTTTCCCCGCGTCCATCACGACACGGACGCGCCGTCTCGCCGACGACAAGGCATCCATCACAATTGTGGAGTCAGAAACACTTAACGCTGCTACCGGCTATGGTTAGGGACGCCTTTTTTTAAACATTTCCGTTCTTTTCATAACTCTCGCCCAATTTCGCAATTCATTTGGTGACTGTACAAAAAACGTCTGACAGTTTCCTGATAATGAAAAGACTCGAGAGATTCATTACTTTCATTTTTGAGTGCCAATAAGTCCAGATTTTATCAATCACTCTGAGAAAATAAAATTGAAACCGCATAAAAAATTAAACTCGAACAGAATGTGTTACCGGTGACTTACAGAACTGACACATGGTATCTGACTATGGTCCTTATGAGTAGGCTCAAAGTCACACAACGAGAGACCAATGCTCGGGGTTCCTCTACGCGATCGAATCAACAAAGGATATCCCTAGAAGAACGAAAGTCACCGTATATCGGTGACATTCGAAGAAATGATAGCTATTAGGTTCAAAAGGTTCTCAAATGGAGACCACGGACTGGCAAGCGCAGCATAGGATGGCCACCGACCAGGTGGACGCAAAAAAACTGTTAATTGTTAATTCAAATCGCAGCTAAGGGCTAGTTGCGGATCGTTTCCATCCGGTCCTTGTGGAAACCAACGGGGGAGCCTATTGTCCAGCAGTGAACGTCCTATGGCTGAGATAATGATGAGATGAAGATGAAAAAGGTTTTTTAAACTGCATTTGTTGGGATTGTTCGGAGTATATTGCATTGTAGATTATGTATGTTTTATCGCCGGACATCGAGAAACTCCTTTAATTTTTGATTATATATTTTGATACTCTTTTAACAACATTTAAACCAAGTTATATATGCTAAGGTTTAAATGTTGTATCAACAATAAAGTAATATCAAATCAAAACAAATATTTACTTTTTTGAAGTCGGTTAAAAATTTGGTTAGTTATATGTATTTAACCTGCAAGCTGCCTTGCAAATGTTATACGAATTAAAATCATCTACTTAAAATATAATTCCAAATGAATGTCAAATTATTTATTTCTAGCTATGCCCCGCGGTTTCACCCGAGTGGTGATGATTGATGATTATTATGATGATGATGAAAAGTAGCCTATGTTTCATTCCCGGAAGTATCTATATGCTAAATTTCAATCAAATCCGTTTTACCCGCATGGTGATGAAAAACAGTGATGATGAAAATAAGCCTGTGTATTAATCCAGGGTATAAGCTATCCGTGTTCCAAATATCATCCAAATCCGTCATGGTGATGATTGATGATGATGACTGCTGTATCTTGAAATAAACCACCACAATTAATTAAAGGGAGTTTTATTTTCATATTACAATCCTTACATCGTCATAGATATATCCCAAGAGAGCGTGTTCCGCCACAGACCACAAACAGCCTGCAAAGGCGCGTTCCATATCCCACAATGACGATGAAAAGTAGCCCATGTGTTATTCCGGGACCTGAAGTATCTACTTACCAAATTTCATCCAAATCCGTTTTACCCGCCTGGTGAAGAAAACCGATGATGATGATGATGAAAATAAGCCTATGTGTTGTAATCCAGGGTATAAACTATCTTTGTTCTAAATCTCATCATGGGCCGTTTGGTAGTTTTTGCGTGAAAGAGTAACATTCATACTCACAAACTTTCGGATTTATAATATTAGTAGGATTATTACAAAATGTCACAAAGTTAATGCACAACATTTTTATAAAATTGTCATGAATGGTTTAAATAATCTTCACACTGTAAAAACAATATTCCGCCAGTCATCTATCTAATTAAGACCTAAAAAGATTATCGTCCAAGTTTTTTAGGTCATTTGTTACTTGTCACAATGCGCATATTAAATACGTTTTTATGTAAATATCTTTACGACAAGAAGATTTATATCATAGGCTTGTAAACTTTGTTCGGTCCTGTCATGGCATAATTTAATTTCGTTTTTGATAGAAGTTAGGATGAGTTTTTACAAATATGTACAACTCGCATAACTAGCGCCCCGCGGATTCACCCGCGTGCATCACAATTTTCCCGGTACTTCAACTATCCCACGGGAACTATACCTTTTCCGGGATAAAAGTAGCCTATGTGTTAATCTAAGGCTTATACTATCTCAATACCCAATTTCATCGAAATCAGTGTGTGTCGAATCGTTTGAGCGTGAAGAAGTAACAAACATACACACATACACACAGACTTTCGCATTTATAATATTAGTAGGATTGTATCTACGAACCGACTAGGACTCACGTGGTAAATACTGGAAAATTACTCTCCGACCAGTTTCAAACTTATTTGCAGTTCTTCATCTGGGAGTTATGATCGTGCCAGGCGGCGGGCGCTAGCCTCAGCACGTAACTCTCGGAGAAAAATTTTCCAGTATTAACCACGTGAGTCCTAGTCGGTTTGTAGATTACAATTATGGAAGTCAAATTATGTAGGTATTTTGTGAGTGTAATACTCTCACGTATGTCTCTCACTTAGGTCACGAGTAATGAACAGACATGGTATCTCAGATTATACAACTACACAAACACGCCGGGGCAGTTGCTCAATCTATATCAAGCACAAGTACGGTTGTGTCTATGGAGTACTGTTCTCATCTTTGGGATGGGTCAGCCAAGGAACAACTTGAAGCTTTATAGACAATCAAAAGACGAGCAAATAGATCATAGGCAGCGAATCTCTGGTAGAACGTTGGCTCCAGAGCCTTAAACACCGGCCTAGAGTTGCTTGTCTATCGGTGTACTACCGGATACATTTCGACGAACGTGCACTGGAATTAGATAACTTAATTCCACTATCCCCGGTCAACCAGAAGTACGGCAACACGCCATCGCTATATGGTAGATACCACCTATACGTACTAAGCATTTTTCTTCAACTCTCTTAGTGCGTACTGCTAAGGAATCAAACTTTCGTTGACTAAGTCGGTGTTTCCCGATACGTACAATCCTGGAGTCTTCGAGTCACGCGTGAATAGGCATCTTCTAGGCTTGCGTGCTCGATCTTGGACCGCGGCAACACTTAACATCAGGTCATGTATGTCACAAAGTTGGTGGGACAATGATCAAACGCAAGCTTATAATGAATGAATAAAAACACAGAGCAATCGGTTGCGTTGTTGGAATCTTTCTAAAGTCAGACGTTTATCTGTTCCAATGGAATAACAGATAGATTACTATGTTTTGGGCAAAGTAAAAGTTATTTTCAGTTGTTTGTTCTTCACAAACACTTATACAGATCTTGTTTGAAATTGAACAAAGGCGCACGTATAAAAGTATTCATTTCATATTGATGTAGCAGCTATTTTTGTAGTTTCTATTCTACCAAAGTTATTTGATCGGCAACTGTTTATACTTGAGCACGGCACGTCCCTGGAAGGTCTGTAAGCCGTTACACGGGATACACAAACATGAATAAAACCACGAAGGGGACGGTGCCTCTCTCTCTTAGAGATTAGGGCGTGTTCTATACCGTGCGCTGCGTGTAACATATGTTAATAAATTTGTTCATTATTTTTGTTAGAGATTTGAAGGAAATATCTACACCAAGTTATAAGCAAAATTAAGCATTGTTATAAGAAGATATCCTTAGTATCAAAAACAAATTGCCTCCAAATTTGTATGAAATACAGTAAGTTTTTCCACTTCATTATATCAATTATCGGCCATCCTGATCTCTCACCATCAGGCGGTCTGTCTGCTTATTTGCCACCTATTGCAAACAAAAAAACATAGCTTTGTGTTATTCCTCATCACCATTTCCTACAATACTGGAAACAAACACAACACTGGAGATACGATTAGAAACTTTACGGTAATGAGTGTTAAAGTGTGAATTTGCTACTCTAGTTTACTAGAGCGCCTCGCCGTAGATAGCATTAATCTGTTTATGACAAAACTACTCGATTTATTGTTATAAAAAAAATTATTATACTGTCAAAGATTATATAAATGATAAAAAATAAATTAATATTGATATATCTTATAATATTCATTGAACTGGCCGAAGCACGCGACTTGTCCGATTTGCCCTCGATCTCGGCGCACGGGAAATATTTCAAAATGTTAAAATTTGACATTTTAATTATTAGATTGATATTTTGCAATTATGATTAACTTTAACGACACATTATTATTCAAAAGACACCTCTAATGTTATGTTATATTTATATTACAGTATTTGCAAGCTGGATTTCAGCAAAATGTAATAGCCTCAGTATCAAACAAAAAATCCACCTGTATGTACCAACATTTTACGCAAATAAAATATTCAATTTAAAAAAGTTTTACTATTGACATGTTCTATTAAACATAGAAAAAAATATGTTTACCAAGATTGCGTTAGTAAAAAAAAGTTTAAATCGATGACGACCGAGAGCGAGGAACTGTTTGAGGAAAATTGGAGGGTTAAATAACAAAATACACACAAATCGAATGAGCACAAATTTTCTGAAAGCGGTTCTGAACCCCCCAGTGTGTACATGTAAAGGCAACAAGGACTCATATTATAATCATTTATATATATTACAGATCTAGTTGTGTCGTTTGACCACTCGCTCACTTAATGGTCAGTCACGATGTGGTCGAAGATGTTGTTACGCTACCTAGAATGCTTACTGGGTCTCAAGGACTGCTGCCTGAACAACACTATAACACTAAGTTTGGTGACAGTTTTTCAAACCTGAGGTTGGAGGTCTTGGGCAGCCAGGCGGGTACTCGAAAGTACCCTACCGCCATGCTGGGAATTTAATGACGGTGTTATCTTCACCGGAAACACAAACTGTTGGGGGGATCGAACCAGCGTCCGTCAGTTTGACAGCCGACGCTCCCACCGCTGAGCTCATCACTTCGAATTTACACAATTTGTGTATCTTAATAAAACTCAAGTGTGCATTGTATTGAAATACCATATTGAAAGAGTAGATTTGGAACTTAGATTCCGTAGATTAAATAATTGTAACAATAATTGTAATAATTTTGTCAAATTTTGACAAAACACGTGTTGAGCATTTTTATTTTTAAACATTTCATTAGAGCCTGGTAGATATGACTTTTAGTGATAAGGCCTCCCATTGTCACACTCTTTATGTAAGTTTATGTATTGTAAATATTGATTCATATTTAAGGTGTAAAAATAAATAATTTTCTAATCTAATCTAATCTCTAATATAAGAAAAAAACTTATTTTATGGTGAGGTTTTTCGTAGCTACGTTTTATTTAGAAATAATCCATTGTAGCAAATCTGCATACAAAACGTTTGTAGGTACATACAAACAAACTACGTACAAACTACCTACTAACATGGCGCGTCGAGCCTCGCTCTGTTAGTGTTCGGTCCACTTGCAGCTATGGCTATGACTGGATTTAAATTAAACATCCCTAAATTAAAAATGTCCGCATACTGAAAAACTTTACGGCTTTTTATTTTTATGAAGGTTTTATTTTTATGAACTCCATACAGCGCTCTCACTAATATTAGACGAGCTTTATTCCATTGCTGGCAATTGCGAGTAGTTTTAGTAGGCACCAAAACAGCGGCGACATAACTTCGCTAAAACTACCCGCAAATTTTACTAATACATTTAATGTTAGTGATGTAATTATTGATAAGTCTCATACAAATTGAGACTTTATCGTAGCCGTATAAGAACTGATTCAATTTTCCTAAATTTTAGTTTAGTCAGTTGAATAAGCGAATCACTACCATTGAATTATTAAAAATCCGTCGTCAGCGGATGCCTACGTCATGGGTTATCTGTTATTTTTCTCAATCTAATTATTATTACACATCTATCAAAACATGTAGGTACTCGATAAGAGGTGTATAGTTTGAAACTTAAATGTCCTATTGGGGTCGTGAGCGCAGGTACTTTTATTAATTCCGTGGGCTACCCTCGAGCGTCACTCTATCAGTATAAGTTACATTCTTTGTGCTCGTATTGGTCGTAGATTAGTAAATCGTAATGCGAATTGCGCATATTTGAATAGCAGGCTATTTAGCACAAGCCTTCTCCTATATCTCATAAATTGATGTAGAAGAAAACCAATAATTCGTTATTGGTTATGGTTATATATTTGTACATACTTTTTAACACAAGGTGACAGTCTGATTGTCTTTTGTATATTCGTTACTCCTTCACGCTGAAACAGCTAGACGGTTTTGTATGAAGTTTGGAATAAAGATTGCTTAAACCTTGGAATGACACATAGACTTTTAAGTCCCGCATGTATTGACTGTTACGGTGGAATGACGGGAAGACACAAAAACCGTCAACATCACGTACTATTTCACCGCGGACCGCAAATGGTATAGAGAGAATAAATCAGTCGTCGAAATGAGAATTCGAAAGTGACGAGGAGATTTTATATTTAAGTAAGTATTACGGTATTTGACGGTCGCTGTGGCTCAGTGGTCAGTGACAAGACTTCTGAGTCTCCGGGGTCCTGGGTTCGAATCCCGGCAGGGGCAAACATTTGTGCGATGAGTGTAGGTGTTTGTCTCGGGTCTTGGTTATTTGTGTGCTGTGATTGTGTGTGTGTCCATGCCTCCCGCGACACAGGATATCCTAGTGCGCGGGTTTGAGTGTAATACATAAATAAAATTACACAATGTTATACATAGGAAATCAACACTTGTAACATCAACAAGCTCACAAGCTCACAAGCTTACATACGGTACTGACAAGAAAGCATGAAGCGCCGCGTAACACACGGCGACACCGCAGCCGCTTCACTCCCGCATCGTAACAAGCATAGCGTTGTTCATTAAACCAGGATTATGTAAACGTGACATGTATACCATTAGTAACATATTAAGGATTATATTTAACGCTACATTAGATCTCGACCTTTCAAATATACGGATTAAGAGTTCAGCTTTTAATACTTAAGGGGAGGGGGGGGGGGGTGCTGGCAGAACTGCGAAATGTATAGATCTGCTTATACTAAGACATAATTACGGGATTTTCTCTTAGGAATTGGCAATAGGCTTGTTAGTTGATGTTCTATGACAGCAGCTGGGACTGGCGGCTTAATATGGAGTACGGAAAATGCCACTAACGGTCATTAATCCAAACTATGTAGCTCACTATTACATAGATGTATTATCCGGCTTTACTCATGTATGCAGCTCACCTTTTGCGTGGTAGTGTTCCGACTACTCGGCTGGATAGAGAGGTAAATTCTACGAGCGCCTCGCTGGATCCATTATATTGATACAATAATACTAAACAGACTTCATCAGACCTGTATCAGTGGTCTAACCGGCAGAATAGAAGAGTTCTACTTACATAGATCTTAGTGTCAAGAGTGTAATATCTTAAGTTACATGTATGGTTGGTGTCTATGTCATTCACTCTATTATATACACCATTACGCCCTGATTGATTGGGCTGAATAAGTCTAACTATTTAGCTTAGAAAATCAAGGCGATCAGTATTTGGAATGTATGTCGCATGAAATTTTGTAAATTCATAGGAGTTCCCGTTCCCACGGAGAAAATAAATTAATCAATAATTTTTGTAACTGTTTATACGGCCGCTTTGGTTCGTAAAGATATTATCACAAGAACCTCGATGTGGCTCTCCGCTAGTTCCGACTGAAACTACTTTAGAATAACAAGAATACTGTTTCCAAAGCAATTTAGTAGTAATAAGGATATGCTTGTAGGGAAAACTTTAGCCAACGCTGTGTACTGTAGCATTATAATGTGTCAAGGCAATTGTCGAGAGGTTACTAGCACGCGTATTCGAATCCCGGTTGCGGCAAACATTTCTGCGAAGTGATGAGTATTTCACGAGACACGAAATCCTAGTGCTGGGATGTGAGTGAAACGTTGTTTTTATTTGACAAACATGAAACAAAAGGTTCCAGGAAACAGAGTTCAATAGGTAAAAGTCCAAAGTATTGATCTTATTGTCTGGATCATTTAAACGAGCTCTTAAGAGCAAAACTGAATAAACTTATAAACACCTTTTGATATTCTGCGAACGTCTTCGACGAGACTACATTCACTTATAAAGTAACTAATTTAAACATAAGTGCTCCATTATATGCATGCTGCGTCGCTTTGGGCAGCATATACTACACACTTACTCATAGGGTGCAAGCACAAACTATATTAGGATGCTAACTCATGGTGCAATCATGGAACACGTTATTTCAGTCATTACGTCAAAATTGATTATAGCTTTATTTTTCCGACAAGCCATTTTCTTAAAAGTTAGACTTAAAGTAGTCTTAAAAATTCGTAAAGGTATCTTTATTTCAATGGCCTTCCACTGATTGCTGGACAGCGCTGGAGCCAGATAATGAGCATTAGGTACTTGTAGATTTGTAAACGAAAATCAGACGACCTGAACGAAAGCGGGTTACAGCTTCCTTTGGAAGTGTGCCAGTTTGTCAGTCACGGGGTTTTGACACGTACGAACAACAAAGGTCACGGGTTAATGTGGGTTATATTTCAAGGAGAGCGCACCCTCTTGGTGCGGTTTATTATTAGCGCGAACGCCCAGCTTACACAACACAATAAAAACAGATCGTCGTTTGTTTGTCATAAATTTGGAAGAAACAGTGCGCTGGCTTTTATATTTAGTAAAGTCACACAGCGAATATACCACATAAAATATATGAGTAGAAAAGCGTTGTACGTTTATTTTCTTTGAAGTTATTCCGCTTGAAGATACGAATGTTTACATAAAAACATTCTCTCTTTATTTCATCTGTCTACAAAAAGTGATTAAACGACTGTATGGATCAAAGAAATCAACACATTGTCGACAGAAGGATATAATAAACAGTTTTCCTTTGGGATTAATTGGACCGTTCAATAGTACCCGTCACGGTGGCGGCGAACAGAGTGCGTACACATTTTTTAATTTTATTTTATATTATTTACACTCATACCCCTTTTTACATTGATTGTTGACCCCTTTTACATCGCTGCTTGTAATTAGTATTTACAACAGTGATAAGATAATCGAGCATTACAGGAGACGATGGTGGCGCGCGGTATCATCGCGATCATTAACATACCACATTAAACCCAAAGCTCAAGTTTAAATTAATTATATCGAATCTAAACTGTACCTTTATTACTTCTATTAAAACGATAGAAAAGTGCAGATTTCAAACTATTTAAACAAATGAAGAATATATAAAGCCTCTTTAAGCTTTCTAAGCTAATAAAGAGACATTTTAAATAAACGTCAGTTTTCTTAATAAATCAAGCGACACGTACAAGTGCTTACATTTAGTATTCAAGCCTTATACCACTTGACTAGATGTTGAATTAAAATCATAGAAAACAAAAGTCAGCACATTATATCTTGTAAATCCATTTTATATGCCGTGTGAAAAAATACATTTTTTATCCTTCCGTAATGAGTTTTGCATACATTGTATCGGCAGTGGTTTTGTGCAATGCCAGATAGTCTTATTATATATTAATACGAATATAATAATATAATATAACATATATTATATTATATAATATAATTATATTAATAATATATATTATTAATGCGAATATGAGTTTGTCTATTCAACTACCAAACTATCATGATGTTTATCAAAGAACTGTTATTTAAAACATGCCATAGGTACTTGCAGCATTGAACTGTAGCGAATATTCTGTGTACTTACAGTAGGTATGAAAATATATGTCTCTGTAGAATACCGGGCCAGCATCGTCTAGTTTATTGGCTCGCTATCCGCCCCCGCTCCAGCCCGCGCCCTTAAATATCCCCGCCTCGTTAAAGAATTTCCAAATTAAAATATTTAATTAATTCAGTCAGCTACCACCTTCGGCCATAATTATATCAAAAAGTTAAACGCGTTGTTGGGTTGCTATAGAGCTACGGGCCAACAACACATTTTTCGAATATGTTTGAAATTGTAGTCTAAGTAATTTTGTTTAACATGAAAACAACAATGTGGACAAGTGTGCTTATGGTACCTTATTGTCTTAGCCATACAATACATCAATTACTTGGCAATGTAATATGTAGATTTAGATTTAACAATTATATTCAACGAGCTGCGCCCCGCGGTTTTACCCGCGTGATGATAATTGATGATGATGAAAAGTAGCCTATATGTGTTATTCCGGGACCTGAAGTACCTACCTACATACCAAATTTCATCGAAATCGGTGTAGCCATATGATTGTGAAGAAGTAACAATCATACACAGAAACTTTCGAATTTTGAATTATTAGTAGGATAAGATGTATTCGCTTTATTTCTTTTAAAAGTAATCAAATGTAAGCCAGTTATCCGTCTGATGTTAGTCGGTAATCGAATATACAACCTGATATACTCGTGCGGTTTTTAATTTAATTTTGGGTGCGTGGTAATGAGCTACGATTACTGTCATCAGAGTTAACATGTTTCATTTAGATAAAAAGTTGAAAAGTGATTAAAAGTTTGCTTAACATAGAGGTGCTGCTATCTTCGTTTCAAAACACATTTAAAAAATAAACTTACTCATATAGATATTACAAGTATCCAGACCTTAGTGTTTGCTGACGCGAAACTCATAAATGACATTGGGTAACATTACTTGTTATAGTATTTTTTTTCGTGTAAATTTAAATGTATTTGTGTGATGCTGTCCTTTGATAGGAATAAATTTATTTTAATTTCATTTTACATTCTGAGTACATATCCTCCGCTCACTGGAACTGTCTAACATTGTTAAAAGATAAAAAACGATTTGTTCTCCATTACTATAAATGAAATGGATTTAATTGAACATTCCATAGAAACTTATTTCAGAACGCGAATAGTTAGAAGAAAATTAAAACTAGCCGTTTTAGAATTCAATAAGAAATGGTTTCGAATTTCGAATTAAATTAATGTATGTATATCTCTGTGACTGCGACACTTTTATGTAAAACGTATTTTTGATTGACTCTTTTTGTAAATTGAATAAATTCCTAACGAAATAAAAACATGCTTCATCGTGTATATTTTAAATGAAAAGGCACCAAATATCTTTAAAAAACGTATAGCTATTGATGGCTTTTATTGATAAAAAATGTAAAGCTATCTCGTGGCACGGCAAAGTGATTTTGTATAATTCTTATATCTAAACTATATAACATATTATGGGCACTAATACATACCATACATAAATATATTCACGCCCCTTTCCTGTAGGGGAAGGCAGAGACCACAAAGGCAAATACGCCTTCAAAATGCTATGATCCCGACACACTTACTAGTCCTTGAGAACCAGGGAGCATTCTAGGTCTAGCGTAATAACATCTTTGACCACATCGTCACTGACCATCAAGTGAGATAGAAGTCAAACGATCTATCCAGTATAAAAAAACACTTCTTTCGCTTCATCCACGGTCATCAGAAGTTTCACACAAGAACGTCGGCTTAGAAGTTATCTTGATCTTGCCCTTTCTTAGAACTTTCTCAATCTGATTTCGGAACGTTCGCCTTGGCCTTCCTCTTCCAACACTGCCGTTCATTTCACCCATGTATACCCACTTAATCAAGCTCCTTTCGTTCATTCTCTCTGCATGACCAACACCATCTTAACATACTTTTTCAATCTTAGTCACCACATGTTCGTTTACACCACAATATTCCCTTATCATTATTATTATATGGGCCAACACGCCTGCTAAACGTGGCGAGTATTGGCAAAACCCCTCCTATATGAGGCATATGTCCAGCAGTAGACGCCCCATGGCTGAGAGAGAGATATATTATTATTTACTCTGTCTAATTGAATTTTCACTGCAATTATACTCCTCAGAGCTCTCATTTACTGCATTTTTTCTGCTTTCATGCTTTTTCTGCCATACCGAACTTTCGCTACCATACATTAGTCTTAGAACCAACACGAGGAGTGTATGCACAGCCAAGCGTGCCTGTCTGGACACCTGCTGGCTGTTCATAAAGGAATATAATGCTCCATTCACCATATATCCCGCATTCACTCCCCCCCCTCAATATCAGTTTCACACATTCTATATAAGGTCTCATATAAGGCTCCGATATCTATGACTAATTATTAATATGTGGTATCCGGCTTTACTCACGTTTATAGTCGAAGTTTCGACCTAGGTAGGTTTACGCTGCCGCGATCTGGCAGCGTAAACTCACCCGAGGATGAGCGTTGGACATGCTCGAAACCTAGGTCGAAACTTCCACTATAAACGTGAGTAACGCCGGATACCACATATACAGTCGTGGTCAACTAATTAGGGACATTCAAGATAGTGAAGGGCTATAACCGGTTATGTACATATAAATATAAAACCCTATTGATTTCTCAGCACCTATTAATTGCATAATGTGGTCCGATTATTATGCTATAAATGGCTGTAAATAAAAGATTAAATAAATAGAAAAAGTATTTGATATCAAAGATTAAACATGTATTAAATATTAAGGTACAATTATGTAGTGGACATTTAATTAAGGACAGTAAAGTATAATGAAAAATACAGTTAAACAAAACTTATAATCTGCAGTGTTATAATATCTTTAACAGCTCTATTTTATTACGTGTAAAATCAGTACCCAGTAGCAAAACCTTTGTTAGTAATTACCGCTTGACACCGATGTGGCATAGACATTATCAGTTTCTGACATGTTTTGACAGGAATGTTTACCCATGCCTCACAAAAAGCTTCATGATGTTCATCCAAATTTGTATTACGATAAGTGGCAACTTTTTTCTTGATTTCGTGCCAAAGGTGCTCAATTGGGTTGAGGTCCGGGCTATTTGCTGGCCAATCTAGCACCGATACAGACTGACTGGTAAGAAACGACTTGACTGAATGGGCGGTATGTTTCGGGTCGTTATCCTGCTGAAACGTCCATATAATAGGGAGATGCTCCTCAGCATAGGGAAGCATAGTTTCTTCCAATATTGCCTTGTATTGATGTTGGTCTAAGTTACCCTGAACTTTCCTCACAGGTCCCACTCCACGTCCAGAAAATGAACCCCACATTTTAATGTTTCCACCGCCATGTTTCACCTGTTTTTTTGTGAATCTTGGATTCATTTCCGCTTTTACAGGACGCCGTACATATTGCCTTCCATCTGAAGAAATCAAATTAACCTTGGTCTCATCAGAGAAAAGTACATGTTGCCATTGGGCGTAGGTCCAATGTCCATATTTACGTGCAAACGCCAAACGAGCATTTCTATGTTCTTTCTTCAACAACGGTACTTTGCGAGCCACTCTTCCGAACAACCCTGCTTCTACCAAACGTCGTCGAACGGTCCTCGCAGATACACCGGCTCTTTCGTTTGCCCCAAACACTTCGTGGTTCATTAAAATAGAGCCTAGAAACGGATCTTTCTTAGCTAACCTGGTTATCATTCTATCTTCTTGCGGAGTCGTTTTTCTCGATCTTTTTGTTCTGGACACATTTAAAGCTGTGTTATAGCGCTTGAAATGTTGCACTGCATTGCATACCATAGTTTTTGAACAATTTAAATGTTGTGCTATCCTTCGGTATGACCAACCACGCTCGACAAACTTCATGATAATTTTTCGTAGTGTTGGATCGCAACTTTTATTTTTGCCCATTTTTCTTCAAAATAATTATCAAAACTTAAAATAAAAAATCTGGATTGCCGCCAAAACGTCCACGAAACAATAAGAAAAGAAACAAAAAAATATTAAAATTCCAATTTTGAAATTAGAACGCAATACCTCAGTGTCCCTAATTAAATGGCCAGCCAGCATTCTTTGAACAAATAGCACTATGATAATTTATCAGCTATACTGTAAAGAGGTTTAATATTTAAGAAGTTGTTATTGTTTGTATAATCGCGCACATAAATGACTAATTACACTTACATGTAAAAGATATGGAATATTGTTAAGACTCGTTGGAAAATAAAAAAAATATTCACAATTTGGCTTAACTAGAGATTGTCCCTAATTAGTTGACCACGACTGTATATATATATATACGTGTTAAACTCACGAGAATTTCCAATCAAAAATCTATTACTAAATCCAAATCGATAACATTCGATGATAAAAAAGAGAATGAAAAAATGAAAGAAAGAGAGAATGTTCATAATATCAGAACATCATCAACAAAAACGTCTTGTTCGTTTCGATACTTGATAATAACACAATATTGTTTATAAATGTAACAAAGGAAAAATTAGTAATTTTGTTATAAAATAAATAAAGTAGAAGTTGACACGAGCGAGCACCGTGCGCAGTCCCGCGGGAGTGCGGGAGTCTGGCAGGCGGCTTATTAAGTTGGCTTTGTAGGTCATGTCCTTTGTATCACAACATTTACTCAGCTTCGGTGAAATATTTATAGTAAATCTTGTCCAAATAAGTACTGAAATGTTCTAAACGTTTACTTAGTTGAAATAATGATTTAATAAAATCCCTACTATATCATTTTACTTACACCTTAATCAATACATTGATACAAAAGTAAAAGAAGGCTTTATAATAATGAGGAAACATCTTTAGACCAATACGTTGATGAATTTGCATTTTTTTTTGTCTTTAGTATTGGCACCATTGCTACTAATTTTTGTCACCAAGTAAATAAGGCTATCTAATATTGGTACAAATAAATTCTGGTGTATCTTTTATATAAGAAATTTAGTTATATTCTCGTAACAACGTGATATTTCTTTATTTAAGAAACAGGCCTTAAGATTTGACATAGAATTATATTCTTTAATAATGTTAGGCGTATATACAGATATGTTATGTTTTGCTAATAAGCAGACCAGGTTCTAACAGTAAATTTTTCGTATAGCCGCAGAAACTATATTTAACCTATGCGCTTATATTATTATATTTAATCGCAGCTGGTATTCATATATAATATTGAAAAATATGTATTATCTATATAAATATGTAATAACTATATAAAAAAAAATCAAGTACCTTGTGTTTTATATGAAGAAAATATGCAACTTTTTCTAAGTTCACAGAGTAAGTCAATCAGAGATATTTGGCATATAGATCGTGCTGCTACTCTAGCTTTACGTTAAGCTTTGTCATTCTTTATTATGGCAGTATTCCCACTTGTATAATAATATAATTCTATAAATGTCAAAGTTGGATGCATGGATGGATGGATGGATGTTTGTTACTCAATCACGCCAGAACGGTTGAATGGCTCTAGATGAAATTGGGCACAGAGATAGATTATAGCCTGGAATAGTTTTAATTAGTAGCATATAGGCTACTTTTTATTCTGGTAAAATGTATGATTCCCGTGGAATAATTGATTTAGCGGGAAAACCGTAATCCCCGCGGGTGAAACCCCGGGTCGCTACTAGTATATAATACGATAAACAAAGAACCATAAAGCAAAACAGCAGTCCGATAAAACATAAGGTCGTATTTTATTATTTTTGATCTGAGAAATAGCAATATACAAACGTATTTTATTTGAAGAACCCTAATATATAACGAATGTGCTCAATTACTTTTTCAGACGTTTAGATGCTTTTATTAAACAGTAATAAGCGCTGTGATTAGATTACAACCAATATTTTAGATGTATTTGTGAAATTTTATTGTGTATCGCATTAACGCTATGCTAGGCAGAACTTCAGTTCAAATATTTGAAGGAAAAAATTCGGCTGCTAGTGGGACTTGAACCCAAGACTACAGAATACCGTCCTGTCGCTTTGTCCAACTAAGCTATAGCAGCCCATAGCACTAGGGCCGAATTACTTCCTTCCTTATTAACATCTTGCGGTGATGTTATTAGCGCCATCTACCTTTAATTGTATGAACATATAATTAATAGGACTGATAGACCAACATTACAGTTGATATCGCGCGCTAATAACATCACCGCAAGATGTTAATAAGGAAGGAAGTAATTCGGCCCTAGTGCTATGGGCTGCTATAGCTTAGTTAGACAAAGCGACAGGACGGTATTCTGTAGTCGTGGGTTCAAGTCCCACTAGCAGCCGAATTTTTTCCTTCAAATATTTGAACTGTATTTGTGAAATTTATTTTTATACTCTGCTTAATTAGAAACTTACCTACATCGTTATAGTCATTACAATTATACAAACAATATCGCTGTTAGTTTCCGAGCCCGTCTATTCAGTACGGCTGGGACGTGAATTTTATTTTTTTATTGTTCACTAGTAGCGCCCCGCGGTTCCAACCGCATGGATTACGGTTTTCCCGCTACCGCAATTATCCCACGAGAACTACACTTTTTCCGGAATAAAAGTAGCCTATGTATTAATTCAGGGCTTAAACTATATCCATACTAAATTTCATCGAATTCGGTATAGCCGTTTAGAAGTAACAAACATACACACAAACTTTCGCATTTATAACATTAGTAGGTTAAAAGTCTAAACTAGATTTCAAATTTTAGCTTTTTCAAGAAAGCTTAATTATATAACTCGTAATTGTTTGTAATGTCTTGTAATGATTGAAGATAGGAAATGTAATTAGTGAACCATAGATCGCAGCCTGTTATATATATTTGTAATATATAAATAATAATTAAAATAATATATTTGTCGTTAGTCCATTCCCTTACTCTCATCTCTCTTTAAATGAGTTACAAAAGAGAAGTTATGTTCCTAAAGTGCAGCCGGTGTGAGATTGCGTGTGACAGTTCGTTATTTCAACATTATTTAATCGCAATCATTACCCGAGTCTATGTTTCCACTTCTACATAGATATCACCTGAGTGTCTTCAAGTCACGACTGATGATATGTTCTAGGCAGGCGTTATCCTTCGTCATTTAATACCAGGTAAGATAGTGGTCAAACGCTTTCCGTATTCTAATACATACACCTAATTCTAATACATATTCACTTGAAGGTTATGTATAGACAAATTACATATTAATAGAAACATGGTAATGGGTACGAAACCGTCGCTGCAATGCTGAAATGGTGGCGTTACAACTGAACAGTAGACACTATTATCAGTTCTTAAGAATACCTGCCCACAGGTAATTAATTCACATGTGAACATAAAGTATTGCAACTGTGCCATTAGATCAAACCGAAAAGGAAAATATTTATATGCTGAAATAGTAGTTTATGAGACTGTATCATAATAAGGGTTCTTAAAATACGGGTGTAATTAGGCGGGTTTTTTATAGCGTTACAGTGTGTTTTAAAACCGATGTGCAGTTTCATACACTACTTTATCTAATCTCTTAAAATAGATAATAAAATTAGTAAAATTACAGCATATGTTTGCAATTATTTGTAAACCTTTAGAGCCAAAATCTATTTGCTGATCACGCATTTGTGTTGCACCACGTCCACAGATTATATGTAGAAAAACAGCATTGCAACCTCCTTGGTCCAGCTGAAGTTATATCTTAATATTAAAAAAGTGTTTACATTTATTTCGATATATTGTCTATAAAGTCTGTCATTCAAGTTTTGTTTTTGATTTTTTTAAATTTATATTTCAATATGAGATTAGATAACATTTTTATTTTTAACCGACTTCGAAAAAAGGACGTTACTCAATTCGACTGTGTATATATATATATATTTCTTAAAATGTTGCGTCAACAGCTGCATGCGAGAACATACAGGTCCATATAGAAGGGGCGCTCTCAGAACGACTTTTACAATATCGGATTTATATAGTGACGTGACCGCCCGGATACCTAGTTTTGTTTGTATAGGACCCACCAGCAGGAGTGCGTGGGATGTAGCGGGGGTGTGCGGTGAGGGAGGTGGCACTTAACTATTTTTGAATATTCTATTAGAACTAGTATCGAATGTCGATGTTCTTCAGTCATCAAACGTAATGTTAGTTTACGTGAACCCCACTAAACGGCTTAATTGCTGAGTTGGGACCAATTTGTGACATTTGTTGTACTTTTTTAAATCCTTTGTTAACTTTATTTGTACAATATTGTGTATGCCACAAAATAAACCATACTATTTCTAATTGTCTAACCAATTTAAAAATTAAACAACTGGAAATCTTACTGACGTGTAGTTATTTGCATATATCATTATTTTTAAAATTCTAAATACATGAAGGGCAATGCGCAGCCACAGAGAATATAAGACGGAGTATCATTTTACGTAAAGCTGTAAAATATATATAAATCACTTTCAAAATAATGTGAGTCCAGGGAGGCTAACTCACCTACACGCCCAAAACTCGTGCAGCTGTGCCAACAATCTCAAGGTTGTTGGTGATTGAGATGGCTGAGGGTAGTTGGTGGGGGAAATAAACAATACACAAGTTCCCACTTGTGTATTGTTTATTCTTCTTCTTCTTATCTGCAATGCGGGCGATAACTGCACTGACATCCCCGTCAGTGCAGTAATTGCCCCCATTTCAAATAAGAATCCATGGAGGACTATGTATTAGATAAAGTTCTGTCCTTGTTAGTGGACTAGATGGAAACATTAGTACAAGCTCACATACTTACTACGTGGAAGTTCTTGAATTCGTCAACCTACAAGCTAAAAATTCGCTAAATAATTGTAAGTATTTTTTTATTCTCATTCCATGCTAAAAATATCATACAGACGTATGATATAATATTTTATAGAAATGAAACTTTCTACGGACAAATTTGTTATTCATTCATAGTTAGCACAGTTAAGAAGTGGGACGCATTGTCTGTGTCTGTCTTACCGCGTGGATATAATATAGGTACATTAGTATATGTCAGTAGTATATGTCAAAAGTGAATAGGTATATTAAAACGGGTCACGTAGTATATGGCATCGTCACTTAATCAATCGTTTTCATCGGGTGAGATAATAGTAAAACAGTAAATAGTTATTTCAGTTTTGGCCTTAAAAGTAGGCTCCAGCAAACATTCCACTAAATCTATCGCCAATAAATTTAGACCAAAAATTCCGAAGCATAATTTACAAGTAACAAAGTAACATCAGACATCTCAGAAGTATTTTTGTAATAAATACTTTGACGTACGTAACGATGCGAATGACATTCGCGGAGTGAGAACTTACGTTACCATGACAACCACTCGACGGTTAGACGTCTCAGTGAGTCGGTGAGTCTAGGCGACCGTCGCTCGATATCATTCACTGAACTAGAACGTGAGATGTAAGTATTTACGAACTAACTTCGGAAAAGTCCACAGAGAATATCCGCAAAGACAGAAATATATAAAATTTGAGTACATCGTAACGTCTAATGCGTCACGCGACAAGGGACCCGTGACGTGACGTGTCACCACAGTAAAGTGTGCTACGGAATAAGCTAGAATTTAATTTTGACGAATGTATTTTATCTGTTTACTGCGTTTGCTAATATATTTTTAGTAGCAGCGCCCCGTGATGATGATTTATGATGATGAAAAGTATCCTATGTATTAATCCAGGGTGCCAATTCTCTTATTAATTAAGACAATCATAGCAATAATTAAGACATTCATAAGCAATGCAAGTCGTTCAAATATTATCATAAATAAACTTGATATTCCGCTTAAATAACAATTGCAATCGGTTGCACTGTAGACAATTGAATTGCGGCAGAAATGAGATCTGTGTAGCCATTACAATTATACTCCACGTATAATAGCAAAACCAGAAAAAAGGACGATTTATTGACAATCTATGAGCAATGTGTTAGTAGAATTGATACCCAGGGTCTAAAACTTACACACAAACCTTACACACTGCTACCCACAGCTGCGCGTGTGTACCCACTTAGCTCACTTGTATTGTAATATAATATTATGCTTTAAGTGGGATTAATATTTTGTAGCATATTTAATATGCAACAAAATTATAAACGTACTTAAATTACAATGTACAGCTTACAATGTATATTTTAATTCATTAGCTCGTGCGATCATAAGCTATTCATTTAATTACTCGAACTTCTCCACGGTCAGGAGAGAGATTTAATTTGGTTTGGCTTCGATCGGATGGAATACCGCTAGAGGTATATTATTCTTCTTCGATTTGGGAGTGCTGAGTCCTGCGCTGCCGTCCAGCCTTTGGGTGTTTTGTGTATTCCCCGGCCAGCCACTACCCAAACCATCCTAACTCTTTAATATAACGGAGCATGGCCCTGGCTCACTGGCTTAGCTACTTCAGTGGTTCATTTGGTTATTCCAAAGACAATATTCAGCCTGACGCAGTCTGGTTGTGATTTTTATACTTTCTGCGGCCTCACAGTGCAGTATCACGTGTTCCACAGTCTCGATTTCCTCGACATAGGGGGCTATCTGTAACTGCCGTCTTGTGTAGGTGGTAGCTAAGGTTGTAGTGACCTGTGACCCTACGCTGGAGGCATTTTCAACTGAGCAATTTCGTGCTTCAGAAGGCAAATGAAGCTATCAGTCATGTTTGTTGTATTGGGACAACAACTGAACCTCAGATTTACCAAGACTTAATACATTAACCACTAAGCAGTTCATTTACAAGGTATATATAAATGAAGTTACGTGACAAGCAAAGTCTCTAGGTTTACTGAAAATATAAAAAAAGCTTTCAGTATAATGAATACTTGTCGAGCTTATTCGGGATTTCGGTCGTTGTCGGCGGGTGAGCGAGCAGTTTTGTGCACACATATTCATCAAAAGTTGTAAAAAAACAACGACTCAAATACTTTTTTGTTTAAGTGAAAAACGCTCTTGGCATTGAACAAAAACACAGAGCCGCTACAATGAGAGCACAATAATGAATTGGAAAGGTGAAATTACATTGTGTAAAAATTAAAATTCAATTTCAATTGAAATTCCAATTCAAAATTCTCAGGAGTCTACTGATTAGATTTCTTACACGCACTCGTTAGTCAAGAGTTCTCATCACCTAGGCTTATAATTATGAACAGTTAGCGTCGTCAAATTGTACAAACTTGGATGTAAAGCAAAAACTATAAATCTTAGAAGAGAATAGGACCACGTACACATATCACAAGTGTTACGAATTCTTAGCCGAACCATCAAGCAACTTAGCTTCGCAAGCAATTAGTAGTTGTTTTTTTTCTTTTTTATTATTGTGGGTAGTTGTTCACCATTCCAACAAAGCGAAACTACTTATTACCTGATTCAATTTCATTTGTGTGTTTTGCGTTGTGAAATCTGCCTGCGCTATTGATTTTTTTAAAGATACGGTGCACTTTACTGATTTTATGAGAACAAAAATGCTAAAAACAAAAACTATTCTTTGCGAACAAAATGTAAGCAATAAAGGAATTGCTTGGCAACTTGGTATAACGTACGTGTCATATGTTTCTGTGACAATAATCATGACATTGCTTAATTTTATCTAGTTTAACTATTGTGTCGTTTAATATATTTTATTACTAGTATAAGTAAGGTACTGCTGTGAGTCACGAGATATTAGACAACCGTCGAAATAAAGGCGAAACCTTCGGGTCGGAAGTGCTCAACCGTCTAAGTGAATGATTGTAAACGGCACAAATATAATGTGAGTTTATAAGCATACCCTATCAGATGGCCACCACGTAGAAATGTTATAAGAAGTGATGCTACTCTCAGTATACGTTGCTTATCCAGAATGACAAATGTATTTCGTTCATGATACAGATCAGACATGATCCATCTATCCATCCATCCAAACTTTGACATTTTTAATATATAATATATATAGTAGAATTAAAGGTTTTTTTTAAATCTGACATCTATACTATAATATTATAAAGAGGGAAGATATGATTGTTGTGTTGTGTTTGTTTGTTTGTTTGCATTGAACAGGCTCCGAAACTGCTGAACCGATTTAAAAAAATCTTTCAATGTTGGGAAGCTACACTATCCCCGGGTGACATAGGCTATATTATATTTTCAAAAAAGTAGGGATCTTTATAATTCTTAATTTTGATCATTTTAACCCTTGCGCATCCGTGGTGGACCGCTAGTTTAAAATAAAGCGGCCAATAATAGTTTAGATTTATGAGAGATCTGAATTGTTTATAATTCATTAGAAATAATTAAGTGCTGTAGGTTGTACTAGCATACGGTATTTAATCTAATGATAAAATATTTGCTCACTTGTTAATAATAAAAACTTATTATGAACAGACTTTAACTCTTCACACTTTGTCTCAGTAGTGGGATCACAATGAGCTCAAATTGTTCGTGGCTCCTACCGGAAGGAGAGGACAGCAGCCATTGCTCGTTTATTATAAATTTTAGCTTACTATTAACGATTACTAAAAATATATATATGAAAGTAGGACTCTACATACAGCTTTTAATAAATATAACACAAATATATTGTATATTAATACATATGCAATAAAAATAAACCCAAGTAAAACTCCATCTCAATATGCTTATTGAATCTGTAAACGAATTTTTGTCATTTGTTAACCTTTTAGACACCGCAAACTAAAGAAATCGACGATGTGTTGGAAAACGTTCAGTTTTACAAAATAATATAAATTATTGATACAATACATCTCTCCATTTTAGTAACGTAGTACTACGGCACATTGGGTACATCATGTTGCTACGGAATCGCTACGGTTAAATATCGTAGTACGTAATAGCGTAGTACGGTTAGGTCACAGAGCGCAACCTCGGCTGTGCCATGGCTCGGGCGCTACATGCGTAGTGTGGAGGGTGGGCGAGGTGCGGCGGACGACGCTATCCTGGTCACTCTTACTTAATCTTTGAGGACAGACTCAGACAGCTACGGTAGAGCAATCTGACGATTTTCTTCCAAATGTAAATCGTCTATTTTATTAGAATAAGGCGAAAAGGGAACGTTTTTATGTACGATCGTAAAGTCGTACAACCTACTGGATCCAGCGCTAAGCGGATGTTTTACTTTATTCGTGTGTTTTTCAACGAAAAGAAGATAAAACTGTGGCAGTTCATTCTCGGGAAAAAATTACATTAGTAAATAAGAGACTTACAGACTCGAGAGCGGCTTACGCTGGTTTATAGCAGATAGATTTGAATACCTTGTATGGTAATTCTCTAAATAAGTTTCGTCGCTAAAATGCATCCAATTTCTTTATTTCGGTGACTCTCAATAAAACCCACGTTACATACTACATTGAATGTTTATAATTAAAGGACACATTGGGGTGTTAAACACAGGAACAGTTATTATTGGCACAAAAATTTATTCTTTAGAGAAGTGTGTTATCGTAATAAAAATGGAATATCACATATACACACATAAATTGTCATATTATTTTAATGTATTGCGAGGGTGTCCTGGGTTAGCTTTTTTATCGTGTCAGTGCAGATCCAGTTCTGGTGATCTTGTCTGTGAATTCTAACCCAAGCTAAAGTCCAGCTCAGGACTGATAACTACATACGGTTTGTATATAGTTATCATTCCTGAGCTGGACCCTTGATTGCTAAATTATTAGCTAATTTTATTAATATTATCAATCAAATAATCAAATCAAAACTAAAATTATTTATTTTCAGGAAAACTACACCCTCATAGTACACATAGAAAACAAATGAAATACAAAAAAATAATCAGTTCAGAATTAAAACATGACTTAAGTCAAATTAAATAGTCAAAAATAAAAAGGTCATCCATCATTAATATAAAATAAAAAGTAAATGTCGAGTCAAGTTATCTTTTAGTAAGCAATGCTGCCAACTGGTAGCGGGTTGGAGCATTTGAGCTATCTATGGGCTTGCAAAAGCTAGTGGATTGCTTAAATGTTATTGTAATAGCTGTAGTATTATAATAAGTTACATGTATATTATATATTGATAAAGGCATGGGCCCCATGTTATGTTTTTAATGTTAACACTTTAGTTATTTACTTCTATATAGAAATTTAATTTCAGCCAACTTTCTGCAAATTGTTATTAATCTACACTTTGGTAAAATATGGCAAAACATTTTTTAATTTTTCGTTAATATTTTACCTTCTCGCGCGAAGCATTTTCCTCGCGCTTCCGAATTCATTGTGCCTAAAGGGCAAATGAGATAAGAGTAATAAAGAGCTAAGAAGTGGAATAATTATCTCAGGCTGTGTTTTCTCATAGATATAATATGTGTGTCTTCATTAATTTACATAATTAAAATGTAACTACGTCATTATAATACACGAATGTTTGATGTATGTATATGAAATATTTTTGTTCTACGGATTTCGTTATTTTTGCTTATATGTTCGAGAGTAGCTCTCTTCACAGCTTGTTGTGCGACATTAAGCTTGATTACAAAGGCACCGCACTTCGATTCTATATGTCATTATCGATAACGGATTTAATTAAAATAAATGGTCTCATATTTATCACCTAGTATAAAAAAATACCAACAAATGGAACCGAGTGTAACACTCAATAGTGTGAAGTAACTTGAGTCGGTACCATGATAGTTGAAAAGTAATTATTATTAAAATATTGTGCACATGGTACCAACTTCGACAAGTTATTTTACACTTTTGAATCTTGAAGTGCGTTTAAGTTTTTGGTGAAATCCTTTTTTCAGTGACCTTTGCTACTCATGGGATCAATTGTTATTGTATACGTTCACCGATTTCGCCACCCACAATAAGGGAGTCATCCAAGTAGACGTAGCACTTTTCAGTTAATGATACTCAAATACCGATTGTCCGATTTGATGAAATTCAAATGGGACTACACGGGAAGCACCAGCTATCAAATAAAAAACATCAGAATTGGTTCATCCAGTCGAAAGTTCTGAGAAAAAAACATTTTTTTTTAAATACCTACGCGTCGATGTGAGAACCTCCTCCATTTTTTAAGGCGGTTAGTAAAATTTACTACGATTGACCAATCCTAGCCATTGTTACATAATATTTTCCTAAATAGTTCTTCCAAGACGGTATTTGTTTGAATATCCATTATCCTGTAAAATGATAGCCGCGGCTCGATTATCGTGTAATGGTGCGCTCGGTGCTGTAAGCGCCCGCTGCTGTGTCGGCTCCGGAATGGAACACCGCGTGACTCTCGCCTTGTTGCGATTATTGCACTTACGGATCCGTGAAGTTTGTTCCCCTAAAAGAATACTAAAATTATTGTTTAAGCCGGCCGGTCTTTGTAGAGATAAATGATGGAAGCCTACGACTAGCAGTGGAGATTTGTAGCAATAGCAGAAACAAAGAGGTAAATGCTTCATTAAGCGAAAAATATGTTTTATAAAAAGTTTTTTTAAAAGGTTCAGTAATTAGTTGTAACGGTAGTTTTGTACGAACTTAGTAATCTAAGCATCAATTTTACAAATTGTACAACAATTTTATAAGTGTGCTCAGTTTACTTTAATTGTTACAATTCATGGTTGTTAAACAGCAGTTATACAAACAAATACCAATGATAACAAACAATATATGAAAGGATCTGATTGTGTGCAAGTTCCAGTATTTAAAGTGTGAGTGTGTGTGGTATGTGGTAGGAGGGATTTGTGTTCGATATATAGAGGTATTTGCCTCTACGGCAGTATTGTTAGCGATAAATATACGAAGTATTTAACGTTTATTAGATCTTTTACTATTTGAAAATGGATCTTGGATGTAAAATCTTGTTGTATAATAAAATGTTTTTATTGCGTTCACAAAAAATACATTGCATTCACATGGATGAAATCTCCTTTTAAGTAAAAAATACCTGTCATAGGAGATTTCGCTCTTGCCCAGATCTATTTCTTTACTATTATTCTTTATTTACAATATGGTTAATAAATAAAAACAAAGTGTGAGTTTGTGATTTGTTGTGAGTTTGTGAAGATGTTGTGAGTTTGTAAAGAGTTTGAATTTACATACATAGTGACACTGAGCGTTCCACTGAGAACACCAGTTTCTTAAGAGTCTGGGCAACAGATGGAACCTATTTGAACGGAAAATGATATGATATATGCTAAACCGCGTGTATGTTGCGGGGGGGGGGGGGGGGGGGGGGGGTTAGTATAATACCTAATATTTTTAACTGAAACGTATGTAGATATAATACGCGTAAGAATTGAATTGTTACATAGTTGGTTCTTAATATTCATAGAATGGGGGTGCGGAAGAGGGGAGTATGACGAGTGCGATGTCTAGGTGTACAGAAATTAATACAACTGGCTAAATTTGGGAAATCAAAGTTTTCGTTTACTAATGAATATATTAACAATAAATCAAATACAGTCCGTCTTTGTTCTTAAGACAGGAGATTAACATGTAATTAATTACAATTATTATATAATTGCTCACTATATATCAAATATTGATTCATTCACTATGATTAGTATATGAAATATTTATTTCATATACTACTTGCATAATCTAAACTGCTACGAACTAAAGCTAAGTATACTACTTTTAAACAATTCATATTTCCGAATAGTTTACAAAGTCTCAAACAAAAACCTAAATTTCGGTATGCCTAGTGAACTATTGTATCGGTATGACTATCACGAAGAAATTTAGAGTCTAAATAGTATACCCAAATCCTTAACTATACTTATATATTACCTTCCTTACTCGTGTTACCGTAGTACCATTCAATGTGTAATTATAAATTATGGGTTTTATCTTGCGAGTGAAAGATATTATTTGGCGCTTGGTCATATCCATTATATTATATTATAGTCATCTGGCAAGAGAAAAAGTAAATAGCCTTCACTTAATAATTAATAGTCACTTTATGATTAGGTTATACCGAAGGCAATATACCTGAATAGAGAAACATTCTTACAATAATATTACTTTACGATTTAACAAGCTTTGTTGTTCCAAATGGACCCTTCATTTACATATAAAACCAATCCGAAAACTAATCTCAGCTTTAATAGCAGGTAGATCCAAGTGCGAAGACGGGCGAAGCGAGATATGTGATACAGTGGGTATTATAGACAGGCAACAACCGCTTGAGGGTACGTGGTATTTTTAACTGACTTCAAAAAAGGAGGGAGTTCTCAATTCAACCCGTATGATGGTTGGTTTTTATTTAAAAGCTGGTGATTTTCGTGTGTCCCATTTGAATTTCATCAAAATCGATCAAGCGGTTTTAGAGTTACACTCCAATAACTGAAAAGTGTGACGTTTATTTGGATGACTTCCTTATTGAAGGTAAAGAAATCGGTGAACAAGATCACCGAAAAGGGTGAACAAAAATACTAAATATATAATAAAATAGTGAACAAACCATGGAACGCGTGTCTTAACGCCTGTGGTCCTTAGAAAGGAACTGGGACTGACGGCTTAACGTGCCCTATGTAGCTACGTTCAATGAATAATAATAATATGTTCAATTAAAAATAAAAACACCAACAAACGAAACCGACATCAACACTCAAAAGTGTTTAATAACTTGTCGAAGTCGGTACCTTCTTTATATTTAATATACTACACGCCTTCTTTACTAAAAAAAACTTCTGAAACGATTCTAAAATGTTTTTTTCCGACATGATATCTACCTCATTATCCTACCTTATAAAACTCATCGTCTCTGGAAATGTCAGAAGCCGTAAAGGTAGCTTAAAGTCAGACTAAAAATCGACGAGCTTACCTTGGTTTATTGGTGACTCCTCACCATTGCACAATGAAGACTTTATCAATTTACTTGAACTATGTATAGACGAGCACAAAACTACTCACTGTGGTCATTGTTCCGCTTCGAAAAGAAGCCGAGACCGCTATCAGAAACGGGCGCGAGTGCACATAGTAAAAGTGCTATTGTGTCTCTACTCTACTGTGACTATCCAATAATAGTTTGAACTAAAATAGCAATAAAAATCTGAGAATTCTCCCTACTAATATTATAAATGCAAAAGTTTTGTGTACATATACACAAAACTTTTGCATTTATAATATTAGATGTACACAAAACTTTTGCATTTATAATATTAGTAGGTGTATGTTTGTTACTTCTTCACGCTCAAACGGCTTCACCGATTTCGATGAAATTTGGTATGAAGATCGTTTTAACCCTGGATTAACACATAAGTTACTTTTATCCCGGAAAAAGTATAGTTCCCGTGGGATAATTAAGGTAGCGGGAAAACAGTAATCCACGCGGGTGAAACCGAAGAACCCTACTAGTAATATTATAAAGCTTGACTTCATGCGCAGCCATTATTTGTGATGCTTTCAAACGCATGAAGGCATGAACAAAACAAGCTTTAGTAGCACTCTACAAGCACTTCAAACACCGTTTATCCTTTGCACCATCTATCGCCAATTTGATAAATGACTATTTAATAGACTGATTGACTAATACTACAATTGAAAATTGGTCGAACGATGGAATCATACCTTTGTTCATAGGATTTTGTCAGTAAGCTATATGTTTTAGAGCTAGTTTCATGGTTCGTCTAAGTACCCGTGTATTTATGAAATAATGGTTTTTTGGGTATATTTTATTAATAATACCGTAGGAATTCTGTGGCTTTTATGTCATACGATTATCATAATATCCACAGTTAGCCATCAACGTGTACACGTCCGTCTTAATGTTATCTATCACGATAAAACCTTTTGTTAGTAGTATAATATAAACAAATACTTTGGAGCAGCGCTCTCGTGAAATTTAGTTAGAAATAACTGTCAAATAATTTGTAATTGCTTTGTTTTCAAACTAATAATTAAAGTGGCTGCTCTCCAGCTTTTGTAACTACGGCGTAGGCGATGATACGAATTCCTAAGGCTCCGTGCCATTGTTATTATTTGGTTCGATCGGTATGTTCCAAGCGTAATTTATTGGATCTTATCTCTGCAGAGATAAGGCGAGGGGGAGGGAGAGGGGGTAGAGAGTGATGCTGCACACTTGGCGATGCTATTGTCGCTGACAATGCTGACGTAATTTGGTACCGCTTTGTTGGACAGTTTGCGTCTTTAGAGTCGTTTGTTGACGGGGAACATATTAATTTGTTTATTTTGCCAGTTACTATTATAAAAAAGAGAATCATTTAACCATTAGCTCAGTAAAATGATAAAGAGGCATGGATAGGAGAGGTCATAACAAAATTTCTATAAACGAAACATTGTTCGCTGTAGATATCATGGTTCATTGTTACATTTACCAAAAGTTTTATTTCTTCACTGCGACTGAGTAGTTGAGTAGTGAGCATTTTTCATAGATAGATCTTTGTATTTATTTTATTTACTTATAAAGCACAGAATGAAGGCGATAACAGAGGTATTTAACTAATAATAATAGCCTAAGTAATGCACGATGCATTTGCTTGGCCCCCCGCTGAGCCATCATCGCTTCATAACGAGCCCTTTGGTAATACTCGAATATATAATAAAATATGAAGCGAGAAAATTTGTGTAGGCACCTAACAACTTTATAAAGTTAAACATAAACCCAAAAATCCTCTCCGAGACCAACAAACAACAGCAGTTCGTAAAAGGTTTTAGTTAGGTAATATACATATTTAAAAAGTTTAATATAAAAATGTACATTCCTATGGTTCTTTTGTGTTACAGTAGGTAGTCTTTAACCTCCAGGGTCGCTATTTATTTCTGTACCAATCATTATCAAAACAGTGCGTATAAAATAAAAAAGTGTCACCACTGTTAACACACCGTGATCGAAGGCTTTTGCTTTCAGGCATCTTGGTATTTCGTACGAGAATACGTCGCGAAGTTTGCCCATTTCCGAGTTGCATTTGACGACTGTCATCATAACTGTTTGTCCTCGGTACAAATACAGGTCAAAAACTTCGTAAGTCAAATCCCCAATTGATATTGGTATGGAAAATAAATGGCCGTTCTAAATAATTAGTCGTATCCATGTAAATTAGTCTGAAACAGTTATCTCATCTCGGCTATACAGCCTATACATATACAAGGATCAGTGAGCATACTTAACGCGGTCCAGCCTTAGCTAAGTGTGTATGTGTATATGTACTTGCTACGCTGACACATATATATACGTAATATTTAGTCTGCTACTGTATTAGAATTCCGTGACTAAATATATATATATATATATATATCCTATATATCCTTTTGAACTTTCGTTATTATTTTCGTATTACCAAAATCCTGAAATCTGTTGAAAACCGCGTAAATTGCGGATCATCGCATTTTTGTTTTTGATTCGTGAATTGCTTTTTATTTACAGAAACGGAGCTACTTCGGCGGTAATCAATCACGTTGTGATATATAGGTTCATCAAGTCAATACGGTCACGCAAACAATCTGCACTTGGTAGATTACCGATTACCGATATTCGAAAATTATGACGGGCGCCGTTTACGATCCTTATAAAATTATAGTATTATTTTTTGACAACAGTATTTATCATTCATAAATCTAGATAACTATCAGGAACAACTGGTTTGAACTCTCTTTTAAAGAAGCCTTATCAACTCTCTGCGATCAATGTTTAAGGCTGCGATTCACCAAAATTGAAAACGTCCGATTATCAATTTAACCGTCGGTCAAACAATTTTTACCATACAGTTTAAAAAAAAAGTAAAATTAACCGATGGTTAATTGATAATCGGACATTTAAACTTTGGTAAACTCCACCTTGAGTGATACATGTCTAACCTAAATGTACAAAATTATTGAGTGTTTTAATATTACACATATCTAGCTTAACGAATCAGCATTGCAATTCAACGTGGCAATGCTGGTAGCATTCTGGGCACGCTGCGAACTGGTAGAAGGTTACAACATTTAAATTTTCTATGGGCTAACAATAGCTACAAGATTGTTTTTGTAGTAGCTGCAGTATTGTAATTAGTTATTAGTATTATATTTTAGTAAGGGCATCGGTCCTATGAAGGGTATAAAAACCAATATAGCAATAAGTTGTTTTTCTTTTACAATATCTACTACGGTCTAAATTACTTTGGCATTGAGCTGGCAACTTGCCTATTCGCCAACCTGCATTGGCCAGCGTAGTGGATAATGGTGACGACTGCTTTATGAAGGTATGAAACACGGGAATTACTCACATAATAAGTCAACGGGTTCCGACTATAGTTTCAACCACATTCGGTGGTCTTTTTCAAGGAGAATACGGGGCGCTCGCGGATGCGGTCTCGGTTCATCTAGTACTACTCCCGTGTTTGATATATTCATAATGATATTATTTGACACATTGTGTCAAAATTACGTCAGTTTTAATGACAAAGGTTACTGCTCTCTCTGCTAGTGAGAATAAATGTTACCTGCTAATTATGCTAAAAAGCAATGAATATCAAAAGGCAGTGTAATTGCATTTGTCATGTGATATTTTTTGTATATTATATTTTAATTTAAAGGTCACTTGAATCCAAAGCTGAGAGTCTCGTGGCAGCACTTAGTACTCGAAGGCGATACTGCTTTCCGTTAGAGTATTGTACGATAAGCTAATAAGTTGCTATATACAAAGTAACAAAACCCTGAGCAAAGCTCACCAGGTATTAATCAATTCTAAACACCAATTATCACTTTACGCTCTTTATAATCCAAAAGAAAAATTCCGCAATATAATTATGAACTGACAAAACATTCTTTCGGTGGTTGAAGTAGTCACGCGTCAAATGCGATAAGCTCTCGTGAGTTGAAACAAGATTTATATCCAGTTTGTTTTGGTTCGTGTCTGAAATCGGATTCACATGAATGTATAATTACTTTCGAGCTTTTTGGATAAAGCCAAGAATAAAAGTAAATTGGTCGGAGCTCACAGTAATCCGATCCACAGTAATCTACTGTGTGTGGACAACACAATGTAGATTATAATAAATTATTGAACAGATTTCAACAAAAAGCGAATTTCAAACAAATAATTGTGATACTGAGTTTCGTTAAGCGTTGTATAAAAAGAAAAATATTATTTTTCTTAGATTATAAGGACAAAAAAAAACAAAAGCTAAACGGTTACACGAGAGTACAAATCCAAATCCACATCTAGGCCATTCTAGGCCATCTTATTACATACGACGACTACTACCGTCTCTTTAACTTCTTTAAAAAGTGAATGCTATCATTATACTTACCTTAAAATCTGATTCGGTGCCCTTATTTCGTCTAACTAGATGCCCCATACTTTTAAAATTTACCATTAAAAAGTTATGAGTAACATGGCAACATAAGTTAAAAATAAAACGGGACGTATATTGATAACATAACAGTATCGACGTCGTCAGGCCGTTTGCATTGCTCTTTATGGCGCCATCTGTTTTCAACCGTTAGAACCAAATTGCTCGGAATAATATATCGACGCCACTCGCCGATACTGCATTGACATTTAATATTTTATGTTGAATACAGCCCGCGATTAGGTTCGCGTAGATTTTGAAAAATATGTCAATATAGATATTTTCATTAATTATATAGCCGTAAGTGTGATATTTATAAATCTATTTCTAATGCACACTACCTGCCTAAAATCTAAAAGTGCGACCGCACATAGTTAAAAATTACTTTTAATCGAATTGGGAAATTATTATAAGCATACCATTTGAACTTTTTGGAGTTGAAACACTTGGTCGTGGTGATTCGTTTTAGCGCACAGAATTTTTAAGAATTATCGGGTCGTCTAATCGAAGCAAAACAGGACCGAAATGGCTAGCGTTAGTCCCGTGTTGCTTTATCTCGCTCAAGATTAAGCCTATTTCTATACAATTTAGCAATGTTGTCAGCATTTTCAGAACCTTGCCCACTGGTAACGGTTTAATGGAAAAGACTTTATATTGTATATGAATATTAATTAATGAAAATAAATAATACATACAAGATAGCTTTTGTTACATATGTTTCCATACCTACTACATCGGAATCGGCTCCAATTGTAATTGGAACTAATTTGGATTTACCCATAAGACGTTAGATTAACAGTTTGAGGTTTAAATAATAATTTATGGTATAAATATCACGTAGATCTAAATTTGCTTATTGTAATTGTATGAAATATTTATTATATATCGAAGCAGTATCTCGAACTGAATTTTTAGAAGCGGTGACGTCAGCTACTCTCGCCTTACTATTTGCTTACATATAACTACTCAATTACTTATAATAGTTATATATATATAATATTTTTATATATATCATATAAAAAAATACATATAATGAAAACACAGAGCACAAATTACTTCAAATAGCTTTTATTTTACAAGACACCAAAAAATGACAGGTAAAACAATATAAAAGTAGTTTAAAATTATTAGAGTGATATTCGCACAGTGCCCACAGAGTTTCTGCACCTCTTTTTAGCTCCAAAGTCAGTAGTAGTGGTAAATACTCACCAAACTACCATTTAAGTGCCTTATAAAATGGCCGCTCACAAAATGGTGGTCCTGTTAACGTGTTCTAGTACTAGCGCGAATATCACAACTTTTATTTAAAAGACAGTAAAAAATACAGTTTATTCCATACTAAAATTCATAAATCAAATATAAAGCTATTTTAAACATTTAGTTTCATCTGCAACCCTTAAAACAGCATAAATTTATATTCGCCGTTTTAACGTCGCAGAATATTTATAAAAAAATATGGATTCTATTAATCCCTTATTAACATTAATTTTTGAAAATGTAAGCAATTGATCAATTAAATAAGTATTCATTAATCAAGAGAAGATTTGTTTACACCTTCTAACATCATTTAGCACAAATTACAAAACAAAAATGTTTACTATTTTATTTCACTAAATAAAACTATATAACTTAAGTACTTAATCTTTTTATTTATTTCGCAATAAATAGGTAGGTAATATGTTCGCTTTGCCAGAGCGTTGGTTCGACTAAAGTAGTTCTCGACACGGGATATCCTAGTGAGAACTGCTATGCAATCACATTTTATCTAGAGTCTAATTTGCAATGTACAATTAATTGCTCAACAATCCTTAATTATTTTACCATATTATATGAGGAATTATATTAATAATGCATCTCATATTGTACTGTTATGTTATATAATTCATGTGTACATGTGTATTATATAACACAACAGTATAACACAATTAAGTAATTAAACAATAAATGACATAGTTGCGTCGTCATATACCTACATACCCTCAATATAATTAGGATGATCATTACTTTACAGAGTGCGCGAAGCAAACGAGATTCCCGCACGTTAATTCCTTTTTCATTCCAAACGTAAGTGTAGCCGGTTTTTATTTATAATGTGTTCTCTCGAAAGTTTTCAATCTCTCATTGTTCTATGTATTCCAAAATCAACATAAATTGCTTCAATTTCTCCAAGAACGATAATAACGGATAAACTATTACTAACATGCGTTTGACATAACTCATAATCTTTTAGACCCTTTAAAAGATTGCGTTAGCTGGGTAGAAGTTGCTAATTTAAAGAGATAATTCACTCAATTTCCGAAAAGTAATTAGCACTGAAATGATAATGTACCCCACCTCTGCCGCCCACCCGGACGACGCCGGTAGAGGCGCCCTTTACTTTACTTTCACATTTTCCCTTCTGTTCGTAGCTGTCACTCAATTTCGCAACTCATTCCCTTGCGCAAACATAACTGGCAGGATCCACAATACTAAAAATCAACAAAAGCATAATAAATATGTGTATTATCTAAATGTGAATGGTTTATTCCGGGCAGTCTGAAAAACACAAAACACAGAACCATATAAAACGATGGGATAAATCTATATCCAATAACAGCTGCTCTTCAATGCTCGTATTAAACGTTTATGAACGTATATACATTCTGAATATCTGTGTTATAAAAAACATTTCAGTTATCTACAGGCTGACAATAGCTAGTAGGCACATATAAAAAAAAAAAATATATATATAGACTAGGAGACCGATTTGCGGTTTGACTCACGTGGCTCACAGGTATGGAGTGTGAACTTCCATCCCCGGCTGAGTATACACGAGATAGATAAAAAAATGTATATATATCGTTCTTCTTCTTTTATTCTCATTATTATACTCACAAAATTCACACTCAGAAAAAAAATAGCAAGTGTTTTCCCCTGATAATTTTCTCTCATCTTGGTTTTGGATTTTCTTTTATCGTCCTAATGGAAAGTAATAAGTACACTGCATTATATATATATTTATAATACGTATATGTATACATACATATTATATATATATATATATATGTATGTAGGCTAAAGTATCTGTAGGTATAACGATAGATGTGCACGCCGTACCTGTCAATTAGAATATATTATAAGTAAGTAATAATAAGTATACAACCGAATTAAGAACTTCCGCTTTTAAGAAATAAGCAGATAGATACAAATTCACCATCTCAGAGCCGTTTCTCAACGCCACAATGGTGAAGCATCAAAGGCGGTAATAGTAGTTGTCGTTCTATGGTAAGTACGTACTAAAATGTGGACGAATGTTTGAATAATAGGCTAACTGTACAGTAATCTGCGCTTTCACTCGCCTGGACGACGATCTTCCCGTTACTTCGCGTGGAAAATTAGTTGGAAATCCCACAGGAAGTCTTATTTATAAGGGTATAAAGTATTTAATGTTCTATTTCAATATTTAAGGAACCTTTGTACAAGAATTTATGGGAATGCGTCCTACGATTCTGGCACGATTGAGTAAAAAACATCCATCCATTCAGAACTTTCACATTTAAAATAGTAGTAAGATTGATGTTAGACATCAGCCAACACGCGTCAGCACTGAAAGGCTCGAACAACAAAGTTGATTTATTTCGATCAAAGTTCGGAAACGAAATGTAGCGGCTACGATTACTACCCACGCTCCACGCCCCACGCTCCGCGCTGAGCCAAGATCCTAAAGCTGGCTATAAATAGAATCGCAAATAAAAGCTACTTACTTACCAGCTAAGGCGGAGGACATAAAATAAAAAACAGCAGTGTATTCGTCCCTTTTTCCAGATTATTCCAGATTAAGTCTGATTAAGACTGAAAATTCATGTTTTCAAAAATTAAGAATTATAAAACATTCAAGCGGTTCGATGCTAACGAAGCCATCATAGTTATGGGCTTGTTTATTAATTAGATATGCCTGCGTAACCAGTTGTAATATTACAAACTATAAGCTCTTAGTTGTTATATTTTGCATTGTTCCAGGCCATTGTTCTTAAATGTGTATTTTTTTATTGTAGAATTACAATATGTACCTACTTTGAATTAGGCAAATATTAAACATAGATATTGTTTTGACACTTATTAAATAGTTTGTAACAAGAAAAGATACATTAAAGTATTACCTCTTTTTACAACAAAATGGTGGTGACAAACAATTGATAAATACTACGGATTTATTTTTCTAATTTTTTTTCGAAAGTTTGAAAAACAGCGAAAAATTCTAAACTTTTTGCATATTGTATAATACACGCATCTCTGTATCACAAATCAGATAGGTATCTGTGTGCTCAGAACTAGGCGTAGTTTCTGCACTCTGTTTCAATTATTGTTCTTAATTACCGACTGCTCCTTTCTCAACATCTTTTTTCAACTATCAGCACTAAAAATATTTTTTTCTCCTTTTTCCTACTACCGGTCCGCTCCGACTTCGCACGGGTAAACATTTTAAAATTAAACATTATAAAGATACGTAATTTTATGGAAAATATAATATAGCTCATGTTACCCTGGGATAGTGTAGCTCCCCAACAGTGCAGTGAAATAATTTTAAAAAACGGGTCAGTAGTTTCGGAGCCTATTCAATCCAAACAAACAATCAAATCTTTCTTCTTTATAATATTAGTATAGATGTAAAACCATCGTCTTGCAAAAAAGGTTATGCAAGCGACTGTTCATTGGTAGTTTGAGCCGGCGCCAAATAACGTGACGATATATTTTACCTAAAACTGCCTGCATTTTAATAAAAAGATTTAATATTGTCATTCATAAAGTGCTATACTAATTTGGACTTTATATCGGAAACTTAAAAAACTATCTCGTTTAACACTATTTTAGATAGTAGGATGGAACCACAGAATCGCTACGGCTACGAATGTCAGCGTAACTTATAAGTAAGTTATTCTTTTCATTTCTCCCTACCTAGATTTTTATCCTTTGCTTAATCTAATTCAACATCACATAACTAAATTTAGATCTGAGCTATGAAGAAGCAGAAGGCTAACCAAAGTCAAACTTGTGACGAAATTGTAATAACTAATAAAGCTTTAAACGGCTTGAGCTCTGAAAAGATTCAGCGATTGATATACTCACATCAATCGCTGTACTGTGATTACTCGATCATGGTACGTTATTTTAGTAAATAACTATGTATTTTTCTAAACAGCATTTGACTCTAGCAGCATAGAAGATAAATAATATTTCGTAGGTGTCGGTCTTACGATATTGTATTTTCATTGCACTCTGCGGTGCTCCCTTTATCGTAACCTACCTAAGTAACCTACAACTGTTAGTTCACAGAGCTGACGCATTTCGATCAGGAATACCTGATCAGTTGTATTCCTGATCGAAGCTGACGCATCACAATCGCGACAGATGCCTGTTCTGTGAAAACGTAAGACACGCGCACGAGCGCCCGGAGCGCCCGGAGCGCCCTGTTTGACAGGTAGACCGTGTTCTAAAGAACGCAGCGAATACAAGGAAATATCGCACGACATTGCTCAGGATTTACATTCAATTTATTTTACGGTCCTAAGCCGTTTTCGTAATTTTAATGATACCAACAACGCAAAAAAAATAATTGAATCGTTTACTAGAGGACGAATCCAACCTTTTGTTTTCGTAAAAACGTTACCGTGTTATAATGGAATTCTTTTTTAATTTGACTTGTACAAGTACGCATTTCTTTGCTTTTAAGAGCTTTGATTATGTATTGAAGCTGAAATGAATGAATTGGCTTTTGTGAGGTCTATTGTACCTACTATTATTATTATTATTATTACCTACCTGATATTTTGTTTGTCTTAGGGGAATGCAAGAAAATAAGTGACTGTATTGCCTGAGTTACAAATATTTGATATTAAAACCAGTTTATTACTTGCTAATTTTATTTGTCCTTCTTGCACTCTTGTCCATCGATACATTCTACTACCATGCATTGTCATAAGGTCACAATTTAAAAGCATTCGAAGTTCACGCAATACGTTCCTAACATATTGTCAATCTCTTTCTCAATCGATTGAATAGTTCATAGTTTTTTATTAGTATAAGATTATACACGACATTCATCATCATCATCATCATCTCAGCCCTAGGACGTCCACTGCTGGACATAGGCCTCCCCCATTGATTTCCACAAGGACCTGTTGGAAGCGGCCCGCATCCAGCCCTTGCCTGCGATCTTAGTCAGGTCGTCTGTCCACACGTCATTGGTAAAATTAAAATTAAAATCAAGATTAAAATAAAAATATTGCCATACAAATCTTTCACATTGCCCAGTAATAATAACGTATGTTATTATGTAACATACATAAATAACGTAACTAAATCAAATATTTCATAAATAAGTACATATTTTCATTAATGAAGACATAACATATTTGTGTTCATTTAAGTACCCACTTATTTATGCTCTAAGAATTCCTTAAAACTATAGAAAGTTTGATTGATCAGCCAGCGTTTTAGTCTCACCTTAAACATATCAATGCTGGACGAATGTCTAATTTCTTGCGGCAGGCGGTTATACACCGTTGGCCCCATTACGTAAGTCAGTTTGTATCAGATTATTATATTATACCATATACTGTTTATTCATAAGTAATTTAGAAATATTATAAAGATCATGGGTATACAATTTAAAATGGGGATGGAAGTATATAGTCCAGTCAAATAAACTTTTAAATCAAAATTGCAGTCTAAAGGCTGCATTTTTGATATTATGTAGTTTACATCATAGAAAAAAGATGTGTAAAGATTTTTGGGTGCGCAACCATCGGCAAAGGTTGAAAATTTTTTTATTAATATTTCTTGTCGCAATTACTCAAAAATGGTAAAAGTGACAGAAAAGGATCCTGAAAAAGATTTATAGAACTTAAAATTTTACATTAAAAAGGTTTTATGATTTTTTTCCTCCAGATTTATTTCTTAATTTTATTACATGGTGTGCGCGTTGAAAACTATTGTATACATAAAATATGAAATTGTTTCTACTGAATTATGCGATACGTACATTGTATTATTTATATATATAATTATCCCTATTTTCATAGGTCACAGCATTACGCTTAAACGGCTGGACCAATTTTCATAATTATTTTTTGTTGTGTTTGTTGTTGTGAGGAGAAGGTTCTTATGGATAGAAAAAAAAGAAAATTGCATATTTAAGAGTACTTAAGGTCTATATACGATTTTCTTATATAACATCTTAGTGTTTTTAACAATATAAACTTTTTTAATGTAACATTTCTCTGGTGTTTGACACATTTGTCAGTTCTGTGA
The DNA here is from genome assembly GCA_934044485.1 of Apeira syringaria. NCBI lineage: Eukaryota > Metazoa > Arthropoda > Insecta > Lepidoptera > Geometridae > Apeira > Apeira syringaria. Next base: position 11,703,032 of record OW203662.1, on the reverse strand, counting down.
AAATATGTATAGTTTAGGACAGGACAACGTCCTAGGTCGGGTTAGCTAGTAGATTTATACAAACCACGGACGGAATAGCTGACCGATATGTAGCTGTCAAAGGCGCACCGCGTTTCTTTTCCATTCAACATTATTCAAATAAGTGGCGGGTCGCGTTCACACAGCGCACAGTGAGAGTGATTAGGATTTTGGTAAGGAAATAGTGATGTATGTATTTTTTTATTAAACACAGTTTGTTTTAAAATTATTATTCACATATTTAATATTCAATTAAAATGCCACATTCATACCAAAATCAGTATGAATGTGCTTCGCAGCCGTAAACGCCTTCCTCCGAGAATGATACAATAAAAAGTTTAGATTACATCACTAAACGGACGGAAACGGTGAGAGAAAACGAGAGGGAGTAACCAGCTTAGATAGAATTCAATTTTACACAATGTTGCCTGAAGCGTGCAATTTTTTTAATATTTCATGGATATAGCGCCGACCGTTATACCGTTATTCTCACGTAATGGTCAGAGAAGATGTAAACATAAGTAAGTGAAATTAAGGTAAATTTTACAAGATTGGCTTTTGTATAAAAATAGGCGGGCGTTTGACTATTATTCCATCTGATGTTAAGTTATGGATTACGACTGCATTATTTCTTTTCAAGAGTGCTGCAGTAGGTACTTTGAATATGAAAGCTAAAGCCTTCATGCACCTCAGAGGAATGTCAATTCATTATGTATGGCGCAGCGCCGTCGGTCAAATCGCCGTTAGAGAAATGGGGAAAAGGGAATCAAATTATGTGGCTTCAGAGGGCACTAGTAAAAACCCGACTAACTATAGGTAGGCAACTAAACGACAGCAGCTTAAACACACTACTACGCGAGAATTTTTAATGTTGAAGGTGTAACCCAACTAAGTAATTCAAACATTGAGGTTTTAGAAGTCGAGCAGAAAATTCACAACTTCAAAAGTTTTGCTCGTATGATGTGCAAATTGGAGGCCCGATGGTCCAGTTTTTAACAAGCCATGATAAGTACTCTCGTCTACGTCAAACGAAGTCGGATCGTTTACCGAACCATATGGCACATTTTTTCTTAAAGAATAAGCATCGTGTCATGTTGGATAGAGCTCGCATTTTATTACGCTAATAAAAATAGTGCCCACGAACATAATTAGGTAAGTGGTTTTCTTTCGAGGTTTCTACGTTTCTACGAGGTTGAAAATACTGTCAAGATTAAGATTTATAGTAAAAAAGCAGTTTAAATAAAAGATGTATAGCCAAAGCGGAATAAATTATACAGGAAACAAGCTATTAGCGTTTTCTCACGAGCTCCAAGCAATTTGACTTATTTATAAAATACTGCGGCAAAGGCATTTACAATGACTTAACCTCAAGAGATGTTTCGTTGAAATTCTATATTTTAATTGTACCATTATGAGTATTGTGAGTCGCTGAACTAAACATCTAAATTGTTAATACAGTTTAAATATACTATATATAGATTCAGGTAAATTACATCGGTATTTTAGAGACAAGTCAGATTCAACTTCGCAAACTTCAACAAGTTCAAACAATCTGAGACTAATAGAACCTTAAACGATTAGGTTCTAGTAGACTAACGACAAGCGGGTACCTTAAACTGCCACATTTATCTGATTCAATCCCAGAAGGTACTACATTTTAAACCTCCATTTTTCGGTAAGTACACCAATATTTGGTAGCTATACTCTTTATTGCTCCAACGATTCTTACTTTTAAACTTTACAAAACCATTATATGAAAATTGGTATGCGTGCACTCATGCAAATTACTAAATTTCTGATAATACAGACAAATCAGTATTTTACACAAGATGATGACATTTTTAAAGGAACCATGGACTTTTTAATCGCACTGCTTAAAACACCAAATATTATGCTTACGTAATAGAATAAAATAGCATGATCTCGAATCATCAACTTCATCTCAGCCATAGGGTGTCCAATGCTGGACATATGCCTCCCCCATTGATTTCCACAATGACCGGATGGAAGCGGCCCGCATCCAGCCCTTACCTGCGATCTTAGTCAGGTCGGATGTGCACCATGACAATAGCCGGCCTATGCTGCACTTGCCAGTCCGTGGTAAAGTTTAGTTCAACAAGCAATATTGTTGTAAAGTACAATAATAAAATGAACAGCCGCATATTATTATAATATTAGACGGTCGCCGTGGCTCAGTCTGTGGCTTGACTTGTGGTCCGCGGGGACCCCGGTTTCGAATCCCAGCAGGGGCAAATGTTAATGCGATGAGTGTAGGTGTTTTCCCGGGTCTTGGATGTTTGTGTGCTGTGATTGTGTGTGTCTATGCCTCCCAAGACACAGGGAAACCTAGTGCGGGATTTTAAGTGACAATAAAAAAAATGTGCTGTTAAGAATTCAATGTTCGTTTATAATCACATGGGGTGTTGCGTACTCGTTGTACAACCACATCCAATGATATACGTATACATCCAAATCCATTATAATAAGTATGCGTTTGATCACTGTTTCACCTGATGGTAAGTGACGACGCGATTAAAGATGTAGCATGCAAGCCTAGAACGTACCTAATCACTCGTGGCTTGACTCCAGGATTGTACGTATCGGGAAAAACAGACTCGGCGCTTACCCAGCAGCGGCGCGCGGCGCTTGGCGTGCGCGTAAGGAACAGTGCTGTTATAATAAAATTAAATCTGGAACATTTAATTTGAAACACTGCTTTTTCTTACTGTCTAAACATATTTAATGTCATGACGACTTAAAGATTTTTTCAGGGCCTTAACATTTGATTTGTATTACCTCACTAGTCTAATTTAAGTTTAAGTGGTTGCACATATGATTAAGGCTTTAATTTGTGTAAGTAAACGTATGCAAATGTAGCGCCTGAACCAAGCCGTTAGTGTTTTGCAATTCTATGAAGTTAAATCTTTGTAACTTATTCCGGCAAACTAAATTTACATTATTTGAAATTTTTTTAACACACTAAATACGCCGTGTGGATGGGTAATATATACAAGCTCTACTCCAGACATCGTTACTCATTATAATTTTGTTTTGAATCGTTTTGAATATTGTTTTACAATATGACTCAACGTTTTCTTTGTTAACATAAATCAAATTTGTGATTCATGTTAACACCGAAGCTGTCCTCATTAAAATAGAATGACAAGCTGGAAATCGATGTTGGCAAATAATTTCTTAGAAATTTATTATCATTACATTTAAAAGATTATACAGATTAAAGATATATCAGTAAGCTAGCTTGTCATTTTTTATATATGTATGCAGAATATTTGAAAAACTGTCACCAAAACACATAGTGTGTTCAGGCAGCAGTCCTTGAGAGCCAGTAACCATTATTAGATCTGGCGTGATAACATCTTTGACCACATCGTCACTGACCATCAAGTGAGATAGTGGTGAAACACTAGATCCATACAGTTAAAAAATCAAGTATCGTTTATTGACACAAATAATTTGACACTTTTAACATTAGCAACTGTTCACGAATGAAATAATTTACCTCAAATGTGTAATAACAGTTTTGTTGATAATTTGTTAATTTGAGATGAATTAAAAAATAGTGGTCAAACGATAGATCTATACTTTCAGTATGAAAAAAACATTATACTGTATAGCAGGTATACGCACGTGCTTATTATTACGTGTTAATTTGAGACGAATTAACAAATATTGGACAAACGTTAGATCTATACCTACAGTATGGAAAAAAAACATTATACTGTATAGCGTGTATAGGCACGTGTTTATTATTACGTCACGTAACAATAAACACGTGCGTATACGTGCTATACATAAACCTTTACGATGTCCTCTTACGTAACATGTGTCTATATCTGTCGTCGTGGAAATTCTAAACGTATTCCTCCAAACTGAGTTGATAAATCTTCCCCAAATCCGGTCTAATGTAATCTTTTGAAGGTCTTACCGTCTGCTTACTTCGGGTTCGCCACAGCGTCATCCTCTAACATCTTACATCACAAATAGAATACTCACTATTACGTCAATTTGCGTTGGAAGCAAAAAGAGAAAAGTTCTGGAGTAAGAAGTATTAAAATTATAATTAATTCGTTCAAGAACTTACCAAAGTTCTAGAAAATATATTCTTGTATGGCATTTATTATGATTGATATTTCATTGTTTAATACTGTGCTGAAAAGGTAGTGTTATCTTATTTCCTAACTTAATTTGTACTGCTCACATTTACATCAAACCTTAATTAAGCAATAGCGTCACTTGTTGAACTTCATCACCTATTAATTTCATTCTTCTTGTATATAAAATTGAGATTTAATATTATGTACAAAATAAAACTCTTGAAACAATATATTTTACAGTTATATATATACATAATGAACATCGTTGTTATGTCGTATGGTGATCAGTGTTACTGACGCTACAATACCAATAAAACCGTTAGCAAATGTTGCAACCACCAAACTTATTCGGCTTGAGTGGTCGGATAGTGTGTCGGTACTTTCTGACTTACTACATAAGTAATTACCGGGTTTTTAACCGTTTTAAAAAAAAGAAGGAGATTTCTCAATTCGACCATATATATATTGTGTGCGTTCGCGGATAACTTCGTTTATGAACCGATTTTAATGGTTGTTTTTTGTTTAAAAGGGTATACTTTCGATGTCTTATTTAAATTTCATTAAAATCGGTCAAGCAGTTTTTGAGTTACCTACCAATAACTAAAAAGTGTTACGTCTATCTGGTTGACTTCCTTATTGAGGGTGAGTGACAATTATTGGTCCCGTGAGTAGCTAAGGTCACTGAAAAGGATGAAAACATTACTTTTACCAACAAATTGAACCAACTTCAACACTCAAAAGTGTGAAATAACTTGTCGAAGTCGGTACCACGCGCACAATTTTATGATAATAGTTACTTTCGAACTATCATGGTAACGATTTCAACAACTTGTTTCATACTTGTGAGTGTTGATGTCGGCTCCATGTTTTGGTAATTTTTTTAATATATTCGCAAAGAGTTTACCAATTTCATTGCCAGTATTGCCTTATTCCACCCAACGCTTAAAACCATGTACTTCAATATAATTATTAACGCATCAACCCTCTCTAATTATCTGACGTTTAGAAAGACAGCCATGTGTTTGTGTGTTGTTTTCTTTAATTATGAATATTCTACGTTATGGTAAGCATCATGCTCACTCGATTTATACTTACTATACTTACTAAAGTTCTATAATAATGGTGTCACGTCTCACCACTTAAGTATTGATATTGTGACCGCGACTTTGGGCGTTCTTTTAATTAAGTACTTAAAATAATTTATTCCTACAAGCGTATAATTATGATAATTTATAGTTTTGCCCTATCAAAAATCAATGCGGCGCCTGTGTAAAACGAAACCAACATGCTTAGAAACCTCGATTTAGGAAGGCTTGTTATCGGAATAATGTATTTGTATCTAATTATATGCGACAATCTTAGTATATATACAACTAATAGTGCCCCGCGGTTTCACCCGAGTGGATTATAGTTTTACCGCTACCTCAACTATCCCACGGGAACTATACTTCTTCCGGGATAAAAGTAGCCTATGTATTGATCAGAGTCTATCTCCATACCAAATTTCATCGAAATCGGTGTAGCCGTTTGAGCGTGAAGAAGTTACAAACATGCACACATACACATAAATTTTCACATTAATATTATCAGGATTATGAAATTCTGACATATTTCAAGACATTCAGGCCAAAAATTTAAAACTTTTCAAAACATATCAATAAAATGACCGATGCCTTTATTAAAATAAAATACTAATAACTAATTACAATACTGCTGCTACTACAATCACATTTGAGCAATCCACTAGCTATTGGTAGCTTAGAGATTACTCAAATGCTCTAACCCGCTGCTGGCTGGCAGCGTTGAGCTGCGAGCTCAACTGCTGGCAGCTCAACGCTGATTCGTTGAGCCAAATATGTCCCAGCTTTTTGGTCACACGTCGCATCGTTCAAACGCTCTGATAAGTTTTGGAAAATCCGATGAGCTTCCGGTCCCCACGGGCCCAGTGTCTCGACCCCAAACGGTTCAAATATGTAACCACTACCTAAGTTAGCACATTTTCGCCGTTTCAATTGCTCCGCCGAATAGGCAGCGACAATTTTTTTTGAAATTTACATTTGAAACATTGTATTGTTACGTAAGCACATTATTAACGTGGTATAAAATCAATGAAAAGAAAATACCACACAAGCCGTAGCAGAATAAGTCAAATATTATACTAACGAGATATTTTCTTCAAAGAAAGCTGCTTCAATTTATATTCTTTTTGGTGACAAACGAACAAAATAAAAAAGAACGTCTGCTAAGCGCTTAATACAAGGTTGTGTCAAGTTTACGCGACTTTTGGGGTGATATATAAAACCGCTCTTTTCCTCGTTTTATTCTACTACAATCTGTGATTTATGTTCGAAAGAATAACGCATATTTATTTTACTCATGTAATTTTTACTTTACTACTTTGATGTTAAGGATAACATCAAAGTAAAAATCTTGAACAGATCATTACCTTTTAAATTTACTACATTAAGATAGTTTTATATTTATCTTTAATATAAAAATCAGCTTCCATTGCATCATCATGCATCAATGATATTTAATTAATGACATTAAATCACTTAAATACATATTATAATTAAATACATTTAATACACATAGGTACAACCCCGGAGACTTCAAGTCGCGAGTGAATCTCCTTCTTAATTTGCGTGCTACTCCTTAGACTGCGTCGTCACTGAACATCAGATGACACAGCGGTAAAACGCAAGCTACCTTTAAAAAACTACAAAGACGAATAATTTACAAAGTGTTATCATGTAATTTAACGTATAATGGAGTTCTCCATAGTAACCGGCCGTATAAGGTAATGAATACACATGCTGTAACCGTGGGAACAGTAGCAGCACACACGGCGCGGTGCGCGGCAGCCTAACGAGTGAGCGACGCGCGTGACGACGGGCTGTCTTCACGCGCGTCGCTCACTCGGTAGGCTGCCTACCTACCTACCGCTCGGGTTAATTAAATCACGCCGTCTATCATCTTTGTGATGGGTTGAGGATTAATTGGATATCAAGAATTCACAACGATTCGGCACTTAAATTTCACGACGTATTATCCAGCTATTAAGGGAGAGAGGGGTAATGCAATGGGGAAACAAGAATACAAAATAAAGCTCTAACCAAAATATTATTTTATTGAGATTTCAAATCAGCCAATTGTGTTCAATATTGCTAATCCAGAAAGGCATTCGTAGAGCAATAGTTTTTATCGGCTATATTTATAATCATGTTTTTTGTATGAGAACCTTTTTTTAAACTTAGTTCTGCAGAACTTGACAGAAAAAGTAAACTCTTTTCACGGACCTATAAGGATATATAAATCATGACTATTATATTATTATTCAAGAACCAGCCAGGACTCATATGATATTTGATGGAAAATTACTCTCTAACCAGAGTCAAATCCTGCAGTTCTAACTATAAAGAAGGTATCATATAGCATCAATATGAACAAAATAAAGTGAACTAACAGAGTGGGTGAGCTGCAATAGAAAAAAAAGACACAATCATAATACAATTCTGATGAGATAAAATATATAAACGATAATAGAATACTGGTTTGAAAATTTAAAATAATATAAGTGCTAGTGTTATAGCTGGATGATAATGGGTCATCATTTTTCGTTTAACTTACATCAATTTGAATTCGACACAACTGAATCGGAAAGAGACGGTAAGAGTCAGAGCACCACAGATACAACGCGAGCGGCACAGTTCAACATTCAGTAGAATTTAAACGTTGTAAAATAACGAACATTGTAGATTGTGAACTATTTACTGTCCATCTAAAGAGGTCTAGTTATTTTTCCATGTCGAGTCTTTTTTTTTACATTTGTCACTTATTGATCGTCTGTTGTAACGCTCTAATGGAAGACTATTTTTATAATACTTTCTTCATCGCTTAATTATTATTTTTTATATAACCATTTAGTTGTAAGTATATATGTACGTTGCGGTCTGCATAAGGTGACTAATACTTAGTAAATGCGCACATAGGTCTATTATGCGATTCCAGTTTTGTCCATATCGTCACTGAATATCATGGTAGATCAATCAATCAATCGATATTCTTTATTGTGAAAAAATGGTAACAATGTTGTCCTTATTATTAGTTACATCTACATACGTAAATTTAAATTGCTTCCGTTACATACATATTATGTATCCGTATTTGTCTGCAGCCATTGTCCAGCCACCAAGCCATCAAAAGAAGGTCCTGCTTCCGAACTAAGTTAATAACTTGTATCTCGGATAACAGAGACCTCCCCAGATAGATAGCGGCTAGAAATAGTGCACCGTACTACGGTGGTAAATCTGCGCACAAGTTGATTCTTAGATAGTAGTCAAACGCATAAATAATACAAGAAACGCTTTATTGTGCACTGCTAGTTACCCTTATAGCTCAAGCATTCTGGCAACTGTTCAATCATGACTGGCCGGTTGGCGCAGTTGGTAGCACTCTGCCTTCTGAGCCGCTGGTCCCGGGTTCGATTCCCGGACAGGTCAAACATTTGTGTGTATGAACATGTCTGTTTGACCTGTGTCTGGGTGTGTATATGTATATAAAAAAAAAGTATATATATAAGTATGTATCTAAGTATATGTATCAGTCGTCAGGTTACCATAGTACAGGCTCTGCCTAGTTTGGGACCTGAAGACCTTGTGTGAATGTTGTTCCATATTATTATTATTATGCTGTTCATTCGGAATCGGAAAGCTCAAACACAGTCACCAGGTTCCACTTTCGATGAATAAACAAACTAATGAATTTATTAATAATATCGAATCAATTTAGCAAACTGTTTGATTTGAGCAAACAGTCGTGAATGGAACAGAGATAGACAGAGAGCCACAGACTGGAGTTTGTATGCTGGCGCGTCGTGATCCATGATTTCCGAGATTCCAAGATCGTTATTAAATGTATATAAACAATACCAGTTTACAATAAACCACTCTCCTTACATGTTTTACTTAATGACATGTGTGTTCCAATAGTTACGTGCATTAACCTTCTTCCCCACTGAGAGTAGCGTGTAGCAGTAAGTTTAGCGCGTCTACGGAGGTTCTCATTGAAATTCAATTTCACAGGGGAAACTATGAAGAAAAACAAAGCGCATACATTCAAGCATTTTGCACGTTATTAATTACACAATAAAACTTCTAATGCACGTAATTAAGTGACGTATTATTTTCAGCACATTGTATACAACATAATATTATAAAATGTCAGAACGCAAGATCTCTCAGTCGACACAATACATTATTCTTAGATAAATGAAAATATAGTATATACTTCTAGCAATGAACTATCAAGGAACCTTATAATGTAACTATTATGTTAACATACCCAAGAATAATAAATTATTAATTTTGAAGTAAAATGAATCTGAGAATTCCTTATTTTGTCACATGCCTAATATATTGTATACCTTTATTATTACAAACACGTTTATCTTCTGTTTTAAAGACTGGTCTTTGAAACTTTACTTTTTATTTTTTTTGCTGGGTTCTATTTCCAGACGTGGCTCCTGTCAAGTCACAAATATAATATCATTCCGAAACTCAAACACAATTATGTATATGGTTATATTGTTTGTCCCGTAGATCTGTATCTACATGGCTTGATACAGTATGGGCAGATGAGCAATTGCCTCAGCTTTTATAAATCACTTAAATTGCTCTTTAAATCTTAGATCACTCAGATGTATGTACCAATCATTAGCAAAACGAACGGCCACGATCTAGTCAGTCGTAAATAAACTGGAATATATTACAATGATTATGTAACATAGGTTTCAAAATATTCTTAAAAATAATAAGACTACCTAACTAATTTACGTTTACGTTTACAACTCGATTCTATGAAGGTAAATAATGTCAAACTCAGTCTCACAAACAATGAACAGATAACATCAACATCAAAACTTATCTCAAAATAAATCAACAAATGAAATTAAGCTTTAAAAAGTTATGCTTAAGGAATAACTCGAACCTCTTGTGTTGGCAAGTGAATCGTCTGATGAATCTCCTGTGTTAATTTTTTTTTTAATACAAAATTAAATTGATTTGCGGTTCTTCTTCTCTTTATGCTGTTGTTGTTGTGTGTTAAATTGACGATACTCTAAAAAGCAGGAGACTGTTTGATAAACTGTTAAAAAGAGCAAAAAAGTTTCTTGTCAAAAAACTATCTGTGAGAAAACCTTTACATTACTTTACATATTACTTATTAAAATACAGGTCAAACCAAAAGAAATCATAGGCCTGAAAAATCGATAATATTTACAAAAATGGAGTGCCGTCTCACAGATAACAACCGTTACCGATTTCAGCGGTCAAGCAGCCCGTGCTTGTAGGTACGTGCCGTTTTACACTTTGATATAGGATACCATTAAAATTGAAAGCTTTCTTTTTGACATTTCACCACTATCTCACTTGATGGTCAGTGACGATATGATCAAAGATTTTATCACGCCAAATCTAGAATAGTTATTGGCTGTCAAATACTGCTGCCTGAACACGCTGTGTTTGGTGACAGAGTTTATTGAAACTGCTAAAATATCATTATCATATGACTCTTCCTGACATCTATTGCCGAATAATAATACAATTATTTTTATAAACTGTTTTACCGACACAGCAACACTAAAGCTACTTGTCAATAGATGGCGTTGTTAAGCAATACTAAGAACATGAGCGTTTGGTTTGGGGTTAAACCAAGAAAATCAATTGTTTACTTATGTGAAAAACCGAGTAAATGAAATTATACTAACAAAATTAATGTTGATACTAATAAGTTTGAATGTCAATGTGACACTGACAATATGTACCTACATATTGACATTCAATCGTGAATTCTATTTATTTATCCAAATATTGAATACTCAGTTTATATAACTTGATCTGACCTGATATATCTATATTTGCTATGTGAGCGCTCTCGACTCTTCAAATATATGTTATTTGCAGTGAGTACAAGTATTTCGTTTCATGTCTATTGTAGCGGGATCTATTCACGTTCACTCTATTGGACCATGATTGCTTCTCCATCGTACTATTTCTGATGAACTCTCAAAATAATATATTATCTGAAATATTTAACCTCATTGTTCTATATTATTATATAGAATTATAGTTATAATTATAGTTCTAATATGGATATAATTTATTCGCTACTACAAGCAGGCGGCCCCGGCTTCGCATGGGTGTAATTCCGTGAGAAGGGTTTTATATTTCATTATATAAACCCTCTTTGTAAACGACATTCGATATAACATATCGATGGGGTATTAAAGTATATTATTTTTTGAAGCTCCAACTCGCGATAGGCCAACATAAGTACAGTTGATCATGAGAAAAACACTGTTTTCGTACCCCTCCGGTAAAGGTGTAAAAACCGGTAGAGGCAAACTCCGTTAGAAAAAGAAAACTCTTTCTCTTTCTTTTGCCAAAGACTTATTAATTATTAAAGCAAACGATGTGTTCACACGAAGTTAAAGACGTTTGAAGGGTATTGGCAAATTGGTAGACATCATGGGTATCCGGGTTATGTACGCTAAAATAGCATCCGTCGCAGACCCGGCACAGCAAGACTGCTCGGTCATTTTCACTGATGTTCTTGTAATAGCACTTATTTAATTGCAGCACATCTATCATCACTGCATTAGGTGGGTACAATAAGTAGATTGGTTCCAGATGACACCGCACAGTTTGGTGGCCCCGGCAGGTGAAAGTGCAACGCGCATATCGCGCCGGCCACAATGACGGTGTGTACCCCACCGGTCCCGCCTAGAATATAAAGGATTAATGAAGTTTAATTTATGACCCTCTTTTACTAGCAAAGATGTAAGACATTCGCTACTTTATATTGAACACGAGACAACTATGGTTTTATTCTAAAAAAAACTAAATAGATCATGAAATTCGTGTGACGTAATTTATGGATGGCCCCTTCTTATAAAAATTGGCTACAAGAACATAGTTATATTCCTATGACAAATGCTACGTAAACTTTATGTGCAATAGAAGCTTACCAATAATAAATCCGGTAATATGTCTTAAAACAATATATAATTAAATACATCAGCATTTTCAACGGAAGGCGGAATTTTTATGAAATCTTATTAACCTCGGCGTAGACTGCCACATCAGAGTATTGAACAGACAGCGGCGTCGTCGGCGCGATAAACTTTTTAATTCTATTAAACCATTAGTAATGTTTAGTGGACACGCTAGTGTGAGATAATTATAATTATATCATTGATATATTATAATTATAATAATATTATAATTTAGCATTTATAATATCAGTAGGACAATTTAAAAGATAATTTTTCCGTTTGCATTAATAATTGCAAATTGAAGGTTTAAATTACAGGCTGAAAACTCCGGACGGAGCACCTGTTATTATTTACTCGAAAAATAGAAAAAGATTAAAATTTGATGATGATTGCTCATTAGCGCGGCATCGAAGTTTTAAAATGCGTTCACTCAACTAACTTTTTATAATTAATAATGAAAGCTACCATATGAAAATAGGTTAATTTATAAAACATTAAGTACTCACAAGGAGTAACTCACCAACCAATTTAATACACCAACTTTAAGTGCAACTTGAAGTGTCAACGCATATTAAAATCACAAACAAAACTTCCACATAAGTAATAAATAATACGGTAATATGCAGTTTTTATTAATATTTTTAGAATGCAGGATGATTGAAAAAGATTTTTTTTCAATTATATATTTAGAACTACATATATGTAGTTTATTATCATAATTGATAGTACCCGCGGAGTTTCGGATTCGTTGCTATTCTATTATGCTGCATTATAATAATTCTATTATTATGATAACGCGAAAAACTTCGTCGCACTTTTAATATTTATGCAACGTTTAATTAAACTTCCTGTACGAAAACTGCTCGTTTCCCCAAAGATAACAACTTTTGACAAGGTGAAGCTCACCAAGTTCTCGTTACACTGTGACTTGTTCAAAACTTTTTTAAGTTGATTACTCTTAACAAAGCTTTCATACTAAAACTTGATTATTTTGTTATTATATTATGTGATAGTTATTTGTGCTACGTTTAAAGTTGGAATGAGATATCATAGATTTTGATATTAAAATCATAAACTAATAACTAATTAAAATACTACAGCTACTACAATAACATTTGAGCAATGCACTAGCTGTAGTCAGCCTGTTGGTCTAAGATACCGCTTAAGAAATATATACCCTCATTTCTTATTTAATTATGAGAAGGATTAAATGTTGTCACTGACCATCAAGTGAGATAGTGGTCAATCGCGAGATCTATAAAGTATAAAAAAATTGTTAGATTATATGTAGACAGATTAATTGCACATGGGTTGCCGAGCGAAGCCCCGGACCTATACTGTTAAATAATCTATTAATTATAAATATCTGCGTCCTTGTCTCTCGCATGGAGTAGCGCGCGCAACGCTTCTCTGTTAGTCTCCTAACGCACGCTTCAATCGGAGTTTTTCAGATATTTAAAACAGAATTACACAATTTTAAGTAGGCAACCTAATACTGTTGGATACGCAATAAAATAAGTATTAATTTCGAATAAAAATCAGTCTGACACCAAAACTAATACTGTTTAATATTAAAGTTAATATTGTTTAACAGTATAGTTCGGAAATTACGCTAGGCAACCCATGTGCAATGTATCAATCTACGTATTAATTAGCATATAATCGGTGTCATAAGTAAATAACAGATGAGGCTATATAATTCTTCAGCCGTATATCGTACTATAGATAACTCAAATGCTCTAAACTGCTACCAGTTGGCAGTGTACCCAGAATTTCAATTGAGAGAACTAACGTCGCAAACATATAAATGTGACTTATATTATGTCTGGCCGGTGAATGCGCATGAGTGCATGTAAACATAAATTCACTGAGTCATTATATATAATTATAGTCATCATAATATGTTAGTTATCAAATCTTAGCATAAATGGCAGCAGCACTCTGGACACCAGGCACTTCCACTAAGCGCTTGGCCAAGTCTCTATTATAAAGTGGAAGCGGTCGGTCCCACGGACCCAAAGTCTCTACCCCAAAAGGCATGTACCTAAGCCCGGTCATTGTTTTTGCATATTTAAGCCTTCTGAGGTTTTCAGCTTTAGCAGCGGCAGCGCCAGCCTTCATTGTAGTTACTTATAGGTTATACGGAGGTAATGCATAAGCAAGTGACATCCTGCACGCTGCATGATAACCTGAAACAATATATATCGCGGAATTATCAATTTTTATTTATATAAATATATATATTTATCACACTTAGATCCCCGCACTGTCCTGAGTCTTGAATGTTGTGTGCTGTGATTGTGGATGTCCATGCCTCCCACCACACAGGGAATCCTACTGCGGGGGCTTCAGTGTAATAATAATAAAACTTGAAATTATCTAGACTTGCTAAAAAAATACTTTATTCAGATAATTCAAGACTCTTTTTTTATATACTATATAGATCTAGCGTCGGACGACTATCTCACTTGATGGTCAGTGAAGATGTGGTCGAAGATGTTATCACGCTAGACCTAGAATGCTCACTGGCTCTCAGCCTTTATCTATCCCGGACTAACTCTCAACATCAACCCTATTTAAATGATTTTATTCTCCATATTATTTACTCTAATCATAACAAAGAGCCTGGGTGAGTGGGAACTCTGTATCCTTGAATGATGCCACTCATATAATAATGATCGAACTTCAAGAAGTTGTTGTATGATCTTTAATATATAGTCAGAGGGTTCCGACTATAGTTTCAACCACATTCGGTGGCCTTTTTAAGGAGAATACGGGGCGCTCGCAGACGCGGTCGCGATGCGCCTAGTACTGATACATTCATAATGTGTCAAAACCACGTCAGTTTTAATAACAAAATTTAATATATAGATTATTTTCCAGGACATAATTAAACATTGCTATCTAATGTACTTGAGCATTTCCCACGAAGCAGCTAAGTTAAATTCATTTCAGCGTGTTGACTTTAAAATATCATTTAACTTTTGTGAAGTAATAAGGCGCTGTACATACGCAATACACAACTTTTAAAAAGTAATTATAAATCATGTGTAAGAGACTGAACATTCATTTTTTTCAGTTTGAGTATCTTTGGTTCAGTCTAAAGGAGTGTTCAGAAGTTAAAATTAGGTATAATCCTTTCGATAGTTTTATACTTTTTCAAATCATATTATTAATAGACTAGATTTTTAGATGTAGATATGTTATTTTTTAAATATGTTAATGTTTTTATTGAATAAATACATTTTATAAATTACAAAACTTATATCTTCCAAAGTAATAAGAATATTGATACGTAGGTAATAGCATAATCAGGATACAGGATAATTATGGTTTTTATACAAATTTATTATGTAAAATTCTTACCGCACCCTGTCCCACGTGACTTCAGCTGGCTAGTCGGCGCCGCTCTCCACCCGTACCAGTATATAGTTACTTATCTATGACCCGCACATTCTAATCGGAACGGCCGTCAACGTCGGACCTATGCTTTACTAATTTACTCTCTCCCATACTTTCGTAGTTTATTTTCGCGCGCTATCTAACTAAATTGTCAGGAAAATCTTGCCTTAAGTGTTTTCAACGTTTACCTTACGCTTCCAACATTGAGTTCGAAACTCGAAACTTCAACAACACGCAAGTATCCCATTCGACTTTATCACATTTATTAGACTTCTATCACTTTGAAGCAACATCTATATAATTTTGTTACAACATCTACGCATGGAACATATTTCAAACTTTAAGAGTGATTGCTCTGTTAATAACGACCGCTTCAGGTCATAATGACGAGTAGTACACGAGCTTTTTTGACTAATAATAATTGTTAATTTGTTTAATACAAGTATAGCGAACTTTTTGAAATTATATCCCTCGATGCTTATAAAGTAACATTATATTCTACATTACAAGACCTACGCAGAGTTCCTTAATAAATAGGGCCACGACAATCAGGAAGAAGCTTAAATTCTAATCGCATGTAAATCTATTAAAATCATTTAAATCAAATAGATTACTTCCACACAGGCCAGGTCCTAGTGACCTCTCAGTTACCGTTCACTTTAAGAATCAGTGAAACTCTTTCACCTAAAAGATATCACGGATACGTGTTATTTCAGCTGTTGTTTGACAATGACCCTTATTACAATGATTTCTTCAATCCGAGCCGTAAGAAATTTTCTACTACTAAACTAATATTTTACTAACTAATATTTTTGCTTGAAGGTTTAGCTATCACTAAAATTCTGGTTGGCTTTATTTCTGGTAGAATTTTAATGAGTTTGTCTACTGGCTACAGTTTACTTAACTGGGCCTTTAAAAATACTTTTTCTTTTTATATATATGTAGAAACAATAAATGAATATATTTTCTTGCATTAACTGGGAGAGAAGTATCTACTTCTATCTTGCTCTTCATTAACAGTTGATCATTTGGAATGTTTTTTATATAAAATTGACCATTCATACTATTAGAGTCACCGATTTAATATTTTTGGTATAATGTTTCTGAAGTGGTATATTCTGTACGTTCTTCTGTAAGTATTAAAACGGAAAGATAACGTATTGTCTTCGCGCACCGATCCACTTCAAATGAAAAAAGTTCGAAGCATCGCATCGAATTAAACTTTGTTTTCTTTGTAACTGAACTCTTATTAAATATATTTTCTAGCAAACACGATGACAATAGCTCTTATATCGAAGATAGTGATTATATCGAAGTAGTTATTTGCTGTGAAGTGGCTGACATGCAACTGTAAGTTTCCGTCACTCGTACTTGAAACCCTTGAGACTGAAATTATTTCTGTAACTATCTAACTCACTCGCCTCTTGGCTGTTAAAGTGTACCCAGCGATAGCAAGCGTAATAATTCTTGTTCCATTACCTTTTTTGTTCATTTATAACATCTCACATTGAGTCAAATTTAAATGTTCCAAAATTGAACCAGCGAAACAAAAAAGCAAATATATTAATGTGCATATTTTTCTTCTCTTCCATGGGTTCGACTATCTTAATCAAATGTAACACACAGCATTGCTCAGCTCCTTAACGTTTAATCAATATAAAACTTTCCATTTTTGCTATCTAAAAGTAAATAACACAATTATGAAAACGTCATGGAGTTTAAATTAGGAATTCATTACTTCAGCAACATTACTCAACTCTCTGACGTCGTATCAAAAGTAAATCTGCTATAAGAATTTCAGCAATAAGCAATACTGCTGTGAAGCAATATCCAAGTATTACCAGCAGTTAATAATATAACAACAGACAAACACACCAACAGACATCCGAAATAAATAATATTTATAATGTATTTGGCTATTTCCAGCACTTCTGGGCAGGGACAGGTTTTTAGAAAATATTATATATGTCGGACTGTTTGGAGCTACAGTTTCAGTATTCTTAGATTACGAGAAACCTTCCTACCTTGCCTACTTGAATTTCATTTGAAGGTTTCACTTATTGCATACATTTATAAATACATACAATCACGCCTCTTTCCCGTTGGGGAAGGCAAATACTACATACTACTACTTGCTGTGGGCTTGGCACACGTCTCTTGCTTATTCTAATTTTGTAAGTATTTGTAGACACGCTCTTGATATTACTCAAAAAAGAAATTAAGAGACATTATAAAAACGCACTACATAAATCGCGCAGATTTGATTTTATGTCACATCGTGTATTAATCTGAATAGAATATAATAAATCTGAAGTTGAAACTTTCAGCGAATAAATCTCTCTCCAAAAAAATCATCATCATTATTATCATCTCATACGACGTACACAGCTGGACATAAACCTCAACGATAATAAAAAAACCTCACAACCTTCGCATCCAGCCTCTTCCTACGATCTTAGTCAGGTCATCTGATCACCTTGTCAGTGGATGCCTTATGCTGCGCTTGCCAGTCCGTGGTCGCCACTCAAGAACCTTTTCAGCTATGTGCCCTGTTTACTGCCACTTCAACTTGCAATCTGCTAGGCTATGTTATGAATTTCGTTCTTCTACCGACTGAAATTGACATGTTTTTTGATAGCAAAAGCTTCACGTACTAGTCATAACATGAACCGGTTCTCCCTGGCGAGAATGGTCTATCCAAACGAATAAAATGGCTGGGCTTGTCCACAACATTTTATTTTCCTACAGACTTGATGAAGCGTTTGTGTTTCTTATCAGTAATGTGTTCTTTAATGCGAAAACTAATGCCTTCTTTGGCTGACATATGATAATCTACAGACAAAGCCAAGCACGTTAAGTCGCCGAAACAATGCCGACGTAAAAGTTCTTTACAGTAATCCGATACCTAATTTCGTTCAACGTGGCTAAAGCTTCAGTGGGGGATTCAGTACAGGATAAAGATTTCAACCGGTTTGTGCTCATTTGAGCGGACTAAAAAATCCTCGTACAATTTGTGAAATCAAACGTGCAGAAGGCGCGGGACTCCCGACCCAACCACTGCGCAAATTGGGTTTCTGCTTCAAAGAACAAACCGTCTGATTTATAATCACGTATGTTATTTAAGGGGCGGGCAAACTCGTAAGGAGCTTGCCTTACAAGCTTGCCCGCCCCTTAAGTCACGCTGACTCATGAGCTTTTTTTTTAAAATTTCACACACTCATACTGTCGCACTAGGATACCCTGTGTCGCGGGAGGCATAGATACACAATCACAATATAAATAAATATAATATTATATAGTTTCGTTTTAGTTTATATTATATTAATACGAGTTTAATATAAACCTTTGGTATCGATTGTAACGTCACTTTATTTTTTACATAAACTCTACGCACTTCTCAAATAAATAGAGGTGCATGTCTACTTGAAGACTAATGTATATTGCAAACTACCATCAAATTTAGCTGTAAATAATTCAATTGAAATGAAACAGCCGCTGCGCTGTCCTTTACCATTCCCTAGTGACACAAGAACGAGGAAGCCGAGAGGGTACTGGAGCGGAGCTTCAAAGAAGTAGCTCAAACAAACCCTACCGAGATTGAATTTAACCGACTGGGTTGAAATTAAAAATGAAGAAGATCTTGTATATATTTTTTATACTGTAAAGATCTAGTTTTACACAATATCTCACTTGACAGTCAGTGACGATGAAATCAAAGATGGTATCACGCTCGACCTACAATGCTTACTGGGTCTCAAGGACAACTGATTAGTAACTTTAGTATATTGATGATCGCCGTGGCGCAGTGGTCAATGTCAGTGGCATGACTTCTGTATCTCGGAGACCCTGGGTTCGAATCCCAGCAGGGGCAACCATTTGTGCGATGTGTAGATGTTTGTCCCGGGTCTTGATTATTTGTGTGTTGTGATTGTGTGTGTCCATGCCTCCCGCGATACAGGGAATCCTAGTGCGGGAGTCTGAGTATAATAAATAAAATAAAATAAATCTCAAAATATATGAAAATAACTATAGGCGGCGGTGATATTAGATCATCAGTTAGGTCGTCTACTTATTTAGCACCTTTTGTAATAAAAAGGGAAGTCTATACCACCCACGAGCCCGCTCTTTGCTACAAATCACCCTTCAATACCCCTGGCTTATGTTGTTTACTGTTCCCGTCAAAGGGCCGGGACAAATTTACGGGTGCGCCGGTCAAAGGAAGCTGTAAAATATAAACCTTCAGGTCTGTTCACTCTGCATTCATAAATCTACATGTCCGTATATTCATAATTTCATGATAGATAATTTAGTTCGAGTACCGCGATCGATGCCAGAGATTATATAACCATGCCTGGAAATACTTCATATCATCATCTCAGCCATAAGACGTCCTACTGTTTGACATATGCCTCCCCCATAAAGGGGGATTTGCCAATAATCGCCACGCTTGGCAGGCGGGTTGGCGAGCGCAGTATGATTTCTGATCCTCAGAAAGCACTGCGGCCCACCGTCTGGTACGTGATCCCTTAGCCGACTCTTACGGCACCCACGGGAAGAGATGGGGGAGTACTATTCTAGGCCGGTACCACCACAGCACATAAATACTTATGTGTACTATACTTATGTATTACTAGTTGCACTCCGCGGTTTTACCCACGTGGTGATGATTGATGATGATGATGAAAAGTAGCCCCTGTCATTCGGGACCTGAAGTATCTACGAGTACATACCAAATTTCATCCAAATCCGTTCAGCCATTTGAGCGTGAAAGAGTAACAAACATACATCCATATTCCATATTTATAAAATTAGTAGGATATATTCTTAACCCCAGAAAAAGGAAATAAAACTATATTAAAAAATGTTTACAGAACAAAATCGCTTACCCTCGATAATATTTGGTGAATATTGTGAATTTGATAAGGCTTGGGCTGGGAAATAAGAGTAGGTACGAAACGCTTACCTGTAAGCTCCTTCTCTAGCTCTGATGTCGATTCCACGTGACGCCTGATTCATTATGAAAATTTTTTGACGTTTATTTAAAATGTATTTATAGTAGCTTAAAGAGACTTCACACATTTCGCACTCGTATAACTCGTTTGAAATCTTTGTACTGCACTTATTTATCGTTTTACAAAGCAATAGAGGTTTAAAATTTACATTCGATGTAAATGACTCGACAATAATCGATCAGTAGTAAGTGAATACAGACGTGCGTGTGCGTACTTTAGTTACATCAACTTCAAACACAAATACGAATCATACAATTTGAGCTCCAAATCAATTGATATTCAATTACCTCGAGAATTGTCTCGAGTCTCGAATACAAATACTACCGTTATGATCGTTCGAAGCACAACAGGTTGTTAAATAATCTAAGTGCAATGTGTAATATCATAAAACGGCAGAAGTAGAAAGGCTTATTGTTCGCCCAGAATGTGAAGAAGCCGAGCTCCATATAATCATAATCAACGGATTAGACGCTTTTGTTACTGCTCTATAACCATAACTATATGAGAAAGCGTCACGTTACGCCCTTTGATGGAATCCATCAAAGGGTATGAGTGACCTCTTTATGTACAGCTAAAGTATGAACACACGACGAGAAACATGCAACCATACGATGGTTCAAATGACGTCACGAGTCACGACCGTTCGCACAACACGCTTTTATTTGGTTATGTCGTCTGGATGAAAATTGTACCGCGTAGCTGCGTTCTCAAGCTAAGTTATATTATAAAGAAAGAATGAAATAAAATTATTCATATATAGTTTCTTGCTTATTAAAATGGATTTAAAACTTAAACTTATTATATAGTTTGTTGCTACAGAAGAGATGACATACATACTAAATTATATTCCATGCTTCAAATTTAAACTTTTTTTTACTTTGGGCTACAAAAAATAATAAATTGGTTGACTGGAGTAATTACTGTCGGTCTTTATAAAGGAGTCTCATCTCAGTGAACGACCGGGATACTCGTCGAGTTACGAGCGACCTTACAACGATCGGACTTCTCATCTCTAATAACTCGTCAATTATAAAAGCAATCATCTCTCGACAATAATGAGCAACCCTAATCACGAGGAAGGCTGGGCAGGGTGCGGGATGCGGGGCGGAGAGTACAATAAACTTCTCTTCTGTATAAAATATTCTCTATTACACAAGTCCGATCGGCGACCCTTACAATTGCAATCAATTCCTTCCCTGATATGACGAACGTGCCACAGATAACAATGTGCAGAACACCAACTGCGTTTCTTTTTCTGCGTAGTATTCACTGTCATTAAAGTGTTTAAATATTAACAGGATATTATTATATGAGTGTCTCGCTAGCTTAATTGGCGGAAGCAATTGAGGCAAAAGATTCAGGTAGAGCATGTTCATTGCGCAAACAGTTTTTTAAAGAATGAGATATGTTATTCGCGTAGGCTGTATATGTATAGGAATAATATCGCATAGGAACCTTTGATGTTTAATTAATAATAATAAAAATATAAAATTTGTGTTTTCACAAAATGACTTCAGAATTGTTTGTTCAGAAACATTACAGTGAACACCAATCAGAATGAGTTACGCCAATTGTTGCGAAACGTAAATGCATATATAAATATCAATCTATGTATATATATATATGATCCGCTGTCCTTATTCTCGGTCATCCCAAGAAGTGACGTCATTGAAGACGCCATCTCAGTAGATTGCTTTTTTGCAACAAGCTTAAACTTCTATTTAAAAATGTAGTTATTATGTATGTATTAATATTGGCTAAAAATTAACGTAAAAGAGAAATTTTATACAACTACGTAAGTAAGGAATCTGCGACAGTCTTTAAACATGACGAATTTGTTTATCCTTCTCTTAATATGATGCTATATACAAAAACTTTACCCAACGTGTTTTGATATCGAAGTTAATAACGCGTGTAAAAATGTTATGACGTTTGAATATTATTATGAATATTTACGACGAGACGTCTCAAAAATATAATATGGCTGTTCAAAACATCAGGGTCACTTTTGTTCGTACCCTTGTAAAAATTTCGCTATAAATGCTTATTGATATAATTTCCTTCGTATTTATTGACTAACATAAAAGAATCTAATAAGTTCATAAAAGTCTATAATCTGTATCATCTGTATTTAAACTGTCACCAAACACATAGCGTGTACAGGCAGCAGTCTTTGAGAGCCAGTACATATTTTAGATCTAGCGTCATAACATTATCGACCACATCGTTGACCATTGTTTTTCATAACGCACTCATTCTTCACTGAAGAGAATAATCATTGTATGGAAAATATGGAGGCGAGCCAAAAAATCATCGGCAGTAACTCTTTAGTAGAACGCAGGCTTCAGACCCTTGAACACCGGTGCAGAGTTGCATGCCTATCCGTTTTCTATCGGTTCCATTTTGGAGAATGTGCACTGGAATTACATAATTTGATTCCATCATTCCCTTTCTATCATCGGTGGACCAGGCGCTCGGCAAAGCGCCCTTCGCTACATGGTTGTTATACCACCTATAATTACGAAATGTCTCCACTTTTTGGTACTGCCAAGGAAAGGAACTCGCTGTCGAGCCTGTGTTTCTGTAAAACTATATACAAAAAGAAGGTCAACCCACTTTGGACATTGTTTTACATTTTGTCATTGCACTTATAGATAGATAAACCTCCAGATAAACCTAACATGGCCTCAGGTTTTTTATGTCGCTCCTAAACTTCTAATCGCCTTTACTTAAAACTGTAACGACGTTAGTTAGATCTAATCTGCATAACAGAGTCATATCCGATGTAACCACGAACATATAGTTTACGAAGTATATAAATCCATGGATGTAGCATATATATGACGTGTAAACCGATACCGCCAGTATCGGTTCGCACGTTACAGACACTAAGCATATACTATTAGCAATCTTTGAGAACAAAGTCAAAGAACATTATTTGTCACAAACAAATCTAAGCCAAGTTTGCTAAATAAGTATCCATAATTAGTAGATATTTATATCATTCTTTTTATCGATTATTTAGTAGTTAAATATTATGTATTATATGTAAGTATATAATGATTAAATTTAAAAAAAATATATATATTATCGAGGTGCAAGTGTAAAAATTGTGTAGTATTTGCGGCGAAATGCCGCCCCTTACACTTTATGAAAAATACTTTCCGTGTTGGTCGCCCGGAAGAAATCGCTTTAGCCGATAAAGCTCTGTATCACTATATTTATACTTGTTTGTTTTCTTTTTGTGTGTTTTGGAAATAGTATAATAAAAATAAGTAATAATAGTTGTAATTTTCTTGACTATTTCACTATGCCGTTGGTTCTATTATATAGCTACATGTTCTAAATGTATATATTTCTTTTTTCAATTATGTATAAAAACACTCTATATAACATAGATTAACGTTAAATAACGAAAGCTTTCACCGGAAGGAGATAAGTTAGACATCAAAATGCAGGCTGATATGTGTCTAATGAAATTTATTTGCGAGAAAAAACTCAGCTTAATATTTCTATTTTGAAGCCTTTGTCCAGCAGTGGACGTCCTATGGCTGAGATGATGATGATGATGATGATGAATATTTCTATAGTTGTTAATTAATTGTGCCAACAATTGTGGCGTGTATATACAGTTTTTTCAAGTCACATTATGAGTTAATGTTTCATTAGTTGGCAGCCGATAAGACTTTTAGATTTTAGTTTTTTATTTCATTAAACTTTTGGGCGACGTTCATTATAATTCACAGCTATGTGACATTACTTTTTCCTCAACGCGTTTCATGTTTTCCTATTTCACTTTTAGGTCGCCAAAAGCCGGCATATGACACATTGCTGTATTCGTCATAATTGACCTATTCAAGTCCCGGCGATCCAATCGACTCGCGTCAATCATGAAATAATTACGTCCAGCCGAATATTATGATGCTTCGTGGATATTCTACGTCAAAGGTCATTTGATAGGAAACATGATGAACCATTAATTGTGATCGAACAAGCCCGAAATAACGAGTAACAACTTTTTCACATTTCAATTTGCCGAGCGAATTGCTTTATTTCCAAAATTGTTTCTTTTTAGGTGAACGGGGCAACTTGTTACGTCCTTTTTCAAAGTAGGTAAACGTTTGTTTACCAACTTTAAAAAAGGAAAACGTCTTGTTTTAATTGTTTTTTATGTTCGTTACCTCATAGTTCCATCATTTGGATTTTTTTTTTTTATTCCAATAAACAAAGACTATTGTTGATAAATCAATTGGGACTTGATAGCGTGAAAAACATTTAGTAATTTATTTACTTCGACGGTCACGAGAAGACTGAAGTCGAAGTAAATAAATTACTAAATGTTTTTCACGCCATCAAGTCCCGACTGATTTATTAAAAATGTGTTCGAATCGAGAATGTCTAAAAATGTCAATGGCAAAGAATATATTTTCAGATTATCAACTTCATAAGCATTTGATCGGCTCGGTTCAGTATTTGTCAAATGTTCAGTATTGGTATAAATAATATCTTACCTCTGAACTCTGCTAGTTATATACAGATATACACTATTCCGTTTCTAAAATAAATAACATTGTTAAATGCGCGTTGAGACCAACCACAAATCGCCATTGTGTGAAGTAGTTGTCAAATGAAAAGATAAAATAAATATATTTTTTATAATATTTATAAATATCAATATGTAATAATATGCTAGTAATGTATCCAGGAGGCCGAAGTTGATAAGAACTATGTATATCGTATGCAGAGTCCAAATTTGCAAGTTGTATGAGTCCCAAAAGTCCTCTTACACCATCTCGAGTTAAAAAAATGAAATAATATAAAAATATAGCACTTCGAAACAAACCCCATTTCATCAAGTGGCAAGTTTAGCGGAGCTGCAGATATTATCTTGGAGAAGTTAAATGGGAAAACATATTTTTCGCATTTAGCGAAACCGCAATTAAACTCGCGCGAAGTTGGAAACTGGCTCGTTCGTTAGTAATATGTCACCGTGATTGTCACACGGTGACATATTAGTAACGAACGAGCCAGTGCGCGCATTTATCGACATTGTGTGAACACAAACTGATATTTAAATATTACGTATATTCATATACAATCTACCTAATAAGTATTACCTGCTACTTATTAGATATATTGTTATATAAATGTGTCAAACTCACGAGAATTACCAATCAAAAACTGTAGCAGTATATATATATATATATATATATGTATATATATATATATATATATATATATATATATATATATATATATATATATATATATATATATATATATATATATACTGCTACAGTTTTTGATATATATATATATATATATATATATATATATATATATATATGTATTATCCGGCTTTACTCGCGTTTATATTCGAAGTATTTCGACCAAGGTCGCCACCCGCCTTTTACGGCGAGGTGAGCGCGCTGCCACCCGCAGTGGTCGCCGTGAACTGGCTGCGTAAACTCACCTGATAATGTACATCAGACATACATGAAACCTAGGTCGAAATACTTCGAGTATTCACATAAGTAAAGCCGGAAAATGCATATATACATATAATTCTTTAAAGAAGTTATCATTCATAAAGTCACGTCTCGTTTTGCTAAGGATATGCAGAAACAGCTTTCTTTACTATGTGCCTGAAATACCTCTTCAGCTTAACTCTCTCTTCTAAGAGTTTTATGGTTTATTGAATTAACAATAATGTTTGAATTAACAAACCATAAAACTCGTAGAATAAGGGTATGGGTGGGTGGTATGGGTATGGTGCCTTCGCTTGATGCGATATCAACTGTAATGTTGATCTATCAGTCCTATTCATAATTCTAGTCAGTTCATACAATTAAAGGTAGATGGTGCTAAGAACAACAACCCCTCAAATTTTAAAGGAAGGGATAAATTCGGAGCGCTGTTGGAGTGCTACAATAGCTTAGTTGGACAAAGCGACAGGACGGTATTCTGTATGCGTGGGTTCAAGTCCCACTGGTAGTCGATTTTTTTCTTTCAAATAATTTGAACGTTAGTCCTTCTTATTATGTAACATGTACATGTACTTTATCTAAATCTGGAACTTACATACACATAGGCCCAGCACTTTCACTTATTTCACAACACAAGTCACCAACACATTCTCATATATACGCTCACAACCCACACATACAAGTATCCATTGTAAAATGTAATGTAAATAATAAGTACGTACAATATTGAAGAACAATGTAGTCCTTATTTTTTATAATTAAAACTCAAAATCGAATAGTAGTGGATTTTTACATTAGATGTATTTGATCTTAAGACTTATGCTAAGCATACAAGTCTTCTTCCCTGTCTATCTATCTTCATTATCTCATAATTATGTGTACTATGTGACGGCATCAAAATCATTATTTAAATGAAACGAGAAGATATAAATAGTTGGTGTTTTAATTTAGAAACAAACCAGTTCAATAAAAGTATTCTTGACATAAAACATACGCAGAAGCAATTAAGAAGAAAACATCATTAAATATATTCCAGAGCAGATACAAATATAACCACCTTATTGCTTAGGTAACAAAGGCGATAGTCAAATAACTAACATTACAACAGACGCGAGGTAATGTGCGCATCTGTCAGCAGATTGCGGCGAAGGCGCTAATCCCTTCCATAACACTAAGCCGTAAACGGTTCAATTACCTTCGAAACCGTTATGAATATTAACTACAACACATTCTGACTACATTCTGTACTATCACTGAATGCTAAGTACATAACGCCACAACAATAAAGACCAGATTCACGATCCAAAATAAAACAACACAAGAATAATACCAAATCTCTAAAAGGAAAACAGAAAGACTAAAAAAGCATATTCGATGTCTCGAGCGATACTCTCCACAAAAATGAGTCGTTAAATTCCTGAAAGAAGCAGTGTCATATAACACGATGAGGAAAAACAAAAGCATCATATCGATTGTTTGAATTGTGCGAAGTGAAGGCACAAAACGAAACGATAAATAATAACGTACCTTCAGCCCGCACTCGATTCCGTGAAAGAGCGCTTTCTAAGGAAACTTTCGTAAAGTTGATATCACGGAGGTCGTATGTCATCGCACTTACGCCTTCTAGCAACGCTGCTGCCACCCCCGGGTGGCTGGTGCTCTTAAAAATCACGCCTGAGCACTCGACACCAGAAACACATTATGTAACAAATGTATTCTTGTATCAAAGAAATGTTAGATATATGCACAGATGGAAAAGTCAACTCACCTGACTGAGAGTCAAAAACGTATGTATTCGGATACTGAATGATATAAAAGTGTAAAACACTAATACCTAATTACAATAGTACAACTACTACAATAACATTAATTGAGCAATCCACTAGCTATTGGTAGTCTATAGATAACTCAAATGCTCTATCCGGCTACCGGCTGGCAGCGTGCCCAGAATGCTAGCAGCATTGCCACGTTGAATTGAAGTGCTGATTCGTTGAGCCAAATATGTGCCAGCATTTTGGTCACGCGTCGTATAGATCAAACGCTCTGATAAATTTTGGAAAACCCGATGAGCTCCCGGTCCCCACGGGCCCAATGTCTCGACCCAAACTGTTCAAATATGTAACCACTACCTAGGTTATAGCATATTTTCGCCGCTTCAATTGCTCCGCCGAATAAGCCGCGGCGCCAGCCCTAACATGTATCTCGGGAATATGTGACGGCGCCAAAGTGTCAACGCATGTAGCGTCCCACACTAAAGACCGCCCTAACATCCAGGGAATAAGTGTCATGCCGTCAGGTCTTCTACCATCATCACGCATGAGACCATTCGGTTCAAGAATGGCTGCAACATTGGCGCTGGTAAAAGCCCGACGGATGATATCGTTAATGCTAGCGTGGCGGGAAATTCGACCAGCTCTTATGGAACAAGAAAAAAAGTGTTCTTCTGATAAAAGTTGAGGTGTTCGCAGTACTTATAAACTATATCTATTAAAGTTGGTGCGACTTACAGCGTAACTATTACGCGAAAAACTTAATTGCCAAACTTGCTCAAAAGATCATTTCATCGGCTGCCAGTTGCTTTGTTCAGCAAGTTTACATTAAAGAGCGAGACAATTGTGGACTTAAAATAAAAAAATAATTTTCTAAAGCACGGTATATACAAAGCAATAATATCTTGTGTTACCGAATGATTTCTTTCGTATCCTTATTCAGAGCCAGCCCTACTAATGAGTACTGACTTAGGTAGTGGCTATATGATTGTTTAAGATTTTGCAATATTTTAAACTACTTAATATAAAAAATATAGGAAATTAGTAATCACGTATTTTAGGCCGTATCGATCGTGACCACTGAATGTTTGATTAATATGAACAAGTAACTAATTAATTAATGAATCATAATTATAAATTTATTTTTAGTGTAGTAAGTATGTGATAAATTATTGTTGTATTATTTTAGCAATGTTCAAATCAATCTCTGCGATGATTAATGTTATCTGATCGAATTGTGAGCTTTTTTAGCCAATATCAAGACAGTTTGAAACTAATGTCGTTATGTCTTTTATAGTGAGCATAAACTTTCTTGAAGGCGAAAACGGTGACCGGATGTCTGAGACCTGAGAAAAAGCCTAAGCTTAAAATATGTACGCCGATAGTAGGACGTAGTAACTTTTTTTTACTTACTTTTTTTAATTTTTTAGTAACATTTTTAGTACATTGCTAAATATTAGATACCTACTAAAAAAAATTAAATACTAATTAAAATTACTTTCTCACTGCCGCACGAAGGTGATAAATTAAGAACGTATGAAAAAAATGTAACAATACTTTGCAAAATATTGATGAGGGAGTAACGTCTCTACAGCGCGATTAAATCTGGTTAATTAGTTATTAATATTTTCGACCGAGCCTTTTTAGCCCCGAGCTTGACATTCTCGAGCCCACGCGAATATATATTTTTTAATTTTGGTATATATAAACGTAATTTAGCTCGATCGAACGATATACTCTTTGGACATGCATATTCATTATGTAAATTCCTTTTATATTTTTTCCCAACTTTGGCAATGGAAGGTCATTAACCACGCCAGGGGCAAAATAAAAGCAAAGTCAAGATGATTTATTCAATGACGTACTTATCGCGTTCCAAAATAAATAAAGCCATACCGAGAAAAAGCGGCAAGTAACTCGAGATCATTTTTTGAAGTCCAAGTACCGCCTCAATAATGAGATATTGTTAACAAGATTTTTTTCTTTATATCCTCAAACATAGAATTTATTCACTCCGGCCAATATATCGCCAGTGAGGCAAGTAAATATTCTTACACTTATAAATTATGTAATGGGTTGGAAGGAGCGGAGGCTGTATACTCAAAGGTTGGAAGCGACGATAGCCTTGGTGTAGTGAGTGACAGCTGACAATCAGACAGTTGAAAGCAAACCTCATAGTTAATATAATGTTTTGAGTATGGATTTATATACTTCGTAAGTTTTTAAAGATTTCTGACCGTCAAATGAAAAAATCTGTGACAAATGCGGTCAATGAGTTCGTGCAGCTTTATTTGGGTGACAACTAGCAGTCGTACTTTGTTGTCTGTTTTACAATTTTTTCATCACATACGCGTGGCAGAGGTATGTAGCATTGCAGGCATATTTTTCGTCTCAATAATGTGATACATCATAGTATGCTTTATTACATACAACCTGTTTCATTGCCAAAATTGCACCTTTTTATCTTATTTGGGATTTCATTGTCAATACGAACGCAATTTCCTAGTAAGGCACAATTATTAACTGATTAAATGGCAATTATTTTATTCTTCCCTATATAAAAGTAAGGTTGATACTAAAATCTTCGTTTCCTTTGATCGGCTGTATAGTTTGTGTAGTAAATACTTTGATAAATATGTGCCACGGGCCGCCGAAAAGGAAACCCGCATAATTGATGTCGACAAACGGCCATCAACTATGTCTTTGACGTCGTGAGAGGAAGGTTCACTCCATAAATTCTACTGAAATTTCCCACGACGTCATAACAATGTAAAACTTGCCCTAATACTCTTGATATCGAGGGTCCTCTGCATGTTGACAGTATCGTGTACTTGTCTACAGGGATTCTACAGGGATCAATGTGTTAAGCTCTACCCGCGACTGCACTCGAACAGTATGTATATCTCTCAAATATCTCCTTTTTTACTTTGGATTGCTTAGTACATTTTTACTAGTATAATAATTACATATTATGCCGACGGTTATATGAATAAACTGATTTCAACCCTTGTTGAGCTGTAAGCGTACGAAAAATCACAGCTTTACGTATAAAAATACTTATGTAATGTTACATCATTTATGAATTAGAATGGGGGGTAGTTTTATCTAACTATGCTTCATTAAACACAAAGCAAGTATCGGCAGTCCGGGAAGCTGGCTTAATCGCACAGCTGTGTTTTCATTTACCTCTCCAGTTTTATACATATTTGGTAGTTTTCCCTAGACTAAAAAACATATAATAAATGTACAACTTATATATATATATATATATACAACATTTCCACGAAATGTGGACTAATAAGAGCTTGACTAAAATAACAAATCGTTTTGAAAGTATTAACACAAAGGTTTTTAGTTGAATATTAAAAAGCCGTCTATAACTCTACAACGTACATAGTTATATATCCGTATTTGTGACAGATTTTGTCATTTTATAGTTAGCTGGTTGTTAAAAATCTCTCAAACCACATTGTTAAACTACTATAAGTCGCGGTTCGCTCCTTCAACTGTCTGATTGTCAGCTGTCACTCGCTACACTAAGGCTATCATCCCTTACAACCTATTACATTATTTATAACTAGCGGTCCGTCCCGGCTCCGACCGGTTACATAATTGAAGTTTTAGGAAGGAATCCTATTTTTTTGCCTAAAAATAAATATGATCTATCTCAAGGATAAAGTAGAATTGTTATAGTGAAACAATTTTTGGAATCAGTCCAGTAGTTTTTTAATTTATCCGTTACAAACACACATATCTTTTCTCTTTATAATCTTAGTGTAGAAGTGTAGATGTAGATTGTAGAAATATATTATTTACTTGCCTCACTAAGCGATATATTCGCCTGAGTGAATACATTCTATATTTATGATATGAACAAAAAAACCTGTTCGCAACGCCTTTATATTGGGGCGGTAAAAGAATTACTATGTCGATATTTTCCCGAAACGGGTTCTGAAGCTATCGGCGTCGAGACATTTGATATTTGGAAAATAATAAACAACATACTGGCGAATTGCATTAAAGGTAGTTTGTTAGTTTGTTCGTTCCTTTTCTCACCTACCTGCGTTAAACACCCAATTCATTCTTACAAAGAACAAAAACAAGAGCACGTACCTATTTGAATTCAGCACAGGTTCAGCTTTAATTTGTAAGAGTAACCAACGTTTTAATTTAGATGCTCAACCTATTTCTATTCGTTCCTAATGCTGCTCCTCCTGTCTGACATCCCACTACAAAAAAATCTGGCCTTCTTATGGAATAGATTTAATAACGCGTGTCAAATGTTATGTTAACATGTGTGTTGATGTAAAAACATAATAATATATTTTATTTTAACCTGTACCTACTAATATTTAGAGGACAGATTTCATTGTTTCTTTGCATTGAAAAGGCTCCAAAGCTAATAAACCGATTTGAAAAATTCTTTCACTGTTGGGAAGATACACATTCCCTGGTGACAGGCTATATTATATTTTCAAAAAAATTAAGGATCCGTCTAATTTTTATTTTGATATATTTTACCCAAGCCGAGGCGGATCGCTAATGTTATATATTATATACAGGGTCTAGTAGCAGGACAAGAAGAGGAGATCGGTAGAATAACGGATGTTAGTAATGGATTCACAAGCATCTTGCAGTACTGATTTGCAGTTAAGTCGCAAGGATGGCGACAACGCTCGAGCGAAGCTCTTGAACTGACAATCGTAGTGTATGACGTCTACGAAAAGGCAAAGAGACGACCTGATAAGCGGGAGGAAGCTAGATACTGGCCCCTTCCAGCAGGCCCTTGAGGATGCTGATTGGGACGAGTAGAAAATGTAGGAGGACGAGAACGCTGCGGCTGTAACAATGAAGAAATAATATGAGTAAGTAAGATAACTATTTAAAAATGCATAGCTACTTACTAAAATGCTGTTAAATTAAAAGAACGACTATTAACATTAATATCCTACAAACATTATAAGCGTGTAAGTTGTGTAATGTAAAAAATAAAATCATGGATGTTAGTTACTCATTCACGCTTAAACGAATGAACGGATTTGTTAGAAATTTTGATATGTGGATACTTAAAGTCCCGGAATAACCCATAGGCTACTTTTAATCATCATCATCAATCATCACCACGTGGGTAAAACCCCGGGGTGCAGCGAGTTTGTTATAAATTCCAGTTTATCCATGATCATGAAGCCTGCAGGAGAACACGCCGAATCCATACAACAATGTTGATAAAACCAATAATGACATCAATAATATTAGAGAACTACTAAGCATTCGGCTCTACCTGTCGTAGAACACCCTTGAGGTACATTAATGACCGACTGTGGAGAGAAAAATTACGATTTGATTTGAAATTAAGCCAAAACAAACCGTTCAAGCGAAGTTTGTTAAAACAATCGAAACAATTTACATAATATGTTATCTTATAAAGTAGGACGCCGAGTCTACATTGAATTTATGGAAGATAAAGCTCTACATTAAACGGATTGTGTATCATTAATACATGAGTTTGTGTTCATTATTACCACAAAACAGATTTACTAATGTCCTATGTATAATTTTGTTACTATATATATATTAACTGTATTATGTATAGGTACACATAGATATGTGTACCCAGGTACTGACAATGTTACACGCGTAGTAACGTTAGAAACAAAAACCTCAACGATGATAAGGCTTACTTCAAAGTTAATTGTACTGCCTGTGTATAATTGAGGTAGTGAAGAAGGTTTTTTTATGTAATATAATACAGTCCACTTTGGTTTTTGTTAATTATTTAACTTCATGTCAAAAGGGTAAGGCTTTAGCTAATTACAAATTCTGTTGTAGTTCAATTTAGTATCAAACTACTATACCGTGTCACGGTGGGCGGTATAATTTGTTAACGGACAAAGAAACTTGTCCTTGGTGGGCGGAATGTATAAGGAATCAGGATTAAGAATTCTCTCAATTAACAGTAAACTTCTATTGTTATTGTAATGTTTACTCAAATAGCCAATAGATGGCGCTATCTCACTTGATGGTCAATGACGATGTGATCGGAGATTTTATCACGCTAGACCTAAAATGCTTACTGGCTCTCAAGGACTGCTGCCTGAACAGACTTTGTGCTTGGCGACAGTTTTTCAAACTTGAGGGTGGTAGCTAGCCAGGCGGGTATTACCATTACCGTATAACCATTATGCTGGGAATTTGACTCAGCAAGTACCTTGACTTAGCTCACGAGGTAACCGCCATGTGGGATGTTGACTCGACGATCATTGTCCCGATAGTCATTTCGACGAACGGCTTAATAGCGAAGAACCTCGGTCAACATCGAGGCTCTCGCTAGACGGTTGGATTAAGAGTCAGATGCAGAAGGCGGTATTTCTTGAAATGGCGCGTATTGTCCGGAGGTTCCTCACTCTGCAGCCCTAACCACCGGTAGCTTGGGCCCTGCCCCGCTGCTGGCGGAACTCTAGGCTAACTAACTAACTCTTTAGGTTTTTGATTATTTCTAAATTAATTTTTGTTTTTGATTTTTATATACCTACCATACCTACCTTCACTTAGTTAACAAATCAAATAGTAGCAAATTGTACTGTCAAATCCACACTTAGATTTAGCGCCATCTACTTAAATAGTTTAAAACGCTTTGACAACGCCATCTATCATATTTCTCCGACACTAGCAATACCTAAACATTAGATTTAACTTAACATTAACTATCTATCCTATTTTAATATCTAACACACTCCGACAAATAATTCGATCACACCTGTTCGTGCAAACGTTTCACACGCAAATGAAAATTGCCCGAATTTTTCCATTTTTTACACTTTAACATGTAAGAGAGGGTAGGAATGCGAAAATATATCGGTTCGGTGATTCAATAACGTATTACCGACCGACAACGTTGCCTGAAGAGGCATCATTAATATTTTGTACAGAAGTTTCTGTCCCATTCGCATCCGTTAAAGCCAAGCGCATTGTGCGACACAGTGTTATTACTTTGATACGGGTATTGAGTGTTTACTCTTCACATAGCTCTTTATGTTTTCTTTATATAATATACCTTTATTGAATCTCATTTTCTAAAACAGATAAATACGTGTGATACAGGAGTGTTGTGGTGTAAGCGAAGATGTAGGGACTAAGATTGAAAAAAGTATGTTATGATGGTTTGGTTATGTAGAGAGAATGAACGAAAGGAGATTGACTAAGCAAGTATACATGGGTAAAGGAATGGTAGTTTTGAAGAGGAAGGCCAAGGCGGACGTTCCGAAACCTGATTGAGGAAGTTCTAAGAAAGACCCAGGTGAAGTATACTCTAAACCGACATACGGACTCTTATATGAAAAACTCAAATCAAATGTAATTTATACAATATTGTACATTATTCTTTTGTATAATGTACAATATTGTGTGCCGAAAGGCTGAGCACAGCGGACGTTTTTTAGCTGTGATCTGTATTACCTGTGTTTACAATTTGATTTTATTTGAAACGTTTGATGAGCGTGGATGAAGCGAAAGAAATGTCTCGGGATCGTAGCAATTGGTAGGCTGTGGTCTCTTCCTATCCCTACGGGAAAAAGGCGTGAATTTAATATGTATGTATGCAAACACCTTTCATTCGCTCGTCTAATTCTTTTCTAAATGTTATTCAGCCGTCGACTGCCACCTTAATAATAAGCCTCTGTTCTGTTACGAACATTTGATTTCATGGAATTGATGGACATTTAAGATAAAATAATTCCATGAAATTAATTCGCGACAGCAGAGAGCCTAACTTGACCAAATATAGAAGGTACCTAGGTAGATTTGGATTATATTAATACAACAATGTGTTCCAGCCCTATAAAAATACATATTATTATCATATACACAACAGATATGAACCTGATTTGCCCAAACTGAAACTTATATTTAGCTTTGCTCAGTTGGAAAATTGAAGAGGGGTTGGTTGGATACGCAACGAAAATAACCCTTGTCCTTTTATTAGTCGTTCGAGAGGGCGCCATTCCAAATATTCATGATATGTATTTACAAATTGTTTATAAAGAATAAGTCAAGGCAAAGGCTCCCTAAATTTTCTCAATTTTTTATACGAAGATTTGAATAATACTGATATGTTAAATAAATAAATAAAATAAATAAATGTTTGATTATGTGGAAAATACTGTGTACAGTACCTAAAAATGTATGCGAACAACGTAAGTGTATTTGTTTTAATATTAGATTGTTTCACGGTTTGGGTACTCAACCGATCATACACACGTACGCATGTGTACACGTTGTCAGTAATACCGAAAAAGGCAAAGGTAAGGCATAAAAGTGCCCCTTTCATACGAAAAACTATTTGTCCTCAAGGATAGAAGAACTTTATATTGTGTTTCATACAACGTTCTGTAGGGACAACATGTTAATCATAGGCAGCGCTGGTGGAGTCGCGGGGCGCAGCGAGTGTAACAAAACATTGTTTAGTGTGTGGTGAAGAGATGAAAAAATGAAAATGAATAATATATTTTTTACTGCAAAAGATATAAAAGCTATTACTTATATAGAACTTAAATTACATA
Source organism: Apeira syringaria (assembly GCA_934044485.1). Lineage (NCBI taxonomy): Eukaryota > Metazoa > Arthropoda > Insecta > Lepidoptera > Geometridae > Apeira > Apeira syringaria. The sequence goes on along the minus strand of OW203662.1, from coordinate 11,666,619 downwards.
CATAATTATGACACTATTTGACATGCTTCGAAAAATACACAATACACTATATATATATAATATCTTTTGCAGACAATGTTATGGGAAAAAAAATACAAAATTAAATATTATAAGGATCCCTAATTTTTAGCCGACTTCAAAAAAGGAGGAGGTTCTTAAATCGATTCGTTCATATTTTATTATGTTTCTTACCTCAGAACTTTCGACTGGGTGAATCGATTTTGATGTTTTTTTATTATTTGAAAGCTGGTGCTTCCCATGTGGTCCAATCTAAAATTCATCAAAATCGAACAAGTGTTTTTTGAGTTACACTTCAATAACCGAAAAGTGCTACGCATACCTCGACGACATTATAGTTCCGGTTGAAGAACTCGGTTAACATACACAATGACAATTGATGCCGTGAGTAGCAAAGGTCACTGAAAATTGTCAAAAAAAGTATAGACAGTAATTTACACTTAGCAGTAATCTGAGAAATCATTAAGAAACAAGTTCAATTTAATTCCATATAATCCAACTGGTAGAAGTGGTAGAAGACAATAGCAACTGGTCAGGGTCGCGGAGAAGTCTTCGCAGTCAACTTGCAAGTTTCGTCACGTACAGAGGTCGCTACTTCCCCGAGGAATCTAGATGCACCACGTAGCTTTGAAGTCTTTAGATAATACGAGTATTTATAGGTAAAATATATATAGCAAAAAATCTTATCCTTTGTTTACATTAAAATGCTGATACATCTTATGATTCGAATCGATCATTTAAGTTGTCGATTGGCACGTTTCTCGATGGGCGCATTTAGATAATTATTAATGTTCCTAATGATATGTGTAAGCAATAGACGCACTACGGTCGAAGAGATAATGATGATATTTATCTGGATTTTTTTTTACATTTTTATAAAAATCGCTCAATTCACTGTATCGAAATAGGGGCACTAATTATTATTGGTGTATATTTTAAATAAAGGAAATTCACCAAATCTTGCATTTGGGTAGCGGACAGGGAATACGAAGAGTACTGCTAGAGTTCATTGAGGCGTGCCGTGAACTATCATGATAATTATACACTACACTCAACATAATCCAGCCCAAGACGTCACAGTTTTGGGCTGGATTATGTTCACTTGTATCACACATATATTGCAGCTAAACCTCTCAACAAACTAAAGAGAAACCTTGCTTAACACACTTAACATAATATATAATCGGAAGAAACTCGCGATAGTTTTCAGACTCAAATATATAAGTCTTTGAAGCGATGATAGCTCAGCGGTGGGAGCGTCGGCTGTCAAACTGATGGACGCTGGTTAATTTGGTTCGTAACTCCAGATATTAAAGCTATACAAAAATACCTTTTACTTATTATTAGATATTATACATGAGTAATTACGTAGAACTCTGTAAATGGTATATACTCAAGGTTGTTATTTAAATTTAATATCACAAACCATATTGCTTATTTGGTTCCATTATGTATGGAAGGAAGAAGTTGATTCAGCCGTTAACGTTTTCGACGTCAAGTTATACAAGCGTAGCAACTTCCTTATGGCGATAAAAGCATAATTAACTTTATAAATTATAACGAGCCGTCGTTCAATAAAGGGAGAGAGTATTAGCTGCGTAATTGAAAAGAATGAGTGTGTCGATTTACTTTTTTAATATTTTTATAAGGGAGGGTAATCAAGGAATTCACTCTTATTTCTATGTTTCTTTATATTTTTAACAAATTTATTAATATTGCCTTATTTTTTTCTAAAGGAATCTCTCTAGACCGTTTTTTACGTAGCTTGTCACTAAATCAGGTTGTAGAGAAATATGACAGTCATAATAAATAAGGATATTAATATAATAACCGGGCTCTGCGGGGCACAATGCCGCCTCGTTAAACAATTAACAACAACTCGAATATGTTATTACTAGCTTTAGTTCGCGACTTTGTTCACGTGGAATAGTTACTTTGAGAAGTATATTCTTCTTAACATGCTTATTATGCAAATAATACAGCGTAGCGACATCATTTATGCTCCACTCATGTTGGTCGTAGCGTGGTGTTATATAGGCTAAGTCTTCCTCGATAAGTGGACTATCCATCACATTTTTTTTTTACTTCCAACTAGTACATTTTTTATTTTATTTATTACAATCAAGCCCCCACACTAGGATTCCCTCTATCGCGGAAAGCATGGACACACACAATCACAGCACACAAACACCCATGGCCCGAGACAAAAACCCTACACTCATCGCAAAAAATGTACTGTGCCGGGTCACGTTACCGGGATTTGAACTTAGGGTCCCGGAGACACAGAAGTCATATGACAAAAACTCTTTAGCTTTATAATATTATTTTCGATTAAGACTGGAGGCACAATCCAGATGTCTTTTTAAGCTTAAAACCATGTGTGTGTTCCTAACCACGCGTACGAAACGCTGAATTCACGATTCAATACTATTTTAATTTACCCTCGACATCACTTAATAACAATTCAATTAGTTCACTGCTCGCACGCGGAAATGTAAAGGTCAGGTGGTCGTTTTGAGCATAAAACAATATTATTTCAATTAATTACTATTTCACGCCAGCCAAAAATACCGGAGCAGATACTTAGGGGCTCGCGTAATAAAATAATCGAAGTTAATTGCGTGAGAGGGAAAGCGTATATTGGCCAGGCGCGTATTTAACAGGTTTTTGTAGTAAGTAGCAGTAGGTACACAGACTGGCAAGAGCGTCTGCTTGAACCACGTAGTATTCGACAACCTGTCGTCATAGCCATACCGCCAGTGTTTGAAGCCTGGCAGAGGAGAAAGAGGCGGGAAACATTCCGACTTACACAGGTGCTCACCGGGCATGGTTGTTTCGGTGAGTACCTGCACAAGATTGGAAGGGAAGCAACGCCTCTCTGTCACCACTGTGGGAACGGCCCGGACTCCGCACAGCACACGCTTGAGGAAGCTCGGCGTGGAGCTCGGAACGACAGATCCTCATAAATAGAGTTGGCGAGAACCTTTCTCTGCAGAACGTAGTGGCGGGTATGCTCGCAGATGAAAATGTTTGGCAGGCCGTGGTCTCTTTTTGTGAAAGCGTTATGATGCAAAGAGAGGTTGCCGAGCGAGACCGGGAGAGAGCCGATCCTGCTCGAAGGCGACGACGGCAAGGAGCTGGTAACAGTCACCCTCTGCAGTCTGTGCCCCATAAAGGGGGTTGTCTAAGGTCCCCAATATAGAAAGGAACCGATTTGTGAGTGGTTGAAATGGGGATTTCGACCACTCTTCCAACAGGTCTGAGACGGACGGTGGCGTAAGTGGCATACATCACCGTATTCATAGCGAAGTTCTGATGTGTTATTTCAGCTTCCAGGAATTGAAACAAGCGCGAATAGGGCACCGGTGCGTTCCGTGAGAGATCCCGGAGCCCTCAGAAATAGCACTGAGGCAGGCCACCGAGGGGTTTTAGTGAGTGGAAATCATCACATAACCCGGCTACATCCCCATTGTAGTCGGGGATCTTTTGAAGATTTTCACCTCGAAAAAAAAGAGGTACACTGAACACAGTTACAGTACTCACGGTGAAAGAAGGGGAGTAAAGTTTTAGCTTTATAATTATGTTTTGGTTTTGATGAAATAACAAGGAGACTATTTTTAAAGTATTTATATACATTTCAAAAAAATATCCAATCCGTTCATTTATGACAGAGTTGAGGTAACAAACATTTATTAAAATAAAACCAATATGAGACTTTCCTTCTTTTACTAATAAATAATATCTTATGCAGTTTCTTTAACAGTATAAATTTCGTCAGATATTAATGTTTGTTGAACTCCAAACATTTTTAAAAATTTTAAAGGTAGTATTTCAGAAACGCCAATGATGTAAAATTAGATATTTTAAAAGTAACTTTTATTTAAGATCCACACTTTTAAGTCAGGTACTGAGGCGTAATATAACAGCAGAACAATGTTTGAAAGGCAATTAACTATTTATGACGGAGGTCATGACATATTCACTGTTCATCGAGAGAATAGTACAATATTTCCCCGCAATTAAACTGCATCGGTTGGAAACAGATAGCGGCACAAAGTGTCAGGTGCGAGTGACGCCACTCGCATCACGCTACAAATCATGCTGATGACGCAATCGTCCGAGAATACGTCATAATATACCTATGTACAAATATATTCATACTAAAACAAGTTTTACTATTTAGAATATTAGATACAACTCTACAGTTGATCATGTCATCAGAAATACATTTATTGACTGTTCTAGAACAATTTATATTGTTTTAATGAAGTAATAAAGATATTGTTTTCGTAGCTAGTTAAATTACAGGATCGTCGAATTTGCCTTTTCAATGAAACGTAGTGATAATAAAATAGTTTGTCCATTCAACCCTTTAGATTTTCGCTTCATGGAAACCCAATAAGTAGAACGCAAATAATTCAAATCGGCGCATATCTATTTTTTTGTTCATGACTTTATTCGGATTGAATGACTACGTAAGGCCTTTAAAATAATAAAAGTAAAATAATAATCTTAGTATAAATAACCTTAGCATTTAAAATAAAAATTACTCACCGTTGATTGCTTGATGCAACATCAAACTTGAAGCTTATTTTATTTGGCACTCGCTACATGCACCTGCGGATCCCAAATTAATAAAAAAATGTGATTGTTCGGAAAATGGAATATGTTCGGAGCGCGACATATGAGGAATAAGATTTATATATTCACCTACGTTGTTATTTGCAAACTAGGCCGTACGCGGAGATCGATTTTGTAAAATTGTACACTGGATTTCTCTCAAGTACAAAAAAATTCAATTTCCCAGTTTTTGCAAATGCAAAGTTTTGAAAATTTAAATTTCTTAGGTAATGTTCTTGTGCGGCTTATTAAGTTTAGTAAGTTTTTATCAACGTTTATCTTACACCGTTATCTATTGTGTGCGCTCTGTAACAAATATTTACCTACAGTAGCTAACTGACGTAGATAAAGGTGGTCGGTACCATAAAGATAGTTACGCTGTATGGGTTGCTCTGAATTGTAAGGATTCTTGTATTACTTTTTTAATATTCCGCCAGCATCGCGGAGCTTGGAAAGTAAAGAGAGTGTAGTTGGCTCAAGGGTTGGAACAGCGGCGGATGCATGAAGCAGAAGTCTGAAAGCGATATTTCCTCCAAATAGAAGTAACAATACATTCAGTAAAATTACTCACTTATATAACTAATATTTACCTAACTAGTTAAAAAAGTCATGCTTATGAACAACAATAAAAATATTAAAAGAAGTGTAATTTCCGCTTATTTCTATTATTTTCTGTGAACAAAACGAACCGCGTTAATAAACAAAGATTACGACGCACCCTCGCTGAACATTGGCGACGCCTTCCTTGTGTCTTCGTTATGCAAATGTACGCCTATTTAGCGACATTAGCGTCGACGACTTGACAGCGTCACTAACCTCCCCGCCTTTACCCCGGCCCTCGACCCCGCGCCGCCCCTGCGTCGAGCTGCGCCTGATTTAAAACCTCAAATAATCTCATAATATACTTTTTGGTTGATTCCGCGTGCTGCCTCAGAGCGGTGCTCTCGTTATGTGTCAAATTATCTGTGCCTCGTATCGCATAAATAATCGAAAGCAGCTTTTCAACAAGAACCTTCGCACATACATTATATGTACATAGATTTATTTAGAGAATAATAGCGACAAATTTATTTTCTTATTGATATTTGGTGAATAAAACTAAGTTTATTAGCAAAATAAGAGATTTCCTTCGTCATTTCTAAGTTTCTCTCGCTTCTGACTAGCTTGGGTGTCAATCAAGTTTTATCATTTTAGCAATAACAAGTCCACAAATGGACATAGTCTTTCCTAGAAAATAGTTATAACAGACGGTTACAAAAACATCTAGAACTATGTAATATATTATATCTATATCTTATATATTGTATATATATTGAAATTAAAAATAAAACATGTAGGTAACTAATTTAAATTTGAGTTTGAAGACCATTACGAATTTCGTTTAATCATCAGGACTGACGTGACATTTTCTGGAAAATTAATAATTTCAAACTGATTTGACCGTTTATAAATAACTGCAAGTGGGTTCGAAACTGGTCGGAGAGTAACTTTCCAATGAATATTGCCTAATGCGGCTATTAGATAATTATAATTTATGTTATCGTTTTGGATTACAATATTTCTGCAGATATTTCATATTCTAGAAAAAATAACACTTCTAATAATATCATAATAATTCGATGGTGTAAGTATTTTACATTTGGTCAAACACAATTATGAATTACAAACTAATGTGTTAAGTACAGATATTATATTCTCGTGTTGCACATTAAGCGATATATATAAATTTTACAGCTGTATTATATTTTGAGCCACGAACACCAACACAAAACATAAAATATTACCTAAATGTGCTCCCATATGAATCGCCGATTAATTTAAAATCAAATCTGAGCGGTGTGAGTACATAAAAGAGGTTCAAACACAGCAAAAAAACCTGCGACAGATACCTTCACCTCTTCACCCCCGTATCGTAACAAGCATAACGTTTTACATTAAACCAGGCTTATGTAAACGTGACATGTATACCATTAGTAACATATTTAGGACTCGTAGCGCCCCGCGGTTTCACCCGCGTGGATTACGGTTTTCCCACTACCTCAATTATCCCACGGGAACTATACTTTTCCGGGATAAAAGTAGCCTATGTAGTAATCCAGGGTTTAAACTATCTCCATACCACATTTCATCGAACTCGGAGTAGCGGTTTGAGCGTATAGAAGTAACAAACATACACACAAAGTTTTGCATTTATAATATTAGTAGGATTATATTTATCGCTATCTATCTGGAAGGACAAAATCACAGCTTCTCCCTATATCCTACCAATGGAAGTTGACTCGGCTAACCCATGATTGGTTGCGGTTTGAGAATATTGTCTAGCAACACCTGCTGTCAAAACTATTCAAAGGACATCTTGATGAAATATCATATAACATATCTCTGGTATAAGCTGCTAATGCATTTTACACACGTTCGTAATAAAAAGTAAGCTATTTATATATGGATAAAGAAAGTGTCAAAATGTAAGTACACTAATTAGTCACAAAAACAGCAATGTTTTCATGAATAATTGATGTAACTCAACGTCCGGCGCCGAGCGCGCGTTTCATTTCCCACATTTATTTATTACCGGAAGGAGAATAAAATTTACGCAGTTTGTTGCGAACAAATATTTATCATCGGTCAATGAAAGCCATTACTATAGGTTGAGGTTAGTACTATTATATTCACTATTCCTCGTAATTAGAAGACGCATTGTACCTATCGGGAAACACAGACGCGGGAAATGAGTTGCATTCCTTCTAATTGTTTGGCAGTACACTGTGGAAGCAAAGCGTGTTAAACGAATCGGTGGTATATCTACCAGATAGTGTCGTTGCATTGGTGTAGGTCTGGTCAATCTTTGATAGAATGGGGAAGGTGGAATTAAATTATATGATGGAATCACATTCTAAGAATAGTATCAGGCATGCAACTTTACGCTGGTGTTCAAGACTCTGAAGCCCTTCATTTGCCAGAGAGTCGCTGCCAATAATATTTTTGGCTGCTTCTCGATTTAAGCTTCCAGTTTGTATTTGGCTGTCCCATAGTAAAGGAGAGATGAGCACTTCAAACATGACCGGACTTGTGCTTGACTTGACACGACGTGACTTGACGTGACTTGTGATTTTGTAGCGTGAACTACTGTCTCACCTTAAAGAGAATATCCAACTTTTGTCAGCTAATCGCTTAGTTTTTAAGTTTAACGTGTCCGTTAATGTGACGTCAAAAAGCTGCAGATTGACGGTAACGATAACGATTACTTTCTCATGGCAACTGGCGGCAGATGCCATGAGACTGATGATGACTGGCTAGTTGGCGCAGTTGGTAGCACTCTGCCTTCTGAGCCGCTGGTCCCGGGTTCGATTCCCGGACAGGTCAAGCATTTGTGTGTATGAACATGTCTGTTTGACCTGTGTCTGGGTGTGTATATGTATATCAGTCATCAGGTTACCATCGTACAGGCTCTGCCTAGTTTGGGACCTGAAGACCTTGTGTGAATGTTAATAAAAAAAAATATAAAAAAAAACAGATAAATGATAGATAAACTCAGCGGTACTGTGAGAAAGTTAATTTTCATCTTAAGCATTTACGTGATGTGGCAGATAGTAGCGTTAAACTTGATTACATTGGAATCACCACAGTCGGAGACTGCCAGAACGAAGGTTTGGTCAACCGTAGCCTCTCTGAGGCAATGGTTAACGTATCACAGGTATCGAATATTAGCACTTCGTGAATGGGCAGAAAGAGAAGAGTTGCATACTGTCAGAAACCCCGGATATGATATTCCTGTGCCTGCGTGTTCTTGCCTGTGTGAAATTCAGATGTAGAACTCAATTAATTCTCTTTTTACAATTAATCTTGTAAGTATTTGGCCATTAAGAGAAGTAAGTTCATTAACTACACTTGGACAACTCCTTTTGAATCTTAACGCCGCGTGTCTACTTGCAAGATACTCATATAATACTGTTAAACAATTGTTTTATACAAAACACCCGCTTACGAGCATCATCGAAAGTGAAGTTTATTTTAGGTTTTTTTATACATGGAGATCGAATAAGTAACGCCTTAACTTCCATTACAACCCGGACAGCTTTGAACCCAACGCCGCTTATTAATAACATTGAAGTATTTTTATAGTTTATGTAGAAGTTTCACATCTTTTAAATCGGGGAACGACAGATAACACTCTTGAATTTGAATTGAAATTTGCATAAGATAAACTAGAAAGTATGTATTAATGATATCCCACATTGTGTTACGATTAATTTTGGCGCTAATCTCTATTCAGTCGGTCGCGATCAAACCAATGCATCTTTTTTCTTGTGTACCTGTTTATAGTTATATACTCGGGAACAAGTGGTAATGTTTATTTTCTATCCCGCTTTGTTTGAAATTAGCAAATCATGTATGCTTACTCTGAAAGTTATATAATACTAGTAGCGCCCCACGTTTTCACCCGCGTGGATTACGGTTTTCCCGCTACATCAATTATTCCATGACAATCATCCATTTTTCCGGATGTGCTATTCCAGACTATAATCTATCTCTGTGCCAAATTTAATCCAGATCCGTTCAGCCGTTCTGGCGTGACTGAGTAACAATCCATCCATCCAAACTTTGACATTTATAATATTAGTAGGATGGTATATTCAAAATTAAATCAAATCGACCTTCGATCTTGCCGTGGTAGTACCGGCCTAGAATAGTACTCCCCCATCTCTTCCCGCGGGTGCCGTAAGAGTCGGCTAAGGGACTAAGTACCAGAAGGTGGGCAGCAGCGCCATCTGAGGATTGGAAATCATACTGCGCTCGCCAACCCGCCTGCCAAGCGTGGCGAGTATTGGCAAATCCCCCTTATATGGGGGAGGCATATGTCCAGCAGTGGACGCACATGGCTGAGAGAAGAGAAGAAGACCTTCGATCGAATATGATTGGCGTTTAGTGCGATATAAATTTGGTTTTGTGCCTAATTTGAATGTATTTATGAACTTCCATCACAGTGTAGTAGTAATTCGGCTATACGGTTTCCAAGTGGAGCCTAAGTAAGCCGTTTAATTAATGGTCCACCTCAAAACAAAACTTCACTACATTTGGAATAAAAAGTTTTGTTCAAATTTAAAAAAAAGGGAAGTGTTTCGCCGCTCTCCCCGCCCGCCGGCCGCCCGGGCGGTTCTACCTGTGACGACACAAAGTGTACGGGATTTTTATCAGACGGGAAAAATGCTCACTTATTGAAGTCAATCTTCAAGAAAATAGCGGAAAGGCGTTTTTTTTTGTTTTGTTTGAGTATCGGTAAAATGTAGTAAGTTAAGTAACACATTTATGGTTAATTTTAAATACTATGTTATGTCGATCACGGGTATGCTATGACATAATAGGAATGTCAGCAAACGAGCAGTCAGCAGTCCAGTACTTCCCCGATGTGCCAACGGAAGAGGGAGTTCCTTGTACTTCTGTCCAGTCAATGTAGCGAATGGCTAACGTCATCAATTAAAAGAAGGAAGATTCTAATGTTATACATTCGTATTCGTCAACCAACTGTCTCGGCTGTCCCAGTCAAGTTAATTGGCTCACTCATATGTATAAAGGCGCCTTTCATCACGTATTCATTGACAAAGCAAACGACGCAGTCATTAATAAAACAAGCGGTTAAGTATTTGGCTTTGAAATTGGATCATATTACAAAGACATATTATAGAGATACGAAAATGTTCAACAAATGTATATGTGTTACCAAGATAAAGCCAAGTTTGGTAACCGTATATTCGCGAACTTGTGAAATTATTAATGACGTAAATCGCATTCGTTACCATGGTAACTATAAGGTAATATCGTTCTAAGAACCTTTTTTGTTTAGCAAACGATGGATTCCGTTTCAAACTTGGCCTCAGAAGCCTAAAGTAAACTGAGAAAACATTCAATACTCAAGTTAAATGACGTTTCCAAGTCAAACGGTATTGAGTTTAACGAAGTTATCGTCGAAAATAAACGTGACTTAGTATAATATAAAAAGTCCGATGGTTATTGTAGAAAAATTTACTAGGAACTTAATAAAATGTAATACGAGTGTTTGAATATTTGAAGGAAATATTCGGCTACTAAAGGGATTTGAACCCATGACTACAGAATACCATCCGGTCGCTTTGCCATCTAAGCTATAGTAGAACTCTACTAGCCGTCCGAATTTATTACTTCCATATTTACATCTGAGGGGATATTTTTTTCCTTAGTGATTATTGCATCGGTTGGTTCATATTAATCCGAGCCCCAAAAAACAGGCTTTCGCCTAGTTTGGGTCTCAACGCTTATAATGTCTTGCAATACTGTACTCTTTGGGAAATAAAAGTTTATTATTATTGTTTATTATTACATTATGACTAATATTATAAGAGAAAAAGCTGCACCCGAACATGGTGCCCTGTTGCTTCTTTTCGGCGAGCATTCCTGGATTTCCGTTCTTCTGCACAGCTTCTTATTGTCGTCTACTGTTGTCGGACTAGATTTTTTGACAAGCATTCAGTAAAATCTTTGCTCACGCGGTTGTTAAATATGTGCGGCGCAGCCTCACAAATTAATGCGGTGCATGCGGGCGGCCAGTCCGATAAACATTTGAGACTATCTAGTCGCTACCGACAATTGCAATGCAGTGAAAATATTAATAATAGATATAAAATGAGGGTAGATTGAAGGCGGTTGGCATCATAAGATTGTATTCTCATAAGCGTCTGGATATAAACATGCACATGTCTAAAATCAATTCTTGTTTCGATAAATTGGTTGAGCTGTATCAAAAATGTGAGGCGATAATAGCCGAAACTGTAACTGTGTGCTAATATTTGCGGGCAGCTAACATACAACTAGTGGTTTGTTTACAAATAGGTGCCTATGTGTTAGCACAATCTGCGGATTACATTGTCTGACGTACGAGCTTGCATTGCGCGCAATTCGAGCTTAATCGAGTTAGAGTGGACAATGTGTGCGGCGTGCGCTGGATACTGTACTATGCTCTGATTACATTATTGACTCGCTTAATCTATTGATTTAGTTAGTGAAGGTTATGTTTAAACTTATAATAATTGTTTATTTTACAACAATATAAGTATGCATAAAACAATACACGCTCAAAATATTAAAGAGGATTTAAACTACCTGCATAATCAGATACAAATTTATATTATAGTCAACAAGAAACTTTTTACCAAAAAAATGGAACCGACTTCAATACTCAAAAGTATGAAATAACTTGTCGAAGTCGGTACCAACTATTATCAAATTTTTGTGCGCAAAACACGGGAAGCACCAGCTTCCAATAAAATAAAAATCTCAGAAATCTGAGTGAGAGAGTAGAGTAGAGTCTTCCCGTGACCACGACCAATGCAACTTAATCGAAACGTCGAGGTAAATAAATTTCTAAATGTTTTTCTCGAGATCGAGCCCCATTTATTTATAAACAATGTGTTGAAATCGCGAATTTCTAAAAATTACAAATATATCGGTAATTTTGTATAAAAGCCCCTCACCGTGTGAGGTTCAGTCAGTGCCCACGAGAGGGCACTGTGTAGAGCGCACGCCGCGGTACTCCACTCAATGCCTACATTATTCAAACAAGCTTCGCGCCGCGCTCCCACAGCGACCAGCGAGGCCAATGTCATTTGCATTCTAGAGAAAATATGTACATTAATTATTCCCTTTAGAGTATACATTATGTGGTAATATGTGTAAATACAGTACATTTTTATTAAAAGTATAAACTTGAAAAAGCCGGAGATTAAATATGCGTGGCATTTTGTTCTAGAAGACGCATAGTTATAATAATAAAAGTTGGAATCTCAGTGAAAAAAAACAACGGGTTGCATTCCGGGAGTGCCGGCAGATATGAAAACTTGAACATTAACGTTGTGCATTTTTGAATGTTTTGGAATGGTTAAGGAATAATTTCACACGAATTGCTTTATTTATCAGTACAAAAGTACTATCATATGTGTGGTAAAATACAATATTCATTTATTACGCTTTCGTACACCTACCATGACAATTTATAGTACATTATGTCTACTCTCCTTCCGTCTTACGAATTCGATGACGTCACGCACCTGACGTTGTCTAACGTAGACGCGAGTTTACATTTTTTCTCCATACAAAAGTGCACAATGCTGCTTAAGAAGTATTCACTTCAAAAATGTAGAAGGTAAAACACCTAGAAAAATTGATCTATCTACCTCACCGGTGGATGTACACTTGCCAATCTGGTCTTCACACGAGAAACTTTTGATCCTATAAGAGCATTATATACACAGAGAGTATACAGAACGATAGTTATGTGCAGCTTACTACACTGGAACCTTTTCGACACGTGTTCGTCTGCACGAGGCATGCTCAGGAGATGTTGACTTGGCGAACGTCGGGACTGCGTCTCTCGTCCCGATGTTCGACGAGTCCAACATGTAATTTACGTGGGACCTAAGAGGGGTTCACACTGCATGCTAGCCTGAAACAATTTTATCTCACAGAATCAACACTAAATATTATAGTGTATTTAATATCATTTTGATAAGGATTTAACAACGCAAAGTATTACCTAATTCTATAAACTTGCTTTTAAGTAATTATACATGGTACAGTTAAACAGTGCATCATAGTTTTCACACAAATAATTACAGAATTTAGATGTTATGATCCGTGAAAACAACGCCATTTCTGGGAAACTTTCTAGAAATAATATCGCTAAAACTAAGTATAACATTATGTAAGTGATTAATAAGAAGATTCAGATTTTTGACACGCTTTCCTTCGTTGAAGTTGCCATATTCATGTTCAATGTTAAATATAATGCAAACATATTTTATATTATAATATAATAAATGGCCGATGAGTTTATTGCTGTTTATTTTTGGTATTGGCTTCATTTATTATAAAAAATCGGAATTTCTTTATAGAAATTCAAACGATTCTATTCCGTTCATACGTACATTGGTGATATGACTATGTCAACAATTTACCCAAATTTAAGACAATATCGGGGAGAAAGCCAACACCTCAAACAACAACCTAAAGTAAGGTTTGAGTCAGCGACTGTCAGATTAACGGATGATTTCAGTGATACGATGCCAACTCTGCTTCAAAATTATTAAAGCAAAAGCACCCTCAGCAATCAGAAAACATCAAGAATAACAATTATGGCAGAACATTCAAAACGACATAATAATAAAATATAACTCACCTAAAGTAATAATAATAACAAAACAAAACAACAAAATGTTTAGTAATTGGTTTACTTGGAAACTTATATAAATTATGCCGAAACGCTCCGTAGCAATTCATCGTAGATAACTCTACGGCGTAGGCGTGCTCTACGCTACGATCTACGCGACAAGACTAAAGCCCGGTTTCCACTGCGAAAGGGTAATGAGCGGAAAATGGTTAGACGGAACGGACTCCTTTTTAATGAAATAGGTTTACATTTCTACCAACAAAGAGTTTAGTCTGTTGAATTCCACTGCAAAAGAAAGTGAGCCAGAGGAATAAGCGGAGCGAGTTGAACGGAAAATGAGAAATAGAAAATGAACTGTTAATGTCCACAGTGAGCGATTTCAGTTGATTTTGAACTGGTTAGTTGCGATCGTGTTTTTTGCGACTTTACTATGTTGTCGAGTAACACGGAATAAAGTGATGGCAGTGATTATGTTGCAGAAAGAAAAAAATGTATCTAAAAAACAACGAGCGATTCCGTTTCAAATATTCCGGTAAGAACTTGCCGCATTAGACTCGTGCTCGTTCGATCCGCCCCACTATCCCCCTTCTCTGTGTAAACGCTACTATGTAATTTGTCATAGCGAGTTGAACGGACTCCGTAATGATTTCGCTCCGCTCCCTAGGTTCATTTCAACTCTTTCCGCTCGCTCAATTTAGCAACAACGGCACTTAATGAACTTTTAGACAGCACGTCTACATGTAGAAATTTAACTACAGTATAGAGTCAAACCGATAAAATACTGCAATCACTATAGAGGTACCTGTAACAAAGGTACAAGAGACTTAAAAGAGACTTAGAGAGAAGCCAGGAGGCGCACGTATGTGTGGAAAGTACCAATATTATAAATATACATATATATATATACGTGTATACGTAAATAACGGATAATTCAAAAGCTTGTTAAACAAAAAAATTAATGTGTTCATTATTTTGAACCAACTTCAAAAAAAGGAGGGGGTTTTCAATTCGCCTGTATACATTTTTTTATGTTTGTTACCTCAGAACTTTCGACTGGGTTAACCGATTTTGTTAATTCATTCTTTCATTTGAAAGCTGGTGCTTCCCGTGTGGTCCTATTTCAGTTTCATCAAAATCGATCAAGCTGTTTTTGAGTTACACTCCAATAACTGTAAAGTGTTACGTTTTTAGCAAAGGTACTGAAAAGAGTGATAAAAAAATTGCGAATAATGGAACCGACATCAACACTCCAAAGTGTGAAATAACTTGTGGGTCCTACTTGCTACTTCTTCGCGCGGATTCCAACGTACAGGGTATGAACTGCATATACATATATAATCTTATACGTTGTCATTTTTAGTGATGTTTTTTGAACAACTCCCATACTCGTCAGTCACAGCTCTGCCATCATCGAACGGGCAACGGGTAAAAATTACAGACTGCAGAGCCATCTACCGAGCTGATTTGTGAACCTGAAGCATCCAGGGCGCCACATATATATATATATATATATATATATATATATAAATATAAATTATATATTTATATATATATATATATATATAAATATATAATTTATATTTATATATATATATATATATATATATATAAATATAAATTATATATTTATATATATATATATATATATATAAATATAAATATAAATATAAATATATATATATATATAAAGATATAATTATATTAGCTACATTCCATGCCACTTGTAAATAATAAATAAATTATAAATACCCCTTCCATACTTCACACATAACGAGAAAAATTTGGCCCAACTGAGTCAATCACCACATTGAGGATATATTTTTCACTAAAACTATTATTGTGGTTGGTATGAGCGTTCAATGAATTCAATAAATTTGTTTGCTTGCAAACGGACTGTAGTGTGCTTACAGTTTATGTTGATGTATGTTGATGAGTGCTGAGGACAGAGTGTAGGAAACAAACCCAACGATAATCGTTCAAACACTGATTTATTGTAAAATAATTCTTATTTTATATACATGTAAAACTGCTGCATAATCAAATGCACGGAATGCCTAGATGAGCGTTAGGTACTTTAGATTGACCTAAATTAGCAAGTCATTGACACCGCTTACTGTGCGGTAACTCGTACACGGGCTAATAAATTCTTTATATATTGGTCTTATCTTTCAATTTCATTGGGCCGCGTATCCTTGCTACCCCTCGCAATCCCCTGTGGCATACGAGGAAAATACTTCACTTCAAAGATATGCCACGAAACCAAAAAGTAATGTTCAATTTATTTCAATGTGAACTTGTACAAAAAATGAGAGGACGTAAAAAAATTCAAATAGGCCGTTTGTAAAGGTATTAAAATTAATTTACAGACGAACATAAATGAGGCAATTTTATTTTGAGAATAATTAAGACTGATCCATACTGTTTTTATCAATTTATCATAATTATTATTTGTTGTAACCCATACACCTCAGATACTCGTAGCTCTCGTATGTTATATTCAATTTACAAACAGATCCGAGAACAATTATTAAAAGAACCGTTGTCCAATTCATCTCTGATTTCATTCTTGTGCTAGAACAGTTCTAACCTGGGCCTTGAAAAATTTCACTTACAATCGAAAGGAATCGCTCCACAGCATTATGTTGTCGATGACTATTTTCGTCAACCTAGAAAGCCTGTAATAAGCCATTTAAAGCAACTTGGGAATATATCAATCTGCCTATACGTGTAGGCAGTGGGAAGACGTAAGATTTGAAGAAGTAGAATTAATCAGAGAAAAGAGAACGCCATTCTGGTACTATTTGGTCTCAAAAACCTTGAATATGAAAGATAGTGTGTAAACAATATACGAGTTTTACGTATAACCATCCTAGGGTGGAGTTCACTAAAATTTAAACGTAAAATTATCCCTGTAACCGTCGGACAAACAGTTTAAATGTATAGTAAAAACTGTTTAAACTCCACCCTAAAAGTATCGATCGAAATTCATTCAATTATAAGTTTTAAAAACGATTACCCATCTCCACAGAGAATAACAATGTTGTCCATATCAGGAATGGTCCGTTGTTTGCGGAACATAAAATGAGCACAAAAAATAAATCTACATACGATTTGTGTTTGTACTAAAAAAAAACAAAATACATGCACATGAGCTGAATAGCTGGATTTTCTAAAAACTATCCGATACGCACGTCATTATGTTAATAAATAAACAATATTATCAAGTTATCAATATAATATTATCATTATCGTGGTGGTACCGGTCTAGAATAGTACTCCCCCATTTCTTCCCGTGGGTGCCGTAAGAGTCGGCTAAGGGATCATGTACCAGAAGGTGGGCAGCAGTGCCTTCTGAGGATAGGAAATCATACTGCGCTCGCCAACCCGCCTGCCAAGCGTGGCGAGTATTGGCAAATCCCCCTACGTGGGGAGGCATATGTCCAGCAGTGGACGACCTATTGCTGTTATGAATGAATGAATTATCAAGTAATCTGAAACAAATTATACAAAGGTCGATCGTTTATTTATATATTATATAAAGTGCAAACACTTGCACTTACAGTCAAACCTAAACATGCAAGGTATCTTATTTACATTTTATTTTATTTTTGGTCTAGTTTTATCCACAAAACCGCAGTTACAGGTCTAACAATAGACTTCAGATAAGTGCTGGCTATAACCAAAAAATATGTCTCGGAGTGGAAAAAAATACGCCAGAATACTCCTTGACTATCACATTTGGCAGTGTTAGCGCTAATAGGTTGGTGGTACAGTGGGGTGTGAATGGATGAATGAATGAATGAATGAATGAATGATAGTTTATTTGTCAGAAGCATGGGTACATTACAGGACTTATAATTACAGTGAGCCTCGATAGGTGACTTATTCTCGACAACCGTGAAGCACTTGAAGATCCATTGTGTTATACAGCAACAAAGCTGTAAGCTTCGAGAGCTACATATGTAAGTTATAATTCCCATTAATAACCAATTGGAGAAATTAATTGGCGTAGAGGCTGTAACCGAGGGAACAGTAGCGGGACGTGTGGGCTGTCTTCAATCGTCTCTCACGTGTTTGCCTACCTCCCTACCACTAGGGTTAATTAAATCAGAATGTCAATCAACCATGCGGTGGGCTTAATGGAATAATGATACTTCGCTCTTGATATTTCAGTAATGTAGAACAATTCACCATTTCAAATTCGCGACTCATAATATCTCAGATATTATGACTCAAGGCAGATGAGTCAGGGTGAGCAGTATGAATTCGAAGTTGAAGCTTGACGCAAAATATTAATTCATTATCGTTTTATATTAATTTGCCATAGATGTAGAAAGGCCTTCACAGCACAATAGTTTGTGCTGACGTTGTTTGTGATCATTTTTAAGCACATAAAATACTACGAAAACATGGTGCACATTATAATCGGAGCTGCTGTACGTTACGAAATTTAACAACCTCTAACTTATTTTATCGCTTGAATTTAAAATTATTCAGAAACGTTTTAGACTCGGAGATACCAGATGACATACTGAATAAACTTTGATGACATTTGACTTTCAGATGTTTTAACAAACGATTATACTAAAATGTTTTAGTATTTTGTTGGGTTTGGAATTTAATTCAATAGTCACTATATTATGAATTAGTAACCAGGTAATATTCATGATCATCAATCTTCTCTGTGGCTATTAAGTTAGATAACTATCAAACATTTAATTAAAAGCACTTTGGTAAGAATTACTAGTTACTTGTTGCAATAAACTTGTTATTTATTATCCAGTTATAATGCAAATGCTGTTAATATGCTACACCTTGAGTGCAGTATGGCGCCTCCACGATAATACACTTCACCGAGATTCCTTGCCACTCCTGAGGTGCTCAGCATTCTGTGCAGCTGGGAATGGTTATTTATTACCAAGAGTTTGCCAACTTCTGGCGCTAAATAATCTCTTTTCAAATTTACACATATCGCTGGCTTAATATTCAAACTTCGTATCTCCATTTGGTGTAATTTTACAGGACAAGAAAAAACATTTATTTTCTAAATAACTAACAACCAAAACAGAGCAGAATAACTAACAGCCTTATTTACTTTTAAATAACAAAAAACTAAACACATTTAGGAGATTCAAGTGATTCTATCGTGTTCGTTACGGCATTTTACACTAGATGGCATTAAAAACAATCATCCAAAAAAGATCTTTACGATCGGTCATCAGTTCTACTAGACTGCTCTCACTGCTATTTCAACTTACTACTTACTTATTTCCGCTACTTTATATCTCCAAGTTATAGATCATTGCAGTAACCAGAGCCTCACTGAATTAGAAAAAAATGGAGAGGGATTTAACAAATTGTATATAATGTTTGTTTGATTAAAATGTGAGTAAGGCATATTTCGCTCCATTATACAACACAATAAAGCAATCAGCTTGTGCTATACAGCACTAAGTGCCACATACATTGTTCATGCTAACTTGATTTATCTAGTGATGTCGCGCTTTGTATGCGATAATAACATAATAAGATATATGCCGTGTCGTGGAAACCCGCGACTTTACAGGGCTGTGTCAGTCGTACATTTTAACAAGATCAAGAGCGGGTAGTTTGAGAAATTACGCGCTCTCACTGATAATGTTACCCGCATTACTCCAGTCTTTTCGAGACCGTGATCAATTCCTATAGGTCGAAAGGTTGAGGTAAATAAATGAGTAAATGTTATTAACACGATTAAATCCCGATCGATTAATAACAAAGTGATCGTATCGCGAAAGTCTAAAAAGCATAATATCATTTTTAGATTATATCTATATTTTGTTATTTAAAGCTGTATGGCTTTATGATGACAATATGAGAAACTAGTAGCGCCCCGCGGTTTCGAAATAAAACAAATAAAATAAATACATACACCTTTATACTTTACACCTTTTTTTCCTTAATGCTGACGCAATTTTAAACAATATATGTTATAAACTATCTGAAACGTTTTTTTTCTGTTTTATGTTTGACTGTTGATTAAATTTCATATAAGAATATAACAGTTGACATTTTTTGTCGTATTCATGCACAGATGAATCCACCGGACACAGCTAGTTATTTTTTATCTAATTCCTATCCCGCATTCTCATCTGCGGTCTATATTGAGGATTAGTGTTCAATCAATTTGTGTGTAGTTGAGCAAACTAATAAAATCCTTATTCGATTTGTACCCTCAAGTATGCCTTTCCTTTTCCAGCCCGAAGTTGCCGGAATTGGATTTCTCGTTGAAAGGGCAAACGCGCGTGTCTGGCTCCCGTGCGACTCCATATCTTCCTGTTTCGAGGTTTAGCTATCTCACGCATTATATAATCCTCTAGCGAGATAAAAATAAAGTATTTTGGATAGAGCTACTGGGTTTGCAAACTCCCATCACAAAATAACAAAATGATGACTTCGCAAGAACACTGCTCATTACATCATATATTTAAACGGATATTTTTAGCAGCGATGTATTTATTTTTATTTATTTATTTATGAAATTTTAGGAAAACTATCAACTACTATAATAAGGCTAGGATAAAGAAAACTTAAAATTAAAAAGTTATTTACAAGTCTCCACTGATAGAATTAAACCACACTAATCCTTCCTACAAATATTATAAATGCGAAAGTTTGTGTGTATGTTTGTTACCTCTTCACGCTCAAACGGCTTCACCGATTTCGATAAAATTTGGTATGAAGATAGTTTATGTCCTGGATTAACACATAGGCTACTTTTATCCCGGCAAAAGAATATTTCCCGTGGGATAATTGAGGTAGCGGGAAAAGCGTAATCCACGCGAGTGAAACCACGGGGCGCTACTAGTATTTAATATTTTGCTAAATATTATGAGTTTAATATCTTAATTAAAATATAAAAAATAAACACATACAGTTGTTTGATTGTAATTGTTTGTTTAGCTTAATGCTTAGAATAAAAATGGGAGGTTTCGGTAAATATTTGAATGTCGATCGACATGAGTGTCCGCCAGTACAAGGCAAACTGCGACCGCGTCCGCGAGCGCCCCGTATTCTCCTTGAAAAAGAACAACGAATGTTGTTACTATAGTCGGAACCCTCTGACTTATTATGTGAGTAATTCCCGTGTTTTATACATTCATAATGAGTGAATTGCTCAATTAAATTCCTGTGATGTTTATTTTCAGTGGATTGTCACTCTTTCAAATATAATGTATGATATAATGCATGTATGACTCATTTATTTGCATTGCTAAAAACATATTGTGACGGAACGATAAGTGCCGGAGATATTAACTTGCTCACGGGTCTAACCGTGAGGGTGGAATTACAGGCATTGTACATACAAACATGTTAGACCCGGGAACAAACACCTATGTTCATCACAGAAATGCACAGCCAGGATTCGAATGCGGGGTTGCGGTTCTAAACTCAGTATCTCTAAAGTAATCACTAAGCCACGACGACCGTCATACCAACAGTTTTTTAACATCGATTTTGCAACTTGCATGTTTTGAATAAGGTCGTGACCATTTTGCCTTATTATTCATATCAATGTATTCATGCGTGAGATAGTTATGCTACTCGATATTATATATTATTTGAAAAACTTATTTACTACGCCAGTTATTCCGCAGTTACGTCTATAGATAGATAGATAAACACTTTCTTGTAACACCATAATACGAAAATCACATTAAACCAGTAACAATATAAGCAACTTATAATATCGCCGGTCATATCACTCATAGCGATCTCTTCCAGATAACCTTGAATGGAGAGGAAAATTATTGTATCCTTTAAATATTTGATGTTAGTAACTTAGTAGTAGTTTAATAAGTAATATAATTAAATGCCAGTGTTTGATGACATGACATCAGTACCCGTGATGTAGTACAGTAGGCGCTCTCGTCATTACGTAAAAATACTAGTAATTTGTATACTTCGAAGAGCACAGACAAAAACCTCGAGGTACCTTACCACCGCAGATTCCCGAGCAAGCTAGATATAAATATGTCTGAGGGCCAATAATTTTAACAAACAAATATAAGGAAACTTTTCATATTCTGTGACAGTAGGGACATTATAGTAGAGCATGCAGGTAAGCATTTTTATACGTTACATTACTCTCAATATACCTCCGTTTGTGTCATACTTATTATCAAAGTAAACGGCACAGTCATTACCGAAACAAACGTCCTACTAAAAGCAAGCTCAACAGTGGAATATATTACAATGTTATTACAACATAGATTCGAAAATGTCCTTCAAAATAATAGGAGTAAGTAATTGAAATAAAGCAAAGTCTGCCACCCGAGCTTTACTGAGCTTTACCGAGTTTCAAACTTATTCTCACAAACCAACAGTAAACAGACTACATATTCAATACTTATCTCAACCTAACTGATAAGTCAACAAACGAAATTGAGTCTTATGAAGTTATCTTTGAGGATGAGTATCTGAGTTATGATTATCACTGCTTATCAATGCAGACCAAACAATGCCTATAAATATGTTTTAAGTTTAACAGGCTTAAAAAATGTTTAATGTCAAATTTGTTATGCCAAAATAACGTAGGCAATTACTCGATACATATCGGTATATTATAGCTGAAACATAGATTACAGTGCGTTTTACAAAATCGTGTATAAATGAAATGAAAATTTAGGCTAGAGGTATATAATATGACTCATATTGAATTTACGTCCATCACTTTAGTAAAATACTACATAAAGCTTTGTAGGCTTTGATGAAGTCGCGAATATGTAGACTCATGACCTTTCTCACTTTTAGTCTGTTCTATGTTTCAAAAGTATTGAGGCGGTGATAGCTCAGCGGTGGGAGCTTTGGCTGTCAAACTGACGGACACTGGTACGATCCCCACCAACGATAGCCATCATCAAAATGCCAGCATGCTCGTAAGGTACTTTCGAGTATCCGCTTCGCTAGATACCACCTTCAAGTTTGAAAAACTGTCACCAAACACATAATGTGTTCAGGCAGCAGTCCTTAAGAGCCAGTAAGCATTCTGGGTCTAGCGTGAGAACATCTACGATCACATCGTAACTGAACATCAAGTGAGATAGTGGTCAAACGCTATTGTTCGAGACACAAGATCACATCGCTAGAATAATTTCACATCACTAGTCCCACAGTCCTATTCCACTTATTATCTATGGTCACATTCATTCATCCATTCATGCAGTGTTCACACGCAGTTTGTTAATTTATTTATTGTAAACTCTAAGGTAATTTACGTAAGGTAATTTATTTATTTTATACAACTTAATACAAGTAATTCAAGAAAGTTATCGATTTATTTAGACGTAAATCCCACATGGTGCATAAACCCGGGATACAGTATGAAAAATAAAAATAAATAATTGGTAAAGACATAATTGCCGCTACAGTAATGTACAGTAATGTAATAATCACAACAATTCTATGTAGCGAATATAGCTTTTTTTTTCTTTTTTCGCTTCTACGTACAGAAACTACTATTTCCATATTCTTAAACATAATTATCATTCATTCATATATCATTCATTTAGAACGCTATCTCAATACTAAAATACTATTTTGTTGTATTTAAAAATCTTTCACCATGTAATAAGTAAAAAATCATTATTTCATGTTTAATTTTTTAAACGTAATTGAGGTATTGTGAAGAACAAAGTATTTATACCTTTACTTTGGCTTTATTTTAAAAGTTGAAAACTTGAAACTTTGCAAGTACGAAAGTGCCGAATTTGACTTTATCTTAACTGTTAGACTTCTATTAATTCAGAGGAAAATTTTCGTATCTCTATAGCGATATCTACCCGACATGTTCCAATTTCAAAAGTAACAGCTTTTATTAGACCCTGTGATTTGGGCCATAATGACGAACAGAACGAGAGGGGAGTGGTATAAAACGCACGTCTTGGAAAGGGATCAAGGTAAATTACTATTACAAACTAACAAAGGGTATCTTTGTTGGTTTATGTGGAATTTATTTGATATATATTTTTTTTAATCTATCTAGTCTAGACTATCCAGGGCGCCCAAAATCATTGAAATCGGTCCAGCGATCGAATTAGGAGAAGTTCAGTGACATACACACATACAGTACAATTATATACATAAAGATAAGAAAAAAGCTAATAAGAAACTAGCGTAGTCCTACTTTTCCCCGTATGTGATGCTCTGTACGTAATTTGTCGCAAGTTTTTATTATTTAATATGTTACGTAATACGTCAATTTTGTACATTTGTCAATTGATACACAAATTTTATTAAATGGTAAAAAAAACAAGAAAATAAATTGGCTTGGTATGAAACACTTTGCTTGTTACCCTTAGCTTTTGAAGCGATGATATTAATATATACACATATGTATACGAGCATGAGTGAATTGGTCTGGGACTGCTTATATTATAGGAGTGTAACAATTAATGCAAGTAAAATACGCAGCCCCTTTTTCAAGCAAATTTCCGAGAGGGTACCGACAAATTGTTGACGATAAGATTCAGGAGGCCTAGTTGCGGTAAGAAGTCGTTTTCCTGGGTAAATTGTTTGTTTACTTAAAAGAAGAAAAATCAACCAATTAAAATAACCAGTTAGCGAAAAGTTGTGTTTACAGTGCTCATCAATACTATAAATTAGTTGGGTATTTCTATCGGAATTGTGTTTTTTATTTTTTTCTATCAAAAAATCTTTCGTCAGTAGTTGATATTTTTTTTCATAGCAATCATATATATTGAATGATAATCGCACCAGTGAATTATACCAGTCAATGATAAGTTGAAAGGGAATAGATTGGCTTGGTATGGGCATGTCATGAGGAGGGATGAAAAACAAGAAAGAAAGAAAGAGCATAACATATCCCGCCGACCCCACTTAGTGTGGAATGAGGACTAGAAGAAAATTATGTTTTATAATAGTTAAGTTATCTCAGATTACGACTTAGTCATAACGTTGTTTATAACAACGAAAAACTATAGTTCGATAACGGCCCTGAGAAGCTCCGGTCGGGTCTCCCCGGAACCATCCAACGATGAACCTGAGCGGCGGCGAACCGATCAGTGAAGCCTGACCCGTCGCCAAGTATCCTTTACCCTTTATGACATTCTCGTTATTGTTTTCTTATCGAGAATCAATCAACTGAAAGCTCTCTTATCTTCGCACATAGATCTGTCTAATTTGAGGTTCAGGGAAATTGGAAGATTGTATTTGTATGTAAATGAAGGATCCATTTGGTGAGAGACATCCGCTGCATGCGTAAAGCAATAGTTGATTGTTATCTAGTTTTGATTATATTATATTAGTGCTCTCATTTAAAACACTACTTGTACTTATTGTTATTAAAGCAAACGAGGCTTGATCGCGAGAAAAAAACATTTAGTAATTTATTTACCTCGACGTTTCGACCAAGTTGCATTGGTCGTGGTCACGAGAAGACTGGAGAAATGCGGGTGGCAATATCGGCGAGAGCGCGTAGTTTTGCTACTTGTACTTAGTATAAAAATCGATGTGTTCGATAAATGAACCAACCTCAAAGCAACCACATCTGATCATTGTTTGACTTACAACGCATACCACCCAGACGACAACTCTTTATATCACAACTAGCGGCCCGCTCCGGCTTCGCACGGGTATAACAGTATTTTTCCACTATTTAATTGATGTTATTATACATATAAACCTTCCTCTTCAATCACTCTATCTATCTATCTAAAAATCTAAGATAAAAATCTATCTAAAGAAACCGCATCAAAATCCTTTGCGTAGTTTTAAAGATTTAAGCATACATAGGGATATAGGGCCAAAGTTTGTTTTATACTATGTAGTGATAAAGAGATCCTACAAACATTATAAACGCGAAAGTTTGTACGTATGGACGTTTGTAACTCTTTCACGCTGAAACGGTTAAACGGATTTGCATGAAATTTGTAATGAAGATAGCTTATGCCCTGGAATAAGATATAGGTTACTTTTTATCACGAATATGTAAACTGTTCCCGGGGGATGACGAGAAGACACAAAAATCGTCAATACCACGTACCATTTCACATTGTGTAATATTTTACCTAGTACTAGGCGTACCGCGACCGTATCCGCGAGCGCCCCGTATTCTCCTTGAAAAAGACCACTGAATGTGGTTGAAACTATAGTCGGGACCCTCTGACTTATTACGTGAGTAATTCCCGTGTTTTATACATTCATAATGTGTCAGAACCACCTCAGTTCTAGTAACAAAAATGTGTAATATTTGTTGTAATGACACGCCATACTCCGATACACGAATACTTTTTGTCTGTCGGTTTTCATATTCGCGTGTATACTAATGAATCCAATCAATATGTAAAATTATTGAAATCAATTCGATGGACCTGCAATGCCAGTGAATTGAATACCATGGAGAAGCCATACCGGCTTGCTCGACGAATTCACTCTGAAATTTGGCAAATTAAATTCAATATTTCCCTACCGAATGCATTCGAGTACTCAAAATAGAGATGGTTAGATGTCAAATGTTTTAACTAATACGGCGCAAATACATGAAGAAGGCACATTTAAGAAAGTGGTTTAAGATCAATTTGAAGAACAAAAGAAACACAAAGGCACCTGTCATAATGAAACAAGCGGCTTGCGATGAGCCGGAGCAGAGAGGTAATACAGCGGGGGAGGGTGCGGGGTGTCGGGGGAGGTTACAGTGAAGCACATGTCTCCCATTGCCAATATCGCTTCATCTCACTCAAGGGCTAAACCGCTCAATCGTGCTGTAATAGTATTTCCTCTAAGAAATACCACTCGGGAGGGAAAGATTTTGCTACGAATGACGTTTGTCACAAATAATAATACAGTTAGATTTAAATGCACATCATTTTAGTACCAAAAATGTAATGTAAAAATGAAAACCGTTACATAAAATGTACTATGGGTTTTAGTACCGTTATGTAGCCGGTTCGTCAAGTGTCGACAAATCTCTCATCTCACGTTACACATAGAGAATTGATAGCTTATACGAGCAAAAGATGCGTTATTAAATTGTTCATACGACAATCATATGAACAATATGATGTAAGGTGTTCGTGCTACATTAACATGACTAATGAGATGGATTCATTGCAATTATAACATAATATTAAAAAGAAGACTTTGTTTGAGGTTGGTTGAGAAGCTTTGAGGTTGGGAATATTAATACTTCACCTTTTATAGCTAGTTTCATCTTTAGCATAAAAACATAATCTTTATTGTATAAGTTAGGTGAATATGCGTAACATTTACAAAACGACATTTATAGGTTTAGGTACGACAACCAAACAGTAAAGCACATACTATATAGTACCACTACGCAGTAGCAGATGGGTATGCAGCTATAATCTACGTTTGTGACGTAGCTCAAAATATATTATTATGAGCTGATGTAGCTCATAATAATATATTTTAAGCTACGTCACATGATATACACCTTGACAATATATACTCATACTAGCGGACCCGACAAGCGTTGTCCTGCATGCAGCGCCAGGTTAAATTTATCCATTTATCCATCCACGGCCCCACCTAAACGCATACAACAAAACTCAATCAAATCAGTCCAGCTATTTAGGAGTTCAGTAATTTACACATGTACGCTCAAGATTCGCTCAAGATTCTGCTCCTCCAATAGACCATCATCACATTGACACAGCCATTACCAACAATAAGTACGCCTGCATTAGATATAGCAGAGGATCTGCAGGCGCCTGTACTGAGGCAGTTCATGCGTATGAAGACGAAGATGGAACATACTCAGACTCACCTGCACGAAATTCTGCCCAGGTACAATTGCAGGTACATGCAATCAATATTCTACAATTATAATTATTTTATAATCTACTTTTGTAAGTTCTAAGACCTTTTTACGTCATTGAGTAACTGAACTCTGGACTCTAATTTGTCAGTTAATATATTTTTTTTTAATTTAACTCTCTGGCCATCGGACACAAGCGATATATACCCGAGGAAAATGCTGATATAATTCCTTACTGCTTTCGCTCAATATGGCCACAGGTTTTTTACGAATTACATTAACAAATAAAGATTGATGACGATGAATAAAGATTTCAATCAGTTTGTGTTCATTTAAGCAGACTAATAAAATCTTCTTACAATTTGTGAAATGGAACGTGGCGTTGGCTGTACCGCTCCCGACCCGACCACTGCGCAAATTGGGTTTCTGCTTGAAAGAACAAATCGTCTGATTTGTTCGTGTGAAGACTCCTCACGCGCCCAGAAATTGCATTGACTCATGCGTATTATAATCTTTTGACAACGACATGAACCAAACTGTTTATATCTCTTCCATAGTTATTATATTCACCGTTTAATTTGCAAACTTCTAAAATAAAGATTACATTCAAAATTTACAAGTTAACAGCAACATCAAATTTAGTTCTACGTAATTTTATCCGAATGAAATAGCCACTCTGTGCGACATTGAGGTCAAAATATTTCTAATTTTTTTAGATTTAATAAGCTCATTCAAACTCCAAAACATTTAATGTTATGAATTACTTCAAAGCATGATATTTTAAATTCAAACGTTTTCATTGCTATGAATCTTCCTTCAGAGAATTTATTGCACTTATGAAATAAATGTATAGTCGAATATATTTCCAAAATTACTTTTTCGTCTTCTATTCCGAAACAAGGTACAGTTATTATTTTCTCACCTCTACTTTCATATTTGAAATACATTATATTTTGACAAACGAATGAAATGGATTTTCTTTTCCACAAATCTCTAAATGATTTACGATATTCCATTTCAAATACGGACTAGCAAGCGAAGCATTAGGACGGCCACCGACCAGGTGGATAGACGACCTGACTAAGATCGCAGGCAAGGGCTGAATGCGGGCCGCTTCCAACCGGTCCTTGTGGAAATCAATGGGGGAGGCATATGTTCAGCAGTGGTCGTCCTATGGCTGAGATGATGATGATGATGATGTCAAATATTATGGAAACCGCCAAATTTAGATTTTAAATATGGTCATTTGAAATTGAATATTCAAGGCCTTCTGGTAAGTTTTCAATATTTTTTGTGTTCTAATATTTCGAGCGGTAACTTGACGACGAAATATAAAAGGCAATCTAAATTCTTGTGTTATGTAGTTCTTGTTTTGATTAGAAATTCTCGTGATTTTCACACATTGTTATATAGATGTATTATCCGGCTTTCCTCACGCTTATAGTCAGATAATACATCTATATAATTATAGTTCTATTGACGCTAATGTCTATGTAGGTATACGATACAGTGAGGCTGCAGGCTACAAATCACCCTCGGAAACCCCTAGCTTGTGTTGTTTATTGTCAGTGACAAAGCTCCTACACAACTTCATGGGCGTACCGGTCAAAAGAATCTGTAAGACGTAGTCTTTTAACTCTGTTCAATTATCCAACGCTGTTAATATTTCACATATTTCGATGCAAAACAGCCTATGTAACTTTGTATCCATACATATGGTATCATAAGCCGTTTACGACATAATTTATCTATGGATATCTTCGCAATGAAGATACTTTTATAAAGAATTACAACGTTGCTGTAAAGGCCTGTGCATAATGATAAAAAGGTTATTTCATTGTCACTGCTTACATAATTCTTTTACTCTTCAGGGAAGAAAGAACAGGCATAATCTCAGTAATATTATAAATGTGAAAGTTTGAATGGAGGGATGGATGGATGTATGGATATTTGTTACTCTTTCTCGCAAAAACTTCAGAGCGGCTTGGAATAAATTCGGTACGGAGATATGTTAGACCCTGGAATAACTCATAGGCTACTTTTAATCCCGGAAACAGTTACTGTGCCCGTGGGATAAGCAAATAATTCAAAAATGTCTGTTACTCCTTCAACTCAAACGGTTGTACCGATTATAATGAAATTTAGTATGGAGATAGGTTAGACCCTGGAATAACACATAGACTTCTTTTATGCCGGAAAGAGTATTGAGTTCCTGTAGTAAAACTGAGGTAGCGGGAAAGCCGTAATCCACGCGGGTGAAACGGGTGGCGGGTGGGGCGCTACTAGCAATTATATAATGTAGCACCGTGACCAGTCTGGGTTGGCGAATAGCCCGAGGAGTCTTTGATGCGTCCCATCGGCTGTTATTGTGAAGAGCACAGTTTTTTTTTTTTTTTTAATTTATTAACATTCACACAAGGTCTTCAGGTCCCAAACTAGGCAGAGCCTGTGCTATGGTAACCTGATGACTGATATATATACTTATATACATATACACACCCAGACACAGGTCAAACAGACATGTTCATCCACACAAATGTTTGACCTGTCTGGGAATCGAACCCGGGACCAGCGGCTCAGAAGGCAGAGTGTTACCAACTACGCCAACCGGCCAGTCAAGTATATATGTGTACTGTATACATATACATTATTATCTCTGACCTCGTTGGAATTTCTATCGACTGGGGTGACATGATGTATATTTATTAGGTTTTTTTTTTTAAGTTAACTATATAAAGTTAACTTACAAACAACTTATATTATACATTATAATGTATAATATAACTTTTATTATTACAAGATCTAAGTAAGAGTTTTAAGGCATAAAGAAATAAGATACATAGAGAAAGTCGGTCGCTCCGATTCTTTTGAAAAATGCGTGTAATTATTAAATCTTGAATGTTGCCGAAAATAGCACAAGGTACCGCGCCGCCGCCGCCTCCGCCTCCGCTACAGGAAGTAGTGATAATCTGTCAGCTCACGCTAACACACACATAATGACTTCCGATTTATTCTACCCGCCCAGTGCGAAGGCCGATGCCTTTATCAAAATAAAATACTCATATCTAATTACAATACTACAGCTACGAAGTAAAAGCACCTTAGCACCGTGGAATAAAGACGGTTACCCTGGGACCGAATAGAGACCTATAACATTTTGAAAGGGTACTACAACCTTCTTGATTTAGCTGATAGTTTAAAACGCAGTAATCGTTGCGAGCATAGCAGGGGACACAACCAGAGAATCCAGCGACATCCTGCCAACTCAAATACGGGGTATCACATCCTCAGCCACAGAGTGGTTTACAGCTGGAAGTGGTCAGTGCTACATCAGTCAACAGCTTTAAAAACCAGCTCGATAGCTGGTTGCAGATAACTAAAAAATCTCTTGCTAACCTGTGATCAGTGCACCAGTGGACAGTAAACATTGTGGACATTATGTGGACTATCTGAGTAAAATTTCGACACAGTGTAATATAGACACACCAGCATAATGCTGCTCGCTCATTACTCTAATAATCAAAGAAATATATTACATAGAATATTAGACATACATACATAATAGCTGCGCCCCGAAATGGGGCGTATATATATATATATATATATATTTATTTATTTATTTTTTAAAAAACACAAAGTCTTCAGGTCCCAAACTAGGCAGAGCCTGTGCTATGGTAACCTGATGACAGATATATATACTTATATACATATACACACCCAGACGCAGGTCAAACAGACATGAACGAATCGAACGCGGGACCAGCGGCTCAGAAGGCAGAGGGCTACCAACTGCGCCAACCGGCCAGTCGATGTCGTCCACCCGCGTGTATTACGGGTTTCCAGTTACCGTACTTATTTCCGGATAAAAAGCTCATGTGATATTCCAGAGTAAATTCTATCTGTGTAATTCAAACAGCTTAGTCGTTCCATTATGAGCAACGAACATTCAAACTTTCACAATTATAATATAAGCAGTAAATGGCATGGTATGATTAAGCTGATATTAATTACTAGTTTTTTCAATTTTTCAACCATATTACTTATCTAGCAGCAAACAGTTCTACTCTCATCACCATCTCTTTGGAACCAATAAACATGCTAGGTCTAGCGTGATTATGCCATCGACCATATTGGCACTGACTATCATGTGAGATAGTGATCGAACGCTATATTTCCGAGTATTAAATATACAAAAATAAGTATTTAACTATCTAATACGTGTAGTCGGTTTTCCAATAAACAATTACCCAACGGTTTACCGAACGCCGATTGGCAACAAGCGAGCTAATCCCTTCAATTGGAAGCATAAAATTACTAAATCATGACATGTTTCAACCTTCATACTTCAAGTTTGAAGGCTTTGAATTTCAGATAATTTAGCACAGATACAACTGGACAAAATTACTTGTATTGAGTTCAAACCGCCCGGCCCCCTCGGTTAGATTAATATTCGAATCACGGCCATAAATAAATCACAACATTTTGCGTCTGTAATGAAATGGCCCTATCTCCCCCATCCCACTCTCCCCCGGGCAGGTACTAATAGCCGGTATCATGAGCCATGGATCTGTAATAATCTCTCCTTACTTTACTGTAACAAGTAAATCTTCGATATGAAATTGGTGTTGAACTCGTCACAATTACGTACAGGCACTGGACCGCAAGGAAAGTAGGTCGGCTATAAAATTGCAATAACTTTAAAATTACTGATTGGTTATTTATGGTCATTTATGGTTAAAGTTGTTAACGCGTTGAAAAATCAATTTTGAATGGTTGGTGAACTCAAAAATTCGAGGGCTGAATCCGAGCAAGCACGTTAACTGTGGGACAGCGTCTTGCTGAAGCAAATTTGCAACCAGTCAGACCCGCTAATGGTCCAAAACTCGAGGCAGGGCGCTGTGAATAGAAAAATCGCTATTTTTTAAAATGTATTAAAAATCATGTGTGTGACAGAACTTTGTTTTTTTCTGTTTTAGTGTCTTTGGTTCAGCATAAAGGAACAATCAGGATTCAAAATCCGGTTAAATAAAGTTTTCTTGATAGTTTTAATTTTTGAAAAATATGCTTTTCAAATCTTAAAACACGTATATCTTACAAAATAATAACAACATTCATATGAAACTTAGTTTGTTTGGTAGATGTGGATGTGGATTTGTTTGTAATGGCATTATCTAGGAACAATCAGGATTTTTTTTGACGTGATAACGTTTTATTAATTGATGAACGCCGAAATGAAAAATAGTAACGTTCCGCGTAACGTTCCGCGTAACGTTCCACCTGAGTTTTGTATTACATAAAATAATCAAAGTCAAAGTCGAAGTCGAAGTCGAAGTCGAAGTCGAAGTCGAAGTCGAAGTCGAAGTCGAAGTCGAAGTCGAAGTCGAAGTCGAAGTCGAAGTCGAAGTCGAAGTCGAAGTCGAAGTCGAAGTCGAAGTCGAAGTCGAAGTGGAAGTCGAAGTCGAAGTCAAAGTCATAAATGATTATGACGTTATCACGTAAATCTATCGTCCGTAAACCGACTTTACAGACAACCAATTTTTTTATATCCATGACTGTTGATTTTATACGAATAACCATGAGGCGTTTACGTTTACTTTTTTATACTCTAATTTTATAGCACTACTTTTAGTCGCGGTTTCACCCGCGCGTTACACGGTTTTCGCTCTACTTCAGTTAATTAGCTTATGGCTTGACCGTTTGCTAAGTAGACAATTTTAGTCAGCTTATTTTGCTGAAAGTCCTAGATATATATAAGAACAGTTTATGAAGTTAATTCTGATTCAACAAATTTTTAATTCATTTGCTGATTTGTTAGTAAAAATATTTTTTCACTAATATTTTTTTATCAAAATTCTCGCGTTGTCACCAAATGTGCTTGAACTGTATCAAACACCAGAAGAAAGAAAATTAAAATGTGGGGTTAGTAATATTTTTTAAGTCCGTAGGGCATCCGTAATGTACAAATTTGTAATATTTTAAATCAACATGCATCAAGATTTGTCCCGCCCTCTCTGCCTGTAAGAACACTGTCACACCCGCGAGCCTCTGTAAGGTCATCGGCACTCGTTAAGCCCTTTTTCTTGAAACAAAATTCAGAAGACTATTAATTATACATATAATTAGTTTTAGGCTTTTATTTATTAATTGAATAAAAATGTAGTGAGTACAAGTATATCTAGTTATGATAAATAGTACGATATCTGATACTATTTAGTGACATCTGTTTTTAATGGACATTTACTGATATGTAATATATCAGATTAAATACTTCATTTACTACAATGGTATTATAGACATGTCTGACATTTTTACTAAACCAAAATACTCATAACTAATTACTACAGCTCCTACTATAACATTTAAGCAATATCTATGTAGGTGTTGCCAGCCTAAACATCCATCAACACCTGACAGTAATGTCTTTATTGTGTTTTTACGGAGGATTCGTTGCCTTAAAAGTATTCGTTCTTATTCCAAACCGAGGTTGTCTCCAGCACCATGTACGGAACGCGACGCTGCGCATTACGCTTAAACAACCTACACACCTGAAGCTGTCTTTTTCACTTATTTCCTTCGACGATGAAATTCCTAATGTGTTTCTCCAAACTAGATTCGTAAATCTTTCATTTCCAAATCATATCGGGCCGGATGATGTTGTACTGGCTCACCTCAACTACGGTCGTCGACCGGATGACATAGCAGTCGCGTATTTTTTTCTACCATATAATAGTTAGTACTAGCTAAATAATTAGTAATAGTTAATAGTACTAGCTGCGTTCAGAGTATACTACGGGTTTCCCTTTACATTTTCTAGAGAAAAGTAGCATATGCTATATCCAGAGTGTAATTTACCTTTGTTTCAAATTCAATTCAAATCCCCTCAGCCGTTTGAGTGAGCAACAATCATCCAAACTCACAAACTTTTACATGTATAATATTAGAAGAATAGTAGTAACAACAGAACTAAGGTTTAAATGTACACTTAATTTTTTTACTAACTTTTTTTAACTAATTATTTAAGATTTCCCGATACGCCTTTCGTAATAAGTATAAGTATATATTAATTTAAACTAACTATTTATTAACCGCGACTTCGCATACGTGTGTAGGGATGTACATATCGATTATCATTATGATTTTATTTATAAATACCTAGTGCTTCGATTGCAGCAAACGGGCCGCTTCCATCCGGTCCTTATGAAAATCAATCATATATGTAACGATATGTAACGGTATATGTACAGCTGTGGACGTCCTATGGTATTAAAACTGCAGCCCCACATAAATTGTTTACACCGATTCAGTATCTCCTATACAATTATGATATTCCTATATTATCTCATCTCAGCTCCCTATATATTGTAAGTTAAACTTACCTGAAGTTGACTATAGGTACTTCACAATGTAAACTCAACAATTTTAAAAGCAGTTTAGCATTATAATAATTAGTTCTTAAATTAGAAACAAACGACAAAAGTTAACAAACAACATATACAGGAACAGAATTTAAAGAAAGGTTTATTTTATGATTCTTCACTAACCAACCTGACACCGACCTATGCCAATCGTTGTCAGAATGGTCAGTGATCAGTCAGTGGCAACTTTAAACTAACGACTTACGCTTGGGTTGCCCCACTTTTACAATATATTTACGGTTTCTAATCTCATTATCTATCATCATCATCATCTCATCACGATCTAAACAAGGACCGGTTGGAAGGGGCACGCATCCGACCTCTTCCTGCGATCTTGGCCAGGTCGTCTGGCCATCTTGTCGGTGGTCGTCCTATGCGGCGCTTATATGTCCGTGGTCCCCACTCGAGAATTTTTCGACCTCATCGGCCATCAGTTCTGCGTGTTATTGTTATGTGCACTGGCCACTGCCATTTCAACTTGTTAATCCGCCGAGCTATGTCGGTGACAACACATTGCTTAAGAACTACAGACCCATTTCGCTTCTGAGCCATGTTTACAAGCTGTTTTCAAGAGTCATCGCGAATCGTCTCGAACGTAGGCTTGATGACTTCCAGCCTCCCGAACAAGCCGGTTTCCGAAAAGGCTACAGCACCATAGACCACATCCATACGCTGCGGCAAGTTATACAGAAGACCGAAGAGTATAACTTGCCCTTATGTTTAGCGTTTGTGGACTATGAGAAAGCCTTTGATTCGATCGAGACGTGGGCGGTGCTTGAGTCTCTCCAGCGGTGCCGTATTGACCATCGGTATATCGAAGTGCTGAAGTGTTTGTACAATAACGCCACCATGTCGGTCCGAGTACAAGAGCAAATTTCGAGGGCGATTCCATTGCAACGAGGCGTGAGACAGGGAGACGTTATTTCTCCGAAACTGTTCACTGCCGCATTGGAAGACGCCTTCAAGCTCTTGGAATGGCAAGGATTCGGCATCAACATCAACGGCGAGTACATCACTCACCTTCGGTTTGCCGACGATATTGTGGTCATGGCAGAATCCATGGAAGACCTCAGCACGATGCTCGAAGGCCTCAACAGAGTTTCCCTAAGGGTGGGCCTTAAAATGAACATGGACAAGACGAAAATTATGTCAAATGCCCATGTTGCGCCCGCCCCCATATCAATTGGGAACTCGACTCTCAAAGTTGTTGACCATTACATCTACCTAGGACATACAGTCCAATTAGGTAAGTCCAACTTTGAGAAAGAGGCCAATCGTCGAATCCAACTCGGCTGGGCAGCGTTCGGAAAGCTCCGAGACGTCTTCTCGTCCAAAATACCGCAATGCCTGAAAACGAGGGTCTTCGAACAATGTGTGTTACCAGTGATGACTTACGGAACTGAAACGTGGTCTCTGACTATAGGCCTTCTGAACAGGCTCAGAGTCGCACAACGAGCTATGGAGAGGGCTATGCTCGGGGTTTCTCTACGTGATCGAATCAGAAATGAGGAGATCCGTAGAAGAACGAAAGTCACCGACATAGCCCAGCGGATTAGCAAGTTGAAGTGGCAGTGGGCAGGGCATATAGTTCGAAGAACCGATGGCCGTTGGGGCCGAAAGGTTCTCGAATGGAGACCACGGACTGGCAAGCGCAGCATAGGACGGCCACCGACTAGGTGGACAGACGACCTGACTAAGATCGCAGGCAAGGGCTGGATGCGGGCCGCTTCCAACCGGTCCTTGTGGAAATCAATGGGGGAGGCCTTTGTCCAGCAGTGGACGTCCTATGGCTGAGATGATGATGATGATGATGATGATGTCGGCGACTTTAGTTCTTCTACGGATCTCCTCATTTCTGATTTTAGCTCGTAGAGACACCTCGAGCATAGCTCTTTCCATAGTTCATTGGCGACCTTGAGCTTCTTTATAAAGGGCCATAGTTAGAAACTACGTTACGATTCCATTTGTCATCACTGGAAACACACACTAATCGAAGACCCTCGTCTAAAGACTTTGTGGTATTTTGGACGAGATGTCACGTAGTTGCCTGAATGCTGCCTAGCCGAGTAGGATTTGACAATTGACCTTTTTGCTCGGAGTTGGCTCTGTCTAGTTGAACTGTCTATCCTAGGTAGACGTCGATCAAAAATTTCGAGAATCGAGCTCCCAACTGATACTGGGGATGGCGCAGCATGGACATTCGACAAAACTTCTATCTTGTCCATGCTCATCTTAAGGTTGAGAAACTAGGTTCAGACCTTCGAAAATCGTGCTAAGGTCTTCCCTCGACATGATCACTATACCACCGGCAAACTGAAAGCGAGTATATATTCATTTTTAATTTTTTTTTATTTAGTTCAGTTCAAACAATTCGATGTGACGATTTTAAACTCTTAAATGTATTTATTTAACGGGAAGGACCTAATTATTAAAACACAGGCCTGTGAGCCTAGTTTAATAGTTAGTGCCACACACACATGTTGATTTGATTAGATTTGATTCGCCATAGATGCCGAATATTAAATCACCGCATTATTACTCAGTTGATATTGTTTTATGGATAAGCCTTACCTTCGGTCCTTGTGTGATCAGCAGCGGCAATAGTTAGTTGTATACTTAAACTTGTAATTGGTAACCTTATAAAATGTTTTTTTTTTATACTTAAATCATTTCTGTACAGCTATGACATTGATCAATACAATATTCTCACACTCGGTGTGTGTCGAGTAAAATATATTCTATTCTATATTAATTCAACTATATAAATAACCATTTCCAAGAAGTTGTTGGTACAATTGAATAAGCCAGTTAGTGGTTTGCCTTGTTAGCTGACATCACATACCTACTAGGGAGTGAATTAATGTCGTTGAGCACGAAAACTAATATACTAATAGAATATGCAAATATTAGTGAAGTCCGCCGCCCGCGCCACACGAGTACCCGGCGGGGCGGCGCGGCATCGCGGCGGTTGGTCCTATACAAACCTTGCGAGTTCGCATCTAAGGATAAATAATTGTATAACTATTTGTTTTTGCATAGTTTGTGTGATTTTCTAATATTTCTATATCTATTGCTCATTCAGAATTAATTTTGCAACGTGAGAAACTTATTTTACTGATTTTAAATAGGTCAGAGAATTTCTGGTCAAACGTTGACATAGGGCCTGAGCAACAGCCTAGAGTTGCTTGCCTTTCTGCCATTTCAGCTTCCTGATCCGCTGGACGATGTTGGCGACTGTAATCTATCTACGGATCTCTTCATTTCAATCAATCTCGTATAGAAACCACGTAAAAACCAGCATAGACCTCATCATAGCTCTTGAACTTGAGCTGGCAACAAGGTTCGTAAGCTGATTTACTTAGCGTCATTATGAAATAAATTTAAATTTTACAAACACTCACCCTTTTTATACATAAAACAAGCCACTGTGAATCCCATCCGGGAACATCGCAACGCGGTCTCTATGTCGCCGACAACGCATCCATCATAATTATGGAGTCAGAAACACTTAGAGCTGCCCCCGGCAACGCTCGTCGGGGTGATTTCTTTTAAATTTCCGTTCTATTCATAACTGTCACGCAATTTTTCATCCCATTTGCCAAATATGAAATGTTTTGACAGCCTTTACGATAATGAAAAAAATTGAGAGTATAATCATTTTCTTTTCAGAGAGCCAGCAAGTTCTATCAATCAGTCTGCAATAATTAAATATTGCAAGCATAATATACTAACGCATCATAAGACTGATAAATTGGAGGTCAGGGAAATTTAACATTTTATGTTTGTTCCCGTATTATATTCAATAGTGAGAGCCGATATTGCACACGTGAAACTGAGCTAGCTCGTTTGCGGTTAGCTAATTTTATTCATTCTTATGGTTTTCATTGCATTCCCCATGGTCTTATCGACGACGCGAAGTTAAATACATATATATCGGCGCGTATGGCTAAAAACCAAAGCGCAGTCAATAGTATCCCAGTAGTATGTCACAGGATGATATAACGGTAATATTATGATAGCATAGCAGTAACAATAACACACATTTCGCTCCCTCCACTTTAAGCACGGAATAGATCACACAAGATTGTAGAGTAGAACAGTTAGAAAGTAATACAATTAATTACTTACAGTATTCCGCTGCTACTCGCCTCTTAATACGGCATTGGAGACTCCATTTGATGAGGCACCTCTTGGGCGATGAGAGTGTCCGTTCAGGGGGGCTACCACCAACTCTTATAGCAGTATTATTGTAATCTTACTTTGAATTTTCGTACCACAGGGCCACATAAGCAATGTTACTTTAATGTTGTTTAGACTAAGCAGTTTTGTGACGTAAAACTCCATTTCGTTCACTCAAAGCGTACCATGAGCTGACTTAACAGCGAGTAATATTGTTTTATTCCTGCTCTAATGTCAAATTTAGCCATCATAAAAAAGTTGCTCTTTCGCCGCGGAAACAACATTACTTGTGATATTTTATAACAAAACAGCATATTTGAAGTAAAGTGAGTTATTTTTTGTTATTCTGGTGAATGGGGGGTATTTTCATTATTATCCGTATTGAGTTTGAAATAAAGTAAATCGATGTATTTTTTAAAATACTGTATAGATCTAGAGTTTGACCACTATCTCACTTGATGTAGTTCTAGGATCTAGTTGTCTAGTTTGGAGGGATCTATTGTAGGCAGTAGCTCTGTGATTATTTTAAAACTCCCACAAAACATCGAGCTGCCGCCCAGAAACACGACGTGCCCTGCTGCAAAAATTGTAAAAAAACCTCTTGACCCACTTGGAATTCCTTAGACTAGCATATAAACACTGAGACAAAGTAGCTGCATGCACACAAACTTACTTTCTGTTTTCAATTTTTGTATTTATTCAAAACAATATTTATTATAAAATAATAAGATACCAATGCACTACGACTGTGATATATTTACAAAAACTTTTAAACGCCGCGCGCCGTTAGTTTCAATAATCACCCACAGCTTTACTCACACAACGATAAAATCAAATTCACGGACACGTCCCATTGATTTACAAAAAAACCCAAGATGCACAGTCTCGAATAAAAGTAACGCTCGAAACTGTAGCCACACATACACTCACCAATTATACCTACGTAGTTATAGTTATGCTGTAAGCATATATTTTTGCAAATTCAACCATACGCAATTTGTATAAAGTTGTTTTTTCAACCAAAATATCCAACCGACAACCGTCGGTTGGATATTTTCATAACACATTTGTTTAGTATTTTAAGAGTTTGCAAAATTGTGTTCTAAACACATAGTTATACTTTTATCTGAGCGTAAATATGTTTTTGGGTAGGACATAGGTATATCAATAAAACAAATATTAACTGTTATAATCCTTTATTTATAATAAAGGTATTAATTATTAAAAAAGATACGTGTTATAAATGTATAAGTTTAAACGCAAAATAACTCAAAATCAATCAAAATCACGAAATACATTAACTTCCTTGAAATAAGTTCAGTTTATTGTAAAGTTGTCTTTTTCAATTAGATTTCAACTCTCCTGTTGTTTTTTTAGCAATATAATGTAGACGAACGTCTATAAACTTTTCTATAATAGCTTTTATAAGGCTAATTTTGTGATTGAATAGAGCAGGTTGTTCGCGGGAATGTATGCCAATACTAGAAAATATATTTAAATGGAAGGCACGATATAAAACTAAGAAACACAATTAGACTTTGGATGTGTTTTTTATGCGCTGCTCTCGTCTTATAATCTCCTTTGTTTTACTACATATAGTGTAAACATCTTCACTCGCCTAGCAAAGATAATATTTACGAACATTAAACAAATCGTCAAATTGACTACCTCTCTTCCTATATTAAATTATATAACATAGTCATATTTGTCAAAAACTAAATACAAAAAGTTAAAAAGTACATAAACTTATTAATTAAAGAAATAAACACAACAAAAAAATCGTCTCTATTGAACAAGAACAGGGTCATTTTTGTTATGCGTTTAAAATAAAAAGGAGGACACAATGGATCGTTCTTACAGTGAAAAAGCAGGTATTTAAATTTGCCGTATTATACTTAGATGTTGAGTGAAATTTTTAGACAAATTAAATCAAAATAACATATTGTTCCCTATACTCAGTCATAAAAACAACAAAAACTAATCAATGAACTCTTTTACTTACCGAAAATATGATATCCCATCCTTTTTTAACCTTTATGACGTAATATTCTTAAAATTTGTCAGAGAACACTTCGGCATTTTAACGAGTGCACCTAGACGCGAGCGACGCGAGACTATTTGAAATGAGCGCACCATTTAGAATGTTGCGCTCATTTTATGCGTACGGTTTTGAGACGTTGATTGTGCATCTTGGATTTTTTTTGTAAATCAATGACACCTCCACATACGTCACATGTGGACTCGTAGTCTAAAACGCCAGCGAAAGCGACAACGCTATATGAAAATATAATGTTGTCTCGTTTGCTCTTACAGCAGGAATGTTTCTTCGTTCATTCTATCGCGTCACTTAGCGATAATAAAACAATAATGTTTTAGAACGTTCATGGTACGAATCTGAGCATTATTACTTTAAGCTTGAAGTATGACGTTCTTGAAACATGATGGTTTTGTAAAAGTTGGTGGTACGACCCCAGTTCGGCTTCCACGGCAAAAGTGGCCGTCGGGGCCAGCTGGTGCTAGATTCACGCTATTAGACTACAATAAGCTCGCTTATTGGCCCAAATCGGATACCACGTGTTTCCTATCTCCACTTAGTTAACCAATCAAGTACTAGCTAAATCTTTAGAATTAGCGCCATCTACTTTAAACATCTAAAACGCTTTGACAACGCCATCTATCATATTTGTCCGACACTAGCAACGCCTATACACCTACATTATATTTAACGCCATCTGTCTGTAATATCTAACGCTCCGACATATGTTATTATAATTTATATTTTTACGTTGTTTGAATCTATATGAAATTTGTCAGAACATAACAACATACACATAACATACAATATAACAAATACCGACACGTTATCGATGGAATCACGTAATGTGAGCCCAGCTGAGTAGACGTCACAACTGAGTGTCGTGTAGCGTGGTGCTGGCGTTGAATGAATGTGACGTGGCGTGATTGAATTGTGTCGTTGTGGTCAACAACTGGTTGTTTGGGGCACAGCTGAGATATGAGCTATGCTGAATATGAGAAATATTGAATCAGAATAATAACTATCCGATCGCGGGACATAGACATATTATATCTCGCGTTATATAATATTATATTGTATTTACATTTCTCTTAGAACCTCTCCGTTCAAAGATTAGATATCGATAGAGAAGGTAGATATCACTTTTGGTGATA
Organism: Apeira syringaria; assembly: GCA_934044485.1. Taxonomy (NCBI): domain Eukaryota; kingdom Metazoa; phylum Arthropoda; class Insecta; order Lepidoptera; family Geometridae; genus Apeira; species Apeira syringaria. Next base: position 11,624,225 of record OW203662.1, on the reverse strand, counting down.
AGGAAGCCCATTGTTTCTGTAATTATTGTTTCCTTACATTTTCAACAAAATAAGCTATATATAATGTAAATATTGTTTTATAGTTAAGATGTAACAATAAAGCATTTTCTAATGTAATCATGTAAAAAGACGTTGGTTTAACATTGTGGTTATTATCATACGCCAAAAGCGCAGATTTTTTCTATCAATACTTGGAAGTATATTTACTATTATTTTTGTATTGTATATGACGTATTAATATTAGCGTTAAGTAAGTAAGTAAATATTTATTTCAAAAATAAGAAAAATATAACAATTCGATTTATATTACAATCCACTAGGTAACCTAATATTATACATAAAAATATGATGAATTATTACAACGGGCCCCAAACTTGGCTAAGCTTGGATCTTGGGTACCCAATGCTACAGTTTTCAATCTTTTTGTGGCGTTGTGCTATAGGTGTCTAATAGTCTTTGTTAGATTTATAATACTGGGATCCGTAAAGAAACTTCAGAAGAATGAACTATTTAAGAATACATATAAAAATATATCAATGGATACCTTCTATTGTACTATTTTGTATTCTATACATTTCTATTAAGAGTCCAGTCTAAAGCATTACAAGATTAGTAAAGAAACAAATACTGAGGTAGAGTAAAATAGGTACAACATAAATATTAGTAAGAAAAACATATTGATATATAGCATTATGTATGAGCGTGTGTGCAAGCATACTTTATGCAGGGATTTATGTGCGGTTATGTAGTCTGTGGATTTATCTGCAATATTTGTATACATTTTAATTCGATTATCGAGTCAAAGGTTATAATGTTTTACCTATCACCTACCATTAGACACGACGAATCTCTCTGTTTGTTCGGCGGTAATTGATAGCAGCTATTATTATCTTGTTTTTTTCTTCTATGATATGTGTATTTTTAATACACATATCATAGAATCTGCCAGTCTGCTGACAGCAGTAAAAACCTGAAACCTAAAACCCATATTTTGGAAGACGAAAGCCAACACAATTTTCACTGAAAGCAGATGCTGTCGAACAGCGTGCTTCGCCTTGTTGAACATTCTTGAAGTGAGGGATATGTATGTCTTTCCTTTATTGCACGCTTTACAAGGATAAATATATAGAAAACTCTTTATTTGCACACTATTTAAAAAAAACACCCATAAAGAAAACACACACATAATATATAAATAAAGTGATACAAAGGCCGGCCTACTCTGTAAAAGATTTTTTATAAAACGATGCAATGTGTGAGGGTATTTTCAACAGTAGGCATTTTGATGTACTCTCTGATTCAGTAAAGAGCTTTCCGACTCTTAGGACTTCCTAATAAAGTTTGTCGGTAGGGTATCGCCTTGGCTTACCCAGCATTACTTTAAGAACGTTGATGATAAATAACGTATAATATCAAACTGCAAAAATTAAGATACCAAATGAACGAATATATAACTTATATATTGGTTCTTTAATTATACCTCTACACAACCCGAATAGCCTACCTCACTTTTGGTTAATTTTAACGTTATTTTGTCCATAATGTATAACTATCATAGGTATATAATAGCCTCCAAAGTAGCAATTTAACCGCATAAAAAATGTCCTCTGAGGGTATAAACTTTCCACTTTAGTATCACTTGACTTACTGTGGGGATAAATAGGCTCAGCGTGGCCCTCGAAGCGCCGCGACGACGGCTGACAAATGGTCCCACGTTGGGCGCCAATATTAATAAATCCAAGCGAACATCGAAAGCTGCTCTCGTAATGGATACATACTTTATGGAGAGATTTTCCTTAAATTGTCACACTACTCTGCTGAGTAATAATGGTTTACCTACATCGCTGCCCAGAATAACTTACCTATTTTCTAAAATTAGTTTATCTAAAATGGGCCATTATTCCTAGTCACCGAATCAATATAGTATAGAAAAAGCTATATAGTGTGAATAGCGCTTTATCCCCTCCAGTGCTATGACCAACAAATATACAACAGGAAGTAAAAAAGGAGCATGACTACAATTTGGTAACCATGTTTTATATTACAGAAAAGGCATAGATTGAAAACCTTTTGATCATCGTCATCTCACCTTAGCACGTCTACTGCCGGACATAGGACTCCCCCATTGATCTCCACAAGGACTGGTTGGAAGCGGCATGCATCCAGACCCTTCCTGCAATCCTGATCAGGTGGGGTGTCTACTTTGTCGATAGATGTCCTATACTGCGCTTCCAGTCCGTGGTCTTCACTCGATAACATTTCGACCCCAACGGCTGTCAGTTAAGCGAGATATGTGCCCTTACCACTGCCACTTCAACTTGCTAATCCGATGGGCCTAGCGTTATTATTCTAAGCGGGGTATGTCGATGACTGTAGCCTTTCTACGGATCTTCTAATTTCCGATATGATCTCGTAAAAAACCTCGACAATAGTTCTTACCATAGCTCGTTGTGTCGACTGTGCGAGCTTACTTACAAGGCCAATACTTTCGGTCAATGTGAAATTTCTTTTTTTTTAATCATAATGTATTAAGCATGATGACGTATGCTGTTGCTTCCATGTCATGTATATAACAAATGTAAATGAAAGTCATAAATGTACGTAATTTATGCAATTGCATATCAGCTCTGCCATAACAAAAGAATATTCTTCCTTTATTCATATACGTTTCTGGTCCTCAGCTCTATTTGATTCTGCAAATAAACATATTCGTACCAACGTACTTTATGTACATAAGAACCAATTTTTTATCACTACGTGTAGATGCAATCTATTACGCTTGTGCCTCAAACATACACAATCTAAATATCCTGTCAATTTACGTTTCCATTACTTAGCAAACTTGGGGAGCTATACGCATGATTGAGTAAAGTCTTTTATTTGACCGAAACAGCTGTACTCATGAACAAAGATAATGCGATCCTGAGTTTGTCAAACGGTACGCAGTGATTCCACATGTTGGTGATGTGGCAAAGATGTCAAGATTTGTGACATGACGTTGTCGGTTTTTACTCGTATTGTGGGTTGTCGAGGCCGACCGGCGCTCACGACACGCTTTACAAACCACCCTCATTTATTCCTACTTGTGTTGTTTAAGGTGAAACGATGATAGCTCAGCGGGGAGAGCGTCGGCTGTCAAACTGACGGCCACTGGTTTGATCCCCAACAACAGCTTGAGCTTCCGGTTAAGGTAACACCGTTATCAAATTCCCAGCATTGTGGTAGGGTACTTTCGAGTACCCGCCTGGCTAGCTACCACCCATAAGTTTGAATAACTGTCACCAAACACATAGCGTGTTCAGGCAGTAGGCCTTCAGAGCATTCTAGGTCTAGCGTGATAACATCATCGACCACATCGTCACTGACCATCAAGTGAGATAGTGCTCAAACGCTAGATCTGTACAGTATAAAAAAAGGTTCATGATCTCGTGACAAATGTTAATGGGGAGCAAAGGAGCTCTGTAAGCAGACTCCCACAACTTGGCCCACATTTCTTTCATAAATCTACATGTCCAGCTCGTAAATTTGTGAGGAAAATGGTAGCTCGATAAACAAGATGTGTACAGTGATTATCGAAGTCAAAAACTCTCTCTCTCTCTCTCTCTCTCTGAACTATCTTCTTACCTGAACTATCATAGGAAAATCCTGAAAAACCCCCTACCCTACCCTAGGTAGGGAACTGCGTTTGTTTTTGAAATATAATCCCAACAACCATGACAGAGTTCACAGTAGAAAAATTCAAATCAGCTACAAAATATTTTCGACACAGATGGAGGGCGGTCTGTAAGACTGCCGGCTCAGCGATGGCTCAATCAATCAGTTTATGAAGGATGGCTTCACTCTGGATTCTCGAGGGCATGCAAACAAATCACATTATGGACCTTCTAGTCTGCTGCCTACGGCGTGAAACAACAGCGCCTACAGATCACTATCAAATTGTAACAATTGTGGTGCCTAGTCGGCACCGCAAGTGTTACAATTTGATAGGCCGACTGCCACTGCACTATAATTCACCTTCAACAGCTATTAACGAGTATCCTCCTCCTCCTTGAGTGGTATCCCTCATGTCTGAGGGTCGTGACACCCTCATGCATGATCTTTTCTTTTATGAATGTACACCATCTTCCCCTGTTTTTGGCTAAATGGATGGCTTGGTATAGGTAAGTATCTGTATAGTAACGTGGTCCGGACTTGAACTGACCAACGCATCGGGCTCCGGCCACGTGATCGCTTGCCGTCCACTTTGCCAATGACTACTAGCTTTTCTAGGTTGTCTCCAACTTTCCTGGCAATGTGTCCGAGGTATTTAAGGATGCGCTTAAAGCAAGTAGTAGAGAGTCTTGTAGTAATCCTTAATTGAATTAAAATTGATGCGTTGGTTCGAACTACTGTCCATGGAATCCGCAGCATCTTCTTCCAGCATGGAAATTATACTTCCAGTGAATCGCGGACGTGCTCTGTACGTCGCTTGTTTGCCTGTCCAACGGTACGCACGCTTACCTCACTATTTGCTCCGACATCTCAAGCCATGTCTCTGCTCAATGCCCTGCTTGCTCGGGAATCTGAACTAGACGTATTCTTTAATAAACCTAAAGAATTTCGTAATCACTGCACTAAATTGTTAACTAAGTTAATAGTAACTATATTGTATTCTAATTCTAATTGTTGTTGGCTGGCTGCACGCGTTGGTAAATACTGTAAGTGCAGTAAGCAATTTATGTAATAATAAATAAATAAATGACATGCATAATATCCTAACCACCTATTTTTATTTACTTTTATATAAGAGGATAGGGTTTAGGTGGATGAAACTAAGATTTAGGCCAATCAAATATAACATTTCCGTATTTATGTCATTTTTAATCACAAATTACAAAATAAAATAGTTTTATGTAATTTTTGGCGCAGGTCAATTATGTTGCCTAATACCATGGATTTCGTTTTAGTATAATCAAATATTCGTAAACCCATATAAAAAGTTGCTATTAATTTTACAAGATGAATTTCATGTGAATCTTGTTCGGATAACAAAGTTAATAAGATATCTAGCTACAATGAGAGAATGCGAGAAAGAAACTTACAACAGGAAAAATTGACGGTACTGCGTTTGGTACCAACAATTTTCGCACGTTGTACATATTAATTCGATGGTGTACACTCATTGTACATAGCCTGTACAATGAGTTGTGTAGTATTAGTTTATGTCTATGGACTCAAGCTCCAGTGCTGCCAACTCCACATCTTTTTACGTATAACTACGTATTTTAGACCGTTCCTACGAATCTACGTATTTTTTCATCAAATTTTACAAAGTAACATAATGAGGCTGAATTGGCATTGAAACGATACCTACTTCTAACGTAGTCTTACCTCGCCATACTAAGGACAAAGTAGAAAGAATAAGTATATTATATTTACCATTATTACATTTACCACCATAGACCAGTGACTTAAGTGAGTGTGTCAAATGAAATGTCTCGGCACGGCGTAAATTATTTGAGTATATTATAAATGGGTTTTTTTACAGACATTACTTTGCGTTTTTTTTAATTGCCAAAATGAGTTTCCCTGCGGGTGTTCATAAGTAATGACCGTTGAGTGACCATTAAAGCAAGGAGAAGGACCGAAACGGCAAATCTGCACTTCTTTATTGTTCATCGCAATTTCAAAATCCAGAAGAAAGTAATTCAGTTGCGGTAAAGTTCCTACAACTCTATTGAATCGTAGGGGGAGCTGCTTTAGTGCTAAGCTTCTAGCTCTTATCTGCGCAACTTGATCCAACTAAACTTGAAGGAGTAAAACTGGACGCGCACAAAACGTGGAGCCAAAACAATTAACAAAAGAAAAGTATCCAAATACAAATATCCAACATATTTCAAGTGAATAAGTGGTGAATAATGTTTAAATTTCATACTTTTTTATCCTGTATAGATCTAGCGTTCGATTACTATATCGCTTGATGGTCAGTGCTGCCTGAACACACTATGTGTTTGGTGACAGTTTTTCAAACTTGAGGGTGGCAGTTAGCCAGGCGGGTATTCGAAAGTATCCTACCACTATGCTGGGAATTTGATAACGGTGTTTTCTTCACCGGAAGCTCAAGCTCTTGTTGGGGATCGAACCAGTGTCCGTCAGTTTGACAGGCAACGCTCCCTCCGCTGAGCTATCATCGCTTCAAAATCAAAATCATTTAATATCAGTTGATCTTTTCATTGTATTTTTGAGCTTATTACTCAAATTAGTTAACTTTAATAATTCTATTATTTTAGAAGTCATGTAACCAACTCAAAGAACACACTCTGTATAATTTTAATCATCAGTCGGTATGAAGATCAGATAATAGTGGAAAGTAGTAAAAAGTTACATTTTGTGTCTTACCTATAAAAATTCTTATAAGCTAGAAATTGATTAGAGAATGCTGATGTTTTGTACCATTACCTTTTAAATTTCATTATTTAATTCCCTTTGGTCGTTTCTTTCTGTAAAAGTGCTAAAAAAGTTATTATTTTTTAAGTCAAGATTAAAATTACGTAGGTCTACGTACTTTTCACAAATAGTACAATTACGTATTTTACCAACCTGGCCTACGTCTTTTTTAAAATCCGAATCGGCAACCCTGTCAAGCACTCCAGCGAGCACCTAGCAATCAGTGTTGCCAAAGTAGGTGATTTCTCGCCGATTAGGCTACTCAGGATGAAAATTGGCGACGAAAAATCTAAAAAATAGGCGACCTGGCGCCTTTTAGGCTACTTGAAAGACAAGGCCTTAAATAAGTTGAACGAACATCAACACACAAATGAGTGTACTAAACACATAAGATAAAAAAATACCTCGCACACCTCGAATTTTCAGAATCTGTGATCACAAAGTTTTTGTAGCTGGTAAGTCACACTCTGTTAGTTTTCGTGGAATATCTCGAAGCCTATCGTAGGAATAAAATAACGTGACTAAATTTAGCATACATTAAAATAACAAGTAACAACTTCGCTTTTAGTAACAATAGTAATTACATTTCTTATGGCGACATGTGGCACACAAAGAAGAAAAAAATACACACCAATGAGAGCAAAACGGGCCATTCTACCAGCACAGCACTTGTAGATAATATTAGTCTGTTTACTGCTTACAGCGGATGAAAGAGATTCGTGCTAGGAACTGTTCCTATTTATAAGTGAAAAATGTTGTTAAAGATTACGTGTTTTTTTTATTCGCAGTGAAGTTTTGGCGTTTGCTGAAATAGCCTAAAGTTTTTTTTTTTTTTTTTTTAACTATTATAAGTTTGCGTTTGACAACTGTCTCACCTGATGTTAAGTGATAACGCTGTCTAGGATTTAGCAAGTAGCCCACTTTAGGCTATTTCAGCTAAAATTCGGCTACATTACGCTACTCAGTGTGAAAATTGGCAATATTGGGTTGCGAGTTGTTGGTAACACTGCCAGCAAGTTATTTGTTGCACAGATAGTGTCAGATAGTATGTAGATTTGTTGTCGTCGCGTAGATTGTGTTGCTGGGTCGCAGTATTTTTTATTTCTGTGATAAAAGTAATTGAAAAAATATCCGTCATGCAGTCAGTATAGAAATATACAAATATAAAGTGCCGCGTTATAGAACTTAATAGGAAATCAAAAGGATCGTCCGAACTCTCGCCGTGGGTGATTTGATCCAGGAGGTGTTATTTTAAAAACGTAGAGTGCTTGTTTGTAAAGTATCGCCGAAGTTCTGCCTATGATTTTAAGTGATAAGTGCAGTGTCAATGGCGCTACGGTGATAAATACGCGTCGTTAGCGCCCATAACTCGGAACACGTGCAACGTCAATGGATTTTTAGCAGGTAAGAAAAAGTTATGTGAACTATGAGGGAATGGAATGCGCCGGCTGTCAGGAGGTGGCGGGCGACAATGTTGTTTGGAACGTGAGCATACATTCTTGGTCGTCCGCGGCGTATTGTACAACAGTTCATTGTGATTGAATCGCACCCAGTCCAGAGGTCATCGACGCCTGCCACTGCATTCTGCTCATACCATACTGATCTTGCCCCAGATGTCCTCATTAGATCGCGTCCAATCTATTTGTATTTTTGTTGTCGGTTTAAACTTGTAGTCTAGTGCTTGTTCTAAACAAGTGTATTGTGCATATTCTTAGTAGACATTGCTCATTTTATTTTTTAGTTTGACATATTTTATATACTTCATTATTTTGACTTCCTTAACTGTACAATGTATTGTATCTATTTATCATTAGTGTAATTTGTGTATATATGCAGTTATAATTTGAAATAAATAAATAATTAATTAGGGAACTTGTCACTGCCAAGACAAATTGATATGCTGATTCAGGGATGTAATTATCTACATAAGTAGTTATATAAACGGTGCACAGACCGTATCTGGAACATCAGAAATTGGTAACTAAACGGGCCCTATAAATGCTGCTACATTAAATAGGTAGACTACTAGCATAAAGTTTCATACTTACCACTCAAAGTAAGTAGAATATAAAACTCAAAATAATATAAGTGTACAAAACAAACAGTTTAATTTACAAATATAGTAGTCATTCTTAAAGAGACACACATACAATAACAATACAGGCTTTGCCTAGTTTGGGACCTGAAGACCTTGTGTTAATGTTATTAAAAAGTATTGAGATTTAAGTTATTAAGAAATACTGGCTTTTATATCATGGCTATCATGATTCATATCATTAGTATCAAATATCTAGTTTCAAGGCTTGAGGAGCCTCTCAGACCATAACACAATTCACATATTTGGCTAAAACAATTTTACCCAAATCAAACGACACTTAATACTGAAAGTCATCAAGCTCTTTGAATCTGTAGTCTTCGAAGGGCCAACTCCAGAAGCATGAACCCTTTGTGCTTCTGAGCCATTTTTATAAGCTGTTTTCTAGAGTCATCATTAAATGTCTCGACCGTAGGTTTGATGACTTACAGCCTCCCGGAAAAACCAGCTTCTGAAAAGGCTACCACACCATATTCATACATTTCGGCAAGTTATACAAAAAGCTGAAGAGTATAACATATTCTTATGTTTAGCATTTGGGGACTATGAGAAAGCCTTTAATTTGATTGAGACATGGGGGAAGCTAGAGTCTCTCCAGCAATGCCATAATGACTTTTGGTATATCGAAGTATTAAAGTGTTTGTATATTATTACCAATTACCAATTGTTTCCTTCAATTATAGTTTATACAACCAAAATATTGCTATGTTGTCACCTGAGCAGGCAATTTAGAATTATCACTTAGCCTCTAAATCAGTTTTAAGACAATATCTAACAGCTATAACAAAAAGCTATGTACAAATTAAAGGAGACTTTCCATAACAATGGCAGGGTTGCTGCACCCAAAAGGTGTGTTCGAGATGAACAGGTGGCATTTTTGGCAGTTAAAACTGAACAAGCCTTGGATTTGGTAATGTGGCATTTTTGCCATAAACGATTTTTCCCAAATGGAAAAGCACAAAAGGTGTATTTACATGTAAGGTCAAATATGACGATTCATTTTAATATCAACACACTGGATGTGAGAATCAGAAATGCAGCTAAGGATAAAACTACAGACCCCATATTTGCTATTCAGCAATTATGCTTAAAATACTGGAAGCATGCACAAAAATCTGCACATGATGTTCCTTGAAAAGTTACAAGAATGCATGCCCTTTTTTGTAACTGATTTTTCTTATTGGTTATGAGTAATGCTTACAACTTTGTTTTGCTCTTGTCATGTCAGCTCTTGAGCTTGGAGCGGCCAACACAAGATGATGGTGGAGACCATCCTCGAGTGCTCCCAGGACTTTGGTAAGAATTTACATGCTTGTAATACTATGCAGTGCCTATTATTGTTATCAGTTTTGGTTGATATATGAAACATTGTATGTAGATACTGACCAAAATACAGAATCTTTGGTTCATATAGGTGTTCCCAGAGCTTTATATGAGAGCCCATACTGTTCTATTTCATATTAATGTCTAAATTACATTGAATAAAATAACAGCCTTAGACAATTTTCCAACCTGTGTCATATATGGATTAAAGAGAAGGGAATTAAAGGAAGATCAAACTATATTATATTAGTTATTTGTGTTGGTATTAAAATATAATACTTAAATTTGACTGTTATTCTCTTTATTTTTATATTTCAGCATTGCTTTACTTTGCATAAGTAAGCAAAGTAAGCCTGTAAGCCTTAGATTTTGGACAATTTATACTTTATCACTTATTGAGTATATTAACTGTGTCACATTTCAGAAATCAGTGGAGTTTAACACCACTAGAGTTTAGACTGGGTGCATCATTGATTTTTTTTTCTTTATTTATTAGGTCTACATAACTAGTTCATACATTATTTACATTATTAATCTTAACATATTGACATTTATAAACTTAGACATATGTATGACCTACTCGAAGTAGACACAGCATGCTAATAAATAATCATACAACATGCTAAAAAGTTTTAAATAACTGCTAGATTATAAATAATTTCATATATGGTAGGAAAGTTGTGTTCTAGACAGAACTTTCGGAAGGAATTAACCGATGCATTAAAGATGTCGATGCCACTGTCTATACTATTGTAAAATGAGCACATGCGATAGATAGGACTGCGTTGGCCGAGGTTGGTGCATGTCATGGGCAGCCTAAAAGTATTTCTGTTATGACATCTTTTTTTTTCTTTAAATTTGATAGGATAAGGATAGAAATAACTCCACATAGGTTGCCAAACGCAGACACACGGTTCTCGGTCACTGGTTCAAACGCACCGGAGACCGAGAATCGTGCATTAGAATCAAATTTCAAGAGGTACTCCTCCGTTCAGGCATGTCTAACGGAGCCCTCCCGCAATGGAAGCGCGAGCTGCTGCAGCGTCGGGCGGCGCGCTCCCGGCCGAGCGCCGTGGCCGTCACCCCTCCCCCGCCGCCGCCGCCGCCCCCGCCGCTGCCTGCCGAGGAGGAAGAGCTACGCTATGGGCCCGGCATCGTGAAGCGGCTCAAGTCGCGCTACCTGAGCCTCGCGCTGCGTGATGCTCCGCGACGTCGCGTCTCCGTGCTGCGCCGAGCCGCCTCGCTAGAGCACCTGCTCGACGAGCGGCCGCCCCCTGCGCCGCGTCTCCCCGCACCGCGTGCTCCTCGCCCCGTGTCTCTCGCCGCGCCGCCCGCCGCGCCGCTCCCAGCCGCCCGCCGCGATTCCGTCAAGCGCGCGCGCTCCGTTGACGCGCTCAGCAGGCTCGACTCCCGCGACGATCTCGCGCCGCCCTCCCCCTCGCCCCCGCCTCCGCCTCTCGCGCCGCGCCCGCCTGCCCCGCGCGCTGCCCGTCCGCCGCGCCGTCCTGCTCCGCTTCTGCGCGAAACGGAGCGACCGCCACCCGACGTCGTCCGCTCTACGCTACGCAAGTTCGAAAGCGCGCCGCCGCGAAGGGCGGCGCCGGCGGCGCGCGTTTCCGCCGTGTTGCGTGGGCTCGAGGGCGCGCGCCGCAGCGTCACCCCCGACCGGGATCGCGAGGCGCGCTCCCCGAGCCCTATCGAGGCTGGTGAAGCTCCTCCGCCTCCGCCGCTGACGTCTCCGCCTCCACCCCCAACGACTCCGCCTCTGCCCCCTACAACTCCGCCTCTGCCCCCTACAACTCCGCTACCGCCCCCGACGAGTCCGCCTCCGCCTTCGACACCCGCGCTTCCGCTCGAACTCGCGCCGCTCTCTACCCCGGCACCGGCGCCCGCACCCGATCCACCGACTGAGTCTCGCGAGGAGATGCCGACGTCGCCTTGTATTCTCGCGTCTACGCTCCTCGCCCGGACAGTCGATGCACGGACGCCTCGGCGGTCCGAAGTCGACAACGTCCCGAGCGAGAATCCGACCACGGAGTCGGCTCCGAGTACCGGGGCTCTCGCACCATCTCTGGTAAGGTTGACGTCCCCTTCTAGAGACGAGGAGGATGGGTGCGCTCGGGTGGTGTCCCGTGCGGCGCTGGAGGGCATCGCCCGCGCGGGTAGCACGGTGCGGTTCGCGTTCGAGACGCCGCGGGCCGACGCGCACCTGCCGCCGCTCGCCGCCGCCAACCCCGTGCTGCTCGCGCGCGCCGGTCGTCGCGTTGGCGTCATCCGGCCGATGCCGGCTGAGCCGCGCGCTCGCCTCCTCCGCACCCCGCCTGCGCCCGAGAAGAGACTGCCCGCGGACGTGGAGCCGCAACCGGAGCCAGTCTTGACGCGGCTGGACGGTGGCGAGGAGACAAGACCCGCGCTTGTGAATGGCCACTCGACCCCCGAGCCGCGCGCTGTGTCGCGCATCGGCGCGGCGGGCATCGAGCGCGCGTGGAGCGGCTCGCACCTAAAGCGCATCGCCCCGGCGCCCTCACCTCCGGTGCCCTCCCCCGCCGTCCTCACTGCCCCCCGAGCCAGAGTAAGGGGTGGCGCACCGCCCGCCGGCGCTACCTCCGTCGTGTTCAACTTCAGCGACCGCAAGGAGGTGCCCGACTACATCGAGAACGACGGCATCATCCTGCGCGCCGCCCGCAGGAATCGGTTCAAGGTCGGTGTATTTGTGTGTTACTGTGTAAATAGTTCTTAAAATTAGTAATTTACGGATTTTCAAAATATTCCCTTGATGACCCCTATGCACTTCTGCATTTGGGTGTACTAGCTTTCAAAACATTTCAAACGCACCCCGAAGTTGTAAGTTAGTCCAGAGTTCTAGCAGCTGTGTGAGCGAATAGCATCCCGCGAGACATCCATTGTGGCGATTAAAAAAAGAGGGACAGATCATATTTAAAAATATGTATTCAAAAACTTAATTTGCAATTGAAATTAGCCGTCTAATCAAAATAGTTTCAGGAATAAAGAGGTTGTATTTATTCTGTGGCTAACAATTTTCAATTTTTCAACAGCGTAAGAGTTAGAAGCATATCGCCAAATTGAAGTGTTATATATATGTTGAGTCACTGACATAGGTTTACTACGAGGTTATATAATTATCGAGCTACATTCTATTCGAGTCTGCGACGTTTTGGATGGCATTAGTCGTGTAATTTAGTTTGAAAAATTTCAAGCAAATCAAGTAATATGCAACCAACTTCGATGGTTTAACCATAACTCTCCTCCTTTCATTGTATTATATAAAAAAGATTACATTATATTAGTAACTGGAGAATAGTTTTATATGTGGAAACTGTATTAGCTTGTTCGTACTACACTAATTTTGTCCTATAGACTTATTCATTAAGCTGTTTGTTTTCCATTAAATAAATAAATAACTGCCCTAGCAGCCGTTTTTTGTAATTGAACGAAATTCAATCTTCCAAATTGCCGTACGAACTACGCACTGCCTTGTTACATGTTTCGCATGTGTTCAATGTACAATGATATCTGTCAAGATATTGATATTTTCAAAGTACGAGAGTGACGTTCGTCTCGATGACCATCATTGTAAAAGTTGCGATTGTTCTTCGTTTACCTAGCCTTAGATCCATAGTTCGGATGATGTTATACACCATGCCTGCTCTTTAATTCGATCTATTCAAAACTGTTAACGTTCCATGTTTTTCGCTTATGCATTGTGATGGCCGTTTGAGAGGTTAATAATAGGAATTTCTACTCAAATCATGAAAGGATTTTAAAAGCCCGGTCTTGCATTGTTCTTTTTTATTTTTCATTCTTTTCATATAATTATGAAATAAAGATGGTTTTGATGCTAAGGTTAATGAAAACTCTAATTTATTGTAGCACTAACTGACTGACAATTATACAGCCGAAATAAATTAGTACGTATTCCAGTGTTTTCGGAATTCATCTCCTGAAGCGAAAACGCCAGCGAAGCCGCGGGCGTGTCAGCTAGTTCAATCATAAAGTGACAATAATAGGCTCGCCTTATTCTATAGAGCACCGAGTTTATCAACTTGGCTCCATCCTAGAGATGAGAAAATTAATCCGTGCGTGGATTACTTTTCTCATCTTCCGGACATGAATAGCTCTACAACCGTTCTGTCAAAAGTGAAATAGAACCACTTAGAGTGGTGCATCGTATTGTTTTGCAAGATATTGTTTTCAAAAGAGAGAGTTCGAAATTCCACATGCTTCGATTTATGACTTTACGGATATACATTTTGATACACTTGCTATTATGTCAATGTCGATACTAATTTGTCCATGTAGGGGCTTCATCACATGGCCTTCTTAGAAAGCCGAAATCGTTTCAGATTCGAACGTAAGGTGGGCGCCGAGTAACCTATACTCGTGGTGATTGCCTACACTCGTCGACGAGACGGTTTTGCGGAATCAATGCATACCGACATCGTCACTCGATTAAACGATCAATTTTCGATCTTAACGTCGCCAGCCAAGGGGCAGCGTCATCTGCCGATTCAATTATACATTGGACCGGTTCCCCCTTTAAAGTTGCAATGTCTCCATTGCCATATGTCACGGTCGAGCGCCGCTCATTTCGTGAAACGTCACGATAGATTGTGTAACTTTTAATATGTAAATAATGAATTGATTCGTTTGTATGGTGAAAGTGCTAGCGGATGCAACCGGACGGTGCGTGGGATCACTCTCGGTTTCGGAGGTCGCCGTCGTGAGTGGGGTAAGGGGGGGGGGGGGGGGGGGGGGCATCGAAGTCGCGTCCAACGTGAGGAATGCTAAATGCACTCGCGTCCATGTCCGCTCCCCGTTATAATTATGCAATCCGTTGATTCGTTCGATTTGGCGCTACTCTCTCTCTCTCTCTGATGTATTGTTATAGGTTCTCCGTGAAACTTTTTTATTAAATATTGGCCTCTTATTCACCTGTTGTCATATGCTGCTGTTCGCATTTTGCTAAATTTAATATGTATACCAAAATTGTAAGACTTTAATAAATATTTATATAATATATATTATTTTGCCGCATCAGGTTATTAAGACTTCAAATTCTAACCCATATACTATTTTTATTCGATTTACCTACTTGCCATTGTGATTTACCTCAGAATTTTAATGCTTTTGTGTAGTGCCCGACATATCATATGTATTTTTAATAATTTGTCGAAATACTATGTCAGGTGATCATAATCACCTCGCCTATTACGGAAATATTAGTGATTGATAATACACTGCCTTGATGACAGGCTTTTACGATAAAACTAATAGTGATTGGAATGAATCGTTCAGTAAACTAAAGGACTGTTGAACAATTTAGTTTTGTAAAACTTTCCGGTACTTTACTATAACAATTCATCAAGTTGCCTATGAGAAATTGATTTCAAAATTATACATCATTAGATCCATTACCAATGAATGGACAACAGTTACTACCGTTGTCGATTTATTTAACCGACGACGTGACGTAACCCCACGCAGTCAAATTGAGGCTTCTTAGCCTAAAGGCTTTAGGGAACCCGTCTGCGTGTCCATATTAGGTCCTTACATAAAATATGAAATTGACGTTTTGTGTGGAAAAATAAAAACAATATTTGACAAATTGTTTTGAAGTCTACCGCTCTTACTCTGTCGCTTTTCTTACTCCTTTAACTCTGTCGTTTGCGATAGATCCGTTTTCACTATCGCATTTGATTCTTCATTGTCAACTAGGGTCTCCGGCCATTCACGGGGTTTGTTGTGTAGGTCGAAATTTCCAGAGAAACTGTTAGGAACCATTTATTTGCAATTAGGTCAACTGCAATTAGTTTATATGAAAAGAGTCGCGTTGGCAACGCAATGTCGTTGCTCTAAATCGCAGATCTGAAGCTAAAAGAGCGCATTGTTCCGAGAGCAAGGCGGAATTACCGCGGCACTGGCAGGTGCACCGCGCTCCCCTTGGGCCGCGGGCCGGAGGCCTCTCCACTGCGACCTGTTTAACTGGAAGCTGTAGCGTCTCTCGAGGCGCCCGTCGTCGGTCATCTCAATCTTCTTTTTTTGCTCATTACACATTGTATTCCCTTCTTGAGTTGCTCGACTTGTCGCATTGGGCTAGGTACCTTGTTTACCAGCTAATATAAAGGACAGCTTCAAGGAAACGTGCCGTGTTCACGTTAATTTGGATTGCTAGTCTATATTATATTTCAATTCATAAAAATGGATACGGAATTCATTAAAATTAATTTCGGAACCGAGTGAACTGAAAGTGTTATGAATCATATTCTTGGCGTGAGTTGGCATTGGCCGTGATTTGTACCTTTCACATTTGAATTCTTTGCGACAGAGATTACAAATTACATACTGTCTATGTAATGGACCATGTTTGCCCTAATCAGCTTGGGTATGTTTAACAGGAGAAACTGGTTATCATTAAGTGGTGTAGCGGGCCGTTCATGCATCTATCTGTTGATCGTATGGGGCTCATCCGCCTTGCCAGTTCGGTATTTGCTATTTATGGCTTTGCCAGACGTCATTGCGGTCAAACTGCACGTTTTCCTGCTAATGGCTCCGCACTGCATTGAACAAACAAACAGTTCCTCGTATCATTCTACGGAGTTAAAGTCACTGACCGTATCTATGTGGCTATTAGCTTATTAGCTATTAGCGTTATTGTCAGACTTGGAAGTCCTAATATTTCTATAGGCTACATTGTAGCCTATAGAAAATATAGTTATCGAGTATATACTTAGGCCCAGCACGTACATAATATATTTGAAGGGGATTGTCGCCTAATTCATTACCTCTCATAAAATCGGTTTCATTGGAAGTCGTAGTACTCACTCATCACGTGTCGCATTCCTAGAATTGTGATGTAGCAGTCGACCAAACGTCCATGAACACCATCTCAACGCGGAAACGTGGTTAATACATAATTAGCAATTAAAGTAATGTTTGCTTTCTAAGTAATGATAAAAACGCACGTGTGCGTCTATTGCGGTAGCGAGGACGCGTCCACAACATCCCCGCCCGCTGAGAGTGGCGCATGTCTACAGCGCGAGCGGAACGCGTCACCGGGCCGGGGCCGGGCCGGACAGGACCCGTGCGCAGTGACGACGACGTCACAACCGGTCCCACGTTATTTTGCTTATGTTTATCCGACAATGTGTCCTTCGACAGCGGATGTCCCCTTTCTCTCGAATTCCCCACGGAATCGGTTAGAAACATTCATCTTGTTGACCAGCCGCTTTTACGTGGTTCGCAGCCGCTTATGTATTAAGGTTTGATTACCCAATTGCCCCACGTGAGACGACTATTGTTACGCTGAGTAGGTATTATTATAATACCGAAGACTCAAAAATGCTCGCCGGCAAAAATATGTACCCAGCCAGCAATGTACGTTATGAAACGTTGTTGGTTTAATTGGCACGATAGCCCTGAATACCTTTGCCAGTGGAATACGTCCGTAAGCAACTTTGGCATCGTTACCGCATTATCCGCGTTACGAAATAATGAAAAGATACGGAGGGTCTTATCGCGATAAGAACATTTCAACTAGATAAGCGCCATATCCGAACACTCGTCACCTCAATACATATATAACAATTCATTAAATGAAACTAAGAAATGATATATATATATATATATATATATATGTGTGTGTACAGCGGTAGACCACTAACTCACTTGATGATCAGTGTGATATAATTGAAGGAGGTATCTACTCGCACACAACTGCCTGTGTTTGATGACTCATTTTCAAACTTAATAGTCGTAGTTAGCTAGGTGAGCAGTAGAAAGTACCCTATTACCATGCTGTGAATTTCGTCATCCATACCTTAACTGAAAGTGCATCCCCGAGGCGGTATTCGTTGAATCGTTTGATTGACTAACGAACCTAACCGTAGGAGAGATTACATCGACATGTATATATTGTTTGTTGTCATAGATGTAACTGTCGGGGTCGGCAGATCGACCTTAGCCGACCCTACGACGGCTATTCCGCCTAGACGTGGCCCTCAATGTGGTGCTCGTAACATTATCTAGATAGATAGATTACGCGCCGATAGTTGATGATATCGCAGCTTAGCGTTCGTACCCGCGCGCGCGATACCTGTATATCTGATGTAATTAAACTCATTTGAATATATGTAGTATTTTGCTGTTTACCTCTATCTCTGTTCATTTATAACGTGAGTATACTACAGAATGAAAGTGAAGGCAAAACTTCGTTTATTATAAACTAGCTGCGCCCCTCGGTTTCATCCGCGTGGTGATGAACAACGGTGGTCATGGCTATGATGATGATGACACTCACAAATAACGTGGCTACCTATTGGTACAATAATTTTCAAAATCGGTTCATGAAATCCACAGGTAACCCTTCAATACACAAACTTTACCTCCTTATAATATTAGTGCAGATATAGATAAACTCATTAATTTTAAACATATGCACTTTACATAACCGATGTCACATGAACGAGTAACAGTTTTGGATACATAGGTTATTTACTGTCTAGCATATATAGTAAATCCATAAGTCATATATCCATATATGAATAGCTCTTCATAATACTTGTCTATTTGGTAATTATCTAATACTAGCGGTGCCCCGCGGTTGTACTCGCGTGGTGATGAAAAACGGCGATGATGGTGATGATGAAAATAAGCCTATGTGTTAATCCAGGGTATAAGCAATCTCCATATACCAAATTTCATCGAAATAGGTGTAGCCGTTTGAGCGTGAAGAGGTAACAAACATCCACACTTACACACAAACTTTCGCATTTATAATATTAGTAGGATTAATACGTACACCCTGCCACACCCTGACGAAATATATTATGAGGATTTTAGTTGAAAAAACTTTTTGCTTAATTTATGCTCCTTGAAATAAATCGCCTCTGGAAAAGTGTTTAAAGTAGCTAGCCCAAATACCTTCGCATAATTACAAATGGTTGATTTATCGACGGTAATTCTATGTATTGTACCATTTTAGAGATTATGGGCTCTAAACCAGTCCAGTATTAAGGAAACTCGATCTAAACGCCCGAGCCATTCGCATGAGTCAATGATTCTCTCACAATTTACATCGCACTATGAAAACAAAGAAACATGAATGAATTAAAATTGTTTATTCTTTTTCACGGTACAAACAACGACTTAATATTTAAAAAATACACGATTATTAATATCATATAACCCCCTCTTTTTTATGCCGGTTAAATATGAAATAAACACAACATACACGACACAAACTACCGACCGCCTTGAAGGCGCGGTGCACTTGAATTACGCGAGCGCGTCATTCAAGGTCTAATCTTATATCACAATGATAAGCTCTCAAGATCTGGGACAAAGATACTATACAGGCCACTCGAAAAACATTGAAACTACAGACACACAAAACTCTTAGCCTCTTACTGTATGTGACACACAGTCAATAGCTGAGGAAGGACATTGTCGTTTGAATCGATATTATAATAACGCTCTTACGAGTGGACTGTCTGTTTGTTATGAACATGAACCGGGCGCGTCCTTGCATACCATAGAGTTGCTCATTTAACGTTACATTGAGTGAGAACAACTATCAGATATCGGCGATAAACGACGCGACACCAAGTATCAAATAACTCGCGGTGACGTAAGGTTTCGCTTTCAAACATCGCAATGAAAAAATAAATGATTGCCATTCGAAAAGTTTTATTACAGAATTGAACAGTGGAGTTGATTGGTATTCAATAACGATTTGATATCGCTATTATTCGAATGGTGCGTAGGGAATGGACGGTTTCACCGCGGGCGCTCACGAACGTTTGCCTCCTATATGCATCCGCAGAGGCCTCCACGGGCGAAACCGATTTATAACACATGCCAAATATGTTTACAGTAGAAAGAAGGCTTTCGAAATATTAATAAAATAACTAAATAACTTTCTATATATACTTTCCACTGATGTATTATATACACTTAGTCTTACATAATTTTGTGTGAGTGAATAGTTGAATACAAGAGCATACTTCTTGTATTAATCCTGTCTACCTTACGGTGCCACTAATTCAAATGATTTTAAATAGAATATTCACGTATTCGAGCAAGGTGTGCAGTGATAGTCGGAAATCAAATAATGGGCACAAAACAGTGGAGCAGTTATCAAGCGTTCCGGTCTGATTGTGCGTGTCAGCAACTCAGCACGGCGGCCGCCCGCGCTTGCTCTCATTGCTTACACATCCTCACACATACTGCCCACATTCAACACACTAAAGTTCTCAATCTCTACAGGTATAATTCAGCTCTCATTTTGTTGATGTCATAACACATTATTATAATAATGATGGTTGAATCTTCAGTCATTTAATTATATTTTACTTAACGCAATAGACGAGCTTCTCTACTCAATTTAATAAATTCGGATTGTATGCGGTTAGCTCGTTAACCTGTCGGTTAGCGGTGCGGAGGCGCCACTTAACGGCAGAGCGATGGCTCTGCTGATGGCGCTTTGATCTAGTTGGACACTCAGTTATTACTTGGAGGCGATTATCAGGAACTGACTATTATTTAACTTTGTTCTGAACACTGTTAGAGAGGGGGCTTTTTAACGAAGTTTAATTGCAGTAACGCAAACCAAGATTTTTACAGGTATATGTGCCTTGTAGTCAACAAGTTAACGTTTTCTATTGCGGTATCGACGGCT
The DNA here is from genome assembly GCA_934044485.1 of Apeira syringaria. NCBI lineage: Eukaryota > Metazoa > Arthropoda > Insecta > Lepidoptera > Geometridae > Apeira > Apeira syringaria. The sequence goes on along the minus strand of OW203662.1, from coordinate 11,603,685 downwards.
TGGCAAACGTCATAATTGGTGAGCTTCTCTCCAATATATCACGTTTTCATGTGTTCATGATTGTAATAGTAGGCCCTCGTCAGCTTCTTTCGATTATATTACGTTTGCATTCTGTTATGTTGACGTGAGCAAGAAAAGGCCGCAGTGTTATAACTTGAATTGTTAATTTTTGTTTCCAATCTCATTCAACGTCATGAATATCAAATTCCATCAAACTCAATTCCTTTCTTTTTACTAATATAAACTTGAGTTTGACAACTGTCTCACACGATTCCAATCGTGTGCTAGTGTTGTGTTCAAGAGTAGGCATCAATCTGTACGAAGCCGATCGAAATCACAATTTACGATCAGAATCGAGTGTCAAGAGTACCGCAGACCAGTCCGTCCCGATATTCATCGAACTTTGTATATATAACTAAACCGACTCCGGTTTCGTAATTAACATAATAACATTAACATATATATGTTAATGTTTTTAATATGTTTAGTGTGAACATATTTTGTAAATATCACTGAAGATTCCGATTGATTTTATCGTTATTGACGAATTTCCAAATCTGAATCATAGTGCCCCTTGATTGAAGATATGCCCCAATGTGTATTTTTCCTATGTAGATGTGATACTCGAAAGGTGTACATTGACACCGCAATACACACATGTTACATCCTGTTAAACATTCGTACTAGTTGAAATGACAAGGTAACTATCAAATAAACGTTATAGCCTTCAACCTGAACTAATCGGACAATTAATTACTTCCTGTCTGCTACTTGCTACTATGCTGGACTTAAGATTATTTATTCTGAACTTCAATACGCCCCTGTTTTAAGATTCAGCTACTTTAGTAGAGCTGTCTTTGCACCTACGATCTTCGAGTGAGTTCGAAACGCAACGCAGGTATTGTAATGATTTCAAAAATGCTTGTCATCAGGGTCTGCTGATTAATAGCACAGCGTCAACACGCGTCATTCAATCAACAAAGTGTGAATACTGAGCAAAATAATTGAGTAATCGTAATAAGTACGCAGCTGATGAGAAACAATGGAAAGAGGACCTTAACGAATTGCCAGCATAATTTAAAATCTAACTCATCATAACCTCGTTTATGTAGTAGCGTAGGTTGCACGTCACGTACATAATGTGTACACTAACGAGTTCTCTAACCTACAACGGCACTCTATCTGCGCTCGCGCACTCGTCACACAGTCCTACCACCGCCCGCGCCGCGCGTCGGAACTGTTATCTTCCGTACACTTATGTCAACTTTGCCGATGTACTATTTAAACACGATCAAACCCCGTTAACTGGAAATAACCATCGACGAACTATCCGTTTATGTTTACTGAGCATGATCTGCAGACGTAAAAAAAAGTAGGCGAACGAGCGTTGCTAAGGGTGCTGATTGCAAGGCTCACCTCGGGTAAATTGCCGCTTGTATTTTTTGTGTATGTCTAATCGAAATAGATTTTCTATGGGTTTGGGGTCATTGACTATTCTGATAATTATTCGCTGATAGAGACCTATCCTCTGATTAATTTTCATAGTGAATGAGAATTACGTCAATTGGGATATCAAATATCAGTAAATTACTCTCACATTCATAAGCGGCACCACTTTCTACCGCTTCAAACACGACGTAAAATTGCAGACATTATATACTTTTTTTAAATTCTAAGTTCACAAGTTGATAGTGCGGAATTACTCGGCAAAATCTCTCTTCGAACTCCAACTTTCAACTCGCGTCATACTCCTGTCTTAGCTGTACCCCCCGCGAACACTGAGTACAAACAAAATACTTTCTTCTGCAGAACCCCCACTATGATAAACGAATTCCTCAAATGCAATAAGGAAATTGATATCTTCACCGGAAGCTTGCGTTCGATTGGTCATGCTTTATCATCTGATTTTTTTAGTTTCTAAGCAATGATAAATGATTATTCTATTCTATTCTATTCTATGTACACTTCACCTATTAATTGTATCTCGGTCAATAGTCCAATGAATGTTAAAATTATTTTTTTCTTCTTAAAAGAGGGATAAAATACTGTATTTTTATGTTTAGTTTTCCTACTTTAAGTTTAAAGGTGAAAACTTGTAATTGGCCCAGTCAAACCTAAGTTGTATGTACATAGATTTAATTATTAGGCTGTAAGTTTTCCTATGATAATAAAATAAATAAATATGTCCAGCTGTGGACGTCCTATGGCTGAGATGATGATGATGATGTTTAATATGTGCGGGAAAATCAACGCCTACTCTGTGGTCATAGTTCAGAGCGAACAACTAGTCCGTTTTAACTATATAATGACAGAAAACGGAAATCAAGAGATGATGTGACCACATTTTCCCGAGTGACCGGATCCGATAATAGGCCTTTTCGTAATGCCTTCGATTCGTCAACCGCTTCAGTAGATGCAAGTCATGCTTTCCCCATTAATTGACCTTATACCTTTATTTATGAAACGCCTGTAGACATATAAAAAGGCAATGTATTTGTAGTCTGAACCTCATCTATAACTGCAAATTTTATACTATACGTTCGCTTGTGTGTGTTCGCTTTAAAAAAAATATAACAAAAATTGCGGCAGCTTTATTATAGATTATATTTGATGCCAAATACTAACTAGCCACTAGGGGTTCATTAAATTAATAAATTAAATTCGAGTCTCAATAATCTAATAAATTAATAGATCAACAAATCTTGTAGTAGATAAATGTTGGCAGCGAAGCGTATAATGGTCTCGGCGCGACGTGGGTAATGCGATCGGCGCAGAGTTGCGGAGGCATGTCTGTGGCTCTGACACGCTGACTGCTGATGATTTAGAGCTCGCTTAATTCGCCACAACATTAATAGTTAACTTTCTCTTCTCGCTCAGTGCGAAGACTTATTTTAACAAGATTTTATGGTAATTAGACTCAAGGCGATGAGCAGTTCCATTGAGTGGCCTGAGACCCGGCAGAGCAGCACTGTCGCTGGCGTGCATTTGCAGCACAATTAGGCATCAATCAACCGAATCATACGAAAACGGTTAAGATTTTTTTCGGTATGATTGTTAAAGTCTACTGAAGATGTTATATACCTAAATGTATACATACCGTTTCGTTTAAAATATTGTCAGTTTACTTGCATATTTGCAAGTTGACAAAAGGATGAAATCTCGTGTTCATCAGGTGCGGTTGGGAACGTTTCGTATTGCGTTACAGCGCAGCGGCTTGCGGCGTCGATGGTGCCTATCACGTTGCCATAACCGCAGGTGGCTTTGATCACATCCTTACTCTGCACTTGGGACTGGGTAGCACTTGTATTATAGGTCCAATAACTATGTGCTTAGCAGTGAGACATAAGTATTATACTGATGTCTATAATATAGCCGCCCTTTGTCTAACTCCCGTGCCGCCTACTATGTATAACTCGATTCAGTATAATAAGTCATATCATAAGTGTCCATCGAATTGTATATGTCTACAAGTTAAAGAGTCACACAGAATGTTTTATCGTGTCTTGTCACGTCTAGTATCTGCCTGTGTTAGGTTTTATACCGCTTTTTCATTTGTGTGACTATAACATGATAACTGCGTCTCGGGGCGTCTCATCGTGATAAGATCTGGTAAAAACGCAATATCTCACTGGATATACAGAAAAAGCATTATTTGACTTTATTTTCCTGTATGTGTGTTTATGTTCCTGTACACCCTTGTTACTGATTTACACGAAGGCTTACTTATTGAGACTTGACAAATCCAGATGCAGATCTATTAACATAGTCGAAGAATTCTTACAGATACAGATATTTATTGGTAAAATAATAATTTACAAGTGGACTCACTTACAGGGACATGTACGCCTCCCAGTTATTAGAACTTCGTCTCATGATAAATGTAGATTTGTAATCATAGTCTATTAGGCCAAAAGTGCACTATGCAAATACTAAAAACAATTTAATACCCAGGGTCACACTCAAAGTTCAGTCCCAGAGTAACTGCAGCGCTCGCCCTTCGCCTGACGGCCTTTATTGATTCGTTCGCGAGTGCATTGTTTAATTTAAGTGTTTTCCAACAATTTTGTGCAAAAGGAAACTTTATGCACACCGGGAAAAGAACAAATATCGTGCGGAAAGTGAGCCAGACGTGTGTGGGGGTCGGTACAGGAGTCAGAGGCACAGATTAAAGTGCAGCCACTACAGTATAAGCAGGGGCTACGCAGGGGTAATTCCGCGAAACGAAAGTAGCTGTGAATCACTCGGTTGTTGATAAATGAATTCCTACATTGATATATGAGGGCGCTGACTCAATATTTGACAACGAATTTCGGTTATCGATGATAAATCATTTACGTTTTCGAATGTGACACCTGAAATAATGATTATATTTTACAACAACTGACACTTTTTTGCATTTGAGCGTCAGTTATGTAGTTAGGGACAGCTTATGAGAGAAAATGACACCATTGCAGTTCGAGCAGAATCCGATGCGAGATTATATTTTTACTTTTAACAAGTCTGATTCTCATTTATAATTAAAAACGATTATGAGATACATAATCGTTTTTAATTATAAATGTTGTGTCATTCATAATTTCAATAAATTATTGACATGTGCAAAGGCAAAACACTGACACAGTATGTTCTTCTCTACTCGTTTTCGGTAGAAAGAGCGTTCTATCGTCTGCATAAAAACAAAGGGATTGTGTTCTGTGATTCGAAATGTCGAGACATGTCAGTTGATGAAATCGTCCAATTGTTTTTATACTAAACCTTACATATTTCTAAATACAGTAATGGACGTGGAATAGGTACTAAATGGAATGACATAACAGTTAAAATTTAAAAGTCGGTTAAGCTATAAAAGCGATTATGTATCTATTAAAATCTATATCGTGATACCTATACTTTCCTAATAAGAATCCCCATAAACGACACATGATTAGGTTTAGGTTGCCTTCATATGCCTTCTATTCACATGAACACTTCATGTCGTTTCCAATAGTTTAGTATACATTCATGTTAATAGACCAGTCTTAAAATAATGTACGTAATCTCTACTGCTATCATACGAATGATCACAGCTAGACATAGCTGTCTATCTTTTCATTCCATGATCTCCGGAAGATCTAGTTGGAGCTAGTTTATAGTGTTGAAGCACTATTCCTGCTACCCAAAGCCTTTTGTACCCAAGTTCTTAATGGACACCCTACTAGGCTTTAAGGTCCATGAACTTGACTCGAGAACTTTTTGTTCTCTACGGCCATAAATTTTACGTGATACGTAGTTCATTGCTATATGCGCTTTACCGATTAATTGATACGAGATCGAATGTAGATGTCTGCGAGATCGCAGAGTGATCAAAAGAGCTATCGAAAGCTCGCTGTGTGAGTTCGAGCTCTCATGAAGCCACGGGACAGCACGTTACGGCGCCAACAGCAAGTATCATGTAGTTGCTTGACTATCATGATATTTAATAACAATAATACCATCACCATCACACAGTTTTACTATTGTATTCTTTATTTCAATCTACCAATACAAGATACCTAAGACATCGTATATATCTGGACGCGATTTTTTTTACTTTTTCTAAGTTTGCGTGTGACAACTGTCTCACCTGATGTTAAGTGATGACGTTGTCTAGCATTTAGCACGCAAACCTAACGATGCCATCGTAGAACCTATACAATTACAAGCAATGTTGTTTTTAAGCGGGGATCATTATAAAATCGTTTGTTCTAATGCGCGCCCATCGATGATACCCAACAAGAGTAGAAACTGTCTGTTTACTGCTCCACGTCAGCGCCTCCTATCTTCACGTTCTGACAATAATATGAAACGAAACTAAATTAATATTCGATGTAACAATTCCGATAGTCGATTTGAGTGAGCAGTATTATCAGGCACGTGCCGATGCACGTGTCGCATGCATACGATACGTGCGACTCTGAACATAACAAAAGCAGTTTTATGCTTCACCTAATATGAAGCATAATGTGTCCCTGTGCGAACGTACAGAACAAGTGAGCGATCTATAGTAATAAGCGTGTTTGCGACGTTACGTGACCTATCTATGGGCTAGAGCCGGCTAGCGGACGACGCCACGGATGTTGATACACGACGTGAAATGATAACTGCCTCGGTACAATTGGTACTAACATGACATGAATCCGAACCCTCAATAACATGAAACGTTCAAGTTATGTCAATAATTAAACTGTAAAGTGTCATGAGTCACGAGCATTTTAGGCACGTTACGTATTGTCGAATTATTGTAGATCGCATCACTTAGGTCTTACTTTTCTCAAAAAAAACCGCCATATATGGGTCCCTGAGAAGGCGTTACGTCGCAAGTGAGAACGCAACGGGCTAATTACGGGGTACCTATGTACGTACGGAAATTGCGGATGTTTTTTTTACGAATTTCACAACAAGTATATGAATCAGATCGCATTCAAACTATTCCGGAAACTAAATAAGGAAGTTCCCAAGCACTATACAAGAAACAGCTAATCAAACAATTAGTTATAGGCGTGAGACACATCGTAACAGCCACCTATTAAAATCATCTTCTCAACAATCGACAGCAAAAATCCAGAATAAAACTCTTTTGTCTAATTATTCTGATCTATGAACCATGCATTCTTCGATTAATTGTAATTGGAAGAATTCGCGGGCCATATATCATAGCGTGTCAGCGTGGCTTTAGATAGCGATCGAGCAATTTCCTCGTTTATTACAATCCCTCGTTTATCGGGTAAGTTTTATTTAAATGCTGTAAAGTACGATACGTGACGCGGTAGCTAATCACTTTCATAATCCTGGATTACTAAATAAATTAGATAGTGTTAGCCCAGGTCCACTTGGCTCGGCGCGCAGTGTGAGTTGTGATGGCGGGCGCATTAGGCCTTGGCGACCGGTCGGCCGCTGATCTTTGCGGTACCGAATCACTCGGCCCCGTGTTCCTTGTTCAGGTAGGCAGCAATGGCGTAGATGCTAGAACACATCGAGACCTATCCATACTAGAATTTATGTACAACACAAACCCCCATATGTTCTATATTCCCCTGATCTAGAAACTACATATAACTGCTTCGGTCCCTAGGATACAACTCTTTGGAAGTCAGTCAGACAAATACAGATGCACAATCCTTCATGAGAATATAGGTGCGCCTGATTTCTGTAACGTCGTCGTCTGTTTGTTCCCCATGCGTAACTTCGCGGCCGAAATCAGAAACTGCTTGCTGTCCCGAACTGTAAAACAGCTGCACACGCGACATCTCCGATACATCGGTCTCTTGCTGCGCTTAATTGCTTTAGTTGACGCTAAACCTAATTGTGACGTGTTTGCTGACCACTATAGAAAGCAATTATGTCAGAATGTTTGGTTTTTTGAGAAAGGGTATGAATTAATTCTTTTTCCTTTTGACATAAATTGCAACTATATTTTTAAGACAATCTTATTATATATTAGTACTGTCCACTAATACAATACAATTACAACGATAAATGGGTGCAATAAATACATTTATAAAATAACCTTAACCAAATAACCCGTCCTGAATCGCTCCTGGAGCAAATGACTCGGCGACAGTGGCAGCGTTTCCTCTTTGGATTGCTACGACCAGTCTTTGCACCAGGTACGACTCAGAACCTATGGACGGTAATCGGCGGCCAATCTCTTTAATAAAGCTGATGGCCTCAGTGCCCTCTGTTGTCTCTACGACCACGGGAATAAAGTGGTAGCGCTCTGATGAAGCATATTTGGCGCGCTTATGTAATGCTGTCTTTGTTATTATAATGTATCTTTGACGTACATTTTTTATTTTACGTAAATTACCTCAGACTGAAATTTTGCCAAACTTTTGCATATAATTTTATACATTACTTTATGGAAATATTTGTGATATATTTTTATATTAAGACCATATATTCATATAATTAGCGTAAAGCTGGTCTTATTGAATAAATAAATAAGATAAGTACTTGATGAACATCGGTAGTTTGCGCCAAGAATTAGAGATAAGCCCCAGATACCACAAGTACGTAAATGTCTTTATTTAGGACACTGTTGACTAGCTTGTCGGCAAACACACAAGTATTTGCGGTCCCTCGGGCGATAGTTAACTCAATAATAACGCTACACAACCGTTTTCCCTATGGACATTGCGTTGTCAACATTTATTCGCCATGTTTGTTCAATTTACATTATTATTTATGTTACAAATTGCTCAGCTGCTATTTTAGATGCTGTAATATTTTTACTAATAAAGGTCCTGTGATACTTTTTTAATAATCGTATCCTCATCTAACCGACGAACTGCATAAAGAACTTATTGACTCTGGAGCGCAATGGTGAAAGAACGTATCGATCTTAGGATCCGATTCCTTCTATATGCCTTTAGGTATTTATTAGACATTAGTTATAATAATTAAAACCATACATAATGATTATAGTCAAGTTTAGCAAAAGATATATAAACCGTTCGCTGCCGTATAAAAAAAGTTTATCTAAAGTGCCGATGGGCATTCGGCTCTAATATACGTAATGTCTAAATAAACGTCGAGCGTAGAAAGGTAGGAAGAGAAAGGAAAATATGTTTCGTATTGTTTAACCATAATTTTTACTTACTTTATTAAGTACCTTTATTAAGTATTAAGGAAGTATTAATGCGTCAAGCGGATGACACTTTGTCATATATATTATATATATATTCCGGCACGAGTACAATTATCTTGTTTAGCTTTAATGGAATAAAATTTCCGATTTGAAATAAGGATATATATATAATTATATAAAACTTGTTGCGCCCACAGTTCTACCCGCGTGGTTATGATTGAAGATGATGATGATGAAAAGTAGCCTATCCTTTATTCCGGGATCTGAAATATGTACATACCAAATTTCATCCAAATCCGTTTGACCTGCATGGTGATTAAAAAACGGTGATGATGAAAATAAGCCTATGTGTAAATCTAAGGAATAAACTATCTGTGTTCCAAATTTCATCTAAATCTGTTCTACAGTATTAGCGTGAAAGAGTAACCATACATACATCAATACTCACAAACTTTCGCATTTATAATATTAGTAGGATTAGAAAATACCGACCATATGATCACGTTCATGTCCTATTCTGATCAATCGAGTTAAGCAGCGAACTGTGCTTCAACTGTATCAACCGCGTTGATTTAGCTGCATACGTGCGTTCAGGTTGTAATCCCTTGACATTGGCCGCAGCGCGCGAGATGCGAGTGCCTTCACCGGCGCGGCGGCGGCCCGGCGCCCGCACCGGATACCAACCGGATTCCCGAGCCCGCGCGCTCGCATCTCTGCCCTCATGTTTACCAAAATCACTCCACCATGAAAAATAAATAATTTCTTTACGACATTCCAACGCGGGCGATTCTCACGAGCCGCCTGACCCGCCGATCGCCGGGCCCTGCGCCTCGAGTGGAAACTTATGTATCATTGTGATTGTTCGAGGAGCGCAGAAGTCGAGCGATTATCGACTCTAATCGATGCCGGAAGGACTGTTCATTTGAATTATGTGCATGAACTCGAAATAATTTATGATGGCTTGCATGTCGTCGGTTCGTAAGCTGTGCATTGTTTTACTTTAATAGCATGGATATTAAATCCGAGGTCAGAAAGGGCCAGCGAACTTTAGAGTCGTGTTGACCTCTGAAACCTTGAACTTGTGCGCGAAGCCGCAAAGTGATAGCTTCGACGTCAATTATGACTCCATAAACTATTTGGTTTGACACATCCCTACTCAACCACGGGCAGTAGTGACACCAATCACCATCCCACTGATATTATAAATGTGAAAGTTTAGATGGATGGATGGATGTTTGTTACTCTTTCAAATAAAAACTATTGAACGGATTCAGATGAAATTTGGTATGTAGATACTTCAGATCCCGGAATGACACATAGGTTGCTTTTCATCATCATTATCAATCATCACCACGCGGGTAAAACCCCGGCGTGCAGATAGTGCTATATATAAAGAAGTATTTTAGTTTACAATATTTACGTAAAAATATACATTAAAATACTTAAAGTAGTGTAGAAATAATACATATTAAATTTCAATCCTAATCGCATTAAGCTGATGCCATCCTACAACAGTCAAGACTCGTAGGCATATGCTTAACTACCCGTGAAAAGCCGGGGCAGGTCACTAGTAAATGATTAGTTCGCGTAGTACTTAGTAGCATAGTTTCTAATTATTAAAGGAAAGCTATAATTGAAGAACGAAATTTATTCCCAGTTTATCAGTTTGGTGTAGGGAAAACATTCAACTATTATTAATATTGTTGTGATGTTCTAATTGTTATAATAATTATAACAATTATTACTTGCTTATTTGAAAAATCGTTAGAATATAATAAAGTTTGTACTACGGTGTTCCTTGACGGCCCATGCCTTTGACAAAGGAAAGGCACTAAGGTGTAAAACACAAACTTAGACATATGATGCCAAAACATTTTTCGCATATAATATACCAATGTATTATGAAAGAAACGAGTAGCATTACACACTCATAGAACCACGCTTCTTAAAAAATACCACCTGATGTGCTTGCGAGTTGTTCGAATTAACCAACTTGTTCATGTGAATGCATCCCGTTTTTCATACAAAAGTGTATGTAAGCAGCGTACTCTTTATTAACTTACAACGTAGCTAATTTTTAATGAGAGCCTGCCTTTAGAACCTTTAGAAATCCCTGATACGAATTCTTGCCGAACCAAAATAATATATTAATAATTATGTTCACGGATAATTAATTTTTAATAGAGACGGCTAAAGGACCACTTACCAGAAGGTGGGCAGCAGCGCCTTCTGAGGATTGAAAGTCATAATGCGCCCGCCAACCCGCCTGCCAAGCGTGGCGAGTATTGGCAAATCCCCCTTACATGGGGGTGGCATATGTCCAGCAGTAGACGCCCCATGGCTGAGAGAGAGTTAGGATAATTTTGGATATTTGTGGTTCTTTCTCCGGTTGCTATCAAAATCACAGTAGGTAGTTATTACTATTTGTAAGGGTAGCGGGATGCGGGCCGCTTCCGAGCGGTCCTTGTCGCTCAATATGCTGTACTATTAGTGCAGGTTTTGTACATTTCGTATCGCTCGTTTATTTCATTCTGTTTCGTCTCTGAGTATTGAGGGCCACGAAAATTAGCGAGAACGATGTGTTGTTCCAGGCGGGCGAGGCGGGTGTAGTGGTGCTGAGGCCGGAGGCGCTGGAGCGCTTGGACTCGGACAGCGAAGAGGACGGGATGGGGGCGGGGGGTGAGGGAGAGCCGTGCACCGTGCGGTTCGTGAACGACAACGTGCTCATCAATGGACGCTCGTGCATGCCACGCGCTCGCTGCCGCGACCCGCAGCGGCACGCGAAGGTCAGTGCCAAGGAACTTGACACCCCAGTTTCAGTTCACCTAATGGAGTTGATAGCTCTGAAACCACAGAGAGATCTATAGCCGTTCAGTAGTAGTAGTTTCCAGAGAAATAGGCGATCTTTCTGTGTCTTATTTGTGTAACCTTTTTTTTTTTTTTAAATTGACATGTCTTGTATCGCACTTACTGCAGAGAGTGTTGTAAACGACCTTTCCTACCTTATTTCGCGGTTTATATCTATGCGCTACGTATCCAAAACAATATAACAATGGGTTTAGGATGCTGTTTATACTTCCAAGATTTTTAGCGCGTCAGGGATGTTCTCTGGTGAATTCTATGCCATGTTTTGTGCTCGATATCATAAAGTTCTGTATTGATCAAATATTCTAGGTCTAGGTCCATACCACATTTGGTTATTATGTGAAACTATTATTCAATAATTAAAAATACAAATATTAATTGTAAATATTTTTTTGGGGTAAATATTTTATCAAAAAAATATGAATCTCAGTCCTTTCGGACAAAGGATTTCAATCTATTTTCGTTTGTACATTACAGTTGAAGCTCCAGTTTGACGACTCGCTGACGCGTACATTCGAGTACCCTTCTGAGACTTCCTTCTGCGACGAGTCCCTTCCCTCCCCCTCCCGCTCCCCTCCTCCAGACAGCAGCACCGCCCCTGCACCCACCCCCGCCGCTGCGCCGGCGTCTCCGCCCCCGCAGGTGCCCCCCGCGGACGCGCCCGCGACGCATCTCGCCGACAACACCCATATAGGTAAGCGTCGATTATTATGAATGCAATTTTTTATTTTTTTTTATATTTATTAAAATGTTATAAGCCATATAGTTTGGACATATTACAAGAGAAACTTAATATATAACCTCATGATCAATCTACTATAATATAAACCGGTATAATGCGAGTGATGCGTTTAACAGAAAAAAGTACTGGTAAGTGTCTGTTGGACCAGTGCTGGTGTTATCCACTACATTTCCTAAAATCTGCCCAGACGATTTCGGCATTGTATTGTAAACAATTGCAAACCATGATGGAAAAGCTAGTAGTTATACAACCGACACTGATCAACTCTTCTAGCCTACCCTACTAGCCTTCTCGGACCTTGCTCTAACAGATTATCACTTTTCCGGAATTTGAACTACTTATTGCAAGGATATAAATTCAATTCAGATGCAGCTGTAAAACCGCCTTGAAAGGTTTTTTTATTCTCACTCCCACAATTGTTTACGCAAAAAATCAACACATTGCGATCGTATATAGATTACTACGCGACTACTGCTATCGCTATAGTAGAGACCACTGAGGACGAAAGGAAAGGTGAGCGGTGTGCTACCGCAAACTGTCGGAAAGTGTTTCCTTGCCCCCACAGAACTACCGATAAAATGGCGAAAGTGCATAGATAACAATGGTACATACTTTGATTGATTAAATAATTAATAGGTTAATTTCAAAAAAATCGTCTTGTTTTTCCATACAAAACGCCAATTTCATATGTAAGGAGTATACTACGAGGCTTCCTCACCGCGCCACCGGTTCTGAGCCCGCGACGCGCTCGCATCGTAAGGCGCTCGCGGACGCCGGGACGGACAGCTTAGCTCGAAAACATTAACAATTAAATAACAAATTTTATGGATTCACGCACGTCAATTTTGTCGTCTAGAGCTGTACTGTTTAGGCACTACACGTAAACTTGTAAAATATATAATAGATAAGAATAATAATAGATTTACCCCCTTACTTATAAACGTTGAATAAGCTTCGCAGCTTATAGTAATTCAGTGTTTTGTTCCGTTCTTTCAACGTCAAACTGTCATATTAGCGACAAAGACAAAACACTGAATAACTATTCAGAGGTTATTCAACGTTTATAAGTAAGGGGGTATATGGTTAAAATAAGTTACGTGAAGGTAGTCTGTTTTCAAAAAGCAACCATGATATAGATACAGATCAACCCAAACGGTAAAATTGAGTAAATGTTCTCAAAATTCACTATATCTTCTGAGGTTATTATTTGCGCGAAGGGTGGTGTTGGTTTAGGGCCGTGGTGGTACCGGCCTAGAATAGTACTCCCCCATCTCTTCCCGCGGGTGCCGTAAGAGTCGGCTAAGGGACCACGTACCAGAAGGTGGGCAGCAGCGCCTTTTGAGGATTGGAAATCATCCTGCGCTCGCCAACCCGCCTGACAAGTTTGGCGAGTATTGGCAAATCCCCCCCTATATGGGGGAGGCATATGTCCAGCAGTGGACGCACATGGCTGAGAGAAAAAAAAAGAATTTGCGCAAAATGTACGTACATAATAAATATGTGCGTAGTGCGTGTGTGTGCAAAGTGACTGATGTAAGAATGTGCGTCTTACATTTTATCTCTTTGAAATAAAGACCTTATTCCCTTTCATTTAATTGTGGCAAGATCAAGTAGTGTCGGACGTATGTATATAGTACGTACGAGTATTGTACGTATACGTATTGGCGTCGCTCGAAAGCGAGCGTTCCAGGCGGCCGCTCCACGGCTCAATATGGATACTGCAAAAAAATTGTTTTGAAACACCAATTGTGCTAGAATATAGCGGTCGGGTCAAAAATATCGACTTGGATACTGACTAATCGATATAAATTTGATATAACTAAGGGTTTCTTGAACAACAGTGGTAACGCCAGTGTACGAATCAACTCAATGCCGACCAACCAGCCTTTTGGTACGGCAGTTTATGAAACTTCGTATTACTAATTACTTGTTGTATTGTCCATTTACAATTGCTGAAATATGTCACAAACCAAACCATTGACATTTTAAACTGATAGCAGGCAAATTATTTCAAACAAATTTGTAATAAATACTATTCATACTCATCGACATAATGAGGTCAAAGCAACAACTCGAGATACAAATAATACATTAATTAAAAGTAAACAGCCACTGTGTTATCGAGGCATATTTTAATATTAATAATTAGAATTAATATCAAGTAGACGCGTGCGCATGTGTACATGAATAATCGCTTAGAATGTAGTTGGAGATAATACGTTTGTTATTGTTATCGATATACATATTGTTAATTTAATGTTTACTAAAATGTGTCTCTGTGATATAAGCGGCCAGTGTAGGGTCCCCCATCCATTCTGATATTTTTTTTTTATAATTACAAATTTTGAATATAACGATTTGTCAATTATTAAGTGGGCTCCGAGCGCTGATGAAGGAATCTGGAAGTTGTTACTGTATAGAAACTCTTTGACGAGTAGAGGTAGTGGTGCCCAGCTTGGCCTCGTTTTGTGGGTTATGACGAAATTGTTTGCCCGCAGCTTCCTGGAGCCAACTAAACTGACCCGCACAGTTATACAGGCCGTCTCGGGATCGGGAAATTCCGTGAAAGTCGTCATAAATCATTATTCTCCTAAAAGTCTATCGGGAGACTTTCACATTATGGTTAGTGAAATATTTTACTTCTGGAGTTTAATTATTACGAGCGTAGACTAGACTTAGAACGTTGGTTAGATCTCCGATGGCAACACACGTAAGTTCCTGGCACGTATTAAGGCCCACTTTATTTAAAAGTCACATGTCATAATTGACATAAATAAATAAAAAGTCATGAATAAAATGGAATGATCTTTATTTGCGGAATACGATTTTGGAATATTCGCAAGAGATCTTGCATATTAACGAAATGAAACGCTATTTTAAAAGTGTGAGCTATGGACCATGTTAGGAAGGTGTTCTCCAACAAGCTGGAGCCGGAGCCAGTCCTCGGGTGCCTATTAACAATATGGTACGTGTGTTTGCAGCGTCGGCGGCGCTGTCCCGCTACACGCCGCACAAGACGGCGCCGCCCGCCTTCCAGCTCGGCGTCACGCGCCGGCCCCCCGCCTCCGCCCCCGCCGCCACGCACCCGAACGGTGAGTCGCACACACCCTCTGCCCCATATTCTACGCTTCCTCCTCTGTGGCGTTTCTTGCACTCGTTAAAAGAATTTCTTTTTAAAACCCAGCTTGTACATCCTATGTTTTTTCATCTTTCTCTTTGATGACCCTTTCAATCAAAACTTTCGCATACATTTTGCCTGCCACGGCGAAGAGGCTGATACTGCTGTATATTTTGCAGTCCTGTTGTGGCCTTTTTCCTTCGTACAGCGGTATCGTTATCGACTCATACTAGTCGTCCGGTACTCGGCCTACTTCCCAAAACAAATCGAAAAGGCGGTAGAATTGATTCGCTACGATTTCATAAAGAGAGAAAGAGATGCTGAGTGCTGGTAGGCCCTAGGCATCTATTTCTCTCTTTAAGAAATTGTAGCCGTAGTCAACTCTACCGTAGCGGTAGTGACTGACACTTTGTCATACTTCGGAACCTTACCTAATTTTTTTAATACTTTTCAACCTTTTAGAAAATCTCATCTATGCACGTTTCATCGCATGATTGATCATCACTCGCTGCGTTCATTTAGGATGTCTGAACCTGGTCTAGTCTATATATCATAACCTCTTACAATACTTATATACACACGAAGTAGTGTATATAAGTATTGTACATAACTATATACACATATACATACACAACACCCCTCTCCCTAGTCATTTCTATTATTTGTTTCATCATTCGTTTACATTTATATTTTGCTTGTACGTATATAATACATTCGGATAAAACATCGATGTAAACTAATCGAAGGTAATGCGGAACCTACGACACGAGAATCGCTTCTTAGTTTAGGGCGTGCACGTCAATATGGAGAGCAACTTTTAGAGGCCGCGAAGCGTAGCCGTATTGTTATTTTCGTATTGTTTATATTCAAAATGCATTCGTACCTATTTTCGGGGTTAACAATAAATTGAAATCGAATCTGAAACGTAGTGTTTCACTAAAACTACTTTTAAAATACGACATTAGCCTACAACCTCATCTCCCTGTAAATACATAAGTATTATCATTCACGTGTCTATTTGTCTAACGAAGTTCATATCGTTTCAGGTGTGGAGAGCGAGCAGGAAAGAGAGAGCGGTAGCGAGAGCGAGAGGGAGGGATGCTTGGAGGGCGGTGGTGGAGAAGGGGACGCGCGGCCATGCGGGGCGGACGCGGCGCGCTCGTGGAGCGAGGCGCGCGCCGCACACACCGACCTGCTCTTCTAGTCACCCGGTACTTACATACACACGCACACAATCGCGTGCGCATTGTTGTTGGCACACCCTACCACACTTGCCCACACCTGTGATAGTTCACATAGCGCACTCGTCCTTTTCGGAGATCTGCAGGGGTTTCATCACAGTTCAGTAGGATCAAGCTCTATACAAGCTCCGTAAACGTTCTAAATTGAATATAGTATGTAGTTTTTATTCTGTTTATTTACATATTTATATTGTAATGGCTATAACAGTTACCTGTCTTAATTTTTTTTTATCTGAATGTTAGACTTAATGCAGAGACTTTTACAATCTTTCGTTTTCGTGTATACATACGTGGTATTGAATCAAATTACCTTTTGATTGGGAAAATCATTCCTACCGCACCGCGTGTGTCGACGTGTGGTACCGAATCGTCGGCTGCGCTCCAGATTTCGCTCCCAGATCGCGCGCACTTCGGGATTATGATATATGAGATCGACCAACGCCTCGTTTTATTCCTTCAACGTTCTAGGCTTAGCGCGATTCCATTTTCGACCGCATCGTCACCGACCATTGACCGAGACAGCGGTCGACGGCAACAATAGTATAGAGTATTCTGCAAATTACATCACTACCGATCGACCGTCCGACGTGACATCGACCTAGTCTTCCCTTTTCTATTCATGTGCGATGTGGTTTGTTTCAGTCGACTCGGGCGCCGACCCGGCGAGAGCGAGAGAGACGACAGAGGTACGAGATTCGCTAGACTTAGGCCAAACGTCTCGCAAGTATCGCTGCACCGACGATGCGGCGACCGGTTCCCGACGTTATTGTGAAGTTATTTATAATGAGAAGGCGGACGACGACGGAGCCGTGCCGTGAAATAACCGCTCGAGCGCTTCGGCTATCGTTAATGTAGGATAAGGGACGGTCATAACTTCTGTACGACCGAAACGCGGGCGCGCATCGAAGCTCTACCGATGCCGCTTCTCGTGCCGACTTGGAAAGCATTTATATACAGTAAGAAATATGGACTTCTTGTCGGATCGGATACACGGACAGCGGGAACGGTGGTGCTTAGATCTCGAATGAGGAATAACTTGACAATGAACAACGCACGTAAATCACGTCCAAATTATACATTATCAGTGTAACAGTTGTGCCAGAGAGCGCGCCAGTGCCGGGCCGCAGCGGCAGTGGGTTCCGTTCTTTGAGAGAAGCGCCGCCGCTCCCGTGGCGCCGACTTTTGTACTGAGCATTTAGATAAATAGCGAGTGAGCGAACGATCAACCGATTACAATTCCTCAGCACTTAAAATACATATTAGTCGAGTATTTTTTATTATACATATATTTTTGGGCCAATATTCATTCCTATTATTTTAAATAAGTTGAAACTGATTTTATGCATTCTTAATCGCCGATTTCCACGATTATTAGCCCCGTTTGGGACTCGCCGGACCTAATGAACTTAGACTGACGTACCTATGCAACGCAAGTGACCTTCGCTTGCAGGAAATAAAGAAAATGATATGGATATCCAAAAATAAACTTTATATTATTTACAACATGAGATTAATATGTTGGTATATTGCGACACGCTTAAATATACGCGACAAAAATTGTAACAATCGAAATGAAGTAATCGCCGATGATGGCAATAAGTAATAATTATTATAGATTTGTTTTAATTATAATCTGACTGCTATCCGTTGTTGCAGTACCATAATGACACCACGGATTGTAATTTGTTTAGTGGCATCATGACAATGACAACAGCAGCGCAAGTACGAATCGTCGTTAATATGTGTCGACAAAAATGTTTATAAATCGAACTTTAGTCATACAGCCTAGCATGAAACTGGCTTCGACTACTTATATCGGTCGATAACGTTATCGACAAAAATATTTACAAAAATGGCAACTCAAAAGATTTATGTCACAGATGGTACTTTACTTACTAGTCCTCTTCTTCTTCTTATCCTTATCCCACACTAGGCGGGGTCGGTACAACATGTTTTCCTCTTCCATTCGTCTCTATCATTAATTTACTCAGTGCTCACAGTCCATCCATGCTTTCTTCGGCCTTCCTCTACCTCTATATTTATCCACATTCATGTTAATTACTCTTTTTGTTAGATTTTTTTCATCCCTCCACGTGACATGCCCATACCAAGCCAATCTATTCCCTTTCAATTTATCATGCATAAGAATGCGATACGTCTTCGCCTAAAAGCCCATATGCACA
Source organism: Apeira syringaria (assembly GCA_934044485.1). NCBI lineage: Eukaryota > Metazoa > Arthropoda > Insecta > Lepidoptera > Geometridae > Apeira > Apeira syringaria. Next base: position 11,584,931 of record OW203662.1, on the reverse strand, counting down.
GGTCGGTTTCAACAAAATAAATTCTAGTCACTTACATAAGTAATAAAATGAGACAATATATTTAAAAAATACCACATCAACCTAATGGTTCATTGTTTAAATTGATTGTCAGCGTTGCATATAAAATTATAGCGTATTACTCGCTATTCATCTAAACTGGTGGAGTAGGCAGATGCCACTACTCTGTGTACGGACTGTTTTAAAAAAAGACCACAATTTTAATCGATTTGTAATTATTATACTCATTCCAAAAATAATTCCTAAATTTTTGTACGGATTTTTTACTGTCATTTTGTAATGGATTTACAAGTTTGTACAAAATTGGACGATATACACGTGTACCAAACGATCCGCATTTGTACAATGTATTATTATATTATATTGTATGTGTCGGTATGGATTTCATTACATGTGTTGTGCCTTCTGTTTATTAGCATATGCTTGTCTTATTGCTCATGTATATGTGTGTGTGTGTGCGTGTGAGAGAGAGAGAGAGACTGTGTGTGTGTAACGTGAGACGGTGCGAGAGGCGCGGCTCGTGTGGGTAACATAAAAACCATCAGATTGCATTAAAACTGAACAACTTTAAATTGTTTTTATTTAATTTAAAATTGAGCGTATATCAATATAAATGTCCTCGCATCGATAGCGCGTTCAATCTGACACAGCCGGTTGTTTTGATTTGACTACGTGCGTTGATAAGTTAGGTACTAAGTGAACCATTCCACTGTAGGATAGGAACAATAGAAAAATGTACCATTGGCCGATTTATTAATAAATTAATAATAATGATTTCGCTGTCGACTGAGGAACGACCTGCGTCTTTTCACTCAAAATGAATAAATAATGTTGCAAAACCTCAGCTCGAATCTCGGTTGTCGGAACACTTTCGTTACAATGACAAAGTTAGATACCCCCCAAAGTCACTCTGTCCCCGGCCGCACTGCTCTTACTCAACGCGATAGCTGTATAACACAGAACTAATTACAATTCATGTACTTATTACTATTTAAAAAAATACTGTCACAATTATTTTTTTAATTAATTTGACGCTGTGTGTGGACTTAAAATAATTGAATGAAAATATCGCGATGTGAGTATAGATACTATGATATCAATTATAACGGGGTATAATAAAAATAATATCATTATAAATAATAAAAAGTTAATTAGTTTGAATCGGTATAGAAAAACAGAATATTTATGGATAGCCACAAAGCAAATGATATATTTCTTATTCAAATAGCGTCAATCAACAGAATTGAACTCTTCGGTAACAAATGACACATACCAATATGTATTGTTTTGTCATTGTTGTAATTTATGCGAGAGATATATACATAGATTGTGTACCTATGTAATAATGCTTTCGAATTAGTTTACAGTGGTAGGAATGAAATTACTGAAAAATTAGCAATATGAAAATCAATCGAATGTTATTTAAGACTTTTCATGTTGATTTTGTAAATTAATAAAATAAAAAAATAAAAATAAATAAAATTAGAAAGGTTCCAACAATTGTTACTATTATCAGTTTTTTATATTATGTAAGTGATGTTATCAGATATAGTTTGACTTAATATTGGTTGGTGGTAATTTGTTAAGCCATGTTTTTGACGTGATAACGTTTTATAAATTGATGAATGCCAAAATGAAAAATAGTAACGTTCCGCGTAACGGTGAATGGTTAATGGTCAATGGTCAATGTCAAAGTCAAAGTCATACATGATTATGTCGTTATCACGTAAATCTATCGTCCGTAAACCGACTTTACAGACAACCAATTTTTAATTTAACAGCTCTGTGACATAGTTATGATTCACAAATAAATTGATGACTTCAGAAAAAAGGTCACTACGTAGTCATATCAAAACTAGCAACCCGGTGGTGGCCGGCGCGCGGCGCCTCTGTCGCCGCGTCGCTCGTACCGCGTATGTTTATTATGTTATGGTTTTAACCTGCCACGGTCACTAACAAGACTGGTAATTAATATAATAAACGGCGAATTTACTGTGTATTTTCTTTGTAGACTAAATGGATACGAGATACGTTTGTAATAGAAGAATGGGCAGATCTTCCATGGCCACTTCTATGTGAATGTTTACGCGGGTTTAAGTCTTCCCGTGACTCGTGACGCTCGCAACGGTGTTTAAATATCGAAAGGCTCACAACAAAGAAAAACAACGGTGAATATTCCGTTTGTAATGTTATTGCAATGTATACTGTTTAGTGTAGTGTAGCGTTGCGGACCGACATGCTGGTGCAGTGTCATATTGTAGTAGGAGAGCTGACCCGCTGCGGCCCGCGCCCGTTCGCTGCGGCCGGGGCGCGGTCGGCGCGGCCACCCGGCCGACCCTTGCCAATGCCTAGTTATATTTTATGCATATTATGACATGTTAGATGTTAAATTAGTATCGTAACCGATTTGTCCTATGTATCGCAATGTAAGATTTTTGTATTTTTTATTGTTAAGTGAACCGAGTCGTGAGTCGTCGTGGATTTGATTCAGTTTCGTTACATCCGTTCAAGATATATTCGAGGACACCTGCTCGTTTTTGTATAGCATGAAGATAATATTATATTGAAAATAATTATATCATTGTTACAAGCGTAAGCTCATGTGTCACTGAACTCTGCCTACCGCGAACAGAGACATAATTATGTACCTACACTTGCCCATGGGCCCGCGTAGTTACTGAGTGTAGCTCTATCCTGTTCCTATATCAACAAATAGCCACGGTATTCAATTGATAGCTTATCTTATCAATGACTAGACTTTCTTGGTTTTTCGTGTTATTTTTCCATTGTTCTATTTGTTTGAACTACCATTGTTTTAATTGCTCAATTTACTGTTTTTTATTTATTATTTATAGAAGTGTGGCTTAGATGTGCCTAATCGGCATATTTACGGTCTTAAAAATTAATATTATATTCATTCGGTTTTCTACCTGTAGGGGTTCGTCTAGCGTGTCGTTTAAGCAGTGCGAGCATGGATCGTAGATTCGATAATTATCGATCTTTAATGAATTTTATCGATAGCCCCTAGCATGAAACTGGGCTCCACATCTTTTATCGATCGATACCGCTGTCGATAAAATTATAGACGAAAATGGCAACACATCACACTAATTGCACTTATAATACGATCCCAATATATTTAAAAATAACTAAATAATAAACCGTAAACAGAATAAAAGAATGGCGTGGCCTCACGAGATAGAGAATGACGTCATAAATGAGGTAAGTGCTGCCAGCAGCGGGCAAAGGCTCTAGCGGACTATTGATGATCATACGGCATAACATGCTTTAGCGTAAATTATTACCCTTTATCGTCTAAAATTCAAATTGTAAAACCATGGGATGCAGGTGGTGTAAGCATAAGGATAGGAGAAAAAGAAAGTTTAGCTAATGTATGTGTTGATTATTCGAAATTCAAGTTCAATTCAAGTCAAATCCAATTTCATTTCAGTTTATTTCAGTCACTTAATACATACACATCAGTACGAGTTTCTATTGCTTATCGGTGTATCTATCAACTACATAATCGCTTCTCTTGCAACTGCAATATTTTGTCCACCTAACATTTCAACTGATTTTGTCGCTACTGGCCCTAATTCTGTTAATCACACGAACTAGCTAAATTTCACTAAAATTCCTCAATATGAAATAGCTCGTATTCTATTTACGCTAAAATTCAAATTCGTATAACTCCTTACAACGCTCTCACTAATATTAGACGAGTTTTATTCCATTGTTAGCGAATTGCGGGTAGTTTTAGTAGGCACCAAATAAGTGGCGACTTAATTTACCTAAAACTACCCTCAAATTTAATAAATACATTTAACTTTAGTGATGTTTATTGATAAGTCTCATTCTAATTTAGACTTTATTGTAACCGTATAAGAACTTATCTAATTTTGAAATATTTTAGTTTAGTTCAGTTGAATAAGCGAATCACTACCACTGTCAAATTTTATCGAGTCGACGATCCACACTCGCACTGAAAAATCGTAAGTAAACCATTATTTTAACTAGCCTGACGAATTTCTCGTATTTACATTAGAATTATTTCATAATCGGAGTTTTTGAGTTGAAGCTAGATATTTCGCAGCGACTCGCACTTGGTTGAAATTAATGACATTATGTTAGGTTGCAGAAGAGTATGTATGTGACGTCGTCAAGTGTGATACAAAGACACCGGAGGTGCATGCCGGTGCCGTGGGTTGGTACTAGACCAACCCGGGCTACTTTATATTATCCACGTTATCTTACATTTATATGATGCTATGATCGAAATAAAAGCAATACAAAGTAAATAACGTGACTTTTTACTAACGAACTTACTGCAAACATTAAATAAATAGTACGATACTATAATTATATCTTAATTCACAGCACCGTGATGTTTTTTTTACTGTAAAGGTACCTATTATGAAGATGTGAATAAATAAATAAGCTGCAGCTTTAGGCACTCCACACCAGCTTCAAAGTTCAAGCCCCCAGACCAGCCCACGTTCTATGCAAAATTTCAAAATCTGCTCTTCTCTTTCCGGTTAGAATAGACGGGGGACCATAGAGTAGTACTTACGACTCTAGCTTCCATGAAGATCGAAGCCGTAGAGCAACAATAAATTACATAAGCATCGAAAATGGGCGGAGCTAGCTACCTCAACAAGAAAGCCAACATGACGACTGTAAGGTAACGTACCCATGCAACGTGACCCGTGGAGAAGGAGTAAGGGGTCTTCAAAATACCACGCTTGGTCATAAGGGCAAGGGGAGTGTTTCGATTTTCGTCACGTACCTAGTCAATATCGTCTAGGGAAATCTCGTGCCTTTTGAGCTATATTCAAATTGGATGCGTAGCGGCTTTATCAATGATCAAAAGATAAAAAAAACATATTCAAACTCCAACTTATTATTTTAATATGTTATAGTATGTGTGATCTCTTGGCGTCACACGGCAAGCGTTTTAATTATAAAAATAAATATGATCTATATATGATATTTTTTTTAAGTTTTTGTCCGCAAGAAATGAATAGGTACTACGTGAAAACTAGAGCGGGAGGGGTAGGGGGGGGGGGACCTGCCCTGGGCCCTGGCTTGTCCTAATTTTAGCATCAACGTCCAGAAAGATTATTTTGACAATTGTATTTCCTCTTGTAAATAAAGCCACGATCGTACGATCTTCATTCACTAATGCTGTAGTTTAAAATCAGATTATTCACTATATTTGAATTATTCACGCTACAAGTCGGTACAAAATATGACAATCTCCGTACATGTTAGTGGTGTGACGTCATTTGTAGCGTGAATACGATGTTCAAGAGAACGGGGTAGTGCAGCGTGTGTGCTAACGTCAAATTCAATTGACATATAACATGTGTTGGTGATGTTTCTAAATGAAGTTTTCAACATTTAATGTTCAGGGAATAGATAGTTACGCAGTGTTTTGCTAACTTTTCACTTCGCAATTTAAACATAAATCACGATTTCAAACTTCATCTGAATACTTATATTTAGCAAGAATTTACAATCAGCTGATTTCTCTGCCATTAGCAAACAAAGCGTACAATTTGCTGTTTATTTTTTGTAGCGTGTATATAACGTTCTGTCGGTAAATACAATTTTAAACCGGGCGTAATCACCGTATTCGAATACTCCAAAAAATAAACCACATCATAGTTATCGAAGTACCTATACAAATCCATGTCTTCAATGGTTCGATTTATTGTGAGAACGTTGCGATAAACCGTAAGTTTCCCTAAGTAATCTGTGGTGGCGATAGTGACATTCGAGTTTTTACTTTTTACGTAAATGTCAAGGAACAGTGTGACAGTTCATTTTACTCACAGTATTTGCGTCTGGAACGGAATAGCTGTTCAAAAAGGTTTTTATTTAAATTATTGCGGAACATATCTTAGAGAACATCTATTTTACTGGCAACGCCGCCCCACATTACAGCATGGGTGCCAATTATAGCAGATTATCGCCATTTAGGTTACAAAGACAACGGATGATTTAGGTTACTTCAAGATTACCGCAAATGTATTACATTATTTCTTAATAGTTGTATGCTTGTAACAAAACGTGATATGCACGTCCACCGTTTATTGCTCGAGTTCTTTCCATGCTGCTTGCTTTCTTCTAGATATTTCATCCACTATTGGTAGGAGTGGTATATAGATAGACAAACAAGTATAGCAACGAGAAAACAATCTGTATCTACTACCTTTTTACTTATTTTACTACCTAATTTAATTCGTTCGGGTAGTGACTCATTCTAATCAGTCATATGTCACAGAGCTCAAAATCAAAACACAAAAGTGAAACGAAATTTAAACTTCATTTACAACTTAAACTGGCCACGCGTGTATTTTTATATTGCTTGTGTCCTAAGTTGTTATCATCAAATTACATTCCTTGTCTTTTTACGTATCTTATTAAGGCTAGATATAGCCTAATTAGTTGAAAAGAATAGACGAATTCAGCTACTTCTCAAAAAAAATTTGGCGATTTCTCATATAAATGAACCAACTGGATACTTAAAGAGCTATTTAGGCTACTAGATAGGCAAAATAAGGCAAATTGAGTTAGCTGATATCTGGCAGCCCTGCATTACGGATGAAAAGTGAAAACAGGACGAGTCTTTTATGCAGAAAGTAAAAAAGTGCATAAAAGTTCGTAGTATTTTACTGCTGGAAATTGTAGTAATTTAGTTGATACCTGCTAGGTATTGCATGCAATGCAAAGCTAAACTAAAACTGACTTCACATTACTAGAAATACTGCAATGTGATGCGCTACATGTACATATTTGGAGTTTTTGACAGAACCAGCAAGAATCGATAACGTGTGTGAGAAACTGCAACTTCTTGAGTCTACAAAATGTAAAGTGGTGAAGGTCGCTGCATTGTTCCACCCACATTCTACGTCACTCACCTTGTCGACTTATAGTAAGAATTTTCTTTGCGTCGAAGATTTCCATATCTATCGTTGCATTGTAATATCGCACGCTCCTTTCCAAGGTTTACGTAACGAACTCGGCCATCGCGAGTCTATAATCTCGCATCAGACGACCATTGAAACGTTCGCGATCAAGTGATCTTTTTGTGCAAAATGCTGAGCTTATGGTCGAAGACCTCACGAAGCGGGCGCTTGCTAGAGCGCTCGCTGTCGAGCATCGTGGAGCTCCCCAAGTTCAACGACTTCGGCGTGATGAACGAGCCCGTGCTGGAGTACCGCGCCGGCAGCGCCGAGCGCGCCGCGCTCTCCGCCGAGCTGCGGCGTGTCGCCGCCGTCACCGAAGAGGTGCCCATCGTCATCGGCGGTGAGACTATTCGCGACGGCCAGCCACGCTTCCAAGTTATGCCGCACGACCACTCCAAAAAAATTGCACAGTTTTATTACGCCAGTGCTAAGACCATAGAGAAGGCCATTCAGGTATCAGTGGACGCACAATCTCGCTGGGATCGTACGCCACTGGAGGAACGTATCCGCATCTGGAACACTGCTGCGGATCTGATGGTGGGCACCCATCGTCAACGTCTCAATGCTGCCACTGTCCTTGGCCAGTCCAAAACTGCAGTTCAAGCGGAGATAGATGCTGCTGCTGAACTCATAGACTTTTTTAAATTCAATGTTTTCTTTTTAAAAGAAAACTCCAAATACCAACCCATATCTGAAAACCCATCTGTCACCAGAAACTCTCTTAGATTCCGAGGTATTGATGGTTTTGTAGCGGCAATCAGCCCCTTCAACTTTACGGCCATTGGTGGGAACTTGGCTTATACTCCAGCATTAATGGGAAACGGAGTTGTGTGGAAGCCTTCAGACACTGCACTCTTGTCCAACTGGCGTATCTTCAATATAATGAGAGAAGCTGGCTTGCCAGATGGTGTTGTGAACTTTGTTCCTGCTGATGGACCTACTTTTGGTCGCACCATAACATCATCACCGAGTCTGGCTGGTGTCAATTTTACAGGGTCAGTGCCCACATTCAACTGGATATGGAATGAAGTAGGGAAAAACTTGAATAAGTACCGTAACTACCCACGGTTGATTGGTGAGTGTGGTGGCAAAAACTACCACTTTGTACACCCCTCGGCTGATGTGCGCTCAGTGGTGACAGCCACCATTCGCTCTGCCTTTGAGTACTGTGGCCAGAAATGCTCAGCATGTTCACGTATGTATGTCCCGCACTCTCTGTATGAGGCCATTAAGTGTGGCCTGCTTGAGGAGCGAAACAAGCTGAAAATTGGTGATCCTACCGACTTTTCAATGTTCACTGGTGCAGTCATTGACGACAAAGCATTTTCCCGTATAACTGGCTATATTGATTATGCCAAAAAAAGCCCTAAAACAAAGATACTAGGCGGTGGTGAGTATGATGGCTCCAAGGGTTACTTTGTGCAGCCAACTATCATTGAAAGCAGTGACCCACTTGATAAGCTTATGACAGAGGAGATCTTTGGGCCAGTGCTCACCATATATGTATATGAAGACAAAGATCTTGAAAAAGCTCTTGAGATGGTTGGTGCTTCCACAAAGTTTGCACTTACGGGTGCTGTATTTGCGAGTGATCGTACTTTCCTCCACGAGGCACTAGAAAAGTTAAAAATGACAGCAGGCAACTTCTATATTAATGATAAGTCTACAGGCTCTGTAGTCGGGCAGCAGCCATTCGGCGGAGGGCGCATGTCCGGCACTAACGACAAGGCGGGCGGCCCCAACTATGTGATGAGATGGACAACTCCACAATCCATCAAGGAGACCTTTGTACCACTGCGTGACATTGACTACCCTTACATGAGGGAATAAATAAAAAGTCATTCTCCACAGTTTCAAGAGTGTGTTGCACACATGAAATATCAGTACAATAATTTATTGTTATGATGTATGTATTCAATAATTTTAGGTAAAATCTAGGTTAAATAACTAAGATCTGAATTATAAACGTGTTTCTAATCCACTAATTATGTAGCTCAATTCCAAATTGATGTTTGCTGTTGTATTATAAATTATTTACTCTTAGTTGTGATTTATATGTTTGTACCCAGACATGAGAATAGAATGTAGTCATAAAAACATTTAAGTTATAACGAAATAACAATACCCTGTATTATGTAGTTAATGTAGATATATTACTCACCTGTTGAAAGTAATGGTGTTGAAGGCGATTGAGATTCTAGAATCTCTTTTAGAGCTGTAATTATTTATTAACATAAATTATAGAGCAACATGTTGTATAAGATAACTAAAATGTGCTTGCTTGGTTATCAATCGCTGGCTGTCCTTATCAGTTGCCTCACCACTCTGCTCCTTTTTATCTCCAAGTAATTGTACATTATCTTTTGAACTGTTTGTCTCTGCTCTCTCTCTTTATTAAATGCATTTAAGCGTTATTATCTTACTCTATGTTTTCTTGATACATCCATGTATCACATTCTTTGTTATTCAATGGAAGATTTGCAAATTGTTAAATTATTTATTTGTTAATGTATTATTGTTAAAAATCATTTCAGGTGCTAGTTCCTGTTGTTTTCCTGATTTGACTGACTTTGTTCTTTGAATTCCAATAAATATGAGAATAAGGTACATACTTAATTTGTTTTTTTTCCCTTTTAAACCGACTTTTAAAAAAGAAGGTTACCTAATTCGACCGTATATATATCCCATAATATTATAAATGTGAGAGGATGGATGGATGTTTGTTACTCAATCACGGCTGAACGGATTGGGATGAAATTTGGTATATAGGTACTTCATTTCCCGGAATAACACATTGGCTCCTTTTTTATCATCATCACCATGCAGGTAAATCCGCGGGGCACAGCTAGTATATATATTTTTATGTGTGTTCGCGGATAGCTTCGTTGCTTATGAACTGATTTTGATGGTTCTTTTTTTGTTTGATGGAGTATACTTCCGATGTGTTCCCATTTAAATTTCATCACAATTGGTCTAGTGGTTTTTCAGTTACACTCCAATAACTGAAAATTGTTACGTCTATCTGGATGACTTCCTTAGAGGGTAAATGAACATTGATCCGTGAGGAGCAAAGGTCACTAAAAGGGGTGAAAAACATTTTTTACCAAAAAAATGGAACCGACTTCAACACTCAAAAGTGTGAAGTAACTTGCCGAAGTCGGTACCATGCTTAAAATATTTTGATAATAGTTACTTTTTAATTATTATGGTACCGACTTCAAAAAATTACATATTTCATTTCACACTTTTGAGTGTTGAAGTCGGTAACATTTTTTTTTCACTCTTCAGTGACCTTTGCTACTCACGGGATCAATTGTCATTGTATATGTCTTCACCCGCAACTATATAGGTACGCGTAGCACTTTTCAGTTATTGGAGTGTAATTCAAAAACCGCTTGTACGATTATGATGAAATTTAATTGGGACCACCCAGGAAGTACACTATCAAATAAAAAAGAATCATCAAAATCGGTATATAAACGATGAAGTTATCCGCGAATACACAAAAAATATACAATATATACGGTCGTATTGAGTAATCTCCTTTTTTGAAGTCGGTTAAAAAGGAGAGGTAGCCAGGTTTTAGGACTGCTCGTAACTTGCATGGTTTTTACAAAGCTGATAGTAAGGCCCCTGTGCACCTGAATCGAGGTTGATCGCGCCTAACAGCACTAGAATTCGAATTTATTGTCATATCCGACATATATTTACATATCATATTTAGAGAGATGATGCAAATATTTTATGTCCACAAATTAGTTTTATCAAAAATAATCTCAAGGTCCTCAAGTTGTATAATATAGGTACCTGCAAAGCTAACGATAAAATTGTTGTCACATTTAAAAATAAAATATTTCTGCGACAGTTCACCTTAATTAATAGGAAGGTACTTATTATGATGAACTCAACCTCACCTCTATCTACTGGAGGTTGGCCGTCAGCTCGGCGAACTTAGCCCCATTTTGTGCCAAGCGACAAAGGTCTTGCATTGTGGTAAGAAAAACTGTCACCAAACACATAGTGTGCTTGGGCTAGTAGAGCTAGTAAGCATTTTATAGGTAGGTCTAGCGTGATAATATCTTCGACCACATCGTCACTAACCATCAAGTGAGATAGTAGTCAAACGCTAGATCTATAATAGGTAATATAATAATATCATACCTATTGCATAAAAAAAACAATTTATAAAACGTTATCACGTCAAAAAAAACCTGTCTATTCCCGGATGTACGTAGGTACTTAGCATAGTTGGGTAAAATTGATGTGATTTTTCGTGTAAAAAATTTGTTTAAGGCCTAAAGCGGAAATAAATTTTCAGTCGTTGGGCGTAGCCTAGATCTGCCGTCGCGAAGAAAACATCGTAGCGAGAATCGAGTGTGAGGTGTGTTTGGGCGCCTACGCGGAACAGCCGCCGCCGCGCGCTTCGCCGCTAGCTTGCCGCGGTCAGACGTCGATGTCCTTACACGTCGCGCATAAAAAGTATGGTGTAGACAAATATTTGAAAGGATCATGGGGAAAAATGGGACACTTTGTGAAGTGAAACCTTCTTTAGTGGCGTTGTGCACTTTTGTATGGGGAAAAAATGTTAAACTCGTGTCAGGACAAAATTCTTCAGGCGCGGGACGTCATCGAATTCTAAGACGGAGGGAGCGTGGAGAAAAAACTTAAATATGTTACGAATAAGAAACATTTTCGTTTGTTTGTAAGTATAATACTACCGACTAATTCTATGAGTAGGTACATAAAATCAACAAGCATGTTTGTGTAGGATAGCGCAATAATGAATATTTTATTTTACCACATAAATGATGTATGACGTACTTTTATACTGTTAAATAAAGCAATCGTGCGAAATCATCCCCTAACCATTCCAAAATAGGTATTCAAAAATGCACAAAGTTAATGTTCAAGTTTTCACTTCTGCCGGCACTCCCGCAACTCCGTGCAACCGTGTAGGTTTTGATTTTGTGCTGAAAATGTAATTACACATTAATTTATAAAATATTAAGTGTTGCGATTAAATGTCTAGTTAACCCACTAGAAAAAACAATATAATAGTAACCAATGAAAATTTTTTTTTTTTTTTTAATTGGGTGTCTGGAGCCAAGATGAAATAACGTGATACTGATGAACGTCGTAGACATTGGCGATGAACCGCTGATAGAAAATTTGGTAAAACAGAATCGCAACCTATGGGAACGCCTGGGGGAGAAAAAGTTCAAAACGTTCATAGAGGTCGCCTACAGAAGAAAACTGAGGAACCCCCTACATTAACCATGTGGTACTACGGGTCTCCCCGCTGCTATGGCCGTCCATGATCGCGGCCGGAACAGTGCGAATTTCAATTTTTTTGTCGGCCTTGATATGGCGAATCGCGCAAATCCCGCGAAGCCAATAATATGCCGATGGAGGAGAAAAAAAGTGATAACTGTTCAAACTGAGATAGCACTACATTATTGCCATCGCATCTAGAAATTTCAGCAAATATGCCAGTTTTGGCACATGTTTGTCTCATTAGTCCGATCTTGCGGTGGTTTCAGATACCGCCGCAAGTCAGCGAACTAAATATATTTTGTAGCAGATTATTTTTAATTATAGCAATTACAATTAAATCGCTAACACCAAATTTAACACAAAAGGTAGCTCTTTTATGAGTTGCACTAAATGGTATATTATTGTTTATTTCTGTCAGAAGCAAAATAAATAAACATTCTGCAAGCTCTAAATTATATTGCGAAATTTTAGCGCTCAACAGAGGGCACAAATGGTGTAGAGATTTAACACTTATAGAATCATCATCATCATCTCATAGGCTCATCTCTCCCATTGATTTCCACAAGGACCTGTTGGAAGCGGCCCGCATCCATCCCTACTTATAGAATAAAACCCGTTTTTTTCTAAGAATAAAGAAGCGTTTTACCGCTGTCTCGCCTGATGTTAAGTAACTACGCAGTGTAAGCGGTAGCACGCAAGCTTTATTAGTTGCTTCATTCGTTAATAAAGCAAAAACTTGTATAATAGTCATTTCACGCAAAATAATTTAGGATGGTGGGAAATGGTAGATGTGACAATGGATGTCTTAAAAATATCAAATAATTATTATAGTCAAATAATATTTTTAAGCTTTGAATATATTAAGACTTTTAATATGTACATTTAACATTGAGGTTGACCAATTTGTTTGTTTGTGCTGGCAACTCACTGTGTTTCCTTCTAGAATGCAGTAGAATTTATAATTGAGTCGGTTTACCTGCATACTTTCTTTGTTTTGTAAATTTATCAATTAAATAATTACTAGAATTATGTCTAATGTATTTGGATTAATAGTATCTGGACGCCTGGTGAGTGGAGGAATAAGGCGCGATGAATGTTTGGTTACAACAGATCGCTACTTGTCGACGCAAGGGGTCAGCTAACATGCGAGGTGTATTGCACAGGTGCAGACAGACTTCGCACCGCTGTCGGAGACGCGGTTTCTGATGACTATTATGGAGGCTGACTCCATCAATCACGCTGTGGTGTTCCTCACAGGACTGGCGCCTCTACCGCCGGGAACCGTGGGCATGGTTTACTGGAGCTGGCCCGACCCCTCTGCACCGCCAAACTGGCAGTTACTGGGACATATCTCCAACACTAAGCCCTCCGCAATTTTTAAGATATCAAATTTAAAAAAGCTACATGAACTTACAAGTGAGATCCCCTTCAAAATCAAACACATTCACACTTTTTTAGATATGTTAAGTATCTACCTTTTAAATTATGTCCAATATTTTTGATTTCAGATGACAATAAATTTGGAACAACATTTGGTCAGCAACAAATATGTAATAATGCACAGATTGGGATCTCTATAGAACCAGAAGCTAATGTTCAGTTACTAGCTTCCTCAGTAGTGAGTTTATTATATTGTGCTTTTAATGAGTTGTCAGCTATATATAAATGGATGTCATAGTTAGACTTGTTTGTTTCAGGCTCAGCAGGCCAACTCCTATGTGACATTTGCACAAAAAATGTTAGAGAACTTAGTAAACTTTGTAGCTTCATTCTCGGTGACACAAGATCAGATGACACCAACACCAGGTGTGTCTTACATCCCTCTCAGCACTCTGCACACCTGGTACCAAAACTTTGAGAGGAGATTACAACAAAACCCTAATTTTTGGAAAAATGTGTAGCCTATGCAATTCTTGTTCGAGGTAGCTCTTAACTTAGTTAACATGTCATAATCATGCTGCTAAGATTTCTAACAAATAAGGTAATGCTGTGCATTTATCATCCTTTTTATTTTTGTATTTTTGGTTAATTCTAAAAGAGCTTGCTATGGCAGTGGGCTGAACACATAATCTATCAGTTCCCTCAAACAAAATAAAACTGCAAATGTGTGTCAACCAGCACGGGCCCTTATTATTTCCTATGGAAAAATGTTTGTAATATAGATTGAACACCAGGGCATGAAGATGTTAGTATGTGATGAATGGTTACAACTGTGCTTGTAGCCAGCTGTGTTAGTATAGTTTATAAGACTGCATTGATGAATCGTGTTGTAATGAAATAATTTAAGCTTGTTTTATTTCTTATTAGCAATAAATTGTATTTTATGATTCAATATTGACTATTAATAATTTATAGACCATCTGCCAGCTGATCCACATGCTGCTTCATGCCCTACAAAATACAATCAATCCCCAATTTTATCTCCCTAGTGCCACACCAAATGGATGAATCTTAATTTGTTCTGATGAGGGAGATGTAAACATGCATATACATATCAATAAGAATACTCAATTGATAAAGTTGGTATGCCACAGCTGACTTAACAGTGAAAAAATTTTGATAGATATCTTGCTTTTCAGTGAAAAAGTTGAAAATGTTGTAACTTCATAGGTTTACTATACAGGCACATGTTTAATATTGAAGTGGATTTAATAAACTACAAGATTATTTACAAAGTAATCACAGAAAGAGGACATGTGAACTGGTATAGCGATAATGTGAGATAAAACCCATTATTTAAAAAATATCCCATTTCTCAAGCGCTTCTCGGCAACAGTGTCGGCATGAAGCCATTTACAGATGGACAGGAATGGGTCGAGTAGGTCAGCTAGTGTATTAATAAAACTTAGTTTAGTTAAATATAATTTTAATGAGATGTTGTAAACAATGAGGTAACAACTCTTCTGAACACAATTATTAAGTAAGGCACTGAGCGTTTTTATTTACGCTCAAATATGACTGCACAGTACCTACATACATAACAAACACATTGTACACTTGGTACATGTGCAATAAACACTAGGTACAATAGTAGTCAGGTCGGTGCCAGCAGTGCTTCAAGGGCTGCCAAAAACTATTTTGTTGATGAAACCTAAATTATGTTCTTGGTAGTAGCTAAATATCTGCTTGCCAACTTTAGACACAGGTAAAGATGCTAGTCGCCACAAACTCAGTTGTAAATCTCAATTTATATTGCGATTTTACAGAGTGCCTTATTGCAAGTGCAAGTCTTTTGAGGTAAAGACTTGCAATAAGCAAGGTTAAAACTAACACAGCTTTTTTTAAGGTATAACTTGTGTTCTTTACCATTACTAAAGATAAAAGTTTTGCGCTATTTGAATAGAAGTTACAGCAAACAATAAGAAACCGTCAATATATTTACAGGATGAAACTAAATATAGACAAGATATTTCAGGCAGTCCTCTCAGCGCTCAACATAAGATCAAATTGGCAATCAACATCTAAGAGTAGTATGACTTCATTTTGGAACACATAGTTCGGGGATGAAAAGGATCTAAACCTAAACAATATGCTAAGATAAACAGAATAAGCATTACTGTTACCTAATTCCCACTCAACTTTGAGGTCTTACAATGTCGCTCAAATAGCTTTATTCTTCTTAATAGTAAGAAAATATGGTAACATAAATTAATGTAACCTATACAAAATTAAAAATGTATATAATTACTTTGAGATGCGTAAGCTAAATGAGGAGCACGCGCACTTAGGCCCTAATGTTAACAGAACACTGTCTATCTGTCATTGATGTTCATCAGCACAATTCATTATTATTATGTGTGTGTACCTACCAGCGAATTAATTTACTTTGTACTGGATAATACAAAACTTAAACTTTATTCTGAGATCCCCCTTTAAAACTAATCAACAATTACATTAAAAACTTCAACTATTTCTCACAGCAAAGCTTTGATCTGAGAATTATGGATCAGAAGAATTTGAAACATATCAAGTATAATAATTAGTTCAATACCAGTAACAAAATCTAATTACTGACTCTAAGACGAGACAACTCGAACCAAACGATAACTCATAACAAATATACAAAATTCCTCACACATTTACAAAATAACTAACAAACGTTAATCTACATAAGTAATAATGGGTACCTAACAGTTTCGAGTTCTACCTATACTTCTCATAAAGGCACCTTCAATCACATTGCCACCTAAAGCATGTATTGAATTGAAATTTAACAAACTACATCGCATAAATATTTCACAATATTTCAATCTCTATGTTAAAACACTGATAGAGATCACCAAAGTGTTCGAACATCGCCGCGTCGTCGGATCTACCAGAAATGGTGGACTTCATTTTGAATGAAATCTTTTCAAAGTTAGAAATTCTATTCAAAAATCGTGCACAGATACTAACAAATTATATTACTCAGACTGAGACGATGGATGCTCTGTGTTACATATCATTTTTGAACAATCAGTGCAAATAGTACGTTTGAGTGAGCAATATACTGTATTTAGACTGAGCGAATGCAAAGTAATATCGAATTAATACTAGTCATTGTTATTGACATGCCGTTTATATCATAATGCTCTCCAAAGGACATTTCACACTGACTACAATTTTGTTATCATAACCCGCACAAAAATGCTTTGAGCTATTGCTAACTATTCAAATACACAAGAAATCGATAAATTAGTTATATAGTAGTATATGTAATTATAGTTAGATTAAACAATAGTTTACGCAACATACGTCACCGTTTGATGCCATCGCACACTTTACAAATTGAAAATATTTTGCATGTTTAAAATTATGTAGATATACAGAACTTGCAATATAGGTATAGAAAAGGCCTCATATAAGAGGATCAGGTTCACAGCCTGATTTGGCTTATACATGAACAGGTATTAGCACCATATTCTTTACGAAGATCTATTTTTAGCGCCGTAGGTTAATGATAAAATTACAGGAAATTCGTTAGCTTTGTGCGCCTTATTAGATCAGTTCCATAACGTTATATCTAGTACTTACACATGTACGTTCATCTTATTGTCTCATTTGGCAAAATTGATATGAAAATACAGAAACTTTATTTTGCGGAAATGTATAGGCCATGCCGTGAATAGTTATTGAACATTTAGTTAATTTTATCAAGCAAGAAATGCAAACGTTACGCAGAGCCCGCTATCGGAGTATCAAGTCTATTAATTTATTGTACAGATTCAGCCAGCGCCGCCACGAGCAAATATAAATATATGATTTATATTATATATAATATTTATATGAATGTACATATATAATATAAAACGGATTAAATACGTAGAGTAGAATGAGCATTTAAAGATCAGTTATTTCTCCCTGGATACGCAGAACATTGGTGGCCGCAACATTTCAACAGTGAGGCACGTATCTGCAAATTTGTTAAGCATAGATTTATGATATACAACTAATCCCACACAACATTTTCTTGGACTCTAGAATCAATATTATTGGAAACCAAATATATTAAATCGGCGACTCGCACGCGGAACGATCGACGCACTTACGTTTCAAGGAAAAGAAACTCCAAAGAGCAGCTATCTTACAAAAACGCACGAATCTTGCGTAAGTAGTTGGTATGACGGAATGGACCTATAATGATACCCGTACATATTTTCTGTCACTACTTTTTGGCTTGATCTCTTTTGTGACTCAGAAACAGCGCGCCACGCGCTTTAGCTGCATTATCGACATTTACCTTAAATGCTTTTAGTATATCTTATTATCTCGAGAGAAATTTATCGATACTTACCGATTATTTATATACTCACTTTTTGTTTATGAGGAGCTCGTCTAGTACTTTTATGGGGCATGCCGATCAGATTCTTACCTAAGTATTTGGATTTCTTCGGTTATTGTGTTGAAGTATTATATTACTCTACCTACTAGTAGCGCACCGCGGTTTCACCCGCCTGGATTACGGTTTTCCAGCTACCTCAATTATCTCATGGGAACTATACCTTTTCCGGGATAAAAGTAGCCTATGTGTTAATCCAGGGTTTAAACTATATCCATACCAGTCCAGTAGGATATTCTCCATTTTAGTCGCCGAGTCGGGAGATCGCGTCGACATGGCCTAATTTAAATTGAAAAAGGGGGCCGTTCATAAACGATACGCACAGGACGGGCGTTCATATAATATTAAATTTATCATAAATAAATGCAGCGTTTACTCGTATAGGTAGCGAAGACGAGGCTAGAAGAGCGGCGACAGGCGGCGGTCACTCGGCGAGGAAGGGGTGTTGCAGCGCGCGGTGGGCGGAGGGGCGGCGGCTCGGGTCGGGCTGCAGCAGGCTGGCCGCGAGCGCGAACGCGCTGTCCGGGAACCCGCACACGGTTGCGCCGCGCGTGAACCTCTCCGCCTGATACACACCACACCTTCCACATCACGCTCGACACAACTATCTCTCGGCCTCGACGGGTCGATCGGTATCGATACGCAACGTAAAACGCTTGCTCAGCGAGATGTATTTTGAAGCGAATTTAACGCATACATAATAGTCGTACCTTGTCGTCGTCGTCGTCGTCCCTGCAGAGGCAGTGTCGGCGGCAGCGCGCGCAGACGGCGGAGTGCGGGGGAGGTGGAGGTGGAGGGTCGCGCAGGTGGGCGGCGAGCTTGCGCAGACAGAGCGGGCGGCGGTGCGCGGAGACGAGCACGGCGCGCTGCAGCGCGAGCGCGGCGCGTTGCAGCGGGCGCGTGCCCACCAGGTCCGCTACCTCAGCCAGCGCGCTCGTGTCGTCCGCTGCGCGCAGGAACGGGTACCTGCCGCACCGCCGACGCATTTACGAGACTTGACACGGATCGTCGCGGACCGACAACCGCGCGCGTCCACGCGCTTCGGGGTGTCGTAACGAGACCGAAGAGTGTGACTTCCCATTTATTTTTCAGAGAGCTTGCAGCCCGACGATTAAATCTGTGTACGTTTAGATTGGACCGAACCGATTAAGAGTTTTCACCTCAAAAATCGAAATAATACAACTACAGTTAAAAAAGTTATGTGTTGAATCAATTTAAGTTATGTAGGTACGCGATAATGCTTTTCCAGTTTTATGGACTTGAAATAAAAAAAATGGAGAATTACGTTAAGTATAGTGACTCCCGAGGAACGAGTGAAACGCAAAACAGATATTTCACGTTTAGAAATTGTGCCCGCGAACTTAAGAAAAATCAGAGTACAAACGGCGACCAATCGAAAGTGAACCTAGCAAGGATCCCAGGTGCTGAATTATTTTTTTCGTGAGATTTTAAATTTCTTTCCATACTTTCAAACGAGTTGGCAAAGTACTCACTACTCTAGTTTAAAACATTGTGGTAAAACTAGTAAGAGCTGGTGGGAGAAATTTGGAGTACAACTATGAAAATAGTTCGCAGGTAAACAGGGAGACGATAAGGTCTCCGAAACTGTTCACGGCAGCCTGTGAAGACGGTTTCAAGCTCTTGAAATGGTAAGGATTCGGCATCAATAGACATCACTCACTTCTGGTATGCCGGCGATAATGTGGTCACAGCTAAATCGATTGATGATCTCAGGACTACAGACTCTAGAATCTCAAGATATCAAATCTCATCTCGAAATGAACATGGCAAGACAAAATCTATGTCGAATGACCGTATTATACCCGAAACCCGGTACCATTTGGTAACTTAAATCTCAGTTGTTTATTATGTGTACTTAGAGGTCGAGAAAGAAATCAAACTCGGATATACCACAATGCCTGAAGAAAAAGGGCTTCATTCAGCGTGTGTGATCAGTACCAGTGATATGCTAATGTAATATTTTTGCTATTTATTGGTTCAAAGAACTGGTTGTACACAGTAAGTTATAAAAATCATTTAGAAACATTTATCCGTGAAAATCTGTAATTGGCTTCTTATTGTTATCTTAAGTTTTTAATATATTGAACATAAGCTGTTGGTTCTCCAATAAATAAACAATGATGTATGGCTTGTAGATGTGTACACCTTTCTAGGTGTGAACACAGCATGCATATAAAGTATGCTCGAAGACTTTATTCATATCTCTGAATATTCGGCTTTATGAGCAAACTGAAAGTCGCACAATGGAACAATGGAGAGAGCTATTCCTGGGGTTTCTCAAATCAGAAACTTTAAAAAGCTCACATTAATATTTTTACAAATATCTATTAAACTTAGGAAAACTACAGCTAATATGGTGTACACCATATTAGCTGTAGTTTTCCTAAGAGAATAAAAATAAAATAATTAAGGAGTCTTAGAAGAATTAAAGTCACCGACATAGCCCAGCAGATTTGCAAGTTAAGTGGGCAGAGCAGGGAAAGGTACTCGAATGAAACCCACGGACTGGCGAGTGCAGCGTAGGATTTCTACCGCTGACGGTGAGATTGAATGCGAACGCCTTCCAACTAGTACTTGTGGAGATCGGTGGGGATGGCGCATGTCTAGCAGAGGACGTACCAAGGATGAGACGACGATGATGATGATGAGTTCGTGAAGATCTTGAGTGCGGTGCGTTTGACTTAACTCCGACACACGCTGTGCAAGGAAACCGCACCCAAGGTCCTATGAACGCTCCGCTGCCTGTGCGGTTACCTGGCGGTGAGTGCGCTGCAGAGCACGATGCCGGCGGCCCACAGGTCGAGCGCGGTGCCCTGCGCCTGCACCTTGAGCAGCACCTCGGGCGGGCGGTACCCCTGCGTGCCCGCGCGCGCTGCACGCGCCGCGCCGCGCCCCGCGCACCCGCCCCCACCTGCACACACCCCCCCCAGACCCGTACACGCGCACCGCGCTTGCTGCGTGGGAGGGAACTGAAAACAAGATGGGCTATCCTTGATTCTGTAAAAACGATTACATTAGAACATAGAGAGATGCAAGTATTTATGCAATATGGTGGAATCGTATGTATGGTGAATATGCGGAAAACATGGAAGGTGAATAATGAAATCTATTAATATATACAAAAAAAAAATAATTAAGGCGTGACAGTGAAATTTTAAGTGGCAACGGTCATGTAAGTTTACCGTGGTTAGCGGTTAAGTAAGTAGTGGGGTGTAAACTGGTAAGCTGTCATAGAAGTGTTGAAAGGAATGAAATTATATAAGCGTTTCTTAGAAATGAAATTATTTTTATATATACTTTGCGTGTGTCATTCTACGCGCAACGCTCGCAGATTATGGCGGGAGTCTTAGACGCGACCCATTTTTTCTTCGGGTGCTATAACGGTGGATTTCGGTTTCGGAAAACGGACAACATATTCAATATTCGTCTTTATTTCTGTTATCTACTGTATAATCAGAGACGAAACCAGTCGGGCTATGCTTTTAGAGTCAGTAGACACATAGACCGCTCCGAATCCGAATGGGAGAAAATCTCGTTGTAGTATAAAGTAGATGACATTCTATAAATTTATTAACACACGGCAGTGTTGTTAGATTCGAGAGACTACGCCGTTCAGAGATTGGGCATCATACCAGGTACCTACTAGGAGAGCACTCACCTTTGCCAGCGCGGGGGCGGAGGTGGGGTGCGCGGGGGAGGGCGCGGATGTTTGCACGGGAGCCGGGGTGGGCGCGGGGTGCGCGCGGGTGCGCGAGGCGACGCTGAGGTCGAGCGCGGCGCGCTTGGCGAGCGGCTCACACGCCTCCTGCCGACACGCACACACCACACTACATAGTAGACACGACCAAAAATTGTGGCTCTGAAATTCGCTACATTTAGCTGCTCTATAGCCGTTTTTCAGAGATTTAATTACTGTATGACTGCTTCGATCTCTCGCCTACGTTTATCGTATCCTTCTATCTCGCTTACTCTGCTCGATGAGAAACCGTTTACCTGTAGACGTTCGCTGGATGCGCAAGCGTTCCCGGAGGGTAAGACACACAAACGCCGGTTGCGCGCACTGTAGTATACACTGTCTTATGTGACTGCGACTAGTACTACTGCGTGACGTATTTATTATCTACAATATTAACAAGATACCAATGAAGCAATATACAAACATTTACTCGCAGTTTTACCTGCGTGGACAAATTAATTGAATAATCTATTAATTATAATACATAATAAAGAACAATTTGGAAGCGATGATAGCGGAGCGGGGGGAGCGTCGGCTCCCAAACTGACGGACACTAGTTCGATCCTTAACAACAGCTTAAACTTCCGGTGAAGGTAACACCGTTATCAAATTTCCAGCATTGTGGTAGGGTACTACTTTCGAGTACCCGCCCGGCTAGCTTCCACCCTCAAGTTTGATAAACTGTCACCACACTCATAGTGTGTTCTGGCAATAGTCTTTGAGAGCCAGTAAACATTCTAGGTCTAGCGTGATAACATCTTCATCACTGATCATCAAGTGAGATAGTGGTCAAACGCTATCTATACAATATTAAAAAAATCTTCTCTAATGAAAGAAAACGTAGGCACTCTCGCGTGCATGTAAATCGACTAGGACATAAAATCTACAAACTATCTAGTTTTTTATTAAAATAAAAAGTAGCTAAGTTCCATCCCATCCCTATTGTTTATTACTTAGAACATGCCGCCGGCTGAAGATCAAAGTACAATTTGGCATAAAGATTGATTAAAGTCGGGAATAGCAAACATGTGGACTACTCTTAATCGCGGAAATGATTATGGTGTCAAATGGTATTAAGAACAAATTCGTACTCCACGTGGATGAAACCGCAATTATGTAGAACATGCCCCACAGGTATACTTGTGTGGGCTACAGTTTTCTGATAACGTATAAAAAGTAGCCTATGGGCTATTCCATTCTATCGATCTCTAGGCCAAATTTCATTCATATCCAATTCAGCCATTGTGGCGGAATAATAATCAAATGATGTAATATACATGCTAAGTCCACATCTAGATGGAAATATATAACCATATGATATTTTTATGCTCTAATTATGTTTGTCATAATGTATATCCAGGTTTGTGGCGTTGAAATAAAAAATGTAGTAGGATCATGTCACATTTGCACTGCAACCGCGAAGTAGCGAGTAATAACACAGAGCGGGCACTATAATAATCTACACAAAAATACGTATAATTTATATAACATGCACCGTAGTATGCCGACAATAGGAACAGCTTACCTCCTCCCGGGGCCTTTTCCTGAGGTTGGTCGAGTGGGCGGGGGGCGGAGCGACGAGCGAGGGGGGCGGGGGCGGCGGATCCTGGTCTTGCTCCGAACTGCCCGGAACTAGCCGCTGTGCCAGACCGAAATCGACCAATAGGTACCTGTACGTACAGTAACGTAAAGTAATATTAAAAGCACGCGTGTTATGTACGAGTATAACTGCATTGCGAATATACGTATAAGCAGTTCACTAGCTCATTGTTACAAGGAAAATTAACATGAATTTTGTGTCTGTTTATGTTTTTGACATATGTTTAAAAACATATTTTTTTATTCATTGATTCGCTAAACTAGTGGAATTACTAGACAAAGTTCATGTCACGAGTAAAGCATTAAAATACATTTTTAGTAACTAACCTACTCGAAATGAAATATAACGGTAACTGTTATGCAAATGACAGCATTGGCGATGCACAATATACAGGACGTGCAAATATCGCTCGCGCGGTTGTGGAAGAAAATAGGAAAATACTTGTGTCTGAAAACGAAACTTCTCTCAAACAGGTTTCGGATTGGAGGAAACTGAACTTGGTTCAGTTTAGCCCTTCCAAGACACAGGTTTTCCGCGAAAAAAACCCAATTGGTGCAACTCCTCGTTTCCAGAACACTCCTTTCAAGGTCTCGGAGAGTACCTAAGTATTCCGGGTGTTGACATTTTTTTTTCTTATAATAAGTTTGCGTTTGATCTCGTAGACCAACCCGGAGCACAATTTATCATCACCGTAGTGAGCAGCAGCAGCGGATATGGGAGGGAGTACGAGTACGTACCTCCTGTTCTCGCGGTCGTAGAGGAAGTTGCTCGGCTTGACGTCGCGGTGTATGACGCCGAAGGAGTGCACGTGGCGCAGCGCCGTGAGCAGCGCCACCATGTAGCGGCGAACTTCCGCGCCGTCCATCTCGCCCACGTACTCCTGTCGAACGGGACCCCACGCACATGTACTACTTACTAAGCACTCTACACTACATGTACATAATATTTACGTGTAGGGTGCAGTAAGTATATATTTCAGATGATCATATCATCGAGGCTGAGTGTCGGCCATCAATCTAACAATAGTCAATACAATCCCCACGCCCAACTAGAAGTCACTGCGTAGGTAAAATCGTTATTAAATTTGCAGCATAGTGGTAAGGTAATTTCCAAGAGCAGTCAGGCTAGCACCTATCCTAGAGTTTGAAAACTTGTCACAAACACATGATGTGCTTGACTATGTTGGCTCTGAACATCACATGAAATAATTGTCAAACTTACATATCAAAAAATACCACCTCATATAGCACTAACAACAAGATAAAAATATGCATAGTATAAAACATAACCACAAAAAAATATGAATATATATAGGCAAGTATTCATATCTCAAAATTTACTACAAGCATTTCAAATAAAAGTTTTTTATTTAATCATAATATTGCTTTACTTGTCATTATATTATCTTTATACATTTTAAGTCAACTTCCACAATGGATACTGCTAAGGAGTGCAACTCTCAATAAAATCTAAGTTTTTAGCTCACATGTGTCTTCTAAGTTTGAGTGCTACACATTAGATAGCAACATTGCTTAACAGGCGAGACTGTGTGGTGGACAATTAGAAGCAAAAAAGGTAAGATAATACTTACTGAGAACTTTCTGTGAGGAATATACGGCATTATAAAAACTATGGTGTCCAAATGCCGCAGGCACAAATCCACACCTATAACATGGTTTTTGCCACTGAAACCAAAAGTACTTGCTTTAAATCATACTTATCTTCATAAAATATTCAGTAAATAAATGATTGTGTTCATTGATAGTGGCAAAGTAGCGATAGGCAATTAATATCAAAACTAATTGAATTAGTCGATAAAAATCATGAACAATTGATCTTAGTTGATTTTTATCGACTAATCGCAAGCAGCTGGCGACAATTACGAAAACGGTTACAGACCATACTGAGTACTAATTCGCATAACTAATGTACCGCAGTGCACCTATTAATATACTTTTACATATATTACTACATTACTATAAATTAATTAATTAGACATATATACAAATAATATGTCTGCAGTTAATAGCAGATTGCAGTGTGCATAATGCATATGTAAACTTAGTATTTTGTTCAGTGCTATCGAAATCAAATAGGCAATAGCACATTTTTCCATTTAATAGATTTTTTTCCATTAATCATCCTTCACTTTGCTACAATGATCCAGTACATTCCTAGGTCTAGGAGTCTAGTCTAAGAGAATTGATTAATTGTTGAATAAATAAATACTAACAAATATGCAAGCACCAATTTATCTACACTGCCATTGAAAAGTTGGCATAAAAAGAAATTTAGTAGTGAAGATTATTTTATATGATGTTTTGGTCTTTATTGCAACTGCATAAGAACTTTCCTATTGAACACATCATCTCAACCATAGGACGTCTACTGCTAGACATAGGCCTCCCCCATTTAATGTCATGTATTGAATACAATTTGAGATTAATTGAATAATAGTTGTTTTTATATTTCATCTATTGTACTTGCTACTGGCGAAGCAAAATAATGTGCAAAATGGAAAAAAATTAAAAAAATGTAACCAATGGGTGTAATTTCATTGGTTAATCACTCAAACTAGCTGAATTTCTCTTTAAAAGCAAAATGCTCTTCTTCTTCTATTTAGGATTTAATTCAAATTCATAACTCCTTAGTGTTAGCACACTATTTCTTCTATTTCACTATTCTAGCACTTCAATTTTAGAAGAGCTTTATTCAATTGGTAGTTTTATTCAGTACCAAATAACATGACTAACACTACTCGCTATATAGTTAAGAAGAGCCTGTTTAATTTTTTTTTTCATTTCATTTCATTTTTATATATTATACACAATGCAAGTAAATATTATATTATGATGTAATTTTTATGTTTAGTTTAATTGTGTTTCATAAGTAATAGTTATGTGTGTACGCTTATGAGAAAAAAAATGTTTCCTAACATTAAGTTATCTAGTTATAATTGGCTTCATGCAGCTATTCAAATACTATTGTACACATCAAAAACTGTTGGTCTTCCATAAATAAATAAATAAACAATCTGGGTTATGTTCAAATATTTGAAGGAAAAAATCTGGGTTAATTTTGAACAATGTTGATACCAATACCTATATTTTTTATATATATTACTACAACACAGATCCATCTTATGCAAAGGGGATCCAGTATTTTTCCAAATTATTTTTATGGAGGAACTTCACTACCATCCCTTTTCTATTAAATTATTTATTATTTTTAACCTACCTACTACCTACCTACCTTTATGCCCATATCTACTATTGCACTTGAGTTTGTCACATCTAAATATCTGAACCATTTTTTTGTTACCAAATAGTTCAGTAATAAAAAAAGTTAAACAAATATACCCTGTCTTACAGGTAAGAAACATAGAATATTCTATTGAACTCTTGTATTAACAAGAATCAAAAAGGTGTGAATGCAGCTATTCCATGTTACATTTTCATATGTATTTGAATGTTAGAATAGAGATGTGAATAAGAAACCAATTATGATAAATCCATTTCTATTTGCGTTTTTGATGTTATAAATAATTGTATATATAATACGGGAAAGGAGACTTAACCTAAGAGAAGAAATATATATTCAATTTATAAATACCCCATGTCTTGCAAGCACCTTAACTCATGCTCAACACGAGCAGGGTGTGCCGTAGGTACTAGGTGCTTGATAGCAAACCATCTCTTTTCAGAACTGGGCAGAGCAGCATGCTGACGTAATGATCCTAGATAAACTGAACTGAATGTGCCCTCTCCAATTTTGCGGTGTACCTCAAATATTTTATCCAACTTAGGGAGCTTATACAGCAGCTCACTGATTTGATTCTCTGAAATTTTATAACACAAGTAAGGGTATCTATTAAAAGATAATATTGATAACCTAAAAACACGAATATATAATACTATTGAGGAGATCCATTCGCTTATTCGACGACGGATGAACCAATTTCTAGAACCTATCGAGATATTTTGAATCACTCACTTTCGACGTCATCTTTGGAGACAGAAGACTGTTCTTCTTTTTGCTTCCTAAGAATTTCATTAAGACCATATTTACGTGTCTGCAAAACTTCTTTTTGCACTTTAACTTCAATTCCTCTAATCCTAGACATTACATATCACCATAATAATATATATGGTCTCGATCACTGATCAAAGTAAGTCTCAGTTAGCATACAAAATACAATACAGAATGGAAATCTACAAACAAAACAAATTACAAATGCCCAACCAGATGTACATTATCTTTGAAACGTCAAATGTCAAAATGTCAACTCAATGCAGTGCTACCAACTAAATAATTGTAACTAAAGCTGTCCCACAAACTAGTAAGAAATAGCTAAATGGAAAAATAAACGACATTTTGACATAATAACAAACTAATCAAGCTTCGATGCCGTATTCCAAGCCTACTGAGAGCGGGAACTTCGACATCAACATATAGGTTTCCATATTCAGAGCATAGAACACGCCTGCCTTTTTGAAAGATAATCTTAATCTCTGATTATTAACAGAGATCGCCTGTGCAGAGAGCTGTTGCGGAAGGCAACATGCAGACGCGATATGTTGCCTTCTGCAACGGGTCTCTGGACTGGATGCACCCTCGACTGGGGACGAACAGTAGATAGTGCGTAGATAGCTGTAGCGAACATTTAAGTCTTGTCCGCAGTTAAGGATTTATGACATATTTAGATGCGCTTCTTTTTGTTCTTTTCGTACAAACACTATCTAGAATACACAAGAATAATGAGTGATCAGCCAGACAGCGAAACATTTTTTTATTTTTTTTATTCACAATAGACAGGCGTTTGACCACTATCTCACCTGATGTTAAGTGATGATGCGGGTCTACGATGATTCACACCTGCCTAGAAGATACCTGTTCACTCGTGACTTGAAGATGCCCAGATTGTATTCATGTGGAAACACAGACTTAGGCAATGAGTTCCACTCGTTAGCTCTATGCACTATGAATGTGGAAGCAAAACGCTTAGTGCGACAGGGTGGAACGTCTACCATATATGGATGTCGCATTGCAGTCCGTCTGTCGTCGTCGGTCGTGTTTTGATGGAATGGGGAAGGAGGTACCAAGTTATGTAGCTCCAGAGCACACTCCCCGAAATGTATCCGATAAAAGAACCGATAAGCTAGCGACTCTACGTCGGTGCTGCAGGCTTTCAAGGCGTGTTTCGACTAAAGAATCCTTGTTAATGAGCCTTTTAGCACGCCTCTCTATGGACTCAAGGGCGTCAAGCTGATATTTAGCCGAGCCGTCCCACAAGTGAGAACAGTAGGTACTCCATACAGGATCGGACTTGTGCTTGGTATAAGTTGAGCAGTTGTTCCGGTGTGAAGTACCGCTTCACCTTTGCGAGGATTCCTAGCTTCTTGGCTGCCACCTGAGCTTTTGACTCGATGTAGGAGCCAAAATTCAGAGTTGAGCTCATTGACATGCCCAGTATATCAAGATGGTCGGTTATTGGCATGGATACATCTCGGAAAGTAGGAGTCAGATGAAATTGACTCCGTTTTGCGGAAAAGTGACTCGCCTGAGTTTTATTGGCATTGAATTGGTATTGCCTTTAGGGTCAAGTTCAGACGTTAAGATAAAAGTAAAGATAAAACTAAAAGATTAAAAAATAAAGCGTTGCAATAGACTGCTCAAATCACCTTTAATTATGGTACATTTATGTACCTGCTCAAATCACCTTTAATTATGGTACATTTATGTACCATAATTAAAGGTGATTTGAGTAGTCTATTGCCACGCTTTATTTTTTAATCTTTTTTTCCTTCTAAAACCTGATAGTTAAAAGAACAATTGATCAAATTTTGGCCGGCTGTCATATGCAGTAGTAACTATCATGTAATCCAATAACAATGTAAGTGACTTCTTCTTCTTCTTCTTTTGTAACATGCTATGAACTAGCCGTTCGTGAGTCTTCGATCAAATATTAGTCAAACAATATTTGGCCGATGAAGATCCTAAACGTAGCCTGTACTTTTGCTTTCTTCAGTTATTCGTTTACTTTATGCTCTCGGCTCTTCCTCTGTCAAAGTCAAAGGTGTTTAATCAAAGTCAAAGAGAATAACCTAAAAATAACTATCTGTGTTTATCAGAAATTCACTCAGATAAATGAACCAACCCTGGATACTCAAAGAAAATCTGATATCTTAATAGTTCGAAAATTAAAGTTTCTCTGTAATCGCCATAGTAGATAAATTACTATATATTGCTAATCGCCATGTCGGCGAAATGGATAATTATGTCTACGAGAAGAATTAATTATGTGAACATTCATTACCGTACGGTAAGCTTTAGACTCTATCTTCAACATATTTATGAACTCATAAAGTGAAGTGAATTCTATGTGATTGCAGGCAAATTTTGTTACTAAGGCGCCAAAGCCGGAGATACCAAAGAATCCTTTGGAAAGTGTATACTCGGCACCAGCTCAGAAAGATAATGGGGTAATTTACGATAAGAAACCTTTCAAAATCACCCTTGAAGCCGGGAAAACGTATCACTGGTGTCTTTGTGGTCGTTCTAAGTCGCAGCCGCTGTGTGATGGCACCCATAAGGATATATTTCTCAAAATCACACAAAGGTTTGTAAGTACTTATGTTATGTTGACATAAGCATGTAAAACTTTTCTAATTATTTCTTTTCTCAGTTTTTAATGTTTACTTTCTTTGCTGCCTCAGTCAAGAAATCTATCTTCTGTATATAGATTAAAAGTAAGAAGCTTATCAATCAACAAATAGCTGAATCTGGTTTGTCTAGAAGCCTGAAATTTTGCACAAATCTTTCCTATATGACTTATGTGTGTGCTAAAGACTTGGAATTTTGTCCCCTAATTGAAGGCTTAAAGTTTGTATGGAACTTAATCATCAAATTTGAAGTCATTTTAAGATATAATGCAAAATCAATCTTAACTGGTAAAATAGGGTGGAAATGGATAGATGGTTCTATGAATATGCATGCTAGCCTGATATAATAATAATATATTATGAACCCTCTGACTTATTATGTGAGTAACTCCCATGTTTTATACATTCATAATGTGTCAAAACCACATCAGTTTTAGTTTTCTTATAGATACTTTGTAAAAAGTTTTTACAGAAAGAAAATATTGAAAATAAAACGGAACAGTACTTAAGTAGAAAATTGGAAAATCAGGAAAAATTTATGGTAATGTAAAAATCATAGCCCGTTCAGTAGAAACCTCGGGGCACAGCAAGTATATGTTTGTATAAGTTTTGTTTCTTAAATGAAACATAGGGTTAGCATGAGTCAGCCATTGAATTAAAACCTAATTGTCATTTTAAAAAAAGATACTTTGAAAACCTTGTATTGACATTAAAACTTTATAAAATGTTCTGCAGAATGTTATAAGCTTGGGAGTACTTTAATTATACTTATGAGGCAGAAATAGTATTGAAAATTGTATTGCCATGCTAAACTCATACAGGGTTAAAAGAATATTAGACCAATTTGTGATAAGTCATTAAAAGTGAACTTATGATAACTATACATAAGTATTATAAAATATTCTCTGCCAGAAGTTAAATATTTATTGGCTGACCTCAGATCAAACTCTATAATAATGCCCTAGAGTCTAGAGCAAAGTTGAAACTCATGCCTCCTTGTAGCCACCTGCTCCCAAAAGACCACTTGGGTTAAGGCAAAGGCATGCCTTAAACTTGAGTCAAGATTTCATAAATCCTTAGTGGCCAGAAGTAATTTATTTCTCAGAACAACATTGCCTGGCTGGAGTGTTCACCATAAAGGTAAAAAACTTCTGAGTAACAATGATAGTTAATATTTTTTTTCTAGATCTCATAAAAATAAATCTTATATTTTGTTAAAATATGATTCCAGGCCGATCCGGTTCACTGTTGAAAAGACCAAAGAGTACTGGCTCTGCAACTGCAAACAGACTAAACTCAGACCATTTTGTGATGGCACTCACAAACAAAAAGAAATCAAGGATGCCAACGTCAGGGTATAATAAATTGTTCAGAAACTATAAATGAATATAGGTAGTTTTTCATGTAAATATACTATTGAAATCAAATAAAATAACTAGTGATTATTGAGACCTGTGTATCATATTGCTCCTGTTTGCCTACATACAAGCTACCACAGATAGCAAGGTACAAACTTGATTCTATCAAATTGCCTATGGAAAATGAAAATCAATCTATCTCCATACATGATTATTTTTACTTAACATTATTTGTAATTAATAAATACATACTAGCCCTAATATGTATTCAGAATGCTGCTTAACATAGGCTATATTTATTACTAGAATATATGGGATACTGGAATAAGAGATCCCTACTAAACTTCAACAATAGAACGCAATGCAGAAAAAAAAATCCTTTCATTGCATACTCTGCTATCAATGTGACAAAAAATGAAACTACAATATTAAAGAAAATTCTAAAATATAATTATTTAAATAAACAAGCGCCAAAGATTATGAAGAGATGATAGCCTAGTGGTGGGATCGGATCGGATGTCAAACCAAAAGATATTTATTTGAACCCCACCAATGGGGTGACGTACTGGTGAAGGCAACACCATTATCGAAATTCCCAGTACTTTCCAGTCCTGCTTGGCCAAATCCTCAAGTTTGAAATACTGTCACCAAATACATAGTGCAGTCAACGGTCCTTGAGTTCCAATAAACATCTATGTTTACTGTGATTAACATCCACCACATCGTCACTGCCATCAAGGGAGTAGCGGTCAAAAAACGCTATACTGACTCCACATACTCCATTAGTGATACAAGTCTCACAACGAATACGACACATTTTAATTTTTTTTTAAATGTAACAGAAAGTATAAACAAGACCCTTGGGTTGTATCACTAATGGAGTATGTGTAGAATACAAGACACTGGCAGAATGTGCAAGATGCGCGATGCCAAAATATTATCAAAAGTGGACACTTCTCTGATTGGTCGGCGAGTTGACATTAGCTTTGCCATAGACACGGGCGGTAATAATCGACAAACATTTTTCGACTGTACAATACGTGATTAAAGTCTGTACAATCCATTACTTGAAGTTTATCGCCCCCCGCCCTCGTCCCTGTATTTCCAATTTCCACCAAATAGTAATTTATCTCTATGTCCTCATTACTATTTAATTGATGGTCCTCATTTTGACATAAACACAGAAACAAATCAATTTAGTATGTGAAAAAATTGAGTTTTAGTAATAACGAGAGAAAATAACGGGAATATTTACCGATTTTCAAACTAATGGTGTGATCTGAACTAGATTCTACGTTGGCTTTAGTGTTTTTTAAATGGGAGTTTATGTATTTGGTGTGGTTGAGGCAGAAAAAATCTTTGAAGATCGGGAAGAACCAGCATGACTCAACATCAAAAACTCCTCAACCACAAAGTCCTCGACCGCGTCCAGATTTGCATCAAGGTTAGAACCGATGGTGCTACATTGTTGGTTGTGTGCCTCCATTCATTTCACAAGTCTAACTAGATCTTTAAAGTAAAGTCCGCCGGTTAAGTCCCGCTAGGCAAGTCCCTATGTCGGCCATCAAAAGAAAGTAATTCAATGGAGTAGTAGGTCTTCCCCTTATTTCAATATAAAAAACTTACAAGAAAATAAAAAGAAATTACAAAAAATACATATGTTTAAAATAATTTAAACTGTTTGTATATGTAGTGTATTTTGACTTCAAGTAACTGTAAGTTGAGTTCATTTGTTTATGAATGTTTTTGCCTATATTATTTAACAGCATACGGCTTTTACTACATAATAAAACACATGCACTTGCACAACTAGCAAGCCTATCGGTTTTCTATCGGGTGCATTTCGTAGAATGTGCACTGGAATTACATAATCTGATTCCACCATCCCCTTTCTATCATCGGTTGACTAGACGTACGGCAATTCGCCATCGCTATATGGTAGATATACCACCTGTACGTACGAAAAGTTTTGCTTCCACTTTCTTAATGCGTACTGCCAAGGAATGGAACTCGTTGCCCGAGTCGGTGTTTCCCGATATGTACAATCCTGGAGTCTTCAAGTCGCGAGTGAATAGGTACCTTCTAGGTTTGCGTGCTAAATCCTAGACAACGTCATCACTTAACAGTGAGACAGTTGTCAAACGCAAACATATAATGTAAAAAAAAAAAACATCGTTAAGGCGGGCTGCTCGCAGCACTCGTTCCACACAAATACTAGTTTAATTTAATCTATGATGATGCATAGGTGGTGTACCTAATTAAGTTAATTTTACTTCGTGACTATGGTTATAACAAACATTTTTTTAATAAACGCCTTGCGCACGCACTATTGTTAATAATTACTTTTTGATCCTGCTGCTGTTACATTACATCGCATTATTGTATCAAGTATACTGTGAACTAATATACGTTTAATATTTGTCCCGACTTTTATTTACTAGTACAAGTACTCAGTTAAGAGATCCACTGTAGCAAACGTCTACAAAAATATATTATTTTATAAAATTACTACATAACATACACATATTACAATGCTAAGACATTTTTTATCGGGATCCAAAAATATTATAGGACTATTAGACCGTACTTCTTTTGTCTATACATTGCACCAAAATTTTAAAAAAACGAGAACTGTCATTTTCTAGATTACTCTGTCATTTGTATGGTCGAAAACAATGTTCTAGACATGACCGTCTGTGCGCAGTGCCCTATTTAGTTTTTAGTGGAGTACTCTACTGCACTCACTGATCAGAAGCGAAACTTTACTGTACGTACCCTTTGTACAGTTTGTACGTACCGTCGGTTGGAGTACAAAGAGACTACAATACTACGTAGGGCTAATTATTCAAACTCATCGAAATATAGTTAGCGTAATTTGTATTTTATGAAATAGTGTAAACAACTTCTTGAGTAAGTAAAACTTGGAAGCGAAATAACAAAGCAGGCCATGGACCTACAACCTGAGAGCGAGCCTGTGAAGTTGTTTACTCGTGAGGAGTTGAAGACGCGCTGTACGCGCGAAAATGCTGTGCTCATCATCCACAATGGAGTTTACGATGTCACATCATTTCTGATTGAGGTAAGTAGATACTTAAAACGCTTTAACCACGCCGTTTATTGAACGTTCCAGGGTAACCTCTCACGAACAATTAAAACTTTATAGACTAGGTATATCAAGACAAGAGATTTGTGTAGACTGGTCAAAAAAGTTACCAAAGAATGTCCCATATCTTTTATTAGGAAATCATTAAACAATTAACAGGGAATATAAAATAAAACTAGCTGTGCCCCGCGGTTTCACCCGCGTGCTGGTTGATGATGACGAGATGATGATGAAAATTAGTCTATGTGCTATTCCAGACTATAATCTATCTCTGTGCCAAATTTCATCCCGATCCGTTTAGCCGTTCTGGCGTGATGGAGTCACAAACATCCATCCAAACTTTCACATTTATAATATTATAGTGGGATTGTACGGCACTGCTCTACTACAGAAAACAAATGGTATTTTCATGGAAAATATGTACTATGGGCACTGTTTTAAATTATTGGGTTAAATAATATTGTATATATAATCCCAACATCAATTTTTATATAATAATCACATATCAGCATACACTGATTGGTGATCAGTCTCTGTAACTCAAATTGGTGAATAATGACAAATATGGTTGTATAAATATAAATATGTTTCTGTTACAAGCATTATTGAATATGTATGTGATAAACTTTTTACTTTTCATTTTAATCTTTTGCAGTGCCTTGTTCTCAGTTCCTATAGTAGTATTTTTTCTTTCCCTTCCCTCAGAACTTTCGACTGGGTGAATCGATTTTGATGATTCTTTTTTATTTGGAAGCTGGTGCTTCCCATTTATATTTTATCAAAATTAGAGAAGCGGTTTTTGAGTTACACTCCAATAACTGAAAAGTGAACTTCTTTAGTGGCATTGTGCACTTTTGTATGGGAAAAATGTTAAACTCGCGTCAGATCGTCAGGACCGTAAGAGTCGGCAAAGGGACATGTACCGGGTAAAAGAAGGCTCTGAGGATCAGAAATCATACTGAGCTCACCAACCTGCCTGCCAAGTGTGGCGAGTATTAGCAAATCTGCACTATATGGAGGAGGCATATGTCCAGCTGCGGACACTCAGTGGCTGAGATGATGAAGAGATTGTCAGGAAGTGACATTATCGAATTCGTAAGACAGAGAGAGAGTAGATTGCCGAAGAAATTTAAACTTAAATTTTGAAATTAGCAATAAGGAACTTTTTTGTTTGTTGGAAGTTTTATTTCATAAATACGTTTTGTCAAAAGTATTATTGAGTTCGGTTATCAAAATGCCGATATTATAAAGAGGAAAGATTTCATTATTTAAAAAATGTCATCATGTTAATTCTATGTGTCCCATTAATATTATAAATCTGAAACTTTGGATGGATGGATGGATGATCGGATGTTGTTACTCAATCACGCCAGAACGGCTGAGCAGATTTGGATGAAATTTGGTAAGTAGATTTCAGTTTCCGAAATAACACATAGGCTACTTTTCATCATCAATATCAATCATGTTTAAGTTTTCACTTCTGCCAGCACTCCCAGAGTGCAACCGGTTATTATTTTTTTAAGTTTGCATTCTTAAACAGTTGCCTATTGATATAGTATATTTATTATTATTATAAATTTTTTTTACACTACAGCTCACAATTTCCAGTTAAGTAATTGTCAATTATGATTTTTTCAGGGTTAAAGTTTTTAACTTCAAGGTGGAGTATTATATGTTTTAAAGCTTTACATCTGTTAACATTTTTATTTATTTATTTATTTATTCACACCTTCCATTGGTATTTATGTTTAGGAATGCAGCTTTAATCAGGAAATGTGCCACAATAGTGGAACATTTGAGATGATTGCACCAGAATATTTTTATAATTCTGGTATGGGGTAGCTTAAGTCATATTGGCTGTTGATATAATCAAGCTCAGCATCTGTCACTTATTCTTCACACTTCTCTGTCTTTAAACCAGCATCTGTCACTTTGACAGCCAATTCTCCCACTGCTGAATTGTCTTCGCTTCAAAAATGTTAAACTTGAAATTAGAGCTGAGATGTACGAGCCGAGCATGCATGCCATGGCAACGGCGGGCAAAGTGCTAAAAATTATGTAATGCAGATTGTTAGGTTCACCAACAACTTCCCTACATGATTCATCAATCAGTGTAGGTAGTGACAGCAAATGTGAGGTTCATTGTATTTTAATACAATTTTTTTTCTGTATCTTTTCATATAGTATCTCATTAAGTACACACTGACTACCTTCAGAGAGATACCTGCACCAGCTCAGCAAAGATTTATTGATGTCATGATAAGCTTATCTCAAATGTCATAGAAACACCATTGACAAATGATACATCATTTGATGCAGTAGATCTGGCATTAGTAAAGCCGTGCTGAGAAGGGTTGTTTAGTTTTTTTAAATGCCAAGTCAAGGTGGGACACAATATCTGTTCCAAGATTTATAGCAAACAAGGGCAGAATCGAAATAGGTCTGTAATTTTGGATTAACTCTTTTTTTTTACCATTGTATTCAATGGATAAATAGATACAAGTAATCACTAAATTCTGTTAAATGTCTATATCTTTGCTAAACATAGTTATAAACATTGACCAATCGGTGGTTGCATACTGTTTTTACCAATGGTTGACTATGTTTCAAAAACATACTTATCCAATACTAGCTGCGACGTGTGGTTTCTCCCGCATGGACTACAGTTTACTGTGGTTATTTTGCTCTTTTTCCTTGAATTTTTTAGATTTTTACCTCCATAAGAACCTTGCTTTTGCCTTAACGAAAATATTAATAAAAGATTGGGCCCAAACTATGTGTATCTGTTAATTGGTCAAGCTGTTCTCAAGTTTTGCCCCAAGCAATGCATTTCCCGATACATTTTTTATTTACATAGATTTAACAATGTGTTACTTATTTACTCATTTGTTGGGTGTAATCAACTTAGTAATTGGTCATAAAAACAACCATCATATGTGTGGCTGTACCGGAGCGTCCCTACAAACCAAGAGATGGACCACACTGCTATGTGTATATATAAAGTTGAAATCCCACATTGCATATAATGTTATGCTTCCACCACTACATATGTAATTTGATTTTCCACAAATCAAAAGATGGATTGCAATTCAATAGCTATTTGAAATTAAGATGAAAATGTTATGTTTCCAAATGTCTAATGCATAAAGCAAAGGAGTAGAATTCATTGTCTTACGTATAATTAATATAATCTGGCCGGTTGGCGCAGTTGGTAGCACTCTGCCTTCTGAGCCGCTGGTCCCGGGTTTGATTCCCGGACAGGCCAAACATTTGTGTGTATGAACATGTCTGTTTGACCTGTGTCTGGGTGTGTATATGTAATTAAGTATATATATATATATAAGTATGTATATAATTATATATCAGTCATCAGGTCACCATAGTACAGGCTCTGCCTAGTTTGGGACCTGAAGACCTTGTGTAAATGTTGTCCCAAATTATAAAAAAAAAAAAAAAATCTAATTGTTTTTCTATTCCCCAGAGAATATGAATATATTTTATAGGTAGGTATGTTTTATCTATCGAACCATTACCTAGAATTGTGTGGTAGGTAGTAGGTAGCTAAGTTCCTGCTTACTGAGTTTTTTAGACTTTTTAGAGACTGACACAGTTGTAATGGTGCCAACAATGAATGTCTTAGACTAAGTTTGCCTATATCATCAAGGAGTGAGTAACTATATCTAACTAGTCAGCTTAGTCTAGTCAAACATTGTCGCACGTAATATTAGTAATATATTGAAACGCGTGCCTATCGAGAATACAATAATGTCAATTTTGCAATATAATACACCAGGGCGCGGCGGTTAGCAACAGATGTTGAAGTGGTTTTATTTTCTCAACTTTAAAATAAACATAATATTTAAAAATAAAATCTAAATGTCATTCCATAGATACAATGATCAGAGCGTGTTAATATCATCGAAAGGTATAATTTATACATCTTTATAAAGACGTCATTGACTCGTTTTGTGATAGGTGGCAAACCTGCAGACAGGTCGCCTATTGGTAAGCTGTCACCGTCGTCTCGATATCTAACACTATTAGGGGCATAATGATACGTTGCCAATTATATTTAACACGCTCTTATTGGCATTATTTATGTATGTAACACTCTTTGAACGAGATTTTCACCCCCTTCAAAATGACGGAATAACTTGAAACTTTGCATACTCATCAAGGACCGATGGCAATGCAATAATTTAAAGTTTGTATTATAATTACCAGGATTTTCAGGATTAGTGTTTCTACATTTCAGTTCCGCTATCTACAAAAGGCTGTTTTATAGTATATTATTATTGAAAATTAAAGTCACTACGTTTTTAAATCTTTTGTCTGTTCTTACAGTAGAAGCGCTTTATTCACCACAGAGCAAATTATTATTATTATTTATATTAATTGAAAAGCGAAATTATACTCTTTCGTTACTACATTTGTAATTCCAAAAGTTATAGTAGTATGAATTGCCAAAAAGTAAGTCGGACTAAACAATAAACCCAACAAAGCAAGTAGGTATGTGTGGTGCTCAAAATTAAATTACACGTCTCGGCACGGGCGGCAGGAATTTCTCATTTCCAGCGCTTATGAAAGACGTCAGAGTTAGATTGGAATTCGTGCTCTCCGCATACCAAGTGGGTCTTAGAGAATTCTTAACTAAATGTGATAAATGCTCGAAGATGTGGGTAGGGAACTTATTTATAATATAATATATATATATACATATACAGGGTGTCCCAAAAGTCAACGTCCAACCGAAAACCCAAGCTAGGCCTAGTTGTGGGGGCTCTCAAAAAAAAAGAAAAAAAAATCTATCTCATGTAGTTTCGAAATGACAGCCATTTTTCTTAAATTGACACCCTGTGACGAGTTTACGACTACTGGGGCTACAAATGAGCTCTTTTATAATTTTATTTTTGTGTGGAGTAGTCTTAAGTGATGCTCCTACAAATTCCAATTCATCATTTGCACACAACTTCATTGGAATTTCAGAAAATATCCGTTTTATACCGAACCATGACGTGAAAATGACTACATCACTAAACTTTGACAGTCTGTACTGAAAAAAAAATCTACTATGCAATTTCGGCAAGTGCCCTTAAAAGTTGGCGCATTTAATGGGCTTTCCAAAATGGTATAATACTTACTAAATTATTTCTTAGACGACGAGAAAAAAAAAATTAAGAAAGTCGATATTTAGCTTATTATTAGTTAGTCATAAAACTTTCTCAAAATTATTCTAATATCATCTAGGCGTTCTGTAAGGTGTAATTAAAGAAAGAGACGAAGAAAAGTTAGAGCGGGATAGTGACGCTACTAAAAGAAAGAGACGAAGAAATGTTAGAGCGGGACGGAGAGTGACGCTACTTGGTGTCAGTGAATCTTTCTACAATGTGTGAGCGAGACGAAATTGACATTTTGGCTAGTGTGGGTGAAACAGATAGCACGCTAATACAACAGCGTGGTATTAGCTTATTATCAGAAAATCAACTTCCTACTCGAGCTACTAGAGTGGGAAGAACCGTCGTGCCTTATGAAGAAGATGTCCTAAATGCAATTGCAGAGAACCGGAGTATCTCAGTACGTGGAATCGAGCAAAGTCTGGGGGTACCTAAAAGTACAGCACATCGGATACTGAAGAGAAACGAATTGCATCCGTACCACATGCAACGGGTACAAACTTTGCTACCCCGTGATTATCCTAGCAGGATTTTATTTTGTCAATCAATGCTCGAAAGGCACAGAGCAGATCCAGAATTCTTGCGTAAAATTCTTTGGACTGATGAATCGACCTTCAAAAAAGACGGATACATGAATTTGCATAATTTGCACGAGTGGCACGTCGAAAATCCACATTTGATGCGCGAAGATAGGTCACAGTACCGCTTTAAAATAAACATGTGGACTGGGATCTTAAATGGATCCATTATTGGGCCTTTTGAACTGCCAGAAAACCTCGATGGGGCAGCTTATTTGGACTTTTTACAACATCAGTTACCCAATTTGTTAGAAGACGTGCCACTTAGCATTTATCGAGACATGGGGTTCCAGCAAGATGGCTGTCCGGCACACTATGCGCGCCCAGTGAGAGAATTCCTTAATCAAGAATATCCAAATAGGTGGATTGGTCGATCCGGTCAGATCACGTGGCCCCCCCGTTCCCCGGATTTAAATCCTATTGATTTTTTTTATTGGGGAACGGTCAAAGAAATTGTTTACCAAAAACCAATTGAAAATTTAGAGGAACTGCGTCAGAGAATTCAAGATGCCGCTGATCACATCAATTCCAGACGTTTCGCCCGCCAGATTACACGATCGTTTTTAAGAAGGTGTAGGGCGTGCATACGCGCTGATGGCAAGCAATTTGAACATTTGATATGATTTAAATAAACATTCGATTTTTAATAATTGACTTTTATTTAAACAATCCCAAAAATTCACTGACACCAAGTAGCGTCACTCTCCGTCCCGCTCTAACATTTCTTCGTCTCTTTCTTTTAGTAGCGTCACTATCCCGCTCTAACTTTTCTTCGTCTCTTTCTTTAATTACACCTTACAGAACGCCTAGATGATATTAGAATAATTTTGAGAAAGTTTTATGACTAACTAATAATAAGCTAAATATCGACTTTCTTAATTTTTTTTTTCTCGTCGTCTAAGAAATAATTTAGTAAGTATTATACCATTTTGGAAAGCCCATTAAATGCGCCAACTTTTAAGGGCACTTGCCGAAATTGCATAGTAGATTTTTTTTTCAGTACAGACTGTCAAAGTTTAGTGATGTAGTCATTTTCACGTCATGGTTCGGTATAAAACGGATATTTTCTGAAATTCCAATGAAGTTGTGTGCAAATGATGAATTGGAATTTGTAGGAGCATCACTTAAGACTACTCCACACAAAAATAAAATTATAAAAGAGCTCATTTGTAGCCCCAGTAGTCGTAAACTCGTCACAGGGTGTCAATTTAAGAAAAATGGCTGTCATTTCGAAACTACATGAGATAGATTTTTTTTTCTTTTTTTTTGAGAGCCCCCACAACTAGGCCTAGCTTGGGTTTTCGGTTGGACGTTGACTTTTGGGACACCCTGTATAATATAATAAGCGCCATCTCTCCTATGTGACCTTTAACTCGTATTTCACGGATAAAGCATATTATAGTAATTTATCATAACATTATCGATTCCAATAAGTGCATTTACGCACGTAGTCTATTAAAAAATACATATAGGTACTATACCATTGGAGGACCATGTGCTAAATACCTAGAATGTTGGGTCTAATTATCTTATATTGTAAAAAGTCCTATGAAGTTCTCGCGGGTGTTACAGGCAGAAGGGGTGGGACGAATCCTGATACGTGTTGGATTAAAAATTTACTTAACAAAAGACCTACGGACTCATTAAAAATACTATTACTATATTTATATTTTGCCTATTTAATTTCACTTCTTCTGGTGTAAGACCCCCAGTTCAATCGCATTTCGTTACCGCGAGAAAAGTTTATTGCACAATACACATGTAGGACTTTCTTACAATACTCGTCAATACAAACAATACAATGATAGTCCACTTACCAAAATAAAAATAAAAATCATCGTCCTATGGTAACCAGATATTTGGGCTGGAGGAGGACTCTGCAATGGATAATATGTAAAATTAAAGTCATGTATGTCATTTCCGGAACGCTCG
The DNA here is from genome assembly GCA_934044485.1 of Apeira syringaria. Lineage (NCBI taxonomy): Eukaryota > Metazoa > Arthropoda > Insecta > Lepidoptera > Geometridae > Apeira > Apeira syringaria. The sequence continues at coordinate 11,542,686 of OW203662.1, read as the reverse complement.
TAACGGAGTTTATCCGTGCGACCTTAACCCAACCGGGAAAAACAATGGACTGCTCAGTCGTACCTTGGATGGGTGACTGCTAGTGGCATTCCCCACCCCGCTGGCGTCCCCGATACTTGCTCGAAGACGAAAATGACCCCATTACGATAACAGACAGCCTAAACACCGGCTAGCTGTCCCCCCACCAGGATTACGAGCCGTTACCTAGTCAATAGCTTCGGGCGCGCTGGCTTCATAGTGAGACACCGACCACACCGATTTGGCCCAAGAGTCACTAAAGATGTCCAGTGAATAATTTTAAATATTCATAAATTGCATACGTGCAGTTCCACGGAATGTGGGCAAATTCCAATATTTTTTCACATTGGTATCTGTATGGTGTGGTGCAAGAAATGTACAACCATTCTATTTTAGAAAATTAACGCATCGGCTTTGTTATGCTGTAATTTCTGGGAAAACCAATACCAAGTCTATTTAAATTTAACGATCTTAGATAGATTTTTGAAGAATTAACAATACTTATGATTGTATTTTTTTAAAAGTAAATTTGTTTAAGTTCAACATCTTAATGATGTTGAACTTTTTCAGAGTGATAGACGGATCTGCTCATTTCTTCTTATTAGATTTCATTTAGAACCCCTGATTTCCACTTCACTGCAATCCTGTCATATCTCTCTTGCTACCAACGGATACGAACACGGTAAACATGGCCCAGAACGAGATGAGTTTGTCATTCTTAAGGCGTCACCTTTCTTGAACAATAGCACTACCACGCTTTTGTTTCATGCTTCCGGCGCTTTTGTTTGGCAAACATCGTAGTTTAATTATTATTATCTAAGTGCCATAGACTCGCATGGAAATCGGTAAACTAATTTCGCGATACCCTAATTACTCACATTTAGTGTTATGAATTTTGCTAAAAATCTTTTGTTGTCGGTGGTCTGAGGAGCATGATCTGTGTGTATCGCTCTTTTTCTGAAGGTCTCGTGTGATTCCGCCGTCACACAGCGCCGCCTTGTTGTTTTTAAGCTATGTTGTATATCAGCTGGTTTACTCTTGAACTCAGTTTCTATGTCAATCCAAATCAGTTCCAATCTCATTCAACGTCATTTTGTATTTATGTCAAACTAGTAGCCCGCGTGGATTACGGTTATCTTGCTATCTCAGTTATTCCTCGGGAACTATGTTTTTCCGGAATAAAAGTAGTCTGTATTATTTCAGGGTCTAACCTATCTCCATACCAAATTTCATAGAAATCAGTACAACCGTTTGAGCGTGAAAAAGTAACAGCGGTTTTTGGTTTATTTGCTTATCCCTCTGCAACAGCTACTATTTTCGGGATGTAAAGTAGCCTATGTTCTATTTCAGATTATAATCTATCTCTGTGCCAAATTTCATACAAATCCGTTTAGTAGTTTTTGTGTGAAAGAGTAACAAACATCCATCCATCCAAACTTTCGCCTTTAGAATATTAGTGTGATTCCAACGAACTCAAATCGAAATCACAATTTACAATCGGTATCGAGTGTCAAGGGTAAGCTCCGAGCAAACTACTGAATTCGTTGTATCAGAGCCATCCTAAATGCGTGCAGGCTGATGTCCGGCATATGTTTGGTTTGATCCGTACTATAGTTGGCTATAGTGGCCATCGCCTGTATGCACTTCCCCATACATGCAATTGAATAAACGTCGATTATTCCGCACTCTCTCTTCTCGAGGAGCTACAATATAGGGTTCTTCAAAAGGAGAATTAACAAAGAGATATTTAATATATTGTTAGGTATAATATGAATGTATAAATCTATATGATACACTTTCAAAGAAGTATGAAACATACCCAACCTGTTACTGACGACACCGTGTCAAAATACAAAACAATAACATTGTTGTATTAGTCTTTACTCAGATACTTCATTTATATATTTGTAAGTTATACTTTTAGTAACGATAATACTCCCTATCATGTCCTTGAGTACCAGTTAATATTCTAAATCTATATCTGAGGTGAGAGGTTTGTCAAACGCTATACATTCACTAAAAAAAACAAATTAGAGAGAGATAAAGGCATTGGAGGCGCGCGCGCGCGCGACGAGAAATTATTCTAGTAATGTTAAGCAATCTGCTTAACATTACTAGGATAATTTCTCGTAATATGTTTAGAAGGTGTGTGACTGTGTGTGTTATCTGTGGAGCCAGCTAAATGTGTTGTCAAGATTTATTTTTTGATGTCACTTTGTAGCCGTAGGATGCTGGCGTACTCTTTTTAGGTGACGTTCACCCCTTTTTCTACAGAATTCGAAAAAGGTGGTGGTTCTCAATTCGGTTGGTATGTTCTTCACTTTAGAAATTCGTCATTATGAGGATTTACACTCTCATAATATGGTCCCATTAAAATCGGTCAAGAGTATCTATTTATTTTCAAATAATGTACAAGTCTTTTACGACCCAATGGAGCTTTGCTTAAGCTTGCCTAACTTCAGCTTATAAAGTGCTCTTGCCTGCTGCGAACAATTAATTTCGTGGAATCCCTTTAACATTTCCACTGGTACTTTTCCGAGTCGCTGCATTAAAGAGGCAAAGCGTTAGAATTTATTTTTGTGTACATTTGACACCAAGATTGCATCAAACACACTTAAAAGTTGTATAAAATTAACTATTTGAGTCATGATGCTCTGTGTCGATGTCATGCTAGAAATTTACAAAATGTCGCAAAGTATGTATCACATCCGACTGAAGATAACACCGAGAACTGTGATTGTTGTTGTAAGCGTTGTTGTGACACGCGTTATTGAAATGATATGATCGCGCAGACTCAAAGGTCAGCCTGTACCAGAGACACATTTCGCTTTTATATTCCTCTGTTTTAGTTAACTATTCCTTTTTTTTGCAGCATAGGACATATAGCCGACTAAGCGAAATGAAGGTCCTAGTGAAAACTAAAGTGTATCGGCGTTGCCTATATATCTAGTGTGAAAATTACGAAAATCTTAGAAATTAGGCAGAAGTGTATTAGTACGCTCCTACTGTGGCCACGTCTCATATAGTGGGCCTATGGGTCTAGAACTCAGACAAGATGTATATGCCTTCATAGACATTCTCTTTATGTCACCGATAACTATGAATATTCGTTCCCGTTGAACACGTGATATATCGCTTTGAAGTGTCAATCTTCTCTCAGCGTTAACGCTTGTAGAATGTTGCTTTGTCTAGGGCTAAGCAGTCAGCGCAGCCTCACTCACCGGGTCACACCAAAGCTGGTGTACGCTCCCGGTGTGTCGCATGGTGTATATAGGTACATATATAACGAACATTTATATTCTATGATATAGCTGCTCTGTCGGTTTTCAAATATGTGTACTTATATTAATATTATTATAAAAACCAGATTGTTTCGCTTAGAACCATTGGATTTATTCTTGATTGCTTATTGATTCCTTCATAATGATATTCATCAGTATTTCATTAAATTAAGATGAATAAGTAGATATAATCAGTGGTTATAAATGTGTGGGTTACGCTATGAACTAAATTGTATAAGACAGTTTGAATAACATCGATATACTAATCTGTTTCCTGACCATAATAATGAAAAATAAAATATTGTCCGTATTATGTGTCTAGTTGTGATAGTTATAAAAGCACTTAATGGCAACTAATAATTGAATGTATTATGCGTGTTCTAATTCTTCCCGCGACACAGGGTATACTAGTGCGAGGGTATGGTGTGTGAAAATAATAATAATTGTGGAGTTAAAATATTATTACGTATCCTTTTAAAATTGTTAATTTTTTTTACATATTATACGTAAAACTCTATGAATTATTAAAATCACAGAAGATTATAGGTACTTTGCTAAAATCTACGTCCCATCAACCAGTCCGCGCTGACGCAAACACAAGTATTCTTTATAAAAAAAAACTAAAAAGTGTACATGGCACTAGGAGCGGTGCGTCTAATTAACTGATAATTTAGATCTGTCTGGGTAAGCGAGTAAGCAAATGTACAACTTCAGGCATCGTTTATATTACATGTACCTATATATAGATAGTCAGTCACCTATAAACTTTTGAAGAGGTGAAGGTGAATAAGTCCACGGTAATACATTTAATAGCTAAGACATTATAAGTATGTTAAGACGCCACACCATTTTGTAATCAGTAAAATAACACATTTTAAGCGATAAACCTGTTATCTTATCGAAAGAAAAAGTCATATATAGGCTAAATGAATTGTCGAAATGTAGACAATTTATACCGTTGAGATTTATTAATATTTTAAATTCGCGGTGTCATATTAGCATAGCATTAAAGAATGATAAAACATTTGAATTAAAGAATGATTCAAGCACTAAAGCTTGACGCGATAGCTAAACTTTGTTAAACTTTAAAAAAAAATACAACAACAGATACGATTCGAACCTCTTAGGTTCCCAGATATACCTACAGTTCGTTGCCAGCAAGCACGAAAATGATCGCAATACTCTACCAATGTATTGAGCACAACAGATGCTAGATACCATTTTCACAAAACGTGGAGAACTATCTTTGATACTACTAAAATGCTACGGAAATTTTGAGATTTTATTGAATTATAATTTTTTTACTAGCGGTCCCCCCGGTTCGCACGGGTAAAAAATTTCAAAATTATAATGATCCCTAATTTTTTGAAAATATAATATAGCCTATGTCACCCGGGGATAGAGAGCCTTCCCAACAGTGAAGGAATTTTTCAAATCGGTTCCGTAGTTTCTGTACCTATTCAATGCAAACAAACAATCCAAATCTTTCCTCTTTATAATATTTTTTAGTATAGATAACGAAGTTCCTACGACGCATCCAGTATAACTAGTTTTTATCAACAGTCTGTTGCCAAAAATACTACACGCACGTGCATAGAAATATAATTGCATGTTGCTGTAGCCTGTATCACTTTATCAGTGCTACGGCTATACGGATAAAATTAATTTGGCGATTGGAACAGCACAAGGTCATGGGCAGGACTATAATATTACGACAGGGGTTGAGTGTTTTCAGATCGGACTCGCGCACCGTCGGTTCCGTACAAACAGAGACAAGCTCGATAGTCTTTATTAATGTCGGAGTTCATTTAAGAAAAAAGGGGGTATATGCAAATGTGCGCTTCAAGTTTTTGCGAGCATCAACAGGCACTGCAGACCTGAGCACTTGAGTTAATACCACCGCGCTTTCTTGAGAAATAAGTGTTCTTATAGATAGGCGGATAACGAAGCAAACGAATGCTAATATGAACCCTTATAACATTTACAAGTGTTTCAAGCCCAACAAAGTTGAAAACTTTATTTGTTTTTGAAATAGGCATACTTATTTTCGTCATTCATTATTTTAGCCAGTCTTTTTGCAGCAAAACACTGAACAATTCGTCATATTAGTACGACACGTTGCGTCGTTTTAATGGCACGTCTAGATTCAGTCTAGTGAGCGGTTGGGCTACAAGTTTTATAGTACGCATAGAACCGCGTAGACGCATACTTTGACCATTCCAATTTTATCTCATCTCATCAATCCAATTCAATTCCAGACCAACATTCAATGACTCTATGCATATGCGCAATAGGAAATCCCTTGTTCAATACTTACTGTACCATAATGAAATACGAAAAATTAGTTTTCTAACTCACATTTTTATAAACTTCAAAAAATGAATTAGATAGGTAGGTATATTCGAAATCAAGCAATGTTACATAGTGTGTATTTCTACTTATGATATGAATTTTCCCTCAGCACCCTGGCGGCGAAGAAGTGCTATTGGAAAAGGCGGGTCAGGATGCCACGGAGCCGTTCGAAGACGTCAGCCACAGTTCTGATGCCAGGTTAGAATAGTTTCACGGTCATTTATTCCAAGACTTATATATTTCGCTGGCGTTAAAAGTGCATTTTTATATATTTCACGATTTTCCTATTTGCTTTGTTATCATTGATATTACGTGGAGCACATGCACAGAACAACCGCGGACCTAATCAATCCAATCAGCCGTGCGAGGCGTGGCGGTTGGATGCATCGTTCTACTGCTCTATGCTTTGATATCACATAGGCAGCGGGGGGACTCCGCTCCCCATCATACCGCGGCCCATCGTTGGTCCGTCTATACACGGCGAGTCGACACACTTTGTATTAATATTTATTACACTAAGTACTAGTAAGCGACTTCGTTTCACCCCCGTGGAATACGGTTTTTCCGCTACCTCAATTATTATCCCACGAAATCGGTACAGCCGTTTGAGTGTGAAGGAGTAACAAACATATTATACACTTACATACATAATAAACTTTCGCCTATGATTTTAGTGGGATGACATTGCCACCAACAAGCGTGGCCGGTTTGAACAGAGAAAAAACACCTGAAACCGATTGAATTGTTTATAATTTATTTATGATCTTTTTATGCTGTAGCTTTACATAATATATCTATATATAGATAACTATCTTGTAATCTAAAGTACACATGTTCTAAACATTTAATTTTATATTGTTGATGAATACCACTTCCTACAACGAACGTTAAGTCAGAAAGGTCAAGTGTGGAACGGGTTAGCTCTCCACGTCCAAACAGCGATAGGTACCACCTGTGAAACAGAGCTCAGTAGACAACGCTATTTGTAAATTGTCACTCGGTCATCAGGTCACGACCTTTGCTGTTCACACAGTTTCACTAATATGTACACTATTTATGTAGCTGTTCTATTGAAGCTTATTGAACTAACAATAGGTACGAGTAGGTATGTAACAAACTCAATTAAAATATACGAGTGAAAATCGTATTGGATGTTTTTTCTTAATCCCACTAATATAAATGTGAAAGTTTGGATGGATGGATGTTTGTTACTCAATTACGCCAGAATGGCTGAAAGGATTTGAATGAAATTTGGCACAGAGATAGTTTATAGTGTGGAATAGCACATAGGCTAATGTATATATAAGGCTTTTACCCCGGTAAAATGTATGATTCCCGTGGAATAATTGATGTAGCGGGAAAACCGTAATCCACGCGGGTGAAACCGCGGGGCGCTACTAGTCATTTATATTTGACAACAATCCAACAAGGACAAGAAGACTACCCGTACAATACTGACTTGATGTGAGACGTTCGAAGATGGAATCACGCTAGACCTCGAATGTTGATTGGTTCTTCTCAAGTAACTGAACACTGTATTTGGTGATAGTTTTTCTGCTAGCCAGGTGGATATTGGTGGACAGACGGCCTAACTAAGATCGCAGGCAACGGCTGGATGAGGGCCGCTTCCAACCGGTCCTTGTGGAAATCAATGGGGGAGACCTACGAGTATGTCCAGCTGTGGACGTCCTATGGCTGAGATGGTGATGATGAGGTGGATATTGAAAAGTAAACTACCACCGCGCAAATTATTGTGCTATTGTCTATCCTAAACAGTTGTACTGTCATCAAGACATAAACCTAAAATGATTAGTTCTTTTTTAAACCTCGGATCCTCGGATTACTTGTACAAAAATCCTGTGATTTCGCGCATTGTCGCATCGGGTTTAATTAGTGCTAAAAACGCGACTTTTATATAGGTACGTACGTAAGGTTGGTTCCAAGCGAAGTGAACCTTACTTAGAGCTTGGTTGAATTAGCTTTTGTATATTCAACATTTTGTTTCGATTTGGTATCGGATCTTTGTAATATTGTTAGCTATGTATGCCGATATTATTTAAATTGATTACTTATAAAATAGTTTCTAAAACTGATTTTAGGGTTGCGTGCAGTATTATATGGAACATTTCATTTTTGTACTTCACAGTGCAGTAACCCATTGGTACAGCTGGGTAAATAACCGTATATTTGTCGTCGTTTATCGTCGTTCGTTATTTGGTCGGTAATAAACAATAGTGTACAAAAGTACATTTACAGGCTGTTATAGATTCATCATGACTTGAAGTAGGTCTGCAGCGATGACATCGTTTACCACTTTGCCTTGCTAATGCGCTCGGTTAGGTTGCAAATGTTTTAAATTTATGGTACCAACAATATTTCCGAATCGACCTTGTAGAAAAAACCCAAGCACATTGCTCTCCGTAGAGCTCTTACTGCTATTGCCCTTGATTTATTAGTCCTTCTGTTAGAAACCACGGTTGTTTATATGATCACTGTCAGCAGTACATTCTGATGGGAAGTTGCTTGAAATTTTTTCACTTAATGTTTCAGATCTCTGATGAAGAAGTACAAGATAGGCGAGCTGGTGGAGGCGGACCGTGTCACCACTAAAGGCGCGTTCGCCCCCAACTGGAGCAACGACACCCCCCAGGAGCAGGGCAAGTGCGTCATCGCGTAGTTACCACACCTCCACTCGTATGGCCCACATGTTCGCCCAACTCGATCAACCGTTATAGCTTGCATTGCTAAGGGTCAGTTTGGTCGAATATGTGGAATAGGCTTTTCTCCCTTTCACACTCACACCCACCCTGGAATGTAAATATAAGCTATGTATTTACAAACGGCACATTTTGTAGCAGCGATTCGATAGCAGTATTCGCACGCTCTTGTTGGTTATATTTATTCGTAAAAGCATACAATTAACATTCACATTTCATTACTGTCGTAACATTTATTCAATTTATTCAAAATGCAACGTCACTGGGGACAAATAAAATATGTTTTAAGCGCACGCAATACACGAAGGACAATGTTCGTTTTCGAATGTTCGGTTCCGTAGTTCGATCGTGGGGTGTAGAGCGTGGATAAATAGGCTACCCGGCGCGTGACGTGTCTGTGGCTTGTGTCTCGGACCCCGGACACGATGCTAGTGCAGGACCGTGTACTGTGTACGCGCCGCACAATCTGTATGCCTACGAGGCTATCATTGTTATATACATCGTTTCCGCACACATGGCATGGACCAGATACTTAAGACATTTTGAAAATTTGTATTTTATTTGATTTTTTTACACATAAATACAAATACCCATGTATGCGGTACTTACAAGAACTGAAAGAAAGATTGTATATAATTAAGTCTATTTTTTACATATCTATGAGGTTTGTAAGCTTTCATTGATTCTGAACCTGATCAAATATGATGAGATATATAGATAGTATATAGACAGTTGTCAAACGCAAACTTATAATAGTAAAAAAAAAAAAAAAAAAAATATGTTTTCGTTTGGCTCATATAATAAAGTAAAAAATATACGTCGTTCATTCTTCTGCATACCTCTGTCTATCGTGGAATACAAATTAAAGCAAATTGTTGTTTGTTTTACGTGTGCTTAATTTGTCTCAGCTACAATTTATTCCATACCTATATAATCCGTCAACGCTAGGAAGACAATTTTAGTATATTGGATAGATATTTTGTTGGCCGTTCGGTACCTATGGGTTTGCGCAATTGATGTTAGCCCCTCTGCACGACCAATAGATCTGATTTAAAAGTTGTTTACCTATATAAAACTTAGCATAACCGACGGAACTCTGGTTACAATAACAATTATAGTAATCCATAAATAAGCCCATACCACTCGGTTCGAATAAAGTTAATTACCCATTAGCTAGCTTCCTGATTAAATAAGTTTTGAGCCTATACATTCAGATATTGTATACCAAGTGAAACTCACCCAAGAGAGTTTATGTCTCACTCAGAACTACTCGAATTTTTATTATTATCTAAAACATTTATGTGTGATATTTATTTAAACATTTATAACAAAACACGTGCAGCACCTTATCCCGCATACGCGTATATTTTAAAAAGGTTAACATTCACTAGTTGATAAAATAACATTTTCATAAATTCAATATATAATGTAAATTTTTCAAAATGTGTATATTTATAAACCATAATTTATATAACCATCAGTCAGTATAAAAAAATATGGAATATTTAAGTAAGACTGTAATTTTACGGCCTCAATAAATACCGACCAAAGATATACAAGATATGCTATGAACATTATTTTCACGTAATTAATTAAAATGCTCGTGCAGAAAGTACAAAGGCTAACAATACACACTATGGGTCAAACATTTTTGTTATTCTTTCCACTAGTGAATCTCCTAAGTGTATTTTGTCCAAAAAGTGGACGCTACTTTTTTTTTAATAAGCGCTAGATTTGCGATATAAAATCCGTCAGAGCGCACATATATTAGGCGTATAAAGTTTAGGTACTTTCCTTCATCAACAAAGCATTGCTTTTATAATGTACATCAAATGTTGAATTTTAGCATCTTACACGCCCAATAATAAATATAGGTTTATTTTAATTTTAGGTATTTCGATTGTTATAAACGTCGTCTATTTAATTTTAGATGACTTCTTTACGTATGAAATTTATCTAGTTTTATGCATCGTATTTAGATCTCACAAAAGAAGACACACATGTACATACAATAACATCCTAAAAAGTATGAGCTACATAAGACTATTTTATTCCTAGTGAATGTGAACTTTAATATTACTTTAATATTATATTTTTATACATGTATCATCATATATTTATTTAGCACATGGCTCTGTGTATATTATTTAGAAATTTTGCTCACGATTGTACTTATACTATTAACAAGACCAAAAATGTAACTTATTGTGATTTTAGATCTTTTATTGTTCCTAAATATGCTTGTATTTAAAATTTATATATAGTTTAGCTAGAATGTAATAGCTGTAAATAGACTTGTACTAAATATTTTGAATGTCCTTTATGAATTCCCTCGATTTAAGACATGTGCTTGCTTTAAAGAGTAGGTACAAAGGTACATTGTTCAGGTGAATCTTTTGATTTGTGTTAGTCATGTTATGCGCTAGTCATGTTCGCCTGGTACGAGTACGTGGTGCTCTAACTTCGTGTTAACTATATAATGCTACTTGTAAATGTATTGTAAAAGTGTTATCAATAAATATCATGTTGCAGTAATTTACTTCTTTGATTTACAAACATTATAGTTTCTCCTTATGATTTACACAGACCCATGGGCTTTTATTGCGTATATTAGCTAACCTTCTGCTGATAGTTAATACTTTTGAGGCTTGCACACACTCTTTCATTTATTTATTATTACATTTCTTTAACATTTTCATTTAGAGTGTACCTATCAGTAAGTCCGTTTTGTACATATATATACCAGTTCGTTACATCTCATTAACAATCCATTTACACTGGATCGCATGCGGCACGATAAGGTTCGATATTTAATGTAAGTGTACAAGTAGGTGTTGATACTCATTACAAAATGTTCAGTGACCTGTGACCAACCACCAAGGTACTGTCTATGAGCTCTAAAACTAATGCAAAACGGTTAAGCAGGTCAAGTGCGTTGTAAAAGTCGATGTGAAATTGTTTCTTTTGCCGATTTACTGTAAATTATCTTTTTAGTCTTGTGCGTGCAACAAATGTCGCAAGTAAATCTTCAGTTTATTTTTGGCCACGGCAAATACTCGTATAAACAATCTTAGACAATCATTCTAAAAACGACAGACATAAGATTCCTGTGACGATGATGAGTGAACTTCGAAGAAGGATCATTGTGTAATAAAACACCGCCAATTAAAAACGGCATTCCAAAATAATTAGAGCCCCTATCAACAAGAACCAGCAACTTAGCACATTCTTTCAATATGGATGCTTAGTCTGGTTATGCTTGAAGTTATAAAATGTTCAGTGCCAACCAATTCTCGAATAACATTTTAACGTGAGTGTTTTAATGACATATATATTGTAAAAACGTTGGATTATTTATTGAGTTCGCCGCTTATAAAATGCACGTGACCGATACTTGTATTTGCAGTGGTCTAATCTAATATAATATATAAACATATAGTAAAGTTCAAATTAACAGGTCCATCTGATTATTGCAGCGTACTATGGTATATTATATTAGGATCATTAAAAAACAACTAGATATTAACATCTAGATATAATATGGTATCGTTGAATGTATGTTGACGCTAGTTGCATCATAGATTGTTCGTTATTCTATCACTGACTGATCAATCTAATATAGGTCAAACCATTGAGACGATTTGGGATAAAATTTCGCACACTATAGTTATCATAACATATTATGCATTAGCTAAAGACATACTCCCAAAAATATAACGACCAAGAATGCACTTCAAAGTTTTAGAAATACATTTTTGCACATACTGTAATTTATTTTTTGGAGTACCGTAAAAATCATAGTGCGCTGCAGGTGAAACCGCAGGGCGTGAATAGTATTATATATATATCTATTACTATTCACGCCCTGCGGTTTCACCTGCAGCGCACTATGCATATAATTATATATATCTGTCGTAGTGTACTAAGCTTCTAGCTGGTATAACGGTAGAAAACGACGAGGCATGCATGTTATTATGTGCATTGTACACATTTCAAAATAATACCGTAAAAAGCAAGTTTCTTGACAGCAAAACTTGGAATGAAATGAGTGTGAAAATTTTATTAGTTCCAGTTTCAATCATTTATTGCATCATGTATTCACAAGATCTTATAATATCTTTTATTTGATTCACATATGACCCTGGAAGGGTATGGCAATATGGGTAGGACCAATATTCTTATTGAGTATGTTATCTATATAAGGTTACAAATACAAGGTTTAAAATGAGAAATAATGACTTACTTCGCGTAATTAACGCATATCATGGGTGAAATCATCGACCTACTTTATTTACTGAGGTCGTTGGGTGCAAAAAATATACATTCTTGTATTGAGTCAAACCGCGATAGTGCCAGTGAGTCTCGCTACATAATGTAATTCCAAGAATAGGTTGATAACATAGCATTTTTTTATGAGCGTAGATATTATATAACTTGTACCTAATTACATTTTTTGTATAATATAGTCCGTAGTTATAATGGTAGTATCTTCGTGAGGTATTGTAATCATCCTATCCGCGGCAGATAGACTGCGGTGATCTGTCACAGGTTTTATAATCTATTTCAGGCACCAGCCCTTCACAAATTTAGTTTTTTATATATTTTGTGTGTATGAAATATAATAACTAAATGTATATTTATCATAAGAAACCTTTTGTGAGGTGAAAATAAACAGTTATTTGATTTGATAGAATTATATATATTTACCATCATATTTTCCATTTTTATCATATCATATGATCTAAGTGTTATTTAATTTATTATTTGGTAAATATGTAGTACACTATAATTTTTTAAGTAGCTCATCGCTGCCGCAAACAAACTAGATCATGTGGTTAAGCTGTTACAGCTGTGTTTGCTATAAAGAAGTCTCTCTAGCTGGCCCACGATTGTAGTGTTCTAACGCGGGTACGGTGAAAGCTGCATCTTTCCGACTTTGCATGCGTATTGAACCAATATTGAACGTAGTCGACTTACCTTTCAATGATACGTAGGTTCCATAGTTTTAGTGCTGCAGCTTGGGAAAGTCAGGGTAATTTTCTAACAGGCCCACTGGCAATTGGCTCCCGCTAAAACTATGATTTCAATAACTGTTAGGGATTGACATTTATGATTGAGCTAATAGTGAATTACCGTTTCACATATGTGAACTTATGCAAGGAGTGGGCCTGCTGATAGGTCGGACTCAGTAACTCCCTATCGCAGAGTTGAATATAATACTATAATCGTAGGTATTTCATATAATAAGTAGACAGTCGTTATTTATTTAAATCGATAACATAAAAAACACATACTTATGACAACAGATTTAGAAAATAAATATAATTTTAATTCTCCACTTCTGGCATGTCACCATGATATTGAGTATGCATTGTAAACATATTTTAAAAGAATGGCCCCAAGTATCTTCTCGCTTCTGGTTAGTGGCAATTTTCATTTAGAAATGTAGCGTTAGGGTCTTTGATGGCCAAATTAAATAAATACCTTTGACTTTGTTGTAACCGCGCTGGATGCGATACTTAATACGTAAACTATGCATGGAAGAAATCACAACATGCTAACACCATTGCTTACCTATTAAATTACAAAAGGAATGTAAAAAATATAATTAATGTATTCTGAAGTTTACATTTATTTATTTATATTAAATTTACAGAATCATTACAGTTGTTCACCAATTCGACAATTTATATTCTGTATCTATATTTTATATTCTGCACTTGTTGTATCAGGAATATCCTAATTTCAATGAGGAAGATTTTTACAGGTATTCAACATTAAGAAGTGATTACTCGCTAGCTGAGTATATTATGTAATTATATACCTAATCTTTACCTCATAATTATAGTTATAGAGTCTATTAAAAAAGAGCCACCCTTGAGAGGCAGTAAGCATTGTAGGTCTAGGCTAGGGTCTAGAGTGATAACATCTTCGACCACATCGTCACTGAGCATCAAGTGATATAGAGATCAAACGCTAAATCTATACAGGACAAAAAGACCATCGTGGCGTAAAATGGAACTAACATAAATTTAAATCAAAATGGTGTCAAGATGTTACCGTCGCTCTATAATGATGAAGATAAAGAAGAACAAACAAAACAAGGCCTTAATAATTTTTTTTTTAAAATCTAACTTCACCTAACCGGAAATTTAACCTCGAAAAACCTTTCGGACGAAACGCTGCAATAAAGAGATCGACGCCCCCCATTTTTTATAGTGCTTCTGGAAGGGACCTGTTGGGAAGCATCTTTCTGCAAAGTCTTGGATTTTTCCGGGGAAAAACAACCGAACTTAAGTACCTATATACCTACCACCTAGTAGGTATGCAATGTATTGAAAGAGGTGTTTAAGGATGTATTGTTTAATTCCCCAGCGCATGGAGCTCGTGGCTGACGCCGCTGCTGCTCGGCATCGCGGCCACAGTCCTCTACCGGTTCTTGTTCGCGTAGTCCCCGCTACTACAGTGACGCCGCCGCCGCCGCGCCGCAACGCGACGAGACGCGCCGACTTCGCGTCATCGCATCGTTTGGGCTTTTGCAGGGAGTAGGTACATAAGTATAATTGCGAAATAAGAATTTATTAAATCAGGTATACCTATACATAAAATATATCTATATTTGTTGTTTATTTGCCACGAGATGCTGTACGCAATTTATTTATTGAAAGCATTGCCAGAATGTTTATTTAACGATTAGGTATTTTGTGGCAAATAACAGGAATTTACATACTGTATGTAATTATATAATACATAATTTATAAAAAAGTTACAGCTGTACCACAAATTTGACTAAGAGTTTACTACTTATTAATGACACGTGCAGAAATAATTACCTATATAGATAATAATGTAATTAACTAATTATTAATGTAGTAGATAAATAAGCGACAGTTTAAGTTGTGACCAATGCGCGGATATGGAATACTTACATACTACAACAATTTCGAAATTTGGGCTAATATGACAATACGTAATTTAGTAGAACGATATATTTGAGTCACTTACCTACATGTGTGATGGAGGATCAGTTAAAACTTTTTTAAATATATTTTAACCATAGTATGTACACCTTACCTATGCTGATACAGGCTTTTATGCCTTGATACTAATTTATTGTGTATCAATCAATTATATAGATTATGTAATAGTTGTTTGAAGATACTCGTTGACAACCAACAAGGGTTTATGTGATAAACGAATATGACCCACGTAAACATGTCTCATAGTAGGTACTGCACAGTCAATACCAGGCTGGTGCCTACTTGCTATCGAATAGCTCCCGTTTATACTTTAAAATCATTGCAATGTGAAATTCAATAAGTATAGTTTCAACTACATCAGGCATCCGAGCAAATGAATAAAACTTGTCTTGAAGATTAAGGTTGCGTTTGACCACAGTTCCGATGTTGAGTGACGACGTAGTATAAGATGTAGCACGCGAGCTTACACGGTAGTTTTAAACCCCTGGAGTTTTAAAGTTACGAAAAATTTCCACTCCCTGGCGTAGAAGCGAAACGATTGGCACATAAAGGTATTTACGATGTGGAGGCGCATTAGCGTGCGGCTTGTTGACCGATAGATTGAGGAAGGTGGAAATAGTATACGAGTATTTCCAATGCACGTTCTCCGTTAATGTATTCGATAGAAAACCGATAGGCGAGCATCTCTGCCGGTATTCAAGACGTAGAAACCTACATTTTACAATGATGTTTTACTAAAGATGATCGATCATATGTATCATACATGTACATGTATCATACTGTGCGGTGCTCAGATTTTGTTCCTTTATTACATATACATCCTTACTGCGACAGATAATACGGTACAAATAATATAGAAAGGAATAGCTATATGTTTAGACTTGCGCTTGAAATACGCGTCATAATGAAAATTACTACAATCGACTTAATTTTGCCGCCTCACTTTCCGCGCGCTTGTGCGACATCTACCTCATATAAACATATATCATTGACATTTTACCAAAAAGCTGAAGCAGATGATCGTAGTTGATTGATTCTAAAGCTTCAAGTTTGTATTTGGCTGACTCATTCCACAGATGAGAACAATGGGTACATGTAGTCGGGTATCTGTACGAGTTGTGTCAGTTATCGCAATCATTTCGCTTAAAGGCCGTATAAAAATATAAATAATTGTTAAATTTGTGGTGATTACTACCGATTTTGGTCATTCGTAAAAATGTTGACCAATAGTGGTTTGGCTATGGAAGGCTCTGAATCTTATCAATGTGTTATGTTGTTCTCTTTTTAACCGGCTTCAGAAAAAAGAGGAGGTTATCAATTCGACCCGTAAGTTTTTTTATTTGTGTTTGTTACCGCATAACTTCCGGTTATGCGGTATATTAAAAGCTGGTGCTTCCTGTGTGGTCCCATGTAAATTTCATCAAGGAAGAACACTTTTTGAGTTACAAGTCAAAAACTGAAAAATGCGTGCTTATACCTAGACGACATTATAGTAGCGGGTGAAGACATCGGTGAACTTACCTACACCACTATGACAATTGATCCCATTAGTAGGTAACAAGGGTCACTAAAAAGAGTGAAAAAAAAATTTTTACCAAAAAATGGAACCGACTCCAACACTCTAAAGTATGAAATAACTTGTCGAAGTCGGTACATCGTACCATGAGCACAATATTTTGATGTCAGTTACTTTTGAACTATCATGGTACCGACTTCAACAAGTTATTTCATACTTTTGAGTGTTGAAGTTCATTTGTCCCACACAGTCCATTTATTAGTAAACATTTTTTTGTATAATTAAATGAAACCCGGCGAGTAGACTTGAGTGATAACTTATCGTTACCGTATAGGTCAACTGTTGCTTAGAATGTTACACATAAACATTACTTTTGTCATACCAACCCAAGATTTCCTTAGAATGTTTGGTTCAAGTTATAAGTATGAACAATGATATTATATGTTTATATGAGGTAGATGTCGCACAAGCGCGCGGAAACTGAGGCGGCAAAATTAAGTCAATTGTAGTAATTTTGATTACGACGCGTATTTCAAGCGCAAGTCTAAACATATAGCTATCCTTTTCTATATTATTTGTACCGTATTATCTGTCGCAGTAAGCACGTTTATGTGGTAAAGGAACAAAATCTGAGCACCGCGCAGTATGAATATACGTCATCTTTAGTAAAACATCATTGAGTATGAAACTATCCTCGAAATATGTAAACGAATTTAGTTTCTGGAAGAAAGGTCTTTTTAATAATTAACATGTGTAAACCATTACCTATTACATATTAAGTACGTTGTAATAAATAATTAACAAGGTAATTTTGGGGCATTTAGCTCCATCAATTTAGGTATACCAGATATATAGTGAAGTTACATCGGTTAACAGCAAAAAAAAGGTTCAAGTTTTCTGTTTTGTTTTGTGGATATGTATAAAACGGTTTATACAAGAAATGAATGGATGTGGGTAATTTTAAGTGCTGACTTTTCTATATGATCACGGCTGGGTAAGCTTAAGAAATGGAATGTTTTATTGCGTCTTTATATTTTTCTTTTTACATACTCTCGTCTATCTACAACAGTTATTTTGTAGTAATTCTTACAATATTTTGCACAATTTATTTTTTATATTTAATAATTTAATGGATTACATGTGACCAATGCTGTGAGTTTGGTGACTCAAGTATTTTTCAAACCAAATATAACAGAATATCCATTGAGCTAAAGTGCGCGGCTCCATGCTTAAAAAAAATGACTGATTGGCGTAGAACGTAGCCTTACTTCTGCGCGATTCCTGCAAAATATACGCATATAAGAGTAGAATTTGTATCGTCCTGCTCCTACAGGAATAACATTTACCAAATATTTTATGTAACATTTCAGTAAATTTCTTAAGTTGTGTTTGGTGGAATATTTTGTTACGTTATTATAAATATAAATAATATTTAATATTAGTGTGTTTAATTTCATTCTTTATTCAATATTTGATTTACAGCCTTTATTTCTTAACATAAATATACCTTATTGCACAAAATTAACAGCATAAAATCACAGGATACCACCTCACACCTCAAGCTCGGTAGTGCACATGTTTAACTATAACAAGACACACACATTACAGCACCCTCAGACCTGAAACATAAATAACAATACATCAAAAATGGTTCACAATTGTTAGGGTTGTATGCGATATACATACACATTCAAATAGAGAGTAAAGAGTTATTGAAATAACAATATAATAATGTATTATTAATATTGATATACATACAATATATATATAAGTTGGACTGGTTTTTATATGAATACCTTCTTTACACAGACATAATATAATTTCTTTTTTAAAATTGATTTCCTAAATAGCTGGTGATAAATATATAAAAAAAGGTGCTTCTAAACCTTCCGAAAAAATATGTAATAATAAGTTTCAGAAACTGTCACTAAACACATAGTTTGTTATGGCAGCAGTTCTTGGGTCAGTAAACATTCTAGGTCTAGCGTGATTACGTCTTCGACCACACTCTGACACGAACTACCAAGTGAAATAGTGAACAAACAATAGATCTATAAAGTATTTAAAAAACCTATATCACCCGTTATAATGAGTAAAAACAAATAGATGTTACCGCGGCTTGCAGTTACTAAGAGCGGTCGGTCGGTTGGAATCACTGCTGGATGAACCGGTGGACAAAAGGACGATGTAGGTCAGTCTGTATAAA
The DNA here is from genome assembly GCA_934044485.1 of Apeira syringaria. Taxonomy (NCBI): domain Eukaryota; kingdom Metazoa; phylum Arthropoda; class Insecta; order Lepidoptera; family Geometridae; genus Apeira; species Apeira syringaria. Next base: position 11,523,616 of record OW203662.1, on the reverse strand, counting down.
AAGCGTAGTAAGTTTACCCAGAAAGAATGCAGCGAGAACAGAAGGCGCCTTCGCAGCGCTCGCAGCGATGTGCGTCGCGCTTGCAGCGGCTGCGACGGCACAAAGCAGCCTCGCAATACGCACAGCGGGATTCCACCGCCGCGCCGCACTTGCACTCTTCTCGGCTATTGGACTTCACCTGCGACCAAACAGTTACTATACTCATGTAACTACAACAAAACAATATTAGCATATATCAGCAATACAATTACACTAGACATCGGCAGAAGTTGACTAATTTTACAACTCGTTTTATAACTGGAACAGGTTGCCAGAGGAAGTGGTCAGTGCTACATCGGTCAACAACTTTAAAAAATGGCTCAATGGCTGAAAAGTAAAAAATCTCTTGCTAACCTGTGACCAGTGCACCAGTGGAATGTAAATACTGTGGACACTATGTGGCCTGCCCAAATTAAATTTCGACACAGTGTGATATAGGCACATCAGATTAATGCTGCTCGCCTATTACTCAAATAAATAAATAAAATATACAATATTATTGCTAATATGTTGGTAATACTTGACAGGCATGTTCGGTATAGGTAACAGAACCTAATAAATATATAAAATAAATACCTAATCTTTTAATAATTAGTGATATTGCAATGGAACTAAACGCATGTAATAATGTACAATAACAACATGGCAATGTTGTATTTATATTACTTTATTAATTAAAGCAGGAAACAAAAATCTATTATCAAACCCAATCAGCTTGTGAATGTGAATGCCAGTTAAAAATTATAGTAAATGCAACCTTTCTCAACCTTAAATCTTTGTTGCTCAGAATATGGGTGCTGTAAGTGAATCAGAGCAATTTGACAAATGTAAGTGAGCGAGGCAGATATACAATCAAGGTTGTTTCTTGCAAAGATTGTGACTTCATTTAGCTATTTTATATTTCTTAAATCTAATGGGTTCTTAATGATAGATAAGTATAGTTCAATTTCACCACCAAAATATATATAGCTTCAATCTAGCTACAGAAGAGTGTACATATCTTTTAATATGATTGATTGCTAAAATAGGAACTTTTTCAATTATTGTTTTTTTTTTTTTGGTCAAGTGTCCCTATCCACAGGGGAGTATACTTAACCACTTGTTAACCAAGTGCTCCACTAATTTCTTTAGAACAATTTATTCAATTTCACATGTCTATTGATACATTTATAGTTTACTATAAATCCTTTCCATTGAAGTGGTGTAAGGGTTAAAGGAATAAATACTACATAAACATTACTACAAATACAGAGATAGGAATGGATAAAAATAAAAAGATGACGCTCGATGACATTGTTCCATTTAAATAAAAAATAGATATCATTTTTACTCAATTAAACCCCCGTAATCTGAACCTAAGGTTGATTAACAAACTTATCAAATTTGTTTCATACAGCAATAAAAAAGTTGTGTTGTGTGAGTTAATATTTTATTATAATTATGTACTTTAAATTCTCACCATACAGCCAGTATGTAGTAGAGATCCATCTTTTCCAATAAATAACTGTTTCAATCTGTCATCCTTGCTGATGTTACGAACACTGCTATCATTCAGACCATCAAGTGGAGGACACTTTTTTGCACCTTTGAAAAGAAGCTCTAATGTTTTCTCTGTAAGTAACAAATTATGATTTTTTTAACCTCTCCTCCAGTTTACTGATCTATATTATGGATTGAAAATGTATTATATATTTATATAATTACTCTTGCTTTGACTCAGTCATAGCATGGCATAGAAGTTTATTAAGGCCTATTTGGCAATGTTTTGACAAATAAATACCTTATTGCTTTAATTTTTAAGTCAAAGGATGATGAACAGTTTGTGTTATTATTAGGCAGTCATTCATCATAATAGAAATATACTTACACACATCTGTGCACAAATGTAGAGGAATGCTAAGTGTGTATAAAATCAAGATACTTAATAGGCAAGTTTTTTTTTTTGGATTATGTTTTATTTATTGCAAAATTGTTGACATCAAAAAAATAATTTTACATATTTTGCATAAATTCTTTGGAAAGATCTATAAAATCAATACTTAGTGCTGCCCCTTAGCTCATTGAACTGCTTCCAGAGTCAGCCATTAGTCATCAGTCACATTAACCTACCATGTTATCAGTGAAAATAAATTGATAGCATATTGATAGCTTACTGGAACTGACTTTATATATAATAATAAAGGCTTATTTCCTCAACATTATACACAAATTAAACATAAAATTTAAAAACTACACTGTACTATTTTAAAATGTTTCTTGTTTCGGTGTGCCTGATGGCAAATGCCTCCACCAACTCTTTCTATCTACTGCTACTCTGATCAAATGGGGTCTTAGTCATTTTGAAGTCATTCTCCCATCTTACTTGGCAACAAATTAGAACATATCATATACTGCATATACCTGTAGTAAATATAAATAATACAGATTCAAAACCGGTATTATTTATACCACCAATTGATTACACAACACCATCATCTAAAATGGTATGCATAGTAGCAACCTGGTACTAAGAAAAAGCTCACTCACAAAGTAGCTTATTGTAGACTTGAGACCACCGATTGGCAGGCATTATGTAGGGCATTCAATAAGGTGAACGGATAATGTTAAGTTACATATAGATTACATGAGAAGGTAGAAAATAGAAAGTAACTTCTATTTTCTACTTCCTCATGTAATCTATATTATTGAATTAAAAGAGAGAATTAAGATGCATTCATAAAAAAATGAATTATTATTTAAAAACTATTTTCATGCCCTGTCACCTGATTCAGAATGTTCAATAACTTACAGAGTTAATTCAACTTTGTTCATAAATTTTGTACAATTGCGAAACATCAATGTGAACATATTTCGTAAATGTAATGGAATATTCTAATCTATACTTATATCATTGACGAGTCTGAATCAGGGGACTGGAGTCTTTATAGTGTTTAAGATCCACTAGACCCCAGACATGTCAGGGTTGAACTATTAGAGCTCCTTGAAATACTAAGTGAGTCAAGTCAAGTGACATCATAACCAAGATAAAAAATTGGTTGTCTGTAAAGTCGGTTTACGGACGATAGATTTACGTGATAACGACATAATCATGTATGACTTTGACTTTGTCATTGTCATTGACCATTGACTTTGACTGACTTTGACTTTGTTCTTGACCTTGACCTTGACTTTGACTTTGATTATATTATCTAGATCTAGATAAAACTTAGGTGGAACGTTACGCGGAATGTTACCGTTACTATTTTTCATTTTGGCATTCATCAATTTATAAAACGTTATCACGTCAAAAATAGACCTAATTAAATACCCATTCACCTTCTTGGATGTGTTTTACCTCCACCCTCCCTATAACATTCCAAACTTGGCAAGGTAGGTACTTGATTTGGTAATTAACCAATATGAATGAATATCATATTCTTTCACAATAATTAAGTAGTATCTTACATAAACTACTTAGCTATTGTTATCATAAGCCTTACAGTACATTCATACAAAAAAAAATACAATCGAACGTCTTGCTTACCATAAACTTTTTTCAGACGATCATCATTATTGTTTAACTGTTTGAGACCAACATGAATTTTACTCTGAGGAATGAAATCTTCGACGAAAGGATTTGCGCGTTTAGCCATCACCAAAAAATTAAAGTTCTATGCGAATACTAGATGATTTGATTATTGTCCTAGAGGGTATTGCCAAAATGTTAAAACAGGTTTTAATTTGGTATTGCTTGCAGTTCTTGAGGATTGGGTTATGGCACAATACAAAATAATGGGTGAGGAATAGAGGATTTGAATGCAGGCTCCATGAAGCAGAAGCAACTATCAGAAAAACGCTGAGATAGATAACTGAGCTAACTACACTTTCGCTTTTTGATCAGTAACCAAATCCAAAACACGCAAAACACATCCAAACCATCCAAACAAACACTGCCATGGTTGAAGTTGAAAGTGTTGAAACCATAGATCAGACAGAACCAGAACAACATAGATGAAGTTTTGTGATATAACGCCGTGGTTGAAATATAGAGCTAAAAAAGTCGCCCTTACTTTTGATTTTATACTAATTATCCACTTTGATTTAGACAAATCACGTGGGCTACATGTCATACAAGTTGATGGTTGTCGTCACAGCAACATACTTATTCAGATTGTGGTTGGCATTTCCAGCAGCTTATAAAATGTTAAAAGTAGTCAAATTGAAATAACTACAATAAAAATATCGTTTAACCCGGGATACGCACCATGATTTTGTTTTTGATTGAGTTCCCGATATTTCGGCGCGGTTCCACGCACCATGATCACTCAGAGACTGATCTGGAGAGAACAATATTTTTATTATGAAAAGCCATGAAAGTTTAAAAAATACATAACTACAATAGTTGGACACATGGCATCGCCGAGATTTTTGTAGGAACTGCCTTAGCTTTGTAAAAACCATGCAAGATCCGAGCAGTTCTAAAACCTGGCTTAAACCGCTTAGTGTGAAATCATACCATCACCACGGCATCACGCTCCTTTAGGTGAACGGTTTGAACGTTGATATACTCAAAGGTGAACGGTTATTGTTGTCTCTGGCATGTTTTAGCCAGGTTTTACAACTGCTCGGAACTTGCATGGTTTTTACATAGCTGACATTAAGGCCCCTGACTTAGCCCACGATGTTCTTTAATATTATATAACATTTGTGGTGTCCACTGGGTTCAACAACAAGTGAACAACTTTTGAGTGGTGCTGGCCTATATCCCAGGAGTCGGAGATAAAAATGTGTAGCTTTTGTTTAAATTAATCCTGTCCTGTACTGCCCACTAATATTATAAACGCGAAAGTGTATGTGTATGTTTGTTACTTCATCACTTTTGATGAAATTTCGTATGGAGATAGTTTAAACCCTGGATAACCACATAGGCAGTAGCCTATGTGGTTATCCAGGGTTTAAGCCCAAAAAAAGTACATTTCCCGTGGGATAATTGAGGTAGTCAATATGCTGTGGAAAAAAAACTTGTAAATGGTCACATCTGTCATTTCTGACAATTTACATCTTGACTTAAGCCTATCTGCCAACAGGGCACCTACGTTCGATCTATGGGTTACCAATGATACTGTCGGATGTTGCTGTCAACAATTTCTAAAATATTTTAAAATAATCGTAGTTCATTTCGGTGTAGACTCTGTTGACCATTTTTTTAACGCAGCAATCGAAGTTGCTTTTCGAAACACGTGGATATAATTTATGTGCTGTTTATTTGCAAGCGAAGAGTGAAAGTGTTCCGCAAAATTTTGTAATCGATGATAGTGACGGGGCTTTTCGTTGTACTTGCAGCATATGTGAGCCCCTCGGAAATGTTACGTAAGCGGTGGTAGCGCCAATGTCTTGGATGAAACGGGCTCAGAGAGAAACAGGCGCGGGCGTCGGCCCGCAGCCCTATGTGGCAGGCCAGGCTCAGGTGAGGGCTGAGGTTATATTCATGCAGACATAAACAATGACGTGGACCAACCGTAGCACCCGGATAGTCCCGTCATATGATTGATAAATACGTAAACATTACCTCTACAGATAGGCCAAGTATTTTGCCAAGTTTCCATAGACATGTCAATAAAACTAGAGAATACAGTTTAATGTGTATATTCATTTCTTATAATATTAGAAAGTTAGTTCTGCTTTCATAGTGAATACATACTAGTAACATATGGTGCAACTGAACATGCTAATGAACAAGTATTAATCAACAAGTGTAGGTAAAGCTAGCCTATGATATTGAGAAAAATTTATTCAGTAATAGATGCATTGTCTTGCGCCTGATTCTTAACTTTGATATGAATAATATAGATATGCTGTAGTTCACTAGTTTTAATATTAGTTTAAGTTCTGTGAATTTGCAATTAAAACATTTGTTTACGATAATGACTAATATAATAATACGTGATTAAATTTCACCAATTGGGATATATGTTAAAATTATATTTTACAGTCTAGGATGTCCATAGAGAAAGTGGGCAATCTATTCATTGATCTTGGTTGAAGAGAGGGTTTAGATCAGGTTTAGATTTGGACCTTAATTTTTAACTAATAATGTTGCTCAAGGTATTTTTTTTTGTTTTGCCTGTATTTAGGGCATGATTTTGTTGCGCTTCTTACGCATCTGCCAGTATCAAGTTTTTCATGTTCGGTGGCATCTTGTTTATTCCCTCTTCTACTTTGTATGCATTTGAAACTATGTTATGGTCGAAGGTTTTATTAAACTTTTTTTTAATAAAAGTTAGGGAAACATTTATATCAAAAAATTAACAAATATTACACTCCAAAAAGAAATTTCAAGTAATTTATATCTGAGAGCAACATTTATAGCTAATAGCTATAAATGTTGAAAAATAAAATAACAACTATTAATAATATAAAGTAGGATAATAAAGTATTATATACACACTAGCTATTTACAATTTTATGTTATTACTACCAATAAAATCTGATGTCATATAAATTGAAGGATTAAGAGTCAGCCGAAGAGATTTTATGTTAATAGGAAGAGGGACACTGTAAGATACCAGACTGCCATAAAAAGATGCATGGTCACATTTTGGACAGGAGAAAACTATGTGGTCCAAATCTCTAAAATCATGGCCCCATTCTCATTCCGGGCTATCAATAATATGAAATCTAGCAAGGTGACCTGGACAAATTGTGTGACCTAGAGGCATTTGTATCAAAATTGTTGTGGTAATTTTACTAAGCTTTATGTGGGAAAACCATGGTTTATGACGAATCATTGGTTGTAGGCTGAAATAATGTTTGCCTTTTATTTGGCCGCTAAGTTCCCAAGCCCTACCCCAAGACTCTTGGAGATAAAGTTTGGGAAGAGCAGCCAAGTCATGGGTATGGTTTTTAAATGAGTATTTGTCTCCACATACCACTTAAATAGCTTTATTAGCAAGCCTATCAGCTCTCTCATTGCCTTTAATACAGCAATGGGTGGGTATCCACACAAATGTGATAGAATAGCCTTTTAATGTACAGGAATGCAGTTTATTTCTGATTTCTGATATAACGGGATAGTAAGGTTTACATTTGAAAGGATATTTTGTTAGGGCTTGTAATGCACTCAAAGAACCACTGAATATTATACTATTTTTAAGTTTAAACAGAATAATGTAGTGAATGGCCTTAAGGATGCCAAGACATTCACCAGTAAATACAGACACTTCTGATGGAAATTTTATTTTTTCGATAATATTAAATTGGGTATGATTCTCCACTCCTACATATTCTTGTGTGGTATGTTTGAATGAATCAGTATAAATGTGGTGCCAATTTTGCCAATTTATATCTACAATAGCATTAAAATGAGTATTAGCATTCATATCATCTTTGTCAATGCCTAAATTTAAACAAACTGTTGGGGTGTGTATGAGAGCTTCATAGTCACAATTGTACATGTCTAGAACCGGGGACCTGTGCATGGGTGCAAGGTGTTGTTTTAACTTTTTTGTGGTTACAGTGAAGTAAATTTTTTTACACATGCCTATTTAAATTATTTGTATACAACATAAAGGTGTAGTGTTCCTCTTAGAATTTTATAGAATTGTAATTATTTATTGTATGTTCCAGCCCTTTGCCAACCAGCCGAATATGTACTCTAATTACCCAGGAGGTTCAGAGAGTACCCCACCGCAAGGGTCTCAGCAGCCACAGTACTGGCAGGCACCACCCCCTTTGCAACAGCCTCCAGCACAGCAGCAACAGTATAATCAGCAGTATGCACAGGTGTACCAGCAGGATTACACCCAACCTCACAATTCCAACCAGCTGTACCAGCAACCCACAAACTATAACCACAACTATACTGGCCAGGGGTTTCCTAATCCACAACAGAACTATCAGCAAAACTACTACCAGAATCAACCACAGCAGCAGAACTATCTGCAGAATACGACAAACAATGATAGCTGGGAAGACAACTGGGACTGGGGCTGGGAAGAGTCAGCTAAGCAAGCCCAGAAAGCGCAGCAAGCAGCTCAGCAACGTCCTGTGCAACAACAAGTTTTAAATAATGCCAGCAATGCTAATGTTATTGAAGAGAGTTTTGCCCCAACAAACACTTGGAATTGGGCCATGGATGACAAGAAAGTTAGTCAAGAACCTGCTGCTACCCTTCCTACCCAGGAAATCATTGCGCAAGTCCATGAACCATCAAATCATACAGAAAACCAAAGAACTCCTGAGCCCAACCCTTTGAATAGTGTTAACAATATCGATCCAGCATCTGCAGACGAAGTGAAAAATTTAAGCGACAGAGATGTAGTAAAAGAGCGAATGCCAAACCTAGCTCTCGGCAAAAGGTTTCATTTAGATAATTTAACACCTCAGTGGTCCATAGAGTCTCAAATGTCACAGGAGTCTAGTGATGGCCCTCCAACACACTCAGAAAGCACTTACAGAAGTGAAAACCATTCCGGAAACTCTAATAGCCCTGCTCCCAACACTGACAATTCCAACTACAACTATTCGCAATCTGGTTTGGATGACGGTTATACTCAAAACAGTGAATGGACAAGGCAATCAGATGGACTTACTTTAACAGATAGCATCCAATCAGGCAGCAGAAATGAGAGCCACAATGAACTATCTAATAGTATGCAAGAGTTGACATTAGCTAATTATGAAAAGCCAGCTTCGGAAAATATGGAATTGAATGAAATAAAAGAATCTAGAAATTTTCACCAGCAGCCTCCTCTCACAGTTTCGCCAGTGAACCTACCTCCACCAATGTCTACAAACCATCCTGGACCAACAACAGTGTCGATGCCACCTCCCCCACCTGTATTGACAGCGATGTTACCTCCTCCAGCGACAGTGACACCTCCCGCTCACCCATCTTTGGTGAGTTTACACCAAGTATCCAACCGACCCCCTTCAGCTAACTTGCCCCCAGCATCGTTGCCTCTCGCCGCCGCCGCCGAGATCGCTCCCTCGGCGCCTTTGTCGAATTTACAACCTGTCCCGCCGTCATCATCTGCATCTCTTCCGCCTCTGAACTTCCCTCCACCTTCAAATTCTCAGATTCCATTCAAGCACGCAGGGCCCTTTGCTCACAAAGCTTCTTCCTCTTTGGCTCCCATCCAGCCTTTTCCTCCTCAGATGTCCAATGCGAATTTGTCGTCACCGGCGGCCGTCAGTAAAGCGTCTCAACAGAACAGAACTCCAGTCGGCTTCGAGGCCAATTTAGAGACAACCCCTGATAATTCGGAAAGGCCGGATCATCCGCAAGGGTCCGGGTTCACTCCGACGCCGGTTCCGCTACACGTCCCCGACAATATGGAGGTGGCGCCTCAAAACGACCGGAACGAGTACTTACAGACGGCTCATCTATCGAGTGGCGAATACGGCGAAAATACTGACTTCACTCGGAATGCACCTCCACCGGGACTGCGCCGGATGGTCGTCGGCCAGCAGGAAACCGAGTACGGTCAGAGTTCGAACTTGCCAGCCGACGAGCCACCTCCCGGGCTCAGCCGCATGGTGCCCGGACAGCAGACGGAAGGGGACGGCGGCTACGAGAGCCGACCCGGAGATGACTACTTGGAGCGGCTCATTGACGGGCGCCCGACTGAGAGCGGTGGTCGACCTTATCGCCAGGCGGAGGGGCAGCGCGCACCGGACGAATACTCTCAGTCAGCGAACGGTCCACGCCGACCCATAGGCCTCAACCGCATGGTGCCTGGCGAGCCCAGCAACGACGACTATTCTCAGTATCAGAGCTCCAATTTCTCGACCGGCAACGAGCAGCGCGTAGTCACGGGCCTCGACCGGGACTACACGGCCCGGCCGAATGCCGCCGGGCCCTCCGACGTCAGGGAGCAGAACGTCGACGGGTCCGACGCCCCCCTCGAGTTTCGCGCATCGGCCGACGATCGCGAGGGCATCATGGAGGGCGAGAACCTGCAGGACCTCAGCGTCGTCTCGTCCGTCGAGCTCTCCCACTCCCGCGACCAGACCCTCGAGGGCGCCGAACCGACGGACGCGGAAGCGGCGGCGTCGGCGGCGGTGCAGCGACGCGACTCCGGCTCGCCTGAGCGGCCCGCGACCGGCTCGCGCCGTGTCTCGCCCTCTCGCCGCTCTTCCGAAGACACGGACCGAGACCGCGCATTCGACGCCTCGCCGCGCCGCGACCGCCACAAGCCGTCCAGGGACAGAGACAGAGAAAGAGATCGCGACCGCGACAGAGACAAGGAGGAGTGGTACTCCCGCGGCGAGAGGAAACACGGCCGCGACGACAGGAAGGAGGCGCGGGATGACCGCCGCTCTGACAAGGAGCGCCGCGAGCGGCGGGAGCGCGACCGCGACCGCGGCCCCGACGCGCGCCGCCAGCGTCGCTCCACAAGGAGCCATAGATACGAGACTGAAGACACCGATCATTACAGCGACCAGGACAGAGATAGAAGGTGAGTGTCTCCGGAAACTTCGGGTCGGTGAGTAAGACCTAGTAGCATATGAGCGGCTCGGCTTACAGTGCGGCGATTGTTCCCAGGCGTCACCGCGACGGCCCGTACTCGAGCAAACCGCCGGTTCCGCGCGACGAGCGCTCGCCGGAGCGGCGCTACGAGGAGCGCAGCGGCCGCTCTCGGCGCTACGGGGCCGAACGCACCTATCGCGACATCGACCCGCGCCGCACGCTTCCCTCGCGGCGCCGGGACCGGGACAGGGAAGACGACGAGCGGAGACGAGGTGAGTCGCCTCCGTGCGTTCTCACTGGCGCGCCGCCGGCGCTTCCCACTTTACACACCTACTTACAATGTGCGCAACTTCGTGTTTCGGACGTTTGGCTCTGTGAACATTTGCGCATGTACAAGTAAAACGGATTATCGTCGAGCAGAGTATGCGATAGGAAGATGTGAAAATTGTAAGCAGTTATATAATCAATAAGCCAATGATATGACTCAATAATAATAATAATAACTACTGCAGTAGCCTGCAGTAGAAATAGGCTTTCAGAAATAGCTATATTCTTGATTTAGATAAGTCCTCCTATCCAAAATAAGTAAGTAAGATGTTATGGCCATGTACCACGCAAAACCTTATCGTTATTATCATTACTAATACAGCAAGTGAATTAGACACGCCAAACTCGATATTCAAGTTGTTTTGCTTTCCACGCATTTAATGTTAACCGAAGGTTTCAATTGTGTTTGACTATAGTACATTGCGTCAAAATGTATAAGGCGTAATGTAAACAAAATTATAACAAACAGAATAACAAAATATTTTTTATTTATTTATTTATTAGGTCTACAAAACTGGTTCATACATTATTTACACTATTAATCTTAACATATTGACATATATAAACTTAGACATATGTATGATCTACTCGAAGTAGACACAGCATGCTAATAAATAGCCATACACTATGCTAAAAAGTCTTAAATAACTGCTAGATATTAAATAATTTCATATATTGTAGGAAAGTTGTGTCCTAGACAAAACTTTCGGAAGGAATTAACCGATGCATTAAAGATATCGATCGAATATCTAACACTAAAACAGCATAAATATTTTGAAATTAAACTTGCCTATGAACGCTGAACGCAAGTATACGCAGATGATAACAGGAGACTGCAGAGAGAAGTAGCAGCCGACTGGTTTCGCAATAATGTAGGGTGCATTCAAGTTATTTGCCAGTCACTATACCGCCTTAGCCAACCGGCTATGCCTATGTAGTATGTATATTATGCATGCTTTGCAACTTCTTTGCATTTGTTGGTTGCAATTAATTAATTAATTTGTTTCTATGTTTACTCACAACATAGAAACAAATTACAACTACAACAACATTACTCACATATGTACAACTTATGCACGGTGGTAGGGTACTTTCGAATACCCGCCTGGCTAGCTACCACCCTCAAGTTTGAAAAACTGTCACCAAAGACATAGTGTGTTCAGGCAGCAGTCCTTGCGAGCCAGTCTGCATTCTAGACCTAGCGTGATAACATCTTTGACCAAATCATCACTCACCATCAAGTGAGATAGTGGTCAAACGCTAGATCTATACAGTATAAAAAAAACGTATATATTAGAAAATATTCATATTTTTAAGGTGATCAAACCATTGTAATTGTAAGGTTTGAACATCTGTGGTTTTAATGAAGAGAATGTCTAAATAATAATCAACATGGTGTTGGTGCAGCACTAATAATTTTAAACAATATAGGAGTGGTGTTCTCATTGGAGTCCCGAAGAAGTAGAACTCCATAATGCTTAACTAAATTTCAGAGCAACAATGAACATTTGTGGGTCCACCCTTTGATTGTAATCAAATGGCACTAAGTCATATTATAATCATATACACATATTTAGTGTAGTTTATTTTTTGGATTATTCAAATACAGTGCTCACAGTGAATACGCCCGGTTTAAAATTATATTCACCGACAGAACGTTTTATACACGCTACCAAAAATAAATCGCAAATTGTACGCTTTTGTGCTAATGTCAGAGAAATCAGCTGATTGAAAATTCTTGCTAAATATAAGTATTCTGATGAAGTTTGAAATCGTGATTTATGTTTAAATCGCGAAGTGAATCCTAGCAAAATACTGCGTAACTATCTATTCCCTGAACATTAAAAGTTCAAAACTTTGTTTTGATACACCACCATCAAATGTTAGATGTCAATTGAAGACCTTGGGTGAATGTTGACCCATATTATTATTATTATAATTAAATTTGACGTTAGCACACACGCTGCACTACCTCGTTCTCTTGAACATCGTATTCTCGGTACAAGAACGCTACAAATGACGTCACACCACAAACATGTACGGAGATTGTCGTCATATTTTGAACCGACTTCTAGCGTGAATAATTCAAATATAGTGAATAATCTGATTTTTAAACCACAGCAATTATCTCAAATCTCACACATATCCATCATTTATATTATTGCATTATATCATCCTCCTTCATGTATGTAGATGTAGATGTTGAGAAGGGATGAAAAAAATATAACATAGAGTATTTAATGTAGAGTTTGAATGTAGATGGATATAGAGGTAGAGGAATGCCAAAGAAGGCATGGATGGACTGTGTGAATACTATGTTTATGAAAGGCGTGACCAATGAGATGACTTATGATAAAATATATGGAAGAGAAACACATTTGCCGACCGAAAGTTTTACCTTTTGGCTTATTTGATTTTAAAATATACAAGTTTGTTCAAAAATCTATGTAAGCTATGTTGCTTCAATTAGATTTAACAAAGTCATTAAATGGCTAACTAATTACTAATAAACTTCCTGTAAATGGTGCCAAAAGCAAATTCACTAAATACGGCAATATTTTCAAACTATCTACACTTTGAGTATACTATTTATCTGAGTATCTACACCATGCATTCATCTAAGTAAGCTTTCCTATAATAAATAAATGATGTACTCTTTTTATATACTCGGAGATAACTGGATATTTTCGAATACTAGATTTTTTTTGAACTGTAGATAATGTAAAAGCTTTCTGGTGCTAAAATGTATTTATTTTGCTTTAGTTTGTAATATATTATCTGGAATCCATCTTCTCAGTGTCATATAGATATACTGGAAAGACGTTATAACCGTTTTATGTTCTTTCTTGCCATGCATCAAAAGCGAAAATATCAATAAAAAAAATTTTATCCAAAAAATTTAATCGACTTCAACACTCAAAAGTATGAAATAACTATGTTATGTATGTATACCATGATAGTTCAAAAGTAACTGATATCAAAATATTGTACTCATGGTACCGACTTCGACAAGTTATTTCATACTTTTGAGTGTTGAAGTCGGTTCCATTTTTGGAAAATATTTTTTTTTTCACTCTTTTTAGTGACGTTTGTTTCTCATGGGATTAATTGTCATTGTGGTGTAGGTATGTTTACCGATGTCTTCACCCGCTACTATAATATCGTGTAGGTATAAGCACGCATTTTTCAGTTATTGGAGTGTTACTCAAAAACCGCTTGTCCGTTTTTGATGAAATTAAATGGGACCACACGGGAAGCACTAGCTTTCAAATAAAAAAAGAACGATCAAAATCGGTACACCCAGTCGGAAGTTATGCGGCAACAAACATAAAAAAAAACATACGGGTTGAATTGAGAACCTCCTCCTTTTTTGACGTCGGTTAAAAAGCCAACAAGGGGAGCCTTATTTATTTTAAAATTTTTGCTCTCTCCAACAACCTGTCGCCGCGTCGTAACGTCCATCTTGACTAGCTTGTTTGGCTTGTCCTTAACTTGTATCAATAATTTACTTTATTGTTCTACGTAGACGTGTCAGAATAATAAGCTTCACCATTTGCCTTTTAAGAACTATAGAACCAATGTCGCTAAATACAGTGTTCTCGCCAGAATTTGTCGGGAGCACAATTCTCTTTTTAAATCTGAGCAAATTGATATTTTCAATAGCTCACTGCTCAGCTTTATGACCGCTTTATATGTTTAAAGAACTGTCAAAGGGACATTTAGTGATATTAGTCGTTTATATACATATTTGAATGCATTTGTAATAACTTTATAATATTAAGTCTCCGTTTATTTTTACATTCCGGTTTCGTCTAAAATGTTTTATTGTATAAGAGCGGCACATTCGGATAACTTTTTATATTTTGTTATTGCGGAACTCATTCCTCTTATAAGGACAATTAAAATTTAATTGAAAACTAGCTGGTTAACGGTAATTGGGCTTTCTCTATAATTTATGTCATATAGATTTTAAGTGTGAAGCTGTCATAGTTTTTTGGAAAACCTTATTTATTTATTAGCCACTGATAAAAAAAAAACAGCCAGATTACGTGTACAAATATCCCACAAATTGTAGAGCTGTATTTAACACAAAACCGACTATAGTTGTGCAATGGATTGCATACTCTTTACCGATTCAATATCATACGTAACCATTCTCGCAACTGTGTCGTAGCTAGCGTTGCATTTTAGGTATTCGTTGAATTCTTCGTATCTAATTACGTTTATGTACGATGCTTTCATGTTATTTATTGTATTATTCCGACTAACGAACTGACGTTATCAATATATTTATTTTGCAGTGACGTTCTCGCGAGATGCTAAAGCTAGTGATAGTTCTAGGAGCGAAGGTACAGCATCCCTAGTAACGCTGTCTGTGCTGTGCTGTGCCTCACACACTCACACACTCATAAACCACTGTATGATACGCATGTTACACTATTCCCAATATTTTATAACACATGCAAATATTATTCTCATACATTTGCTATTTAAAAAAAGTGTTGCCTGCATAACATTCGCGTTTAAATTGAACATGTTTTTAATTATACTATCTTCTAAGTTAATGTTTTGTTTTCATTTTTTTAACAATTTTATATTTAATAGCTGGAATTGCTAAATATCCGAATACATTTTATAATTCAAACTTAACTGTATGGGCATTTTGATACTTGTGAACGATTTAATCATTAGTTTTAATGTGTAAAATTTCAGGTACCCACAATATACAGATAACGCGAAAATACACAAGATTAGCAATCAATGATTAACAATTTGTTTGTTTACCAGAAGAAACTACGCTACTTGTAAACGTTGCGTTGATAAACTACAATCTGTATCTATGTGGTTATTATGTGTCAATTGTATCCTTATCTGGTCTCTAATATCTAACCGTCAATCACACGTCCCCAATTGCATATCTGTGACATCTTCCATGTAAATACTGATAATATGCCCCGTTTGTGTATCCCAATTTCTTATTTTATCGATGTATTAATATTTTCTACACGTCCGCGTCGTGAGTTAATGAAATGAAATGAAATATATTTTATTGACAATAACTTATGATCGAAGCGCATAGTTTCTTATTAATATAGTGAATAAGACAGTAACTATATAAGCTTGAGATTCTGTACATACACATATTAAAAAAAAGAAAAAAAAAGGTTTAGTTATTTTTAAAGTTCGCGCGCTATTTATCTTAATTAAGGAGTTCCGTAACGAGTCCTAAATAGTGAATAAGTTACGGACACTCCACTCTGATTGTTAGCCTGTTAGGGTTGTGTTTTGTAACTAATGTACAATCATAAAAGGTATTTTGCATAGTTAGAGCAGCTCGTCTATGTAATAAATACATATTTTAAAAAATAATGTTATAAAAACTCGTATGCTCATCCAGAAATTTATTTCGAAGGAAAAGCCGGTTAAAAGTCCCAAAAGTTTAATAAGATAATTGTCACCATAGAATGATACATTTTATATTCTTTGATAACGGATTTGTTGCTGGAGCCTCTTTGGGGTTCCGTACCTCAAAAGGAATAATTATAGGATCACTTCGCTGTCCGTCCGTTCTTCTGTCAAGACGCTTTATCTCGGGAACGCGTGGAGGTATCGAGTTAAAATTTAAACGTTATACTAAGGTTTACAGTCTCTTGAACCTGTGAAAAAATCAAACATTTAAGTGATAAGCTTACCAGATTTTTAAATATTTTTATTATAGTTTTTGATTTATCACGAAGGATAAATAAAAACCATTACATTAAGGTAAATAAAACACTATTTTTGATAATATGTATCTAATTTTTTTTATAATAAATGTACCTTCACATTTGTACGGAACCCTCGGTAGGCTAGTCCGACTCGTACTTGTCTGTTTTTTATACTGTATTGAGCTAAGGTTTTGACCACTTTTGACATCTCAATTAATGGTCAATGACGATGTGGTCGAAGATGTTATGATATTAGACTATACGAATCCCAGAAATTTATTTACATTACCCAGTAACCTTTTTCATTACCCGTAAAGTTCTTGGTGAAGTCCGCTTAGGGGTCTTGTTAATGCATGCGTTTGGTTGAGTGTGCCGTTTCAAACGTTTGTTTGTTTTTATTTTAACGCTTTAGTTTACTGTTATATCTATTCTTTTCAATAAAGAATATACCTTATGTCATTTCAGACGTTAATTACACGTATTTAATTCTATCATCATTTATGTGGAGATAAAAGATTTCCAGCCTTTTTTGATATAAGTATCAAAAAATGTAGCGCAACTAAGAAATTTTCGGCGAATTTCATGAATAACTATGAAATCAGTACACAGTGACAGCCACACCACGAGGTAGCTCTGAAACGAGCTGGGCACTAACATATCGCGGACTATTCAGACAAAGTGGAGGAACTCACCGTCTTTGTAATCCTTCGAGAAACGAACATGTCGAGTCTAAGCAAATATTTTATTTAAATTAAACTCAATACTGATTGACGTTCATTTAACGGGGATGTCTGTTCACTATATTGAAGCAATAATAACGTATGTAGGTGTATACTTTTAAAACGGATCACGAAAAATAAAAACTTATTTTCGGCCGTAAAAAGATTGGAGCTTAAAAAGACTCGGGTGTTACATTTCAGGCGACCCGTACTCGTCCCCGTCCCGGGCGGCGTCGCGCGAGGCGACCGGCACGGACGAGGATGCGTCCGAGCTGCGGCGCCGAGACCGCGACCGACGCTCGCGCCGCTCGGCCAGGCGAACCGTCGACCCTTACTACGACAGTGAGTACCTGCCGCCATACCGCCCTGCCCCCTTCAGTAACCCGGGTTACAATATTCTTATATAGGTGGCCGCATCGGAAATGACTTCAATGAGCTAATACTTACAGCGCTAAAGCGAAAGTGCTGATATGAACATCGCACTAACTTTAACTTTATATTGTACTAATAAATGATTGGAGTCGAAGCGGCACAAATTATAATGCACAAAATATAATTAACTCGGTATGTCAGCCGATAACGTCTATAGTGAAGGTTCGATATTCTCATATCGGTTTACATAAGTTCGCTCTAATACACCGACAAATCGAATCAGGAATGCTAAGTATTTAAAAAACGGTAGTATTGCTCGATTTTAGGTAACATACATTTTCTTAGATATAAACCGTAATATCTACCAAGAAGCCGTGGTGGATAGATAGGAAGACTAAAATAGTTCAATAAAAATATTGTTTAACACGGGATACGCACCATGACTTAGATTATCCCGTGTTAAACAATATTTTTAATGTGAAAAGCCATGAAAGTTTAAAACAATACTTAAAATAGTTCAATTTCAGACATATAATAATTGTCAATTATATATGGATATTGTATACAAACGCCTTAAAGTAGGGAAAGTTTAAACCTTTCC
Source organism: Apeira syringaria (assembly GCA_934044485.1). Taxonomy (NCBI): domain Eukaryota; kingdom Metazoa; phylum Arthropoda; class Insecta; order Lepidoptera; family Geometridae; genus Apeira; species Apeira syringaria. The sequence goes on along the minus strand of OW203662.1, from coordinate 11,505,400 downwards.
GAAGTTTTTAACCGACTTCAAAAAGGAGGAGGTTGTATGTTTAACTGTATTTATATTTTTTATGTATGTTCACCGATTTCTCCCCCATTTTTGGACTGATTCTCAAATTTCCTCTGAGGGATTTTTGAGTTATCCTCCAATAATTGAAGTGTTACGTTTACTTGGACGACATTATAATCGCGGGTGAAGACATCGGTGAACATACACAACGACAATTGATCCCGTGAGAAGCAAAGGTGACTGAAAAGGGTGAAAAAAATTTTTTGCCATATAATTGAACCGACTTCAAACTCAAAAGTGTGAAATGCGATTTGTCAGAAACTTAGTCATTATGTCTCAGATGATGATATCCAATTCGATGTATTCTTGCAAATAGACATTTGATTTGATGTGTAAGTCCTCCGTCAAAACTTGCTAGAGTAATTTAAATAAACGTATGAATTTAACGTCTCGGCCGGCTTCGATGGGAAGATAGGGTTTATTTCGGCCCACCTCGTTCAGTGTTCCGCCGCGAAGAGCGTATGTGTATGTGTAGAGTGTGCGTTTGTACGTTCAGCGGCAGAGGTGTCCCCGTACGCGGAGCAGTACTCGGAGCAGTACCTGTCGCAGCGGCAGCAGTACGAGTACTACGAGCGGCTGCGGCTCGCCGACCCCGTCGCCTACATGCACGTGTACAAGCGGCTCATGGCGCAGCCCTCCCACTACATCCACCCCGCCCCCCTTGCGCGCGGACAACACGATCTGGAAGGTACCGCGCCGCACACACAAACACACACACACACAAACACACACAAACACAACAAACACATGAGCCAAGTGAAGTAGTCGCTGTGCTTGCTACTCTCTAACTTGGCAATCTGGTGACATCGACGAGCATTCCATTATAAATATACTAATCTTGTTACTAATTTTGTTGTTATTACATTGGAACTACTCATGCATTAGTACATAAGATAAAGTAGAGGAGAATTCCCGCAGGTATGGGCGGCGCGGGGTGCGGGACGCGCGGGGAGGAGCGCGGCAGCGTGCACTCTGGCCGCTCCAGCACCGCCGGCTACAAGGGAAACGACACGTTAGTATGCACGGAATAGTGCGCATATTGCCGCACCACACGAACACTGCAGTCTGCACCCGCACTGCGGCTGGCGATGGAACCGACCTCACACAATATACTTACATACTGCACCTCTGCACACATATCGATTATAATACGAATGTGATTATGTGATATGATCATATTCGTTAAACCGTGCTTTCAAGGCTTTCATATACTTGGTGAATTTTTGTAAAGAAATACACCAAAGATTGCTAGTGAAACTAAACATGCGCAGAAACCAATATTGCCGAGTAAAAAATAGTACAATAATTACCACTTTTTTCCTGCGCTCTTAGCGGGTGCTAATAATTGCAGTAATAATTACGTAATGTGTCGTGATTGACTTAATGACAGTATAGTGTGTTGTACGAGAAGACCGGTTAATGTATGATGGAGTAACATAGAATTGAGAACCTCCACCTCTTTTCGAATTCAGTTGTCCGTTATCAATGTATATAATTTGGAATGAATTGTCCGTATGCTTAGTTTCACTGAATTTATGCTGAGAGCGATAGATTTTAAGCTGTGCACATATACTTAATGGAAACATCGTAACACTTCATATCTCATTCCATACTAAAACTATCGCCAATTCACAGACACATACGCGGAGTTAGGTCGCTTTTGCTCTTGAATCGCAGACGTGCTGTGATCGGTTGCCGTAGGAATGCTTTTTAAGTTTTGTGTGGAAACTGAAAGATGGTCGTTTGACGCAGGCAGGAAACCGAGGCTGCATATATTATGCCAAAAATTAAGACCTATGCTTTAATAAATTGTAAGTTAGGTGACCTGCTTAGTTATGTTACGTAGCTTTTCGGGTGATACCGCGGCTTGCGCAATGCGTAGGTACTACGTGTTCCGGCGCGACCGCGACTGTGACCGCGACGGCTCGCTGCGGGACGCGCCTTCCCTGCGTACAGACATCTCCGACAGGTATCACTCATAAAAATGTTCCCAAACGTATATTTAAATTGTAAGCTATTTTATACTGTTCTGTACTCTCGGAGTGGTCGCGTTCGCGGCGCTCGTGGGTGGTCCGTCTCCTTACTCGATGCTTCTGTATGTTTCTCTCCGCAACGTGAGGCATGAGCTTGGTAGTTTCGTGTATTTCTTAGTTTTATTGAACATGTCGTACGAATATTGAACTAAGTTCATCGGGAGTAGCAGCTGTAACATTGATGGCTTATGGCCGAGTAGCCGTTCCACGAAAACTAAAACACCGCAACGCCGTTGCGAAATAACAGCGATTAAAAACTGTTTTGTGTAATTATTATTGTTAGTTAAGCTACGTCTTTAGCTACCGGATCTACATTGAGAAATAGGTAGTGATCATCGTATTGGTTCTAAATTATTTATATGAAATCAGTCAATCATTATAGACGAGCACCAGATTTATTGATTATATCAATATTATTATGGTCATGCAAATGGATCCGAAGCAAAAGGATTTTATGCACGGAACAGTCAAAGTACATAATAACTTTAACTGTCGCACATGCGTAAAAGAGTTCTTTAGCCATTGTGATTAAATACAAAATATAAATGTCGTGGTCTAAATCTTAAGATAACAGGTTGTTCGAACGACATGCAATGTACTACTGGAACTTCAACTCTCAGGCATTATAATAATTAATACGAGTTTAACAGGAAGACTATTAAACGAAGTCTCTCTCAGTCAGCTTAGATTCTATCGAATAATCGCAATTAATTAGACTTTACGTTACTAATGAAAATAGAGCGTTTATAATAATAATTATTATCTACAAAAGGAATATTTGATTTGTAATCAAATAAAAGGAAAAGTATATTAATTAATTATCGCATGTGTCACCATTTCGTATCAGGTTTGAATCATGTGTAACCGCATGGGTGGTGGAGTCATACTGTTTGCATCTATGTGCATATATATATGCATCTAATTCATATATTTCACTTCCTAATTGTTGTACATGTTGAATGTTGTATTTAGATATTTATGAATGCTATACATAATTTCTAGCATAAATGTTTTACAGTTTTCCGGATTTTGTCTTCAAACTTAAGCTCTCAATTGGCAGCAATACGGGGGCCGCACTGACAGTTTTTACAAAATAAAAAACGGAATGTTGTAGAACCTGTTAATATTTTTATTGCTTTTCGAAGTAATCTCTGTTCCTTTCTAAGCACCGCCGCATGCAATGGAACCATTGACTAAAGCAGTGGGCCCACTCTAGTTTAGGGATCTCTTCCGCGCTTTTTACAGAGGCAGCCAGGGCATCTTCAGCATTCATAAAAGGAGTTCCTCTAAGTTTATATTTTAATTGTCGATATAAATTAAAGTCACAAGGTGCCAGGTCGGGACTGTAAGGAGGATGTCTGACTAACTCCACACTTTGGATAGACAAATATTGGATAGTCCGTTGGGCGGAACTAGCTGGAGCGTTGTCGTGTTGGAGGAGGATCCTGCCTTCTTGTACGCCTCTGTCTTAACACTTTCGGTTCATTATGTCAGTCGTTTTCATTTCCCGTCAAATTATGATTTATCCATCAGAGTACAAAGCTTTTTGATGCCTTAATGTTCATGTAAGACTTTTTGTATTCGTCACTTGTATCAGCTATTATAAGCTGCACAGCACTCGCGTTATATTCAGTAGTCACCGTAGAAGAACGTCCTTCTCGCGAATCATCAGTGAGGTAGCTTCGATCACGTTTAAACTTATTAAACCGGTTGTAAACAGTGGCGTGCGAAGGGGCTTCGTATATAGCTGCAGAGTAAGTCCGAAACGAAAGTCGTAGTAAATCATGGAGCGAAAATGTTTTCTAGTCATATCCACTTCTACGCACGACAAACACTTAAATTTCCGCCAATTTGTAAATACAAATGTCATTTGAATTCATTATAAATCTACAGATTCCCAAAGAGTTCCTAATTCCAAATTTAAGAAAACTTTTCTTCAGCTGCTTTTCTTACTGGCATATTCTAAAAACTTTCAGTGTGATCCACCCACAGAGATTCTCTGTGGACTTACGTATATTCACTATTAGATGTCGTCGAAATATATGCAACGCTAGATTTTTTGGCTCTCGCGATTACTATTTTATTTGATATTATACTCGTTATATACCCATTTCGTGTACAAACGATATATTTTACGTTTTTGTATAGTTTTATTTGTGCATGTTACCATTCATAGAATAATTCGATGTTGTGACTCGTGTAGTATTTTAATTATTCCATCAAACTTATAAAATTTGAGTCCAATAAGAAAGAAACAGTTAAAATAAAGTCCAAATCGGTAAAACATTTACGAACCATACAATCATAGAATTTAATGCGTTCGTAATGAACTGCGGGTTTTGTTACATAGAGTCGACGTATCTTGATTGATAAATTTGTAATTTCTCAATGATTCGGTTCTGACTAAAACTCGCCGTAATTTAATAAAACTTCATCGGGAATAGCACAGTTGTTAGTTATACGAATTTTAAGCCGAATGAGAGCCTTCGGACTTAGATAATTTTAGTCATTGGCATTGTATCGGTGTTCAAATATGAAAATATTTAGAAACACAGCCGCGTAGTTAGGCAAGGAAGAGCAGGAGTGCGTTACAGTGTATATGTGTGCGTGTGCAGGGACTTGACCACGGAGATGTCGCTGCCCACCAATTTGGAGACGTCCACCGTGCGCTCCGACCGCATGACGCCGCCGCTCTACTCCACCGCGCACGCCAAGGTCGGTGCTCGCTACCTCTCTACACTCCCTAAACATTCATTAACAAATATAATCCCATACAAGTTTTGAAGAAACGATCTAATTATTTCAAAAGTTCATGTTGATCGATTTACTATCGAGACTATTAGGTTGTGAGATATAAATAGATCGAAATGGAATGGAATTATTAATTGAAAACTGGTTTTTGATAAGTTTTAACTGAGAACTTACGATTCAAAGTCGAGGAACGCGACGACGCGGTGGCGCTCGACCTTTCGATTCAATAGTTTTTGAGTTTGTTTTTTACAAACATACAAAAGTACAAATCTTTCCTCTTATAATATAAGTGTAGAAGTGTAGACACCATGACACCGCGACCGACGGGGCCGCAATGCGAACTCATCGCGGTCTTCGAACGGACATACGAATTCCTTCGCCGTAGTCTCCACCTAGAGAGTTTCAGCTTTTAATTGAGTTTTTAATTTTATGCAGGCGCAATATTCTCAAATTAGATTCATTTATGTCACAATCTTACATCGATTATTTTTTATTATTGTTTCCGATATTCACAAGAAAAGGTTTTAGGATTGTGGCCACCCGAGACATATACCCATCCCTACGATGATCACCTAATGACCGGCTTCGGATGTCCGATACATTCGAAGCCGGTCATCCCAAAGGTCTCGCGTCGACTCAACCTGGCATAAAGACAAATTGGTCGCGTAGTATAAAGCGTTTCCGTATAAAAGTAACACGTAGAAGAGTAACCATGCGGAAGAAGGGTATAGGGATCTTGGTGGGCGCCATACACCGGGGTTTACAGCGGGGCAGTGTTCCAGGGGCGGGTGGGGAGCGGCGCGGTGGTGGTGGTGCGCGGTGCGTACCCGGTAGACGGGCGGCCTGCTACGCTGCACTTGCTGTCGCTGCGTCACGCGCTCGGTGCTGATCCGGCCGCGCGCGAGCTCGCGCACAGCCCCGGCCCGCTCGTCAAAGGTGCGACCTCTTCACCTCCTTACACACTCCCAACCCCCTTCTCTCTACTCTCTCTCTCTCTCTCTCTCTATCTCTCTCTCTCTCTCTCTCTCTCCCTACTGTGGCTCTATACCGTCGTTCACAAGTTTTCGCTTGTGACTCCTCGATGAAGGCGCTGTCGACTCGCATCCGTATGTGGCAATCTTTTTCGCTTTACTTTTACTGCATATTTTTCTGTGACGAAGTGATGGAACGTATTTTCATTTCGTCTGAAAGGAGGCGACGCCCGTCGAAGATTTCCACGGTGGTGATCTTCGCTAGGCCCTTGCGAATCGTGTTGTATGCGTGGACTCGCGTCTGATTCCGTTCGACGATACCCTGCCTATAATTGTTTTCTATACGAGTGCGGCCGGTGAACGTAGATCGTAGATTTGGGAGTATTTTCTCGAGCGATACGGTATTTGGCTTATATTCGACGTTACTCCGCTCCTTCCGAAAATTCATAAAACTTATTCATATTGTGTAACGTATATGAGTCGCGACGTGCGCAGGTATAACGCACAAGAAGAGCGTGATCGAGTACTGCGCCGTGCGCGTGCGCAGCGCGGAGCGGGAGGCGCCGCGTGACGCCATCGGGTACGTGCTGCTCTGGGAGCTGCTCGCGTTGCTGCTCACTCAGAACGGGGTCAGTACTCGCGCGCACACACCCACCTGCTTTAGCGTTCTCACTTCACTTACACACTCATTCGCAACATACACGCAATCTCCCTTGCTCCATACCATTAGAAGTTTCGTCACTAACGGTACCGTTTACAGTGTCACCTACTATTAGAACAAGAACAAAACGTTATATTTAATTACATAGGGAAGGTGAGACATAACAAACAGAATACATATTTTATATTTTGCATCTCTTCAAATCTCAAATTCAGTATAAGAAGACTTTTGTGACAAGAAATATTTTTATGATAGAACATAAAACAAAGTTGCAACTAAGTTAGAAACGGACTGCAGTTATGTCAATTTGAAAATTTGTATTGTTACCGCCTGGCAATTACGAGCGTAGTGTGCGCATCGGCCCACCCAGGTTAATGTTTATATGAACGTGTAATATACCCGCCTAATTCTTATGTTACGTTGCAGGTTGTGGTCGGATCAGATATCGCAGAGCTGCTGATGAAGAACACTCGTCAATACGAATACAAATCGAAAACAAACAAATCTACGCACAACGGTAAGACATACATGTACTATTTCATCATCATTTCAGCCATAGGAGGTCCAGTTTCCAAGATACCAAAAGAGTATACAATATTTGCTCGTTTAACTGTGTAGAAGCGTATAAGTGTGGATATTTTTTTTTCTGCAGGATCTCGGCCTGACTCCTCAGTTTCCGTGTCTCCGGGCGGCAGTTCCGTGTCGGGGGCGGGGCCGAGGGCGAGGGCGGATGAGCCTGCTGCGTTCTCACACGCAGATATGCCGAGTGAGTGCACTAACATACACACACTTAACTAGTGTCTGTGCTTCGCTCACCTTGACTCATTTTTACAAGGCGGTGGAGCAGGTACATTCATTACTAACTCCCAGACATATAATTTTACATACTGACTGACGTGAACATAAGCGTATCTGGCGAATTAATAAGCACTAATTTATAAAATAGTAGCGATCCGCCCCGGAATCGCACGGGTAAATAAATTCGTAATTCAAAGTTATAAGGATACCAAATTTTTATGAAAATATAATATAGCCAATGTCACCCGGGGATAGTTCAGCTTCCCAACAGTAAAAGATTTTTTTTAATCGGTGTAGTAGTTTCGGAGTATATTCAATGCAAACAAACAATTTATAATATACAATTACTGTTCACCTCTCCTTACCTGTAGAAGATACCAGGTAAACTCTTCTCCGTACAAAGGCGCAAGCTCTTTTATAATCCCATCCCACTAATATTGTAAAGGCTAAGTTTGTTATGTATGTGGTTGTTACTCTTTCACACTCAAACGGCTGTACCGATGCGATGAAATTAGGTATTAAAATAGTTTAGACCCTAAAGTAACAACTTGGGCTACTTTTTATCTCGGAAAAGTATAATTCCCGTGGGATAATTGAGGTAGTGGGAAAACCGTAATCCATGCGGGTGAAACCGCGGGGTGCTACTTATATTGTATATAGCTTTGTACCCTCTCTCTAACAACAAATCACAATAATTCTGTATAAACCCTAAACTTATAGAGCATACAGATCGTTACGTCTCTTTCTCGGAGGGCTAAGCATAATATCACGCATTTATTCGCTACCATTTGTTTTTTTACCATTGATATTATGGGTATCTCGCTACGAGCAAGCGTATCGCTCTTCACCCTCAACAAATTCTTCATACACGAGCCTCTGGTGACAATCATACTTTTTCGAATTTTGTTATACATCTTCGCTTTAAGATAATTGCCGTAACAGTTGTATCGCGGACGTATTTATAAAGCGGATGGATTTATTTTTTTAAGACTGATAGTACTGGTAGTAGCTCTCGTCGTTAAGTGTACAAGTTATCTAATGGTTGATGTAATCCATTGTTATCGTGTGGTGTATGGCCAGGCGAGGGGGGTGCGGGCGCGGCTGGGGGCGACGAGGCGGCGGCACTCGACAAGCTGCGGGAGTTCCTCATCTACGGGAACCGACAGGAGGCGCTAGGTGAGGCAACGACTGTCACTTTTCGTTCACGATATCCGAAACTATTAATTATTTATTACTAACGACCGAAGATGTTTGATCCCATTACAACTTTGTTATTTCAACTTACGAGTACCTTAGAGTTACATTACACCGTATTAGGACGAAATTTATTGTCAAGAGTAAATCTTTTTTAGCGAGCAGTATTTTCCAGAATAATTGAATTCAAACAATTGTGAAGTGTATAATGCTTAAGTACATAGAACTTGCTAGATTTTATTATATACAGACTGTATGTTGTTATACGATCTCTCCCATAAACGGTGCGCATAATTTTTGAGTAAATTAATTACTAAAGTAGCACACGTGCAATCACCGACCGCACTCGACGCTCGCGTCAAATTGAATTTGACAAGTCGAAATCACAGTTTACGTCGGCTCTTGAGGATGATAGGTCGCCGACAGATCGTCAAACTTCGTAGTAACGACGTCATTATAGTTTTGTATAATGACGTCGCGTTAACGCGAGCCGAGGAGCGAGGAGGTGCTTGTGCGTGTACGTGTACAAGTATCGCGTGCGGTGCGCAGAGTGGGCGATGGCTGCGGGGCTGTGGGGGCACGCACTGCAGCTGGCGGCGCACGGCGAGCGGCGGCAGCGCGCACTCGTTGCGGCGCGGTTTGTGGCCGCCGTGCCGCGCCGCGACCCTCTGCACACGCTCTACGCCGCGCTCGCGCACCAGCGCCCGCCGGTAGCCACGGTAACCCATCTCAACCTACACTACACCTTACTCTACTCTACAAACCCTAACCTAACCTGCTCCAATGTATCCAAATCTCTATCGAAGGTGAGCCTTATACGTTGTCTAAAATCCCTCTATAGTAGTTTATGAAACTGTAACATAATAAGGGTTCCTAAAACACGAGTGTAACTTAAAACTTGTACTCGAACGAAGCCTTGTGTGCGTTTTGGTAGAACTAATTGTGAAGACACAAAATTTATGAACTTTAAAGATAACAACTTTAAAAATACCAAACGAAACATAAAAATACCCTGGAACATCGCTGCGGCTTCGAGAGAACGCTCTAGCTGCAGCTAAGTGTCACCAATAGAACCTTGTCTTATACACTAATCCCCATTATGGGATCGATAGGTTATATTTGAGATGTCCTAAGATCGGCGCTCAAATTTCATGGTCGTGCGGTGCGCGTCCTACACAAGGTAATCATTTATCGAATCAAATAATCCATTGATTCAATAATCGTCGCGTTTCGTGGTCAATGTGGAGAATCTTTTTGATCTGCTTTGGGTCTCAGTTGGAGAAAAATTCGCTTCTACTGATTGAACCCGACCAGGGACCATGTATGTACATTGTTTGACTCGAAGATTCAGCTAAGTTTATAAGCATTATTTTCATGTGTTTTTATAACTTGCCTACGAGCACAGTGTAGGCTATTATTGTTATTATATAGCTTTCCTTGACTTGTACTTTACTACGAAAAAAATCTAGGTGTTATTTTTTTCGGAATGTTAGTTTCAAAATACTTCGAAATATATTATAATTTATTGTTGCACTACAAGAAAATTGGACCAAGGTTAAATCCCTGTGGCACATCTGATGGCTTTGATTCTTTGATCTCCTTTGACTTAGATGAAATGGAAAAAGAGAACTCGAGTTATATCGTTACAGTGCAGATTCACTGAAATGTATTCGATAAAAACACGCACAGGTCTGAACCCTACAGACGACCTGACTAAGATCACAGGTAAGGGCTGGATGCGGACCGCTTCCAACAGGTCCTTGTGGAAATCAATGGGGGAGGCTTATGTCCAGCTGTGGACATAAGAAATGTGATTATGTAATGTGTGTCTCCAATCTCCAATGACGTGTGTCTAATATATGTGTGTGGCATGTTCCAGAGCGCGGGGGAGGAGGGGTGGGGCGAGTGGCGCACACACGCGGCCATCCTGCTCGCCAACCCGCCCGCGCGCCCCGACCTGCACACCGCCACCCTCACGCAGCTCGGTAACTCTCTACTACACTCTCTTTACCCTCGACTCTACTTCCTCTACTTGTTACTAACATCTACACTACATTCAGGCAACATGCTCGGATCACAAAGGCCGAACTTGACAACTTTGGTAGTCCGCTAAATTAATTCATCCATATTGATTTGGCATTGCATTTCAAATATGCTGTTTAAATGCAATATTAAGCAGTATCGTATATATGTAATTCATCAATCGCATAAAAATATACACGTAATTTGGATACTTTTGTACGCACATGTAAATCCGTAGGCGACAGCTTGGCGTCCCGCGGGCTCCCGTACTCGGCGCAGTTTTGCTACGTGTCGGGCGGCGTGCCGTTCTCGCGGCACCCCCTCGCCCCGTTGCACTCCGCGCCCGCTCCCACGGCGCCCCCGCGCCTCTCCCTGTTGCTGGCAGAGGGGCGCGCCGGAAGCCTGGCGGAGCTGGCCACGAACCACGCCATACTCGCCACGGAGATATACGAGTATGCACTCTCCCTCAGCCAGGACTACGTCATTCCGGAATTACAGGTCGGTCTCCCTGCCTACTATCCTATATATACTACATTTGTGTATAAATTAATTTTATCAACACAATAGCTATTGTGTAAAATAATTTCGTTTCACAGTATTCCTTAGCAGACATCCATTCGACGGTTGTCAAATTTATTTGGATAACTTCTTTCTAGGCATAAAGCGGTCGTAAAGCATATATTCAGTGTCTTCATCAGCTGATGTGCAATATGGCAAGTCTACATAATCGTAAGTCGCTACAGAGACATATTTCGACTCGCTTCTGTAGCGTTCGTGAACGGTAGCAGTTCCAACCGGTAAATTAAAATACTTCAATGAAATCAACGGGGCCTATATATAAACCGACCTTCGTCGAAGCGAGTGTGGGAGGTTTGTAATTTCGTGCCAAGTGTACAAGCGGAGATCCATTCAGTGTCGTGCGGCCCGGCCACTGTTCTGGCGAGCTACATGTGTACATTCGTGTCGTGCAGGTGTACAAGTTCGTGTTGGCGTGCCGGCTCGTGGACGCTGGGCTGCCGGAGCGCGCCCTCGGCTACCTCGAACAGGCGGCGCGTGCGCTCTCCGCCGCGCCCCACCTTTACCCCCGCGCGCTACTCGCCGCGCTCGCGAGCCTCGCCGACAGGTCATTTTATTTTATTTAAGCGTAATGTCAATGTTTTTTTATTAAATCGTTAGGGAGAATATGTTTATTTATTTATTTAACGAAATCTGTGACTCTCAGATATAAATATACATATATATAACATATAAATATTGTGCTTAAAGCCAATAAACAATTTACATTTTATAGGTTTGAGCATGATAAAAAGACGTGTGGCACTCGGGGACTGCCGCGGTAAAGCTATCGCATAACATTTTTTATCAACTTATGCTATAAATATATTAATAAATTATGCAGTAACGCCGATACAACCAATGCCACCTAGAGGCGAGTTGCTGAACTAACAGACAAGCGAAATATTTCAAAAAAGTCATTACAAGTTTTGCTATTCATCGATAGATGGCAAAACTAAAAAGTATCACCGCTGTGCTGGTCGGAGTGAGGGGTGTTAGGTTATTTTCGTTACGGTATTTCTGGTTTCGGTCTCCACGCTTAAGGCCCGCGATAGAAGCTATGCAATAGCTTAAAAAATATAATTACCTGATACCTTATTAACTGATAGCTTATAAATACATAATAATATAATTAACCATAATGAATGTCCATCGGTTGCGTACAGACTGAAGTACCACGACCCCGCGCTGCAGACGGACCCGCCGCTGGTGGAGGACGGCGTTGACAGCGAGGGCTCCCCCACTGCGCCCCCCCACCACCAGCACCAGCAGTGGCTCCTCGACGTGACACGCCTCGCGCACCCGCTGGTACCCGCTACTCCCGCCCGGACCATTACTTACATCTCACATTTTTATCATTTCATTGCATCTGACGATTTGACTACTTTGCAGTGGAAGTGATTAGCACGGACGCTTTCGTTACTCCTTCACGCTGAAACGGCTGAATGGATTTGCATGGAATTTGGAATGAAGATAGCTTATACCCTGGAATAACTACGGGCTACTTTTTATCCCTGAAAAATTATATTGCTGTAAAATAATTGAGGTAGTGAGAAAACTGTAGTCCACGCGTGTGGAACCCTAGGGCGCAGCTATTAAATATATGTTAGACAGAGCCAATTAACATTTTTTTCACCACTGAAACAAGTAATAGTGCGTTTTAGCACTTGTACGTTTATGTAATTCTCAAATTTCAAAAGTTGAAAAAGCGATGATTTTTATTAATTTGTCTTCAAATCTGTAATAAATGTAAATACATAATAAATATATATATTCTAATTTAAAAAGCCAAATTTGTTGTGATGAAAGGCCACAGAGTAAAAAAGCTTTGGAATTAGTGGACTTTGAATAAAATAAGGATGATTAAGTCGTCCATGATCAGTGATAGTCCATTACCGTAAAACTGTTTACTGAGACATCATTGTACGAACGAATGCTGCATAAATGCTGAATAAATCATTATTAGCAATCGCAATTCATGCTGAGGTATTGTTACAGACGCTTTGTTTTGTTAATTCACATCTGTTCCGTATAATAATAAAATCATTTCTTAAAACTAACGTGACTAATAAAAAGCAAACTGTATTTATGTCACAGAAGCTACATGTCTCGGCATTCGATACAGATTAACTATATCATACTACGCCCACTTTACTGGTGTGCCGTGGTTGTACCGGCGTAGAATAGTACTCCCCCATCTCTTCCCGTGGGTGCCGTAAGAGTCGGCTAAGGGGTCACGTACCAGAAGGTGGGCAGCAGTGCCTTCTGAGGAGTGGAAATCATACTGCGCTCGCGAACCCGCCTGCCAAGCGTGGCGAGAATTGGCAAAATCCCCCTATATGGGGGAGGCGTATGTCCACCAGTGGATGACCAATTGCTGTCAAGAAGACGCCCACTTTTCATTCGCGCGTAATATGATTTCTCCGTCATCGCTCCAGAACTAAGCGAGCATTCACTCAGTTCGTAACTGAGCCCTCGACCTCTGATACGTTCCTTTAAAGGGTATATTTTCAAATAATGTAACCTGCTCTGTACGTCAGTTGAGTTTCTAGGTATAACCGTACTTTGTATTAAATGTTAAGGTTTCAGATACATAAATAACAAACAGCTTTCAGTGTGCTTAATTTCAGCCTATTCTGATTTGTGGTATGAGCTAATTTTTATAAATACAGAATACTTAATATTTTTGCCCTTATGTCACCTTTACATTCATTACACCACGCCTGCGTTGGATTAGATCTATTTAGCGCGCAGTCATCAACAATTATGATCAACAATGAATGTAACCCGCCCTGTGAGTAACCGCACGTATTGAGCTTGTGTGTGTGTGTACAGACAGAGGCGCACTCACACCAAAGCACGCCGCAACATCAGCAAGTCGACTACTACGCGCACCAACAACAACAACAGCAGCTGCAACCGCTACCACAACAACAACATCAATACTCCTGGGAGCAGGTACACTAATATTAGTTCCATCAAGGCAAACGTCAGTTCATTATCCATTAAAATTATAGTAAATTACAGTAAATTTTTACAGAAGATAGATTATAAAAGCAAGATAAAATAACAACTTTACGTAGATACTCCATGTCTTGAATAATAAGTGAGTTCAGCTCAATGAAAGCTTTTGGTCTGCTGTTAAAAAACTCACGACTCAGCAACCGCCTAGCTGAGTTCGCGCTTGTGCAGATCAAGTCTAAATGTTTCTTCTCTTTGCACAATTTACAGTTCAAATATCGGTATTAACTCCTGAAAGCGGGATCGGGATGTATATCTTACGAACCATGTACTTCCGTCGCAGGTGCACCAATACCAACAGCAACAACAGCAACAAGAACAACATCAGAGCTCACCGAACCAGTACGTGGAGCCCGAGGAGACTCCCGATTACAGCCAACAGTACTACCAGCCAGTGCCGGTACCGCCGATCGTCGGCGAGCCGGAGCCGGCACCGGCACCGGCTCCGGCACCGGTGTCTCCGCAGCACGCGTACTCGGACTGGAGCCGCACCGAAGAGCACCACGCGCAGGCGTACGCGGACGTGGACGCGGACGCGGACGTAGACTCGACGTATTGGCGCGGAGACACCGCCTACGGATATGGAGAGGTGAGTCCCCTTTTGTTGATTATACTTTTGTTACTTACAGAAAACGCGTTTGTTTCGTTCAATTGTAGTCGCTTTATATAAAAAGCGCGTTTGATACGTTAGTTTTAGTAGACCCTTTGGAATATTTAGTTTCTTTTGTAAAAATATCGGTGGCTTATTGTGGATTACGTTTACTTCGGGGTTTTCGTTATTTTGTCGGTATTTTGTTTTCATGGAAAACTTAGGTACCTACACCTTAATAATAAAATCTACGTGCAACGTTAGGTTAGGTGACACTGGACCGATTACAAGATTTAACCTCTAAACATTAATATTATTACTATAATATCGATTTAAAACACATCGTAACACTAGTTGCGCCGGTTAAACTCGCATTGACTACAGCATTTCCGCTACTGCAAATGCTCCATGAGAACGAGGTATACTTTATCCGGGATAAAAAGTACCCTATGTGTTATTCTAGAGTATAAGCTATACACATTTAATGCGAATCCGTACAGCCATTTGCGTGTGTAAGAATAACAAACGTACAAGTGACAAACAAACTTTCGCGTTTCTACTATTGGTGTGATGTATGGCGATTAACGTCAGTCGGACTACGTGTCCACATTATGGGCTCTTTTGCTGCTTTGACGGCGCCGCAATGCCGTATCCCTCAAAAATATTGTATTTCTTATCATTTTACCGTGTTATCATATTGTTTGAATCCTGTAAAGTTTGTAACGATCTGTATTGTGTAAATACGGAAATGACTTGCCAAATATGACATTTCGTTTTATATGTCTATATCTTTATATAGTCAGGGATAATATAACGCTATATATAATAAAGCGCTGTATAATACTATAAAGCTAACAAAAAGGATATTTTTTTTTTTAAATAGACGAGAATACTTATCCAAATGAGATCCTCCATTGGTCTGGCACGCGAGACTTGAGATTTTCAATTTCTGCTTGGTAGGTGTTTACGGAAATGAGCCGTATCTCTTCCCGTATATTTTCTTTTAATTATTCTATTGACTCAGGAATTCTCTCAACAACTTTACTTTTGAGGTATCCCCATAGGAAAAAATCCATAGGTAATAGTCCAGGCTTCAACCAGGCCAGTTTGTGTCACCACTTTTGGAGACGAAATTTTTGCCAAAAAATTTTCTCACTGATGCCATAGAATCGTTTAAGATGTGGCATGTGGCGCCATCCTATTGAAACCAATTTTAACAGTTAAAGCCTGACAGTCCCTGTAAAGAGTTTTATGGTTTATTGCATTAAAAACATGCTAGGCGGAACTTGGTTAAAATTATTTGAAGGAAAAAATTCGGCTGCTAGTGGGACTTGAACCCACGACTACAGAATACTGTCCTGTCGCTTTGTCCAACTAAGGTATAGCAGCCAATGGGTTCAAGTGTGTTGACAATAATTTCTTCGTGCAATAACAACAGAAATTTTATTTCGACTTTTACGTAATTGATTGCGTATTTGCGCACGCAAAACGCACGCTGTGCACTGGTGAACGACGTTATTGCACTGAATGTCCCCCGCGCCCCGCTCCTCCGTTCCTTTATAGAGTTATGTCTATTACAAAGTCTACCAGAGTTATGGTCCACCCTGCATTAAATTAACTCAGTGAATACTAAAATGATCAAATACTTTTTTTTTCACTTATTTTGTAATAAGTATTTATCGATTCGGCGAGTTGCATGAGTAGCGATCGATGCATTGATCGATACTCGACACGTACTTTTTCCGAAAAAATCGGTTCGAATTCGGTCATGACCGAAAAATTTAAGGAAGATGGTAGTCTTCTGACGCTTATGTTTCTCAGTTTTGGAGAAATAAACCGGTTGTGACTGAAGCGGAGTCGATCTGTATAAAAATATGTATACCTGCATAGTGTTTATAAGAAACTGGCACTTGGCCTAACATCAACGATTCCCAGCCCACCCCGTTATTTTGTAACTGTCGGGACAAGGTTTGTATGGGATCAAAATTCCCATTGGAACAGGATTCAAAATGCTGTTTGCAAAAAATGTATTACCTATTACATAATATGTTTCTATGCAGTTTGGCAATTTATAGGTAGGATATCAAAGAACGGTATTAAAACTCTCACACAAGGGATCAACGGATTATAATTTTACTATTTAGCCGGACGATGTCGGTGGGGGCAAGCTAGTCTATATAATCAAATCTTAGAGGTGAAAAGCCCGTTCTTGGAGATATGGAAAAGAACAATCAGGGTGACTTAAAATGAGTAACAGAACACATTAAAACAGTTACATTACACTCACAGTTACAATATTTCTTTTACCACAGATTATCGTTCATTCATTTATTCAGTAGGTGCATGATTTTTTAAATTTTTAATTTTGATATTATATAAATATTTATTCATTAAGGATACAAGGTGGGCGTGTCTTGCGCAACCCACAGTAACCAATCTAAGACGTTTTTTCAACTCTCTGGGAAAATTATTAATATTGGTCCTACAGTTTTGGGAGGCAGAACTTTTTTTGGGAAATTTTCTCCTCTTCTAGAATCTTTGTTTTCAATATAAATTTTATCCTTAATTTTCTTTTTTCGAATTATCGAATATTTTTTGAAATATTTCCAAATAACCAAACCCCATTTTTTTTTCAGTTAATTCCACCTTTTGTAATTTTTGCATGCAAAAATTTACTGAACTACAATTGCAAAATTTTACCACTTCATTCGATTTTATATCTTCTGGAGTTTACTTCTTCTATTATATGTATAATATACCAAGTGTAGTCACGAGTTCTTGTGGCTTGGTCTGATTAATTTTGCTGGGTTTGTGAAGCATTTATTTTGTAGCAAATATCTATCCCTTAAGCAACCTATCTGCCAAATAAAGTTTATAGGTTTCTTAGTTCACGCGAGTTTGTGAGCGGTATTTCAGTTTTACTCGTATGTAGAATGATTTTTACGTGACTCATTTATGAGACTCTAAGGTATAAAGTATATTATTTTAAATCTTAGCGAAAAATACTAAAAATAAAATGATTTTCTACCTTTTTTCGCGCCGTTCGGTCGAGAGGTTGTGTCGTTATTAAAACTATAATTGAAGAAAGTGATCTCGAAATGTGTTAGTGTATATGTGTATATCACTTCGTTAAAGTGTTATGTGGGCGGGCAGGGATCGCAGCCGCCGCTACGCCCGCGCCCGGGCCCGCCCCCGCGCCCGCGCCCGCCCACCGCGCGCGTGATGCCCACGCCCACTGGCCCCACCACCGATGACGTCATCGAACTGGTAGAGCTGCGCCCCACGCTCCGTCGCCGCGTGCACCCCACTCGCCTCGTCCCGCCGAGCGTCGCGTTTGTACCGCCGCCCGCCCCGCGCTCCCTCGGGCCGCTCCCGTCGCGTCCCGCCCCGCTCCGCCCCAGCACTGCGGACTCAGACGACGCTCGCTTCATCTCCCATAAGAAAACCCCTCTATCCGACCTCGACATACAAATCGCGCACAGTACCCGAGTAGTCACGGCGACCCCGGCGCCCCCCTCCCCTCGGGGAGCGGAGTGGGAGCGCGGCGAGAGGGGAAGCCGGTACGGGCGCGTTATCGCCAACACCGTGGAGAACTGGGCGCGGCGCGCGGCCCGGCCCGGCCCCAACTCACCCTACAAGCCACTCGTGTTCGGCGGGACCTACCCCATCGAAGTGCCGACACCGCTCGAATCGGAAAAAAATATAACTGAGGCGACCGCGGCCGCGATGGACCCAGAGACGCACAAGCGGGAGCTGCGGCGCACCATCGAACAAAGCCTCGACAAGTTCGAGGCGATACTCGCTCAGCGGGACGCCGCTAGGGGGGCGCGGAGACACGCAGCCGCGGACTCTGAACGCCTCGTGAACACCTTCGACATCGACGAGCCGATGTCGTCCCGCGAACCGCCCCCCGCGCCGCGCCTCCCCGCCCTCCCCCGCGCCGACGCTGAGTACTACGTGTCGAGGCCCCACACCTTCGACATTGACGAACCCGTGTCGTTTATGTAGTGAGATGCACCCGAACTTTATTTTATGCGACATAGTCGGCCTGTGTGTGATGTTCGTGCACAAAATTAACCATTTAAAGTATGTTATTATTTTAAAAGCATTTGATGTTTCGTTTATAGACTAACCAAAGCTTGTTCGAATTTTGAGTATTATCTTGATCTGAGGTAAAATTTCCTGTGATATTTTATTGATCTGATTCTTTAAAGTTCGTTTTTAATTTATTAAATAATGATTTCAAGGAAATTCTGATATTATTGTCTGCGGTTTATGTGAACCCGTTGCGATGTATTGACTTAGAAGCATTTAATCGTGTGCCGTTATATTATATAATGCTTTTGATGTGCTATTGCAAATTAGAGATATATTATTAATGTTATATTGTATATTTATTTGTTGCTAATTAAATGTTTAATACAATTATTTGCCTTATTTTTCTTAACCATGATAAAATCGTATGCCGACGGAAAAATCTTTCACAGCTTATGCCAAAATACCTAGTTAAAACTTAATGCCTCACATGATTTTGGACCAAGTTAAACGTACATGTTAAAGTTTTATGCACTAAAATACGTCATAATTACTGACTGATAAATATATGTACCTATATATACTGGTGCAACTATACAGAGAAAATGAACCTAAAGCCAATGTTGCATAACAGAAATTCACAGTCATTTATATCGATAATATACTGTAAAAAAACCTATTGTCCTCTTCCCCACGATAATTTGAAGTAATCTCTATTATGGAAAGCAACAATTTCCGCTAACTTTAGGGGTGAACACACAGTGTAGCAGACTACACTGTGTGTTCTGTATGATTCCAATAATGTACAACTAAACTCCGCAAGAATTAAATCTTTACTTTCCTACCTACTTAGATTGACTGTTACATAATAAGGAAATAATTTAACATTTAAATGATTTTAAATCCTTAATCAGTATTTCATTATTACAATGTATCATTTGAATCCCTATTAATAAAACATGTGTTTAATTTTAAATATCGCGTGTCTCCATTCCATTTTTAACTTTTTTGTGTTCATAGATAGATAGGTAGATATTAGTTTTTTTCTGTAATCTGCCTCTTTGGTTATTTGCGTGTTTTAAATTGGTTTTCCAAAAATATGCTTGCAGCATTGCAGCAGAGGCTGAACAGATCAAACAGACAATTGTCAAACGCAAGCTTATAATAAGTATAAAAAAAGATACTTACTTACTTACTCCGTTGGCGCAACGACCCAAAGTGTGTCTTGGCCTCCGATACAAGAGAACGCCATCGTCGTCAATCTTGCGCCGCTTCCTGCCAGTTGACCGCTCGTATCTTTATAAAAAAAAGATAACTTATAAAAAATTATATTAAATCTATTGGGACTTAATCGCATGAATATCATTTACTACTTGACTTTTTCACCAAGGGTACGTTTCTTTTTGCGCTTTAAGCGCGTTGAGCACGAATAGCGCGCTTTAAGATATTCCGAATTACATTGACAGCTGCACACAAAAGGTATATGACGTCATCCATGACGTAACGTAACGTCCTGTGCTTCGAACGTTCAAATGTCTGACGCGCTGTCAGACATCTGAATGTCATTTAAAAGTCCTCCAAAAACATTATAGACGCAATTTAAACTTTCAGAAAAAATGACCCATATAGTGCCCGTGGACTACAGAAATGCATTATTTAATATGAATTTAATGGGAACTGATAATAATAGCATTCGCACGCTTTCACACACACAATCCGTTCCCATTTGTTTTCAAGCATCAGCACTGTCTGTACTAAATTCATCTCGAAACAGCTAAATCCTTACGTACGAATGTATGCACTGTGAGCGCAAAAATTTAGGACATACATTAGGAGCTGAGTGTATAAAACATGCAATACCAAAACTAAGGAAATTTGTATTTGACGCGGCGCCGCCAGCAGGTCACGCCCGAGTCAACACCATTGAGCTCCAAATGGCCTGTTGTAGATTTGTCTCGGTACCAACCGCGTATATTGCACTATACCTGTGATATCATTGCACCGTGCCATTGCTAATTGGTATCGAATATTCCTACGCAGCGTTATCATAATCATCTCATCCATAGGATATTCACTGCTAGACATGTTTCTCCCCATTGATTTCCATGATGACTGCATAGAAGCGGCCTTTTCCTGCCATCTTAGTTTAGTCGGCTGTCCACGATGGGGGTCTTTTGCTGCGCTTGCCAGTCCGTTGTCTCGAAACTCGAAAACTTTTCGACCCCATCGGTTATGTACTCTACGTGATTCTCTGTGTGCTCACATTGAAATGCCATTGTAGCTATGCTGCCCAAAGGTCTCGACAAATCTTGATGCTAAGAGAGTATGCCAGCCTTGTCCACCCCATAATAAGATCATATTTTGCTCTGCAGTCACTATATATGTGTGTAAGTTGCATGACTTTATTTTCCTTTTATATGAGTGAGGGCTATTGGCCATCACGGGCACATCGGAAGGCACGTTAAACCGTCGGTCCGCCGGTCGGTTGTTGTTTTCAGATGACAGCCGTAAAATGTCGGCTGACCGTCGTCTGTCTGAAAACTCTGACATTGGGCTGGCGACTACAGATATCCATCAACGCGCATTGACCAGCGTTATGGATCACAGCCAAAATTGTCCTCTGAGGAGAAGGCCAGTGTCCCAGCAGTGGCAACGTAATGAGCTGATTATGCTATTTGAGATTGTATACTTTTGATCAAATATCTATGGGATCAACCTTCCAAAGAAATCATAAGAAGACCAGTATGATGATTCTTACATAGGGTCGATACCCTTAACACGTAGGAGAGTAAGTATACTGCAGCGCATTTCAGCGAGAGGAAGTAGCGAATGAATATCAGTTGGCACATTAGAGGTGGCGCGTGCAAGGGCGTGCGACTGGGCGGCTAGTACCTAAGTGCTGTGGTGCCAGTTGTTATCTCCAAGCATCGCAGTAAGAACTATAATTATTCTTAGCTTGGTACAGATCAAACGTAATAATCGTTTTCGGGGTAACAGGAATGTACCGCTTTCTGGGGTAGAAATTCATAGCATATCCTGCCTATATTTTATAGGTAAATAAGTATAATAATTATACAGTACCCATAAAACGTCTCTGACTAGTTTATTACAAGCTGGTAATAGTTGATTATTCAATTTGTATACCATTTTTGAAGACTCTTGGGTAAAGTGGATGACTTGAGGTCTAAAAGAGCAGTAGGAAGATGGCGGCTACGATAACTCAACCCTTGTCTTATTCAGGTTTTGGATACTTTATACCTTTTATTTTCTAAGTTATGGGATAGATCTAAGTAAACATCTACATATCCAGAAAATCAGTTTGAGCCTCTGGATGTATTGCAGCGTAGACCTATCAGAATTGTCAACGAACCCATACTTAGCGGGGACCTAGACCTCTCAGTATGCGCAGAGACATTGGATCAATGTGTATTTACTATCGTATTCACAATCACAATCGCGTTCTGATGAACTCTTGAACCTTTTTTTTTGTTTTTTTTACATATTATAAGTTTGCGTTTGACAACTGTCTCACCTGATGTTAAGTGATGACGTTGTTAATTAATAATTACTACCTTACCTAATTCCGGAATCACGTTTCTACCACTCTACTAGCCGACATCGCTCGAAAGCTCTTCCACACATAATTGTCTCATGGGAGATACATACACTGCGGTTTTACCGTACACCTGCAAAATGTGTACCGAGCTTCCTCCCTTTGGTTTACCCGGGTAGCTACAATAAGGGATTCTTCAAGAGGAGACTTACGAGTCTTAAAAATGATTTACAACGTAATCGTAATGCTAGCCTGTTACAGATATCCATAGGCGACGGTGATCGATTACCATCAAGCGGCCCCTCTGCTTGTTTGCCACGTTGATATAAAAAAATAGTTACTTATATTAAAGGCCGCGTATGCTAGTATGTTGAACTTATCTTGGTGAAGCAAGTGAATTTAGTCAACTAATTAAACCATTTCTTGCGATGAACGTCATGCATACGGCTTTATTGCCCGATCAACCGGTCGATTTCCACACCGGACACCATATAATACAGTAAGTACTTTATAATAGCTAGTATGATTATCTGTTACAGACTGTGGGGAATGGAGCCGGCTTGGAAGCTAACCCGCGCCCCATGATCACGATGCCGGGAACAGCTCCTAACTCTGCCTCTAATCAATTGTATTCGCATTACGAGGACGATCGCCCACCATCAGCTGACGTAAGTGACATAGATGCGTTCCAACTACACATCCTGGTACAGCATCTTGCGCCACCTACACTAGCAATATTTGACTGTGGTTTCATACCTGTCGTCCCATCTGACGCTCGTTAGTAGTGTACTTGCTACGTTTCGGTTAAAAGGCGCATAAATGGTTTTTACAATTTGAAGCCAAATGGTAATAACCATTTACGCGCCTAATGAGCATCATCCCACTCCCCATGTCAACGTGGACTGCAATAATTGGAAATTATTTACTTCGGTTGTGTGTGTGTGTTTACAATAATTTAGTAAATATCTCCGACAGTTGAATACGACGCAACTATTCGCTCATTGGCCGCCCATGGCGCCGTGGTGGTACCGGCCTAGAATAGTACTCCCCCATCTCTTCCCGCGGGTGCCGTAAGAGTCGATTAAGGGATCGTGTACCTGAAGGTGGGCAGCAGCGCCTTCTGAGGAACCCGCCTGCCAAGCGTGGCGAGAATTGGCAAATCCCCCCTATATGGGGGAGGCATATGTCCAGCAATGGATGTCTAATTGCTGAGAAGAAGAAAGAAGAATTTGCTCAATACAAATTATGCGTTCCGAAGCACAACCGACTATCACAATACATTTTATAGTAAAATATATACCTGAACTTCATCTCGTAAAATGATATTTATAATGTTTAAAGCCATTTGTCATGTCAGCGGTGTAACTTATAAAAGTAGAAGACCTAATATCGAACTCCATGGAACACTTCGATGAACAGACACAAACCCACATATATTACGTGTCAAATCAAATGGTTTTATTCGCAAGAATACATCGTATTGTACAAGATCTTAAAAGTATATTGGTTAGTATGTATTCAGCCTGCAAGCAGGCGTGCAAATATTATAAAAAGATACTGTAATAATTAAAATTGTCTACATAAAATATAATGTCAAGTAAGAATTAAAAGTGTCTACATATAATACAATCTTAAATGAATGTCAATGTCAAGATTATTTAAAATTATTACAAAAATGACAAGAAATTAATATGTAATGTGTGCGTGCGAGAAATTAATACGTGAGCCATCTATGTCCATCTACTGAGTCTGATTAAGGCTTTTTTCATTAGTTTAGTTCTTCCTATTAGAATACTAAATTACCTATTTTATTGTATTATATGTTATCTTGATCGCTTTTGTAGAGCTCAGCAGACAAAAATATACAAAAGATTAGTAATCCCATTCTTAGGGTGCTGTTCACCAAAATTTAAACGTCAAATTATCAATTAACCTTCGGTCTGGTGAAACTGTGGTAAAAACTGTTTGACCGACGGTTAAATAGATAATCTGACGTTTTAAATTTTGGTGAACAGCAGCCTTAGTGATATTTCGTATAATTATTGTAAAAGACTGTCATAATGAACGCGTGGCAGTTTGGACTTGTATGAACTAAAAATCGTCTGTTTGCCTATGTGGATAGATCCATAATACATGTGGACAAAAGACCTGACCTGACTAAGACTTGATTAAGATCGCAGGTACGGGCTGATTCAGGCCCCTTCCATGTGGTCCTTGTGGAAATAATGAGGGAAGCCTATGTCCAGCAGTGGACCTCCTATAGCTGAGATGATGATGATAAACTAAAATATATGTTGCAGCAACAGAGCGAGCGCGACACAGACACACCAAAAACGTCGAAGAAACAGGAGGGGAAGAAAGAAGACCAATCTAGAGGTGAGGGGAGAGGTAAGGGCGGCGGCTGGCTGGGCGGCATACTCACCAAGCTGTCTCTCCGCCCGCCCAACCAGATGATCCTGCCCGACGACAAGAACCCCACAGTGAGTGAACCTGCAACCAAACCAAATATGTCGCAACGTCGCGAAATGCCCACTCTATTGTAACTTATTGATGACGTTTCCTTTATTCTTTTCGATTATTTTAGTGTTGTTTAATTCATTAGAACGTGTGTGCTGTGATATTTGTTAGAATAATGATTTAATTAGTTGAACTGAATTTAGGCCTAATGTTCAGATTTTCTTTTTCGTGTTCGCTCGGATTGTTCAATTTCTTCTATGAAGCACCTTGTCTCGGACTGGTGTATGTGGTATTTATTTTTTTAAATAGGCTACTTTTGTATTCTGTTTATAAGAAGCCCCCATAGTTAGCGTACATCCATTGAATATCTTGTTTATTAAACAATGTAACCTCTCCCCCTCCTCAATGTTACTCTCGCGTATAATTGATTACGGAATAAACTTTACTTGAAATATATTTAGCATAAATATATTTCCCTATATATTTTATCAAATTATTTTTTTACTAATTTTACTTCTAATTTATATTTTTGTAATGTAGTATTATATATTTTATGTATTTTATGTTGTGCAATAAATTATGTTCTAAATATGTTGTTAGTATTTTATTAAACCTCTGCATTTCACATAACATCAAAACATCATCATATATAATATATTCATTGTTAGTGTTTGTGTTTTCAAACCATTTACGTAAGTGTTATATCCGCTTGGATTTACGTAATGTATTGTGACGCAGATGTTCAATAAAATACTTTATTACTGTTATGGTTACGGTCAAGGTGTGGTTACGGACAACATATTATATAACATATATTTTGGAAAAGTATGCTCATGACCATGACTACACCAGCGCATCGCTGAAATAGGAGGCTACATTGATATAAATATGGATTTACGTGGTTTTCGTTTAATATTAATCCATATTTGAATATTCTGTAAAAAAAGTTAGTAAAATACATAAGTTCGCGGAAAATCCTCCCTTTTACAAATGTCTGTCAAATATGTGAAACCTTTCAACTTACGTGTTGAAATCATTGTATTTTTATTTTTTATTATTATAAGCTTGCGTTAGACTAATTATTTTATTACTCAATATTTTCCTCTCTTGCCGCACTATGTTTTATTTTATTTTGCGTGCTAAACCGTGTCGGCACTTAACATCACATGAAACAGTAGCCAAAAGTAAGCGTAAAAACTTTAAAAAAAATATGTGCACACGAAGGCACTATTTTATGTATTTCCTTAAAGTAATACCAAAATTAGCAAACATTTTTCAACGCAACATACATAATTATATTTATTAATTTTATCTTTATTATGGCATTATCATCGCTTGAATAAGTTAACATTATAGTTACTAAACTCTCACCGCGCCATTTTGGGTGGAATCGTGATGTCTGTTCTAAAAACTAAAGCAATCGTGTATCTCTAGTTGGAAGATAATATAGGTAGAGGTTAGCGGATGAAGTCTTTTGAAGGATCTTTCTATTTCACGCGGCCAATAAGCGTTGTCGCCGTGGCATTTTTGCATCCCGCCTCGGCCGTTGCGCTTCAACCGTAACTAATCATGCGTCACTGTGAGTGCAGTTCTCCGCTAGTAGTCGTATAACTAACAGTAGTAAGTCCGAAATACGAAATCACAAACTTTACCTTTCGCTAATCGACTTACTACAATATAACGATAAGCGAGATAGAAGTGTTCGGATATACGACGAGAGATCAACAATCGTGAAATGCACGTTACGTCAGGCGATATGACGTCTCAGGGGCGCGGCGCCGTGCCTTGCCAGTTGCGGGTGACGTGTGACATTGACTTTGCAGATTGTGTGGGACGCGGACAAGAAGCGGTGGAAGAACCTGGACGGCGAGGACGCCGAGTCGGAGCGGCCTCCCCCGCCTCCGCCGCGCGACACGCCCCTTTTGCCGTAAGTACACACGACTACAGATATGCTACCTTATAGTGATCTGTGGTCGTGCTTTTACTCGTCAGTTTCGATTGATAGCGATATCGCCGTGCCAGTTAGAAGTTACATGTGTGCTAAATATAATACCTGATATCGTACGCGCTCCTAGTTACTTACTCCTCTGGCGCAACGACCCAAAGTGTTTGTTGGACTTCGATACAAGAGAACGGCATTGTTGTCGGTCCTGCGCCGCTTCTTACCAGTTGACCGCTTGCAGCTCGCGCAGGTCCGACTCGACGGCATCATTCCAGCGGTATCTGGGACTGCCTGATCGGCACACGCTTAGAACTCCAAGATAAGCCTTATTTACACTACGGTCCATTCTCATTTTCTGTGTGTAGCTCTGGCCCATCTAGCGGAGTCTCTGTGGGTTGGTCTCTCCAACTATGTTGGGTTCAGTCATCATATCTTCGACCTCTTGGTTTTTCCGCACGGAAAGTGAGCGTGAACTGCTATCTTCCCGTCTCCGCTACTAAAAGCTTCCATTGAGAAATAAAGGCTATACTAATGGCTATACTTATGCACCACACGCATTTAACCGAGTTGTTCGCGATTACATTATATATTAAATAAACATGCGCCCTGCGTTTAACCCGCATGAGGTACGGTTTTCCCGCTATCTCAATTATCACACGGGAACTACATATATTTTTGTCCAAGATAAAAAGTAGCGTGTGTTATTCCAGTGTATAAGCGTATATTACGACCTAGTTTTTTTTTTTAAATAGTAACCGCGTAATTTGCAATCATTATTATTAAAAGTAATGTTTATCATACATTTTTGTTTATTATAACTGCAAGGTTTAAACCTGTTTTTTTTTTTTCCACGCGTGCTTACATCGAACAGTACATATCGGTATTATTATGTACTGTTCGATGTAAGCACGCGTCGACCTCAGACGTCAACCTCGTCAGAAAAAGGTATGGTGGTTCCCGAGAATTTTGTGACATTTAGATGTGGAGTACTGTATCTATATGTCATATTCCAGGAACACGTCGACTCCGACACCGAGCCCATCGGCACCGATGGGGGGCGCCCCTCCCGCTGCCACCGCCGGACCCGTCTCTAATATATTCAAAATGCAGAAAGGAAGACGTAAGTATTTACGTACTACACATTTTTAATAGTTTGGAGCAATTCGTACCTACTCGACATCTAGCGCCTTATCGCGTCCGTTCTATTCGTGAACCTGAGCTTCGAGTTTAGTCTTTAGTATCACTATTTTATTTTTATTCTTTTTGGAAAACTAAAGCTGGCACATGCCACAGCATGGTACACAATGGATAATCGTTATATATTATATTGAAGTGAGCTTTTTTTTAATTTCTCGCCTTTTCGGAGGCTTCATTCCGCTCCTATATGTTAATGTGTAATTATAATCGTAATACTTAATGTGGGTATCTCGGTCGGGTTCCAGACATAAAGAAATCGTACGTCGACGTGTTCAACCCATCGGGTGCGGCCACCCGCCCCCTGCCCCCCGCCGCCGACGTGCTCGGCCCCGCCCCCGCGCTCGCCCCCCACCCCGCATACTTCGTGCCTTCGCCGGCACACGCGCAGGTATGCACGCGCACACACACACACACACACACAATGACACACACTGACGCGCGACTTCATGCATTGTGCCACGGAACCATATCGACCCCTAGGAAGCAGTACACTGCAGCGATGCGCATATATGGTGCTTCCGTCGGATGCATGTGTTGCCTGTATCGTAGTTTAAAAATATAAAAGCAACACTGTCACATTCCGCGCACCACCTACCGTCGCCCCGGAGCCGTGCGTGCCTTTACGCCGCGGCTCTACGGCTGTACCTCGTCATCTCTCTCGATGGTCAGTGATGACGTGGTGTACTCTAAACATAATGACGTCGATGACTCGAACTTTTTTTTTTTTTTTTTTTTTTTTCTCAGCTATGTGTGTCCACTGTTGGACGTATGCCTCCCCCATATAGGGGGGATTTGCCAATACTCGCCACGCTTGGCAGGCGGCTTGGCGAGCGCAGTATGATTTCCGATCCTCAGAAGGCGCTGCTGCCCACCTCCTGGTACGTTATCCCTTAGCCGACTCTTACGGCACCCGCGGGAAGAGATGGGGGAGTACTATTCTAGGCCGGTACCACCACGGCCACGATGACTCGAACGCTGCCGTTTAATCGCTTTGGATGGTCGTAGATGCATTTCTACATTTTTCCATGGTTTCTAATTAGGCGGATACAAATAACAAGGCATAGTAGCGGTGTAACTTTGTATCTATGATGTTGCCTGTAGGGGGCTGCGCAGTGGCGATTTTTGAGTTGCTTGGGATCGACCATTTAAACAATTTTCAATAATCTAAAACAGGTCCGATACTGATGAACAATAATTCATCATGTTGTATGTATTGCTAACGGGCTGTTTGGCCGTGGTCTAAATGAAACTCGTGTTCCAGACGTTTCGTCGATCACTGCAGTCGACATCTACAATACATACAACATGCAACGCCGGCCGTAAAAGCCTTAGAGTTTACAATAGTTCATCAGTATCGGACCTGTTTTAGGTTATGATTCTAATAATAATCGTATTAGCAATCGATTATCTTAAAAGATATGCACTCTACAATGTAGCTACATTAAAGTGCATTTAATTAAATTGTTTGTTAAATATAATTGAATGAAAATCTTTTAAATACAATACACATAAAGTGATGAAACATAATGAACATAGTTGTTCGTTTCGACAATCGACTTTTGAACCGTACACCACTCAATTTATCCCACGCATTCTATGTTCCACTTTTAAAATTAGAGATTTTTTTTTTTTTTTTTTTAATGATTATAAGCTTGCGTTTGACCACTGTCTCACCTGATGTTAAGCGACGACGCGGTCTAAGGTGGAGCACGCAAACTTAGAAGGAACCTATTCACTCGCGACTTGAAGACTCCGGGGTTGTACATATCGGGAAACACAGACTCAGGCAGTGAGTTCCACTCTCTGGCAGTACGCATTATAAAAGTGGAAGCAAAACGCTTCGTGCGTAACGGTGGTATATCTACCATGTAGCGGTGGCGCATAGTCGTACGTCTGGTTGACCGATGATAGAATGGAGAAGGTGGAATTAAATTGTGTAATTCCAGTGCACATTCGCCGAAATGTAACCGATAGAAAACCGATAGGCAAGCAACTCTACGTCGGTGTTCAAGGCTCTGTAGTCTATGTTCGACCAGAGAGTCGCTACCAATGACCTTTTTGGCTCGCCTTTCTATTGAGTCCAAAGCTTCAAGTTGGTATTTGGCTGAACCATCCCAGAGATGCGAACAGTACTCCATGCACGACTGGACTTGTGCTTGATATAGGCTAAGCAACTGCCCCGGCGTGAAGTACTGTCTCACCTTAGCCAATATGCCTAACTTTTTGGCAGCCAGCTGCGCCTTAGACTCTATATAGCTTCCAAAGTTCAGCGTAGGCGTCAGTGTTACGCCAAGAAGCTCCAGTTTGTTGGTTATCGGAACGGGTACATCTCGGAAGCTAGGGGTGAGTTGAATTTCACTCCGTTTTGCAGTGAATAGACACGCCTGAGTCTTAGTGGTGTTGAACTGGACTAGATTGGCATCGCCCCACTCGGAGACATCCTTGAGAGCCAAGTTCAATCGACCAACCATAGCCTCTCTGAGTGATTGGACCTGTGCATGACTAGCCCGGGCGCTAGATATATAACTCTCTACAACTGTGCTGTCGTCTGCATACCCATAGGTACCGGGTTTTAGCAGATCGTTAATATGCAGCAAAAAAAGAGTTGCGGAGAGTACCGACCCCTGAGGAACCCCGGCATTAATAGCCATTTGATCGGAAGAGCAGCCATCAATAACTACTCGTATCGATCGATTCCTCAAAAAATCCGCTATCCAAACCCTTAGTCCAGCATGTAAGCCGTAAGAGGAAAGCTTGCCAATAAGACTGTCATGCCAAACCCTGTCGAAAGCCTTAGAAATATCGAGAGAAACGGCGAGCGCTTCTCCATACTTCTCAATGGCCTCGCTCCAGATGTGAGTGGCATACACTAGAAGGTCCCCAGTAGACCGGTTTCGGCGGAAGCCGTATTGCCGATCACTGAGTAGGTCTTCTGTTTCTAGGTATGCCAGGAGCTTCGTATTCAGAACACGTTCCATACTCTTACAGAGTATGGACGTGACTGAAATCGGTCTATAGTTAGCAGGGTCGGCACGACTACCCTTTTTGGGCACAGGCTGGACATTGGCAAGCTTCCAGGCTTTTGGTACTAAACCAGACTCAAAAGAGAGCCGAAAAAGGCGTGTCACCACCGGAGTTAATTCTGGCGCACATGTCCTAAGGACCAAAGCTGAGATACCATCCGGACCACTAGCTTTGTTCACGTCTAGATTGCGTAACACTTTGCGAACATCCACTTGCCGAATGCAGATGTTTGACATAATCGTCTCGCATCTATTCAGTGGAGTTGGGGGTGCTGTGCTACCAGCATCTAAACGAGAAGACTCTGCAAAGAGAGATGCAAATAAATTTGCTTTCTCTTCCGCAGTGTGGGCTAGCGATCCATCAGGTTTCTGCAGTGGAGGAAATGAGGAGCGGCAGAAGTTGGATTCAACCGATTTAGCTAGGGACCAAAAAGCTTTACTACCGGCAGGGTACGAAGCGAGTTTGTTCCCTATTCGGCTAATGTGGTCGAATCGAGCCTTCCGTAAAGCCTTCTTGCAGGACTTGGCAGCTTTGTTGAAGGCTCTCTTCTTGTCACGAATATCCTTCGCTTTACGGTTTCGAGCATCAACCCATGCTAGGTATGCCTGATGCTTTTGTGCCTGAGCACGAAAGCATTCTGGTCCAAACCATGGGTGAGCTTTGCTGGACAGAGGCATGTCGGCAAATGGAATAAAATATTCCATACCCTGCCTTAGCACATCTGTCACGGCATCCGCGCAAGTCGAAGGGTCGCTAGAAGAGAAGCATACTTGCTTCCAAGGATAAGCTGCGAAAAAGGACCGCATTTCATCCCAGTCTGCTGACTTGTATCGCCACACCCGTCGCGTGCCTTTAAGGCTAGGATCGGGCGGAGAGTATGACGATACAGATTTCACCAGACAGTGGTCGGAGCTTCCTAAAGGTGGAGCCACCGACACTGAGTAACGGTCTGGATCTGTTGTCAGCAGAAGGTCCAAGCAATTGGCTGTGTGGCCATCAACGTCAGGTATCCGTGTTGCCTCTTGGACCAGCTGAGTGAGATTTAACGAAAGAGCAAATTTGCATGTCTCTCTCCCAGCATGGTCGGTGTTCTGGTATGGGAACAGCCACTCCTCGTGGTGGGCATTAAAGTCCCCCAGAACCACAAGTTCAGCCGACGGATACTTCAGTTGGGCTGAATCCGCTGTCTCACTGAGATATTCAGTAAGCGCCGTCGTCTCCTGAACCCCACCGTGCGGTCGATAAACACAGGCGTAGAGAATTTTTTCCATACCTGTGTCTACCATAATCCAGAGTACACTGTGTTTGGAATCTTCAAGATTGCGGAGGCGCTTGATACAAATGTCATCCCGAGCGTATAAGCACACGCCTGCGCGTGGCCTAAATTTGTGCTCCAGGCTGTAGCCTGGGTAGGAAAGGTAGGCTACGTCGGAAGGACATCGTATCTGCGTCTCCGTGAGAAACAATAGGTGCGGTTTTTCAGTCTCAAGGTGATAGTGGACTGGCACGAGATTGGAGTGCAAGCCTCGAATATTAGAGAGGTGCACTTTTAACGAGAGGGAGTGCAGCCGCTGTGTATACTTTGTTCTATTTTTGTTTCTCGTCATGTTGGAGGTGAGTGAATTGGTGGAACAAACAGCAGTGGAACGAGGCCTTACTTTGCAGACAAGGGACTCACAAGGAGACCACACGAATCATTGGGGAACTAATCTGGAGACTGCGGGGACGCCCGAGCCCCCCCGGGGATGTCCATCAGGCCCTCTCATCCGGTCGCCGACCGGCATGATGGCGCATCCCGGGATTTTTCGACAGTTGGCGGGGCAGCCTTTCGTGAGTGGCTAGGTCACTACTTGGGCCCCCAGCTATCTGCGGTCGGCCAGCGGTGCACCGTGCCTCGGATCCCGCTACCCTCCGCGATTAGTCACCCGATACGGAAGTCTCGAAGAGTGTCAAAGACCGTCTTAGCAAGTAAAGCAACTGTTCCGACCTGTTTGTTCCTACTGGTGTCACCGGACATCACGGCTGAACATGGTCACCACTTGGTGCCGTGTCTTTGTCCGGTGGGTGGTCACCAACCGCGGCCGAAGCCTACCACCGGTAAATCATCCGATTAGCACCACCCGAGGGTCACGTGTAGGGTTTCTGATTTTTGGGGTGCTCTCCTACGGACGTGGATGATACGACCCTCAAATACTACATACTCAGAACAACATTATGTTCAACAAACCCGATAAGCGTTGTAAAGGTTTTGTCTATTTCGATCAACGTGTATTTAAACTATTGTGATCCCACTAAGGATTGTTAAACGTGTGCTTCTTAAGCATACACTTAGCTAAACGAATAGATAGATAGAACATTTATTAACCATATTATAACTGTGTTATACGAGGCAAGTCGAATACATTTTTGTATAAAATTAGCATATATAATATTTTATTGGGTCCATACACATGAAATTTGTCACCATTAAAACATGTTAATGCAATATTACATCCGCCATCAACTGGGTTTTTTTTTTTTTTTTTTTTTTACATATTATAAGTTTGCGTTTGACAACTGTCTCACCTGATGTTAAGTGATGACGTTGTCTAGGATTTAGCACGCAAACCTAGAAGGTACAAAAAAATAGTAATAATATAATAATAATAATAGTAATACAGTGTTTACATATAAATAGCCAAAGCAGCTACAAAATATTAGTCAGTACTAGTCAACAGCACGGGTTGTATTGTAACAAAGTTTATTGTACTAAAATCTTCTATTGTACTGTTTGACGATCCACCTTTGATATACACTAATGTTCCTGTATCCAGTGCGTCCGCGTGTTGATCCCCCCCTCTCCGCCCGCCCCCGCCCTCACCCCCATTCCCGACCCGATTCCCGAAGAGGTACTGTCACCGCACATGTAATGTATGTATGGTTTACTATTTAATGCAGCGCTCTCAGGAGGGAGACCTGTTACCTAACGGCCATTAGACTCAGGTAAACGTTACAAATACTCCCATGTAAATGTTAGTACATGCACGTCGATATCATGTTTTCCATTAATGTAATCTTAGGTTGGACAAATTATTTAAATGATTTAATAATTATCAAAGCATATCTCGTATTTGAAATTAGAATTAGGTATTTTAAAAAACGCCTACGCTAAAGTTATTTAAGCAACGCCCACATAAGTCTTTGTTTATAATTGTCTGCGCCGTGGCGCACGCGAAAAAGATAATTCGTGAAAACCCGTTATATCAATAAAACTATGTGCACTTCTGCGATTCGTCAATTTATTAGATACTGCATATAAAAACTCCCCTGTTTTATTTGAACACAACTTACATAAGAAATCGAAGAGCTTTGTTCGAAAATGTCTCGACTGTCGTTTATTATTCTCGATGAATAATGTGTTCAATAACCATCAATTATTAAGAAACCTTATCCATTTAAATTGCATGCATTGCTTTTTTAGACCATTAACTTTAGTAGTAATTGTGTGAAAAACTGTATTTTCTCGTTTTTTTCATATATTTTCGCATATGAGCTTTCCTTCCCTGAGACTTCTGCAGTAGAAGCGAATGTAATGTAATAAAAAGTTACACTCATAATTACTCGTGTAATACTCTCCCAGAGCGGCGTGTTCGAGCCGGCCGAGCGTCGCAGCGGGATATAGCGACGCCCGAACCGACGAGCCAATCAGCGCGCGACGGTGTCGCGTCATCTAGACGCAGTTTCATTGGTGGAGGTATCAATAATGCGTTGCCCACACGGTACTGGTGCCGGGAATACACGGTCGACTTTACCACTCGTATTCAAACAGTTTATTACCGGTACTTGTAAACACTTTTAGGTAGCTACAAACTATTTGTTCAAAAAAATAACATCGATTGTAAAATGAGCATGCGAATTACTATTTCATTGATTTCTACCTTCAGGGGGTATTACTAGAGTTATTCTACCTGCATAATTTCTTTGTACATAATAGACGCGATGAAAAACTGCTTAAATTGTAAATGTTGAAGGAAATGATCAACAATATTTCTTTGACATCAGAATGCTATACGGCAACATGTTTCTGTAAAAATACTGATAATAGCAATGTTTTCAATTCAATTCCTGAATATGATCACGGTTACAATACAAACACTGACCGCTAACTTCTACTAATGGTATAGTTGGGTGCCCTGTTGAATGTACAGAAGAAAGGAGGCCTTAATTGCGAACTCCCAACTTCATTCATATGTTTAGCGTCATAAGTGTATTTTCTTATATTAGTATATTATATATCATATATCTTAATTTACTACATACGTACATTTATTTCTTAAACACTTTGAGGCCATAAGTATCTAGCATCTAATGGCTTTAAAATATTTTAAAAAACAATCAATTGTACCAGAATACAGCCGTTTGTTGTCCCAATTTAATGCAACATACAGATAATTAATATTATGTACAATATGCATAGGTATATAAAGTAATTTAGATTTTATTATATAAGTGGCAGTTTTTGTCTAAAAGCTTCACGAAATGGCGCTATTAATGGTCAAACATATTTTTACAGTGTATGTGTCGTGTTTTTTTTTCAAGACAGACATATGAAACTTGAATAGAGAATCATTTTCTGTCACAAATTTTCATTAAAATCGTTAGAGACTTCTCCGAGAACGACGCGATGTTACAGTTATGTTAATGGTGGTGCGTGTTCGTATTTGAATAAATAAATCTGTAACCACACGTCTCTTGCAATAAAAATATAGCTTAGCAACTAAGTTCCTTAGTTGTATATATAAGCGACGAAACGGCGCCGCGGAATACCGAACATCTTTACAAATTGGCAACATTACATGAATCGTAACCCC
Organism: Apeira syringaria; assembly: GCA_934044485.1. Classification (NCBI taxonomy): domain Eukaryota; kingdom Metazoa; phylum Arthropoda; class Insecta; order Lepidoptera; family Geometridae; genus Apeira; species Apeira syringaria. Next base: position 11,469,687 of record OW203662.1, on the reverse strand, counting down.
TGAAGGTACAATTACCTTTTTTATTTCTCTAGCTTGAGTTTAGAATCTAGTTTGTTAAACTCTCCCTGTTGCTATTTTGAATAAAATATTCATTAAATTGAAATCAGTAGACAGTCGAACGGGTGCAAGTACAAAAATTGTACCGGGGTTGTTGTGTTATACACGGGTCTTAACCATCTCTACTCTGTTCTAAAAGCTTCGATATTTTATGTAAGCAAAGAAATGTCGCTGTTAAAATAAAGTGAAATATATTTTTGTCCCTATTTTGGAAGGGTATCAATCGGCGCGAAGTCGATCGAAATTTCAACTTACGATCGGAATCGAGTGTCAAGAGTCGGCACAGAGCCCGATTTGTTAACATTTATGATAAATCTATCGCTAATATGTATTATATATGCTGACTGTATTTGACCGTATCTGCGATGTCTATATCTCTCTCAAACCTTCTTCTAACTATTGTTTCACTTTATTTATCTTAAATTGTAATTTCGTGTGATGTACCCCTTAATATGAGCCCAGAGTAGCTCAATCAAGTTGAGTTTACAATGGTAAGGGGGCAGTCGGTTAATGTTGACACAAATACGCGCGGTGCAACAAGAACATGTTATCTACAACCCACACACACGCATAGACATACACGCGCATAGACTCACGCACCACTGTTGTTAACAAGGCCCTAGAGCTCGAGAGACCCGGTTGTGGCTTTATTTTGCGAACAAATCACAATTCTATAAACGCACGAAGGCACGGAGGACATTCGATTTCGATAAATCAAAGAAATCAAAAACTAATGTAATGCGATATGACGGTGGCAAAATTTTTTAGAATCTCTACAGTAATACCATTACAACAAAATGGTTTTTTTTTATTTTTGACGTGACAACGTCTTATAAATTGGTTTGCCGGGTGACACTTCAAGAAACTGCGTTACGCTCCGCTCACGTTATGCGCTCACAATGAGAGCGAGTGAGAGGCACGCGTCCCTTCCACTCGGGCATGGTTAGCCCGCCTAAGAGCGAGAGAGACAGACATAAAAAGTGAAAGGCACTCAAAGTCGTTGTCACGTAAAACTTTCGCCCGTATACCGACTTTACAGGCAACCAATTTTTTTCTTTATTATAACATTGTATAGAACAGATATTTCGTTAAAATAAAACAGTACTTAAACAACAAGTTTTACTTTATAATTGAACACAATACGACGAGAAAAAAGTATTTGAATGTTCTTTTGGTCAAATATAGTAATGTACCTACCATTATGAAAGATATTTTTGCACTTTCATCCCCTTTGATTACATAAAATGTGCCACACGTCTTTTTTTAAAGTCTTATAGACATGGTATAAGCTGAAAAGACTCAAAATGGTTTAATAGCAAATGGTCAGCCTTAATGTAGTCCACTTACATGCCACTAAAATCGCGCATAGTCACGAATACGACAATTGTCGATATTTAGTATCACTATTGCTAAATATTTATGCACTTAGCATATAATGATATCGACAGGCGATGGAAGTTGTCATCATATAGTCTTAGTAGAATTTTTCTAACGCTATAATTTCGAATTGCATTGTGCTAGAATTGTTTCCTGACCTCCATAACAGGTATGAAAAGGTCGAGTGACTAATGAACCAATCGTTTTTAATACGGTTCCTATCATATTACCACCACCCTACAACGTGGACAATACTTAGATACGGCTCTTCCTACGGGTATGATGTATAAATTAAATGTTCTCAATTCATATCGTGAGGCAGGTAACATTTGTGGTCCTTTGTCATTTTGACTGATGACACACCAGACGTTTTTAAAATTAAAATTAAATCTTGGGGGGCTAGTGGAATAAGATTATGAAATAGCCCATGCAGTCGGTGTTCGTAGTGGACCTTCGAGTGCTGTGGGTACCCGTAGAGAAATTGAGCGATCGGATTTTTGTGGAATATATAATTTGTGGCAATTAAATACAATGCAATATAATATATGTATATAAATAAGAGTTTTGACCAAACAAGCGATGCGACGCAACGATGGGACATTTGATACACGATACATTTTAAATATAATTTAATTGTGATATTGAATGACAGCGGTTTTGCTCATAGTTGTCCTAATATTGTATATTCCATGTTTTATTATGATTTATTATTAGTATTTGAATGGAATATTATCGGTATTAGAAAAATATTGGATTGAATAAATATAAAATCTTAAAAAATAAGTATTTGGAAATGTATTATGTGAATATGTATAATTGGATTGTTTATTTAATTGATTTATAAATATATAATTTTAATTTAGGTAATGATCCGTCGTCATATAGTTGTGATTTTTCATTCGATTCCGCTTGAAACGTGTGCAATAGGTTGATATAGTTTAGTTTTCATATTGTTTCACGCCGCTAGACTTGTAGACAATAATTGTATGTAAATCGAGGGCAGTAGTGTAAAGCGTTACAGTACCCGCAGCCTATGTATGTGCTGTCAGTCTCTGTGAACACTTGCGCATGCGTCGGTAACAACGGGTTGTCTTCGAGCAGAGTGAGCGAGATAGGACGATGCGACCAACTTAAGCGAAGCATTTATACTATAGGTGTTAAGTCCAGGCACTAATTAATGAAAATAGCTTGTGCGCAGCTACGTGCAGATGACTACAGAGACTCAAACTTACGCTGTGAGTAGGTACTGTATGCTTATTCGTCACGTGTATGGTCACGCGTCACGTGCGTGGTCAGTCGTCACACGTCACGTGCCAAGTGGGCGTACACGGCCGGGTTGTTGCTGAACACACTTGCATAACATTTTGATATGTATAAACTATGTTAAGGCCTTAAACTCGATAATGACTTAGAGAGGAGGGTAGTCGTGTGTACACTTGTAGCGGTATGTAGGTATTTGTATATTTGGTCGGAGCGGTGGTGGCAGCGCGGGCGGTGTTTCTGCTGCCCACACCGCTATTAATAATGTGTATTTAGAATTGTAATATAATCAAATTGTGAAATATTCAAATAAAATGTTTATGTTATGCTTAACTGTTGTTTTTTTTTTAGTAGTGTCATGAATAACCTTCAGGTCAATTATGCTATGCTTTCTTGTACATAAGTAAAATATAAATATATAGAACTTTGTCAACTGATTTTCGCTCGCTGACATTATAAATGAATAGAAATCTCAAATATTACTTCGAATTTCAACAGCAGGGGTTCGACATATGATTACCCTTAGCACGGGCGCGCTAGCGTGTTACATACGTGATGCTTCTAGAACATGTGGGCCAGCTCAAAAGACGTACACTGTTATGGCGACACTCATTGCACTGTAAAACAATTGTTGCAAATCTGCGCGTCATGACGTTTTTGCTAAAGGAGACCACCGCGTGTCAAGATCTATCGCCGCCGACACGCCAAATTTACATATCAAATTTCATCCAAATCCGTCCAGCCGTTTGAGCATGAAAGAGTCACAAAAATACATCCATACTCCATAAGCTTTAGCATTTATCATATTAGTAGGATAAGTTGGTAAGGCCCACTTGCACGCATAGTCAGGTTAAATAAATAAATGTAGAGTTTGTAAACTCAGGGTTAGATCATTAAAATTTTAACTTTCATTGTCCCTTGCACATCTATAAAATAACATCAGGATAGCTAACCCGACATTTCTTTTTTTTAGCCACTGAGGTTCGAGTACTGCGTATAGAGCTATCAAAAGCTAATGTCATGCTTCATTTTGCAAGAGTTTGAAGTAAAGTCATTTGTCATCTCTATACGTAGTAATAGTACCTCAATGCATAACGTCAATTTGTTTTGACATTAACTAACCTAGAGTTAGCGACTTAACTCTCCCACATTGGTGGGTTAAATATTTAGAAAATTAACCCTAGGCTAACTCCTAACTCTTGAGTGCACAAGACAAGTTATTTATTTATCCCTGTGTTAGCTGTTAACTCCGAGTTATTTAGGCTAACTCAGGAACGTGCAAGTGGGCCTTAGTACTAGGTTTTATCTACAAGACAATATATACAAGTAGGTACCTACATAGAGTTCATGATTAAACTGTTAAAGTTGGCAAGTAAAGTCCTTATACTTAAGATATACTTAGAACGTCGAAATAATATGTACAACTGGAAGGTGCACTGTGCTGAAAAAAACTAGCCGATAGAGATAGCTACCACGGAGTTATTTCGTCCCACTCTAATAGATGTTCCACAATGTGAACATAGTTTGAGAAACTAAAGAGATATATGTGGAGTCACTAACAATATGTTGATTAGGCATACAAATATCCTAACCGCCTATTTTATTTACTTTTATATCTTAGGATAGGGTTTAAGTGTATGAAACCAAGATTGAAATGTATATTAAATAAAACATTTCCGTATATATTGCATTTTTTAATCACTAATTACTAAATAAAATATGTTTATATGGTTATGTGATTTTTTTTGCAGTATTGTGGTAAGTGCACACAGAACGTAAGTACGTATTATTTTGATGACTTAGAATCTACTATTGTCTGTACATATTAAAATGTCAGATTTGAACTAGGTATTGCCGGTATTGCATTCACTGATTAGAAAGCGAAAATTGTATTGTAAGTAATGAAAAATATGTCACTTGTACCAAAACAAACACAACACAAAAGGCGAACTAATCAGTGGAATTCGCGTAATAGTATCATCAGGCTCCACAATAATCTTTTTCAAAAACACGCCTTTAACACAAATAATAACTATTAAATAAATCCTATGGCTAGGTAGCGCAGGCGGGCGACGACATGAATAAGGCGGTGGTGGCGGTGTCGCTGGTGATGGCGGTGTTCACGTGCGGGGTGTTGGCGGCCGCCGTGCTGCAGGTGCTAGCGGCCGCTTCGCTGGCTCGGACTTTGCCCCCCGGCGCCGGGGAAGACGCGATCGAGGACGCGCGGTAGCCGCCTTGTGCTACACTACCACTACACCACACTCGAATAGTGATCAAACCTATATACCTACTAACTGTGCTGTTTTTGTGTTTATACTTCATAGGGATATAGCTTGTTGAAAATGTAAGTTTTGTTTAATAAAAATATATAAGTATATAAACTAGTTCTGTCTTGTAACTTCCTCCGCATATACTTTCTGTATGTCACTGAACCAAAGTGTGAGCTGACCGCTGATTTCATTACGTGTCTGTGTTTGGAGAGTCTCGATAGTTTAGCTCACCGTTGAACCTGCGACATCCCTGTCGGAACTGCTCCCGTTTTGAACCCTCGAGTTCATAAAAATTAGTTACATAAAACTAGGTCCTAGTAGTTATCTCCGAACGCCTCCAGATCACTTGGGTGCTCAACGAGATTTCGGATTAAAATATTATAACTACAAGATAAAATAAAAACAGATCATCATCTCAGCCATAGGACCTCCATTGCTGGACATATGCCTCTCCCATTGATTTCCACAAGGACCGGTTGAAGCGGCCCGCATCCAGCCCTTGCCATCTTAGTCAGGTCGTCTGTCCACCTGGTCGGTGGCCGTCCTATGCTTCGCTTGACAGTCCGTGGTCTCCAATCGAGAACCTTTCGGCCCCAACGGCCATCGGTTCTTCGAGCTATATGCCCTGCCCACTGCCACTTCAACTTGATAATCCGCTGGGCTATATCGGTGACTAGCGTTCTTCTACGGATTTCCTCATTTCTGATTCGATCACTTAGAGAAACCCCGAGCATAGCGCTCTCCATAGCTCGTTGTGCGACTCTGAGCCTGCTCAGAAATCAGAATACTAATATAGCCTACAAACAGATGACGCACTAGCTCAAACATTTATTTTATTAAGTAGTTTTATGGTTCATTGTATTAACGTCATGCGGCATATCTATTATACATTTATATGTATAATAGATATGCCGTTATCGGCAGATCTTATATCTTAAGATAGCAAAAGCGACAGGACGGTATTCTGTAGTCCTGGGTGCAACTCCCATTAGTCGTAGCCTTCTTTTTCTGGGACAATCCATAATAAATATCACTGGCCCGGCCCTCTGGTAGTGTCTGCCGAGACATACCTACCCTCATGAGCGCCGGCAGCAGGGGGGTGCACTTGCACCCCCCTGTCATGAAAGAAAATACGTACCTACTTAGATTTTATTTTTATTAATTTACTGTTTGCATAAAAACTGGAGGCGTTGCTGTCCAAATTTGTTCATCGCGTTGTCAATAAATACAGTATCCACGCGCCTGTGTAGGGAAATCCTTCAAAGTTAAAAACCGTACATGTTGCTTAGACGTTTTTGATGTGTGTGATCAGTGATGCAATGTGTACATGCAGATACACATCCCTGAAAGCAATCTTGACGGCGCCCATGCCTACCCATACCCAATCCAAAAACCGGGCATGTTCCACCTCGTCGACTAGTGAAGCGTGGGATAGGTCGCGCATACGCCGCAGCCTCGCCGGTGCCAAACATAAACCACTATTATTATAAGTGTGAGTGACTATCTACCCTTTACGGCGTCGGGTGACACGTCCAGCATTCGATGTCTCAGTTTTGCTAAGCGCGAAATGCTTTTCTTGTCTCCATTCCAAGCATGGGAGTTGCACTCTTTACGATGAGATATGCATTGACACCACCCACACCTAACTTGATAACGAAAACTACATTAATGATCTAATTAAATATATTAAAGATTTTTATCGTGGTACATCGTGATCTGAGCCGACGATGGTTTTGATCCACTCCGCGACTGCAGCAATATTCACATATATGAGCGGTTCGCAGGCGACGCCGCACTGCCGGTTGTCAGCCATGATACCGAACAGCAACGCGCCGCGAAGTAGTGGCGTACCGCTGCAGTAGTTGCACGGCAGCCCGCGCGAAAACAGCGCACCGCAGCACAGCGGGGCGCTGCCGCACGGCGCGCCCAGCACTGTCCGTCCCGGGGACAGGTGCCGCAGCGCTGCCACCTCCTCTGCACTGCCCGCCGCCACGCACTGCCGTGCCGGTAGCCGATAAATAGCCGCTTGCCGCAGGCTGCGACCCGATGAGCTCTTGTCTATGGATCTGCACCAAACATGCGATCATAACTATAGCCAACTAAACGGTTCATTGTGCAAACTAAATAATAGATCAAAAATACTTAGATGATCAGCTCTCAGCACGGATACATCACGGAAAGTGGGGGTCGGATTTAATTGACATCGATTCGCGTAAAAGACACAAGCCTGAGTTTTGTCGGCATTGAACCTGACCTAGTTGGCGTCACCCCAGTCGGAGACTGCCTTTAGGGTCGAGTTTGAACGTTCAAACATGTCCTCTCTTAAAAACCGTCGAACTGTGTCTCTAGGACTTTGGGAACCAAGCCGTACTGCGTGCATTGGATATGTACCTCTCGATCATCTATTACTATACTGTAATTTGCATACCGCATACACAAAGGTACCAGCTTGACAGCTTGCTAAGACTTGAGCACCTCATTAATGTGCATAATTCTGAAACCGAAGCTCTATTCAAATAAAAAAGATTGAACAGGTACTTACTAGCATGGACTTTGTGGCCTGCAGGCCACTTGACATCAGGTGAAAATAGTGGTCAACCACTAGCTTAAAAATCAACATTAATATTAATTTGACTCTTAACATAGTAGGAACATTATATATAATGGTATTACTTAAAGTCGTTTATTTCCGGCACCGGAGGAGTTAAAGACGTAGGTACCTGAAAGCTCCATATCCCAAAATTGTAAATCTCTGTCCTATGGTCATCAAAGCATAATCCAGTAAAGAAGCCAGTTTGACTGTAGAGCTCTGAGTCTTGATTAAACTGCCCCCACTCTTCAAAGCTGCCAAATCATAGCTTTTATTCTTTCCCTCATATTGCGGGTGAATTTGTACATCTTCTATTGTTTGAAGGGGGTCTCTTTTATTTGTTCCGTACTGTTCCATAATAACAAATGAGTCTAAAGAATCTACCTCTTCAATAGCTTCAATGCAGCTAGCGGCTGTCAATATCCAGTACTCAGTGATTATAGTCAAAATACACCCAAATATTACATCTTTTGGAGGCTTTAATTTAACCAAAGCAGCTACGTAGTTTTTATATTCCTCGTCTGCTTCTTCACCGTCTGATTGGTCACCCTGAATCAACTCTTCTAAATAGTCAAACACTTCCGCACTTGCGTCGCTCTCTGATTGAATGGCATCAGCAGTTACACTGTTTGGTAATACAACGGTTGAATGTTGCGACGTCACATTCTGTTTCACTTCAGACGTTTGTTCCGGAGATTGCGTAGTGAATTGTTCACCAGTGGCTCCATCTTCATAGTAATGGACAGCAGCAGTAGTTTTAGCCGATGGAGTCCAACTACAATGCACTCCTGGCACTGTGAACTTGTTACTTGTATCACCACCCGCAGGTTCTAAATGTGCATATGTTTCATTTGTTGGTCCAAAGGATCCTGAATCATTTACAGGTCTAGATTCTATAGTCGTAGCGGGGTGAGGTAAAACATTAACTGAAGTATGATCTGTTATACTTTTGACAAAGTCATCAGAGGTAGTTGTGGAGTGCGGTATGGCAGGTGCTTTATCGTCAAGGTTGGAACAGACAATGAGGTGCAGGATCAGTAGTATTAGCAACCCAACCAGCACCACCAGAAGTATAGCTTCTAACAAAACCAGGGCTTTTTCCACCTTAGTGAAGGACTTGAACCATCCAGTGAACTCCTTACAGCACACATTACTACTCATTATATTTAACATTCATCATTATTTGTCATTTACACAAAGTCATGCTCGCGCATACTCGTGGCCCACTAGACTTGTTTGTTAGCTACAGATTATTACATATGTTTTTATACTGTATAGATCTAGCGTTTGATCTTGTGTTATTCCGGGACCTGAAGTATCTACATACCAAAAATCACCCAAATCCGTTCATCCGTTTCATTTAGACCACGGCTATACAGCCCGGAAGCAATACAAACAACATGCAACGCTGGCCGTGAAAGCCTTAGCGTTTACAAACTCAATAATACTTTTAACAAAACGACTTTATCAAATAAAACTAGCAACAAACGAAAATTTTTCTTATTCGTAACAAATGTAAGTTTTTCAACGGCAGTACTCTCCCTCCGTCTTACGAATTCGATGACGTCACGTCTTGACGTTCTGACGCGAGGTGTTCTGACGCGAATTTAACATTTTTTCCTTATACATAAGTGCACAACGCCGCTAAAGAAGTTTGCACTTCAAACATCGAAATCATGCAAACCAATAAGTACACATAATACAAATATTTGCGTACATACATATAAATAAGATAATGAACGCCATAGTTATGTTAGTTATGATGATATATTGGTAGCATGCTTTAAAATAACTAGCGATCTAGCTCATCAGATGTCCTGGATCCATTCTACACCCATACAGCTTGAACTGTAAATGACTTGTCGTGGTAATCCGATCTGCGAACAAGTCTTTCTAGTTTAATTATACTTTACGAGCGCAAGCGGTGGGAAAGATGTAAAAACAGGAAGTTTTCTTTAAGATCGGAAGGAGGCAGTAGGTATAAAAAGATATTATAAAATAGACATTCCGGCAAAGGATTGGTAACAACTTTTTTCAAAATTCGGATATGTGGTCATACTTGCCACAATATATGAACCCAATACAGATTTTTTGCAAGCGTTCTAATTTATTTAGATTTAACAGCTCTTGGGTAAAATCTAGATACGAGGCATAGTCGAGAATAGGGAGTAAAAAAAATTTTACCAAAAAATGAAAACGATTTCAACACTCAAAAGTGTGAAATAACTTGTTGAAGTCGGTACCATGATAGTTCACAAAAGCAACTATCATCACAATATTGTGCTCATGGTACCGACTTCGACAAGTTATTTCACACTTTTGAGTGTTGAAGTAGGTTTCGTTTTTTGGTAAACATTCACAAACATCGGTGACCATTGCTACTCACGGGATCAATTGTTATTGTGTATGTGCATCGATGTCTTCAATCGCAACTATGATATCGTCGAGGTAAGAGTAGCACTTTTCAGTTATTGGAGTGTAACTCAAAAACAGCTTGTTCGATTTTGATGAAATTTAAATGGGACCACCTCGGAAGTGTACTCTATAAAAAAAAAGAATCATCTAGTCACTTACGAATGGGGTGTTACGCGTTAACATTCCTTAGGAGAGTCACTAACGAGGCCGAAGGCCGAGTCCCGAATGGGGAGTTTTTTTTTCCACATCTCGAGCTGGTCTCCGAGGCAACTGCCCACGTTAACCACTGCACTTAGAGGTATGGTCCCTTAACAAAAGTCGTTTACAATCTTGGTGCGATTTTACAGCGACTAAAATTTTATCAAAAAAATCAACTTGCACATGGTAACCCTGCCCACACTTTGTACTGAACTAGAAGAAACTGTCCCTTTATCGACTTGTATGAGAATTTTATATATTTTTTCAACTGCAACTAAAATTTTAAAAAATATACAAATGCACATCGATAACGCGGGCTGCTCGCAGCCCGCGCACCACCCAACACCTAGTATTTATGTATATAAAAATGAATTGCTTTTCGTTAGTCTCGCTAAAACTCGAGAACGGCTGGACCGATTTGGCTAATTTTGGTCTTGAATTATTTGTGGAAGTCCAGAGAAGGTTTAAAAGGTGAATAAATATGAAAATGCTCAGAATTAAATAGAAACAACAATTTTGTTTTTCCTTTGATGTGTCCCGTCGTTGCTCAGTTTTGTAAGTAAGCAACTTCATCCATCGAAAATAAATAAAACTTCATTCATCGAAAATAATAATAAAACTTCACTCATATCGATAATTTTTTTTTTAGTTACCGATTCCTTTTGTATGTTTTAAGCTTATTTTAAACATAAGTTAAGGTATTTTATTTATCGATTGAGGCAGTACGAAGTCTGCTGGGTCAGCTAGTACTTAACTAATATTATTACATATCAAGCTGATAAAAATGAAAACACGTTATGCAATTTAACAATCCTTGAGTTTGTATTTGTGTGTAAATGTGGAAAAAAGACGTAAATAAAGTTACTTCTGGTCTGAACTTACATAATATGTACTATACATTGCATCCGTGTATACACCACAGATAGATATGTGTTAATCAATTCACTTCATTATCTCCTTGACTTATCATCATTCTCCTTTTGTAAATTAATTGGTTTTTTAAACGGTCTTTCTGTACAACCAAATCTTAACTGTCCTGATCTCTTATTGCCCCCGAAGCCACCTCCGAGGCGCCGGGGCTTCCAACCACGGAGTCGCCGCTCTGCCTCCAACTCCACCAACACCTCTGCATGTTCCAGCTCATGCTTGTGCATGCCATATATAGCTTTGTCCACACTGCTTCGGTCAATGTAAGTGACGAAACCATATCCCTTAGACTTGCCTGTCACAATATCTTTGACCAGGCGACAATGGAGTATTCTACCGAACTTTGCAAATTCTACTTCTATAACATCCTGAAATTTAAAAGTGAACAAATTTAATAAATTAGCTCTATGCTTCAAATGCTGCAATGCATCCAGAGGCTCAAGCTGATACTTGGATGATACACCAAGCTGGATGATCAGATGAACCGCCTTGCTTTGTTTAGTACATAAGTTTATTGAATATGAGATTGGCTTTGCATGCTAATGCTTGTGGCACTGCATGTTTGCAGACATGTCTACACCTAGAATAGTTGCTCCCCATTTTACCATTAATACATTAATACAACACAGAGTCGAGTAGAGACACCATCATAGGTGTCTCTACTCAACCCTAACGGAAAATAGCCTAGACCTTTGATAATAATAGTACTTTTTATGATTTGTACTGACATCAGTACGTAGGTGGGTAAGTATATCACAAATCCTAAAAAAATGTTACATAGTACCTGTGTAGTTCTGGGGTTGAGTCTTCCAATGAATATTGTGTGGTAAGGATCACCCTTCACTTGCTTATTTGGAGAATACTCAGAGTATACAGCTCGGATAATAGCACGGTCATGAGGGTCCTTGTCTGTTCCTATAAACATATTTTTGTTAATTAAACCTTATATGAGAATGCATCTGAAAATATATTTGTATATATACTGGACGAGAAACACACAAAAGCTCAATAGTTCTAGATCTTTTTCCGTAACTTCCAGCAAAGCACACCAGCCTGGGAATTTTTTCTTAAGCCTGAATTCAGGACAGACAAATTTCGACCTTGATTTGACTTCGAAGTAAAATTTTTCTCAGTTCATGACTTTTAGTAAGTTTGTTGCTTTTAAAAAACCAAAAAACCTGTATCTTTTTGGTTGTTATGTGTGAAACTTATTTGTCTTATTAGCAGAATACTGTTGTGATTCAAAATTATGTGTCAAAATTTATGTGTTCTATTACAAATTTTAGGTAAAAAAAAGTGGGTAACTGCTGTAAGAATTAAAAACTTTGTGCCTAGTAGATCTACGAGATTATGTCAGGATCATTTCCATGAAAACGATTACCAGTCAATAGCTGCAACGACAGGTAGGAGTTACAAGTAATAGTATATTACATTCATTGAGATAATATCGCTATATTATTTGACTACTTTATACTGGCTGGTGGTATAGGCTGTGGTGGAAGTGGCCTAGAATAGTGCCCATCTCTTCCCACGGGTGCCGTAAGAGTTGGCTAAGGGATAATGTACCGAAGGGTGGGCAGCAGTGCCTTCTGAGGATCAGAAATCATGATGAGCTGAGATGATGATGATGATGATACTACTGGATGAGCTCTTACAGATTTAAGGGTCTTATGGTTTATTACATTAACATCATGCTAGGCGGAACTTACGTTTATATTATTTGAAGGAAAATATTTTACTACCAGTGGGACTTGAATCCACGACTGCCAAAATACCATCCTGTTGTGCTGTTCAACTAGGCTGTCGTAACTGGCAGTCCAAATTTATTCGTTCATTTTAACATCTGAAGGGATGTTATTCTTAAAGCCATCTACCTTTAATTGTATGAACAATTAATTCATACGACTAATAGATCAACATTACAGTTGATATTGTATCAAGCGAAGGCATCCTAACCTTATTCTAAGAGTTATATAGTTTATTGCATGCTAGGCGGAACTTAGTTCATATTATTTACAGGCACTTCCCGTACCGCCAGAGCAGTCACAAAACCTAAACTCAGATAATTCAAATAACCTTAATTCTTTCACCCTCTGCCCCTCCGCCCTTTTCACACCCCCCGAAACCAATGTCTGAAAATATTGAGAAAGAAGAAATTTTAAAAAATCATATTTCAGAAAGGTGGATGGGTCACAGCTTCTCCTTTACAGGGAAAGCCGAACCCTCACCCCTAAAATCGATGTTCTTTTAAGTTTTTAACGTAAAAGTTTAACAAAATCGATTTTTCAAGTTAAGATTTCATGACAGAAAGTGATCAACAGTGTGAATTGTGTAATTGTTTACGAATTTCAATTAATTATTTATAGAAAACTATTTATTTCCGCAAGTTAATATTTCCGTGGAGGCTTACCATAAGACCTACTCATAAACAATAAATGAACCGCCAACTAGCTGTTTAAAAATCGAAACTTAAGCCCATCTTACCATCAATAGAGCCAATTTTTATTGGATCATACTCTGTAGCATATCTTTTAAAAACAGTCTTCTCATGTTCCATTTTTTTGTTTGATGTGTCCTTACATACATTCCAAGGTGTATAATATTATAAATTTACTTATGGTTCCGTATTCAGTTTCAAAACACTTTTCAATATGTAAGAACCAACTCACAAACTAAAAAGGTACTGCAAATTTAAAGTTTGTTTAGATTTTCATCAAAGAGAGTTTGCAACAGTGTTGCCAGTGGCAGATAATAAAAAGTAACATGAGCCGCTCAAAAGTAACATTTTTACGAGAAGAGTAACATCATCTTAATTTAGGCAAAAAAAAATCAGCACTTTATACCAGAATTCATATACGTTCCCTTGAAGGCCACTTCACTGAGCTTTCTTTGAGATCGTTATAAAAAAACTTCTTGATATCCGTTCGAAGGTCGAGTTTTATTTTATTCCCGTATTGTAAGATAAGTGAAATGACACTCGAAATGACCTCCAATCGAGAAAAGCGAATCGAAATCGAAGTGACAGATTTTCACGACTATTTTTGTTAGTTTTTAGTGGCTTCAAATGTGGTCTTATATGTCACCTAAGAGTATCATTCTGAGTCGTGTAACGTAGAGGTAACATGAAAGGGTGAAAAGTAACGTAAAATGTTATAAAAATTACATTCTGGCAACGCTGGATTGTAATAATATGCAAATGCTATAAAATTTACTCATCAAGTCTCCAGACTCCAACGTATCGACTATAGATGAATTTATACCCTTTGACTATCGACTAAATTCGATAATAAGGATCCGTAACGTTTTTAGTTGGGAGTGCAGATTTATAGAGTTAAGGAATCCTTAACTTACAGTGCAAAAGTTGATCAACTAATTTAAGATTACTAGCGAAGTTCACCGAGTAGCCGCCGCGGGAGCCGTGATGTCACGGTGTCGGTTTAGCCGTTGGCTACACGGAAAAACCGTAGGTTTCCCTAAGTGATCTGTGATACGGAGCGCAGTGTTTTTTGTGACTGAAACAAATTAAGCGTTTAAAATTCGCCTTATTATAAGTAAGTAAGTAATATTATGTATGTATAAATATTGTATAGTGCCGAAATGTACAAATACTTCCTATAAAACGCCAGAAAAACTATTTCTAGCCGTTGAATGTACGTTCTCGTTGCGAAGCGAGCGATAAAAATAGGGTGAGGAAACGAGATAGAGCGAAACTACACATACCAGAACAAGATGGTACAAAATACATTAACGGGCTCCTGTTTTTTTGAATGCACGTTTTTTATTTCGAAATATAATTCGATTAGTTTTTTTATAATTAAAGTAAGAAAATTACTTACCTGTAAAATGATATGCCATCCTTTGCATAGCCTTATGTGTCTTAGTATTCTTCCCGCACCAGACTAACGTATTCCCAGTGGCTAGCAGTCGATTTGCGCTACTTATTTTCGCCCTAGGGAAAGGTGTACCGTTGGTCAACAGGTTTCATAGTAATTGGATATATCACATGAACAACGAGAACGAACATCCAACGACTAGAGACAGAGAATCGCTAAGAAGTGATGCATCTTGTCTAGGCCTACTGTTCGGTCCGTAATAGCTAACTCAAACTAAAATTTCAGGCCGAAAACGAGTATTTAGACCTTTGGTTGATTTAAATCTGTCAAAAATTATCGATATAATCCAGGTAATCAACCGATCAAGAGATCAAAATCTAAAATATTGGCTATCAGAACCATTTAAGGGTATATCAACATACTTAATATATTTTTGGTAGCGTTTTGATATTTGCGTAAAGGCTGAAAACCAGCGTAATAAAATGATCCTACGTAGTATGACTCACGTACGGAAATTGGTATTTACAAACTCATGACATGACTATGGTAAGCCCGACACAAAATTTGTTAATAATTACATAATATACATTAAAACTTTTAATAAAGTGTTGCACACACTTTGAATAACCATAAATTTACGAAACAGTTTTCGGATATCTTAGATCAAAAATAGAGCATTCCGAGTAAGGCAAGAAGATGCTTACACATGAATAAAGGGAATAAAAGCTGGAGTACCACAAGGGAGTGTCTTAGGTCCGGCCATGTACGTATTATACAGGGTGGGGCAAATACTTGGCCCCTTCAGGGTAGCTACCTTTTATTTTGTATTTTATTTTGAAGGAAAATATATTGCTGTTTTTAGTTTTTTGAAAATAAGTAAGGTTCGCCCAAAAAATGATAATATATTTGTCAAAAAAAATAAGTTGGTCTTAATCGACTCCATTTCCAGCCAGGTACACTTTTCCCAAAGTAACATACCTACCAAATCAAATTGTAACTTTTGGCAATAATTTTAAAAAACAACAACAAACTTCATACATTTTTCTAAGAATCGCCATTCGGCGAAACAAAGTCATGCATATCATTCGAACACGGAAAGTAATTTGTTCTGAATTTAATTTTTTTATTGATATTTGTTATTAAAACTTGTTGGTAGAATGATGTGCCACCTCTTTGAATTACAATACCGTTAAAAAAAATTGGCGGAAATATTTGTTTTAAATTTTAAATCCAAAATGTCTTACGAATCAACGGCGGCTAAGCTAAAATTTTATTTTCAAAATAACTGTCGTGTTCAACCAGCGTTAGAAGCATTTCATAGAGAAAACGAAGAAATACTCCTACCAGACAAGAAAGTTATAAAAACCATGCTAGGAAATTTGGTTAAGCATGGGAGCTTTCAAAAACCTTTAAAAAAAAAAAATGTATTAGTTATGATATTGAGCTAACAGTCCTCATATACTTTGAAGCAGATTCAAGCAAATCTGTACGTGAGGCAGCGGATGATCTAAGCATGTCTACTCGCACGATTAGATTTAAAAAAAAGTAAGTAGGTATTAAGTACCTAGAACTTTTATGGAGCGTTATTATTTAACTTTATTTAAATAGACGGCCTTATTATTTGATTTAATTACCTACTGTTACTTACCTATGCTTGAAAATTAAAAACAAATTTATGGTTTTAGGTATAAATACAAGTGCTTTCGTCGAGAACGTCTTGTCCAAAAATTGTTACTGGGAGACGACCAACGACGAATGAGTTTCTGCAATTGAATATGGTCGACCACAATAGCGAATCGCTTGATTCTTCAAAGAATTATTTGGTCAAACGAGACAAAATTTAGCAACGACGGAATGTACAATAGGCGAAATGTTCACCACTGGTCTCGCGAAAACCGATTGCTGGTTACGGAAACAGGTAACTAGATCAGCTTTTCGTTCAACGTGTACTGTGCTATCATGGATAACAAGATAGTATCCATACAATTCTACAACGGTACGCTCAATATCGAAAAATACATTGGTGTGCTAGAGCAGTTACGAGAAGACCTTGAAGAGCTTCCAGTGGCAGTTCACAATGCCATGATTTATCAGCAAGATGAGGCACCTGACCATAATAGCAGAAGAGTTCGAAGGTATCTTGACCAACACTTTGGTCTGAACTGGATTGGGACGCACAGCAGACTTGTCAAGTAGCCAGTACGATCTCCCGAACTTACCCCTTCCGATTTTTTTCAATGGGGTTACCTGAAAGATAAGGTATACGCTGGGCATTTCGAAAAACCCGCCGAACCGAAAGACGGCATTCTAAGTGCATTGAAAAATATGCATACATGAAGGTAAGTGCTGCTACGCAGTGTGTTAGCGCGTGCCATTTTGTGTAGTCAAGTAAATGTTCTACACTTAGAACATCTCAGGAATTAAATTTTTATTTTCATTAAAAAGCAAATTATTAACTTTCTTTTTAACAAGTATTTTTTTTATTTAAACTCCATAAAATGGGTGTGTTTTGTTACTAAGAAGTAACTAGGGACGTTTCTTATTTTGGTCGACACATTTTTAAGTATAAACCATCGTCGTTAGAGCGAACGTGGGTAGGGGCATAATCCTTTAAAATTAGCCTACCAACTTAAAAACGTAGTTACATACGAATTTAAATTAAGAACCATTGAATGAGTGCCATTGTTGTTTTCACTTACTCGTTTTTGTCATTGAAAATGTATGGAAATATTTTTTTTTAATTATTGCCAAAACTTACGAATTGATTTGGTATGTTACTTTGGGAAACTGTTCCTGGTTGGAAATATAGTCGATTAAGACCAACTTAGTTTTTATTGACAAATGTCATTTTTTGCGCGAACCTCATTTATTTGAGTCTTCAAGTCGTATTTTTTAGTCTTCTGACTACTTCGGCGTAGTCAGAAACACTGATCATAAAGCGAAAGTCAGAAACACATTCCTACCTCGAAGGGCCTTACTAGCTGTACTCTGCTTCTACTCGTATAGCGTGGTACTTACGCGTAGTCGATATCACGAACAACAATTGTTTCGGCTTCTTCCGGAAGCCTTCATCAGGATCTTGAGTGCGGTGCGTATCGTCGCATCGTCCCGTTTCCCACTCGCCTTACTAACTCTTACACACTCATCTCTCCACCACAAATACACGAATACTCCACATGCACACTTTAACACTACCTCTACACCTTTCACACACATTTCGCCAAAAGGACATACAAAGACATGAACTATGTCATAGGTGCCATAGGAAGAAAATTTATTTATTAAATCTATAAAAAGTTGGCAAATCTTGTTGCTCTCACGAGGCCAGATAACTTTTGAGAACGATAATGATACTAATAATATATATATTTTCTTATTATAAATTCATTTCTTTCTTTTTCTCAGAGGCTGGTATCGTGGTAGCTGTGACACAGGGAATCCTAGTACAGCTACCAATGGCCATCCTAGGTATATATTAGCTATTATTTATCGTTTATCACAAATGTTTTGTTAGTTTATTACTTAGGATTAGTTATTTTGTATTTGATTCTGGTCTAAATAAATAAATTTAAAAATGACTAAAAATGGCAATTATATTTTTCTTCCAAATAAAATATAAGTTTCCTAAGAACAAAGCCTTCCAACTACAAAAGAAAGTGTAGCTACCCTGAAAGGGCCATTCATTTGCCCCTTCCTGTATACCTGTGATATTCTAAATTTAGAAAATAGCGCCTCTCAGTATATAGTTACTTATCTATGATTGCGCCATACTTATCTATGATTTTCTGTTCTGTTGTAATTATTCTACGAATGGGTTACGAAGTGGAAATTCAAACTGAATGAAACGACACTGAGCATGAGCGCGAGTGAACACATGTACACTGAACAATAGCTATGTCATTTTTACTGAAATTAATTATTATATGTATATGAATAGATTTCGTTTCATTCAGTTTGATTTTCCATTTCGTAACCCAGTCGTAGAATAATTACAACAGTAAAAAATTCATAGATAAGTACCTATGACGCTATTTTCTAAATTTGAAATATCACAGGTAGGTATATAATAGGTACGCTAGAACAAATTTGAAACTTCTACTTGATTTAGTAGTTAGTCAGTTTATTGGTAACAATGAAAAAGAATTACTACAAAAAAATATCTGCTCAGAGGTCACTAAACTAAAAACTGGACTAGATAAGAACAACAATAGGGTCTATAGGCAAACAAACATAATTATAATCTTCGAACATAAACTCCACTATACTTTTAATACCAGATACCTACTTTTTTTTTAAAAAAAAAGGAACTTATTGTTTGTTGTATGAACCCAATAGTATAAAATTTAGCTTTATTTTAAAATGGTTTTTCATATAATTATATTTACATAAAAATTATTATGAATGTCATTGATAAAATTGGAATAAAAAAAATCTTGAAAAATTAACATTAGAATTTTAATTACATTAGTGAACATTTTGAAAAATTAATAATTTTTTCCTATATATTAAATATATCATTTAATTAAATATTTTTTATAATCTTTGAAGATAGTGTGGGTATATGTCCGAAGCATATAATTTTTAGTTTTATAAAGGCCATTATGTGAAAGTAGTAGAAGCCATTTTTTAACCGACTTCAATAAAAGGAGGTTATTCAATTCGACTGTATATATGTTTATTTTTTATGTGTGCTCGCGGATAATTTCGTCGTTTATGAACCGATTTTTAAGGTTCTTTTTTTGTTAGAGTATACTGTGGTGGTCCCATTCAAATTTCATCAAAATCGGACAAGCGGTATTTAAGTTTTACTCCAATAACTGAAAAGTGCTACGCGTATGAAGACATCGCAGAACACACAATAACAATTAATTGATCCCGTGAGTAGCAAAGGTCACTGAAAAGGGAAAAAAATATTTTTTTAACAAAAAATGCAACCGACTTCAACACTCAAAAGTGTGAAATAACTTGTCGAAGTCGGTACCATCATCACAATATTGTGATGATGGCTACTTTTGTGTGAACTATCATGGTACCAACGTCAACAAGTTATTTCACACTTTTGAGTGTTGAAGGCGAGTGCATTTTTTGTAAAAAAAAAATTCTGCCTGTTTTTAAAACTATTTAGTGAGAACCATACATGCTACACACAGTCTGATTGAGATTAAAGCAAAATAGGTGAGTGAACCTAATTTTTATGGTCCATCCTTGAGCCATTGCCCCATCTCTACATTAAGAACATCATTGTAGTAGGTACATAGGTATTAGTGTATTTTTAACCAGAAATCTTATGTCAATACGATAACGTATATAATATAATTTAATAACGATATTAAATTATATATATTTATATAATATAGACATTAAATTAATGCTTGACCTCTCGGTTATCCCTAGCACCCCTGCCAGACAATCTGTAGTCAAAATAATTTCTACATCATTCCAGTTTCTTTGTAGCAAGTATAGGATTGTAAACAATCTCTTGAATACATATATGTACTACATTAATTGTGTATACACATAATCTTCTAAGCGGATTTCAATATTTCATGGCTGATACTTAAAGCTTAAGTGACATTAATTATATAGATTGACTAAAGTTTGATGTAAGTAATGTGCATTCATTTTGAAGTGTCTAAAAGTATTTTAGTGTTCTGAATTTATGACTGTAGACCATGCAGGTAAAGCTAAGTGGGTTAGGAAGTTAATTAAATAAGAAAAATAAAACAAACTTTTATAATCAAAAAGCATGTTACACTATTTATGACTAACTGAAAATATCTTTCATATACTCTTTATAATGCAACCCACAGCTATTTTACATGAATCTGACAATCAAGCAGCAAATGAATATTTTTATATTTTATCAAAAGTAAAATTATTGCTCGTGTACGTATACTAATGTAACTTAGTAGAAATGACATTAATGTAACAAACACAAGTGTAAGGAACAACTAAACTATGTCAAACATTGTTTTAACAATTATCAACTTTTTAAAATGATATACAATCAATTTGAATCAAAACATTGTAATACAATTTTGTTCCAGGATGTAGGTACAAGTGGTTACTATCTGGTACCCCAAATAGTCCCAGATCATTTTTTTTTCTTTTTTATTGATCATGGGCTTTTGCCATGACACATCTTACTCTTTATGTACTGATTAACTAATAATTTGGTGTACACCAATATATAAACCTCAATAACAGTTCTACAAATTTGTATTCTGAAACAAAACATACAAAATTTACGAGTAGTCGTAGATAATCAAAATAATTTCAGTAAATTGTGTGCAATCACATTTTTGCTCACATTTTCCATATTGAACTTTGTTCTCACTATGGTAGCTGTTCTCTCATTTGTCATATTTACTGGTCCTCATTAAGTGTGTAACAAACCAAAATGATCAATGTCCTTATATAAACTAAATTAATAATAAAATATCATGTGCTGAAAATAGATGTGTACCTACAAATTGTATTATGTACATATTATTACTGTAAATAATGGTATATCATGAATCCAGTTTTAGACAATATATCATTTCAGTAAATGAATGCTGCAAGAGTTGGCCAAATCCTTGGCCTAATCAGTGAAAGAAAACAGTGATCAAAACACAAAATAGTGCCTCTCACCCAATTTAATTACCAAAATAGGTATACATAATTGTTTATGTATCTAAAGAAACAGCCTCTTAATATATTACACCAAAATCTAAACATGCTGTTAAATGTATAAAATACCACCTACTCTTGCAACTTGGGCAGCAAAATATACATCTCCCTTTGATGGTTGGTATCTGATATCAAATATGTATTTAAGTGCTACCTGACATTCATCTGTTTAAGTTCAGTAATATAAATTATCACACTCAAGGATTTTCTCAACCAATCATCAGAAACATTTTAATTTCATGTTGAGGTAAGCCAAACTTATGCAAAATAGCTGTCTATACCAGTGGGAGACTTGTCAGATCTTGTCATAATCCATCTGATACAATTTATTATACATAAGTTAATATTATAATTTATAAAGTAATGGAATTTGGGTGACGGTCATCCAAGTAGTGAGGAGATTATCACGAGAGGCGAGTTGGGTATGGTGGAAGTCTAGTTAAGAGAGGGAGACTGGCCATCATCCCACATGACATCAATGCTGGGCCACTTTGTTTGCAGGCAAGTGAGCATAGGGTCTGAAGTTGCAGCACGCATGGGACACTCAAGAAGCGCTGCACGGCCTGTACGGTATACTACTCGCCCTCCTGGGTTGCTGCGAGAAAGCCCATTGTAGTGATGTAGAGTGAAAGTGTCTGGAACACCATGTTCACACCCAGGAAAAAACTCATCCATGAATGCACTAAGCAAAATTATACCTAAATTTTCAGAGTCTAGTTTTCTTCTCATAAGTTCCACATACTCTGGATCACTAACTAGGTCTGCAGCACACAATACATCTTGGAGTGCTGCAGATGGTATGAAATTATTACCCTCTGGATCAAATGAACGGAAAATTCTCTCAGCAGATTCACCAATTGTCTCTGGTGCTGCCAATCTTCGCTCAAGGGAAAATAGCACAGTAAGATGTGTTTCAGATGCTAACACCCACACTGGATGTTTTGGATTCTTATAGAAAGAGCCTACAGTACAATATTGCATGTGCTCCATGATAGTCAGAAAACCAATGCTATTCTGTCTCTCAATTCCACGAAGCCTTAGACCGCCCACAACCTGTTCATGGTCCCAGACATGTGCTACTGCTCTTCCTGTCAGCATCAAGTTAATCAAACCTTGTGAGCCATATCCATAAGTAGAATGTATTAAAGGGTCAGAGAGTTCAGCTAATTCAGTTTCTACTGTGGCAACACTCTTGCTAAGTATCATACTATACAACAACAGTAAAACACCATACTTGTCTTTCAGAATTCGAATATTCCTTGTGTAAAAAGATTCCACTTCAGATAGGGTCTGAAAAGTATGAACTTCAATTTGCCGATGAAAATGTTCAATGCTGTCACATGATTGTTCTTCAACACTGACGCTGTTACTGGTGCTAGTAGTTGCATCCATATCACTCTTTCGGTGCACTGCTACATTGTACTTAGGAGCTAGACACTGGCTTATTATAGCACACACAGCCCTAACTAGCAGAGAGTTGCACTTTTCTGGGGTCAGATCTTGGAAACTATGCCCAGGAGTCTCCGAAAGTAAGATTTCTAGCAAAAAGCCTTGAACAGGTGCAATGGCTGCGCAAGGTCCACCCTCCAGCTGAATGAGCGCACTGGGCTCTTCAGTACTAAAATGGAAACCCTGCGCCCAGCGTCGGAACACATCCTCCTTTACGTTTTCACCCCACAATAGGCGACGTGTACGTGCCAGTTCGTGCTCCAGGCTGGTATTTGTTGCACTCATTATGATATTTTCAGTTGCTGTAACTATGTTGGAAATCTTTTCAGTTTCTGACAAGCCGTTCAACATTTGATTACTTCCTTAACTCGCGCCACCTAAAACATAAATGCAAATCACATGAAGTTCATGCCTGTTAACAAAAGGATTCTCAGACTCAGACAGATACAGAATATTATAGACAAAAGTGTATTGTACGACTCAATAAGAAATCTTAACCACGTAGTACTTACTGCGATAAAAAGAACATGCTTTCAGACATGGGATAATCAAATAACATTAGTAAAAAATAGTCCAGCCATCTGGATAAGATTAACACAGGACCATCCGTAAAATATAAGAAACGTTTCATCAATACAAAAGAAAAGAATAGCTTACGAATTTACCCTACAGGCTGCCAGCCATTTTTTTTATAAAACTTAATTATATTTGCAAATGGCAACATTATTTCGTGAATGTCATGCATGTCAAAATCGTTGTGGGGCGTGTTCGTGCAAACCACAAACTCTTAAAGATGTGCAAGCAATCAGGTATGCCAATTTTAGTTTATTTGCGATAATAGCCGTTTGAGCAATCCGTGGACCATGATTGGCACTTCTAGACTACGCCAGAACTATATAATGAGTATTCTTGTTTTATACCTTCTGTCAGATCAAGTTATGCTCGACAACGCATGAAAAGAGCATTTTAACACCAAAATTTATCAGAGCACCAGCAGGGTTATTGCGTAGTCCATTGCATAAATTAAGGTGATCATCATTCTACCACGATCAATTACTGTGAGAAATCAAGTTTGGTATTCTCTATCTCGAGTGGCCTACTAAAATATAGTCAGCGTCGTCGTTATACATCGTTGATAGATGCCTTAACTTAATGGATAGCTATTTAGGTAACGATAATCATTAGATCATTGTTGTCATTAGATTAATATTGGTATCATTTATTCCCAGTGAACTAAGAACGCATACAAATCAATGCAGTGAACATCAAATATGATGTAATTGATGCTTACTAACGTCTGCTTGATGAAAACTCGTAGATAACCAGGGTTTATAGAATCTCGGTGAGGATTACTATTATACGACCGTAAAGAAAAGTTGTTAGTTCTAATATCTACAGAATTGCCATATATAGCGACTCGAGGTCTTCCTTGGAAACAGTCGTAAACTACCAGAGGCTGCATCCACTAGCTGTAGAAATCAGGAAGAACTTGATTACCATAGCGCACCAGGGTAAAACAGTTTCACTGTTCTGGATCAAGGCTCACGCGGGGCTCGAAGGCAATGAGCGTGCAGATGTACTAGCGAAGGAAGCAGCGCTTAAAATAAGAAGAATACCGGACTACGACCAATGTCCGATTTCATTTGTTAAGCGACAAATCCGTGTGGACTCGCTTGACAAATGGCGTCTGAGGTATGAGTCCGGCGGTACGGCAGGAGGCACAAAAATATTTTTCCCAGATGCGGTGCAGGCTTACCGAGCGGTTAGACAAATTTCGCCCACCGGCGTATTGACTCAGATTCTAACTGGACATGGTGGCTTCTCCTCATACTTGTATAGATTCAAGTGCAAGGAGGACCCATCATGTCCTTGTGAACCCGGAAAGCATGAGACAGTCGAACATATATTATTACAGTGCCCGATATATTGTAGGGAAAGGTTCGAACTTGAACAACAACTTAGACTAACATTGAAGTTAGACGATTTAAAAGATATGATAGTAGATAAGGAAAATGGCAAACTCTTTATTAAGTATTGTATAAATATAGCAAATAAAGTGATTGCCAAAAATAAAAAGTAGACAATAAGTAATGCCTGTTCTCTCTCAGCCATGTGCGTCCACTGCTGGACAGAAGCCTCCCCCATATAGGGGGGATTTGCCAATACTCGCCACGCTTGGCAGGCGGGTTGGCGAGCGCAGTATGATTTCCAATCCTCAGAAGGCGCTGCTGCCCACCTCCTGGTACGTGGTCCCTTGGCCGACTCTTACGGCACCCGCGGGAAGAGATGGGGGAGTACTATTCTAGGCCGGTACTACCACGGCCTCCACACAATGCCTGTAGTATATATTAAATGATATATTAACAGCATTAGGAAATAAGAGAAAAAAAAAAAAAAAAGTTTGTAAACAACTGAAAGGAAAAAAAAAAAAAAAAAAAAAGAAAAGAGGAAAAACAAACAAAAAAAACTGTATATTTCCTTACTCCCTACCTAACCCACATGTTTTTATTTTTTGACTGTTTCTTGTTCCATTCGGAAGACTCCCTTGAGTTTCTCGACCAGTAACACAGCAAATTGAGTTAATCAAGGTGTGACCGCTGCAAAACGACTCTGACCCCATGTCAGAGGAATAACCAGTATGCATACAAAAAAAAAAAAAAAAAAAAAATCTACAGAATGGTGTTGATGGCTATTAGATTTAGTTCACTACTTAGTGTGAAATTGACACACAAACGAAATGTACAATTATTAACAGTTATGATGTATGTTCCAAAAAACATTAATTTGGAATTACGCTCATGGAATATTTTAGATGATGGTTTTCCAAGAATACTTTCATTTCCGGTGGCGATGGGGTACCTACTCTATCTACAGCGATGTAAAGATACCCTAAATTAAGTATCTCGAATACATAATGCAAAATACTTTTAAATTAAGTATTCCATATACCAGATGCAAATAACTTTCTGGAATGTTATCTGAAATACGATATATAATATACGGATCTTTTAAAAGCCATTAAGATGGTGTCCCGGTATTATGTCAGGATGGTAACACGGTAAAATTATTATAGCATAGCTGTAACAGAAGCACACATTAAACATTTCCTATTCTAATAACGTTCTTATCCGAAGCGGAACAAATTCGGAAGCCCTAGTAGTGGCGGCACAGGGCCGGGGTCAAAGGTACATTCTACGTCCGGACATAGCTCCCCCTCCTCCGCGTTCTCTCAACTCGAAACACGGAACAGAACACACAAGATTACTGTCTGTCGAGGGTCTGAGTGTGATAAAGATATAAGATGCGAAATACAACGACTGTAATTAAAACTCTATTGGCAAGACAACTTATTGAAAATCATGGGAACTGTTCGAAGTTTAAGGTGTAGCGCAACATGTGTGACAAAATGAGAAGCAAGGACAAGTACACACTAGGTAAAAATGAATCTAGTGATAGAAATGATAAGAAACCTTTATAGAGAAAAATTAAATGAGGAACAAACATTTTATAATTATATACGGCAACCAAGATTTTTACGATAGCAACACTGCTTATATGCTAGTGCAGCACTTGCACAAAGAGATTACAATGATAGAGCACTTTCAGCTTGCAGCTAGGTTTCCCTAAGTAATCTGTGCTTGCAGCAGTAAGTTTGGCAGCACAAGCATAGTTTGTGCTGCCAAACTTACTGCTGCAGAGTACTGCGCCCAGACGGTCATGTCTAGAATAATGTTATCGATATCGACCAAAGAAATGACAGAATAATCTAGAACATGACAGTTCTCGTTTTTTTAAAAATTTTGATGCAATGTACAGGCAAAAGGAGTACGGTCTAATAGTCCTACAATATTTTTGGATCCTGATACAAAATGTCCTAGTATGTATGAGCTAATATATCTTTAATATTTGTCCCGACTTTTATTTACTAGTACAAGTACTCAGTTAAGAGATCCCCTGTAGCAAACGCCTACAAAAATATATTATTTCATAAAATTAATACATAACATTTACCTCATATAAAATGCTAGGACGTTTTATATCAGGATCCTAAAATATTATAGGACTATTAGACCGTACTCCTTTTGCCTGTACATTGCACAAAAATTTAAAAATACGAGAACTGTCATGTTCTAGATTACTCTGTTAATTATTACTTATTTATGGTCGAAAACAATGTTCTTGACATGACCATCTGTGCCAGCGTTGCCAGATGGGGGGATTTCCTGCAAATTTGGGGTTTTTTTTGAACTTCGGGGGGAGATTTGGGGTGAAAGTTTCTTTGGGGGAATTTTCGGAGGGAAAATTAACTTGGGAGATATTTTAAATGTTTTTTTGTACCTTAATCATTCTAGCATAAACACAATTCCCATCATTTTTTTTATAAATTTATTTTTTTACATTCACACAAGGTCTTCAGGTCCCAAACTAGGCAGAGCCTGTACTATGGTACGACGACTACGGTAACGTGATGACTGATACATATACTTAAATACATATACACACCCAGACACAGGTCAAACAGACATGTTCATGCATACAAATGTTTGACTTGTCCGGGAATCGAACCCGGGACCAGCGGCTCAGGAGGCAGAGTGCTACCAACTGCGCCAACCGGCCAGAGACGAAATTTATGCGGTAACAAACATTAAAAAAACATTCGGGTCGAAAAAAGGACTTCATCCTTTTTTGAAGTCGGTTAAAAATAAATAAAAATGGTTTTGGGGGTATTTTTTTCCAAAAAGCTAATTTTCAGGGGGTTTTGAATTAGGTTGGGGGGGAAATTCACACGGTCATCTGGCAACACTGGTCTGTGCGCAGTACTCCACTATTTAGTTGGTGTTGGAATAGGTGGATGCCTAGCGTCGTGTTTAGTTTATTTTTGTGTAATTTATTTAATACGTCACTATAACCGTGGTTTAGCAAGTGTGGAACATGTGTTATTTTTATTAGTTGTGCTTGGTGAGATTTAGTGTAATATCTATTTGTGTAGACATGCAGATACTTAAATGGGAATGGCAGCAACGCAGCGCTCTAAACTTTGCAGGTTTGTCTCGCCTACCTATTCGTTACCCATCATTGTTTATTATCATTCTCATAATACGTTATCCTAAAGTTCTTAGGAAGTGAGAAAATGTGTGTGTATTATTTATTTATTTATAAGTTTTATGCCAGTAATGGGCTACTTCAGAACGTGCTATTTTCGATTGGATAAAGAATATAGAGTGGGTGGGTTGGTGTTTAGGCGAAGACAAGATGAAACCATCTTTCTAAGAACGACGTCTAGTCATCGAAATGGCCCCTTTTTTGCACCTTGTTTGATTAAGTGTTTTTTTAGTTCTTGAATTATTTCTCTATTGTGTCATGTTTATAAATATACGGCTTACAAACTTTATCGGCTTTATAAAATATGCTTAACAAAGCTCTGTGGCCCAGGTACTCAAAGTAGATTATGTGCATCCTAGATGCTTATCCATGCGTTCGAGATGGGCTAGGGAACAATTAAAAACGTCTCAAACTCTCTTGTTCTGCATTCTTTTTGGCACAGGTACAGCTACAGCTGATTTGAGTAGATGAACAGGGAATAAATCATCCTACAAGATTCAATACGTGTCTGGACCACTTCATGGTCAAATCTTGTAGTGTCTGGAAAACTATTGTTTTTGAACAAAAATTTACAGATCAGTTATTATTATTTTTTTTAAGCACTCACAGTGAATAAAAATGTAATTGCATATAATAAAGTTATTGTCAATTACGAAGCCATCAAACAATTGCTTAAGCAAGAGTCGTGGAATGATGTCCATAAGAAAGTTTAATGATGTCAATATAGCAACAGAATTATGTAGTACTAAACTATTAAGTATCATTAATACTAATACCCAAACATAGACATATTCCAGGAAAAATCAGCCTTTAAAGCCATGGATCACAAAAGGTGTCATAAGATCAATTAGAAAAAGGAATAGACTTCTCATAAAAGTTAAAAAAAACTCAGGTGATAACAATTTAAAGCAAAAATATATATTCTACAGAAATGTATGTAATAAAATGATTAAAAATTTAAAAAAGAACTTTTATAAAAGTAAGTTAATTGCAAACCAAGGTAATGTGAAAGAAACGTGGAAAATAGTTAAAGACATTTGTAACTTTAAACAGACAAAGACGCACTCATATGAGTTGTTAAAACTAGAAAGTAACCCAGCTAAGTCACTCAACGTTGTTAATACATACTTTACAGATATAGGTAGTATTCTATCAGAAAAAACTTTAACTTTGATGAATGTGACTGAACATAAACTGGCCTCACATGCTAAAATATCTAACTCACCAGTTAGTTCTATGGCTCTTACTCTTACAGACCCTGTAGAAGTAAAAAGAATTATTTTTGAATTAAAATTAAATAGTGCACCTGGTTGGGATAATGTGTCAATAAAAATACTCAAAGAATGTATCCTGTATCTTGCAGAACCCATCACTCACATTTGTAATTTAAGCTTTGAAACAGGAACATTTCCATCTGTTTTCAAAAAGGCTATTGTTTGCCCAATATACAAAGCGGGTGACAAATTGAACCCATGTAATTTTCGACCCATTTCGCTTCTCTCAACTCTTTCGAACTTCAAACTCTAGAACCTTTCAGAAAAATTGGTAAAAATGAGACTTATGCGGTATTTAGAGAACAATAATCTATTGCATAATAGTTTGGTTTTAGAGAAGGGAGTTCGACGGAAGATGTAGTATTAATGTTGACAAAACTAATCACCTTATATATTGATGATGATAAGGAGTGTATGGGAATATTTCTGGATTTCCAGAAGGCATTTGACACTGTCTCAATTCCTAAATTAATAACAAGGTATCAGAGATTAGATCGGTATCAGAGGTTTGGTCTTGGAATGGTTTTCAGACTACCTGGTTGGTAGATCACAAAGGGTATGTGTTGACAGGCACGAGAGTGAAAGTGCAGACTGCACATTCGGTGTCCCGCAGGGCAGTACACTGGGTCCTGCATTATTTTTTATTTATATAAATGAACTACCTTGCCAGACATGGACATACTCATGTTTGCAGATGACACTGTCTTCTGTCACTTAATACCGATAAATCAAAATATATTTGCTTTAGTAAAACTGCCGCAGGCGAACCTAAAATAGATGTTAGCTTGAAAATTCACAGATTTCCATGTAACCGAGATTATTACTACCACACTAAATGTAGCTGTTCAGTGTTATCTCGCGTTAACTCCATTAAATATCTAGGATTATTAATGGACAACAAACTTAACTGGAGTACACACATACATACATGAGCCTCTAAACTACATTCATTCATTCATCTCAGCCATTGGGTGTCCACTGTTGGACAAATGCCTCCCCCAATTGGGGGGAATAGCCAATACTCGCCACGCTTGGCAGGCGGGTTGGCGAGCGCAGTATGATTTCCGATGCTCAGAAGGCGCTGCTGCCCACCTTCTGGTACGTGGTCCCTTAGCCGACTCTTACGGCACCCGCGGGAAGAAATGGGGGAGTACTATTCTAGGCCGGTACCACCACGGCGCAAACCAAACTACATAAGTTTATTTATATTTTTAAAATTCTTAGAACTGTTGTTAGTCAAAAGTTAGCCATAGACACTTACAAGGCTTTGTGCAAATATCTTCTAAGGTATTGTGTCTGCGCATGGGGTGGTGCAGCCACAACGAGCTGTTCTAAAGGTATTGCTGTACTTGCCATACAGGCATCCTACAACAAATGTGTATGAACAAGCCAATGTATTAAGCATTCGTAAACTATTTATTTATGAGAGTCTGCGACGGTATCACAGAAAAATTGTTCCCACACTACCAGAAACATCAAGGAGGCTCAATAAATGCCCTATACCCTCCGTAAGAAGTAGATTTGCGCAAAAGCATTATGAATCAGTAGTTCCACTTCTTTATAATAAACTAAATAAGAATAACATAAATAACACAAAAAAATGTAATAACAATGAAATTAAAAAGGTAATTAAATTATGGCTAAGCTGCTTTGATTACAATGCCACTGAGGAAATCTTATCAAGTTTTTATATTGACTAATTTAAGAATATTAATACTTTGTGTTTATCTACCTTGCGTTAAATTGAAGAGGCATAGTATGTCCAACAGTGGACTGTTGACTACAAACAGGCTGATGATGATGAAGACCTAGTTACATACATTACTACACATGCATTACACACACAAATACACACATTCATAACACTTCCAGAACCACAACACACACACACTAAACAAGTAGTTTTTATAGCTGTTTAAATTATAAATTATGTATTTACTTGACGTAAGCTAAGTCTTTTCTGGGAGAGGCCATTGGCTCCTGAAACACAGTCCCACTAGTTCAGGAGTCTTTGTAAAGTATTTTTGTATTTATTTTTTTTAGTATTGAGGTGGTAGTGGATTGGAATGAGATTAGAGTGCAGGCCTCGGATGTTGCAGAGGTGCAGGCTGCCAGTATTGGAACTTCCTTATATTATTATTTATCTTGATTGTTAAGTGTGAGTGAATGGGTGACTTGTGGGTGGGTGAATTCTTTGCAGACAATTGAAGCAAAGCGATACCACACGTATAATTGGGGAACTAATCTGGAGACTACGAGGTTGTCCGACTGTTCCAACCTGTTTGTACGGTACTTCAACACTTCGATATGTGGGCGGAGGATGTGTGAGAGGCTAGAAGTCATCAAACCTACGTTCCAGACGATTCGCGATGACTCTTGAAAACAGCTTGTAAATATGGCTCAGAAGCGAAATGGGTGTGTAGTTCTTCAGCAAGGTGTTATCACTTTTCTTAAAGAACAACACACTACGCCTATATGCCATGCTTTCGGCGTTGATCCTTCGAGGAGAACGGAATTCAAGAGTTTCTGAAGAACTTTCAGTATAGGTTAGACACCCGCTTTCAGAAGCTCTGATGTGATTCCGTCATCACCCGGCGCCTTGTTGTTCTTAAGCTGCTTCAGAACCATCCTAATCTCGTACAGGCTGATGTTCCGGATGTCTTAGGTGTAGGTTAGCTTGGCTCTTGGGTCTTTGACCCAAGCACCTCTGCCATTACACGCCACCAATACACTGGCCGCTAGCGGAGCCAGCATTAGCGATTAGCACATTATGGAACACTTAATGTGGTTAGTAAAGTAAAGGTAAAGTATTCCTTTTTTTCTGGACCCTCCTCCTCAGTCGTTCCCTCATTGATGAGGATCGTGACTTTTCCCACGAAGTGCGATGGATTTCACTGCGTCCCTCCACTTGTTCCTATCTTTTGCTTCGTGGAGTGCTACGTGAACTGGCATCTCTAGCTGTTGCTTCACCTGGTCAGACCAACGTTTTGGGCTTCGCCCTCTAGGCCTTTTGCCTTTTTCTGGACCACACCAAGAAGATTTATACTTTTCTTTTCGGTGGATGCAAGGTTAATTTTAGTTCAATTAAAACAATCGTGCAGCGCTTGGACCTATATCCGCCGATAAGCATCAATATAAATAAAACAAAACCTCCGTTTCGGCTCTCACTGAAACGAAAGCAGCGCCTGCGTTCATTTTGAGCCGAGGTATAGGTAAAGAAGGGGCGAGCCGCGTACAAATGTGATCTCGTTATAATAATAATGCACGAAAGTTGCCCCTGTTTTCGTTAACTTTCTTTTGTAGTGTTTATATCGTTAGTGCATTAATTACCGTGTAACAAACAGACGATAGCACGAAAAGTCGTTAAAATATTGTAATATAACCAAGTTTGGTATGATGAGATATGGTAATATAACGTATATTCGTATATAACGAAGATTTAGCGGTGAAATGTATTTGTTTTGCGATGTCATCGTCGATCATTTGTGCGATGAGTGTAGCTGTTTATCCCGGGTCTTGGGTGTGCTGTTATTGTGTGTGTCCATGCCTCCCGTGTCACAGGGAATTCCAGTCCGGGGGTCTGATTGTGTTAAAAAAATAAAAACACCTTGTACTCAATTCTAACCTGGTTCTATTGAAGAAATTTTTCTTATTTCATTATTTGTATTTCTATGTTGAACGTGTAGGTAGGTTATAAATGTTAAGTTAACAGTAAATGTTACTAAGAAATATAAAATCTAAATTTATTACAAAAAAGGAAACGACTTCAACACTCAAAAATGTGAAATAACTTGTTGAAGTCGGTACCATGATACTATTAAAATAACTATTATCAAAATATTGTGAGCATGGTACCGACTTCCACAAGTTATTTCACACTTTTAAGTGTTGAAGTTGGTTCCGTTTTTTTGTAAAAAAATTTCGTCACTCTTGACTTTTGCTACTTACGGGATCAATTTTCATTTACCCTTTCTAAGGAAGTCATTCAAATAGACGTAACAATTGTCAGTTATTGGAGTGTAACTCAAAAATCGCTTACCCGATTCTAATCAAATTTAAATGGGACCTATGTCTATAGGCTTATGTCCAGCAGTGGACGTCCTATGGCTGAGAAGATGATGATGATGATGATGATGAAATGGGACCACCTCGTAAGTATTCTAGTCAAAACGAAGTATGACAATTTTTGCTTTGTGTAGGCCGCATGAAAAATTGGCCCATAGCGCAAAGGAAAAAGCCTACATTCTCGGTATATCCTCAAAACTGACTCTTGACGAAGGAGGCGCGTAACCACCCACTGTTCCGCGGCGTGAGAGTTGTTTATGTGAGTGTACCATGCCAGAGGTAAATTTCTTTCCAAAAGTGGTACGGTAGTTACTCATGTCTCTTGACGTGTGAAAGTCGAGTGGGCCCGATGGAATCCCAGCCATCGTCTGAAGAACTTGTGCCCCCCAGTTGGCTAAGGTCTTAACGCACCTTTTCCAACTTTCCTACAAAGTAAGATGTCTACCGGCTTCATAGAAGACTGGCCTAGTCCACCCCATCTCCAAAAAGACGAGCTTCTTCCCTCGGTGTTTCTGCGTAGCTAGGTCTTACGGATTAGCAACGTATCGTCATGCCCCCAGTGTTACAGATATGCACACTAGTCTTTCTACAAGCAGGCGGCCCGTCTGCTTGTAGAAAGCGTCTGCGGAAGCTAAAACAAGGATGGTGATGATCTTTTTTCTGACAGAAGTTCCGGGCAGGCCAGATATTAATAACTAAACTAAATCTTCTAACAGTATGTATAAAATCATTACCTATGTATATTTACTGACTCCGCAAAGTTGAAATATTAAGGCTAGCAAAAACTATGATGAATAATTTTTCAGATGCCATGTTTGGATGATGGGCAAACAAGATAAACAAAAAGTAGTATCGTCAGTGTTGAAACACTGACGATACTATTTGTAAAGAGAAGGAAGGCCGTTCATATTGTACTTTCACGGAACGTTCCGTTTCTGATCCGCCCTTTATAAGCCTTTGTGTCATCGTCATATGGGTGTATCCTCCGGAAAAACACGGTGTAATACAGAAAGCTTAGTTTATACCATTACACTATTTTATTACATCTCGCACGAAGCTTAGTTGCCGACACGAATGTTAAACAAGCAGATGGAACTTTATGTACTCCTTTGTATATTTTGTTGAGTTACGTATTGTCATATTCATTATACCATTTTGGTGAGCAAGCGATCCAAATGTGTGAAACGAGGTGCATCGCAGGGTAGGGGCATGGTGACAGGTGCGGGTGTTGCGCCGCGCCGGTGCGTAACGCTCTTACTCCGCACAACGCCGTCCTCAAAAAATAATACGATACTTACCTAAAAGTTAATAACCTCTTTAGCTTTAATACGACTTAAAAATCCACTTTTTAAATCGCCTATAGTTTTATTTTTGTAGTTCTCATGAAATCACCTCATTCATCGAAGACCAGAGAAGAAATAATGCAGCTCTCACAATGAGAGCTGCATATTGCTTCTATAATTTGCTTAGCTATTAGCCCACTCACTTAGCTCGGCATGCGCAACTGTGAACCTATTTTTCGATCCATGCAGAAATTAGGATTTTAAAAAATTGGTTGAAAAAATCGTTTTTGATCCTTAGTCACACAAGCAGTAGTCAAAATATGCAGCTAATAGTCAGTATTTTTAATCACGATTGATCAATAACGGAGGTACTTAACAGATGATCAATCAAAATTAAAAAATTCACCTTTT
Source organism: Apeira syringaria (assembly GCA_934044485.1). Classification (NCBI taxonomy): domain Eukaryota; kingdom Metazoa; phylum Arthropoda; class Insecta; order Lepidoptera; family Geometridae; genus Apeira; species Apeira syringaria. Next base: position 11,434,503 of record OW203662.1, on the reverse strand, counting down.
TAACCATGATGAATACAAACAGTCCCCCTCCCGGCTCTCCGCAACCGTATGACATGGGCTTTCTATTCCATTCCCGCCCAATCGGAATGAAAGAGAGGGGTCACGACATCCTCCTCGTCCACCTTATTGTCACGAGTAGTCGCACCCGTCCCCCCTCCGATCAAAGAGAGGACGGAAGAGAGCACTCACGCCACTTACTTGACCTCTCGTCGTCGGCCGTCACAAGGGGGGCATCTGACAGTCAAAGAGGAGAGGTCCCCCCTATGGCGCTCCTCACCAACCGCGCCATCTTGCCTCTTCTACCTATCAACGCTATAGGGCAGAAGTGGAGAGACGTCCCCCTCGTCAAGCTCTTCGCCAGCGACTCACTGACCAGTGTTGCCCCGGGGTGCACCACGGGGAGGTGGCTTGACCTCGCACCCCATGTGGGTATCGTCCCAGCCCAACGTTCAGAGCCAAGTTCAAACATACAACCAATTCTTATACTAAGAACTTGTCTTAATGTACTATTAGTGCGGCATTCTTTCTCTATACCAATGAAATAGGGTTAGGTTAGGGGTCCTATGGGGCCAATCTGAAAGTATTTTCTTTGGAGTTGTGCCGATTTATAAATAAAATATAATCATCGAATCGAATGTCCTCCTGTTTTGGAAATCGGTAAAATAGTAATCGACATAACATTTCACATTTATCCACGTGACTTAGCCCACATTTACGAGTCATAATAATTATATACACCAGAAGAATAATGCCAATTGTAAAAAAAAGCCAACTGTACTTTCAAAGAATTTTCCCGATTTTTCGGTTTCCCAATAGCCCATAATAGTTCTGACAAAGCTGTATTTGGCTACCATTTCGGATTGTGTGATTAGTTACAACATACCTATTCTACATCAGAGTTCTTTTACTTTTTGCAATGACATTCTTACCTGAATAGGTATGTGGTTATAGGACTATTGATACATGTATAGACTATTATTGTGGCTAATGTTGTTGTTTTAGTTAGACTTATAGAGAACACGAAAAGAGCGGGAAGTGCGTAAACCCGCGCGAGATTCTCAGATGATATCACAATTATTATGCGGCTGTTGCATATTCCCACTTAGAGTCCTGTTATAATTCACCCGATACGGCGCGGCACGGCGACTCAGACGGACGTTGAACCCGCACTCGTCACTCTTATACACTGTTCATATTTCCTATACAATATTACCTACGGCACTACTAAAAATTTTGTTCTATCAGAAGAAATTCTGCATAATGCTTGTACATAAAAGTGAAACACTACACTACGCTTAAAACTTCTTACCCAACTACAGCTGCTATAACAACATCCAACTTTTCACGGAAGAAAGAGCTCTTTCGTGCAACTTTTAGACAGCCTCAAATAAAATATTGGTCGACATGTATTGTGTGCGATTAGATTTAATGGAATAAATGAATAATAAAAGATAATCGCCGATTTAAATGTAACTTTTCATTCGGCGGCTCGTAATTAGTGCGTAATTAGTTTTTCAGGAAGCGGAGAGGTTAAAAGCTTAATTACGGTTACAAAATACAAAAAAACAAAAAAATTTCATAGCATATTACCTAGTAAAAAAAAGGTAGAGGCTTAAAGTGAACTCGTAAGTGGGCCATTGAGAAAGGCTCGAGATCGAGACAATGATGGTCCATCGGATGCTAATGTTACCTAACCTGTTGCAAAAAAACTCTTTAATATCAGTACCAATTGACGATGTGTGTTTGGGATATTCGTACGCGTATCGTGTGATACTCTTAGAGCTCCCTGGATTGCCTGGTATCCTTTTGTGCTACTAGTAGGAAGTCTGAAGGTTAAGGTACTTATTGGCGAGTTTTTTTGGAATTACTACATTTATGATGTTGGGCATTTTTAATTTATAGTGATAGAGTGAGTGAGTAGATATAGTATAGTGATGTAAATGATTGAGATGAATTCGGCTGTGCTTGGTTGCGAAATGTTGTTTCTAGTCGCTGCCGCCGCGCGGCCAGAGGCAAGCGGGCGGGTGCGCTCGCCATTCTTTAAATTTGCTTGACCTGCATTCTTTGCGCTCTCGTGTTCCTATTGCATTTCTGAATAACCATAATTATATTCAATACATTCTTATTTATTCATCATTTGACGATTATATGCTATGTTGTATAATATGTCAATAAGGATAAACAAACAAAATAACTGTCAACTTTAAAAACTCTTAATACGGACACGGAGTAATAGTCCAGTCAAATAAACTTTTAAATCAAAATTTCAGTCTAAAGGCTGCATTTTTGATATTATGTAGTTTTATTCGTTCAAAAAAAATGTGTAAAACATTATTGGGTTCGCAACCACCGGCAAGGGTTGAAAAAATTTTTTTGAATATTTCTTTTCGCAATTACTGGAAAATAGAGTTCGAGAAAAAAATCAAAAGAAGATTTTCTATATCTTCTTACATCGTAAAATTTTACATTAAAAAGGTTCTATGACTTTTTTCCTGCAGTCAAAGTTAACCGAGTTAGGAAGATTTCGGTTTAAGAGATAAACGTAAATTTTAAAAAATCGCAGGTAGTAGGAATATGAGGCATTTATGTTCTTTTTTATTTTAAATTGCTTATGTAACACAGTATCTTTAATTTTAAATATACAAATAATTTCTTCTATATGAAAAAAAAATTACAATATGAAAATTTCAAATTGATATAGCGAGAAAGAAATTATTTGTATCTTAAAAATTAAAGATGAAAAAACATAATTAGCTTATATTTCTACTATCTGCGATTTATAAAAATTTATTTTCTCTCTTAAACTCGGAAACTACTACTACTATTGTTAATAAATCAGACGGGGCTTGATCGCGAGAAAAACATTTAGTAATTTATTTACCTCGACGTTGAGTTGACCTGATTTTAATATCATAGGCTATATTAATTACTAAAATATATTAGGGATCTCAACTTAAACTTAAGTGATAGAGAGCAAACACTGCGAAAACTATCGAAATGTTTTAAAACGAGAAAGAACACGCGCATATCTACAAAAAACTACGCGACACCGTATAGGTATGATGTGTAACTATTGAAGTTAGTTCTATGAACGCATTGTTAGGTTAAAACATCATATAGGAATCCCGACCGGAGTCAGAGTAGGTTGCTCGTGCCTTAATATTATCTATCATCGGAATGAGTATAATCATAATCAGGGATGTCACAGTACCCGTAGACTGCTTTTTAACGGACTTCAAAAAAGGAGGAGGCTCTCAGTTACACCGATTTGGATGAAATTTGGTATGGAGATAGCTTATACCCTGAATAAATACATAGGCTTATTTTAATCATCACCGTGATCACCGTTTTTCATCACCACGCGGGTAAAACCGCGGGGCGCAGCTGGTAGTAAAGTAAACACCGCTGTGGTGCGCGATGTCTTGCAAGTTGCACTCGCGCGGTCGGCTTCCTATGTTTTTATTTAAAAGCTTACCTGATCTTGGAAAGTCCGCTTACTGAGTGTAATTTTATAGTTTTCTAAGTATTTATTTAAAACCTACCTATATCTACCCCTTGCAAGGCTGCCGGCCGGGGCGGGCCACTATAGGTATAGAAACATAAATTTTGTGACATTATACTGCATTTTTTGTCTATTGTGATATTATTGTTTTTTTCTTTTATTTCTCTTTACTGGTGCTTAGCATAATGAATGTGTCTGAACTTTTGTGTTATGTCACAAATATAGCTTTTTGCTTTCTTTCTTTCTAAATGGTTAGGACCTTAGGACATTGTGTAGGTGATCGCAGGAGCGAAACTAATACGAAGCAAGTTTTTACGAAGGTAATAAGGAAGTTATAGGCTCACAGAGGTTCGTTAATATTATAATATTAATATTATGAAGAGGAAAGATTTGATTATTTGTTTGTTGCATTGAATAGGCTCCGAAAATATACCTAGAACCGATAAAAGTTGTTTCATTGTTGGGAAGCTACATTATCCTTGGGTGTCATAGGCTATATTATATTTTCACAGAAGTTAGGGAACCTTGTAATTTTAAATTGTTTACCCGTGCGAAGCCGAGGCAGACCACTAGGTTCATCATCACAGCAGAACAGAAAACCCAACTCATATTTTGTGATCGTGCTATCGACTACGCGTAAGTTTCCCGCTAAACACGAATAAATATTATACAATAATAATTGTAATGCGCGTATGTTTTAAAAATATTATGTATTGGTTGAATAGCTTTTAAAAATATTATTTGTGTTGCTTTATGCCCGACTAAAAAGCGAAGATCGTTCAAAACGATTTATCCATCATCATGAAGTAAATCGTAGTCACGACTGTATGGGGTTTCAAGTGGATTCACATGGGTCGAGGGTCGCGCGGCTCGCAATACATAAAACTTTCCCACGTAACTTTTTGCTAGGATTCATTTAGGTGGAGACGATTGGGCTTGCATTTGGAGATATTTTTTTTATAGCTGACAAACAAACTGACGGGCCGATAATCTCACTAGCGATATAAAGGCGAAATTTTGTCTGTCTTTGACGTTTCTATGTTTTTTTCTCCTTCACACTGTGACGGCTGAATAGATTCGCATGAAATTTGGAATGAACATATACTATATGTAGGCTACTTTTTATCCCGGCAACAGTATAATTCTCATGGGATAATTGAGGTAGCGGGAAAACCGTAGTCCACGCGGATTAGCAACAATTTATTTCAATTATTTTTAGTACAGCAGGCACTGTGCCCTAAAATAAATGATAATTAGTTTTGTACTTAGTTCAATGGTTTTAACAGTACCTGACGAGTACGCTACGATATCGATAGCGCTTAGGACACAGTTCATCGCGATGAATTATGATATCCACATGCGTGTTTGTAATTATTTCTCGTATGTGCATGCATTTACATTAATATCAGTCGGACCAACTACATGGTACATACATATTATATATATATGCTCATTTGTGTAAACTAGAAGGACATACGAGTCAAACGTGTTTTTGTATTCTTCGACCGCCAAACAATACCATAATAATAATATTTCACGGGTGATGAGCCGTTACCCGTAACATGTAATAGCATTACTATTACCCTAATAAGCGAAATCGAGTGAAGCATACATTACAATAATTGTTTCTCTGTGGGGAACGCTTCAGATCTTATTATTTTATACATAAATAATTAGATACATGTCCGGCACCGACGAGCGTTACATTTAATATCTTCACATATATTATAGAAATACCAGAATAATCTGTAACAATTGCTACATTGTGTGTGTTAATACTACATACAATGTTCATACACAGAGTGTAATGCTTTAAGCATCTGCTGCAGCTATATATTGGTTACCCACTTTTAAAATTTCGCTCATGTCCGTTATCATACGATTATACATTATGGTCAAACGGCTGCCTTTTTTTTTACTTGTCTAAATGAAAAAATACTTTATATTATAGGTAAATTAAATACTTACCTATGATAGTATGATTATAATAATATATTGTGTATAGATTCGAGTGTCTAGCGTTGTGCCAGTCTTTGCCCTGAGTCGCCGCAGTGATCGATAAGGATCTTTCCAACTCTCCTTTGTAGGTTAATTACGATTTGCTGCATCTAGCTAACATTACCTACTGTGTTATCATATTGCGCATCATAATATAATTCTCACAGGCTTTCTAGTCGTGAACCATGTAATTTCCATAATTCTCATACATTGTTACTCTTAGAGTAATTCGCCATTTTGTATTTCGTATTTGTTGTAATGTCTTGTGTTGAATGTTTCGGAATAGTCTGATACGTGAAAGGATGGCCAGAGCATAGTAAATTGTGAACGGCAGTAGGTAACCATAGCACCATTCGCGCTGTACACTGTGAGCCGGCAGACTAGAAGGCGACACGACGCGACGGACACCACGGTGACTGGAGACGACGCGGACGGTTTGGCGCAGGCGACGGCGGCGGTCGCAACGGCACGCCCGTACCGTTACAAAAGACAACAATCACCAGTGAATTATGAGCCATTTCGAGCCTTTGAATGTAAACTATCTAAGATTAGAGGTACGTAAAAGTGAAGGCAAATAACTTCGTGAGCCACACCACGAGTACTTAACCACAATAAATCACAACTCCTAGTGTTATATTTTGCGAACTGATAGCCATAGTTTTCTTAAACCTTACTGCAAGTGCATCTAAAACAACAGTTTCTGTAAATCATTGTTGATGGATACGTTATCCAGCCACCGCTTGACCCTGAATTTCTTGGTGCGCGGTTACTTACCTTCGCGACGAGAGTAACGCCGCCGCCGCATTTGTCACGGTGGTTGGCGATGAGGTTTATTTATTGTTTTGTTGCGTTTTGATAACTGTGCAGATTTGATTTGAAGGCCGTTATGTCAGCTGCGTTGCTTTCTGCTCAGTGGTCACGGAGGCGGAATCTTGAAATGTGCCATATCAAATAAATTAGAAAGCTAGCGGTTTCTGGTCACCCTCTCACGAGCGGTTCAAATGCAGCTCTCCAGATTACTTTTTTTGCGGATTTTGTTATAATTTTAAATGTAAGTTATGAAGATGATCGTTTTTATAGAAGTTTATAATCGTTTTTGGGGCTGACCTAACAGATAATAAGTGTACAGTGTATTAAATACCAAAGTTTATTGTGCTGCTTCCGCTAATTTCGCATACCACAGAGGTTGTACCGTTTCTGTACGTTTGCCTGTTGTTGTTAACCTCGAATCGTCGGCCCAGGTAAACGGCCCATGAATGAAAGTTACTCCGCCCTGACTCATCTTTTAGCGGGTTTCCATGAAGGTTCCGGAACCGAAGTAAAGCAAGGCCCGTAAGGCGCTCGTGGGTGAGTCACCAAGGATTTACCGTCCGCGTACACACGGTGCCATGACGTCATCGCAGAGCTATGCGCGTGCACAGTAATTGGCTAACGCACCTACCCCTTAACTATTTATTATTATGACTTGCCATGTGGCCTATACCTTGAACTATTTGAAGCATAAATAAATAAGGTAACCGTCGCTTAATGAGTCAACTCGTAAGAGTGTATTCCATTTTAGATTATGTATCTCAAATAAATCTGTTGTTCCCAGCAGTTCGGTTCCTGGACCACTCCTTAATGTCTTATTGAAATGAAATATACACCTTATACGCACAATTTTAACCAAAGTACCTACAGTAGTAACTATAGTTATATTAAAATTACATTACAGATCTAGACTTATAATTATAACATTAGATGGAGGAAATACAAATAAATGATTGATTCATCACTGGTTGCGTTTATTTATACAGCACCACCGACAACCGTGTAAATATTTTCTACTCGTATTGTACAGACTTCGGTATTTATCGTATTATTATAGTTAGTGTAACACATTGAACTATGATTATTAGCCGAGACCGATTTAGAGATCGGAGGTAAGACTTTTTTTTTACATTAGCTCGCTGTTTTTCCTGTACATACAGAGTGAAGAGATGTTCCATCTTTCACCGATATAAAGCGACCTCATGTATTAATTGACTTTAAAGATTCAAAGTCATACTAATGGCTTCATTCACACTTCATACATTTAATACATAAATACAGTAACTAACAAGCAAAATATGCCCATAGCAGTCACACGTACAACGCGCCATTGTTTTGTTTTAACCAAATCGTGGACTTTATGTCGAACAAAAAAGGATCATTATCCTTTAGCAGAGCTGCGGGAATCTCAGTACATCGACAGTATCGCAAGGTTTAGCCTCGAGTGTGGTACGCCCACGCATTGTCTCGCTATGACTATGGCCGGATTCTTGTGCGAATCACAATATAAGTACAATAGGAATAGTCCGTATAAGTACTCTTTGGAGTGTTTAACTGTAATTAGAGTGTTCCTTCAACGTCTTCAGAAGCGCTCGCTTTATCATCAACAACATCATAATCTCAGATATAGGACTTCCACTCCTGGACATATACCTCTCCCATTGAACTTCACAAAGACGGTTCGGAAGAGATGTTTTAATTCTTACGTTTGAAATTCCGTTAGTCGGCGAGGATTTGGTCCAAGATAAACATTTTTGACGTTACCATGTCCCATAGCAGTGAAGGACAATTATCGTCTCTTCACTCTGGGTGTTGGAGATAGATCTTCTAGTGGCGAGAAAATGCCCTACTCCGTGCTGCTGTGTATTTTTAACCGACTTCAAAAAAAGGAGGAGGTTCCCAATTCGACCCGTATGTTTTTTCTCTCAAAAGATAATCTTCACAAGCTCACACCTTCACTACTTCTCTTCGTACCATAAGATTTCAGTCTCGTATGAAATGTGATATAACGTTTTATTGTATTATTTTGCTAAATTATAAGAATAATATTCTTATAATTCAGTGTGTAATATTCTGTAGATATGATACGGACGGCGCCAACAGGGCGCTGACGCTTATACAGACAAATGCTTCACCTGCAGTGTAGACTGCTGAGTGGGTTTGCCGGTTCACCATGTTCTGTGTATTATGTGACTTCTATAAAATCAAGGCTCTACTACGTACTACTACGGGTGCTAGTCGATTTTAAATATAAGTCAATCTAGTGTGTAGCTCGATTGATATTTGAGTATCTCACATTTATTACTTATACAGTCGTGGTCAACTAATTAGGGACAATCTCTAGTTAAGCCAAATTGTGAATTTTTTTTATATTTTCCAACGAGTCTTAACAATATTCCATATCTTTTACATGTAAGTGTAATTTGTCATTTATGTGCGCGATTATACAAACAATAACAACTTCTTAAATATTAAACCTCTTTACAGTATAGCTGATAAATTATCATAGTGCTATTTGTTCAAAGAATGCTGGCTGGCCATTTAATTAGGGACACTGAGGTATTGCGTTCTAATTTCAAAATTGGAATTTTAATATTTTTTTGTTTCTTTTCTTATTGTTTCGTGGACGTTTTGGCGGCAATCCAGATTTTTTATTTTAAGTTTTGATAATTATTTTGAAGAAAAATGGGCAAAAATAAAAGTTGCGATCCAACACTACGAAAAATTATCATGAAGTTTGTCGAGCGTGGTTGGTCATACCGAAGGATAGCACAACATTTAAATTGTTCAAAAACTATGGTATGCAATGCAGTGCAACATTTCAAGCGCTATAACACAGCTTTAAATGTGTCCAGAACAAAAAGATCGAGAAAAACGACTCCGCAAGAAGATAGAATGATAACCAGGTTAGCTAAGAAAGATCCGTTTCTAGGCTCTATTTTAATGAAACACGAAGTGTTTGGGGCAAACGAAAGAGCCGGTGTATCTGCGAGGACCGTTCGACGACGTTTGGTAGAAGCAGGGTTGTTCGGAAGAGTGGCTCGCAAAGTACCGTTGTTGAAGAAAGAACATAGAAATGCTCGTTTGGCGTTTGCACGTAAATATGGACATTGGACCTACGCCCAATGGCAACATGTACTTTTCTCTGATGAGACCAAGGTTAATTTGATTTCTTCAGATGGAAGGCAATATGTACGGCGTCCTGTAAAAGCGGAAATGAATCCAAGATTCACAAAAAAACAGGTGAAACATGGCGGTGGAAACATTAAAATGTGGGGTTCATTTTCTGGACGTGGAGTGGGACCTGTGAGGAAAGTTCAGGGTAACTTAGACCAACATCAATACAAGGCAATATTGGAAGAAACTATGCTTCCCTATGCTGAGGAGCATCTCCCTATTATATGGACGTTTCAGCAGGATAACGACCCGAAACATACCGCCCATTCAATCAAGTCGTTTCTTACCAGTCAGTCTGTATCGGTGCTAGATTGGCCAGCAAATAGCCCGGACCTCAACCCAAATGAGCACCTTTGGCACGAAATCAAGAAAAAAGTTGCCACTTATCGTAATACAAATTTGGATGAACTTCATGAAGCTTTTTGTGAGGCATGGGTAAACATTCCTGTCAAAACATGTCAGAAACTGATAATGTCTATGCCACATCGGTGTCAAGCGGTAATTACTAACAAAGGTTTTGCTACTGGGTACTGATTTTACACGTAATAAAATAGAGCTGTTAAAGATATTATAACACTGCAGATTATAAGTTTTGTTTAACTGTATTTTTCATTATACTTTACTGTCCTTAATTAAATGTCCACTACAGAATTGTACCTTAATATTTAATACATGTTTAATCTTTGATATCAAATACTTTTTCTATTTATTTAATGTTTTATTTACAGCCATTTATAGCATAATAATCGGACCACATTATGCAATTAATAGGTGCTGAGAAATCAATAGGGTTTTATATTTATATGTACATAACCGGTTATAGCCCTTCACTATCTTGAATGTCCCTAATTAGTTGACCACGACTGTATATTTATACTTATTACTACATTATTGTGTGTAGATTTGATCTACAAACAATAATTAAATAAAATATTTCACTCCCAGCTGAAGTTTGCTGTAGGTATACCTGTCGTAATGTCAGAAATGCAGTGCTAAGCGCACTGGCGTACGAGTGCAAGCGAATCTTGCAATCAATGCACGACATGCATATTTGTGCGTCGTTAACAACGCTTACTCATGCGTTATCTATGTCTACTAATTGTGCCATTACATTAGCAATTTCGTATTCGGTATTTGGCTTGATTATAGAGAGCCATAACAACTGCAACAAATTGTCTCATATTTCATGTTCATGCCGCACTAAGTTCATGTTGACACTGTATTCACACAAAAAATATATACTATTATTTCGGCGATTCGAATGCGTGTCCATCGAGACAACTTTTGCTGGAAATATTATGGTTGCTGGGCTAAAGTTAAGTGGACGCAAGCTAGTACCGTCTCGGGCTTTATGTAACAGTAAGTAGGTATAGGTACAAAACTTGCTAAATGACTTTATTTGCTTTCGTAATAATTGATTATTTTTTAAGCTACAATTCATGTGAATCATTAATAAGATATACAGATTTTGATTCTATTTGCTTTTTAGTTTTAAATTCTTTCTCTATAAAATCTATTTATGTGTGATTTTGGTCAGCCCTTTGCACAAGTTATAGTTCTCTGTATCTATTATGTTTTTTATTAATTTTCAAAGGTTTCAGGTATATTTTAGGTAGATATATATATATATATATTATATATATATATTGATATATATATATATTACATATATATTGTAGGTTTTAGTGGATAGCTCAGTGGCGAACGTTATTTCATATTTGATGCTTAAATTCGTTTGGAATCTAGAACTTAGTAACAAGAACATAGCATTCGTTTTTCGAAATGATTATAAATTCAAAAGGCTATGATTAGCCACTTTCAATAGAAATACAAATCAGTCTTTTAAAAATTCCTAAGTCTAGCTCCTAAGTTTGACCACTAACATTATAGCGAAACACTAGTGATGAAATACGATATATGTATAATGTAAAATGAGAAACTATAAGGTCCTAAACTTATTATCAATTTAGCTGTTACATTTCATACCTACACAGTTTTCGATTTCATAAAGAAGGCTAATCTCACCATACGTAGCCACAGCATTGCGTGGTCTGGTTCAGCCTGTAGTCTAGTCGCTAATGAAATCAGAGATTACTTTTCATTATCTCAGCGAGAACGACTCTTGCGTGTTAACAAAACAACTTTCATTAAACGTTAGAGACGGCGGCGGGCGGCGCGGCGGCGGTGTGGCGGCGGCAAGTCCAACTCCAGTCCAGCAGGGATTGCACGATATCGTGACGAATCGATTGTAACTCGATTAACTCGGCTCTCACTCTCGTCGCGTGCTCCAACGATTCAACACACTCTTATTAGATTACCGATCGATACATACTCGTGCAAGTTGTGATCGTATATGGCAACGGTGTTAAAGAACTCTCTGGTGCACGCGTGACATTGCGCGTTTCATAATTGGATTTTGTCATTCATTCATGAATGTCCTCGATAAAGATCGATCTGATTGTATGGTCACGCTATATGCGTACAGCTCAATTTATCATAGTTTCTCTAGATGTCTAAAGTATCAACTATCCATCTTTTTTATGTAATAGGTGGCAAACAAGCAGATGGGCCGCCTGATGGTAAGCGACTACCGTCAACTCTGGATATATTATACTGTACATATTTATTGCATGCGTGGATGATGCGGGGCAGCGTGGCGCGAACGGCGTCGTATCTATCCGTGAAACGGGCTCTTGATTCCGATGATTTCAGTTGCCGATTGCACCCCTGTTATAAAACTTTCCCTTGCATTCTTTTCTTAGCCGTGTCTTAGAAATTAAATTGCACGGATTAATAATTTTTCAAAAGCCCTGAGTCCTTCGTCAGATAATGCAGAGTAAGCAATAAAGATCGAAGTACAGCAGATAGGGCTGCCTGGGTTACGTAGCTAGATATTACTGTAGTGTATGCGTATAGGGCGTATATATACTTATAATAATATACAGGCTATGCCGAAAACACCTTTCAGACATTACAAATGAAAATAATTACAGTGGGTAGAGTATTAGATACGCTGTGCTTTGGTTACATTCAAACTGAATAATAAAAAAGTATCAATGCCCAATTGAATACTTTATACTAACGTATCCGGGTCAATGCAATTATCAAATTCTTCAAATTACCATGAAAACTGATACGTAGTCGTTTTATTTCTTACCAAGCCAAGAGCAACATCAGTTTGTATCATCTTCATGGCTATTATTGAAACGGGAATCTTGGACCGGTTCTTCAGTTGTCGACGCCTTGTACGGTATCGGTGACATTCTGCATCATCGGGGTTCCTATTAACGCCGTGCAATTTCATCGTCTAATTGGGACACTGGAAAGCTTCGGCTTTCAAAAGCTTTCAAAGCTTCGGCTACAATATTGCAGTCGGGGAGGCAGCCACCTACCGCCCACTTGCAGAGCACTTGTGTATGGGCTACTGCAGGTAAAGAAATTAACTATTCAAATAATGTGACTTGATACAAGTGGAGTATTCCAAACACCTTTGTACATTCTAAATATTATGTGCAAATATAAATCATTCATTCGATCATTTGTAATGTACATAATTGTAAATAATAATTGTGTGTGTGTGGATTTTATTGTAAAAACAAAGACAGTTGGACATAGTTCGGAAGTGCTTGTTCGTCTGTCACCTACTCTATAGGGTCTGTCAGGTGCTAATCTAAAACTATGCGTACATACTAAGCTCCATGTCGTAATTTATGTTTGAGTTTTAGTAACAAATTAGAAACCTACTTTAAACGAGTAGATATGTATTTTTGACATAATACCTAGCGCTATTTACCGTTACACTTCCACCGACGACACAATGAAATGAAAGTAAATGCTTAGATAAGTGTATTATTTCTAAATACGCGTGCGAATCGCCGAATAAACAATTAGGTAATAAAGTACCTATTACAAATGTACTTACTTAGACGTTGAAATTACAAAAAAAACCTACTATCACCTCTTGCCTGCCGCGTAAAATTGTTTTCTTGGAATGCATTTAAATAAAATGTATCATGAGCACCATTAAGAGAAAAAATATATTCTTTTTCTTTTACATAATCAGACTGTATGAACAGATGTGTATTGTATCAGAGGTTTAAAAAAAGACGCCTAGCGAAGCTGGGTCGCCAGGAGTTAGACTGTAGAGTCTACAGTCTAACTCCTGGCGACCCAGCTACAGTCTACAGTGTAGACAAATTATAGCCAATTTTTACACATCGACGTAACCTCTCAGGGAAAATTTCAAATAGCTAGATTAGGTCCCTTAGGTTATTTCCACAATCAGTTCTACTCTTCTATCGCAATCAGCCTCGATTTTAAGTTAACGGGGACAACTGAAATTTCATGTGCTCAAGCTTAATCTGACATGGCAATCGCAAAGTAGCAGTAAGTATAGTTCTCTTATATCAACTTCTTATATATCGAGCCGATTACGGTGACCCGTTTAAACTGGCTAACAGGCAATACACCTTGATAGGTTTGTCCCGGGGCCACGAAATCGCTGCGCCGCCGTTGCTCGCCCGGGCCCGGTCAATACTCAGCTTAACTATGTCTGCCTATATATATACTCACTGCATTTCGTTATCTATGCAAAGGGTTTCGCAACCTGGCAGACGTAGTCAATCCCACACGTCCGAACCCCACAAAAACCAGTAGTCGGTTCATACGGATAACTCATATGGAAGTATGATGAATGTCAAAATGTAGAATGTGGGGTTCGGATGTGTGGGATTGACTACGTGTGCCTCAGACGCATATTTTTATTATAGACCATCTAAATATTTTAGTTACATTTCACCGACTTGCGTGACCAAACTTGCTTTGATTATAAAAAAATATGTGGATTATTTATAAAATTATTTGGAAGATAGTCTTTAAGAGCAGAATTATGTATCGTTGTATTATTTTTCCAAATTGTCGGATCTGTTTCATAGATAAATATACAAAAAATACACGTTATTATTCCAAATAATATTAATAATAATTTCAATGGTTTTTATTTAAGACATATTTCTTCCCGCTTTACTATCTCTCAGGCACGGGTAGAGAAGGTAAGCGGAAACTATTAGAAAAGCTTCCACCTTCAGTCATTGTCAACGTGTTTTGTCCAAATGCAAAAGCAATCCATTCCTACAGACTATGTGTTGTGTGTTGGTATTAACGCTTAGAACACCGCCAACAATACATTTCCTGGATAATAAGTATATATATTTTTGTTTTAAAAACATACTCATAGTTAAATGGTGAACCGGCAAACACTCACGTTTTAACAGTCGTTACTTCTCGCGCGGTTGTCGGTCTCATGGAGAGCGAGGTCTAGCAACTAGCTATATAACTAACTCTATATTTCCCTGAGCACGAATTACTACCGCAATCGTAGCGCAGCCGTATCGTAAAACAATTGAACTCTGGTACAACTGTGACACAGAGAAATGATGGTTCGTACCGTCGGTACGTGTGTTATTAAATTGTTTATAAATACGAATGCGACAAGATGACAGCGAAGCAAATTATTCCTGATTCACGAAATTTTTAGAGTAATCCATTATTCTTGTACGCTGGCATAGGATAAGTTAGGTCTGGGTTTATCCATTAAATAGTTGCTATGCCTATGCTTGCAGCGTTTACGTTACTTGTTTTGGATAAGTCCAGGCCTTCTTTACTCATCCCGTGATGAGTAGGGAGGCTACGGTCTTGGGGGAAGCGCAGGTCGTGATGATCCTCAAGGCAAGTCTGGCGATTACCTTCTCGCGGTGCTGCCTGTTCTTGGTCTAATTCCTCTGAATTAGACGTAACTAGACATCGTCCGGCGACTCGCGTGTCTCATATCTATGTAAGTTTATTTATATCCATTTATTTATGTATGTTTATAGTATTTTGGCCGGGACTGCTCCCGATAGGCTTTGCTCGCCAAGCCGACGAGGAGCGGTCCATCAGACGGTAGGTTGCGGTGCTGCAAAGCACTGCAACTGAGGGGGGCAGCGGCGCTGTGGGACGGCGCTGCAGCTGAGGAGGCGCTGCGGCGGGAGTGATTCAGTTCGTCTCCTGCTGTGGCGCCGATATGGCCGCCGTCGGAGGGTGGCGGCCGAAGCGGCTGGCGATGGGGCTGCTCCATCTGGCCCATCGCAGGGGACCACGAGCGTGGTCCCGTGGCGCGATGTGGGAAGTCTGGCGTTCCTTGCACTGTGTGGTCCCCGGGGTGGTGCGGCCGTGCTCTTGGTCCCGGCACGGTCGCGAGGGGGAGGGTCATCCTCCCCCCTGGAGGGGTCCGGAAACGGACGGCCGTGGTGGGGGCGCGGTATGCAATACCCCGCGCTCCCTCCGTTATAGCGGCAGGATGGACACCGTGGGTTTTAGTCGGTAGTGGACCCTGGCTGCTGTGGGTGCAGTTAGGGTTGGGGGCCATGAGGCCCCCCAGGGAGCGGTGATGCTCGAGCGAGCCCGACACACCCCGCCTACTTCCCGGTAGGCGGAAGTGCGTAAATGCATTTCGCCCACGTAAAAAAAAAAAAAAAAAAAAAAAAAAAAAAAAAAAAAAGGTTTTTTTTATACGCATATTAAATAGCTTGTCCTATTTGTTTCAGCTTACTGTACCGCCATCGCAGTATGGTCGCTGGCAGCTACCTCGGGCCTCGCGGCGGGACCGCTGGGCCCTTCAGACAGGCCCGAGGCCTACTTCAATGGCAGCTCGTACATACGCCTCTCGACACCTATATCGCTCAAACAGCTCGTTGGACTTAGTTTTAGAACATGTGTTGGTGAGAGCTCTTTCTTTATAGTTAACCAGTGGCCTAGTAAAAGCGTTTATATATTAGATAAGGCTTTATAGTAGATAAGGCTATATTAGGCCTTATATATTATATACATATATAACAAAAGAATAAAATCATTTATTTCTGACTAGCGGTCCGCCCCGGCTTCGCAGGGGTAAAAAAATTTTAAATTAAAAATTATAATGATTCCTAATTTTTTTGAAAATATGGAAAAAAGAAAATTTGGTTCCCGTGGGATAATTGAAGTAGCGGCAAAACCGTAATCCACGCGGGTGAAATCGCGGGGCACAGTTAGTATATAAATATAACTAAAAAATGAAACTAGAATAATAATAAAATTAAAAACATTACGTATAATTACGCAAAATGAGCCACTACTCAGCATTATGCGAGGGTTTTACAACCTTCTTGCTGAATAGTTCACTGATAGCAAACTCTAAAGCGCGGAGCGTGCGTGCTCGTGAACTTGAATATGACAACTAAACAATATAGGGGCACTGATAAATTATCAAGTACTTGCAATAGAATAGAATACAATGGTTCTTTATTGGACTTTACCAAAAATGTACTTATAAATTATACATAATTACTCTAAACTAACTAAGGTAATAATAAAATGGGTGCTCTTAGCGCTTGTTGCGATGCCTTACAGATTTACCTGCATCATTTTAAATTAAAAGTATTACCCTGAGGTAATACTATAATACAGGAAACTTATGTAAGGAAACAGCTGACTGTTTCCTTACATAAGTTTCCTCTATTTATTTCTCGTAATTGCTTAACCTCTACTGTGGTGTACACATATGCACGCTCGAGAGCAATATGTGAAAATGAGTCGGTAACGCCGCAAAAACAAATGCACCTGTCTAGAAGTGGCCATCATATAGATATCAATCTAGCCATCTTGGAGTCATTACTGAACACTGAGTCGGCTGTTCGCCGGTATCCTCACTCGTTGGCCTCGCTTCTAGACTTTTTTACCGTCCGCGTCGTTAATGTGTCGTGTGTGAACGCGCTTTTAGGTAACCCTCGGAGAACCTGATATTCACAGACAGAAGAACCATCAATTTTTAAGGTAATCTGTAATCGTATAATATCGACGACACGAGCCTGCATTATAATGCAAGCTCGTCGAGATACGTCGTCGCATGATATTACGATATCTTTTAGCGATGTAAGCGCAGAAGTGAGAGTTATTAGTTTCCTTGGCAACACACTGATGTAAACGGAGTTTCCTCATACAATCTTAACAAAGCATACAAAGCAATTTTTAATGCTAGGTATTTACAGATGGCAACGATTTATCTTGCGCGCACTTTGGTAACTCTGTTGTAACGATATTATGAAGCTGTAAAAATTGTTGTTACGCGGGATGTGGGGTCGGTATAGCATAGCATAATACGTCCATTACACTACATAACCCTGCTGAGAAATGAGCTTTCCTCTCAAAGAGAAAGAGAGAGAGAGGATCTAGTACAATCCACTAATCCGCCACGATTCACGACCCGACAATTCGGGTTCGTGGATAGGCTAGGGAAAGGCTAGTCCAATGGCGTCTGATATAGTCGGTGTAGGACAAAGACGACTTCTGTTGTTGACGCAACTAGCTATTTCCCATCCGAGTTATTACTCGCGCACCTTGGTACCAAATTGAAGCTCTGCTACGCACGCTTCGTGACACCAGTGACTCCATTACAAAATGTCACATAATCAAATCAAAACAATTTAGCATTAGCGTGCGGCATGTTTCGAATTATGCGTTTCGTGCGGAATCTTCTCACTCGATTGCATGTGCTTACTATCGCGGAAATAAATCATATATATATTATAGATACTAACACAGTAAATAAGTTAGTATGTTAGCATGGAAAATACTACGTTGTCGACTTTATCTCGGGACTGTAAAGGCTACAATCAAACTGCTTTATTTTATTGCATATTAGGTATGTGTCGAGAGTAGGTAGGTATGTACGTGTGTATTTGTAGGTGGGCTGTTCATATCCACCCACTTCATGTTATGTCACATCACCGAGCCAGAGCGGTAACGTGCGCCGCCCGCTGCGGCTGCGTCTGCGTCTCTCATAAAAATATTTAGAAAGCAAGAAAAATATTTTATGTGAAACGTGACACAAAATTTTAATCATCAATAAAATCAACCCCGTTGAAACAATTTAAATAATAAATTAATACAACAATACATAAAGAATACAGTAAGTATAATGTCACAAAATGGCCCCAACTCAGCGAATGCCGGTTATGCTAGGTTTTATTAAATTGGGATTAGATAAGCGTTTGACCACTATCTCACCTGATGTTAAGTGATGGTGTGGTATACGATGGAGCACGCCTGCCCGGAAGATACCTATTCACTCGTGATTTGAAGATATCCAGATTGTATTTATGCGGAAACCCAGATTTAGGCAATGAATTCCACTCATTAGCTGTACGCACTATGAATGAGGAAGCAAAACGCTTCGTGCGACAAGTTGGAGCATCTACTATGTATGGATGTCGCATGCCGTCCGTCTGGTCGTTCTCAGATGGAATGGGGATGGAGGTATAAAATCATGTAACTCCAAAGCGCACTCCTCGAAATGTATCAGATAAAACACCGTTAACCTAGCGACTTTACGTCGGTGCTGCCGGCTTCGAATTCTCCTCTCGACTAGAGTCGTTGTTGATAAGGTGGGGCCGTATAGTGAGAACCATACGTGCTGCTGCATAACTGCACGATTGCGACTACAGCAAATTAAGTGTACATAAACCTAAGAGGTTCACGCCCGAGGAGCTTTTGCCCTATCTCCCTCTTTTAATAATATCGTTGCGTCACATGTTAACACTGTACAAGTATTCACCTAAGTGTTTAACATTTCTTAATAATTCTTTTTCATATATTCATGTCCGTTGTGTATGTTTTCATTGATCGCAGACAAATGGACCCCATCAGCTTGTGAAACTCTAGGTACTCATTCCTATAGTTTATTGTAAGCTAGTTATTCGCTATTTAGTTTGCATCGTTTTTTGCTTACATCAGTATATTATTCACTTCTGTACTGTACATTGTGCGGTAAGTCGATAATTATATTGTTTGTAATACTTTAAGCCACCGAATACAATAATTCGAAGAAAGCTATTACGTGAATGATGACAGACACGCGTTTGGAGTATTGATAAGTCAATAGGTGCTATTTCATGGAAAAGTCCTCTTATATTCTCAGATTCCTAGAAAGTACGACCATGCATTCTTAGTTACAAGTCTATCAATTTATGTCTGTGCGTCAATCGAATTTGATTATTTTAACTGTGTTTTTTGAAGTAAACTGTTACGCGTCTTCTGGGTATACTTATACTTAAGATGTCCAGGTAACGGGGGCTTATGAGTCATTCATGTGACATTAACCGGCCCACTTGTACAACTAGGAGTCCAGGCGGAAGTAATCCGCAGCACGGCTCGCTTCGCCAGGCAGACAATCTTATTGTCTTATTGAACTTAGTAGAACGTTGACCTTAATAGCGACGCTTTTAAATGTAAATGCTGAGTTAACTAGCCATTGTATAATTCCACTCTAAGTAGGTGATATAACTACGTGACGTCAGCTCTTCCTGCGCTGACGACCTGATCACAATCACTTATTATAAAATTAATCATAAGCTTTCCATTTTGGTTTGTTGTTAAAAGACTAGTTTCTTCTGAATCGCAAACAAGTTATCAATTTATTCGAACCTTTAATAAGTTCACGAAATGTCCGAAGATGAATCAATTGCGCAACAAACATACTACAGGATGGAATCAAAAATTATTACGAATTTTCTATCGTTCTATAGTTACAATAACGTTACAATTTTAATTATTTATTTTATCATAGCATAGAGCTCGTTTTTCTTTGGCTAAAGTAACGCCAAATGTACAATTTAAATTCCACAATAGTATTTTGTTCATATTCTAAAATGGGAAACCGGTATTTTCAGGAGGCGAACTATTCTCACAGAGGTTCGAGGGGTACACGTTGCACGTGACTGCGCTATACGAGCAGATAGTGGTATCGTGGGCGCGGCCGCAGCAGCAGCACCGCGAGGTGGGCCTCGTCAAGGAGACTCTCGACAACCGGTGGCATTGGGTCGCGCTCCGGTATAAGCCCAACCCGCCCTCGCTGCTGCTCGAGGTCGATAAGGACACACAGGTGAGCCTTAATAAACTTGTATAGTCGATAACTTCCCCCGTCGCCGTAATAATAGATGAAAAATAGAAAAATGTAAATTGACATTGTTGGGTGCAGGTGATATCGAACGTGACATGGAACCCGGAACTGCTATCTCCGGGCGCGCTGGAGGCGGGCGGCGCGGTGGTGCTGGTGGGGAACGTGTTCAGCGGCTGCATCCACGAGGGCCCGCAGCTCGAGTTCCACGCCTCGCAGGCCCAGCTTCGGAACGTGGTCCTCGGACACTGTCCGCTCACCACCGACGACTGTCAGTACGCTACCGCCTACCGCCTACTACACACTACACTCGCATCCGTGCCCATACATACACTTTGCACTTAAATATATCTAACTAACAACCCGACCCGAACTCGTAGCGCCGGATGTGTAATAAATAAAAAAGAAAGTAAGTGGTGTGTGTAATGGAAAACTAGCTGCGCCCCGCGGTGACAGTGAGACAGTGGTCAAACGCAAGGTTGTAATCTTTAAAATAAAAGTTACTCCTCACAAATCAAAAGCGTGTTGTACAGAGTTGCGCTTAAAAGCGCCAACGAATATGTTTGTTTTGGGAACCATGGTTACATGTTAGGGAAATCGCGTTAGCCATAGATTATACCTAATATACTTGAATACGGCGTTAGGTACGGTCGATGTCAATTTATTTTAAAAGTTTATTTGCAAAATAATGTTACCCTACATTTAAAAAAAAAAACTTATTTAAGAATAGTCTGACGCGGAGGGCGAATCTTCAATTTATATTGTACATAGATAACACGGCCTTCTGCCATTCACATCTACATAGTTTGCCCGCAAAAGTAATATCTCAAAGTGATAAGGATATTGTTGTAATAGAATTGCATAGATTATACGAGAAAATATTTTCTATGATGTCGATTTATATTGATTTTCGGTTTCTCCTATCATGTATTGTATGGTCGACCCGACATTTACGTATCGTTGGTTAGTAGGTATTAGTCTGGGTTCTCCCCACATAATATCTGTTACATCCTGTAGTTTTTTGTCAAGTTAATTATTAGATAAAAGAAACGCTCCTGCGTCGAGTATAATACAACTGAATCGCAACAGGAAAACCGCAGGAGGAAAAACCTATTGAAATATATCTTTAAATGTATAATTGTTCGTGTTTGATTAATAAATATAATGTATTCAAATTAATATTTCATAATTAGTTTGATATTTTATACGTAAGATAATGAGGAAACGCATTACTATGAATGTATAAAACACGGAAATTACTCATGTAGTAAGTCCGAGGGTTGCGACTATAGTTTTGATCACATTCGGTGGTCTTTTTCAAGGAGAGTTTTACAGTACTACGCAAACATCGACCGCGTCCGCGAGAGCTCCGCACTCTCGTACTTGTAAGAGAGAGTAAGAGAGTACGGAGTAATTATACTCCGTTCGAAAATCTTAGATATTTTTTATCAACAAAGGAGATAACAGTGCCAAAATATCTCTTACAATGGTAGTTTACTAAATTTGCCCAAAGTACTATTTCAATACTTGTCGTAATCTGCTGAATTATAAAAAAAGATGATTTTGCACTATTTACTTTAATGTTCTATGCAATGTTATGACTAACAAAAACATTTTTGATACTTATAAAATATTTTATTGTAAGTACTGGTAGGATTGCATAGATTCTAAACATTTTTGCTGCTGTCATTTCCCATTTCATTTTATTTCGTTTTGTCGAATTCAAATATGCTTCTTCCTACGTTTATGAAATTGTTCTTTGTTGTAACACTTATTGGTGATTGCTATCAGGGTTTATCTTGTTGTTGTTAAGGATTTTTTGGGTTTGATCAATTTCTTACGAAATTTGTCCGAAAAATGGAGGCTCATCCCCCCTTTAAGTCAACAACAAAATATAGTGGTGCATAAGTTCGTCGCTCAATATGGCGTCACCATTCACCGACTTCTCCCTTACAATTGTAAACGCAACCCAATTGAGTATGGGCTCAGGGTAAGGAGTAGGTATGTAGCATGAAGAAACAAGACATTTAATATAAATGAAGTAAAACAATTGTTAGAACGTTTGAGACAGGTCACAGCGGAAATATATGATGTGACTGAATTAGCTACACAATAAAAGTAGAAGATGAAATGTACCAACTCAACATAATTGATCATATTAGCGATAGATTTATCATAAATGGCAAGTATACATCGTACTTATTGGAGCTTATGGTTATACAATCGGCGGTCTAAAGTTATCGCTAATGCAATCTCTTACGTGCAAGCTTTTATGGGCAGGATGGATTATAAATTGTGTATTTTAATGTTATATTTGCCTTGGCTAAAACTCTTGCTTTTATAATGTTTCTTTGTTAATTAGTAACGTTGTACCTTTTAAGAGAAAAATACAAGAAGATAGACCACAATAGAGACAAAAATATTTTTCACTTGTGTAAAATGTTTTGGGCTACTATCATGTCACTATGTCAGTGACGTTGCATGACATTTTTTTGTTTATAAAAAATATCTAAGATTCTATAACAGGGTATAGTAGTGACTTAATACGTGAGTAATTAATTACGTGTCAAAACATATTGTCTTTATTATTATCACTATTGTGTTGGTTACATATGATATGTTGTGTTCCAGGTATTGATAGGAAGGACGTGGTGAGGATACCTCCGAAAGACCATTGCTACAACGAGCCGTGCATGCGACACGGGACTTGCATCTCGAGACATGACAGGTATTAAACATGGATGTTCAACAACTACAAAAACTTGTTATACATATTTATTATGTAGAGACAAAAAGCCAGTTATAGTTCATCGTGTATACCAATACAATGAGATATGAATATTTAGAACACAGTTATATGTACAAACAAACATTTGCTTCTTAAAACGTTAACAATAACTGAGATTACATACATACATATATTCTCTTCTTTCTCGTAAGGGTAGGCAGAGACCACAGTCTTCCAATCCCGACACACTTCCTTCGTTTCATCCACGCTCATCAAACCATACAAGAGAGTCGCTTTAGAGTACTCTTGTTGTTCATGTTCTTGGAATATTTCTTATTTCAAATTCTATATATATTTGTCTATATTATGTATTTGTGTGTACGAATATATTCATGCGAATTACATCATTAGAAGTGAACATAATCTAGTCGTGGTATTCAAGGATATGTAAAATACTATATGGTTCAATATTCAAATGACAAGCGAATGTTTTAGAAACAGTTCGTCACGCACATAACACAAAAAAAACGAAGGTTATCCATTATTTTACTAACACACTGAGATCTGTTACAACTGTCACCAATATATCTTTAAAGGCGTATATCACAAAAGCCAAAATATTCCCATGAATAAAGGAGGATGGCAGAACCAGCCTCGCTCCCGAAAAACGAAATGACAACCCGTTCATGTATTCTTTATATATGAAAATTTAGATTATATTTTTGTGGATTCCGTGAATAATTTGCATTATTTATAAAGTTGGGAATCAGAAGTAATTTTATTTTATTTATTTATGTGTTGTTTGTAGTTTTCGAACGCACCCTAAACTTCTCATTATGTTTGTTGCGTTCGAATACTTACGCTCTGAAATTAATTGTTATTGTTACTCTATAATCTGTAGTCAGCTGTTCTATAGACCCGGACTGCGTGCATAAACACAGCCATGCATCGAAGTAATATGTACTATGTCGTAGAACATATTATTTCTATGCAGCCATGCCTAGTTTATTCCAGAATATAATAAGTAATCTGTATCTGTAGCGCGATCCGTGCAATATTGCTTTCTCTGTCTACGATGCTATAGATGGATAGCGATCCATTGAATGGTTCGCATAAGGACGTGTAGTTAGCATACTGATACAGATGATTTTCCATGATAACTTTTTACTCCCAACTTCTAGGAAAATGATTTAATATACAATATACAATGAATTTATTGCTCTAGCGATACGTATAAGTTTCATTCATGAACGCGGTTTCTTTCTTCTAGGCTGCAAATGTATGGGAGGCTGCCATCCTCCTTTATTACTCTTGAAGACTGCATCGTCATCGTATGATAAATTAAGTAACTTCTGCCCGCGGCAAAGTTCGTGTTTATATATATAGGTACTTTTGACACTTAAGTTTTGTGTATCTGTACCAAAATTCATAAAAACCGTTCGATCATACAAAGTCAAAATTATTTATTCAATTTAAGCATGCAGGACGCGCTTATAAACACGTCTAAAAACTTACTAATATTCAAAAAGTCCACTAACGCCGCGTAGGAATATAGCCAGATCATTCGTTTCGTTTTGTCATCAATTCAAATCTTTTTCTAAGATGTGTTTAATACTTTCCAATAGCGAATATAATCGTAATCCTAATAAATGTAATCTAGCTGACATAGCATCAATCTAATAACTCGCGGCTTGTGGACTCCGCGAACTTCAGTAGTGTCCTATCAGCAGCGCACTAACAGTCTTATAAGCATTCACTCCTCATTATCATTTTAGCATACGATATTAGTTCACGTTAATAAAAAGTGTTAGAAACTATCATTTTAATATCTTTTCCCCTTACATTTTGTCCTCTAAACCAGTGACGTGTGGATGCAACACACCGCATAAATTAAAAAGGGACAGAAGTATTACTATAGTATCATAAATAAAAAGATCATTTACATGGGTTAAAGAGCAAACAATTTTATTAGTTTTGTATAACAAGAGGCTTGCTAAAAAGAGGAGAGATGTCTGAAGTAGTTCTTTATTACACAATACGGCACAAGCGGGATGTTAGTACAAGACTTATCACCCCCGATATTAATAAGACTAAGAAGAAGCTCTGAAGTCAGTATACTTTAAGTAAATAAGTATTTAACGGCGACGTGAGTCGATGATCTATCAAATGTATATCATAAATAATACATGTGCAAATGACTGACGTAGCCTACGCGCTTAAGTCTCAGTGTATCGTATACGATGATGGTTTTATATAATTTTGTTTAATATCGTCGTGCGTGTGTGTCACACGCCCTCGTAACATAGTGTGAGTAGAGTCACTACTCTTCTCTACTCACAACTATGCTATGAGGACCATTCTACTAGAGTGGAGGATGTATGAGTGCGAGGTATGACCGGGGGCGCGCGTGGGTTTGGCTGTGCACAGGTACGAGTGCCATTGCTCGGCGCGCTACTCGGGGAACAACTGCGAGGTGGACGCGGGCGACCCGTGCGCCTCCGCGCCGTGCCGCCACCACGCGCGCTGCGTCGAGGACGCGCGCGGGGACTACACCTGCCACTGCACGCCCAACTATCGCGGTAACTATCCACTGACGCTCGCTTACACCACACGTTTGCTGTGAACCGTTTACCGCTGTGCATTATTCATTTTGATTAATAAACTCGGCGTCACAAAAATAGCACCTCTCTGAAACAACATTTTCAGCCTGCCTAGCCGTCGTCGCACACATTGTTTTTATTAGTCTGTCATTGCTGATAGGGAGATCATTCTTAGCGAAAATGCGGTGAAACTAATAAAGTCCACGGACGACTGTTCGGCGCAGAAATCAAAAATAGGTTATATTGAGTACCATTTTTGTAGTTTCTCTTTTAAATTTTAGCGACTCATTTTTTGTTAAATATTTATATATTCTCATTCACAAAACCAATTTATTTTTAACACTTGGCAATAAATATATATATATAATATCCATTATTTTTTTCTGAACGCTGAAAAAAATAATGGATAGTAATTCTCGTCGCAATTGTCGTACCGTACCAACTGAACCGATAGAGTTAAACATAGCTTGCAGTAGAGGTTCTCCGAGGTGCTATTTTTGTGACGCCGAGTGTACATCACGTAATCGGTTCGTTCCATGGTTTGTCAGGTCATGATGAGACCCAAAACACTCCAATTTTGGATTAGCAAA
Source organism: Apeira syringaria (assembly GCA_934044485.1). NCBI lineage: Eukaryota > Metazoa > Arthropoda > Insecta > Lepidoptera > Geometridae > Apeira > Apeira syringaria. The sequence continues at coordinate 11,408,129 of OW203662.1, read as the reverse complement.
ATATAACATCTATTGAAAGTGAGATATTTAGTTCCAAATGATGAAACATGCGGTATTCGTTGTACAGGCACGTACTGCGAGCTGGAGGTGTCGCTGGACCCGCAGTGCGTGGCGCGGCCGTGCCGCAACAACGGCAGCTGCAGCGTGCCCCTCGGAGCCGACACTTACCTGTGCGACTGTCCCCCAGGTCCGCCGCTGTACTATACCATTAAATATAATTCTTTACAATACTATACTTCACTTCCGAACACGTGTACTACCTACTTGCACCATGGAGCTTCAAACGCAGATACGCTTATTAATTGAACTCGCTTTGGCAACGTCCAGTTTAATAACGATTGTTTATAATTCGAGCTGACCGCTTCTTGTTTTTTCCATATATAAGACTGACATTTGTAATCGCTTCCTTAAAAGTCATTATTTGAATAAATCGGTTAAAGTGTCGTGATTCTATCAATAGTAGAATCGTATTTCAGACGTTCTTGAACTCCGTGCGGCTGAAAGAGGACGATGATGATGTCGGTGAAGAGTTTCAGTAAAAGTGTAATTTAGTGCAATGATAATAAAAACTAAAATGGGTTTCCAGGGTACACGGGCCGTAACTGTGAAACCGACGTGGACGAGTGCCTGGGGGCAGAGGCGGGGGCGGGGGAGGGGGAAGGCGCGTGTCTGAACGGCGGTCGGTGCGTCGACGCCGTCAACAACTTCACCTGCGACTGCTCCGGGACTGGTTAGTATATGTACATGCCCAATTATCTCTACACTGTAAATTAGATCTTAACCGTGCTGCGTTACATTTGGCATCTCACCTAATGTGGTCTGCGTGTTCCCCCTAACATATTCACCTTTAGTTTTACACAACACAAAGTAAATAATCTATAGTCGACTGGCCGGTTGGCGCAGTTGATAGCACTCTGCCTTCTGAGCCGCTGGTCCCGGGTTCGATTCCCGGACAGCTCAAATATTTGTGTGTATGAACATGTCTGTTTGACCTGTGTCTGGGTGTGTATATTTATATAAGTATATATATCAGTCATCAGGTTATCATAGTACAGGCTCTGCCTAGTTTAGGACCTGAAGACCTTGTGTGAATGTATAAAAAAAATAGTATGAACATCGTTAAAAGTGCTATGTTGTACATTTATTTGTATGTTTTAATAGAACAATGGAGTCTATATACACATCGATATAAAAATATATTTTCGACGTTTCGACTGAGTCATGTTAATCGTGGTAAGGAGAACCGGTCGTTTGTTTATAGTTAAAAATGTCTTCCAGTTTTAATGTTTATTTCTGATATTTTCAAATCGAGAATATAATTCGTGACGATCTGATATAATAAAATTATGTTAATTAGTCTATGATTCTCATAATAGAGAAACAACTCTTAATCTTTGGAGTAGGTATATGCGGTAGAATATTTTCACGCCAATCTTTATATCTATCAAATTCTTATTTGTTATTCCTAGATATCTAGTGTATCAATCTGGTCACAAAATAGAGTCTAAAATGTGGGTATTTTGGTGACATTTTAGTGTATTAATTGACTCACTTAAAATCATTGTTTTACTCGATTGGACTTTATCTAATAGGCTGATTGGACTTTATAAATGTGACTTTATTCCACTAACAGACATGATCGCATAATTGCAAGGTAATAGAAATTGATCTTCTAACTTCTAAAAAACAGTAATGCCTTACTTATTTCCACCATTGGGTGACGAGTGATTTTTGTGGCGCAGCTGTGGTGTGTTCGGTTGAATATTATTCTCCTGACAACATGTATACAGACTTGTCGAGAGAAAGAGGTAAACAAGTAAAGCAATCACAGATTATTATTATTATTAATAGTTCGATTCAATTGGTTATTCTCAATGTTTCCAGGGTATACGGGAGCCCGGTGCGAGACAAATATAAACGAGTGCGAAGAGGATAGAAGTATCTGCGGTCACGGCGTGTGCTACGATACGTACGGCAGCTTCGTGTGCGCCTGTCTGCCCGGGTACATCGGCGACCGCTGCCACAGGGTCAGGGAACATACATTATATATAATAAGTCCAGCCACATATGCCTGTACTCCTCGTCCTATGGTAGAAAATTATGATTTTCTTGATTGTTCTAGCTGCAGGTCCTACTACGGTAGTCACTTATTAAGTAAGAGTGCGCGGGAACTGGACTGCTCGTGTTGTAATGTAAATTGCACAATATTTTAAAAAGATCCAGTACGTATGTGTTATTGGTCGTTAGCTTGACGTATGTCATACGGACGTCGGATCTCATGTATCGCGACAACGTCATATAGCGGGAAGTCGGGCGACGCACGCGAGCGCACGTGATCACAACGAAGCGTCCTCACCGCACGTCTTCTCAGTCTACACATAATCTTTGCTGGGCGCCTTAATCGCATTTTTGATGAGCGTTATCCGACGTAGTCCATGTAACGACAACGAAGCGTATAAAATAATACAACAGAAACAGTAACCTCTTTTAGCGATAAGTAAGTAATAGTAGTGGTTAAATAGCAATTTGTATTGTGTGCGCGCAGATGTCTGCGTGTGCGCAGGGCCCTTGCGGCGTCGGCGGTGTGTGTGTAGAGGAGGCGGGGGGGAGTGGGTTCCGCTGCGTGTGCGCGCGCGGTCTGGTGCCACCGCTCTGCACACCGCCCCCCACGCCCGCGCCCCCCGCCCCCGCTACCACCGCCGCGCTCCCCACCCCGGCCCCGGTCCAGGCCCCGCTCGACCCCGCCCAGTCTTCACCGCTGCTGCTGCCCGCCTCCTGTCTCGATCTTGTCTGTCCGCCCAATTCGCATTGTGAGTTAACCTTTGCTACGCTCCTTACACAATGTTCCTTTGTATATCGGATTATCGATCGCCGTCATTCCCCATTTATTTGCCCGAGAGAACTCGAAAGATCCGTAGGTTTTAACTGACCGAGAACTGGAAACCAGTTTCGGTAACAGCTGAAATTTCGAATTACTTTCAAAACTTACTTTTAATTATTATTTTTTATCAAAAAAGGGTATTGACGGAGTCTATAACATTCATGTATACTTACCTACTATAATTTATGAAATAAAAAAGTCCTTACACTAAAAACGTAATATTAAATCATCTATACTGCGTTCGTCGTCCTATCAAAGCTTCATAATAATTAATTATAAAAAAGCGTACTTAATGAGTTTGCGCGTTGCAGGCGTGGCGAACTCGGCGGCCGGCGTCGTCATGAAACAAGTGCTATGTATATGCGACGGCGGGTTTTACGGTAAGAGATAGTATCCAGCTCGAAGGATCGAATGCATGCGGACAGTTAACACGATCCCGTATTAAGGGTTGTGCGGTGTGGTGTACAGGAGCTGCAGGGCTGAGCCCCAACTGCAGCACGCTGGAGGCCGCTTGCGACAGCGGCGTCTGCCTCAACGGCGCCACCTGCGCGCTTACGCCTGACGCGCTGCACTGCGCCTGCGCGCCCGGATACAAAGGTAAACCTCCCCCTGCTTTGCGCCGCTGTAACTACCAGTCCGCAGACCCACACGGGACCACAAAATCATCTACACAATACAATCAGATTCTGAACTCGATAGTAGTAGAAAGGAGGCCTCGCCGAAAAGGGTCCGGTGGGCTTATCAGCTATCTTTACCCATAATGAAATTTCATTTCATCTCCGTCCTCGCTTGTGCTTTCATGCGACGGACCTCATTGAATCAAGCTTATCATACCAATGAGAACAGACATGAAGTGACGATGCATTTATATTTAAAAGTCCGAGTATTTTGCGGTGATTGCTAGAAATAATAATAATAATAACTATTTCCTGCATGTAACGAATATCATACTGTGACTTACAGAGCAAAGTTTGAAAATATGTATGTGAAAGTAATTGTAATTGAATTTTTGATTGGGAATTCTTGTGATTTTGACACATTATTATATAGATGTAGTGTCCGGCTTTCCTCAGGTAAGTTTACGCTGCCAGGTCGCGGCGACCACTGACCTAGGTCGAAACTTCGACTATAAACGTGAGTAAAGCCAGATACAACATCTATATAATAATTGTTTTAATTATCGTTTTTTATTAGTATTTGCTGAGAATTTCTTAAACAAAGTTGGGTTGAAGGTATAACGCCGATTGTCATTTAGAGATAGTAATTAATTATTTAGTTGTTTAATTTAATTGTAGTAAGTATAGATCCAATTCAACAATTAATGACAGACGAGAAGTCGTTTTTGAAGCTTTCTGACGACTTACCCTTATTCATTATTTGATCGCATCAATTATTCTTGACACCAGTATCTAATTATAAACAATGAAAGGTTGTAGATTTTTTTTATGAGTAGAGACAATAGCAATCTAAAACTTAATTTCCTCCCTGCTTGCGTTTGGTTGATGCTATAGAAGAAGGCCATGAAATGTGTGTTATTATTGGTGTTATCGATGTTACATTTTAATTATTTCTCATAACATTGAATGTTGTTTTGTTTCTGCATTGATCCTTTTGTCATATAGATGTTTTTACTGTTTTCTGTTCTTCATGCGCATGTAACCTTCGATTGGACGCTGCATTTTAGAATTTATTCGTAAATTAAATTAATTTTAATATATTAAACAAGAAAGGGAAAACACATAAGTGTTTCCACCGGTCTAGTTTTTGGTCCTTTCATGCTAGTCATTTTAGGTAAAATGTATAAAATAAGGTTATTTCGGGGGTTGTGAAAAGTGACATTGAGATTTTCAACAATGCTGAACAAATGATTAGGAAAATTGATATACCGTCTGTGCGAGGTGTAGCGTCCATTCGTAGCGTTATTGAATGTTGCTTACATTGTGTGCGTGCATGGTAGGCGTGTACTGCGAGCAGGCGGTGGGGTCGGGCGCGGGGACGGGCGCAGGGACGGGCAAGTCCCTCTCGGAGCGGTGCTCCGCCCAGCCTTGTCTACACGCGCTGTCCTGTCTCGATCTAGTAGTGAGTACCATTCCCTGTCTCTCTGCCTGCAGCTCCAGGTATCTATGTGCGACACTTCGTATGAGCCGAGCTACAAACTTCGGAAATCAGAAACACGGTACACGCGGTAGATTCATCTGAAGCGTGAGCTCCCCGACGGACTCTGGCGACTGATATAAACGTCAAAAATGTCATGTAGAAGTAACAATCGTTTTATACTTGTATCGTAATGCATTGATGTTGTTTTAGTATGTTCTATGCCGGTTGCGTGCGTACCCTTAATGATTCGGCTACAACTGGTACTCGTAGCAGTGCTTGCATTTGTTTTGTTTGTATGTGCTTTTTTCCTTCCCGATCTGTGTTTACTTATTGTTATGCATAGAATTAGAACCCATTCAAAAAACACAAGAGTTGTTGCTGTAATAGGGTCAGCCTATTACTTATCGATCTGCTGATGTTGAAGTGATATGGTGTAATGTGTGATCTGTTCTTTAGCACGAATGACTGAACTCATCCCGTATCTAGTAAGCGAATATTTAGGCATAGGTAGATTTTATTTTGAACTTTTTTGACTTCGGGTAGATTTATATTAGTAAAAACCATACATTTATTCGGATTAACAATAAAAGGGAGTTGTACGCTGAACACCTTTGAGAATGTTCATATGACACTTTTCGTTAAATAAAAAGGGTAATTTGCACAGTGGATATAAAATTTATTAATATTAGTATGTTTTATTTGTGAATGTAAGTTTTCGTAAATAATTTGCATACACATTTAACGGATATATACGCATATTATATGTTTAACCAACTTCAAAGAGGAGGAATTTCTATAAATCACTAAGGGATCTTGGTCTTGGGAAATTACTAGATGAAATTGAATTAGAAACGCCGGGATTATAATTATCAGTACATCAAGTGCCATCTTTTAGCGGAGGTTGGTGGTCATTACGGCAATTACAATTAAACAGAGCAACTCGAAATAGGAATCTGGTGTGTATCCCAAAGAAGTCTATGCCCGGAAGTGCGACCACGCCAATGTGTTAAACTAAGTAGTCAAAAACTTTTAATCTAGGCAGGCTTGGCGTGTCACGCCAAGTTCAATAAATATACATTATTATATGTGTAAGTAGTGATGGTGGTTGTTCAGACGGGCGGATTCCAGTGCGAGTGTGAGGCGGGGTGGGCGGGGCTACGGTGCGACATGCCGGCGGGGGTGGGGGCGGGGGCGGTGGAGACGTGCGCCACGCGCGTGTGTGCGAACGGTGGCACGTGCCGCGAGGGGGTGGGTGTGGGGAGCGCGACGTGCGAGTGCCGCGGGGGGTACGCGGGCCCGTGGTGCGAGGTGGCGCTGGACTGCCGCGCGGCCTCGTGCCCAGCGCACCAGGAGTGCGTGGAAGCTGGAGGCGCGTGGCGGTGCGCCGTGGCCGCGCCCGACTCCGCGTGCGCCTCCTCGCCCTGCCACAACGGGACCTGCCTCGCGCTCAGCGCGGGACTCTTCCAGTGTCAGTGCCCGCCGGGGGTCACCGGTTAGTATTGCACGTTCACTACATACTTGGAAGCGATGATATCTCAGCGGTGGTAGCGTCGGCTGACAAACTTGACGGACGCTAGTTAGATTGCCACCGATGATGGCTTGAGCTTCTGGTGAAGGTAATGCCGTTATCAAATTCCCATCATGGTGGTAAGGTACTGTCTAGTACCCGCCTCAAGTTGGAAAATGTGTCACCAAACACATAGTTTGCTCATTGTGCAGCCCTTAAAAGCCAGTAAACATTCTAGGTCTAGCGGGACTCTTCGTCCACATCGTCACTGATCATCAAGCATGATAGTGGTCAAAGACCAGATCTAATTATTCATCATCATTTATATCAGACAAAAATACATATAATTTAAAAATAAATTTACCAAAACACAAAATGAGAAATGTTAAAATAGTAAAAATGTTATATCACAATAAGTTTGTGTTTTGGTAAAAAAAATGTAGTGTTTTTTCCATGACAGGTGTAAGTACATTAACTGTTATAAAAAAACAGACTTGTCATCTCAGTCTATAATACCTATAATAGTTTGGCACCGGCGTGCTCAACATGCAGTTTTGTCCAACACTGCATTATTGGGCACCCCAGGTCCATTCTCCACGTAAGCAGCTGTAGGCAGTAGTTGGTACTACCCCGCACACGAATCATCACGGATGCTAGACGTTTGCGAATAGTTGCTGAAAAATTATCTATATGTGCATCCACAAACATCCCTGAACTGCTACAAAATGGCGACAGCGTCATCAGTCATCAAAAGGCGTTTATTGGGTAAATAGGGCTATGTATAATTTTTTTGTATGTTTGACCCATAACCTGCAGGTGTAGAACGACTGGCTGAAAGTTCTAAAAAACGTCGCCTTCACTTCTACAGTGCACCGTGCAAATCTACGAGCTATATTAGCCCTAACAGAGAACGCCCTGCTCTCCTTTTCTATGCTGATTTCATTTACGAATGTTGACCGCGGATCATCAAAATTCTATACCTATACCTACCTTATTATATCACCTTATACCTTCTATACCTTTTCAATCATGTCAAAACTTTACTGTAGCATGGACCATCTCGGTTTGATAACTTATTTGAACATCTTTCAATGTAATTATAATTTAGCTACTAGGTACTTACTAGTAAATAAGTGATCCCTGGATATTTTAATATTGTATGGCTGCTGCACCCCTTCACTATACATGGTGGCATGATAGCTGTAGTTCACAATGAGAAAAACGAAAACGTACACGACGAACAAAAATAATTGACGTGTGCTCTCAAGAAAAATGACCGACTGATGGCGCACTGGACACGACTTTTGAGCCCCGCGTACTTGGAGACGACTTTAGTTGGACATTTTTTTACGCAGTTACATTTCCTGACTTATTACTAGTTCGTAGCCCTGTGACGATAAAAGTGTAGTACTTCCTACAAGAAACTGTATGTGTATTGTAATTTTTTACAGATGTTTTGCAGTATTTAAACTTCGAGTTCTTTTACTATTGAAAAGCTTGAGTTTCAGGAACCTATTGTATTTTAACAACACATTTACTTAATTGTCTTCTTGACCCAGTGTTGTAAAATATTTCTATATTTCAGTTTACATACAGAGTTCGATCTCTATGCCCCGTCATGTAAACGAGAGAGGAAGGATGGCAAGAGTATGAGAGTTTATTTTTTCTTATACTCAAGCAGGAACAGAAGTATCATGTGACGACTTTAGCACGAGAGATCAATTTAAATGAACTGTTTTTAAACTAGTCCTGGATAGCCTAATTATGCAAGCAGAGTATTAAAACACTTAAGCTTAAATTTTTAATTAAGATTAAATAGGTAAGTTGTCGTTATAAACGTTTTTATCATTGATTGTATACTTGAAAGGGCTTAATTGCATAAAGATGGGCAGATTTGGAATAGTTCGAGTTAAACAAATCAACAGTTCGTGGAAAGAAAGGATTTTTACATCAAATTCTGTGCATAGTAACTATACGTATTATTTAGGTCTGTTACTATTTGAATTTTCTCAATATTATTATTGATTAACAAGAACTATTCTGTGTACCGTGCCTCTCGCGACACATGGAATCGTAGTGTGTAAAAATGAGTGTGAAAGCGTTCTTTATTATTAGCGTTCGTTTTTTGAAGCGATGACAGCTTAGCAGAGGGTGTTCTGCTTCAACCTGATGGACACATGTTCGATCCCCAACAACGGTTTGAGCGCCTTGAGTTTCCGATAAAGGCAACGTCGTTATCAAATCCACAGCGTGATCGCAGGGTACTTTCCAGTACCCGCGTGCCTTTTTTATATATTACTAACTGCGCCCCGCAGTTTTAACCGCGTGGTGATTATAAACGGTGATGATGAAAATAAGCCTGTGTTAATCCAGGGTATAAGCTATCTCCATACCAAATTTCATCCAAATCCGTCCAACCGTTAGTGCGTGAAAGAGTAACAAACATCCATACATCAAAACTTCCGCGTTTATATTAGTATAACCTTGCATTTGACCACTGTCTCTACTGATGTTAAAAGTCGAGGCGGTCTACGATGGAGCAACTTTACTATCTGTAAAGTATGAAACGATATAAGATTTTACCATTTACAAGTTTTATAGTATGTATGAGCATACAGGCTAGGTCATTTAGATATCAGTTTAGTTTCAGACTTATCAATATTCACCTATCTAAATATAGGTCATACAGGATGGACCCTGTGTGACCTATATGTGGAAGACCTAGATTAATATTGTCTCTGGTTAAAATACACATTTGAATCAGAAAAGCGGTCTCAACTATGGGACCTATCAAATTTAAATTTGCATATCATAGAAAAATCTAGTCACCAGCATATTGCAGCAGGCTAGCAAGTCGAAGAGAAAGGTTTTTTTTTTTTTTTAAAGATTATAAGCTTGCGTTTGACCACTGTCTCACCTGATGTTAAGCGACGACTTGCACCTATAGGTGCAAGCAGGGCAATACAAATCAACCAGACCTAATGGGTTTAAAGGATCTCCAAGTGTGTTATAATAAGTTCAACACAAAAATTCCACCGTCAAGGTGGACAAACCTGATAATGGTCAAAAGAAGAGGAGACTGGATGGATGTTGTTTCCAATTGGATAAAGTGTTCTACTGCTGCAATAACCATGAGACTTATGTACCTAAATGAGATTTGCAGTGTATAGGGCGTCGTTTTGCGTACGTGCCCTGGATGAGTGTTAGCAAGAACGGGAATAACTCTTTAATAAATGGCTGGGCATAACACAAGCAACTCTGCGATCCACAATTTTTAAAAAAAGTAAAAATAACAGTGTTTTGAGATATTGTAATCGTCTGTAAAAGCCAAAGCAACACGTAACACCAAATGATTAAAATATATTTAATAATTCAATTTTAATTGTTGTGAATACTATACTTTCACTCACTACAACTGTTTAGTTCACATTTCATATATTAATGGCAAGATTTCTTTTACATACTTACCTCAAATATTTACTTTGATTCTTGGATAAAAGCAAACTTACACATATTCTGTTGCATATAAATGTGAGAATGTAAAACCTTATTATTATTTGTAGTACACACTCCGAACTGAGCTTGGTCACCCACCCACCTGCTAACTCTTGCAATGGTTCATTTCCAATGGCGACCAGTAATGACAGCTAAGACATAGTATGAGAATTGTAATATGGTTGAGATAAAAACAAGGCAAGTTAGCCTGCGTTATGCGAAAAATATTGCTCAATCTTTGCTTTGCAATCATTATAAAAACACAATAATCTAATGTAACTATTACAAAAATATTTCATTGACAAAATTATCGTACAGAAATCGTGAAGCCAAAGGCTCCTGAATTAGTGGGACCACAGAAAGTATAAGAATCACAACTAGACTGGTGTCAGGCAGAGCAGCTATGGCAGTGACCCAGGGCCATGCTCCGCTACATTAAGGAGCTACGATGGCCTGGGTAATGGCTAGCGGGGGGAATGCACAATACACCCCAAGCGGGATGTCAGTGCAGGACTCAGCACCCCCAAATCAAATAAGAATAAGAATGGAGGCTCAATTAACATACACTAGGTTTAATAGGGTATGTCACGATAGGAAACAGAGATTTATATTTACATGTTTCATCTATTTATTGCATTACATTGGCTACATACAAATAAAATGTTTATTTAACATTATTGATCTCTATTTATTCATAAATCAATTAAAATAAAATTTACAGTGCATGCACTACAGAAACATTCACTCCTCATCCACAAACACTTTGCCTATCATATAAGCAGGTGTATCTCGAACTCTTTTTCCTTTCAAGTTGATTGCAAAAGGCAAGACAGAAAGATGCCGCTTGTGCACCCCTCTGCCTTCTGGTGTCCATGCTACCACCGTGCACACTGTCCTTTTTTTAGCTGTCACAGCCACCCAAGCTATGGATGAGAGAACTATATCTCCACAGCAAGTCTTAGGCCCTTGGCCATGGAACTCCAATATTGTATTGTGTTTCTGTAATCCAGGCCAGTTTTTCAGTCTTTCTTCTCCACCCGACGGTGCTGCAAATAACTCTGTTCCTACAAACTTTTCATAAATGTAACAGGCATCTTCAGTTTTTGTCACTGTAATTGGAAGAGTTTCTGAACAAAACACTGTAAATCTACATGGCTCTGCACAGTCAACAAAGTCTATTCGAGCTAATCCACCAATAAATAAGGAATTCCCGGCCTGCAGGTAATAAGTCTGTGGCCTGATTAGTTTTTTGGGTAGAGTCACCAACAACTCTTCAGTGCTGAGTAAAGATAAAACTTGATCTGGGTGAATGACCCCTGGAGAATCATAGAACCACTTGCTGTAAGCTAGCAGCTTATGTTTTTCATCTAAAACTGTCAATCTTTTTCTTTCTATACTTTGATTTATTCGTTCATCTCCATCAACAAACATTGAGAATGATCTTCCGATATGTCCGATCAAAGCTGGTGTCTCTTTAACGGGCAAACCTTCTATTTGAGCCTTACGAATATCTCTCTCTACTTTCATAAGCTGAGCCTCGGCTTTTAATCGCTTTGTTCTTGCAAATATTTTCCAACCTGAGGGTCTGTTTATTGGAAATTTAAGTAGATTCAGTGTAGTACCAGGCCACCTGCTGACTGTCGCTCTCTTTACAATATCAGCAGCATGTACTTTACAATAATCTGATTGAAGGAGAGCATTGAACAGAGAGCTTTTACCAACATTAGTGCATCCAACCAGAAAAACATCACCCTTGTACACCCATTGTTTAAACATTGCAGATATTAAATCTTCTACACCATAACCAGTTTTAGCAGAAATCAATGCTACATGCTTTATATTGGCATGAGCTAATTTTGTCCTATTAATTTCTGCCATCAGAGATTCTTTGATTCGTTTTATGTAGCCTATGCTATCACCGGGGAGTAGATCCACCTATAACAAATCAAGTTTTAAATCACCTATGAAATAAAATGATATCCTATCTTTTATGGTCTAATTACCTTATTGGCCACTATAAAAATAGGCCTCTCAGTGCCAATGATGTCCACAATGTCAGGCCATATTGAACATGGGAAATCCAACAGATCAACCATAAGTAGTACCAGTGATTTTATATGTCTGAAAAGTACCAATTTAATATATTAGTGTTACCAATAGTCACAAAAGTAATTTAGGATAGATATGATAATATTTTATTACTAGAGAAATTTAACTAACAGTTTAATATACTATTTCTATTTTTTTTTAAAATTTTCTAGTAACAACCCCCTGCACTAGGACTCCGTGTCACAGAAGACATGGACACACTCAATCACAGCACGCAAACATCTTAAGACTCAGGGCAAATACCTACACTCATCACAACATTTTTTGCCCCTACCAGGATTCAAACTCTGGGCACCAATCCCAGAAGTCATGTCACTGTGTCTGAATTATTCCATCCATTTTATATACTATAATAACATTTGATAAACAGCAATCCCCAAACTTAGCATGAGCAGTAAAAGACCTTTTTGTACCTGACAGATTGCAGTAATTTCTCATACTCTTCTGGGTGTACATTAACATCTAAAGCAATATTATATTCCTTGAGGAAATGACACCGCTGACATTCCATGACTTTCAGTTCATCATCTTCCCTGTTCAGGAATATTTCGCTGGGCAAGTAGCCAGGTATAGCAGGGTCATTACAGTGCAGCAAAGCCCCACAACCACCACATTGAACTCTACTTATGCTTGCACTCCGATCTGGAGTACCATAATATTTACTCCAATCACCATGTATATCATCATCTGAAGTTTCTGGATCTACAGCTTTCTCATCATCAAAGTATTCATAATTACTCATCCACTTCTTTATATCAGAACGATCAAATTCATCTTTATCATGTAACTGGACAGTCGATGGCCGAGTGTCGTCAAGTGACTCATTCTTGCTTTCGTCGATAATGATCTCTGTTGTGTTTGCAAAAGGCAATTGGAATGCTTTGTCAGATTCCAAAACAACATTATCACTTTCTGGCTTTAGTAACCTATCTTCATCTACATAATACTGTAATGCTAAAGGCATTGGTGGCAAATGTCTCTCTTGAAACTCCTTATTACATTCTTTTTTTGCTCGTTTAATTGTTTTTAAATGATATTTGAAAAAACCTAATGCAACTTTTTCATGTTCCAAGTAGGAGTTGAACGTGATTTTATGCTTGTATTTCTGAAGTAGAGACTTAAAATCCTTATCATTATCAACTGCTTCCTTGATCTCGATACCGTTAGTTGCTCGTACGTGATTGAAATGTTTGGTTTGTAAATGAACTGTTCGGCGCTTAAATAACCTCAAAATTCTTTGCATCGGATAGAGCATGGCGTTGGATCATATCATATTTCCGTTCCACTCACTAGAAGATTAATGGGTTTTGTCCAAACTATTAGCCATTCGATTCGATTTTAATTAATAAATTAACTTCTAACAAAATGAACTATGAGAATCTAATTGTTTTGACTTTTATGTTGATTTATTCAGTGTTGCCAGGTACCGTGTGGATTTCCCCCCAACCTATTTCAAAATTTTCCTGAAAATTAGCTGTTATGGAAAAAAATTCCCCAAAACCATTTACACTCATTTTAAAGGTCTGCACACATACAATGCATGTGAAACGTGCGCAGATACAAATGTACTCTATAGCGCGTATCGGGCGCGTTGGCAGATCTGGGCAATCTGTTATGCACGTTGAAAGTAGACAGAGGCGAAACAGAACATCAAATGTCATAGTTGTACCTGTAGCTTCAAACGGCCCACAGCGCTTCAGTACGCCTCGTCCAAGTTCCAAGCCTCGTTGGCCTCAGCTCATTTGAGGTGGGGCGGGACATACTGGCTTAGTACTAAAAAAATGAGGCTACTCTTACAAACTCCTTTTCATTTCGTGCCCTACCCAACACTACATCCATCCAAGCAATAAACGAATGAATAAATCATAGAGTAATGTAATACACTGCAACGAATTTAATGATTACAGAATGAATGAATAAACGATTGTTTTGCAGTAGTGTAATGGTTGAAATGAAAGGAAGTAGGTAAATATTGATAGGAATTATGTTTGTGGTAGAATGATAAAAGTACAAAAAACATTCCAAATACATATCTCCCAAGTTAAATTTCCTGCGGAAAATCCTCCCAAATCTCCCTCCGGAGATTGAAAAAGCCTCCAAATTTGCAGAGACTCCCCCCATCTGGCAACGCGGTATTGATTGTCAGTCAAGTATGACTTGACAGTTGACGTATTGTGTTGTGACTGACTGACAGTTAATGAAAGACACAGTGCATACGTTCGTACGTAAGGATTTAGCTGTTCCGAGATGAATTTAGTACTGATAGTGCTGACGCTCGTAGCAAATCGGAACGGCTTTTTGTGTGTGAATGCGCGCGAATTCTTTAAATGTCAGTTCCCATTAAATTCAAATTAAATAATTCACTTCCGTACTTCATGGGCACTAAATGGCTCATTTTTTTTATATATATAATATTAGGTTTTTAATTTTTTGTGGGTGGTACCAATTTTTCGACTGATTCTCTTAATGAGTCAGATGATTGACCCTCAATGCATAGTGAGCATTTATCTATGTGTTTGACAGCGCTCACACTGCTCTACGTCGTACTCGTGAGCGTTCTAAGCACAGGATGATGACGTCATATAATTTTTTTGTGCAGCTGTCAGTGCATTTCGGAATGACTTTATGCACGCTATCTGTGCTCTAAGCTCATTATGAATCGCACCCTTTGTAACGTGCTACCGTGTGGTCCGATTCACCCTACTAACGCCAGTGATGGTCCGCTGCGACATGAAATATTTTTTCCTTGTACTTGTTTAATATGTTTTGCTAAAGGCGTTAATGTATTTCGGACCATAGCGCCAGTCCGCTAGGGCTGCGTTCGAGAGCGGCTTCGGCCAAGCCATATTCTGCCGAACTCAATTAGAACATTTGATTATGACCGTTCATGTCAATCTGTCACAGCAATTTATGCTCGTCGAGACCTTGGTTTTTTGTCAAAAGTGACATATGCAGTAGTAACTGTTAAGTGATCCATGAGCAATGTAGGTGACCTCTTCTGTAACATGCTATGAAGTAGCCGTTCGTGAGACATCAATCAAATATTGGTTGATGAATATTTGGCCTACGAAGCACCTGGGCTGCGTTCGAGAGCGGCTTCGGCCAAGCCATATCTTTCTCTGACAGCGGATATGCGGTGTTCACGAACTCAATTAGAGCATTATTTGCTCCACCCGATATTTGTTAATGTCAACCTGTCATAGCAATTTATGCTCGATGAGACCATAATCGTTCTACCTTTAGAATCGATCAAATCTTGGTCCGCTGTCAAAAGTGACATATTCAGTAGTAACTCTCTAACTGATCCATGAACATTATAAGTGACTTGTTCTTCGGCTATGAAGTAGCCGTTCGTGAGACATCAATGAAATATTGGTCGAACAATTTTTGGCCGACGAAGCACCTGAACGCAGCCCAGAACTATTGCATTCTCTTTGACAAGTGCTGGGTGGCGGGCTTTACGAATATCGGATTTAAGATGTGTGTTAGTTTTTAAATCTAAATGATACGGAATAATTATTATAGATTTTGTAAATTGTTACGTTATATAATTTATGTAGAAGATATTTTTTAAATGCTTCTTCGGACTGGATTTTTTAATATCTACGATACTTTTACAAATTCTACAATCCTTGTGTATGTATGTACATTGATCAGTTTAAGCTAGAAGAGCGTTTGAAAGACACCTGAGGAAATTCCTGTTTTTTTAATGTTTTGTTTAGCTGTTGCTTATTTTAAACTTTTTATGGTTAAATAAATACAATTACGAAACACGATCAATTATGCAAATGAATGTAGTGTTGATTTTGTTTTTATTTCTAAAAGGTGTGTTTATATTGAGTTAGTTATATAATATTTGGAGATCAATTCTAAGTGAATTACTTTTATTGTTCCAGGAAGATACTGCGAAACAGATATTGATGAATGTGCCTTGAAACCAAAAATATGCAACAATGGTGTGTGCATAAACGTTCCTGGATCTTTTCAATGCTATTGCAGACCAGGTGCAGTATACTCTTGACCGTTTATTTTATACATAGGTTCGACTATCCAAAGAAGTATAAATGCATGAGTTTTCGTTTTTATACAGGATTTACGGGCGACAGCTGCGAGCAAGATATAGACGAATGTCTCTCATCTCCCTGCAAAAATGGTGGCACATGTCTCAATTTGGAAAATAACTATGAGTGTACATGTATGGAAGGCTTCGAAAGTTAGTCAATATAATTATTTTATTGCTATTGCGTATTTGGTTTTTTCGATGATGTAGGTAATAGTAACTGTGAATGTAATTACAGGCAAAGATTGTTCGATAAACATAGATGAGTGCGAGTCGAATCCGTGCGAGGCAGGTTCAACTTGTGTGGACGGTATCAACAGCTTCTCCTGCGTCTGTCAAGAAGGACTCACTGGTCCCAAATGTGAAATCAATATCGATGACTGTGAGGTATTGTATCATAAACATCATTTTAGTCATAAACCTTTTTACATGCGTATAACATGTGTAATATATTTAATACTAGTTTTCAACCTATTGGTCGGTATATGCATGGATTAATGTAATGAAAAAATTATGAATGTTGATTTATTGCTATCATTATCTGTAAATGACGGTATTTCCGTATGTATCATCATGTCAATACACAACTCATGTCATGAGTTGTGGCCGCTGTGGGGAATTGCGAAACGTGCATAATTATATGTGCAAATGCCGCGTTGACGTCATGGGTGATAATATAATCGGTAAAGCTATCGGCCTTGTCCATATAATTTGTCCTAGTTTTCCTCTGTATATTCACTGAGCAGTAAATGTGTATGATGATTTTTAATATTATTTACAAAAGCATTAAATACATTTAGTAGAGCCTGAAAAATTAACAGGTTATTATTTTTAACAGACTTGAAGAAACGCTGTCAATTCGACACGTAATTTTTTGGTTATTTTTTTGTGTTTGCTACCTCAAGAACATTAACTTTCGACTGGGTGAATCGATTTTAATTGTTCTTGAAAGCTGGTGCTTCTCGTGTGGTCTCATTTAAATATCATTAAAATCGGTCATACAGTTTTTGAGTTACATTCCAATAACTGAAAAGTGATACGCATACGTCGATGACATTATAGATGCGGGTGGAGGAATCGGTTAACATACACAATAACTAGTCACACATCCCGTGAGTAGCAAAGATCACTGAAAAGGGAGGAAATTTTTTTTTACCAAAGAATGAAACTGACTTCAACACTTAAAAGTATGAAATAACTTATCGAAGTCGATACCATGCTCACAATATTTTGATATTAGTTACTTTTGAACTATCATGGTACGGACTTCAACAAGTTATTTCATACTTTTGAGTTATGAAATCGTCTTCAATTTTTCTTAAATTATTTTTACTAAGTGTTATCTATTGCACCTGTATGTATATATACGTATACCGTATATTTGTACAGAATATTTCTTGTTAAGAATATTGTATAATTTGAAATCACATGTAGTAGGTTAGAGTGGGTACTCATTACAGTAGGTAATTATAATGTCAAGATGAAAACAAATCATCGTCAATGCTTCATATTCGCGTGGGGTGACCGCTAGTGGCATTTCCCATGAAGCACTTCATCATTTGGACTTCGTGGTCGTTATTGTCGTCACGCAGGGACGTCGCCATATTGACGATTTCATCGGTCTGGAAACTGCTCGCCGAAACCCTTTGGCAATATATGACTTTATTTACATTTAACTACGGCTTGACTTACGTATATTAAGGTCACGAAATCGGTCGGGATATCCACTTGACTAATATACGTAAGTAAAGCCGTAGTTGAATCTAAATAATGTGGAATACTTACGTAACCTTCAACCAAATATATGACTTATTATACTATCTAAGCAGAAGAAACACAATATCCTAGTACTGACATATATAATACATAATATAAATAAATAATCATCAATTATCATTCGAGACTTCAAAATGTTAATTAACACACAGTGACACTGTGAAATGTTGTTTACTAAATCGGCCGCACTGTGCGGTTTTGTCGGTGCAGCATACGATTTATCTGTAATGCTTCAAGGGACAAGGTAAAAATCAAATTATTACTGTTAATTGAGTAATTTGATTTTTACCTTGATTAGGCTATATTTTTTAAAATTCGGCTCGTTACATCAGTAATGTAAGTGCAAGTGTGCGTGCATGTTCCAGTCGAACCCGTGCGAGCACGGCGGCGTGTGCGTGGACGCGCTGCGCGGGTACCGGTGCGAGTGCGGCGGCACCGGTTTCGCGGGCGCCGACTGCTCGCTCAACATCGACGAGTGCGCCTCGCAGCCCTGCCAACACGGCGGGACCTGCCGCGATGACGTCAACGACTACCGCTGCGAGTGCCATCCCGCCTACACCGGTACTCACTACACTCACTCACCTCGCATAAGCGCACTGTCTGAGTGATTCATTACTTTCAACATCAGATTATTAACGGCAATTTAGATCAAAACACCTAAGTTCTACAGTCCTTAAAGTGATATAAATAATAATAATAATAATAAAAACTTTATTGACTTTAATAAAGGTTTACATATACATATTAGTAATCTTAAACTAGGTATGCACACAAGGATAATATATTCATATAGACCGTTGATGTCTGTGGTAGTTTTAAACTGTATTACAGACACCAGCGCCCTCCGAAAGGATTAATGACCTATGTAGGTACATAATAATATTTTATAATAAATCTAAGTAGAAAATCAAACTATTTCAGTTTTTAAACTGGTTATACATAAATCACTGTCGCGCGTCAGTGTGTGTGTGTGTGTGTGTGTGTGTGTGTGTGTGTGTGTGTGTGTGTGTGTGTGTGTGTGTATGTGAATGTAACGGGGGGAAAAAAATGTTTGAGTAAATGACTAACTAAATGCTTCAATCAATTTTTCTGTTTCTATGTAAGTTAATTGCAAGAGATACGTTTTAAGGATACTTTTGACTTCATAGATAGGGCGGGAATAGATATGAAAAAGTGAGTTTACTTTATTGTAAAGTCGGCAGCTAACTACTTCAAAGTGTCTGCTCGCTAGAAAGGTTCGATGGCAGGGCGTAACGCAAACACGATTTCGCCTTCGTGAGTTTATGTCTAATAAGGGATCGTATGGCAGAGATTTGTGCTTATATATTATTACATTAAAAATAAATATTTGTCTTACTGTTAAAAACTTCACCTCTTCGTATAGTAGCTTCGTCGGATATCTAATAGGCTTTCTGAGCATGACTTTTATAATGGCTCTTTGAGCTCGTTCGAGACGCAGTAAAGAAGTAGTGCAAGCACTCCCCCAAGTAAGACAGCAGTAAGAGAGGATAGATTGTGCGAGTGATAAATAAACCATTTTTAAAGTCTCAAGGGCCGCGACACTACTTAGTTTTTTAAATACATATATAAGTTTGCGTGTCCGCGAAACGAGTGAATCTACTTGATATTTCCAGGTGACCATATTGTCAATTAAAACTCCCAAGTATTTAATACTTTGAGTTTTTGTAAGAATGGGACAGTCGCAAGAAACGGATGGTAATGATTGACATCTGTGAGCGGCTATGCAGACTGAACCATCGGGTTGAGAAAGCACACTCGTCGAAAATGTGATGTATTTTGTTTTTTCTATGTTAAGTGTAAGCAAGTTTTTATTAAGCCAATCCATCACCTGTCTAAGTGCACCTTCACTTAAAGATTCAGTTTCGGCCCAAGTTTTGCCATGTATTATGAGGGCTGTGTCATCTGCATAAGTGTAGATTTCACAGTTAGGTATACAAAGATTGCAGAGATCATTTACGTACAGAAGAAAGAGTACTGGACCCAAAATACTGCCTTGGGGTACCCCGTATCTTAGGAACTCGTCATTACTGATGTAACTATCTATTTTAACTCGCTGTGAGCGATCAGTAAGGTAATCTCTAAAAATATCTAAAGCAACTCCACGTATTCCTAGACCTTCCATCTTTAAAAGCAGCGTTGGTATGGAGACAGTGTCAAAGGCCTTGGATAGGTCCAGAAAAATCCCAACAGTTTTATATTTATTGTCAAGGTGGCCTACTACACAATTTGCGAGTTCCATTACAGCGTCTTCGGTTGATACTCCTTTACGAAAACCATATTGTTTGTCAGACAATATTTTGTTTTTATCTAAGTACTTTACTAACCTGTTATGTAAGAGCTTCTCAAGTATTTTTGATAAAGACGTTAATACAGAAATTGGTCTGTAGTTAGCGACACTGTTTCTATCACCGCTCTTAAAGATGGGGTGAACTAAAGCTTTTTTAAATGCAGATGGAAATATGCCATTTTTTAGGCACAAATTAAAGATATGTGTAAGTGGAGGAACTAGTATCTCTCGGGCATCCCTCAGTATTCTGGCTGGAATGCCATCCCACCCAACAGCGCATTCTTGCCTAAGACTCAGAATTATGCGCTCAACTTCTGCACAATCAGTTTCAAACACAGCCATGGAGCAATCAATAGGTTGTTTGGTGTTACCACCACTGCTCGTGCTTACCGTTGCTATTTTACTAGCCATGGTTTCACCGACAGCGACAAAATGTTTATTTATTTTATTGACCTCTATTTGCGGATCAATTGAAGAGCTTAGCAAATTCTTCGCGGGAACTGTGTTTTGTGACATATTTGTCAGTTTTTTTATAACTTCCCATGTTGCTTTAGAACTACCCTTGGCCTTTTCAAACTGGCTTTTTTCATATTGTCGTTTTAGTCTTTTCAGAAGATTATTACAAAAGTTTCTGTACCGCAAGTAGGTGATTCGACATACTAGATCTGCAGGGTCCTTTTTATAGTTTTTGTACAGCCTATCACGATTTCGAATACATTTTACAAGACCTGGGGTAATCCACGGTTTTATCATTCTTTTTCTGCTAGGAACTGTACATGTATTCGTGTGAGCCGCTATAATATTTTTCAGTATAGTTATAAAATGTTCTACTGCCACATTTCCATCAAAATAAGTGAATATAATAGAAAAGTCTAGAGTACTAAGTTTGGAAATAACAGCAGGATAATCAACACGAGAATAAGTGCTTTTTATATTTTTCATTTTATTTTTCAATGCAATGCAAAGGACCAACGGGGCGTGGTCTGTTATTGTACTATCTAAGACAAGTGTAGTGGCTGTCCTCGTCGTTTTAATCATGACATGATCTAGACAGCTATTTAGGCGTGTTGGAAACAGGTGAGCTGGCAACATAGCGTGTGCAGCTAATAAATTTAAATAATCATCTGTATTTTCATCAACACTGCCTGTTACAATATTAATGTTTATGTCACCGATAACCGCTACCGTCTCATAGCTACTTAATGTAGTCAAGATGGTATTTAAACTATCAAGGAAATGTGATGCGTTCGTTTTTGATGGCGATCGATATACGGCAACAATGGCAATAGATTGCTGGCACGTTACTACCAGACCACTTGCATCTATTAAGATAGGTTCAACAATATGACATACTATATTTGATTTTATATAGACAACAACTCCATCATTTTGGTTTTTATAGCCAGATCGATGACTCACGAACCCATCTAAGATGGGGGTGTTTATAGACTTACTTAACCAGCACTCAGTTAAGACTATGATGTCACAGTCAAAACTAAGTCTAGCGAGAAGTATTTTCGCATTGTTTATATTACGTTCTATGCTACGGATATTAAGGTGGACAATTTTTAGAGAAAGAGTACTACATTGTTCTACATAAGTCAGACACTCTTCGGGTGAGCACTGATAAGAAGTCGACACCGTTAGTGATTCAATTTCATTATTTATAGAAAGTAACTTATCCATACAGATATATAATTTTATTTAGGAACTGATTTGAATGATCTAGCCTTAAAATAACAATAGCCGTTTTGAATAACTTGATTGATAATAAATTATGTATGCATATTATAGCAAAATTAGCTGAGAAATCAAAAGTATTAATTATATTGAGGCAATTCACTTGTTGGTGGTATAAAGCATTTGGTATGGTAATACCCAAAGAGAACGATTGTGTGTGTGTGTGTTTTTTGAGTGTCATGACGTGTAAACAACGTGAAATGTAGTATGAGCTAAGAAAGGCTCGACTACAGATGCTTAAAATTATGATAGATTTATGCGCGATCGACATATTTAACAGAGACAAAATTAACAAATTTATATAAAATAATGTAGTAAAAAATTTATAACTTTGACTGATCATAGATAAGCTGTGTGATAGTCATTTATTTTTTTCAAGACTGTCCAGGTCCTTTTCAGAGCTTATTCGAATTGACGGTGTGTTTTCCTTCGCACGTAGGTATATTTTCCCATGTGCCACCCAGCAGAATGAGTAACAGTAGGTTTTTGCGTGTTCGCGCGCCAAAAAGTGCAGCTTTTTCATTTTTGGGGTCAGAACTTCAGAGATAAAGACCGCAGTCTTTGGGCAGTCCATTCGCAGGTTTGAGGTATTTAGTCGATTTCCTTTGTGTTCTCTATTGTATGATCTCGATGCTGTAATAAACTTTTCCTTGGTGAGGACACTAGTGAAATCCACGATAAAAGGTTTACTAATACCTGGCTTAGCATTAGTGCGATACACGTCCCTGATATCACTTGGTAGAATGTCAATTTCAAAAGTTTTTCCGGCCTGCTTTACAAGTTCAATAAGTTGATCTTTTGATTCTGACTTTTCGCTAAGTACAGGCATATTTCTAAACTCGACGCATGAGATTATCTTGTTATGGTCATGTTTCTCCAACTTAATTTCTAAGGATTGGCAATACGTTCGAAGGGCGTCATTCTCCTTTTGAATACCATTAAATTTTACTTTCAGGTCTTCATATTGGCCACACATAAATTCGAGCGTGGACTTAATTTGGCTATGATTTTCAGAAAGTTTATATATAACACCTCATTGGCTACCAAGACCCATCGTGAAATTTATCTATATTGTGTCTTGTATGTGTATTGTCGATTGTTTTTTCTTTGACGAACTTCCAACTGTGGATGGTTTATTACTATTTTTGATCATTCTATAGTTGTGGTTGGATTATAGCTGACTGCATTATCCTCTCAGGTTAGCGTATCGTGAGAGGAATGGACCCCTTTCTAAAATACGGCTTTTGTAATTATAAACTTTAACTACTTACTCGACGCAATGCAATTGTGAACCTTTAATGAAAAACAAATAAAAAAATAAACGTTCATCTCAGGGTCTTCGAAGTCACCGGTGGAGAGACATTTTCATAACGAAGGCGATCCATCGCAGACCTAATTATTGGTTAATTAAATTTAAAAAATCGAATGCCTATATACGTATATATATACGTACGTATACGCTTTTATATAAGATAAATCGATATAGAAAACAAATAACTGAGTTTCGACGCTATATACCAACATAGTCGTTATTTTATTTTATTTTATTACACAAGGAAAACAAACAGCTGCTTATGCACTTATGTAATAATACTTATGAAGAGTTTTAAAGTTGGCTAGTTTATATTAATTGAACGTTTGTGAATCGTAGCGGTCACCTATATTTTTTATTAGTACGAATAAGTATGTAATTTGCAATATTTTTACCAATACGAGTATTAGATATATTGTGATGAATTTGGTGAGCTCATCTAAAATAGAAAATCTAATGGTATAACTTGAATAAAAACTGCTATCAATTAGTATGGTAAGGAGATGTATAACGGGGGTCGTTGCGGGCAGGCAAGGACTGCGAGGTGGACATCAGCGAGTGTGAGGGCGAGCCGTGCAAGTTCGGCGGCGTGTGCCTCGAGCGCAGCAACGCGTCGCTGTACGTGCCGCGCGACGCGCCGCCCGTGCAGGTTGGCCCGCAGCCGCACATGCTGCTGCCGCCGCACTTCTACACGCCCTTCTCCTACGAGAACGCCACCGGGTGAGGTCGCAAGCGCTCCTCCTCGCTTAACCTCACTTGACGACACCCACCTTACCTTCTTACCTTACTCCACCGAAATCCCCGACTCATATAAAACTAATATTACTCAAAAATAAGCGAAATATACTTTTTATTGACTTTCAAAGCTTATCTAGGCTAGACTAGACTTCTCAGGTTCAGGTTCAGGTTTTAAAGAAACACCAATAGCAAATTCGACGATTAGTGAATGCATGCAGTCTGTAAAATTAGAAGACGTTGAAGTTCATCCGATGGAAATAATCGTACACGTAACAACATTTATTATATCTCGTAAATAAAATGTAGGGTCACGGTAATCGAGAGTTTGCCTATTCTGTTTCCGATCTCTTAATCAAATGTTCTGTAAAGTCCTGGTCGTGGTAAAGACGATTTGTCCGAACTATAAAAATTGCTACTCCGAAAGTCGTAAATCTGATGAGCGCCACGAAACTCGCGATTTTCTTAGATAAAGTTGTAAATCTATAAACGCCACGAAACTCGCGATTTTTCTAGATATTTTCAATAACTTAGCGATTGGAGCGTTGGTTGTCGAAATGTCGGACGCTGCTTCGATCTCCACCAACGGCTTGAGCTTCCAGTGAAGGTAACATCGTTATCAAATTCCCAGCATGGTGTTATGATAATTTCGAGTACCCGCCTGGCTAGCTACCACCCTCAAGTTTGAAAAACTGTCACCAAACGGATACTGTGTTCAAGCAGCAGTCTTTGAGACCAAGTAAGCATCCTAGGACTTTGACCATACCATCAAAGTGAGATAGTGGTTCCTAGCACTAGGTTCTAGATCTACACCTACTGTATAAAAAATATATCGTATTCGTATCGTAGAATCCGTAGTTATAACTCATTTCCTTTATTCGCGTCGGTTACTTCACACGCGCCTGTTTCTCGAGAGTTCTCATATCATTTGTGACACGGCGCTCTTCCGGAATGGCTCCAGTGTGGTGTCAATTAGTCAAAAAACATATTTTTTTAAATTGAAAATATAGGCAATGTCCATAGAGCATGAGGAGTGACGTGGTTGGGTGATTGTTAATGTGCGTTGTGGGGTGATTAGGCTGGAGTGCGTGTGCGTGGCGGGCACGGCGGGCGCGCGCTGCGAGGTGAACATTGACGAGTGCGCGGCGAGCCCGTGCGCGCACGGGAAGTGCGTCGACGGTATCGGCGCCTACACGTGCCAGTGCTTCCCGGGGTACGAGGGGGACCACTGCCAGCTAGAGATCGACGAGTGCGACAGGTAACACTACACTCCACTCTACTTGCTGCATACTCGTACCATAATGTACTACAAATTAACGAGTTATATTTTTGACGCCGTGCGAACTTTAAAAAAAGGAGATCGATATCTACCGACCGACCTCTCCTCTGAGAGAAGGTGAAATAGGAGAACGTTCTCTATTCGATTGTATTTTTTGTGTTACATCAGAACTTTTCTAGGTGAACCTATTTTGATTACAATTTATAAGCTAGTGCTTCTCATGTCCTCCGAAATAAATTTGATCGTGATCTGATCGGTTGTTTTTGAGTTGATAATGCGTAAAATTGTATTAAATGCATACTCAACCTGAATTTCTTCGACGCGTGTTTCGGCATCTTTGACGTACTAATTGGTAAAAGTGCATTCATAATGATTTGGGAGGATTTTGAGTCAGGCTGTTAGACTAGCGCACTAACACACGGTTCACAACTTAAACAGTGGGGCAATTTGTCAGAGTAGCGCTGAAAAAACACCACAACTATGCCAGTTATATTTGGTAATCGTGGCTCAACGACAGAGAAATCACACTTTACACTAATATTATAAAGGCAAATGTTTATGGCGACTGTGTTAAAATAAAATATGCCTATGCCTTAACCTTAACTGTCCATGAAAAATATTGAACTGAATATGAAAACCGCATTGAAATCCGTGTTGTAGTTTAAAATGAGTAAGCGCAAGGCGAGTTGTATCGCTACATGTATGGGCAGGTACTCGCCGTGCCTGCACGGGCGCTGCGTGGACGGGCGCGCCTCGTACTACTGCGCATGCGAGCCGGGGTGGGGCGGACAGAACTGCACCGTGGTGCTGCAGGGCTGCCGTGACGCGCCCTGCCGCAACCTCGGCACCTGCCACCCCTGGCTGCGCGCCGAGACCGAGCACCTTTTCAACTGCACCTGCGCGCCCGGCTACATCGGTACCACCTGCGAGAAGGTACTTGCCCCTGTACCCCTCCTCACCACACCACATTTTATTTGGTTTAAATGTAGTTCAACGGCGATCAAACTTCATCAGATTCAAACAAGATCTATATTATGCATACTTATTGATTTGCATTATTTAAATTGTCGCCGTTCGGATTGCAACCCAAGTTCCCGATCGAAGGGACAATCTTTGATGTAGAATGTAAATGTTACTCGTATATAACGACAGTTTTAAACACACTTGGTTAGCCGACTTGATCGTTATCGAAGACGTATTTTACGTTTTATTCAGCGCTGTCGCTCCTCTCTTCGCCGCATATCCTACTTCCTTACAGTTCTCTAACTTGTACCTGTGTTGTCTGTGGCCGTCGCCCGATGAGGAACGTTGATTCGATTGGCGTTTGTTGAACAGATCACAACGATGTCCTTGGAGAAGTTCAGCTACGCGGAAGTGAACACGTCTCGAGAGGAAGGTTACGACATCTCGTTCCGATTTAAGACGACGCTGGGGAACGGCCTCCTGGCCATGGGCCGTGGACTCACCTACTTCTTCCTGGAGCTATCTAACGGACGGCTCAATTTGCACTCCAGCTTGTTGAACAAGTGGGAGGGTGTCTACATTGGATCTAATTTGAACGACAGTAACTGGCAGAAGGTGAGATAACGATGTGTGGTCTATTTAAATTGAATATTTACTTATTTCTGTTAAGTCTACTTAGAAAAACATGTTGTTCCGATCTCACCTCGTGTGGGAGGCTTATTTCTGTCACTGACAGAGCAAAGCGAAAATCTAGGTGGTAGCTGGGTCGTTTATAAGTCAAGGTCTTTTATAGTAGTTAAAAACAAACAGGTTTTATTATGTAGGTACGTTTTATAAATACATAAGCTTTAGAATAAACGAGCCTTTGACATTTAGAAGTTATACCATTTAAATATCATTTTTCAACTATTAACTATTGCTAGATACTGATTACGCATTATTTATACTACTAATTTCACAGTTATAAAAACCTAATTTAGAACTATGTTAATGTCCAAGTCAAAAAATTGGTAGAAAGCTAAGGGACAATAAAACAGCTTAGTATAAAAAACGTCGCATTTTAAGCCGTTTTGACGAGTGTTACATGGACCGTCCAGCATCGAATATACGATTCGCGGTACAATCCCTTCAAGATAATCGTGTTATTGAGTAACTGACTCGCTTATTTGTTTACGTCACTAGAAGTAAGATACTGTTTACTGGTAAAATTAGGGTGCCTATGCTTTCGCAGAAGATAACTTCGACGAGGCAACGATTCGCCGTGTATCACATTAGAATCTTTTAAGTGACTTTAGTTAGTCCTACCAACAAGCAGGAGTAAGCGACTAGCGAGTGTGGCATCAAGGTGCCGTCCGTGAGTGATGTGGACGCGGGCGTGTTGTCAGGTGTTCGTGACGATCAACTCGTCGCACCTGGTGCTGGCGGCCAACGAGGAGCAGACGATCTACCCGATCAGCCAAGTGGAGGCGTCAAACTCCTCCGTGACTTCGTTCCCCACTACGCGGCTCGGGACCGCCGGATCCTCGTACGCGACGGTCACGCACGGACCCAACTTCTTCGTCGGCTGCTTCCAGGACGTCGTCGTTAACGGACAGCCGGTTAGTGCACACCACCACTTGTGTAGTTTCAGGAAATATGCTGTGAATTATTACTATAGTTTTCGTATGTTTCGTCGGAAATTTCGCATTATATGTGTGTCAATATGCGCGCAGGTGTTGCCGGAACAGCCGCAGGCGGAGGGCGGCGTAGCTGCGGGGGCGGGCACGGAGGGCGGGGGCGGAGGCAGCACGGCGGTGCGCGGCGTGCTCGCATCGTGCCCGCGCGTGGAGCAGTGTGCGCCCTCCCCGTGCCGGTCGGGTGGCGTGTGCGAGGACAAGTGGTCCTCCTTCGCCTGCCTCTGTCCGCGTCCCTACCTCGGGGACACCTGCCAGTACAGTCAGTATACCACACCATCTTCAATTTGTGAATGCCGAAACATATCTCTATGTGTGTATTCATAATAAAGAACGTTGCGGCGACGCCGCTCCGGTAGGTGCATAAGGAACACGAAACAATATTGTAGAAACAAACGAAAAGAAGCAAACAGCTTTGTAGCTGTTATAAATACCGATGCTCTGTATATGCGGTGCTTATTCACCATTCCATCCATTAACTAAGACAACTCTTTGTTAACGCGATTCCAATATTTCTATATACTATATACGTTATATTTTGTTTTACTGCAAACACAATCACGAGACTTCGAAAGCCTCACACTATGACGTGTCATACATTTATATTCTCACATATCTGAAATGTACAATATCGAGGATTCGATTCCTTTGATTAAAAAAAATAATTGAACGAAAACGGACAAGAAAACGGTGTGCGATGCCTACTCTTACCCATACGTCTGATAAATGAATTTTTCGTATTCTTGAATATCAAATGTTCTGAATCGATTCTATCTTGAAGGGTTCCATAAAACGTCACGTCACTCTTCCGTAGTCTATCGGGGCGGCGGCGATTGAGCATCTCAGATATGAACATTGCTGTGCATTCGTTAGCCTGATTTTGTCTTTCTGGTTTGTGGTGTACCGTGCCAGCAGTGCTGTATCTAATGAGAAGGGGAGTGGGGAGGGGTAAAGTGGATTGAGGTCGGTTGCAGACTACACGGCAGCGACGTTCGGCGCGGAGGAGGCGCGAGCGCGCAGCGTGGTGACGGTGCGGGTGTCGGAGGCGGCGCGGCGCGCGGTGCACGCGGCCCTCGATATCTCCATGTTCCTCATGACCAGGAAGCCCACCGGGCAGGTCTTCTACCTCGGCACGCAGCCCAGGTACCTACCGCGCTCTTGCATACCCATACCCTACAATACCCTACAGTCCAAACGATAGCGACTGGCACTCGCTATCGCCGGATCGCTACTGTTGTACACATACCATGTTCCATGAGTCCGAGCTGCTTTTGCAGCATCGAAGTTGGGTTCTGTGCTTATACTGTTATATACGACGAGGATCGTCGACCTACGGATGAACCTCGACCCGATGTCTCAACGACAACCGTCTCGCCGCCATTTTAGATAAAATAATGAAGAGCGAAATTATCCTTTTTCTTAATTTCTTTTAAAATCACTGTAAACTAATATAATAATAATATGGAACAACATTCACACAAGGTCTTTAGGTCCCAAATTAGGCAGAGCCTGTACTATGGTAACCTGATGACTGATATATACTTATATACATATACACACCCAGACACAGGTCAAACAGACATGTTCATATAAAGTAATTTCCCATCTACTCAAAAGTTAGTGGGACGCATGTAGATTCGTGCAGGTGTGCAAGCCAAGTTAAGACAGTGACAGGGTGAGTATGCGGGCAAGCATAATAAAGTGGTCGGTGACAGGTTCGGACAGACGGAGGAGACGCAGGTGGGCGCGTCGCTGGAGAGTGGCGAGCTGCTGGTGCACCTGCGTTTCAACCAGACCCCAGAGAACTACACAGTCGGCGGCACACGCCTCGACAACGGCCATCTGCATCTCATACAGGTCAACCATATTTTTATTTCTATTAAAACCTCTGTCCTATATAATTTAATACGATTGTATTTCCTTGGATTGAAATATACTTTAAATCGATTGTAATATCAGGCTCAACACTGTTCTCTGGTACGTCTACTGGTAGTATAGTGCCGTACTGTCCACTATGATCGTTTCGAAGTAACGATAAATACTTCATTCGTGACCACCACTGGTCCACCGCTCAAAAAGGCGTGTTCGACACGAAACTGGTGTGTTATGGAAGTGGCGCGTGGGGAGGCTGTAGTCTCTGGCTACTTACGAGAAACGACTATGTATTTGTTTTTAAAATGAAATGCGCTACCTCGACAACTTTGTAAAGCTGTACCTACAAAAAATGTAAGTTAGGCCGCAATATTGGTCCCTTATTTAAAGCGAGGAATTGAAACGGGATACCGACATTTACGCCTGTTAATTTCTCTCCCTAATATCTTATTTAAATTTATTATTACCCTACTTTACCGATTGAAAAAGCTTTCTAGTTCAATTAGACTTCAACACCACTTATATACAAATGAAAAAAATAATGTGCCTATGTGCGAAACAATAGTAAGTATATATTCATTCTGATCTTCGTTTCTCGGTTCCAGGTGGTGCGCAACTCGACGCTAGTTCAAGTGAAACTGAACGGAACCGAATACTTCCGCAAATCTATATCTGCCGCCAAGTTCATCGACGCGCAGGTGCGCTACTGTCTTTTACTATCCTTAAACAAGTATCAAATAATATGGCCACATTTATCTCGTTTTATGTAAAGCTTTAAACACCTGGATTATACAAAATTTGTTGCTGTACACTTGATATCCGGCAATTCAGCGTATAGAATGTGGGGCATTGTGTTGATAAAATTCAACGTGTATTTAGCGTTAATGGTATATCTAAATCAATTGAGACGCTAACGACACGTCACATTTGAAGCTGAAGATTGGCCATCCCCGCGTTTTATATATTGTACAGTAAGGCGTTTCCAGGTGCTGTATCTGGGAGGCCCCCCGCCCATCCCTCAGCCCCCGCCGCCGGAAGCGCTGGCGCAGACGGCAGCGGCCCCAGCCCCCGCGCCGCTGCCCGCCCCCGTCCTCTCCCCCGCGCCGGCCCTGCCATCGTTCCTCCCCGCCCCGGCTCTCCCCAGCTCGTCCCCGCTTGCCCCTCTGGTGGGCCCGCCGGCACCCCTAGCACCCGTAACCACTCCGGGCCCACCCCCCGCGCCCCTCACCACGCCAGAGCCCCCCGCGCCGTCACCAACCCAAACGGACGACTCGGCCTACTTCAAAGGAGTTATACAGGACGTGCAGGTTGGTACTGATCGAACAACTTTTTTTAACTGGTCAGTTACGTGCTGAGGCTCGCGCCCGCCGCCTGGCACGATCATAACTCCCAGATGAAGACATGCAAATAAGTTCGAAACTGGTCGGAGAGTAATTTTCCATCAATATTTGATTGAAAATTACTCTCCGGCCAGTTTGTCCTAGTCGGCTACTAAATTACAATTATTTATTTATTTATTTATTGGAAAACCAACAGCTTATGTAAATATATTAAATACTTAAGTTAACTATAGAAAGCCAATTACAGGTTTTCACGGGTAGTTGTAATATGGGTGATGGAACATGCGAAAACAGTAAAACAGCAACACGGGATGTTTCCTGCGGACCGTGTAGCGATGAACATTTCCTCGTCCTGATTTTGTTGGTAACACGCTATTGCGTTAGCCTTCTACCATGAAGAATTCACTGCTCAGCCGTCGCCTCGCCGCGGACGCGCTGGTACAATAAAGGTCAAGATCAATTCGCCTACTTATGGTGTTGAAGTTGTTGCTTGCTCGCCATAAGTACGAGTTCTGACGATAGTTAGTTGAAACTATAGGGATATGTAAGGGTGCGTTGAGTCTGGTTAATTTAACTGGAACGTTTAGTGCAATCCTATTTACCAGTTCTGGACAGTCTATGACACCAGCTGTAATATTGAAGAGGAATACGAGATCTGCGATTTCACGTCGGTTTGAAAGGGGTAGCAAATGAAATTGCTTACAGAGAGAATAATAGTTATCCGAGGAATAAGGGACTCGAACACGATAGCATAGATGTTTTAGAAATTTCATTTGAAATTCATTTGAATTATGGAAGAAACTCGCGATAGTTTTCAGACTTCTAGTTTTTTTATAAAATAATATTTATAGATTCGTTTGTTCTAGTCTTTTTTTTTTTAATTTGACAGCTGCCTAATATATTTATCTTTAACATTTTGAGTGAACGTTTCTATCGAAACGATCTCCGAACAATTTTGGATAGAAACATGCTATGTTTGTCAAAACCGAAACTATTTATTGGTTGGTATTTATATTAAGTAACGTTCCCGATGTTGATGAGGACGACGCTGCCTGTTTAAATGTAGCGATACGAACGACGAACTTGTAACATACTATGGCGTGTATTTTCTTATCATTAATTATAAATATTAGTGTTACGACAAAAATATCGCTACGTCGACTCGCGCATTGCACGCGAGATCTCGAAACCGTCAAGCCGAATGCGAAACAATGTAAAATAACCCTGGGGGTGTGTCGTGTGCCGCGCGACAGATCAGTAACGGCGTGAACGTGAGCATCGTGGAGTTCTTCCCCCTGGAGGCGCCGGGCGTGGCGCTGCCACCGCCCTTCGGCTTCGTGACGTTCGACCCCGCGGGGGTGCTTCGAGGGGTGGTGTCCGACGACGCGTGCGCCTCCACGCCCTGTTTGCAGAACGCGACCTGTCGCACCACCTGGAATGATTACACGTCAGTATACATCCCTACCCTCTCCATCCCTCGCCACTCCCCTTCCTCTATATTGTATACACACCGACCGTTGCTTGTATTGCAATGGATCCGATAAAGCACACTAATCTGTTCGAGAAAGATCCGATGTAGTGACAGCGCCGCGCTTGTCAAATCGTTATATATACTATAATATTATTTACGGTTCGTGTACAGATGCGATTGTCCCCGAGGCTACAAGGGCAAGGACTGCTCCGAGGTAGAGTTCTGTCAACTGCAGGGCTGCCCGCTCAACTCGCACTGCCGTAACCTCGACAAAGGGTGAGAGAAAGTAAAATTAGTTATAAGTGACAATATATTAAGTGTTTTTTTTGTATTTTGATACTAAATAAGTGCCTTGATATAAAACGTCAAAAGGTTACGTTTTTGGTTCCAGCTCACAGAAAATGAGTTAAAATTTGTAAACCGTATCGCTTAAACTAAATGATTATACGACGGTTATTCCAACTACTAATGTTCAGCATCGTGCCCTTGTCGCGCTAAAGATTCTGAACTATGTTCTATATACGTTACGTAAAGCACTAAACAACGCCATCGAAAATATCTAGATTTAACTCATTAACCTTTCGTCGGGTTACAATAATATAATTTTATACGTTGTAATTGTTGAACGGGACTGTTAATAAATATACATACAAGTAAGTGTAATTGTGCAGTGCAGAGATAGGTATGTAACGGGGTGTATGTGTATGCATTGATATATTGTGTGTGTGCAGATACGAGTGCGTGTCGAACGCGACGTTCGACGGAGTGAACACGACGCTGAGCTACTCGCTGGTGGTGCCGCGCGCGCTCTCCATCCCCGCCCGGGTCGCGCCGCCGGAGACGCTCACCATCACCTACAGGTCTCGATCCTCTACTCTTACTTTATTCTTATTCGAAAACTTACAACCTAATTAATAATCTATGTGAAACTTTAGGTTACACCGGGCCAAGTTTTCTATTTAATAATGGGTACTAATGCTCGTCTATCTAACGTATGAAATCATCCGTTGCATCGGGTTTAGTTTCAATATCGATTGTAATTAAAGTAGGTGTCAACGAATAAGTGAGACGTGCGGTGTTTGTGCAGGAGTAAGAAGGGCGGCACCCTGTTCCACGCGGAGTCTGCGGGCGGCGAGGCGTCCTTCACCGTGGGCGTGTTCAAGGAGAAGGTGTCGGTGCACTGGCGCGTAGGCACCGCACTACCCGTGCCGCGCCACCTGCCGCCCTCCCGCTCGCACCTGCACTGGACCACGCTGCGCTTCTCGGTCGCACGCGACCGCATCACGGGTCGGTACCGCGCTCCGTCCCTCGTGTCTCTTCCGTCTCGCTCGCGCTTTACCATCTCCTCCCGTATCCTCGGCAGGCGCGTTCGTGGACAGCGAGGGGCGCGAGGAGGTGGCGCTGGCGGCACCGATGGACGTGCGCGCGTGGCAGCGCCTCATGCTGGAGGGCACCATCTACCTGGGCGGCGTGCCCCGCTCCGCCAGGGCCGACACCCTCACCACGGTAACCCGACAATATGCCGACTTCTACACATATACACTAGCTGCGCCCCGTGGTTATACCGCGCTGTAAATAGTAGTCTATATACTATATCTGTATCAATTGGCATACGCACACGACTGTCGACGACGTCTCCCTTCACACGTTCGCCCGCGTTTTTGACAGTCCGCGATGAGCGATGTTTTCCCTCATCTCGCCCGCATTGCGTCCGTCGCTAGATTTAATGTCGTCGTACCATTAAAATATTTGACCAAATTAGGTTATTTAACAGACAAAGTTTGTCTACTTTGAAAATCAGAAGCTACAAAGTATTAATTAACATTACAAAATGCTAAGATGACTTTTGTATTGCAGATTTTGCAGTCATAAATTGTGTATTGGAAATAGACTATATGAATTGTATTTCGGTTCACTATTGGCTTACACGTAAAAGATGATTCCACTATACATTATACTCAGACAGTTTTTGAACTATTTTTCCAATTTACACAATATCTGTATAAATTTATTGCTGATGTTTTATTCTGATGTACGAGCTATATTATCGTAAAGTTTCATTAAGACCCATACAGTAGTTATTGAAGAGTTAACAAGCAAACACACGCACACATTCTTCCGCATTAATAATATCAATATGATTTACACTTTGTACGTATTGTTCCTGTGTAGATGGAGAGTTCGACGGATTTGAACGACTTGGAATACATGGACGGAGATAACTTCACCGGAGACAATCTCGACGGGGAATACTTCAAGGTAATTGTAATCCAGTTCCTTATATATACAACATATGTTGTGTTTCTACCGTGTCGAGTCGACGATAGTACGGCGACAAAGCGTTGATGTTCTATTTGGCATTTTAAATTTATCTCTCTTGCTATCGCTCGCTTGAAAATTCGTGTCACGGCAACTAACTGCAGCCGGCACGTAGTTCCTCTCTCACTTATAATAATAGTAAGAATAAGACATTTACTCGCATTAACATATGTGACAAAATAATTCATGTCTGAAAGACATGTCAAGACTGACAGACATGTCTGCTACTTAAACAACTTTAAACCCAGTAATAATACTAATATTTTCCTACAAATGATCGTTGTCGTAGGTACATGATCAGCCGAAAGTCTCGTTCGGATAAAATAGTAACGTGACTATCTGCAAACAACCTCATCATCCTATTATAGATTGAATGTATTTAAAATTAGCTGAGATAGTGGAGCCGACTACAAATAATATTATTAAGTGCCTTCGGCAAGTCGAGCGGCGGTTGAGAGATAAACGATCTCATTCATAACTATTTGATTGTAAGATAACGGGTTACGCGGCTGCATTTTTATCTATATACGAGCAATACGTTTTCGAAAGACTAATACCGAAATTGAGTCGACTGAGAGTCGCTTACGATTCTCAGTAGCGTACGATGTAGTGGGCGTACAGTATGTATTCATTTTATTTATTTGAGATTTTTAGAATTGTCGAAGTCGAATAACACTTTTAAGATTATGATATCAACAAATACACTAAGTGTAATGTATGTGTAGTATAGTAGAGTTTGCGATTGTAGGGGTGCGTAGGCGCGGTGCACGTGGGCGCGCTGCTGCTGCCGTACTTCACACAGGAGGAGCTGTTCGTGGGGAACGTGGCCGAGCTGCTCGCCGCGCAGCCGCACTACGCGCTCAAGTACGTATGCTGCACGTGTGTGTGTGTGGGAGTGCGCGCGCGCGTGCGTAGACATGCCGTGACCGGTGAGAGTGCGTGTGCGCAGGTCGGGACGCGCGTGGGGCGCGGAGCAGGGCCTGGGGTGCGTGCTGTGCCTGGAGCAGGACTGCGGGAACGGCGGGCACTGCGCCGACGTACGCTCCGACTACTCGTGTGCCTGCCCGGCCGGCTACCGGGGGGACTACTGCGAGGTACGCATACGCATATAGCGACTAAAACAAACAGAAAATTAATATACTTACTTACTTATTCCGTCAGCGCAACGACCCAAAGTGAGTCTTGGCCTCCGAAATTAATATATATTCACAAAACTCTTAAAATGGTAGCTCATGAGGACCCGCTCGTATTAGCAGAAAGTGTAATATGTTATTGCACTAGCTCTCGGGGAAGCGCCGTTAGACGTAGAGAGAGCGCGAAGAGTGCTTTTAAAAGTTACGTTCGTTCTGAACCTGATTTTGTCGACAGATTTATATATTAAAAAACCGATGTTCTTTCCGTATGATAACATTTTATTTACTCATGTTAACGGAGAAATCACAAGGAAATAACTAGAATACCTGTTACAACAAAGGTTAAATAAACGTTCCGTTGCCACTTCCCAGATATTTGTGGTATGATCGTCTAGCTCCAGTTTTTACAACAGAATAAACTTCAAAAACAAAAGTATAACTCTTACCTTGGTTTGAATTCAAAATATACGAGTTATTGAAAAATCTGGTCTATGATAAAGTGGAATCACTTCTGGTGATAGTTCAGTAAGTTGAAGATAAAATGACACAACGCAAATCAATCATAACTTTTTACATTTAAAATTCAAAAACAACACACGTATTCGTACATGCATTCACATACAACACTCAGCCGCGTAATACAAACTGATATAACAGCCAGAAATATGTATGAATAACCTAAATATTTTAATTTGTTCATACATATTTATGTTAAGTTACTACTTGCTGATACTTTATTGTGAAGTGGATATATTTTACGAAGATACTGCCCTTTGTAACACAAATATTTTTTATAAAACAAAAGGCAGGATACATCTATTTTACTAACCTTTGAGTTTTGCAATAATTTACACACTTCATTTGCAACACACACTACCATAACGGTGAATCATCGTGAATCATGCATACAATTGAACTTGTTTAACAAACTCGCTATTGATTAATATTTTTAGATCGACATAGACGAGTGCGCCGACAATGAATGTGAAAACGGAGCGACGTGTAAGGACGAAGTGGCCGCCTACACTTGCATCTGTCCGCCTGGATTCGATGGGAAATTGTAAGTTCTATATGATCTATGCTTACGCTGTCTGTCTGTTTAGTTATCAGACGTTTGGTCACGTTGGACAAATTGGGGCGGTCAGAAAGTTCCGTCGTCAGGGGCCCACTAACCTATTGACCGATGCGTATTGGATCACAGCGAACACTCTTCTCCTAACGGGGAAAGTCCGTGCTCCCGCTATCGACCCGAATATATAACTGTAGCGGAAAACCGAATAGAGTTTGGAAGCAGTGTGGAGCGTGGATTGGTTATCTTTATCGTTGTTCCGTTTTTTTTCTCGTACGTCCTGGGACTACTCGTTCACTTCGAGCTCAGCAAACAGTTCGATAAACTAATGTAGATGTATATCGGTGTGCGTGTGCAGTTGCGAGCGGGACGTGGACGAGTGCTTGTCGCGGCCGTGCCTGCATGGCGGCACGTGCGTCGACCAGGCTGGCGCGTTCCTGTGCGTGTGCGCCGCCGAGTGGCGCGGGCCCACCTGCGCCGCGCCGCGACACACCACGTGCGCGCACCGCCCCTGCGCGCCAGCCGCCACGCGCTGCCTCGACAACCCGCCAGGTACCCGCCACTAAACACATGCATCTCTCTTATACATGATGCTTCATCGCTCACATTTCCAGGTCTTAATATGGAAGTAGCTGCAAATGTACTGACACTGAACGATCGAATATATAGGTCACTTGTTAAATGCCACGCATAGACATCGTAACGGCGTTGAATATTATAAAAGGCGAAAGTCTGACTGTGTTTTGTTGTTTGTATATTTGTAACTCCTTGACTCTAAAACTGCTGAACAGATTTGAATGAAATTTGGAATGAAGATAGCTTATATCCTGGAAAAACACATAGGCTACTTTTTATCCTCAAAAAAGTATAGTTCCCATGAGATAATTGAGGTGGTGGGAAAACCGTAATCCAGGTGGGTGAAATTGCGGGGCACAGAGAGTTGAAAAATATAATCTTGTCACTAAAACAGCGATCGTTATTATACTCTATAAGTATTGAGCATTATGAACATAATGAAACAGATTACATTTGATTGAGTTTTTAACCGGTTCCGTTTTTAACTTTAAAATAAATAATTTTCAAAATTAAGAATGATGAATGTTTATCTTTTAAAATAAGCCGTATTGAATACCTCACAGAAATAATGCTGTTTGGAGTATCGCGCCAAATGGATTAAAATACGATCAAAAAAACCTAATTTTGTAATATTTGAACTTCCAGTGCCGCCTACCGGAAATAACTTCACGTGCGTGTGCTCGGAAGGGTTCGAGGGAGTGTACTGCGAGTTCGCCTTCTGCGAGGTGCGGCCCTGCGTCCACGGGATCTGTATCAACGATACCAACGTGAGATTTACTTACTTTCATTATAGCTGCCGAATAGTGATGAACCTCGTAGAAGTATAAATAATTATTATCCCATGATATAGCAACAGTTTTTATTTATACTCATCTAGGACAACGCTCAGTCATAGAGTGGGTCGGTGCAACCATAACTGAGTCATCTTCTAGATGTGTTTAGTGCTTACACAGTCAGAAGTAGACTTTGACCATTGTCATTATTTATATCAAAATATCAGAAATAGACTGAAAATACAAAGAGATGCACGCCAGTTCAATGCTCGTTTACGAGCGGACGGCTCATCTGCCGATATGCGATCGCAGTCTCCCAAAGACAGCCCCAAGAACGCAGGACTCGAGAAAGGGCTCTTGAAAACCAGCGCTTTCGAAGGAATGCGTTCCCTTAAACGTTTCCGGAGCGATTTGAGATCGTAGGTGAAACAACGGCACGAGCCGTGCGCGCTATGTAGAACGGTTCGGCGAACTCGAGCCCGGGGTGTGTGTGTGCGCGCAGGCGGCGCGGTGCGAGTGCGTGGCGGGGTGGCGCGGGGAGCGATGCGAGACGGAGCGTGACGAGTGCGCGGAGGCGGGCGCCGCCGCCTGCATGCACCGCGGCCGCTGCCTCGACGCTACCGGGAACTACACCTGCGACTGCACCGGCACAGGTACTGCCGCCTTTACTCTTCCACTACACTGTACTATACTCATACTTCACACAACTATACTCATACATTCTGAAATCATCTCTATTTTTATTTATGAAATCTATCTCTCTATGAAATTAGCTCATCTAAATATTTTGAAAATATTCACCTATATCCGTAACACCTGCTTTGGCGAATGTCTTCTAAAGCTTACTACGTCGTGAACTTTCTCTACTCTACGTTATCTTATCGTACCGCAGCGATATGGATTCGTTAAATGTAGATCGACCTATACTTATTTATTCGTGTGTACGATTTTATTTTAAACCTTAATCTCAACATCGAATTCGACTACGAATCACCGTGCGATACCGTTCTGGACAGGGTCGAAATAACTAAAGATCTGGGCGTCACTAGGTTGTTAGATTCACTTTGGTGTACATTTATCTAGAAAAACTTTTGTATCACGGATGAATCATCCGTTCCACCGAGAACCCTTTAGAACCTTACCCTAGTTTTCATAACATTAATTAATTCACAGTTAGAGGAGTATGCAGGAATACGCTATTTGTGAAATAAATTATTAAACGCGTAAAGAAACAATATGCAGTACGCGTTGCAAATATCATGCGTTAGCATCATATTATAGTTTGTGCAAATATCATCTAAATCCATATTCTCAACTAGTGGTTAAATATAATCACTTAAAAATTAAACATATTCTAATATTAAATTATTACGGAGAACTGTCAAAACTGATAATTTTCCATGTCGTTTGAAATCACGAGTTTGTGAGCTGAGCTTCACAATAAATCACACAATGTAAAATGATAATTATTATTAACGCATATACCTAATCACTACAATTATATGCTCTGCTTTTTGTTATAAATGGCAGATCATTCAACAACTATCAAAT
Organism: Apeira syringaria; assembly: GCA_934044485.1. Taxonomy (NCBI): domain Eukaryota; kingdom Metazoa; phylum Arthropoda; class Insecta; order Lepidoptera; family Geometridae; genus Apeira; species Apeira syringaria. The sequence continues at coordinate 11,368,090 of OW203662.1, read as the reverse complement.
TGCTAAGTGCAATATGTTCAGTTTAGCCTGCGCTGATTTAGAAGCAATGATAGCACAGAGGTCTGGCGTCGACCAACTGCTTGAGCTTCCGGTGAAAGTATTAACACATGTACTAATGTATTCAACCAAATTCTAGCATGGTGGTAAGGTACTTTCGGGTACCCGCCTGGCTAGCTACCAAGCTCAAGTTTGAAAAATTGTCATCAAACACATAGTGTGTTCAGGCAGCAGTCCTTCAGAGCCAGCCACATCGTCACTGACCATCAAGTGAGATAGTGGTCGAACGCTATATCTATACAGTATAAAAAAGCTACATTTATCAATTCTTATCAACACGTGATTGAGAACATGTTTCGTAATCATTTGAACATTTACTCATTATAATTATTTTAACCTTTAAGCTGCTGCAAACCAAAGTACCCTGACACACTACAACTATCCTTTTTTAAATACGTTGGTTGCTCGTGATATTCGCCGAATAAAAGCGCTTGCGCTTTTATTCGGTGTGTTAAGCTGTTATTTTTTACCATAACTGACATTAATTATTACAAAATCCCTATAAAAATATCTGAGATCATTCAAATATTTGAAGGAAAAAATTCGGCTGCTAGTGGGACTTGAACCCACGACTACAGAATACCGTCCTGTCGCTTTGTCCAACTAAGCTATAGCAGCCCATACCACTAGGGCCGAATTACTTCCTTCCTTCAAATATTTGAACTGAAGTTCTGCCTAGCATAGCGTTAATGCGATACACAATAAAATCTCTTATCTGAGATCAGTTCCTATTCTCACGCAACCATCTCTGATTGTGATATGTACAGTACATACGCAGGTATCGGTGACGAGTACACCTAAACCATACATTTATCTATATACGAGCCGGTAGATAAGTACAGGTGTAGTTGGCAATCTTATCGCGATTGTGCCGCCCCGTGATATCAACCGAGTTTGATAACAACCGCACTGATTCTCAAACATTCGACATAAGGTGACTGGCATCTTTAAATATTATTTCATGTCGTGATTCGTATAGACCCACGGAACATTTTGGATAATAGTTTTATTATCTACCGACAAATACCCATATTTATAGCAGTATCGGATCTAACGAACAATATCTGACAATATCTTGATATCAACTTCCTCGTCACCATTGTCAATGGAATTTGACCGAAACAGTAGCTAATCTTAAAGTTGTATTTAATTTGGCTATCGTTAACAGCAAAAGTGCTACATATATTATATAAATCGTCGACGTAACATAGCAAAGGGCGAATCATATTTTTGCAACGATGCTATCATGACTTCCAACGGTGCATCAGATTTATATAAAATTTGTCTGTGGGGGTAGTAAGTAAAGTATGTTATGAGTAATACCGTCTGGGAGTCATTACTATATAGATGAAGTAAGGGGGGGCACTCCTTACTTATATACTATTATACGGATCCGACAGACGTTGTCCTGCAAGCAGCGTCAGGTGGATGTTTTAATTTTAATTTTTGTGTATCTAAACCATCCAGGGCGCCACCCAAACGCATATAAAAAAAATCATTCAAATCGGTCCGACCGTATAGCAGGAGTACAGTGACATACGCACGTACAGTAGAATTATATATATAAAGATATACAGCCATCCAATCTTTGTAAACAATAAATCGTCAAAATGAAACATTATGTCAAGTCGGGTATCCAATGAAATTATTTCCTTTACTTTTTTTATTGTTTAAATTTTTTCATTATAGTTACTCCAGATGCGTCTTAATTTTTGCATTTGGGATAATAGCGGCACGGTTATTGCGAGTTGTTATTGTTAACGCGGCGCGAACCACAGGTTCGAATAAATATCGAAGCGTATCTTTATAATTTATACTACAACCAAGTTTGGCAGTAAACAGAGATTGTAGCAAACTGTTAGAGGAAAATATATCAATCTGCGTGTAAAAACAATAACTATAAACAATTAATATGCAAAGGTTCTCTTCTGCCATGACATGCATGCGCTTAGCGCTAATCATACATTTGAATGTATAGGAGTGGATATAAGTACAATACAATAGCTAGGGAGTGCGCGTCCTGGGGCTGTACGCACATGGGCCGTTCACTGTGGCGAGTGCGTCACTTTGATAACACTGAGGCATCACGCAGCCCATTCACATTATACAGTAAACATCCGTGAAACGTTACTAGGAAACACTAATCTCTAACTAAATAAACTAATATATGAATCATTTATATCGTGTTGCTCATAGTTCGTCAGCGAGGTGACCATTTCTGAATGGGATTGAGCAGAGTACGAATGCTTAAAAACATTACAATACAGAATGCTTACGTATTGTCACAATATGCTAAAATATATATTTCACCTGCTGACCTGCTGTCATAGAGAGGCGTGCTAAAAGGCTCATTAACAAGGATTCTTTAGTCCTGACACGACTTCAAAGCCTGCAGCACCGACGTAGAGTCGCTAGCTTATCGGTTTTTTACCGGATACATTACGGGGAGTGTGCTCTGGAGTTACATAACTTAGTACCTCCTTCCCCATTCCATCAAAAAACGACCAGACGGACTGCAATGCGACATCCATACATGGTAGACGTTCCACCCTGTCGCACCAAGCGTTTTGCTTCCACATTCATAGTGCGTACAGCTAACGAGTGGAACTCATTGCCTAAGTCTGTGTTTCCACATGAATACAATCTGGGCATCTTCAAGTCACGAGTGAACAGGTATCTTCTAGGCAGGCGTGAATCATCGTAGACCGCATCATCACTTAACATCAGGTGAGATAGTGGTCAAACGCCTGCCTATTGTGAATAAAAAAAAAAAAAAAAAACCTGGTGCAGAATAAGATCCGATGTTGATTTTATTGTTCTTTGTGTACGGTTATGTTAGTGTTTCCATATGGAATCGAATCTGGGCACGATATTTATCTACCGATATGAAATAATTATGGCTCGGTGTCGTAACATATCCTTCAATATTGAACTACAAGACTCGAAACAAGCACACGTGCAGCCTTAGTTATAATAGTTTGTGAATCAGTGTCGACCATGGCCCGTCGTCAGTGTTGCGTGTACCGTCCGGCCGAGTACCGGCCGAGAGCGTCGCGTCGGTATTTACATGAACTTCAGAACCGAATTTAGACTATAGTGAAATCTTAACGATGTGATGTGATATGGAGATGCAGTGATGCTATTATCGTGCAAGGGAGAAGAACTATTGCAGTTATTATGTTACTGTGACCGAAAATGGGAATTTTAGTGAATTTATTTGTGGTAATATTACTAGGTAGGCCAAAAATCATTCTAGCGTTATTTCGCTCCTATAATTTATGCTTCAATATATAAAATTGAATAAACCTATTGTACGTGTTAAGGTTTATGTAAAGTCGTCATGTATTTTTTTCACATTTTAGATTATTTTCAAAAAGTTATGAGGCCGAAAATGAACAGTTTTAAATTAGACAAGTAAAGCTCTTTCATTTCAGTTATTGTCTTATAAACCGAGTAATATTGTACATTTCCAGTGTATAATTCTATCAAATTCAAAATAATAATGATTATCCAGGAAATAACAATAAGTTTGTAATAAGAGGTTTTTTTTTTTGATCTTGGGTACTTATTTCGATTATTACATTTAAAAATGTTTTTGACCCTCCCAATCGATATGGCTCATGTGTAAACTAGTAAACTGTTATAGCATTAATCTGCCCTCTTGCCAAATATCGTACAAATGGGAACAACCGCTCATAAGTTATTAATAAACATACAAATACTGATTCATTCACGAAGACACACTCCCTCACACACGCTGTTACAGCACACACACACACACACACACACATCACACACACACACACACATCACACACTCACACACACACACACATCACACACTCACATTCACACACACATCACACACACACGCACGCACACACACCTCATATAATTAGTAATTTTAATATATTATTAATATATAATAAGTAATACTAATAGCCTAGTGCAAACTATTATTGTTTTTAAATTTCCTTAACTAAAGTAGCCTCACACATCATCATCTTCACATATTGTAAAACTGTGCGCATCAAGGAAGAGCCTGCCTTTTGTACCACAGTTTTTAACTAACACAAAAGGTTTTCAATAAAGATATTTGTATTTGTATTCAAGAATCATTAAGCATTTAAAGCATTCATTAACAACTAACCATAAAGAATCATAAAACTATAATATGTTATTGATTAATCTTTTAATTATGTATTCAATATTTGAAATAATCATATACATCTAAAAACAATGTGATGAAATATATTTAAATGTCGTTTTGAGACAAAATATTACGTATTTTAGATATTCATTTCGTTAGATCAATTAATGTCATTATTATCACCATGTCATTATTATCACCATACATATTGGAATATAAAACAATCTAAAGGCATATTCGTGTTGCCCGTATAAATAATTAGGGCGCTTATTAATAAGACCCGAGAGTTTTGGAAGAACAAAACCGCGCATCGACCTGCTAATTGTTAGTATATGGTGCAATAGAAGTATTAATACTATTAACACTGTCGCCTGGAAAATAGCTACATCTTACCAAAATTTTGTATAAAGTTAAAATCAATATAGTTTAAGAGTTCGATCAAATGTTCTGTCTCAAAACGACATAACTTTAATGCTTTTTATCACATTGTTTTTTAGATATATAGCATTATTTTGATTGTTGAATCTGTAGATAAAAGATGAATAAATAACGTAAGTTTTTTATTGTTTATGTTTGTTAATGAGTAGAATCCTTTCTAAGATGGTTGGCTCCATTCTTCACTTTAATAATTACCTTTCGAGGCGAGAATACATTTTAAGTGTATCCAAAGCACCCTAATTAAGATAAAACATTTGTACTGTTGCGCGTATATAGTACCCTGAAAATTAAAAATTTGTGACCCAAGCATCCAGTGATGTAATCCGGCAGCTGCTCTTGAGAGGCAGTCGTCACTCTAGGTCAACTTCGGCCGCATCATCACAGACCCTCCAGTGACACAGTGATCTAACGCTAGTCTGTATAAAAGATGAAATCATCTTTATAAGTATGACACAGATTTTGATGCAATGGACGACGAGTATATTATATACCTACACGATGTCTGAAGTATCTAGAGACATTGCCTCGCCACATGGACAATAGTGTTGTGTTTCAAATAAACAATATCCGTAAACAGTGTTTACACAACATTGGTTTTAGTCGTCTTATCTAATGTTCATCCCTACCCTATTGACTTTATGTACATAAGTTATGTATTAATACTAGCTACGCCTCGCGGTTTCACTTGCGTGTACTACGGCTTTCCCATTATCTCAGTGACGTGCATCACCTACGTGCTATGCCAGACTATAATCAATCTAAGTTCCAAATTTCATCTCGATTCGCATCGCCGCTCGACAAAATATTTATTTTATTTTATTTTCATAGGAAAACTTACAGCCTAAAATTAAATCTATGTACATACAACTTAGGTTTGACTGGGCCAATTACAAGTTTTCGCCTTTAAACTTAAATTAGGAAAACTAAACATAAAACATTCTCTCTCTCAACAACAAAAATTTTAACAATCCATTTAAGCATTTGAATTTTTTTTGAAAAATAACAATTTTAACATTGGGCTATTGACCGAGATACAATTAATAGGTGAATTACGTATATGTACGCCGTATAATATTACGTGTCGTGTCGCAGGGTGGACGGGGGCTCGGTGCGAGGTGGACGTGGACGAGTGCGCGCTCGGCGCCGTCAGTTGCGGCCCCGGGGACTGCCTCAACCTGGACGGCTCCTACACGTGAGTGTCCAGCGACCGCGACGCAACTAGGGTGGACGGTGGGCGTCGTCACTACTCAAAGTTACAATTTGTGCGTTCGTGACAGATGCGTGTGCACGCCCGGGTTTTGCGGCATAGAGTGCGCGCTGCGCGACCCGTGCTTCGAGCCGGCCCCGGCCCCTGCCCCGGGCCCGGGCGGGGAGACGGGAAGCGCCTGGAACGAGACGGGCCCGTGCCGACACGGGGGGCGGTGCGAGCAGCGCTGCGCCGACGTCACCGACTATGTGTGCCGTTGCGTCGACGGCTGGGGAGGGAAGAACTGCACGGAACCGGTAAGAATCTTCAAATACCGTTTTCGAAACCGTAAATACTAAACGTAGAGAGTCTTCATAAAGGTATCATTTTTATAAAGTCCTGTTAACAATCATTGAAAAGGTATGTATTCGAACCATATATTCGATAGATTCGCGAAAGTCAGTTCCCCGATTTTTTGTAAATTAATCCACCCATTTAGCGATCTATTAACTTAAATGAGTAAATGAATTTACGTAATTGTGTGAATAAACGTCTTCGTGCAGTCGTGTCGTTCATGACGTATGACACGTGTACTTTATGCGAATGCAGGTGGAGGCGGCAGAAGCTGGTGCAGGTGGAGGGGCGGGCGAGGACGCGGACGGCGGCACGGGGGCGGGTGGAGCGGCGGCGCTGATCGGGCTGGGCGCAGCGCTGGTGGCGCTGGCCCTGGTGGGTGCGGTGGGCGGGGCACTGGGCGCGCAGGCGCGGCGCAAGCGCGCCACGCGCGGGACCTACTCCCCTTCGGGGCAGGAGTACTGCAACCCGCGCGCGGAGATGCTGCACAGTGCGCTGAAGCCGCCGCCCGAGGAGCGCCTCATATAGCACCCGCAGGTACACAACCGCACGCACCCCTCTGTCCGGGGAGGAGGGCACCCTATTGTGATAATTCTGCACACGCATATTGTTACTGCTAGGTCGCCCTTAGACCCCCCTCTCTGTCCGCGTGATAATGGTGATGATTATACCCGTAATATTATATAAGTTATAGGAACCTCTGTGTGGGTCGTACTCGCTCGCAAACACTATGGTGCTTGCGAGCCGATTTGCGAGATTGACCTGACACCTGCCAATTAGACAGACCAATCATTAGTTATTTGATACCGATCGCTCCAGATCTATACATGTGAAGTTTAAATTTCCTGTAATATTTAAAACAAGGTTCTACATTTTCCTCTTCAAACGTTAGCTGAAATAATTTTTTTATTAGACTTTTGTAAATTTCACACATGGCAAATGTTGTTCTGCCATATAAATTTTCGAAATGTTAAAGTGACCCGACACTATTTAAATTACTTCACGTCAATGATCTACGGTTAAATTATTTTAATATTTGTATAAGATACTAAAATTGCGATAATAAACGAGAGAAGAGGGTGGGAGGGTGAAAAATACTTTGCCACCTATTATTAGACATAAAAAACTTCATCAAAATCAGGCAAGCCGTTTCGGATGAGTTCGATAACAAACACGTAACACGAGATTTTAATATATAAGATTAATTCCATTTTAAATAAATAAAATATTTTTTCATTGCAGATATTGAGAGAATGTCCAGCCCACATGTCCAAAATGAAGAACAAAATGAACTAAACAATTTTTTTGCAAGAAACTCTTCGCATATCAACCAAATGTTTGTTATATGTTTCTGTACTTAAGTGAGGACGCTTATTATTGACAATGTGTATTGGTGTGTGTGTGTGTGTGCGCGCGCACGCATGGTGCGTGCTATAGTTTGTACCTGTACGTGTGATAGCTGTTTGAGTGTGTGCATGTCCGGGATCGTATGTATGCGTGTGTAAATTGACTTTTATATAACTTTAAGTTGACTACTAAGTGATGAAATCGTGTACTTAACAACAGTGGAGCGGTGATACCTCCCTAGAGAACATTATTTACTTATACAAACATATTTTAACATAGTTTTATACGAATCAAGATGAAATGCGGGTGAATAACATTCCAATAACATAAATCAATTTTACTTAGAATCGAATTGTATACGATTTTATTATTGATGGATTTATCTTACAGCCGACCTCAATAGGTCTAAATATTTTGATACGAGCTTGTTAGAATGCATTCAAAGACTATTATTGGACAGAAATAAGGTCGCCTATTGCACGTGTGTGCACGAATTGGTTAAATTGTACCAATCCGACTGTTTGTGCCTCAATAAAGTATTACATACCTATTTATATGAAATATATAATTATTATTATGATATATACTTTACACATTTATACAAACTAAGTAAAGATGCTACCTAGATATTTTTGTGAATGAAAGACGAGACAAAACGATTTTTATATACAACGTGACGTTTAGTACGTTTAGTGACGTACGAGACACGAGGCGGGTATTTTTATTCGGTATTTTATGCAATGACTCAGGAGTGTGTAGTTGTAGTACCTACGTTATTTTTATAGGCACCATGATCATCCTGTATCTAATATTCCAGTAAAATTCATATATGAAACATTCAATTATGATAAAAGTAGAATCATTCCTTTTTAGTATAAATTACTTCAAAGTAATATGTACTCGTTGAGTAAAAGTATTGTTCGTGTTAGTTGTGTGTTGTATTCGTAACTGATTTGTGTCATGATGTCTGCTCAACACCGGCGTATCTGCAGAGAGGATCGTCGCCACAATTGTTGTGTTGGTTCAATAAGAAGGTGCGTCTACTCTCGGATCTCCCGGTACGTAATCATAAGGTTTAGTTATAGTACGAACACCGTAAAGCGTGAATATTCTAAATTAAATGATAGTGAAGACGGGACTCGTCCGCTCCAGCGCCGCGCGCCCCTCCGCCTCCCATGCCACAGTAATTGTACATAGCTTTCGATTGTTCCCTATAGATAGGCCATTAATATTTTGGTCCCTTTTTCAACGTTATATACAAACATTAGAATCAATAATTACCGTATATTTTCCGTTTGTTAGTGAAGGTATTAAATAGATATATATATAAATAGATACATGAAGCGGATGGGAGCGCGCGAGCCGCGGCGAGCCGTCCGTGCCTTACTCGCAAGTCTGTATGTTTGGGAGCTCTTTACCGTTTATATATTATACAATATACCTACATAGTGTAAGTGAACGTAGCTCGTAATGTATCTGTACAGGTAGACTACACGATTACCATGTAGAATAGTTATTTATGACCAGTATTATCTGGACTCTTGTACTCGACTGTGTATCTCTTTGCTCATCGTCTGTGGTCGGATCGCGTTCGAACCGAAACCGATCATAGATTCATTTCGAAGACATTCCTGAGCGTATTGCTCCATGGTTAGAATTAAAGAAGTTATTGTTTCGTGATACCGATCTAGTAATCATCGGCGATAGTAGGCGCTGTAACCGTCCCCTTGTAGCTATTATCTTTTTTCTATTGTTGTGTAGAAGTGTTAGGTATTCCAGTTAACGTGTCGACCTATCCTGTGACTTAAGAATTGTGTATTGTATCGTAACTTAGATGAATTTATTGTACATAATTAACGTTAAGTATAATTGAAAGCAGGCAGCACTTTATCGGCGGGAATAGCATCTGCAAGCAATGTTACCGTCCAAGGGGGAGAAAATACCATATCAATGTAATATTTGCCATTTTGTCGAATGTAGATTTCTTTATCCTTAATGTTGAAGTTCTACCTATTTTTATCTTTGTCTTGCTTGTATTCGTCTGCATTATATATGAGATCGACAACAAGTAGCGAGTCTTCTCAACTTCCGCTATATTTCATCATTCGTGTACACTGTACAACATAAATACACTTCCCTTGCCTGCTTTTTGTCTCAATGTAATTTGGCCCTTAACTCTCGCGTTCCTAATAATATATGTAATCTGTAGACGAAATGACGAATGTCACAGTTGGTATGGTCCTTTGTATGTAGAGGTACTTTGTACAGCACCAGCCTATGGGCGTTTACTCAATAAAAGAGGTTTTATTAACTTGCAAACTAGTTTTATTCTGTTGTAATAAATATCTTACCTAAATACATTACTAGAACTTCCACACCATTTTAAGGCTGAGACTTTTGAACATTACAAGATAGTAGCACCCTGCGGTTCCACCCGCTTGGATTACGGTTTTCCCGTAAGTGGAATATAGCCACCCACGTTTGAAAAACTCTCGCCAAACACATACTGTGTTCGATGAAAGAGAACATTTTTTAGGTGTTTACCATGTCATTTGTGATTATTTTTGGGTACGCGTCACCCATAAAAGTCACAAATATAATTTCAAAAACGGATTCCAACGCTGACTCGTAATACAGTCAGCTGAGTCAGCGGCATACAGTAGCCGTCGTAATATTTGTTACGGTAAAGCGTACGGCAGTATGAAAAGAAACAAAATTAAACCAACATGTAGTTCTAAACACGTCCTTTAATTAAATACTGTACAGGCTTGTTTTAAGAAAATATTTATACAATAACAAGTCACGCTGTGCCGCGCCGCGACCCGGTCGCAGGTCTCGGGTCGCGGCGACACGGTTGCAACGCGGCGCAGCGCTATACTGCGACACTTTATGCGCTTCATTAATAATTTAAAATCAACAGCTCGCCACACTGCTCGTCGATACGTCACCAATATTAGTGTGACAGTTTGGTCGATTGGTGTCACGAGCGGGCGTCACTCCCACTATAACTGGACTCACGGAGCACCAATATTCTGCTTTTATATCATTATGAACAAATGCAGGTTTTCTATAGTAAACACAAGTCGTACATCATTAAAATTTATCTGAGCACTAATGACTATCGAAAAAGTAAGGCACTGTAAAACAATTAAATAAAATATATAAACATTCAAGCAATCTACAACGGTGACAACATAAATATAATTGACAGTATGTAGACGCAAGAGCGGCGTTATTCCTTTATAAATAACACACACCTTTGATCCAATTTTTATTTTTGCAGGCACAGATCACCTGCACTTCGCAACCGCGATAAGATAAATGAAAACCTTTAAAATTGTTCCAATTATTGGACGAATAATGATTCAAGACTCCAGTTAGGGTTGAAGCGACGCCGCTGTATAGGGCAAGCCACGCGCTCAAGCTACTAACGCAAAGGAATGACTTAGATTGACCACTTCGCACTATTGATCAGCTACAGCTGTACGTCCAAGGCGGTAGTGGTGGTGGTGCCGTGCGCGCTTCCAGTTTGGCACCTCGCGCCGATACACGCGCTACAACATGTATGGAGGGAATAGGAAGCATGTGATGACGTCACACATCGAGTAGCACCAAGTGGGAGCACGTCGTATTGCGCCTCTCACTTGTCACAAGTACAGCGGAGAGAATACGACAAATACCACAGTTTTAAAATTCGTTTTCGGAAGATCACAACGTTATAAATAGCTACTACAAAGACATCGAGAGTTAAGAGTTTTCATATTGACAAAATTTGAACTAAGTTCATACATTTAACGTAGACTAGGGGAAGTGGAGGAAGCGCAGACACTAAGAAACATATAGGAACGTTCAGTCGTCGTGTAAGTCGTTATTAATTAAAAAAAGATGCCTACTTATATTATAAAAAAAGTTTAAAATATGTCGTAAATGATTCACAATATTCAGATTGCACGAACACAACCAGCCTTACAGAGAACTGCTATCTCGAAAGAATAATTAAATAATCAACATTATTAAGTTACAAATTGTAAAACAATTATCGTATGGCATAATTTACAGTTACATTAAAAACAATAAATATATATCGTCTCGGGAGGTCCGCGGCACCCTCCCCTTCGGAAGCGAGCTCGGGGCGGGTAGCCAAGCGTCCTGCTACAGATCACGTAATAATAATAATTGTCATGCGATCGACGACTATTGCACTGGCGGGGAAGTCCCGCGCTACAGGGACAGACGGCAGGCGGCACTGCTCGCACCAATAGTCCGGCGCGCCGCGAACAGAACGCGCCTCGGCTCGCTGCGTTCCGCTGCGGCTCGCCAAAGCACCCGTACAGTGGCGCGACGCTCGCGCCGACCTCACGCCGTTGGCTACCTGCAAAGGTGAGCGTGATCATTGAAATATGTTATTTAAAATGATGTTGAACACTACTATACTATATGGACCACTATTAATACAAAGGAACCATTAGGCATTTATTGTTAACAACACATTTGACTGGCTTAATTCATTTCTATTGTATACAAGCTGGAAGATAACCAACACATTACACGCTGTTGCACGTGCTTGTGTTCTCCAATGTTAAATAATACTAGAAATCTGTAACCCATAGATAGCTGTAGCTTCCAAGAAATATATTGTACCAGCGAGTCGAGGGCACGTGTACGAATAGCAAAATTATTTAACCGCGCAATAATCGTTCTGTTAATGTAGATTTTTGGTACAATCCGTTTTGGACAACTGACTGTGTTTTCCTAAACTCGAATGAATGATATATGAAATTCATAAAACTAGTAAAACTAAGTATTTATTTTTACTTATCATTTATAATGAATGAGTTCTTTCCAATCCGACGGGAAAATACTAGTATCCTAGGACAATAAGTCCCTTGAATCGAGTACGGTAGGAGCATGCATAACGGGGGGAATAGTGCCGGTGTACCTATTGTCGTGGGGATGTGGATGCGGATGCAGCACGACGCGCTGGTAGTCGGTGCGTGAGCGCGCACGCTGGCGGGAGCCGAGCTCGGCGGTGCCGTCGCGCGCGATGAACAGCTGCAGGCCCGAGGTCTCGGCGCCGCCGTCCGCCGCCTGCTTCAGGTCCGTGGCCGCCAGCAGCTCGTCGATCAGCGAGTCGGGGTTCACGCGCGTGTTCTCCACGCGGCACGTCACCGGCACCGCCGCCTGCAACGTCACGCACAACTGACAACTGCGTCACACGGGCACGCATCACGCCCGCGCCGCGCATCGATACCGCACCGCGCTTGCGTCCACAAGCGACGACACGAGATAACTACAACCGCTTATCGGCATAACGTATTTGTGTAGAGCTAACTTCTGGTGAAGTCCTTCTGCGTGACAAATGGAGCCTTAATATCGCTCTCGGAGGAATCTTATCTTCAGTCGGAATTAATTTCTCAAATTTAACACCTTTTTTGTTGTCTACACTGGCTGGGAATTTGTTACTTAAATGCACGTAATTTCATCGAAATCGGTGTAGCCGTTTAAACGTGAAGAAGTAACAAACATACACACAAACTTTCGCATTTATTTAGTAGAATTTTGCGAGTGCACGGTCTTCTCGAAGCAAACACAACATGCAATAAACACGCCATATTTTGTACAACAATTAAAATTTAAATATAATACGTCAACGTAAGATAAGATGATCTTATATGGTTACGATCAACTCTAGGTCTAAATTAGTATGACGCTTATCAATAACAACACTAAAATACGATCTGTTCATTAAAATTGCGGGTAGTTTTACGTAAAATAATTCGTCACTTATTCGGTGCCGATTAAAACTACAACAATTGAACAAAACAAACAAACAATTGAATAAAACTCGTCCAATATTAAAGATAGCATTGAATGGAGTTATACGAACTTGAATTTTGGGTAATTATAATGCGAGCTACTTCATTTTGAAATTTTTATGTGAGTTTTAGCTAGTTTGAATGATTAACAGAATTAGGGCTAATGTATTGGCCCCTAACATTAGATAGAAACAATTCAAGATTGTTTTTATAGTACCGCTTCAAATATGAAATATGTCTTCAAATATGTCTTTTTTATATGAAGTAAACTACTGATAAACAGCTCAAACTCAATCATCTACTTCGCATCACTTCGCTTGAGCCGTTCAGGAGTTATGTATTTCACATTTGAGTGACAGAATAAATGCTCAAGTCTCGATGAGCTGTATTTTGTAGCGCGTTGTAGTGCCACATGTGTAGTGTATTATAGGCACGTACCTGCACGTCGTCTGCGGGTAGCGGCGCTTGCGGAGGCGCATGCGCGAGCGGCAGCGCGGCGCGCTTGTTGCGGTCGCGGACGGCGCGCGCTCGCTCCAGCGACCCACCCTCCGACACGGAGCTCGTCAGCGAGCCCGACGACGGGTTCCTGCACACACACACACACCCCGCTCGTCACACACATATTCAATCACACCGCACACCGATTTTGGTGCTTTTGCAGTTATCCTCTGAGAACATTGCCACATTTAGGAGTCTACCGGTAAAACGGTCCGTCGTCGAGTAAAATGACTGAGATAGAAGGAAACGGCGAACACAAGCGAATGAGCGAAGCGGTTAGATTATAGAATCGTTCGATTAGTGCTGCATGATATAAAATTCGATTGTTGAATGAACGAGTTTGTTAGTTACGATTCCGTAACATGTAGGTTTCGTTGTTTTAATTATATTTTTCTATTTGCTTTTCGGTGCGATTTTAATGAATGTATTCCGATCTAGTTGCATGTTATTTTATAAAATAAACGATCGTCGTGTCGTTATCGTTTCGATTATTTAGAACTTTTTTCGTTTATCGTAAATTGTAATATTGTCCTAAATTGTCCCTAGTGACACAAAAAAATTACTGCGGACAACTTCAGAGGCATTATGTGCCCACTGTACTGTGTGTACAGTAGGCCAACAATGTAGCGCGGACTGCCGAGACTATCACGAGCGTTAATGACGCTGCGTCCAATATGACAGCATGAACGCGGCCAGTAGTCACGCGGGACTGGACAGCGGCGTTTCTGTACACACACATGCCCCGACATGTTACGCATGCGTTACGACATCGTCACGCCGTTAATAACACGAGCGTCTGTGACAAGCGTCGGCTCGCCGTACCAATACACAGGTGGCCGATGAGTTCTCACAGAAGCGTCGACACAACCGAAAATTGATACGAGAATACATATACGTTTCTGATTTTTTTGCCTATTTCACTAACAAAATACCGGATTGCACAAGCAAAATTATGATAATAACATTAATTTAATTGTTACCCGAATATTATCCGGAATGTTATTAAGTGTTAAGGTGTTACAGTACAGTCCCAAATGTACAATACATTTTGCTATCGATAACAATCTTATAAAGCAGGAAACAAACTTATGCACATAACAGCTAGGTAAATCGTTAACATGTTTCAAAATATGTTAAGCTTACATATCATAATAATCACATGCTTTATAAATATATATCCATCCACTACCCAGTTGACGTCTGTAAACACATGCACCTCACAACAAGCATTAGATGTAAGTCAGAAATCGGAAATACAGAAAACAACATGCAAAATGTACATAATTTAACTAATTTGATTTTAATTTGTATGCACTTATGACATTTGATACAGGCAAAGGTATATAAAATAATACAGTATGTACAAAACAAAGTACCGAGGTACACAAATGTATTATATATCAAACAGCTATTGAATACAAACAGATATATACATGTTCGTAGAATACAAAACGTGTGGAACAATCGCAGACAACAAAAGCTGTATACAATGGATACGACGTCAATACACCTTGAGAACACAACATCGGAACATAACAACATCCAAACAACAACTTATTTGCATGTTTCAATCGGATTGCTTTTTCTTATAACTAATGAATAACATGTATATAAATGCATATTTCTCATTGTTAAAATAGTTTGCTGTAACAAGTATCTGTCAAATATTGAAATAGAACGGAGTGTTCGATAAGGAAGCCTTCGATTGAGACATGCAAAACCTGTCATCATTAGTAAATACATTGCGACTAACAGCGCGGAACTGGGACGACGCGGGAGCGAGCCGAGAGCCGCCGGCACAAGACCGGGACTGGGACCACCCGGCGCGGGACCGGACCCGAGTCCGGGACCGCAGCCGGCGGCGTCCCGCGGCGCCCCGCACCACCCGCACTCCACCGACTCCATCACTCGTCTGTGTGGATGTGACATTGTCAATCTACGTTTATCTTATTTGAGGTACAAGCGTACGTGTACACCAACTCCGAGTCCATTTCATGAAGTTTGTAATTTACACCATCGTACCATCTTCAACACACTGAAAGTAACTTATCACACAATGTTATAATAGCCTATAATAATTATTAACTATTAACAAAATTATTAGTATTGTATAGTTCGTAATAAAAAAGTTCCCTTACCAATAAATTTGTTTTTATTTTCTTAAAATCACATAACACTTACAAGAATAAAATCAAAACATGAAAATAAACCAATTCCAACATAAAAATGAATCACAAACGAGTATTAACATAAGAGCAACGTTCACAAGAAGGATAGAGAAGAAAGAAAAGAAAAAGAATACAAGTCCCTCGCACCCGTAACCTCATTAGTATGCGCGACAGGGGGGGGTACGTCGGTACAGTAGAGGGAAGATGGTGGTGGGGGTGGGTTGCGACACAAGCAAGCGTCACTAGCGGCACTCACCTGACGTGGTCGGTGTAGCTGTGCCGCAGCATAGTGCCGGCCCTGTCTCGGCCGCGTCTCGCGCTCTCGCTCGTTATGAAGTGCCTCTGTATGACAGTGTGGTCCACCTCGCTCTTCGGAGTGGAGGTGGTCACTTTCCCCTCCTCGTTGAGGGCACGGTTCGATAGACTCTTGAACCTATTCCGAACGTCCACCCGCTCCATCGAGTCCATCTCCGCCTCCGGGTCCGAGGGTATACAATAGAATTCGTCTTCTATACATCCGGAGAGTCTGTTGGCGGTGGAGACGAGAGAGTTCTTCCTGTGCGCTAACGGCGTCAAGAACGGAAAGTTGTTGAACAGCTCCTCGTTCTTCTTGGTCTTGTCGAGCATAGCCGGGATCGTGTTCAGCGACTTCTGTTTGAATATTTGGAAGTTGGTTAGAGGTTCGACCGCGGAGACCACGGCGGCGGCAGCTCGCTTCTTCTGGTCGAAGTAGGTGGGCATCGCGAACGTGTCGTGCCCGTTCTCTATGATCGTGCACTCGGGGGTTCTGTACTCGTGCGCCGGCGGCGAGTAGAGCGCCTGCCGCGGTATCACGTCGGGCGGGCCCGTCAGCGTCGAGTTGGGGGTCAGGTAGAGGTCGGACGTCTCGTTCACTATCGTCCGTTCCAGCACCAGCTTAGCCAACGTCCGCCCCACACCACCCCCGCCCCCACCCCCTTGCGCCCCACCCCCCGGCACGTATAGCGAGGTGGTCGTGGTCGTGGTCCGCTCTAAGCGAACACTGACGGAGGGTGAAATAAAATAATACATTAATAAAGCGTATAGGAGGGGATTAGTGACGTGCGGTACACAGAGTGAAGCGGGGTCTATACAGTACAGTGGGTGCTGACATGGCCGCTACACCATGCGCGGCGGTGACATTAATGTTCTTCAGTGGTTGCGTAATATTATGCCATATATAGCAGTAAATGAGGCCACGGTAACAACGGGAAAAAACACATATTAAAAAATAATAAAAAACATATTAAAATAAACACACAGAAAGAACACAATTAAAAACTAATAACAAGTATCACAATACAATTTAAAAATGCATTAAGCTTATCTATCCTTCCATACGGCGGCGTTTATACGACGTTCACTAATAATTTTGTTTATTGATACTACTACTACTAATTATATTATCATTTAACACCAACGCGCACGTTATCTTATTAAATAAAGTTGTTAAGGAACACTGGCACCAACCAAATTACCCGAGATATTTGCCGAAATCTAGGATGCAATCACACATTTGCAGGCTAAAATTGCGATTTGATCCGAGATTCTCGGATAAGTTGGTTAGTGCAAGACGGCCTATGAATTATCCAGATTAGTAAAAGTAAAGTAAATTATTTAAAATAAAACGTCTTGCGACGTGTTTGAGCAACAATTAATCATAATAATGAAATCTGGGATTTAGCTTAAGGAGATATACAATTTTAGAATTATCATGTCACACGCGAATAGAGTGGGCCGCAGTGAGAAGTGAGAGAGAGAACGCCGCGGGTGCGAGTGGGCGCGAGATGCCACAGAGAACGGTGAGAGAGCAAGGTGTGCGCCGGGGAATTACCTGTTGTGGTGGGGGCGCGAGGAGTCCCCCGCAGAGTCGCCCTCGGAGCTCTGCCGCGAGTGCGCAGATGCGGCCGAAGAGCTTCCGTAACCAGACGCCTGGAATTCGCACGAAAAGATGGGTATTAGATGGTGTAAGTTGTGCTTGAACAGTAACATAAATAAAGACACGTGTCCAGACACCGACTTGCGAACAGATACTCTCTTGTATCGACCCCATTGCTGGGCAGTATCTCTCCATCTGGGCATAATGGTGTGAGGAGTAAGGGAGCGTCCATAAAATACGTGAGGGAGTTTTAGCGATTTTTCGCTTTTGAAAATGTGTATATATTTTAATTATTTACATTAAAAATGCATATTTTTAATGATGCATGTGCTTAATGTAGGATTTATTTTTAAAAAATATATTAAAAAATCAGGACTTGTATTTAAGATTATTAAGAACGTAGTATAGAACCACACAACAAATATTTCTACTGAATTTAACCCAGTCTTCTTTCTCCAGTCTCATTACAATGTTCCTTGCGGAAAAAAATTACATGAGTACAAATACTGACGTAAATTCACCTCAAAATTCTATGCATCGATACAAGCCCACCTGACAAGCATGTGATGCAAATAAGGTAAAAATAAGTCCTTGAGCTGTACAAATTGAATGTAAAGTACATTTAACTAAATATCATGAGAGTTAGTACTTTATTGTAGTATTTTAACCAGGTAGATTATCCATTTCCTGGTTCTGACTGGTGCAAAATTGTACCAAATAAGACAGACACGGTGCATCGATGTGGCCATAGCTTTAGAACAATTTCAGAATGTATATTCGTACCTTACTACTCATATCCCCCGAGGTGTTGGAAGAGTTCCTCGAATGTGTGTGGTGCTGCAGACAGGAGACGCAGGCGGGGGCCCCCAGCGCACCGGGGAGGGCTCCCTCTGCGGGAGTCGGAAGCGGGGGCGCAGGCGGATCCTCGTCGGGAGTAGCGGGCTCGCACGCCGTCACCAGCGACAATGGCTGCGATACGCTGCCCTCTGGAATAAACATACATAGTAGGAATTTCAGTAGAAGAAAAAAAAAACACCGGCATAGGCCAGGAGATTACCAATGTAAGATATAACATGCGACAGAATCGAAAGCTGCTAGAGTTGAGACATGCTTTGTTATGCTATTTGCAAGCCTTCACATTTTTTAAAGCTGTAAGTAGTTAATACATACAAGTTAGTACAAGGTACAAATATCAACGTGTTATAACCGCTGTGGAGAAGAAAGACGTGTTGTGTTACACTACCAGACAAAGAGTATACTATAAAAAAAAATCTTAGTCCCTAATTAAGTGCAAGTTGTCCACTTATTAATGTTCTCTTTTTCAATGTAACAAATTCCTAAAAAAGGCAAGGACCGGAGAGTCTGGAGAATCGTTGTTTCTTTTTTAAAAAAAAGAGTACACTATAGTTGGCAGTTGTATGTAGGTGTGAGTAGAGAGTGAGGAGCTGGACGCTAAAGTGGTAGGTACCGTAGTTCTTCTTCTTGGTGAGCGAGCCAAATCCAGAGCTGGCTGTGGAGGAGCCGCAGTCGTCGTCGGGCGCGCCGCCCGCCGCCGACTCCGACCCGCTGTCGCCGCCCGCCTTGCTCTCCGCTACCTCTTGCTTACGCTCCGGACTGGAACATAGCGATCTTATATTATATTTTGCATAGTGATGAGATACTTTCTCCTGCAAGTCTGGCAAAGAACGTCCCTCAAATTAGTAAAACTGTCAAGAACATACTGTGGTCAGGCATAGCTAACCAGTCAGCGTATAAGGTCTATGGTGATACAGTTCAGTCCCTGACCGTCCAGTGAGCTAATGGTCTGCTCTTGCTAACTTTTGTAAAAAGAAATTGCTTTAAAGCGATATTTCGAATTAAAATTTGATTGTAAAAATATCGCTCTGCGAAGCTCAATGGCCTAGATAGGCAAGTCATTAAAAGCAATCCCTGTATTGATATCGCAGTTTGCAATGGTTCAGATCTTATGATAGATAATTAAATCATACAGACGAGCTTCTTTCTGATCATTTCAAAATCCTAACATACTACAGGTGAATTAAGATCAGGTCAAACGTCAACTACAAAGTAGTTGTATAAAGCACCGTCAATTCTAAGTTTGCGTGCTACACCTTAGACCGCGTCGTCACTTAACATCATGTGAGACAACGAACAAACATGACCTTTTTAAAAAATAACTTAGAACCATTTAAAAGTAATACACTACAGGTCAACTAAGATACCTTAGCCTCTTTGTCGGGATGCGGTAAGTTACTGCAATTTTCGAGACACCACGCAAGGGAACCACGTCGGCCCAAGTTCCGTCACTAATGGTAGACAAGAAGTATCTTACACTTTAAAGAGCGGGTCTCCTGAGATCATGTTCATGCGGATGCGCAGCCGCAGCACGGAGTTGTCCTGCCGTCGCCGCGGCAGGAGAACTCCGCTGCCGCTGCCGTACCCCTCGAGCAGGCAGAGCTTCGTGCACTCGCCCGCGCCCGCCAGTTCCGCTAAATTCACGTCACAAAAGCCCAGCTTTTGATACGAACGTCCTCCTGGAAGCACGTATTTAATTTATGAGGAATAACTCTGCGAAGTCGGGATGGGTCGTTAGTATATAATACAAAAATAAGTGACCAAAATCGGAGTATTTAATTTAGATCACAAACTATATGTTTGCCTAGATAACGTAAGATGTCCATTAATCCCAAACGTTTCACACTGACAATGGCGTTATTCTGTTCATCACCCAGCTATAGCTGATTTTCTCTTAAATTCTTTAAAACCCGAAAGTCTTATTCTACAACGGTCTAATTTTAGAAGATGTTTTCTCAATTCTGAGTGTTTTTAGGCGCCACCAAAATACGTGACGACTATTTTACGTAAAACTACCCGCATTAGAATAAAAAAGACAAATTTTAGATTTGTCATAAATAAATGTCACTAATATGGACTTAATCGCAACTATATAAATATATCTTATTATACACAATTTTAATAACTATGACTTAGCAATAGAATTACTAGCACTATTTGTGCAGTGTACTATAACAAGTTACCAATCTACCACAACTACATTTGCGTCTACAAATTATCTATATATGTTTACAAAAATATGCATACACTTTTACCGATTCAAATTGTCGCTCAAAGTTAGTCGGATCGGGAAGTAAAGGTCAACTGCAAAGTTTCCAAGCTCTTCGTTCCGCTTGTAGACTCTCAAGAGACAGACCGAGCTCGGAAGCAAGTGCCTATAGCTCTCCAAGTAAATAACAGTTGTAGAGTTCTCGTATACGTATGCAAGTCTAATTCACTCGTTTAAATTCGCGTCACAAGACTTTCAGAGACGTTGCATGCTCGGCAATTTCCTGGCGAAATAATGTTAGTTGTAGGAATTTTCGTACTATTTAGGATTGTAAATAGTTGCCAGCATAGATGTCGTCGTGTTGAAAGAGGCGCCAAAAAGTTATTTATAGTGTGACCGAACCTGTGCGCGTCCTCTCCACTGGGGGGAAGATGACGATAATCTATGTTGCAGCGATAGTTATTCGCTGTATAGTTTTTCCACACCGTATCTCCGCGCCTGTCCTTTCCAACAGCGAGACACGTCGGTTTCGTCAAGTGTTTTGTAAGCATTGGATGAATACTGACCCTTGCACTCCTTCCTGACAGAGACCCGCATGAGCGCCTGCTCGAGCACGCCGGTGCTCGCGTTCGCGCACATCTTGCACATGAACGAGAACTGCGCGTTCCACCGCACCGCGTGCTTGCGGACCTCCTCTCTGCAATGTGAAATATACATAATTATTATAATAACATAAATTATAGGTATTATACTATTACATTTATAGCACAGTTAACTAAATTTGGAAAACGCAATTATACACTACGCCTGTCTCTTGGACGGATAAACAGAGATCATAGATTTCAATTCGAACATTGATTACTATAATTTAATTGTGTGCATAATGTCGAAGCCGAAACTGAGAGGCCCTATTTGTATAAAATAAACAGGGTAAGCGATTAATTTGCTAGTTTTATGGATTTTGAGAGTAATATCCATATATATAATAGTAATTTGTGGATTTGAGAGCTACCCAGCCGTAGGTTCACGCAGTAGACTATTGGCTCACGATGAAAGAGGCAAAGCAAGGGGGTTGGTGTGAGTTTCTATAAACTGCTGTTGGTGTGCTGCTGAAGCTTATTTCTTGTTATCGAGTATCTATTGCCGCACTCAATTTAAGTAAGTCAAGAGTTTCTTTAATCTAATGATGCCTATTAAGGCATCCGAGGTATCTTAAAAAATTGACGAGATGATATTGCGACACTACAAAAAGAACTTATTCGTTTTTGACACCTTTGGTGTTCAAACATATTTTAAGCGCATTTCTCGTAACCGCGAGAATTCTTGACATAGAAAAAATATGGTCGCTTGAAAATATTTTTCATTAATAAATTAGAATATTAAATGAAATTTTGTTCGTATTTTTAAGTTTATTATAGACACGGGGAAAGAACTTCATAATTAAAAAATTTTATAACTCTGTCATTCGGGGATAGTGCAGCTTCTCAACAGTGAAAGAATTATACAAATCGGTTCAGTAGTTTCCGAGCCTATTCAAAGCAAAAAACAAAAAAACAAATATATTAGTATAGACAGGGACTTTTAACAAAATAAGCTAAATAGACTCAAAATTATCTATTAAAGGAAATAGTTATTAATAATTTTTGATTGGAAATCCGCGTGAGTTTGAGTTCACAAGTTCACAAGTTTCGACCTAGGGTTCGGGCTTGCGGCAATATGCGGCACGATCGCGGCTATCGCCGGCAGCGTATTTCATGCCCGAAACCTAGGTCGAAACTACGGCTATAAAGGTTTTTTATCGTTTTACATCGTCACTAACCATCAAGTGAGATAGTGGTCAAACGCTTGATTTATACAGTATAAAAAAAGTGAGTAAAGCCGGATAATACATATATAAAATAATGGTTATTAACAATTAAATTGTATCATTCGGCTACATGACGTAGTTCTTTTAGGGAGCAAAATATCAGCAACGGTGCGTGGAATATCCGAGCACCAATTACACGCAGTCGACGTAGCAAACAAACGAGTAAAACACACTTCGTGGAAAAATATCGGCGCGCCAAATGGCGGTGTTAGTTTAATGGGACCGACGCGACACACATTAACGAAAGTGCCAATAATTTGGTCATTCTCATAAGTGCCCGTGGGCACATGTACATTATGGTTTTATATGTAATTTATTTGTTTACAGAGAGCGAACGGCTTAAGCAGCGACGGCGACGCTCTACCAGCGGAGCGCAACGGACTTATTGGAACCATTTGGAAAATTCGCAAAGGAATTTCAATAGCTTAGGTGCGTTTGCTTTCATTGTTATAGAAGGTAATCTTTTGTAAAATCTCCTATCCCGCGGAATATTTATTTATTAAGAATATAATTCAAACTTTTCTCCAGCCTGCGTCTTCAATAAGAAGTCAGTTATTAAAACTTCGTTCTCTCTATACTTGTGACACTTTTACCGAATATTCTAATTACTAATTATTCTAATCTAATAAAAAAATAATTAATTATTTTATATATCTTTAGGGACCTAGTGATTATTTCTCGCAAGTCATCTCGAATGAAAAAGTGGTATGGCCCCTTAGTCACTCATGCTTTCTACCTGTACTTGAGGCAAAAATTGCGCTGCACACATGAGCACTTAGAACGTAGTACTTAATGATTCATTACGTCGAGGGAATTGTGCCACCGCGGCTGCGTGTGCTTAGACACCACGGTCAAACGTGCTACACCAGTACTTAGTGGTAAGTGCCGGTTACAACCGACTTTCCACAGCCCGAACCAAGACTCCAGCCTCATGGCAATGCACATTCTCCGAAATATAACCGACAGAAAAGCGATAGGTTAGCAAGGTGTTCTGTGAGCCTCTCAAAGCTCTGAAGCCTACGTTCTACCAGAGAGTCGGTCTCGAAATGCTCTTGACACGATTTTTATATACATAATTTTATACTAGTTTGACATGCCCGTGTGTCTGTCTGTGGCATTGTAGCTCCTAAACGAATGGAGCGACTTCGATGCGATGTTTTTTTGCAAACAAAGCCGACGTGATTGAGATGGTTCTTATCTACAATATATGAAGGACCTCAGGCAGGATCAGGCGTTCCGTTCGCTTTGTTGACTGCGGAAAGGATTTTAGGCCAATAATGGGTATTTACCGTACTTTATTAAGCGATGCCATTCAAAACAGCTTATAAGGCTGATTTAGCGTTAGCGCTACTGCAATCCAACGGATTCTACTAAAACCGATATCTAGAAATCGCGTGCGCCACTTTAAAAAACTGCGCAGCATCATCGGCAAAAGCTCTAAAAAGCAAGTCGATGAAGCTCCCTAACATAAATGCAAGTCGATGAAGCTCCCTAACATAAATGCATCCGATAGCACAAGTATATCGTGCGCGTACATATTTCCAACTGCAAATATCCCATCGGGATCATCGATCGGGAGTGTATCTAACCGGTAATGGAGCTCGTTAGGAAAATCGGGCTTGAGCCTGCTGCTGATCCGAATAAAGTTTAGAGTTTTAGATTGAGAGAGAAGTTATACTGACCGCGTTGATTGGAACGGTTTGAAAGTTTGTTTATTCACATATATTGGATTGAAAAAATGACATTGGCTTTGATGACAAAGGCAAGGCTTTCAAAGTATAAGAAGTGGCTTATTTAACTTTTGCACCATGTAGAATTATAATTACACTTTTGGCTTCGAATCCTAGCCTTACATTGCAAAGCCGTTATATAAAAATTCAACATTTCATCATTAGATTACATTAGAAATTTATTTATTGTATCACCTTAAATATAAAACAATATTTAAAATATATATAAATTTACATAAAGAGTGTGACAATGGGCGGCCTTATTACTAAAAAATATATCTACCAGGCAACCTTTGCATGGAGAGGATCTAAAGGAATTGTAAACATGGGGTGTTACTTAGCTTATAAATATTGCTTCAATATTGAAAATAGATAATAAGTAAGATTTATAAACCTTATATATTTAATTCATTATTTTTGCATAGTTCAGTAATTCACGTGTTCAGACATTTCACATTCACAAACGGTCGCCATTCGCCCTTTACGCAACATTGGAACGAATATACGTAAATTCCAATGACGGCGAGTATAGATGTCCCGGGTGACTACTAACGTCTGGACACTTTATATGGCAAAGGTTAACTGGTCGCTCGGACACTTGCTTCAGCATTATTCTGTCAATACACACCGCTAAGCTTCCGCGTTGCGACACTGTCCAGCTCCCACCCATGAGTGCCGGAGCTTTCGATTGTGTTCAATGAGAAGTCAATATCTTCCCGGAACTCATATATACTATTGCACAAGCTTGTTTTCCATCGAGTCATCTCTGTGAGAAGTTCGTTGGTTGTACATAAATAGATACTTATGAAACGGTTATTCAATCTGTATTTGTTAACCTAGAGCCGTGTCCATATGTTTTTATTGATCGTAGATCAGAACGAATAGTCGGTAAGTAATATGTTGTGGTTGCAAGAGGTTCTTGGAACTGAAGCATCATTATACCAGCCTAACCACAAGTAATTTGTGTCACACCTAAGAAGCACAATTTTCAGTAAAGTAATTTTGTTTTATGTAATTCATTTCATTACAGTAACAAAACGAACACCCCTTTAACAATATTTCTTTTGAATTGGCATCCCAGCCTAATTAAATAGTTGAATTTGCTATGATTAAAAAATGGTATGGTAATGTTTTCGAATGTAATTGTCGTCTCAGTAAAGGAAGGCATTGCCCTAAAGTTGAACTTGACATGGGACGTGGCACCCGTTCGATCGTGTCACGTCCCACTTTTGTATGGTATTCGGCTGGTGACCGCAGTAGGCGGTGTTTCCAGGCGGAAGTAGCTCGATACGCGCTAGGCACGCGCTTCCGTCGTCAAAGCTGCCTTTGTGATAACAAACCAGCTGATAACGCCTCTATTGCAACATAGTAATCCCATACTTAGCTGTTTGACCTTACCCTTTGCCTTGATATAAAGAAAGTCCCAATATCCAAGCCATAACTTCCAAAACTAATAACAGAGGGTCCGCTGGATTCATATCAACAGTTGAGTCAGTCTTCCTTCCTCGTCTCTATATATATAATTTTCATACATACTCCACCGTATAGTATAGTATCTTCCGTACAATCCTTAAGTATTTCCCTAACAGCATTTCTTATTACTATCATTAACTCTGTGCGACGGCTGTCGTTTGTAAAAGTACTAAAGCAACGCGGTAGGTAAATGTAAGCAGTCCATCCTTAACGGTGATTGATATCCACAGTTCTAGTTACCGCACAACGCTGTGATCGTCTACTTTTATATCTCATCAATCTGCTTCATCGACATCACCTGGGAACTGACAGCTAGATATTTTGTTGCTAGTATATAGAGTCGCATACATAAAACAGTAAATGTTACAATATGCTTCTAATAGTTTGATTTTGATGATTTTGATTGACGGTCACCGTGACGCACTGGTTAGTGTCAGTGACATGACTGCTGTGTCAACGGGACCCTGGGTTCAAATCCCGGCAGGGGCAAACATTTGTGCGATGAGTGTTGATGTTTGTACCGGGTCTTGAATGTTTGTGTGCTGTGATTGTGTGTGTCCACGCCTCCCGCGATACAGGGAATCCTAGTGCGGGGGCCTGAGTGTGGTAAAAAAATAACTTTTTAACATACTCCGTAGACATCGTATAATACTAAATAATACTAAATACAATACATATGTCCATTACAATATTATTAGGAAATTTCGGCGCATTCAATTTGG
This sequence comes from Apeira syringaria, assembly GCA_934044485.1. Classification (NCBI taxonomy): domain Eukaryota; kingdom Metazoa; phylum Arthropoda; class Insecta; order Lepidoptera; family Geometridae; genus Apeira; species Apeira syringaria. The sequence continues at coordinate 11,341,324 of OW203662.1, read as the reverse complement.
ACATTAAAGATGTCAGTATATTATTTCCGTACAATTTCTATAGAGATTAATAATGTTCACAAACTCGGTAGTGAATAATAAAATAAGCTAATTGTACAGCAAGAGGAAATTACCCGAATGTTCCATGGACGGTAATAATCATTTGTGTTCACAGGTGCAGTAGAGCGCCTCGTTACTTCTGTGCGATACCCATCTCGGTTACAGTTCGCTTGAGATGGCCGCCCGCGCCAATGCCTTCAACTGAGGCCCTACGTACCAAACTTTGTTACGTTTTGAGTCAAAAGATAACAAATGCGGTAAATAAGTTTGTGTATCTAAAGTTGTAGCTGCGCAGTACCTATCTATTTTTTATAGGCACGGGGCGTAATTATTGTGTAAATGTCTTGCTCACTCGCTTACGTTTTTTGCATCTTACTCTGCCTCGCTTACTCTTCCCGATGAAATCCGCAAATATTTTCAGAGCCCAACTTGAGAACAACAAACACACGCAGGCTGCGCGTACTGTAAGGAGTGTTTTAATTCTTTGTTTAACACGCGTTGTTGCTTATTTAGACGATCATAGATAAAATAAAAAAGCTCTCTATCGAACTGTAGTACGAGAGGAGTTTTCTTAATTATTGTATGAGTCCAGTGTTTGACCACTATCTCACTTGGTTGCCAGTAACGATTTTGTCGTAGAATCACGTTATGCGTTAAGGAGGCTATCTTGCAAAGATAGATACACTATTATTATCATCATCATATCTATTCAAGCTTGAAAGATTTTCAAACTTGAGGTTAATAATTATCCAGGCGGACACTACAAAGTACTTAACCACCATGGATTTGAAGTCGTCTTCACAGAAATGTCAAGCCGAAGGTGGGGATCGATCCTTCGTCCGTCTAATTGACGGCAAAAACGCACTACCCCGACGCTATCAGCGCGTCTACATAAATATATATTAACGTCACCGGTATGCGGTCAATACGATCGTCATGGTCTAGTAAATGCACGCAATTAGATAATAAGTTCCATGATTATCTTCAACCCTAGTCGTTCGTTAAAGTAGTACCTTATGGGGCCCCTTAAAAAAACGATTAAATACAAAGAGCGTTCAGCGCAGGTACGAACCACAGGCGATAAACAAACACGTCACGCATTGTAAGCAAGAAACAACTTTAGAGCTCGTTAAATGTAATTACTTTAGCGATAACCAACTTTCCTTAGTTTCCGATAAACTGAATTCATTTATTATATTTTATACTTTAGCACTATATTAATATAGATAACTTAACGCTACTTAATTAGCGTTTTCTACCAGTCCTCCACAACTTGAAAGTAAAATGGTGCAACAGTAAAATAAAATAAAATTCATAATTATCCCTAGTATAAAATATGTATGTTAAAAACCACGAAAATATCAGGATACAATTGATTGAAACTAATTCGTCGGGCCGTCATAGTTCCAGTACTACTTACTAGTTGGCACTGCTACTTAGCAAAATTACTAGTACTACCAGCGGTTAGATTAAATCCCACTAATATTATAAATGTCAGTTTGGATGGATGGATGTTTGTTACTCAATCACGCCAGAACGGCTGAATGGAACTGGATGAAATTTGGCACAGAGATAGATTATAGTCTGGAATAGCACATAGGCTTTTTGTCCCGGTAAAATGTATGATTCCCGTGGAAATAATTGATGTAGCGGGGAAACCGTAATCCACGCGTGTGAAACCGCGGGCGCAGCTAGTAAATACATAAAAAACTAGCTGCGCCCCGCGGTTTTACCCGCGTAGTGATGAGAAACGGTGATGATGAAAATAAGCCTATGTTACTCCAGGGTATGAGCTATCTCTATACCAAATTTCATCCAGATCCGTTCAGCCGTTCTGGCGTAATTGAGTAACAAGCATCCATCCATCCAAAATTTCACATTTATAATATTAGTGAGATAACGAAACTAGAAAACGCATGATGATCTCCAAATAACTGAACACTGATCATTCGACACTATTTAAGACACAATTCAAATAAAAACAACTGTATATAATAGCCGGTTTAGCCGTATGATAGTCCGCTCACTATAGATCAAACCATGAGAGTGAAGGTGCATAAAATCACAAGCTGAAAATCAGTAAAATTGTTCAAAACATACCGTTTTAAAATCGCGAAAAACTTTGACCTCAAGTAAAATTTCTTCCATACATGGGAATGATGGCGAACTTAAAAAAAAATATTTATAATTATGTCTTGGATAATTTTACTGATTTTCAGCTTGTGATTTTATGCACCTTCAAATGTCTAGATTGACCATCAAGGACTGCTGCCTGAACACACTATGTGTTTGGTGACAGTTTTTCAAATTGATGGTGGTAGCTAGCCAGGTGGGTACTTGAAAGTCCCTACCACCATGTTCCAAGTTTTAATAACGGTGTTACCTTCACCGGAAGCTCAAGCCAGTGGTGGGGATCAAACCAGCGTCCGTCAGTTTGACAGCCGACGCTCCCATCTGTGGTAGTGGGCTTATTATGCTTAAACATCTTGTAAAGTCAACATTGTCAGCTAACTAAATCTTACGATACACGCCGCGCCGCCGTGCGCCGGGTACGGGGCGCCAAGAGAGACTTTACGTATGCGTATACATATTTATGTTGCAGGAATACTCTTTTTAATTGTAGTAAATGGGGGCACGAACTTCGGTCAGTGTTTTTCCATGCCATACACCATATGTAGATACACTTGCGAAGCGTAGCTTTATCCATGCTTATCACATGCAAACTTTTACACCCGTCCCCGAAATACCTTGCAGATATTTACAACCATTGCTCCATAAAAGGTATACAATAAAATAATATTAGATTGCTAAGTTACCGTTCTTCCAATATATACAATTTCAGCTCTAGAGTTCCGAGCTACCATGTCTTACGTTTATCTAAGCCTTGAACGGACCTTAGGCCCATTAAGATAAACTGGTAAAGGGTAATTGTTGCCTTATCTTGTAGTTATCATACCGACGAGTGTCTCCATTGCGTCTGGCAGCCACGCGCGTGCGTAATTATTATTAATATTGTTCTATTACCAATTAATATGTATAACTTACCCATAATACCATATAACGTCATAATGACGTTATTGGTTTTTTTCAAATTGATTTTCAGGAAAAACACCACAGTGATTAGCTTATCCTTGTAGATAAGGTTGAACTTATCCTTGTTTTATGCCCTGTATATTGATACGGATTAAAAAACAATATAACGATTAACTAATATACCTAGTAACTTAAAACCGTGGGCAAATAGTAGTGGGCAATAGCAAAAAAATGAAATGAGTCACTCCTTCATGCCCAACCAGCTGCACCGATTTCGATGTAATTTCATATGGAGATAGTTTAGACCCAGATAAACACGGAGGCCACTTTTCATCCCGAAAATAATTTCTTTTCCCGTGGGATAAGTTAGTATGTTAAAAGCTTCCTCTAAGGGAGTAAGACTTTACGTTTAAACAGCTGTAACTATTTCGATGAATTTGGTATGGAAATAGGTTAGATCCTGTAATAACACATAGGCTACTTTTATCCCGGAAAAAGTGTAGTTCCCGTGGGATAATTGAGGTAGCGGGAAAACCGTAATCCACGCGGGGGAGACTGCGAGGCGCTACTAGTTGAAAATAAATAAATAATAATTGAGCGGACCCCTGGATGGGTAACTTACAGTAGTCACACAACACTTACAAAGTCACCAGCGGGCTGTGGGCTTTATTTATAAACTAGTTTTAGGTTCATGGAGTTTTTGGTATTATTTCTTTGTATTTATCTTATTATCGTACAACACCTGATCAAGCCTAAATAACTTTTTGTATGTGTCTGCTGATCATTTAGCGACAGGATGATGTCATTTAGTTATCGCAGGCTTAGGAAGCTTTGTAATCTGACCTAGCGTCACAAAGATAATAGCAATGCATTTGTGAGCAGACACCAGATAATAGCGCGCGTTGTTACAAAAAATAAGGCAAGAAAGTGACGGGCCATGCTTAAGATGCAACTTTTTTCATCAAAAATATATATCTATATATATTTTTAACGCCTTGCAGTAGTGTTCACATTACTGTGTTCCGGTTTGAAGGCTATGGTTTCCGGTGATATTACAGGCACATGAGACTTACCAGTAGGTATTATGTCTCAGGGTGACGGGCGCAGTGCAGCTCTTTACGAATTGTATCTGTCTATAGGCAGAGGTCACCACTTAACATACTTTGGGCCTTTTGCTTGTACTGTCACCTTATCCTATATTTTTTTTATTAATCTTTAAACCAACAAAATAATTCTACGTAAACAATAAAGTGGAAAAAATATTTTTAAGAAGCGGAAAGAACCTATTAAAAACGCGTGACGAAAATGTTAAGGAACAGAAAGATTATGGAGTGTTATTGTGCCTACTAGGCCTTTAACTGCGTTAATGTTTTCATGGGTACTATATAATTGATTATTTATATGTGCCCATGAACACTTACGCGACTCGCTGTATTAACCCTCGCGCAAACAGAAGATTGTGAATTGTGATCTCTCCAAAGCATTTGATTGAGTTGAGCACTGCACTAAGACAGCATGATTTAATGTATTATATATACATAGATAGGGTATATATACATAATTATTATTAATTATGTTACTTAAGAGAAAATAAGTCTCATTATATTGTATGGTAAAATTTAGGGCACGATAAAAGTAATTATCTAATTAATACATCTATTTGTGTATCACAATCCCTTTGTATTAGACAAAATTAATGAATTAATGAAACTGGTAGACTCTTAGGTCAGTATTTGAATAAGAGAAATAAATGATATTAGTATGTTATACAATTAATTCATTTACAAAAGAGAACAATGATTCATTCAAAGCTTCAAATAAATAATAATTTATAAACATGAAGTGAACACATCATCAGTAGACTTTTGTGGTATAAATTGTGTAACATACCGAAAGTTTACGCGAAGCTCTGACCCCATTCCTGAGGTAACGAGCACCGGCCCTGTGTCTGACTGAACATCGAGCGTTGTACTGGTACTTGCACACTTCACATCAGTCATTTTTGAAACTTCTTGAATACTCGACCCTTTGAAAAAATAGGGCTTGCCCTCTCCAAATCTCTATTTAACTGACTTCAAAAAAGGAGGAGGTTCTCAATTCATCCGTATGTTTCTTTTTTTATGTTTGTTACCTCAGAACTTTCGAGTTGGTAAACCGATTTTCATTGTACTTTTTTTATTTGAAAGCTGGTGCTTCCCATGTGGTCCCATTTAAATTTCATCAAAATCAAAGAAGCGTGTTTTGAGTTACACTCCAATAACTGAAAAGTGCTAGGCACTACGTCGATGACATTATAGTTGCGGGTGGAGAAATCGGTGAACATACACAATGACAATTGATCCCGTGAGTAACAAAGGTAACTTAAAGGGTAAAAAAATACCAAAAAATGGAACCGACATCAACACACAAAAGTGTGAAATAACTTGTCGAAGTCGGTAGCATGCTCACAATATTTTGATAAAAGTTACATTTTGAACTATCATGATACCAACTTCAACAAGTTATTTCACACTTTTGAGTTTTGAAGTCGATTCCATTTTTTCTGGATTTTTTTATTATTGAGAACAGGCAAGCGTTAGACCACTATCGGTCTAACGCTTAATGTTAAGTTGTGATGCTGTCTACGATGGAGCACGAATGCCTAGAAGATACCTATTCATGACAATAATACTCATGCAATAGGAATTTAGTCGGAAAAAATAATATCCAAAGCTGGTAAGAGATGCTTTAAAATTATTAGTGTCATTCTCTACCTCTCAGCTTTGTATGACCTAACGTTCTTTCATTGATATGTACATAAAAACTAATTAGAAATAAGCTTCAGTAGAAAATGATTTAGTATTTGCATCTATATGATATAATGTTTGGTATATCATTGGCACAGTCTGTATCTCTGTAGTGTAATCGGCTTGATTGATTTTATATTGAGATGTCCTTAGTGAGTTTTAAAACTAAGGATGACGGATTTTTATCAGCAAATTATATATATCGAGGGGTTATATTCTGAAACAGCGATTATGAAATGAAAATAATTTATTATTAATTATGAATGAAAATAATTTATTATTTTCATTCATGATTCACGATTAAGAATATATATACATAATTCGCAATGAAAAATTTTAACACAACGTATAAAAGTTGTTAAACATTGTATTCAAAAGTAGTTAATCAGTGGTTAGTTAAATTATTGAAAGAATAATATTAAGATTTACCTTATATTGTTTCTATCCTTTCTGTTCAATACTGAAGAATTTACTTTACAAAACATTATGGTTTCTAATTTTCAGGCATTCTAATAAATGAATTAATTAATATGTAACAGTATTTGATATGTAATATACCCCTCGTGTAAAGCGAGTCCTGTAGGGGTCGCGAAACACTTTGAAAAACACTGCTCTGCATAATACAGCTATCGCCTTATAAGTTAAGAGATCCTTGTCGTCAAGAGAGTCCCTCTCACGCGTATAATCTTTCATCGTTCCGGGAAAGCTGACTCAGATCTCTTAACATAGGAATATTGATCAAAGGTATACTTTTGACGCTTCGTTCGACATGTGACAAGACAGCTATGAGTTTTCATAAGAAATACTACTATTTTTGTATGAACTTTGTTTTTGTTTGAAATTCGTAGGTATATGTGTCTGGGTGTGTATATGTATATAAGTATATATATAAGTATGTATTTAAGTATATATATCAGTCACCAGGTTACCATAGTACAGGCTCTGCCTAGTTTGGGACCTGAAGACCTTGTGTAACATTCACACATCCCATATTATTATTATATATGTACATATACTCGTATATATAACACTAGCACAGCATAGAACGATGAACTACGTTTTTATACTATGTATAACAGTTCATGTGAAATTATATTACAACGAGGTAACTTAGCTTCATCAAGGGAGTGAATTTTGCAGAATATGTTTAATAGATTCAAAGATCTCCAAGCCAAAGATAACTATATAATATATTAATTGTATTATTCTAGCTTAGTATATATAGTCCTTGTAATTTGTGTTCCTCGCTATACGTGAAATGTCTATAATTGTCAATCTATCAATAAAGTTACATTTTAAAAAATGGCACAGACATTGGAGTCTGTGGAGAGTAATGTTTTCAAATATGTAAAAAAAAACCCAAAGATAACCAAAGCTGCTTGTTTAATATTTACAATAATATTTGAAAAGCTACATGAAGCCAATTACAGGTCCACACCGATGGGACGGTCCACAGGAACTTCAAAAAAAGATATACAAAGGTTCAGTGGCACTAGACAAAATAACATTCTACAAGCGTGAAAACTGAGAGAAAACAAAAAACATGAGATTGCGACTTCAAAGCGATATATCACGTGATCAACGAGAACGAATATTCAGCGTTAGCGGTTTGAGAAAGAGAAACGCTATGAAGCGATGCATCTTGTCTAGGCGCATAGTTCTTTACCATCGGCGCAGACCATGACTGTATAGAAAGCCGATCAAGAAATACAACGACCAGTGACTACATAACATACATATAATATTATAGATGGACTATACAAGATGCCGACAGGCCGCGATCACAGTTATTCATAATAGAAAATAGAGATGCAGATATGATATCTTGGGTTTCTCTTGAAATTTTCGACAGACAGTAATATTGTAGAGTAATATTGAATCATACATTTTTTCTCGCAGATAAGATGACTATTAGCTAGTTAGGTAAGAACTGTGGTCTGCAACTGATACCGACAAGCGGCACCTCCGGCTGGTTTGTAATCAGACCAAGGTCGGCAGATGCTCCGGTGTCGGATGCCGGCCAGATGGGCAAAGGACAGCCCACAATATCCGATGCAAACAACGGCTTCCTAGATTTCCTTCAGTAAAACCTAATCAATAAATATGTATATAATATATTATTATTAGTAAAGAAGGACTGAAAATAACTATATTCGTATTACGTACATTTGCACGCGTTTCTTGTCCTCCTACTACTAATATTATAAATGTTTGTGTGTATGTTATAATCCTTGTTAGGTTGGTTATCTACAGCACCCCTTACCTATAGGTTTTTCCAAAAATATTTTCTATGTAAACTTTTTAATCTTTTCGGCCTTGTATACATTTATAAGCAATGCATATATACCTAGGTAAGCTCTTTTAAAAACGCTTGAACAATAGTATAAAATTTAACAATATTTGCGGGAAGCATCCATGATGGAATGACGGCGCCGTAACCGTTGTCGATGTCAGATGGTACTAAAGGGATTAGCGTGGAGTGCTCGCATAATGAGTGTTGAAGGACGATCGCGCAATACATACACATACACATATATGCGATTCGATACCCAAACACGAGTATATGCAACAGTTCATTTAACGTGATGGGATGGCTACATAACGAATGTGTACGTTCATCAAAAGTATAAGAATATAGAAATGTTTGTATTTGTATTATATATAGAAGGAAACCGTGACTGACTGATCAATCTATCAGCACATATAGCTCAAACCATTGATCAGATCAATTCTCTCATTGATCAGCTTTATTTTTTAAACGTTAAGTTTGTCGAACGATACTCAAGTGAAGCCCCGAATTAAAAATGTATACCATGATGTTACATAGTTTACATAGTTAAATTAAACAAGTTTAAACGGATTCGATCGAGTATAAAAATAAATAATTTATACGCGATTTTGAATTCATCAAACTAGAAGATGGCCTAATTTTAGAAATAATCTAATATGACGTATCCCAGTGGCGCATAAGACTATGTGTATATACGGGAGCAATAGAAAGCGTTCAATGAGTCCTATATATCCAGTTCTTAAACAGTATAATGAATGGCCTGAGCCATTCATTATATTGTTAATAGCCATAAACAATATAATGGTGGCTTCTTCGTGGCAGAGACCCTAATTAATGTGAAACGGGGCGTCAAGACTTTACTGTCTTGAAAATATTAATAAAATCTTAGTATGTAGTTCATACCTTTATACAGCTACAGATACAACTTTTAATTTGTTGAATATTTAAGTATAATCAAATTACAGTGTACAAGGCATTTTATTTTGTTGTATATACTAACACGATTATAATTTTATTTGTACCTCAGGGGAATTTAAACTTAAGATAGGTTCCGAAACACATGCAAAACAATACTATTCTGAAAAACGACGACCGCTAAGTGATTTAAGCCGCGACGCGATATTGTGAACACATGGCAACCGATCTTTTTTTTTTTTTTTTTTTTTTTTTTATTATAAGTTTGCGTTTGACAACTGTCTCACCTGATGTTAAGTGATGACGTTGTCTAGGATTTAGCACGCAAACCTAGAAGGTACCTATTCACTCGCGACTTGAAGACTCCAGGATTGTACATATCGGGAAACACAGACTCGGGCAACGAGTTCCATTCCTTGGCAGTACGCATTAAGAAAGTGGAAGCAAAACGCTTCGTGCGTATAGGTGGTATATCTACCATATAGCGATGGCGAATTGCCGTAAGTCGAGTCGACCGATGATAGAAAGGGGATGGTGGAATCAGATTATCGGTCCTTCCCGCAGTGCCGATGTGTTAGAGCTGCATGATATGACTCACAACACAAGCGTAAAAGCGAGGTTATTATCTTTTCAGGTAAATATTGCTTCTTCCCTATTCTATCTACAAACATGGAGGCAAAGCGACACCCAGGCTAAGTAAAGATTCCATTTTCTCGCGCGAAGCGTTTTGCTTCACTATGTACAGCTAAAGAGTGAAACTCATTGTCTATTTTCCTGCATGAATACACTGGGCTCAAGTCACGAGTGAATAGGTCTCTTCTAGGCAGCCGTGATATATCGTAGACCGCATCATTAACGTAGGTAGAGTATAGGTGGGCGGGTCTGGGTTTATCCATTAAATAGTTGCTATGCCTATGCTTGCGGCGTTCACGCTGCTTGTTTTGGTTAAGTCCAGGCCTTCTTTACTCATCCCGTGATGGGTAGGGAGGTTACGGTCTTGGGGGAAGCGCAGGTCGTGATGATCCTCAAGGCAAGTCTGGCGATTACCTTCTCGCGGTGCTGCCTGTTCTTGGTCTAATTCCTCTGAATTAGACGTAACTAGACATCGTCCGGCGCCTCGCGTGTCTCATATCTATGTATGTTTATTTATATCCATTTATTTATGTATGTTTATTATATTCAGGCCGGGACTGCTCCCGATAGGCTTTGCTCGCCAAGCCGACGAGGAGCGGTCCACTTGACGGTAGGTTGCGGTGCTGCTGCAAGGCACTGCAACTGAGGGGGGCAGCGGCGCCGTGTTGGACGGTGCTGCAGCTGAGGAGGCGCTGCGGCGGGAGTGATTCAGTTCGTCTCCTGCTGTGGCGCCGATATGGCCGCCGTCGGAGGGTGGCGGCCGAAGCGGCTGGCGATGGGGCTGCTCCATCTGGCCCATCGCAGGGGACCACGAGCGTCGGATGTGGGAAGTCTGGCGTTCCTTGCACTGTGTGGTCCCCGGGGTGGTGCGGCCGTGCTCTTGGTCCCGGCACGGTCGCGAGGGGGAGGGTCATCCTCCCCCCTGGAGGGGTCCGGAAACGGACGGCCGTGGTGGGGGCGCGGTATGCAAATGTACCCCGCGCTCCCTCCGTTCTAGCGGCAGGATGGACACCGTGGGTTTTAGTCGGTAGTGGACCCTGGCTGCTGTGGGTGCAGTTAGGGTTGGGGGCCATGAGGCCCCCCAGGGAGCGGTGATGCTCGAGCGAGCCCGACACACCCCGCCTACTTTCCCGGTAGGCGGAAGTGCGTAAATGCATTTTCCCCACGTAAAAAAAAAAAAAAAAAAAAAAGGTAGAGTATAGGGAGAAATAGTCGTCAAACGTCGGGTTACAATCTTAAATATAAAAAATACTACTTTAAGAATATGTAGGTATTGTGTAGGCTATATATCATACTAGCTGCTCTGTCAAACTATGTTTTGCCATATACATTATCGAAATGTGAAAGTGCCACGATACTTCAATGATCCGACGGTTATACTATTCGGATATTTGTTCATACAAAAATACTAAGATCGCTATAAAAAATGGTGGGTGGGGGTGGAGGGGTGAAAAATACTTTACGTCCTATTCTCAGACCTACCCAATAAGCACAAAAAAATTAATACAAATCGGTGAAGCCGTTTCGGAAAAGTTTGGTTACAAACACTGCGACACGAGAATTTTATATATGTATTAGAGATAGATTTATAACATAACAAACACCAAACAATATCCGCATCGCAAATTATGATTGATGTAATCCAAAGTATATTGAAAAGGAACAGAGTTGTTTAGCTACATTCAATCTAAAATGTACGTCGTAAGCGCACTGGTTTATTTCCATAAGATACGGTGAGCCAGAAACAGCTGGAGCTAAGGAAAACAAACGATCCCTGAATAACGGAGTAGCAGCAGCTACAATGAAACCTCAGCCGTAACTTCTTCAAGATCTATATCGATCCGGGTTGTTCTGGTGATTGGCATATGGGCATTATTTATGCACTGTATGTGGTTCTATGTGGTGAGCGATCTAACAAAACATTTAGCAGTTATTAAGAGGTGGAATTTCAGGATGCACAACTCACTGCCGCGGCGTGATGCAGGAAGCAGTGTTTCACCATAGGATATCATACATAAATCGTTCATCGAGCTACCTACCATGTCTGCAATCTGATGTAGCCAGTGGCATTTTATCTTATTATTCGGCCCGATTACATCCGTGGATATAAACCTTAATTAACGCTGATTCCAACGGGTCAGCTGCCAGACTGGCATTGTATTGAGATCCGCATGGATGAAATACATAGATTTTACGTTTACTGACCCAAATACATTAGTTTACGGTCCAGTAAACGGAGCAGTGAACAGAACTTGTCAACATAGGATCATGTTGATTTGACAGTTATGTGTGTGGGCAAATATTCCACGGTTTCAGGATCTTGACATATTTGATTTGACAGAGTTCTAATTGTGTTGTTGTTATAAATAACTGTGATTCTCACTTGGTTGCGGAACTCTATTACGGGGCTGATGCGTGTTTGCGTTCTGATGTTGATATCAGTGCCACTCATTATGTATTTCATGGATGTGGCCCGGTGCCAAGCGATGAGCGCTGGTTGGTTTTAGTAAGTTTGGTAGTTACTGGGACTATTATCAAAAATAATTAAAATTTAATATCTATTTTAAGATATTATCAATGTATAAAACACGGGAGTTACTCACGTAATAAGTCAGGGGGTTCCGACTATAGTTTCAACCACATTATAACCACATATATACCATAAATAATATGCTTATGTCTCAGCGTTGTAATACCTTAAAAGCGATGGTCTTAAGGATCTTCATCGCACCAACAAAGGTGATACAATATCTAACCTTGACCTGTGTAATTATCGACATTAGCAGTACAATGAATTCGCCCACTGTCATCCCATCGCTTAATCTATAATTGCAGTAAGACAATACGCCGCGTCGCGCCTCCACCAGGCGTAGGAACCTTCGCTGAACAAATTCGGCATAGTGCAGGCGAACTCGAGGACAAAACTCCAACTCCACGCCAAACGCAACGTGTATCAGTGATTCATGCATTCATACCTATACTGAGAACTATTATTGTATAGACATCATACAATACGTTTTACCTACTCGTAAAGCATGAAATTACTCAAACGGCCTTCACAGACGCGGATGCAAATGCTTTAATTTATATAGTTAAATCAATGGAGTTAAAAGCAGAAACCAATATAAATAAAACTTTAATATTATGAGGAAATAGATGTTACGACATCGCTACTAGTTATTCATAACATGCATGATGCATAACATCAAGATATTGTAAAAGCAGCACCAAATCTCTGGCTCCGATCGAGCCGGCACAAACATATATTGACAGGCGGAGTTATTAACATTCCACATCATCGTCATAATGCACGTGGATAGCGTGGAGTGTTAGTAATATAACATTCAGTTTCCTCCTCTGCACTGGTTATCAGGTCATCTGTCCACCTAGTCGTTGGACGGTCTACGCTGCGCTAACTAGTTCTTGGTACGTGCTTCATGGGTCGTAAACTCTACCTGATACGTCTTCTGCGACTAGAAACTAATGGGCTATTTCGATGACTTTGATTCTACTTCAGGCCACCAAAATTCTGATCCAGCCCATAGATAAATCCTTGGGATTTATCTTTGGGCCGCCTTACATTTATATTTCTTTTTAAATTATATCCTGAAGATATATTTTGAAAATGACATTTATTAACAGTAATGACCAATCAGCAAGTAGTCGTACTTGACACTGGTACTTGAACCAGAAGTGATGAGCACAACCATAACGTGTTGTTTTAAACCACCAAATAATTTTATTGAATATGTACAAATTGTAAAAGGTGTACCAATTAACAGTAATAGGTACAATATTATGAACAAAGACAAACCAATTAGGAAAGAAAACAATGCTTTAAACTTTAAGCGATTAAGAGATGGCTAATCTGATCTAATCTTAGGTTATTAACGACAATGGCACAACTAATGCCAGCTATATTAAAGTGCAATAATCATGTGTATTTTGGTATTGTGATGACGTTCTATTTGGACAGATGACCTCAGCAACAATACGACACAGCATAAACTGGTACTTAAGTGTTCCGGCAAACAGGCGCTCGCTAGGTGGCGGGGGCGGGGCGGCGCGGGGCGGGAGGGATGCAGGCCTCTTGCCAGCGCTTCACGTTTGAGGTGATTCCCATGAATCCCGAAGTTTCCAAATGCATATTTATTTTTATGAGACCATTTGTTCGACACTTCAACCCACTACAATGTTAGTCACGGCACGGTGGAGCGCACTGGCAGGTCACAAAACTAACAACGTTGTCATATTTATTTTGATTTGGCGCATTCACCAAGATTATGAAAACCCACCACAATCGCTTAACTATCGAATTGCGTGAAATATGATGCATATTTTCTGGGGAAAACGGCTTTATAGATAAACTTAAATAGCAAATAGTGACTCAAATATGCATTTTCATCCAAATCTCGAGCCGTTTTATAGGCACATTAATATATTAATTTTATTGGTTACAAAAATTGTTTCTTTAATAAGCAATGTCATATTTAAATCAAAAACATATTTAAGTCATTTTAATATACACATAATTATAACCACTGTGAATTTTTAAGAGGTTAACTTACTCAATACGCTGGATATGAAGATTGAGAGCGGATCAATATTGAGTCCATACCTAAAACAAAAAAAAAAACTTTAGAGTCATTCGCAAGGAATGAAGCTACAATTCTTTGGCAACTTCTCGAATTCCGAGGATTTCTAAAGTTTGTTTACCACTTTATTACACACAGAGACACTGCAGTATATATTAAGATTTCATAGAGTAGTGTAGTCGGACATGAGTTCTCCTCACGTGAAATTGTTCATAGTTGCTTTGATAGAGAATAGAGAGATAGTTTTAATTTCATCTATTAATGCTACGAAATCCGTCAGCTTGAAATAAGGTGTCCGAGCGTGTTCGCAAATAATGATATGTGTCAAAGTTATGTTTCTAGAACGGATTATAGATATAGATGCACGCTTTTTTCTCGTACATTTCGTTGATTGATATATCTACTGGACAGAAATAAAGCGGAAAGTAACAAACGGTCTAAGTGAGAATACAAAAATACAAGAGTATGGCATTGATCTGAGAATGAAATATTAATACCATAGGTAGAGGCACACATATTTTGGCTCCGCCATTACATACTATCTTCATACACTTGTAATTGTATAATAGAAGCGCGTCCAAGTTCGCATTATACGCTGGCGTGCTTTCCATAGCCCATTCATTCCGTGGCGCCGCGTCGCCGCCGCCGCCGTAGGAACGCCATCAAAACGGAATAATTGGCGGGGAAAAATCCGCTCATTAAAATCTCTGCTGGTGATCATTAAAATAGAAGAATACACCACCATCAGCGAATCAGCGCTTTAGCCGGTATAAGTATAATATACTTGTTGGCGATTGCAAAACTTAATCTAATATTATATTCATCGCTAACCAGGGGTCAGATAAATTAATAAAAATAATGCGAGAACTGGCTTCGTCAGGTCGCTGATTATACATTCTAGTTGCAGCAATGCAATGATCGGATACTAAGCTGTATATAATACTAGCTGATTTGCTCGTGGCTTCGCCCACGTCTCGTATAGTTGATGAAAAACGAAGAATTGTAAACATTGTAGAATTTTATGATAAACTCTCACTTGCTCATAAGATAATTACTTAAGATATTTTCACAAAAGGCAAAAACATAGTTTCATTCGTTATTATGTTACATACTCTTATATTCTATGAATTTAGATTTATACATGTACCATCGTCACTCTGGTCCCAGTCTTATGTAAGTTTACTAACTATACTAACCTGATATGTAAAATTGTATAGGTATATAAAATATATTTTTATGTACAGATATCTGAAGCTTCACAGTTTCACCTTCAGCATATACTTATATGTAAGATAAGCTGTGAAATCTCTATATCAACCACAAAGTTCTTTCTTAACCTCAGAGTTCTTCATAAATCAACAATTAGTAACCTAAATAAAAGCAGTAGCATTCAATAAATTCACTTACTTTATCGCCCATAGCTTATAAGATCGACTATTTTATTCGTCGTAATCGTCTAAATAAACTAGGTCAGTAAATGCTCGCTGGCTGATTCAATCCAAACGTTTCTTTATTCTATGAAATCCTTTGAACTCTGTACGTTTGTGTTGCAGTCGATTACGAAATATCGAGACGGGTAAATAATTCTAAGAAGTGTCCCGTGATCGCTTAATATTAGGCTTATAAGTTTAGGAAATCCATTTGGAGATCAGTTTGTTATCGAACCAATTCAATCAGGCACACAAACAAGGAGAAGGGCGGGAGAAGGGGGGTATAGGTGAAGGCAAACAAGTGAACAAGTCGATTGGTGCAGGATTAATGGAATCACGTCACGGATAATTGAGCTCTGCTCTCCGCTCGCTCGACTTCTACGAACAATTAAACTTGACAATCGATGACGTCGTCGATTATCTGAGACGTACAACCTTGTTTACTTTTCGCGTAATGAAAATAATTATTATCTTGGGATTTCCAAAGATGTCTGCAATTTGAGATAGATAAACTAGAAACAAGAATAAATTTTGATCAACACAAATTCTATGTTTTCTGATGATGCAAATCGCCGCAGAGTGTTGAACTAACATTATAAGAAATAAAGCTCGACAAGCCTTGAACTGTAAGCGTTTCTATGTTCATCAGCACAGTTATTGTAAGGAAAATCTCCAGAATGACCATTAAGAGATTTGATGACGGTGGCTGAGGTCGGCCCATTTAACCCACCATTTAACCCAATCAACAAAAATATATTTTAGCAAATGTGTGGGCGATTGCTTTTATTTAGCCAGCGCCGTTGGTCTTAATCTTCGATAGCCATAGCATGTCGCAGTACCCCTAAAGAAATATATATATATATATATGTACCTACTTAAATAATGAATGATATAACGAGATAAGAATGTGAGGACTCCAAAAGGTTTCCAATAGGTAACTCCAATCTTTGACAGTTGATAGCGCCCACGTTGTTGAAGCTGGATCTATAAAATAGGCTGCCATTTAGTCTGTTTGGCCAAATAACTATAGAAGAATATAGCGGTCAAAAAAACATTCATCGGTCCATATTTTTTTGAAAACTACGTAGGCCAGGCCATCACCGTCAACGGCGAGCACTGTTGTGCGGTCGATGATTACCAACTTCTTTTGGCCTGAATTGAATAATGGAATGTGGTTTCAACAGGACGTTGCTACGTGCCACACAGCTCATGCCACATTGGACATTCTGCACGAGCTATTGCGGGCATGGTCATCTCACGTAAAGGAGATGTAAATAAATTTGCCACCGTGATTGTGTGATTTGACCCCCTTAGATTTTTACGTGTGGGGTTCCTTAAGTCCCTAAGGTATATAATGCGAATAAAAAACAAACCACAGCGGCCCTCAAATCCAACATGGCTCATGCCATCAATCAAGTTTAGCCTGATTTATGCACCAGTCATGTAAAATTGAACATTTTGGATGAGCACCATGTTTTAAAGAAGTTATATTGCAATCGGTACATAAGGGCATCGGTAGGCCATTCAAACAAATAAAAAAAATTACAATTCAGATGATATCTCACACACACTTTCTTTTATTTAAATTTAAAGATATAAAGCCCGCAATCACCCTATTTATAGAACCTATTATACGAGTATTATAGTTTCCATTCGGTGTAGTTTTATTGCCAATGGTAACTTGGTAACTTAAACTACATAAATAAATATTAGTGATCTATGAGTAGGTAATGAGTTTCTAATTAAGTATTAATATTGTACTGAAAAGTATTTACATGTTAAAAATGAAATCTGTGTATCGAGGGAAAATGAGAAATAGCGGCGAAACCGGAAATAGCTAAATTTTCGATTTTATAACTTAACGACTGCCGTTCACAACACATTTAAAAAAAAACGAATTAGTCTCAATCGGCGTTAAATTCTGAATACTTAGTTCTATTGAGGTTTATGAGTGCTTCCTCGATACCTGAATTGAATTAGGGATTGCACTTAGAAGGCACCTGACTCACACAAAAGTGATTATGTTCTTTTTAAAAAACGCATAACTCGGTGACAAAGTAATTTACCCCTACGATTTCTGAGAAACTGTAAATGTAAAAAAAATAAACTAAAATTTATAGGAACAGAATATATTAAGGTTTCAAGTAGACAATTACATATATAATATTAAAGCAACAAATGTTCGTTCGTTTCATTTGTATTTTCTATACCGTGCTGGAGGTATTAATTGACCTTAATGTATATAACAAAACGATAGGCAGTAACCGGTTTGTGCTCGATAGCGTATTGTAGGGCGAACGACGGAAGTGACATGAACATAATTGGATTTAAGGGCCAACACAGCGTCGATGTCATGGACTCCAATCGTGACACACTACACCAGGTGGGACATACTAGTATCAATACCATAACACAATTATACATACATATTTGATTACAGAATTGAATTACACATGCACACAATTTATCAATTTTATTATCCTGCGTTAGGACCATCGCACAACAATCAAGGGCATACTTGTATCCTTGATGCTATTCTGTGCTGTCTCAAGTAATAAGAAAATTAGTAATAAATTGCAAAGAATTCATTCATTCATTCAGCATGGCGCAGGGACCCAAAATGAGTCTTGGCCTCCGATAATAATATGTGCCACTTTGTTCGATCTTGAGCCATCTCTTGCCAGTTATCGGCTTGGAGCTCGCGAAGATCCTTCCCAACTTCATCGCTCCAGCGATACCTGGGACGGCCGACGGGTCGTCGACCTGTAGGCCGTCCCAAGTATGCTCGTTTAACAGCATGGGTATCCTTCATTCTTTCTGATAATGAGATGACCGAGCCAGCGAAGTCTGTGGGCTTTAGTTTCACCTATGATATTGGGCTCGTTCACCATCTCTTCAATTTCAAGGTTTTTTCTTCTCCATGTTCCTTCTTCTGTTTTCAGCGGCCCCAATATCTTTCTAAGCACCTTCCTTTCAGTGATGAGTAGTTTGTTTGTTTAAAAATTAGTTGTTTTCAAAGAATTACTTTGAAAAATTTAAATGTTATAATTCTGATACAGTTTTTTAAAATATTTTTGAATTTGCTGTTTTGAATTATTGAATACAACTAAGGGCAAATATTTTGGATTATCAGGACTAGACCAGATTATAAAAGGCAGTTCAAGAGTTCTAACTAGCAAGTAAAGTGCCAGTTTCTAAATGTTTCACCTCGTTCAATGCAAACTAAGTAAGTCTCTCATCTTTAAAAATTTGTTACCAATTCATTAACTTTTCGCTTAGTTCCTCTCTATTTTTAGCCACTTCACATCGTAGTATCAGCGTTAACAAATCATAAACACCAATCAAAGGCGTATTGTTCGTAATTGGTCTGCACGTGATCTTTCCAGCGGCCGGCCGGGTCGAGCGAGTGGGTGCTTCGGCAATTAGCACAAAAGGCGAAGGCCCGGCTGGCATGGCAGCAATCAACATTGGAATCACGAAGGACGGTCGCGAGGCGACGACCGCCACAACCTATCCTACTATTTATAGACGATGACAAACACAACCAACGACGATTGTCGAGCGTGGGATCCTTTGATTCATAATGAAAGTATTTACAACTAGTATTGACAACTGTGAGCAATATTGATACTAAAAATGTATATTACCATTCAATGCCGTAATGCTTAAATTGTAATTAAGGGCTTATCTTAAGGTGCTGATGACTACCAATACTCCTGACTACCTCTGTAATGATAGAGGCTCGCGGGTGTTTACAGGCAGAGAGAGCAGGACAAATTCGGATGCGTTTTGGTTTAAATATTACAAATAATGTACTTGGCAAATGAAATCCGGACTCATAAAATATATAGTATCACATTTTCAGACTTATTAATTTCCTTTCTTCAGGTGTAAGACACAGTTCAAGCGCATTTGGCGCTATCGCGAGAATTTTTGATAAAGGTGAAAAAACAGTCGCTCGAACATTGTACCTTACCTGTTTTTAAAATAAAGATAAAGTAAAGTAAGGAAAAGTTAGACTAATAGGTATTAACCAAAATAAAGATTCTAAATACTAAATTTACAAAATTATGCTTCTATCAATTTATTGATTGCCTTGCATATGTGTGTGTGAAGTGTGAGTGTGTGTATGTCTGTAAGGGGGTGTATTTGTAGCGGACGTGTGGGTGCAATTTAATATACGTTTGCAATTATGAGAAGGATGAATAAATACATCATAATATGACATATAGCAATGCGGTAAAATATCTAAATAAAGATAGATATTTTATTAACCATAACATAACAATCGTTACAGGCAAGTCAAGTTCTACATTTAATAGGTTATAAATTATAGTTTAACATTAAATTTAATTTTACATCATGCTAACTTATAAGTAGGTATAACTCATCACCATCACACACGAATAACGATTCTAAGATCTATTTTGCGTGAAGATGTGCAGATAACATTATGTTCGCCAGTCGTCGCGTCGGTTGCAAAGTTGCACAATTATAATCATAACATTGATATTGGTATACAAAAGCCAGGGGAAAAGTACATATTATGATGCATGCATAATCAGCCAAATACAATCCCACTGCTGGGTCACGGGCTCTTTTCAAGGGAAATAGTCTTGGCCATAACACAACGCTGGCCGATATAAAGGGTTAGCGGATAGAAGACGGGGCTCCCCAGGATCGGGGCCCTAAGGCACTAACCCTAGAGTGATAAGCCAAATATCGGTTTTTAGACCGCCCAAGGGTTTCCTAAGTCGCCTGACGACTATTTTTTTTTACTGATTATATATAGCTTACGTTTGACCACTGTCTCACCTGATGTTAAGTGACGACGCGGTCTAAGGTGTTGCACGTAAACTATTGACTGACCTAAGCCGACAACCGTGACCGATGGATTAACGTGGCCTCCGAAAGCGCTCAGATGAGTGTTACTAGAGGTCACCCATCCAAGGTGTGCCGAGGAGAATTTCGCTTAACCCAGTTATACAGCAAAAATAGTAAAGTAAGACGGTAGTAAGAATAGTAGTAAGATTAGTACAGTAAAAATTGCATACGTAAGTTTATCTACGAACGCTTCGAGCGTACACAAGATGTCTGAATGCGTGGCACAGATGTGGTACACCGGGCGCGTGGTGCGCCGTGTGTCGCGGTGGTGACGCGATGACGGTGGCGGCCGTACGACCTGCCCACCTGAAAGCCGGCAAGGTCACGCAAGGCCGCGGCTCGCCTCACGATTCACTGCACCGCGCCGCGCAACGACTCGACGGTGAAAGGAGAACACTCGCATTTCTCAAGAAACGTGACCCCTGCGACCACCTTGCCAGCAAAGATGTTTTGGTTTGGGAACAACCCCAACAATTGGTTTTTGGGGTTGTTCCCAAACCAAAACATCCATTACGAATGAATTAAGTTCAGCTAATTTCAAATTACAATAAAAGCAGAAGCCGGTAAAACCTTTTTACTTTGGCACAAACCACACAAAGTATTCGCGGACCCTTATTGAGTTGGCTAACTCCAATAAAACAACACCAACATAAGTAAAATATCTTTATCCGGTACAAAATCTTCCGATCACTGCATACTACACATTTTCAAGCATACATCTACATAATGTGTCTGATCGAGACTCTTGCACAACTAAAATACACCTGTTCATAACAGTAACTATAATACAAATCACACATAAAATATTTATTTTCAACTTATTCTTCTTTCAAAGTTTACGATAATACGAATATTTTTCATTATTAATAAAATCTTACAATTAATAAACGCAATAGATGAAAATTCTTAACGTCCAAAAATAGGTGATATTAAGGCTCGGACTATTTGCTAAGTAGACAATTTTGAGTCGTCCCAGCTTATTTTGTAGGAAGCCTTATTATACAGCTTATGTATATTATGCTATTAGGTATATATTTTATCGTAATAATTCACACTTGACCCAAAACTAGGATATCCTGTTGTTGATGGACTAGTTTTGTTTCAATGTAACAAATGAATCTTTATAACTAACTAAGTAGGCATTTAAATATTAGAAGTAATTAGCTCAAAAACAACTGGACCGATTTTAAAAATTCTTTCACGATTGGAAAGCTACATTCACTCTAGTAACATAGGCATATTATATTTTCAAAAAATAAGGATCATTATAATTGTTAATTTTGAAATGTTTATTCGTGCGCAGCCGGAGCGGACCGCTAGTAACGTAATAAAAGTAGAGGTAGACAGTAGAAGGTCTCCATATAAAGTTGCTGTAAAAGGTAATTCGGTCCGACACAGTATAAATGAATCGATAATTAATTATAATCAATACCTGCTTAGCCTTAAGTAAGGATCTCATTTATGAAGAGTGCCAATTAAAATAAAGTAATTTACTATTAACCTCTGGCAGGGAGGGATGCTAATCGCTCTTAAATTGCTTTTAGCGAGAGTCGTTCAAATATGCGATTAATTTTCAATCTGTGTCGGTGATCCACGTTCGGCTAATGAACTCCCGGCTCGTGGAGTTCCGGGTCGAGAGGGCAGGAGCCCCACAGCAATGAACGGCCGACTGACGCCACCATTGATAAAATCAACCCACCGACCGAGCCACCCCTTGGCCCAGCTAGCACCCAAATCGACCGAGCGACCCCTCTACGAAATTACTTGCGATGTGTTCATATATTTGGGGCATCCTCAGCAAAATTTAGATTTACTTTACCGTTTATCATACTTGCTTCGTTTCACAAAATTAATATGGAGATAAAAGCCACCAACCTCTCGTTATAGCGAGATGTTTTCCATAATATTATAGGCTTATTTAAACGGTACATAACAAGTTAGAGGGAAGTGGAAACATGAAACGGTAATATAGAGAATAATACGAAGTCCTTCCAATGAGTCTTTCCTAACGATACACATCATACTTTAATATTAAGAATATGTCTAACTAGACAAACAGCTGAGAACAAATGACTACTTGCATATAATAGAATTATTTTATTTTACAAGAGTAAATTAGCATATAAAGATTGATATAAAGCATTATAACAAAAAACAGCCTTAACGTCAAGCTTTAAACTAGGCGGGAGCGTGTGTCTTGATACTTAGAGTACGAATAGGCTGGGATATTTTCCAAGTTATGAAGTGTTTGTTTTGAAGGTAGCTTAATTGCTTAACTATTTTTCAATTAATATATTTTTTAGTTATAAATGCCGAAGATGCAATATTTTTATTTTTAATATAATTTAATGACGATATATGTAATGTGAGTAATACAAGTTCTTTTTCTATGTTTAATCAAGATAACCAGCTTGTATCTTCATTTCAGTGTGTATGTTGAGGTGTGTGGTGATGAGGGTACAAGTGTGTCGTAATAATTGATTAAAAATGAATTATTTATGCGTGCTCCATCTTAGACTGCGTAAACACTTAACATCAGGTGGGTCAAACGCAAGCTTAAGATTAAACCTCAGCCCCTGCAATTCTCCGAATTACAAAAACGCTTTATATAAATCTATAAGCATTCTCAGAACAATACTACTCAGTTGACCTTACCGGATAAAACTTCTGAAATAAATTACAGACGCTTTAGCACTTCCTCGAAAATTCCATGGCAAAATACACCCACAATAGAATTAAGATGAAACATTAATATCAAACTAATTCCCGGCACAACTTTCGAAACAAAGCAGTTATGTTTCATCTTCTCCAAGACAAAGCGAGTAAATGAGAAAATTAGTCTCAGAGAATTCTCAGACACGTAAATTGCACGTAATGATTTCCTAAAAGCCACGTTTCGAATTAGCCAAATACCGAAATAGCGTGAATCATAGCAAGACGAGATTAATCTTTACCAGGGGACGGCTGCCTGCAGTTACACCGGACCATGGGTGGCTGACCGTTGCCACTCAATGCCCGAATCTAAATTCTACGATCAACGACCCCGCTGCGCCGTCATGCCTCCGATGCGAATTGTTAGTAGTTTTATCACAATGTAAGACTGCAATTTCGCTACACTAAATCCACTAATTTGCTCCTTATGACCGCACCGCCGGCTGCCCAACGAAGCAACAAGACGACAAAGAACCTGAGACTACGTAGTTTTCGTGAATCTAAACTTCTACACCAGTACGACGAGAAGAAGATACGACATGTTTGCGGAAAATATCTTTGATCATGTACTTTGTCGTCTTGTTGCTTATATTGAATTGCACTGATGTATACATGGAACATCTAACCTTATTACAAAAGCTAATTCGCTGTTGTAACATCAATACACAATTAGGAACATCTTCAATTGAGAGGCACTTCACTGGTGGATTATATTATACTAGTGGACCTTGCAAACTTCATTCTACCATATATATATAAATTATCGCAATGTCAGTGACACCACACTTCATGTAAATTACTTAACGTCAATGAATATTCGTTAGTACAAAAATACTAAAATCGCTCGATCGATATAATAATGGGTGGTGTGGGTTGGTAAAAAAAAAAAAAAGGTAGGAAGGTAAAAATTCATTATGACCCATTCTCAGACAAACATCCACACTCACAAACGTTCGCATTTATTTAGTGGGAGGTAGATATGGAAAATGGCAAATAATAGAGTTCCTGAAAAATGGGGATTGAAATTTTGAAGTGGTATAATTGGTCAAGTAGCATAAAAAGATAGACGGTTAAATTTCACAATTACTACGTGGTTTTCAATACCCAAAATGTAATACTAAAATGTGTTTATTGGACCAATTAATTCTAAAGCAAAATCTTGTATTAATAGTAACGGTTACAGATTCACCAATCACCAAAAAAACAATCTATAATGGAACAGTTCACAAGTATAGCGGTTGCAACATCGCTAGACGATTGCACGTATGTCGGATGGCGCTGCTGCTAATTCAAAGGGAGCCCAGATAAGAAATGGAACAGATAAACAGAGAGTCAGGCGTGGCTCTCGTCAGCCGCTGTCACTTCCCGTTATTTGTATAAAATTTGTGGGTCGCTCATGTGGCAGGTTAATTTATAGAATTATGGCATCGGGAAATAGGCACATGTTATCGTTACAAATGGCTCAACATTAAAACATATAGATGATAGACCTGGCTTTTCGGCGATATTTGGCAGCTGTCCAACGACGCTTTACTATATACATATGTGCGCACCTTTCTATATGGATCTATTTTGTACCTACTCATACACAATATTAG
Organism: Apeira syringaria; assembly: GCA_934044485.1. Taxonomy (NCBI): domain Eukaryota; kingdom Metazoa; phylum Arthropoda; class Insecta; order Lepidoptera; family Geometridae; genus Apeira; species Apeira syringaria. Next base: position 11,316,409 of record OW203662.1, on the reverse strand, counting down.
TACCCTGGACCGAGCTTATCTCCGAATTTTTCAGTTATCACACCTATGTAGATAAACTATAGGCAAAATTCCTACTTGTGGCGAGTAAGTGAGACCTGTACTCGTAAATGTAGCTAAACGTAAATTTATATGTTTAACCGACTTCAAAAAAGAAGGAGGTTATATGTTCAACTGTATGTCTTTTTTATGTATGTTCACCGATTTCCTACCCATTTTCAAATTGGTTTTGAGAACAGATTCTAGTCTTTTTTGTTTGATACCTCCGAAGTGGTTAAATTTCATCAAAATCGGACAGGCGGTTTTTGAGTTACACTCCTTCTTCTTCCTGGCCTTATTAATTCCATTTCATTTGGGGTCGGCTCTCCTGGTATTCTTGCGCCATGATGAATGCGCGATCTTGAATTGTATCTGTAGTCAAATATTTTTGAGTTCTACTCCAATAATTAAAAAGTGTTACGTCTACTTGGACGACTTCTTAATAGCGGATGAAGAAATTGGTGAACATACACAATAACAATTGATCCCGTGAGTAGCAAAAGCCACCGAAAGGGGTCGACGTTTGAGTGTTGATGTCGGTTCCATTTTTTAGTAAAAAAGAAAATTATTGGCTGGGACCTTATTCTGTACAAGCTATGTATCGGTGAGGCAGCTGTTAAGCGGAGAACTTTAAGATTCCTATTAGTTTTTTCGAGATACTTAACCAATGTTTATTACTGTTTTCTAGTGTTCTTCAAAGCTTGTGTAAATTATTTTTTTATCAGGCCGTGAAGACCTGTATTATGTAATGTTGTTAATAAATAAATATTATTAAGCTCAACAGCTGCACGGTAACTAAAATAAGGTGTTACATTAGATAGTTATAATTAAGTAGGTACCAATAGGGCGACATGGTCACTCAGCGATAAACCCCTTTATTGTATTTTTGATCAATAGCTTTTAAAAAAGCTAGGCAAGTTCGCGATGGGCGGCGTGCATGCCGCGTGTACACTCTGACGGGCCAACTGATATCGACCGATTTTACCCTCATCAGCAAACAACAGCTTCAATGATGAATAGAACATTGGAAACATTATCCGTGATAAACGGAAAATAGAACATTAGATAGATAGATAGAAAACTCTTTATTTGCACACTATTTCAAAACCACACACATAAAGAAAACAAACAAACAAATATAAATCCAATGATACAAAGGGCGGCCTTATCGCTTAAAGCGATTTTTTCCAGGCAACCAAACCAGGCAACCATTAATGGAGGAGTCATCCGTAAATCTATAATGTATTAGTATTTATTATGTCGTAAATGTTTCTAGCTCTTAGATTATGATCACAAGATAACAAACAGGTGGACGCTAAAATCGGACAGTAAGAGAATAAAGAAAAGTTTTAAACAACACTATGTATTTATTTCCTTACAGATTTTTTTCATTAACGTGTAATGATGTTTGTTTGTAACATTATTCTAAAAAACACCGTTAACTGAAGTAGTTTTTGTAATAATTCTTTCACCTTGCATTTCATACATTACTGCTCTAGTTGTGGTTTTTTGGTATTGTGGAGTCACTATATCCTTATGCAAGGTTATGTAAAGCGCAGTGACTACAAAATTATCGACCCTTTCTTAGAATTAAAGCAAAACGTTTGATTTTAATTTCACATTAGGTAACTCTAATTTCGGTGCTAAGTAATTTACTGTAAACAGGCCCAAAATGGTATGTTGTTTAATTTTTGCCATCGACTTAGTTTTAACAAACAATTACGAAGAAACATCGTTTGTACTGTTAGTATTAGGATTATCTTCTATTATAATATTTTAATTGTGAAATTTTGTACGTGATTCTACTTAACCACTCAGCGCTAAAACGTCTGGGATTATATATAACTTGGGACAAACAATTTTTAGACACTGGAATAACACATCATATACTTTTGAATCGGTGTTCCTGCGCGGAAGAATTAGATTATTATGAGGAGGAAACGATAAAAAATAGCTTTCACAGTGTATTAAATTTTCGTTCTATTTATTCGCACACTCGTGAAATGTAATTTCTCTTCTAGAAATAAACATATATTACCAAGGTCTCTCATTAATAATAATTCTCTTACTCTGTTTGCGGAGCCTGCTCCAAAAAACCAAGCAGAGAACCTAGCATCTAAAACTTATAATCGTACTTGAATAATGCAATATTTTTCTATCTTGTAAGATTGGTACGTGAATCGTCCTGGTTGAGGATAAATCACTACACACGCATAGTTGACTAATAATATCTTAAAAAGAGATCTTACAAATTATTGTAACCTATGAAAATATTGGGTATAACGAATATTTGGTAGATAGCACAATGATGGTTGAAACTCGTCTACTCCATTAGGTGTTTATATCTTGTCCCAGTCAAAAGAGATTATTCTAAAATGTAAATCATATCTTGTGACTATTATCTAAGTGACTATTTAATAAACACTAGACCCATTCCCACTTCAAGAGATAGTAAGTCTATTATAAATAATTCAAAAATTATTCACGAAACGATAAAAAAAAGTAAAATCAGCAAATTTGGACAATTTAAAAAAAAAATGATAAATAGATATGACATGTCCTAGTACAATATTCGTAGAGAGCTGCTAATTTTTACGACTACAACTTAATCCTTGTTAGAAATGAGTGTAATTATTATCGACATGCTTGCAAATGTCTAAGTAGGCACATACATATATACCTACATAATAAAGATCCCTTACACAAAGCTGAAGGGCATGAGCATGATGATAATTACGACACAAAGCTGATCGGATAAAATAAACTGACGTTGAAAATTTACTACGAGACAGAATCTATCAATGAATATTGGTGTGGATTTAATGTTATCATAATCATCAATCATCATCTTATATATTTAATACACAGAGACAAAGTTGAAACCAAAAAGTATTCAAAGAATAAAAGATTTTAATTCATGTAATGTTTCAGTTCTAACCGTGATACTGATTTTAAGGTTGAACTGTTATAATGTATATGTACTATAGTGTGACAGTAGAGTATTTATCTATACATGTATCTATGTGCTGCCGCTGTCTAAAAATACGATACTCATCTGAAAAACAACGGTCGTCAAATTTATTCATCCTGCGAGTTAAAATATAAAGCACTCTAAAGAAAAGAAGAAATAATACAAAACCAAACTCATTAATGCAACGGATGTTTACAAAAATAAGTCTCGTAACGAATGCGCGTGCGCAACTACCACGTCGCCGGGGATTAAACAAGAGACGAGATGACGCTTTGATCCGTCAGATGTGACGTTATTCAAATTTGAGATTTAATACCATAAACAATTTGTCTCGCTCTCATAGAACATTGATGACCATAAGTCGGCATCGAGAAGGCTGCGGCTACGGAAACGTCGCGTTGTCTCGAGTGTATCTTCATAATATTATTCGTCAATAACTTGTTTATACGGCTTATTATTTCATTTTACTGCTAGTAGTATTTAAATTAACACTTCTTATATAAAAATCCTTTTAATGTCAAAAGACTAAAGTCAAGGAGACCCGGAAGAGAGCGAAAGGTGCTTCAATCGCGACTACGGTGTAGTAATCACAGCAAACGACTTCAATTGAAATTAATTTGAGTAGGAAACTGGATGTACACCATATCCTTGTATTTATGAGCTTGGCTTTGAGGCATTCTAGGTCTAGCGAGATAACATCTTCGACCACATCTTCACTGACCATCAAGTATGACACAAAAATAACATATCCACTTTTTCCCTCGTACCGATATTCAATTGAAATAAAAATGTGGTACAGATATACATATATTATGAGAGCCACAATCAAACTAATTACAGTAGACATTGTCACCGTACACATTGCCAATTGTGTGTACCTTGTTGTATCACCACACATTGAAATGTCTATTTCCTCACTCTGGTTCTGTTCTGTTTGGTACGGAATCGTAGTTTAATACCACTTCAAAATTCCGTTTGAAAAGTAAAGTAGAGCGAATTGACTATAACATTAGAGTTTTATTAATATGTATCACCATGTATACTGTCCTCAAATATTACAAAATCACTATCTTATAAATAAACATGACTCTGTTGACAACGGCACCACATTACCATTGCATATGTACATAGTTATATTTGTGCGGACGACGTTGAGAGTAAAGCGCGAATGATGTGATAATTAAAAGAATGCTGTTTACTACGATAAGTCATAGTAGCTTAAAGTGGTTGAACTTTATCTCATGATGAATAAAATCTTTGTTTTACAATTTAGCGAAATTTTAACCGGCCACCGGATACGAAATCCCTGAAATTCAATATTTGAATCTGTATATCGACACTCGCACTATGAATTTAAATAATAGTTACGTAATGAGCCATGGAGAGGGGTATGTTTAGTGACAACAACTAAGACGCTACGCAGCAATGCACCCATTCCCCGGCTTTTCGCATAAATTGTTGGTAGCAGATCTGGTAAAGGAGCCCTATAATGTTTCATATTTGAACTTCTAACGGAAACTGTAAACATATCTTAGACTTGGCAACTAGCACGAATAATCTAACGTGGATTAGACGACAACGTCAATAAACAAGTCTAAATTTGATTATTACAGCTTACATTCAGACCAAAATAGCGTGTTCTCGTCGCGTGCCTAAAAAGGCCGAATCGCGTTTAGAAATATTTGATTTATCCAGTCTTTACACACGTACTTCATAACTGTGCCAGTACCTCCACGTTGCACTCGGAGAAGTGTTTCTACAGTATAACTAGTTTCGACACACTCGCACATCAGAATCCGATTGCTTCTACATATCATATCTATACGGCTTATAGTAACTGGACGATGATGGTAAGTATAAGTCTAATGGAACCGGTTAGTCCGGTGGTCGCGCGGTCGGTCCCGCGGCTCGGCTCGGCGTGGCGCGGGCGTGTGACCACGACCGGTGTTGTAGTCGCAGTCGATGTTGACATCCGACGTAACCACACGTTTGGTAATTATTACTGAGATCGTACGATTGTAATTGCAACTGGAAATGACAGTGCTGCAGTGCAGTTGGCAATCGGCTTTGGTAAGACGTCGTCGTGGTGTTGATTGTTACAAGGCCGCCGTTTTTAGTAATCGTCAAATGATTGGACTACAATTATCTTTCATTTGGAAGCATGAAATAACATTAACTTGTTCCCTACGTTTACTATTTACAAAAAACAGGAGTAACAGCTCTAATATAACGTGACAATCCTGAAGCGAGAAAACAAGCATTTTTTTTAGTATTGACTTGGCCTTGGGCAGACAAACATAAAAATATTATTTTAGTATCAAGCTGACCCAACTACTTTTCACGAGCTATTTTGTTAATTATACGATATCCAGGACCTTTCCAGAGTTTTACTAATATATCCTACCTACCTCAGCTTAGGTACTTATATGTAATTATATGCATAAATCCCTGTTTCTGTTTTCAAAGGGTGCAATATTTTTTAAAACTGGAAAGTATGATATTAGTGCAGTGCAAATTTTCATTCAAATCGTTAGTGGCGTGTCCGAGATTACCATGTGATATAAAAAGAATTGTTCCTTTGCAAAATAATTACAATGGTACGGAAAAAATAACACGAAAATTATACGTGGGCTGCCCTGCCACGTCACAATCAACGGCACGATGTAGTGTTATCACCAAGCGTATCAACTACACAACTAATATAGTGCTGCTGCTGATCACAGATTAGACTGGAGTGGACGGCGGAGACAATTTATCTGAATTTGGACCCTCCCAACAGAGCCTCATATCTTACTGACGTTTGACTTTTATAAGAGTGCTATCACGCTAATCGATCTAAGAAGACCGATTTCGATCTATGGCATTATTCGACGATCGGTCGATTAGTGTGATAAAAACTTAATTTGCTTTATAGAACTAATTTAAAACTCTTCAATAGGTGAAATTTTAAATTGATATTCGTTTTGATACTGTTATTTACCCAAAGTAACTAAAGTTCTCTAAAATCACAATTTACGTTAAAATTAAAATATTTATTGGAAGAATAAAATTGTATTGGTTTGCGAGTAGTTTCCAGAAAAAGCACTTAACTACATGTCAACTTATTTTATGTAATACTACTTAATAGCACTAAAAAAGACACCTTTTTTTAGGATTGTCATTAATAAGTTTTAATTTGACCTTCATTATGATTGTATGAAAGCTGTCTTCTTTTACTTATTTTTGACCAGTTTAATTGAGCAAATTAGTTTACCGTTTGGAGCTGGTACCACCATTCACAGTCTGGCTATGCGATCGTAGTTTCAGTCGGCCATTGCCCATACCACGCTAGTGAAAACATCCATAACATAAGAACAGAGGAAAGTGACCAAACGAAAGCGAGGAGTTAGAAAATTACATTTGCGAGAGTGTAGTATTATATATATTTATGGTATAGTGCAGATTATTACCGAGTATTCTTTGACAAGAACACTATCCTATGCTTTGAACTAACCGTGCTTTCTTCTATCATAAAGTACAAACTACAATGCAAGTGTTTTTCTGGTAAAAAACTGTAGATCAAAAAACCTGAAAAGAGGAACGAATTTATAATATACACTCTAATTAACATTTATAATAGTTTTACAATTGTGATTATATATTATTTTCATATAAAGTAATTATACATATATATGTGTTATTATCTAAGAGCATAAATTAAAATGTAAAAGCTCAAGCAGCTACGGTAAAAACCTACCTAATTATAGAAGAAATGTGCGTATTTACTTATATCTTCACGGTTATAGAGTTCATAAATCGGTTCATTTAAGAACGATCAATAAGCGGGGTGACAGGTTGTGGGCACAATATGCTGCTCAGGAAGCGCTGGGTGCGACGGTAGGTACATGGACTATCGGCTGACGGCACCTAGCTGCATTACCCACTAGTTGCGACACCAGATAAGTTGGTGCACACAAAACCACTGACTTGTTGCGAACACAACAGTCCGTTTGCAAACTTATCTTCGCTTGGATTATTTTGAGTTGCGTCAGCGTTAAGACGCATAACGGAGCGGAATATTATATTCCCTGGGACGTTAATCTCAATGTTGACCGTACCAACATGTCTGCGCGGGTAATTACCAGATTTTACCACAAAAATAGCAGTCCTCAGTAGCTAACATACGTATTTCGGGAAGTCTAAAATTAAAATTGCTCAAATTCCAAATTCTGCGTTAAAACATACAAATACCAGATGCCAAAGGTAAATACAGACGTCATCGTTTCTAGGAATGTATAAGAGCCGCCTTTGATTTTTTTCGCCGATAGGTTTACGGATTTTCGAAGCATATGGTATCTTTCAAACAATGCAATTGAGAATTATAGATGTTTTGCGTAGTTCAAAGCGGTACACTGAAGAGCGTTGTGCAGGCCTCTCCGCTACACAGCGCCGTTGCTGCCGCTATGCCCCGTCTAGCTTGGTTCAACCCACAATTCTACGTGCGAGTTTGTTTGTTTATGGAACACAAACCCAAGTGTCCTAAAGCAAAGCTTACCAATAAGAAGGTAATGGTAACTGTTTGGTGGTCTTTTTATGGTACTATTCACCGTAGCTCTCTCAGGTCTGGTCAAGCAAAGACAGCAGATGTTTACTGTGCTGAAATTAGAACAATGATGGCGTAACTGATAGTGAAATAGTGAAGACGCGTGAATAGATCGTCATTATTATTACTCCATGATTTGATAACGCAAGACCTCACACAGCACGAGAAACCATTGTAACTCTACAGGAGTTGCAGTTAGAAACCATACGTCATCCTTCGTACTCGCCAGATCTTGCTTTAACGGACTACCATTTTATTCGTAATTGGAAGTCCTAATTACGAAAAACATGGTACGTGTATATATGTGGTGATAATTACGAAAATAGTTCTAATTTGGGAAAATTTTCTACGTGATTTAATGAGAATAAAATCTTTGAATAAATAAATGTCTTGCCTCTTAAAAAAATTAGTTTCAATTTTTCAGAACAAATCATTAATTTCATAATTAAATTATGAATTAATACATAGGTTAATTTTATTATATTAATATAGTGACTTTCGCATGAGTGGGGCATTTTAACTATTCCTAGCATCATTGAAAGTCGCGTATTTGATGCACATTTAAATGGCTATAAGGAAAGAGAAGTACGGGCACGTAGCGAGCGAATAAAGCACCTATATATAAGTAGGTATATAATTTATATTTAGCACTAACGATAACATTAAAATAGTTATTCCTATTTGCAGTGTGTGCGGTTGGCCAAGGTAAAACTCTGAGGCTGAACTCTTGGAATTTTATATCGTGTATTATTTTACAATATTTCACACAGGAACGGCGACGATTATGCAGTCTGTCCAGTTTACTTACCAAAAACTTAAGTACTAATATCATTAGGTTAAATATTACATATATTGAACATAATGATATTAGTATATACTAATATTGAACAGAGCAAGAAAATCGCGGATCGCGTCTCCGATACACCACCGCTAATTTCACTTTTCACTAGAACTGTTCTTATTCAACAACGTTAATATTAATTAATACGCCGCACGCAGCTGTGAAACATTGACGTAAACGTGTAATATTATGCAGTTTTAAAGATATAAAAGCGTAACCATCGGCTTCAGCTGACGACTACGGTGGCACTTTTCGCGCGGTTCGTCGACCTCGACACTCTCATCGGCGGCGTTCATAAATGGTCTACTTCGATGTTAATTTCTTTGTTCCTGATTTTTCAAGACGAAAATGTTATACGATAAAGACACGAACCTTTTGTGTGAAAAAAAAGTTCATTAATCATTGTCAAAAAGTGCATAAAACGGGCAACGAGCGGAATTAAGCAATTTTCTTGAGATATATCTGAATTAAGTCTTCAGGGATTTACCAGTTCAGCTAAGAGAGTTGCCAGTTACCTTATAACAATAAGGTAACTGACGACATGTAGGAAAGAATAGGAACGAAACCTGACCTAAAAACTAATGTAATCAAGTCTAATTTAGAAAATAAAGAGAAACTCGGGACTGTCAGTGAAAGGAAGGGAAAGGAGGTAAGTGCGGTGATAGGTAATCTAATCAAAATCCGGCGCGCACTGAACCATGGGTCCGTGGAGTCTTCGACGCCATAAGCACCTTAGGAACCCTAGCTAATTATCGCGTTCAGATGGAATTATGCAGTTTGCTCACTCACCAAGAATGGAACAGGTTTCACATAGGAAAGCTTTTTCACACCAAATGAACATAATATTAATTTCATATTTGCGATTTACGCCGACCTTGAAATTGTACAAAGAAGATTTAGCTACCAATTATGGATAAAATTGGTTTGGCGTGGGGCCATGGCTCCCGGTCCCCGACCTTGTACCCTGGTGCAATGCGGGTGCTATCGCCTTGGCCAACTTGTAGCTATAGCTTTAATTACCTAGATAGGTAGGCTGAACGTCGGCTTAGGCTATAAATAAACCTAGATAATATAATGTCTAAACCTCTTGTCTGTTTTGATGAAACTTTATTTAATTACAAATGCACTAGCAGCATAATGGAATAATTGTTAACTGTATGTACAGGCGTATGTATGAGTATGCACAACAACTGTAAAATAAATATTGGAAGATAAGGGGTTTTACCACAGATCAAGGACTTGTTTGTCAGATCTGTGGGTTTCACAATATCATAATAAAGAATGCGTACCTACGTAGCTAAAGTACGTTTCAAATAAATGCCCAGATAAAGTTTTACCTGGCCATTTTGTTTAAAAACGGCGAATATGATAATGTAACAATGTCAATAATATAAGTGGCGCTCGACTCCACACAGATAAATTAGGTATAGTAATAGAAGTATTTCAGTTGGATGTTTTTGATCAGTTAGTTTGGTTGCGTGACAAAATAATTGAAAGATACGCACGAAAAGCTATTACGCAATTATAAGTAATTTACGTGAGTAGTTTCAAGTAGAGTGGAAAGGTTCGATGTACACTCGTATCGCACATGACGCGCCGCGCCAAGCAGGTACTACTGTACCTGCTTGGCGCGGCATCCGACCGCCCGCGCCGCGCGCCGAGCCCGCGTCGTTGGACGCAGCGACAAATTCCTCATGCCGATGGTAATTAATGAGTGAGGGACATTTGCATCTTGCATTCATTCAATTAGCGAATAATTACCTTTTTTCATATCATTGAAGTTAGAGCGTGTACATCAGGTACACGCTCTAACTTCAGTTAGTAAACATACCAATTATTTACTTTACAAAACCGCTTGGTAATATGTTGAGCCGATGATAGGCATCGGGGTTGTGACTGTTGGCCGACAAACTGAAGTTCATATTGGGAAATTTGGATCGAGCAAAACCCCAGGCTTAAGCTTTCCGTGTTGGTACCATCAACTTCAATCATAAGCATGTGGTGTTAGGATATTTTCAAGTATCCGTTCGGACCACCAGCAAGTTTCAAATAATTGTCACCAAACACAAAGTGTATTCAGGCAGTTGCCCTTTAGAGCTAGTTAACATTCTACGTCTAGCGTGATTCCACCTTCGACTACATCGTAGATGACCATAAGTGGTAAGTGATCAAACGTTGGAACTATTATGATGATAAAATAAACAGTTATGGGCATGTCGCTCAAATACATGCCTCGATCTAGTTTCGATGCCTGAACATGAATATAACAAACTACCCATGCTGAGCTCAAGTCGGCATTAGTTGGAAATTCAAATCTCAAAGTTGTCAACCAGTACCTACGCCAATGATCTAAGTAAGCAAGTCCAAGTTCGGGATAGACGTCAATTGTAATAACTCGATTGAGGAGCATTTAGGGAAACTCCGACAGCGACGTCTTCTAATTAACACTATCATAATTTCTTAAGACTTCTTAAGCCTTCGAACAGTTTGTGATACCAGTGATGACATATAGAACTTGAACGTAGTATACATATACCTACGTATATGTATACTACGTATGCTATACGAGATCAAATTAGAAATAATTATAATAATAATAATATGGGACAACATTCACACAAGGTCTTCAGGTTCCAAACTAGGCAGAGCCTGTACTATGGTAACCTGATGACTGATATATACTTATATAGATATACACACCCAGACACAGGTCAAACAGACATGTTCATACACACAAATGTTTAACCTGTCCGGGAATCGAACCCGGGACCAGCGGCTCAGAAGGCAGAGTGCTACCAACTGCGCCAACCGACCAGTCACCATCAAACGGGGTACGAAGTGTAAGAACCGTCACATTTCTGATTCGATGTCATAGAAGAACAGAAATTCACTGACATATCCCAAGGAACTGACAGCGGATGAGGTTCTAAAGGTTTTCGATTTAAAACAGAGACAGAGAAGCGGAGCGTATGTCCTCTACCGACAAAGTGGACAGATGTCCTGATTCCTAAATGCAGAAAGAAGTGCGTTCAGAACGGGGGCCGCTGTCGACCAGTTATTCAGGAGATTAATGAACGAGGCATCTGCCTAACAATATACGTGATATGGTAGGCGTTTCCAGACGTTAAGCTTTAGGCTACATCAAACATTACTCACGGATGTTAACGAGATATTATGTAGTGTGAATATTGTAGTGCAACGAATATGCAGTGAATTCGCGGTGACACGTCAACTGACGCGTCAATTGTGCGGCGGAGATGGGCCTCCGCATTCCATCTCTCCCCCTAACTGGCGACTTCCCACTGCCATCGCCGCTAATAGCTCGACATGCTCCAAGCAACTAGGACGCTGCCTGTCCAACTACATTAGCTAACAATCACATTTATTGTGCTGATTGGGGACAGATATCCCGCATAACTGGGGTGGACTCCATTTGTTATTATCTATACATATACAATCAGATTTAAAAAGTTAAATATTATGATTACATTCGATAAATCAGTGGTGTTCGTATCATCTAGAAATTTATATATAAGTTTAATAATAATTTAACTGAACCACGTAAAGTTATATATCACTTTACGTGGTTCAGTTAAATAATTATTTAAGCGAAGCATTTAACAGTGGTAGGTACTCTAAAAATAAACATAAGAACAAATATTATAAAAATCTTTGTAACAGTAGTCACTAAAATATTATATATATGTAGGTACTTATCTGTATAAATAAAAAAGGATAGCCAAAATTGTTGCTAAAACCTCGTGAACGGCTCGACCAATTCGGCAATTTTTTTTATGCCTTAACGAGAAGGCACATGTGGAGTTCATAAGGAACGAAAACAACGTAAGCAAAGAAAATAGTAAAAACAACGCCATAGAAGTTACAGGGCGAGTGAAATCGTGGGGCGCAGCTAGTATAGAATAATTTCCCGCACAACAGTATTACACAACATTTTCAGAACAACTTAGGTATCTGATCTACATAGGAAACTATAATCATAGCCATGTAGTTAATTAATAGGTAATTATAAGATACTTATCGCGTATGTCATGATAGATTTCAAACATTACGAACGGCTCTCTATACAGACCTATCAAATTAAATAGTGATCAAAGAATATACCACGCATGTACCTACATTGTACATAAATAAGCATAGGTCATACAAAAGCATTTTAAGCAGCTTTTTAATTCCCATTACAATATTTTTAACGTATTTCTCAAAACTTGGTATTTCTGGGAAGAGTCATGGTGGTCACAATCTTAAACTTTTTAAATGATTAATAACTTTAACACTTCAGAAACGGAACATAATCAACAATTATTAACTTCCCTTAGATAATCTGTGATACAATGTACATTGATGTCAGAAGGAATCGAATAGTGATTGACAGCAATGGAAATGCAACAGACTCCGCTTGAGGCGTGGGAATGCGAAGATTTACACGTGCCAATTCTATCACTCATGGAGTAAGATACTGAGAAAGACTGAGATGGCACGAGAATAGGTTGGAAGTTTTTATAATATGCATCTTCTACAGTTAATCAGCAACCAGTTGGAAACTGAGAAAGGGGGAAGTCGGTGTGAATACTCATATTGTTTGAAAGCAAATATGAATTTATCTTATATCCTTACATATATTAGAGGGGAGTAATGAAAGGTAATCATAAAGATTATTTGTAAAACTACTCCATGCTTTTATTATAATGGTTATATGTATCTATATAATTGTATATATAGGCACCATATCTGGAGATTACACAATAAAGAAAAAAATTTACCAAAAAATGGAACCGACTTCAACACTCAAAAGTATGAAATAACTTGTTGAAGTCGGTACCATGATAGTTCAAAAGTAACTGATATCAAAATATTTTGCTCATGGTACCGACTTCGACAAGTTATTTCATACTTTTGAGTGTTGAAGTCGGTTCCATATTTTGGTAAAAAAAAATTTTTTCACTCTTTTAGTGACCTTTGTTACTCATGGGATCAAATTGTTATTGTGGTGTAGGTATGTTCACCGATGTCTTCACCCGCTACTATAATATCGTGTAGTATTAGCACGCATTTTTCAGTTTTTGACTTACAACTCAAAAAGTGCTCGTCCGATTTTGATGAAATTTAAATGGGACCACACGGGAAGCACCAGCTTTCAAATAAAAAACGAACGATCAAAATCGGTTCACCCAGTCGGAAGTTATGCGGTAACAAACACAAAAAAAAACATACGGCTCGAATTGAGTACCTCCTCCTTTTTTGAAGTCGGTTAAAAATACGCGTACGGTTCGCATCGAGAAGCGACCGTCTAAATAACCCGGCTGTAGTGACCAGAAAAGTCGAAATGTCATAGAAGTTGAAGTACTTGGGCTCTGGGCATTGGGATAGCCTATCCGGTAACCCTTATCGGCCAACGTGCGGTGAGTTATGACCTACAAGCCTCTCTGAGAGGAAGGCTCATGTCCCAGCAGTAGGAACGTATCGAGCTGATTCATCATCATCATCATCATCTCAGCTATACGACGTCCACTGCTGGACATACATTTCGACCCCAACGACCATTGATTCTTCGAGCTATGTGCCCTGCCCACCGCCACTTAAACTTGCTAATCTGTTGGGCTATGTCAGTGACTTTTGTTCTTCTACGGATCTCCTATTTTTTTATTCGATCGCGTAAGGAAACCTCGAGCATAGCCCTCTCCATAGCTTGCTGTCGATTTGAGCTTGCTCACGAGGCCTATAGTCGGAGACCACGTTTCGAACTGATTATGCTAAGAAAATACTTAAAAAATTCGGAGTATCTTGTTTTGTTAATATGTAAAAATTAAACCTTTATAGAAACACAGCTTCTACGGAAAAGTATAAGCAATATATATTTGATTAATGAAATAAATTCCAAACTGAGCTAACTCATTCAAACTAGACCAAAAGCGGAATACTCGATAGGTACTCGTATGTTCCAACAATGCATACCTGCTAGAATGTTCCTGGAAGTTCCCGCCGTCCAGGAGGCGTATCTTGGCGAAGAGCACGGCAGACACGAAGGGCACCTCCGTCAGCTCCTCCAGGCAGCACTGCACCTCAAACTTGTACCGCTTCTTCTTCATCATGAAGGCCATGACGTCACCAACATCGGGCCCTCGATCACTCGAACCGCGCACTCAACGCACTCACTGTCACACTCACACTTCACTTCACATGTGTGTTAAACCTCAACGCACGTGTAAATGATTACTAAGGTACTGTGTAAAATATTCAAAAACTCTTAAGTGGATAAGTAAATTGTTGGAGCTATTATTTTGGCATCAATGTGGCATTGTTCTCTGCGCCGCGATAGTGGGCCGAGCATTCGCATTGCTGCTCGAGTCGTTAGTCTGGAACAAATATTGATGACTTAGCACATTATGATAAAACACAACGGAAAATAAAGACGAAACAATTAAGCAGCATAACGGTAATAGCCTTATGAAATGTATTTACGAGCTGGAATCGGTATCGGCAATGACACAGCTAATCGGAACAGTCTATTTAAATCTCTTTGTAAAAACTAACTTAAAATGTTATCATTTTACTGTTGGTTTATTTATATAAAATACGGTTACCAAGTGCCCATTATGCTTGCCGCGTTACCCCTTTGCATGGCGAGCGTTCTGGCCGTTTCCTTTCTCCCTTAGATGGCGAATTATATCGTAGAGGATTTTTTCGCTTCAGTGCCATATGGCCCAGCTGCTTTAACGCCAAATGGCCAAAGTCATGCACCGATTCCAGGCTAATACATGTCGAAAAAATCTTGTAAATGGTATCATAATGTTAACGATATTTTTAATGAAACATTTAAAGAATAGACATAAAAGAAATAAGTCCGTTTACGAATAATATTGCGACACCCTACAAGGGTCATATGTTGTTCTTAAATAATAGTATTAAGAACCTATGTACATAAGTATACATACAAAATATGTAAATTTGTCATTAGGAACGAATGCGAATTGCCGAATCAATATTTCTCAGAACACTCAGTACAACAAATACCTGTACTTATAGCTATAATTCCAAAATTGAAACCTCTCAGCTGTCCTGCGCAATTATTTTTTTGGAAAGACATTATCTATCTAGATATGAAGTGTACCATGCGAGTAGCCAAATTCATAAACGTTAGCCAAAATTATTATTCTTATTACCCGAATGTAAAGCACCTTATAAATACAAGCCTGGGAGAGTCTACCTCTTGACACATTCATACATATGTATGAATAAAATATAAATATCAAGAGGTCGCGTAATACCAAGGCTAGATCAGATACATCATTCTGACAAGACCCAAATCTTGTAAACGAGTAGTTCTTGTGTAAACTCTATTTAAATTAATATAATGGTATTACAGAATGGCTATTACCGGTTTGGTGAACATTATTACTTTGCTAACGTTTTGCTTAACCGTACAAAAAGCAATTTCGCTCAATAAATATATTTCTTTAATTGTTACTGCTTAGGGCCTATGAGCTAGTCTATCTTATCTGTAGTCTCTGTCTAGTCTATAGTATCTAGTAGCCTGAAGAAACATTCTTTTTAAAGATATTAAAGCATATTCATAGACAGAGATAGATAATGTTAAAACGTGTTAAATAGTATTATATAAAAATAGTTTGTCTGTGGTGGTGTTATTGTTTTAAATGATGAGCCCGTTGATACATTTGCACTGGCTCCGTTTTGCCAGCACATGTCGCATCTGTTAAATGGATTAGCGGTTTATACTCGTAATGAAGCCCAGCGCCCTGGCGTGAGCTATCACACCCCCCTTCTGTGCATACAACTGTTTTTTTATTCAAGGATAATTCATGGTTTGACATTCGCTCCGAAGCTCCATTGTCATTCCTTCATATTAATCGTTATAACGGACATGCGCGTTTGGATTACGAACAGAGAGATTAGGAACGCTTTTTTACAAGTCGTCAATTTTATATACCTCATATTGATAAGATCGGTTTATTTACATTAACCAACTCTAGAAAAAGACTTTTTAAAAAGGTAAGCTTACGTTTCACCGCTGTCTCACATGATGTTAAGTGACGACGCGGTCTAAGGTGTAGCACGCAAACTAAGAAGGTACCTATTCACACGTTAGCAAGGATGCGCCATTTACCGCCATCATAACCACGACCACGCTGCCATAAAAAGTGTAGAATTAACCAAAATAGAATGTAAAACGTTGTACGTTATAAATCTTTATAAAAATCGATGAATTCATATTTAATAACAGTCGACATATCAGATTACCCAGCGTCGGATGCGTTGAAATCCGACATGAATGCTGAGGCAAAACCTTTTTGCCTTAAATTTAATAACAAACATAGTGTAATAATTATTTAAATTTACCATTATGTTCTGTTAGTTTTATTTTTGCGCAAATAAACGATTTCAGTTCGTTTCGTACCTACGTGGAATCATGTTACCTAAAATGTACCATGAACATAATTAGAAGTCGCCGAATTAAAATATATTATAAAGATATTATTTTAAATTCTTTCAAATGTGTTCAAACAACATACATGCGAGACGATCCTATAAAAAATCTATACGAAAAAAATTACTCACTTGTTTGTGAAGAGACGGGCTGGTGTGCGCGTGGAGCATTGCCACCTCAAATACGCGCGGGATCACTACAAACTCCTACATAACCTGTAACAAACGAAAACAACATTAATGTTAATTCTATAATATAGGCAAATACAAAATTTTATTAAGTCAGTAATAACCGGAACAAAATCCACAAAAAAAGCACCTTCCAACAATATGTATCTCTTCACAGCGAGTGAAACTTCGTTACTGATTTAATTTTCATAAATCTCGTGAAGGATGAAACTAATCATCTTTATTAATGTACTAATTATGATTTGGGATAATTGGAATGTATGTATTATTCGTGGCCTTTGCGTGTTTTTCGTCGAGATGCAATAAAATTTAGATATACACAGCTATAGGCGTGTTAGACTTGAACTGGTCGATAGACCTGGTACAGTCTAGTTCCACTAATAGTACATGTATAGTATAAATATGTATTACATAGTTATTTTAACACAAAAAATTAAACGAGTTCGGCAGCATGGTAATACTATTTTAAGGATTTCAGTATTCCATATTAGGATATCTAAATATAAACAGCGACCAGAACATATTGCAAAATCATTTGTTCGACAAGAATAATAGTCATAAGGTGACGCGACACGGCGCAATATACTCTCTGTTCATCCCGAACCGAATACCCGAAGTAATCGTGATATAATTTACAAGTTGAATAATGTTTATAGTACGGTAATCATAATTGAAGCTACACGGGTACTTGACGCTTGGCCGGACGCCAGTCGCAGCAACTCTCACCTTGAAACTTAGCATGAATTCTTACAGGAAAGTCTACAAGGCTCCAGCTCCAGCTCTATAATAAGGAACAGATAGAGATAATCAGACATAAATACACTTAACGTGAACATAGTAACTAATAAAATTGTTCCATCAGATGAATCCTAAATTTTCAGAAAATAACATACCTAATTGTAATAGTGATCAATAGAAATTGAATTAGAAATAAAATATAGTTCAGAGATTTATTTGTTTGACAACTACCTGACTAGATGGGCATTGGGCAACGATGATGTGGTCAAAGGTGGACGACAAACATAGAATGTTTACTGGCTTTGAAGGTTTGTTTCGTTTGGTTCCTGAACAGACGTTATGTGTTAGGTGTGACAGTTTTCAGAGTAGATACTGTGCTACCTAGCCAAGTGGAAAGCGACCATTATAAACAGTTTACCATTACCTAATTATATGAGCTTTGTAGTATTATCGAATATTGAATAACAGTGTAAACTATAGGTTGTGGTAACAAGAGCCACAGATAGTCCACGGCCAAGAGTAATCTGCACACATACAGCGTGAGTCAAGTGTCGTTATCTGTCTGGCAGCGGCTCGGGTGGAGACTGGCGACGGCACGACACGATGCCAATAGATAACATGCTAATAGCGCTCACGCCAAGCGCACCGTAATGGCTGCAACCGCACAAGTATCACCGCGTGGCGCGGCTGGCGGAATACTTCACAGTACTAAAAAAGCCTTAAAAGGATCTATTCACAGTCATACCGAGTTAATTGAGCATGTACTAGCGTTTAAATGCAATGCAAATGATGCTAATCTCAACTCTTATATTCCCATAATATGCGGACTTCCCGCCGTTAAAATAGCATCAATAACCGACACGCTAACGACAACATCGCGTCGTGCGAGTTATTCAATTGAAAACGATCGGCAAATAAATGAAAAAAATATACGCTTATCAACGTCCTCAATTGGTTTCCGTCGACTTTGTAATTTTAGGATTTTTTTCAACTGCTTCAAATAATATTAAGCAGCGAAATCATACTTCACCGTGTAGAGGTAATAGGGGCACATACCATTCTTTATTTTGATAATATTGGCCGATGGCGAATAAATGATGGTTGTTAGTAGAACTCCATAGAACTAGTGAGACTTTTTTCTCATTAGTTCCATGGTCTTTTTAACTGAAGTTCGAGTCCACGCTCGAGTTACTCGGTTTGGGTGAACGATCAATCCGTCAGACTTGATCACCGGCGGTCATCGATTCTACATGCCGGCCGGCGTGACCGTCGCGATTTGCATGTCGTAATCGAATCAACTTCAAAATCAACAACAAAAGATAAATAGCCTGTGTCCTTGCTTCAACTAACTTTGTCTAATAAATCCGTTGGTGTCATTAAAAGAAATAACTAAGTGTTTCTTTTAGTTTATCTATCACGATTTCCATGAATATGTAGTATTTTCCAGTAGGTATGAAGAAGAGCTTTACTCCGCTTGTCACACAATGCAAAATAAAAGTTAAATTATAAATACACGCTTGCTTAGTGTTGAGATACCCTTCGTTGTATGTGATAAGTATTTAATTATCAGCCTTAACAATTTATGTGTATTTTTTCAGGTTAACATTTACTTAGGTACGTTGTGTTTAATTACAAGCGTTTGCTAATACGCAGCGAGTATATTGTGCCATTTTTAATGTAATTAATGAAAACTGTTATATGTAATATATTATAGTAGTTTATCATACGTACTTATACTAGATCATCATGACTTCATGACGCAATCAGTGAAGCGTGCAGCGAGCGGCGGCGGCGACGGCGGCGCGTGGCAAATCGATCCATTCCGCCGCTGTACGGAGCTGCTCCGAACAGCGGACTCTAGTAGGCTCTGCTCGGATAAGGTATCTAAGTTGCCAGTATTGAGATAGCCAGATGAATCCATTCAACATTTTAATCACCCGGTTAAAATATACTCGCGTTGATTTTGAGAATTACTTCAAATGTCCAAAGACAGATCCTATTCAGTTTTCGGTTCTTATTTCAGCTTCTTAAGTAGGTATATTATTCTTAAAAGCGTTATACATATTATTAACTATTAAAATAAAGTATAATATCTAATATAATATAATATCCGCTACCGAAAACAAAAGTTTTATCTGAAACCGATATCCAATATATGTAACTATATTATTATATTGGATAGGCAGTGATACGAAACTATTTTGTGAAGTCTCAAACGAGAGAGCCATATTTATTAATTATTACATCATATTATTTTGTATGTGACGAAATTAATATTGTTGATTTTATGGAAACCTTTTATATAACATGTACCATGGGCACATGTCCTGTGCGTTTTGATCCAGGTGTCGAATTGATTACATTAGAGACCGGCTCGCGTTGTCATGGGGTTAGCAAAAGAAGGGTGATTCCCCTCAGGTGGGCACATGATCAAGTAATACACGAGTTACGGACGATCGGAGACAGGCGCTAAACAACTGCTTACCTTACTATGTTATACCATACAAACGTTATACTATACGTACCAGCCACATGTTGGATCTGGTTTATAAACTTATTATATGTCTATGTAAAGATATTGATTTTGTAAGAAAATGCAGGCAACGCTTGTTGTAGGGTAAAGCGGAAATCCTTTCTGCTGAACTTTTCTGTGTTATGATGTTATGAGGAGTTATGAATGAGTTATTTCAATTAATATCTCATCAATTATGTCTAGTTTTTTTTTTCTGAAAGGTAGGGGACGTTTAACCAGTGGTTATACCTTATGTGAAACGATGATGCTATCTATCTAAAGACGTACCACGCTTATAGAAGGCTTATTCGTCTAATGTTGAAGACATCCAGGTTTTATCTGCTATACTACATCTATGTACGATAAAGTAGTAATGCTTTATTTCAAGCCCAAGATCTAAGTATATTATTCACCATTATCAATATAAAAGTTATAGTCAATTTCTTGGTTCAATCCCTACCAACGGGTTGAGCCTGATAAATGAAAAATAATAATCAAATCCACGGCATTAGTGGTTGGATAATATCATCTAGTATTGACTAGCCTGACTAGCTGCCACCATCAAATTTGAAAACCTAATTGCAGTCATAATTCTAGAATTATGACTGAAAGTAGGTTTTCAAATTACTATTAGATCTATTAGACCTAGGTCTAGCGTTATTTCACATGAAGATGTTTGTCATTGAAAATTAAGTGAATGTCCATTATAGTGGTCAAACACTAGATTTATTAAAGTAAAAATTATCATGCAAAAACATACACAGTGGATTATGATATTAATAGTTAATAAGTTTCATGTCAAAGCGTTGCATCGAATAATTATAAAAAGGCAATGGCCAAGTGGTGTGACTGTGACCGAGCTGTCGATTAGCACTCACGAAACGCTTCTCGATAGAAATTCGATCCGCTGCCAATAATAAAAACAAGAATAACTCGATGGCAACAGTTGCAGGTCTGACGTTGGAAGCCGATTAGATTTGTAGTAAGGCATTGGTCGTGAGGACTGTAACTAAGTACGCGATAACGAACATTTCATATTATGATTTCAAAATATTACAAATTAGAAACACTTTTATATTAATAAATTCAATGTAGGTAAAGAACATTGTGATAACATTCTTACCATGAAAGCAAAATGTCGGATTTATTGGAGTGTAATAAATTCGATTGCTCCAAATCCTGAAAGAAAAAGCAAATAAACGCGAGTAACGATCGACGCCCTCTTTGTATCACATTCCTCTAGAGCAATGATAACATTTTTCTAGTGAGAAAATCGTATAACATCTCGTCTGTTGCCTCTAGGAAACATAGTCCTATTTTCCTTTTATTGACACAGCACAATAAAACCGCTATTTGCAATTTACGACTTTGAAACGTCTTTATCGTGGGTTGGAATAATGATAAACAATATGCTAATTTAAGTAGTATCGATTGCTGTATTTTCACAACTCCCCGCGGTTAAGAAAATACAATTGTTTTGTTATCGTGTTACTCCGGAGTGATGTAAGGCCACAAGGGATTGGAATAGTCTCCAAAGTGAGCTGTTAATACAATATGATACATTTAAACGAATCAAGCGTAGTATGATTGATAATGACAAAAATAGAGAGATGAAGTTCTGAAGGTCCTCCTGGGTCTTCAAGTGGTGAACTGGCGGGAACGCGTCTATAACAGCGAAGGATACAGGATGGCGCTTGCTCTTGTCAGAAGCCAAGATGCCCTTTGGGTGGCCGAGCTAGCGGAGATGTAAGTAAGCATATACATGTTTGTGTACACAAACAGCACAATGGCATAGTCAAATAACAACGAAATAATCTCAACTACATATAGTATAATTTTACAATATTGTTTCTGAATGCTCCCACATATAGTTACAGTACTAAGTTTTATTGTAAAATGGTTTTAAAACTGGGTTTAAAACTTTCGTAATATTTTCTTTGTTTTTTACGATTCCACTTAATTATGTTAGACGAGTAGGTGGCTCGACCGTTTAGTTAGACTGGATTCATATTCCACAATAAACACACACGTGAATTATATCGTAAATAAAGCAAATCATTATTATTATTAAAGCTTAGACTATAGATTCCATAATACCTTTTTTCTAAGTATCGATTTAGTCTCCGGTCAACCCTACTAAAATATGAATTTCACAACAATTACTCCGGGCAGGGCAAATGTTTTAAATTATACATTTTTAATTTGTTCTAAGCAGCATTATTTTTAACCTCAACTAATTATGAACGAGTTATAGGTACATTTGTTGTTCTTCAATTTCATAAAAGTCTAATAGATGATATAAGGTGAATGCACCTTATAATTATATGATTTAGCTGACGCGCGCGTTGACCGCTGATTCAGCATAGTAACTACTTGCCAATGTTTTATATTTTAATAAATTGCACAATGTACATTGTACATATATATGTGTAATGTATATCCATCATAAGTTGGAAATAATCACAGACATTCGGGTATTGCTCATCGCCCCGCGCTTGTTTATTGTTCGCTAATGATTACGGCACCCGACTACATCACGGTTGGTTCGGTACGAAGCAGTGACGTCACGCGGCTGTGGTTCACAAAAACACGAGCAGAGCTTTGATTGATGAAGTGCCAACATCCAAAGTCAATTTGTTACTGTTCTCAATGATTCCAACACTGAATAATAACATTAATATATTGGGGATTTCTTAGTGTCCACCGATTGTCTATTAACCCTGACATACATTCTAACTGATCTGATTAATAGTCTTTACAATTTGAACTTGCTGACCCTGAATCTTATGTATCCAATGTCGTGTACACTACTGAAAATGCCATTTGGAAGAAATCCATAAGAGTTCTATTTGACCCAGTTTTATCGGCAACGTTGATAAATAACTTTGATGGTGTTGTATATTATTCACTTAAAAGCCCTTCCTTTTCACTTAAAAGTCCATGTATGAGACAAAAGCCGTTGCAGATATTCTTAAAGATTATGATCCATGGATGCGGTAGTGGGCACCTAGAACGGCGAGTGGTCAGCGGTTAGAGAAAGTGATGAGGAAGTGATCCCGCTGCGGCCACAGATCCATCGCTTTCGAATAGGAAACGACGCGTGCTCAGCGATTGCAATCTTTTAATATAAGATAACTGACCGTTTCGAGTTACGAGAAAATATTGAAAAAAAAGGGTTTCTCGTGTTTGAGGGTAAACTGTAATATGTATACCATATTCAGAAGTCGTGTTCCTCAAATTCTCGGTTAAATCGGCTCCGATGATATCTGGCGAATCTTAATATATATTAACTCGGCGTTACGTAATGTGCCCATGGTATATTTTATGTAATTGTTTTTTTACACGGCAGACAAACAGCCTGGTGGTAAGCGTTCAATGTCGCCAATAGAATATAGATTTGTGTAGCACTGGGGCATCACTACACGTAGCGAATTTTTGTACTCGGCGATATATACCGAGGAAGGAAGCTCGTTCCACATTTTAGAGGTATGGCCAAAACGATCGGTTGAATCACACAGCGTGTGATTTCCATGAATCAATTATATTATACATATATACGGATGAGCTTCCAAGTGATGTTGATATGTACGGTGATAAAACCGCGACATCCAAGGCTACGCTGTGCTCTACTAAGTACAAAGCCGTCTCACGTCTAGTACTGCTTCCACCTTTTGGAATGGAGTCTATCGTCTTAACGTTTTTTAACGTCGAACGACTTAAAGTCACCTAATATGGTCCGGTATGAGAGGGATTAAGAACTCCAACAAATGGAACTAACCACGTTTTTCTAATTTGACATAATCTTACTGAATGTATTTATCACCCTTGCTCTGAAAGTAGGTTGTATTGAACTCGAAGCGCGAGAGACAAATGCAATTTATTCAATATACAGATGTGAATTTGAAGATCGAGACTTCCTTACGAAAGAAATTGATTCTATTTTCAAAACAATCGCAAGATGATAGTCAAACAAAGACACTCCGGGATTAATGTTCAACTATAGATACAGTCCAAGAAACCTTGTTATTCGCTTTAGTCTTGAAATCAGACTTAAAAATAAGATGTAATCTTTGCCGAAATTTCATCTTTGTTCAAGCAACAGTAAGTACAGTATAATATTCCAAACGGTTTTTTTATCACGTTCAAACTCCCGCACTAGGATTCCCTGTTTGCAAGTCATCAATACAATGTTGTATCTTACAACCGTCGTGCGACATGAAAAGATTTCCCCAACAATTTTTTTTTGAAGTGGTCAGTATAAAATATATTTTTAATTATGGCTACCAAACTATACTATGCTTTGTTGGACACTCTTAGGAAGTGAGAAGAAAAAGAAATCAGCCGAATAAAACGCAACAACCAGATCATTTACAGAGTAGTGCATATCAATATGTTTACCGATGAAGGCAGGAAGGATGACCATAACACCGCTAATGTAATCAATGCGTTAGCACACCGACGCACCGGCTACCATCAAGTAATTAGCAATGGCGGCGGCGCGGTGCGCCGTAACAACAACAATATTACCAAAGCGGAGGCACGCATGCTTCCAATGAAAAACTTGCCAATTCCGCGACTTGCAGTAGCGCCTATAACACATTTTAAATTATGTTATTCTACAAAACCAATTGATAGCGGAAGCGAAGAGGTTAAAGCGTCCTTGAAGTCTACATCAGTACATGTACTTGTACACGAGTTTCCTACCTCGCATTTTTTTAGTAATTCTTACATGACTGGGCTATTAGTGATTGTGATTATATAAATTATAGCTTTATGAATTTTGTTGAAGAAAACGCTTGATTATTCGGGAATAACTACGCGTGTTGTTGGACACGTTTGTTTGATATTTTTTCATATAAGTATATTTATTGTGGCAGTCAAGAGGTAAATAAAAGTAATTAGGTACTACCTACAAAAAGCAAAGTATGTAATGCACCCAAAAAAGAAGCTGTAAAAAACATCTTCAACAAACAAAGGCAGGCGGGGTTTTGAACCAGCATCATCGTTAAACCAGAAAATTTATGTCCGTCTTCTGATTTAACTATTTTCTCATCCTGTCCGTTGTAGAGGACGCTCTTTGACAAAGCTTGGTTGTGGTTTAGCCAGCGTTAGTGCTTTAATTTGAAGACTCGCGATACAAGTTTTATACTGACTTAGCCTATATATGAACAAATTAATATGCCTTGCAATTCTTAAGTTCTCGAATAAACGTTTTCTTCTTGAACATGGACGCTAGAGATATGTACATCTTAAATTATTATCTTGATCATACCGATAATTTAATAGCAACTGATGTATCGGGCCTTGGGGGTTCCGGGTGTGGCACGGGGAGAATTAGACATTAAAAAATTATTTCAGAAGAGGAAAAAACCTTAAGTAGTAGCCGGTTTTTTAGCTACGTTGTTTGGCTCAATAATTACAAATCATTCGCTTTATTATTATTTTTGATCAACGATGCTTCCCCATCATTCCTGTTCAAACAATAGTTATCGGCAGCCGTTCTAACGCTTTTCTTTTTTGCACCACGCCGGCGGCAGTATCCTCGACTTACAATGTTACACACTGCCCTGTCACACAGCTGCGACAAATAGAATAATAATATCAAATGAGTCTTTTTACGTTTTTATAAGTCTACTGAAAGGTAATTTCAAGGTAAATATACTGAAAATTAAAGGAAAATCACTATTACCACCTATAAACAATACACCAGGAGATAAATGAAAAATAGTTGTTTGCTTTATGCGCGGCGAGGAGGTTTTGCTCAAATTATTAATTTGAACGTATAGTGAAATTAAGACTACAACTAAAGAATAAGTAATATACTATTTAATACAAACATGTCCCGGCATCGCTCGCGTGCCTACACAGTAGGTGTACCTTCACCCACTAATTTAACCTTATTATTTTTGTAAAGATGTAATGCAACTTATTATGGCTCATTAAAACATCAGCTATCTGCCAGTAACGTGTCGTCTAAATTGATCCAGTTGCTTCAGAGATTCACTGGAACAAACAGAGAGCCGCAGGAAAAAAAATGTGTTGTGGAATATGGTACTGTGGTACTACTATGATACTATTTCCATATGCATAATAGTAAGGATTTATATATAACTAGCTGCGCCCTGCGGTTGTACCCGCGTGGTTATGAAAAATGGTAATGATAAAAATAAGCCTATGTGTTAACCCAGGGTATAAGCTCCACACCAAATTTCATCGAAATCCGTGCAGCCGTTTGAGCGTGAAGAGGTAACAAACATACAGACATACACACAAACTTTCGCATTTATAATATTAGTAGGAAGTAGGATAATTTTATATATAATTCATTTCTGTATATTATTATTTATCTTACGAAGCCTTCCTCGCCAATCATTCGTTAACGGGCACTGAGAACATCTCTGTGACCATATTATTTAACAGAGCCGATATTTGCCTAGCGGCATCAAGGGCATCCATCTTTTGAGTAATTTTGACAGGCAAATAACATGCATTTATTTGAGCTCCTGTGAATCCAGCGTCTTAACAGTGACGTAATCAAATAACCACTTGTTATTATCATAAAGCACTTCAACACCCGAAGCTACAAGTACGTGGATTACTTTATATTATTGTCTTGATAATATTGTACTGATACAGAAACCTCTATAATGCCATAATCATTGGTTTTGCGGGTTATCGACGAACTCACATATACCTATTTTGGTGGTGTCTTAAGTCTTGCTCATCAGTAAATATTTAGGTATTAATGAATCACTAAAATATCAGTTTGGAGACTAGAAAACGGCCAGTGCCTCTAGCACGAATCACTTGATTCATAGTGCTCGTATTTTAATCGCATAAACAGTTGAATAACGCACCTATTACACAAACAACTATCAAATCTCTGTGTCACCACGGCGGCACAAGGTATGTAGATAAATGACAACTACCTACTAGGTAAGTAGGTACCTAGTTTAAGGAACTGATTTTAAGGACTGAAGGGTACAAGATGCCACGATGGCTCTAAGTAGAGACCGTGATCTCCGCTTACCTTTCCGGGAATCAGCCGTGACGTTACATACATACCTATACGTTATGAATCACTAACGCTAATTTTCAATCTTTATCTGTTAATGTTTTAACCTGCTACTGATGAAAATATCACGTGAACTTCACACAAACGGTGTTCCATTTATATCTTAAATGGCGTAAATAGCCGATCTAACTGATATTTATTTGACGACCTATTCGGTCGGTCGGTCGGTCTCATTCGTGGTAGGTACCGTATATATATAACAAATAAAGCCAGGAAATAATAATCTCAACATGTCAAACGACGCGCGCGCTAAACGTGCTACAAACTAAATATATCAGATACAAAACTTATATAGTAATATATTTAAGTATTTTAGTAGAGTAATAACCTGCTGCGCTCCGCGGTTTCACCCGCTTGGCCACGGGGGCCAACAGCAGCAAAGGGCCACCCATTTCACTTAGGGGTATAAAAAATAGTTGCCGACTTATTCTTAGACCTACCGTTTGTGTGCCGTTTCGTAGGAGTTTGGTTACAAACACTGTGACAAAAGAATTTTATATACGTTTTAAAGATAATAACAATTCATCAACACAGACCACAATTTTTGTATAAGAAATACAATCTATTCTAATTAACTAAACTAAATGATTTATCTATTCTTCTCGTCTAGAGTGCTATATGTTGTTCCTAATCATCATCATCATCAGTCATCATCATGTGAGCCATAAGACGTCCACTGCTGGACATACGCCTTCCCCTTGTTCCTTATAAAAATAATGAAATCTGAAAGGCATAAAGGCCTACTTACTACCTCGGTACTTAAAGAAGGCTTATTATTAAAAAAATACTTTTTTTGTTTTTGATAGCTGATATGGTTAGCATTTCCACCTTCACATTTGATTAGTGGGAATGTGGTCAATAATATATTAATAATATAAGATAATTACGATTCTGGAGATTTAGAAGGGAACCCTTCAAATCTTCCCTTCAGTCACTCTTGACGCGATTTGGACATTGTTTCAAGATAATGTTGTTGGTGAGTATAGATTCTAAATTACGTAACTATCAGGATCTGTGATTACAATTGACATACGGATGAATTACTTTTTTAAGTACCTATATATTTTATGGACGCATTACTATTTCCTAGAAGCCTTAAGTATTTATGATTTTTTTTCTTGTCTTATGCCGTCATGTGATGTTATGGTAACTCACAATCTTAACATGTATATATCAAATTAATATATTATTTGATTAGATACTGTCAATGAAGTGAATGGGTATTGATTAATGAACAAATAATGATGGATAAGTATTGATTACATACTTATATAACTTGACAAAGTAATCAGTATTATCCCGGACGTCACTATTTTGCAAGAAAGGGCCCAACAAACAACACAAAGAAAACCAACGGAATTTAATAAAAAAAATGTTCTAGTAACTACATTAAACGACGTAATGGTTTTTCCGTAAGAAACAGTATAAAATGCAAGAAAATTGGGTCAACTTACGTAGAAAATGTTTTTCAACAAAAATATGGCTGAATCCATAAAAGCGCAACTCATAAGTAAAAGAAATTAAGCAAACACATTTTTTACATTGATCCGGCGGCATAAAGCACAAACTAACTTATTGACATTAGAAATACGCATTTCATACATCTTTTTTATTTCATTATTATACTAAACCCTTCCCTTCGAGTCTTATTTATGTAAAAAAATATATTGCAAACACACGTGAATAATATGATTGAAAAAAACATCATTAATATTGAAATTGTTATTCTATGACCCAAAGTGGATGTAAAATTATTCCGAAATACCAGATAGATTCAGCTTAATACAGACAAGTACCTGTAAAAAGTAACAACGAGTAATATAACCAAATTACATTTTTTTGTGCGCATTATATATCACAGCATTTTGAAGTGTTCGTGTGAATGTATGATGAAGTTACGAAACTGTCTGATCATAGCGTTGACTACATTATTCCAACTGAATAAAGTCACAGAGCAGTTACAGCTCACATAGCTAGCGGCAGAAGATGTCTAGTCTAGTCGAGTTATTTAAACCAGGTCCGACATTAAGAGGCCTAGAGAGGCAAGTTCATTGACATAACGAAGCGGCCGCTGCCTGCGCTGAGGTAATGGCGCTCGCGGTTCACTACAAAATGGAATCTGTGTTCTCGTTGATCAAACCGATCTTTTATTACCATCTACTTGTGCGTTGAAATCATTCTATTACGGCAAGATTATATACAAATAATAACAACCGGGAAATTACCATCGTTTACCTGACATTTTATATCGACTACAGATAGCGTAATCGCCGCGTCGAGACCTGCGCTCCATCATTTATTATAGATTTTTTTTTCATTTTTTTTTTTCAACGTTCACACAAGGTCTTCAGGTCCCAAACTAGGCAGAGCCTGTACTATGGTAACCTGATGACTGATATATACTTATATACATATACACACCCAGACACAGGTCAAACAGACATGTTCATACACACAAGTGTTTGACCTGTCCGGGAATCGAACCCGGGATCAGCGGCTCAAAAGGCCGAGTGCTACCAACTGCGCCAACCGGCCAGTCGCATGCAAACTGATTAACACCAAGTAAAAAATACTAGGGCACCAGAAAAGTAAACGATGTTTAATTAAAACGTTCCAGAAAAAACTGGATCCCAACAACGCGTTTCTCTGTCGTCAAGAGGCTGAATCTAAGCAATGCAAATTAGTCGTGATTGATAACATGTCGTTTAGAGTAACCAGAGTACTTACTACGTGGCGAATTGCTGTCGCACTTGCGATCATTGTGGCCGTCTGTTGAGTCGAGTCGAGCGGCCCTATCGAGGTGGGCCATTGGTCAGGGTCAGACAAAAACCGTCAACTAGTGCGGCATGGAGCAAAGCGAGAGCTGGCTCGAATGGTCGCCCGCATAACGGTCACCGTACTGACTGACCGCAACGTTGCCGTCGCTAAGCCATCTCCACGTTTGCAACCGTGCACCAAATACTATCCAATTTAAAACCGGTTCGCGCAATATGCAACACAAGGCGGTTTACATCGTGGACAGAAACTGAATACCCATTCAACCGGGTGAATGGATGCGCTGTTCTGCTACTATTTGTAAAACAATATTGGATGTCACGAAATAAATAGCGATTGAAACGCGTCTCTCTACTTTTAAACGAAAAAAAGTGTACTAATTTTAGCTAATTGAACAAAGGATTTTTCATTTCTAAAATTCAATACGATGACTGATGAAGTCCCACAACAAACTTAATAACCATAGCGAATGAATAAGGAATAAGCCAATGAAATATTAAATAATAGAATAATTTAGTATTTATAATTACCAATATATTTAAATTGTGAAAAGAAACAAAGTAAATCTGAGGACAGGAGCAAATAAATCAACGTGTAGTCGTTTCGGGTTACCAACGGCCGAGGAATTTGTGCCGCGACGCATTCGACTCAAGGGTATCCGCGGCTTGTATGTCGTAGCCATGTCAAGAGCAATAAAGAGGAAGAGTCGCAGATACCCCGCCCTCACTGACACTAGTACACTGTAATTCGCTACTTTCAACTGGTAGTTTTGTAATTTGACGTCGCTACTCGTTCTCTTACTATAACGGACCAAGATGTAAAACGAAATATGACATATAAATCTCTCTACGAAACCTGTACGATATTGCTAAAAGCCATGCAATTTCAACAATGAGGCAGGCGGTAACTGATAAGAACACATTAAGAGTTTTAGAATTTACTGCAATCATTATTTATTTTGTCGTTATTATGCCAAATTCTAATAAATAATGACATAAGCAAATCAGTTGAAAATCAGACTTTGCTTAAAAGTAACTTTTAAATTAGAGATCTGTATATTTTTATGGAATTATGACCAATCCGAGATAATACAGAAACCTAAATTTTAGCAGTGGCGTGGTTGGGATAATAACGTCTCAAGATTTAAACCACACAAGTAAGGGATGAACTTGTGCTGGTGTCGGGCTCCATTTCTGCAGATCTCAACTGTGTCAAAATATATAAATAGACTGCATATGTGACCTACATGATACTCATTTTCAAGTATGACTACGCCATCTAAGATATTTCTGGTACAAAACTATTTCTCTATTGGACAGTCCAATGGCTTGCAAAGCAATCTCAACGATCACTGACGACAATTCGGAGAAATTTTGCGTGACGCGTGCATGCACAACAGATGCATGTATTTACCTAGGCGTTTAGGTGTTTAGTCCACAATTAGCACGCATACGGTTGTCAGTGACTTTGACCGAGCGACGACGCGGGGTCTGTCACCACCGCCACAATGGCAAGGCCATATTCATTTATTTTACGTTTTTCCGGACACTCATATTTTATTCGCATTATTTACCGTTTGCCATTTAGTAAACGAATTAGGAATTTTTCAGCATCGAACCGTAAACAAAAAGCGTGAAAGGCTAAATACGCTGCATGCGTGGTTAATAACTAACTATGGTATTTATAGAATAAGTAGTTGAAGAATTTATTTAATATGATAGCTTCGTTCTGCAACCAAATCCAATATAATTCCTGTATTAAGCATAACTTTTCAACATTACGTGAGCCCGAGGCGCTGAAACCGATGTTGTCACTAACTGGTCGACATCGACAACAATTGCTCATTGAATATAATTTAATCGGCTCTTGTTTCTCATGAGGACAATGGCTTGTTTTGCAGACAGTTTGCTCAAGTGTCCGGTGAACAATTGAATAAAAGTGGCATCACAGAAACAACTAGGCTTGAAGCATCTGATCACCTCAAAACGAAATAAAAATGAAGTTATTATTAAAACATTTAGCTATATTATAACAAAAGTGAACTATTGGGACGAGTCTTCAATTATGAGGACACGAATCAAGCAAACAGTGTAAGTCCATGTGACAGACTATCACTGAGCAAAATAGGTATAACAGGAATACATTCCAGCTACGGTATCCGTTATCTATAGAAGACGTGTGGGCGCCTAAATGTTTTTGATCCAATTATAGAGATGGTTTCATTGACTCCCTATGAAATGTGGGATGTTAGTTAGCAAACAAACACGAGTAAATACGTAGAACTCAACTGAAACTCTAACTCATAAATGTATATGTTAATGCGATCCTGAGTATCAACATCACGTGCAAATCAAAAACACATGAAACTGTACAATCTCAGGGAACACGTGACTATGAATGTATAGGTTATATCGTCGTACCTTTGCCGGTATTGTCATACATGACGATCTCTAATAAGCCAATTATGTTTCAGATTATAGTTGCACGTAAATCACTCGTGATTCGTGTCCTTTTAAGAGCTTAGTAATTTCAATAAACGACCATTACACGAAGGCTTTTCGAAACGTGTTATTAAATAACATTTTGGATGTAGAGTAGATCTAGGTATACATCTTCATGCCCTTCCATCTCGAGATCTTCGAGATTTCGTGTCGCAACGCAACTGGCGACGTTATCACATCTTGATAATTGTATGTCACCTGATATGCAACAAATATTTTGTTATACTTGGCGCACAATACCCGTGCAGATAGTAACCATTTCACGGTTTTACTCGAGTATTTTTCGATGATATATTTATAGTTTACGAAGGTATTTATTTACTACGATAAATGGAAACAAGTGTATTGCAGTGCGATAACGACTTTATACTCTGTGTGCCCCTCTTAAGACCGAAGTACGCAAAATGACGTGGGGCTTAATTAAAAAAGATGCTCTAATCGAATAGAATCACGCTAAAGTGTACAATCGCGATTTGAAGACTCTTATTTTAGTGATCGGTTGGAATGCTAAAAAGAAATCAGATAACATTATTTATGTTATTGTTTTAATTATACTTTTTATTATTACAATATTGGCTGTTATTTTATTTCTTATTCCATTACTTATTTGGAACGATCAATTTTAAATGATTTCCAATGGTTGCGTAGTTTAAAAAATAATACAAACCAACTTACCGGCGAATATATTATGTTACATTTTCGAGATTAAGACAAGAAATACTTTTATGAAATTTCTATGAGTCCAATCTAGAAGTTTCGACATTTGAATGAAAGGATGACCATGAGACCATATTGATTAGCTGATGGAAGTTACAACTCCTTAAGGGTTATGAGTTGGAGGATAATTATTTATGTATTATAGGTGTTTATAGACCGATATCATTACCGATGATGACTACCAGAAATAAATAATTGAACAGATTTAGAAAAAAATATAGGAAGTTATGCTTACATAAAAATTTGTTGGTTGCCCTCGATTACCCCGGGATCCCATCACCAGACCTAACATGGTATTGGTCCACAATTGACGGAAAAATCGGTGTACATAATATATAAAAGAAAAATAAATACAATGGAAAATAGTACCTCCTCCTTTTTGTCTATAGTCTCTCTATAAGTCTATATATTTATAGGAAGTAACAAAGTCTATATATTTATAGGAAGTAACAAAGTCTATATATTTATAGGAAGTAACAAAGTCTATATATTTATAGGAAGTAACAAAGTCTATATATTTATAGGAAGTAACAAAGTCTATATATTTATAGGAAGTAACAAAGTCTATATATTTATAGGAAGTAACAAAGTCTATATATTTATAGGAAGTAACAAAGTCTATATATTTATAGGAAGTAACAAAGTCTATATATTTATAGGAAGTAACAAAGTCTATATATTTATAGGAAGTAACAAAGTCTATATATTTATAGGAAGTAACAAAGTCTATATATTTATAGGAAGTAACAAAGTCTATATATTTATAGGAAGTAACAAAGTCTATATATTTATAGGAAGTAACATAAGCGTGCTCCGAGGCATGAGGTCACCATTCCGTCACGATCAGATGATCCGCAGGCGGAGGCGGTCATGCGCATTGCGCACTGAGACTAAAGACACCTCGAGGGGGATCAACGTGACCTCGGGCTCGTGTGACGTCACCAGCACCGTCTCACGCGTGATCAAGGTCCGATGCGTGCTGTTCACCTGGATATGCGATGCAACTGTTGAAATGGGAAGTCCGATTGCGTACGCAATTGAAATATGTATACGGTTGGAAATCGAAGGTCTTTGGTCGAAAATAGAAGGAAATACTGATCAAGGAAAGATCTTGAAGCACACATAATAAAACTATAATAAACTAAGTGTAAAAGTGCAATTAAAAGAACGAAAAATACTTCCACAAATATACTCAAGAATTACTGTAGAAAAAATAAACACATGTTAAGCCCTTGCGCACGGATCTTACGGGGAAGAACATGTCTGATACTCCCAGACTCCGCCGGAGGTCACTTATAACTGGTATATCAATCAGATGACGAATGGGACACGTCTGTTTTGATTCCGTGCCAATAAAACTCACGTTTTGAATACAACAGCGTCGATCGTCGTTTCATAAAAAAATCTTTTCTCAAATTAACACAAATCGAGCTGTGGTTGTTAAATAAATAAATAAATAATAAAACCCAGATTGATTGTGTGGCTGGGACTCCAGAGAAAGCCAAAATCGTCTTTTTAGTCTGTTAGTCTAGGATTTAAATAGTAGAATGATCCTCATGTAGTACAACCTAGTATAAGGGTTACCTTAGATAAATACACACTTGTAGTATCATCTACAAAGGTCATACAATGTAATTGGATTAAGCTCGATTCCATCACGTTCGTGTCTGAGCTGTATCTATCGAGATTGTAGAACGAGTCGGAGGCGGGGGACGGGACCGGGCGGCGCGTCGAGGACAATCGAACCAGCCGAAACGCATCCACAAAGCGAGTTATATAACGGTACAAAGTGGAACATTTCCTATGTATGCATGGAACGAACTCATTCAACCAATTTTGAATACTTCACGCGACCTCCAATTTACAAGTTATAATGAGAACGCAAAAGGAAACAGTGTCTTACTGCTCGTTCAACCTTGTATATTTTAACTAATTTCTTCATTATGCAGCATTCTTTATACCATAACTCAATTTGTCAAGGTAAGAACATTTCAACAGATATTCAATTTCGTATGAAACGTCTCATTACGAT
Source organism: Apeira syringaria (assembly GCA_934044485.1). NCBI lineage: Eukaryota > Metazoa > Arthropoda > Insecta > Lepidoptera > Geometridae > Apeira > Apeira syringaria. Next base: position 11,280,977 of record OW203662.1, on the reverse strand, counting down.
TGAGACTTAGATAATCATGGTAAGGATCTAATTAACGTACAATTATACCTAAAGATAAGACGACTATTGGAATTAATTGAAAATAAGAAACATTAATATGTGACAACTGTATCTCTAGAATTTGTAATATTATTTGTATATTGTTTTCGTGTCCGGGTCAGTGCTGAAAACCAGCGCCGTGAACTAATTCACGGCATAATGCTGAGCTCTGACCTTATCTGGCAGTACTGCATATGACAGCAGTCCAGATGTACACTGATTTGTTTTTGTGCTACTGTTGTATTATAAGTATACTTTGTAAGTCAATATTCGATTATATTAACCATCTTGTTCGTATTATATGTTGTTGTGTGCGGTTCTATCTTGAATAAATGAATTTCATTTCATAACTTTCCTAATAAAAAACTTAATAATTTTCTTGTACCAATTTTGCAAGGCGTAAGAAATCTAGGCCAAAAAATACATGGCAGCTAAGTAAAAAAATAAACTAACCGTCGTGTCGTCGTCACCGCGTCGATAAGCGAGGCAAGTGAGGAGTTTTTAATGAGATGTTTAATAACCAAATCACAGCTCAAATTGATCAATAGCCAACCCGGACAGCGAGTGACCTTCGATGATGAAACTATTGGACCTTCGCGCGTTTTCCTATACTTCGACGACCTTGATTAGGGATGACTTATGAATCCGTTGTTGAGGCCTTTTGAGGTTCTTGCTTGAGACCAGATTCCGTGATCTTTATCGAGTGTTTAGTCCACCTTGTCAGTTGACGTCCTACGTTGCGTTTGTCAGTATGTGGATGGATGGAGATACATATATAGCTAATTATGAGTTATTTTAAGACTAAAAATCAATACATTGTTAAATTTATATGTGTAAAACGAAAGTGGAATTTAAAGTTTAGCGCATTCATTGTCCAAGTAGTATAAAATATAATCCATACATAGTATAGAAGGTCTCTCGGCGTCCACATCTGTGTCCCTTTAATCGCTCACTCCTAAATCCTGCAAAGGATTTCAAAACGGCTTTATCCGCCATATTTACGAATAAACTGATTTCTACATTCATTTTCGCGTTTTGTTTTGATTCTTGTAAAAATAATAAGTATTAAGCTGTTTGACAGGTTACTCTACGACGTTGGTTGCTTTGTGAGACTCGTCCAATTCAAAGTCTGAAGCGATGATAGCTCAGCGGGGGGAGCGTCGCGTCGGCCAAACTAACGGACACTGGTTCGATCCCCAACATCAGCTTGAGATTCCGGTGAAGGTAACATCGATATCAATATCCCAGCATGGTGTTAGGGTACTTTCGAGTACACGCCTACCACCACAAAGAACATTACAAGCTACCACCCTCAAGTTTGAAAAACTATCATCAAAACAAATACTGTGTTCAGGCAGCAGTCCTTGAGAGCCAGTGAGCATCCTAGGGCTAGCGTGACAACATCTTTGACCACATCGTCACTGACCATCAAGTGAGATAGTGGTCAAACGCTAGATCTATTCAGTATATAAAAAAAGTAATATCTATTGTCTATAATCTATATTATAATTATCTATAAAGTATTATGTTCAAACTTATTAACAGCGCTCAGATGTGCAGTGGACCTTGTTGTAATTTCTAGGAAAATGTTGTCAAGGATACGATTAGACCTTTCAATAGTTGCTCTTGTTGCTAAAGGAAAATAGAAACCAACTTGATTGTTAAGTTTCCGCCCATCGCAATAAAAGTAATTCTTTGTAATTTACATAGAATAATTTTGTTTTTTTTTATCTAGATCGGTCTATGGACACGCATGCGAATCTTTGATTCTAGTACTCTTAGGGGCTTAACGGGATAAAAATCTTGTGGTTGGATTCTACAACAACGGTTTTCTAAAAACGTTGAAGAACCATACCCTAAGGCCCAAACGAAAGATATTGCGTCAATTACACGATTTCTGAAGACACGCATTCCAATTCACGCCAATATAGTGCATGAACAAAGCCACCAGGGCAAATGTGAAAAACATTGTTCCCTGTTAGTTATAATTTGCGTTGTTGACCTTATTAGTGCTACCGACGTTTAAGAACTCATCGCAAGTAAACTAAAAAACAACCTTTGATAATTACACGAAAGCAAAACATATTATTTCAACAGCACAAGCCAGATAGGTTGGGGGAGACTTCAAAATACAAGGAGATGTGATACAGACATCCGCAATTTCTAGTCATAATTTTCTTCGATAACATATTTGTATTGAATTTTATTAAAAATAGTTTTAAAAGTTGTGGAGATTAGCTGGATATACTTATATTATTATCAACTAAGTAGCTGGAGACCGCGACTTTGTGTTACTTATAACATCACATATCTGGCACTAAAAGTCCCGTCTAAATCAGTGCAGCCATTTTGGCTATTAGCAGCAACATAGAGACAAACTAACAAAAACAAAAAAAAATTTGCATCATTAATTTATATGTACACATATATGTACTGTGTTCGTACACTTTCATATGCATTAAATTATTTTTACAGTGGTAGTGATTTTCATGTTTCACTAAACAAAAAATTGGTTGTCTGTAAAGTCGGTTTACGGACGATAGATTTACGTGATAACGACATGATCATGTATGACATTGACATTGACGTTTGACGTTTCGACATTCGACATTCGACCTTCGACCTTCGACCGACTTTGACTTTGACTTTGACATTTGACTGACTGACTTTGACATTTGACTTTGAAGTTTGACTTTGACTTTTACTTTGACCTTGACTTTGACTTTGACCTTGACTTTGATTATATTATCTAGATCTAGATAAAACTTAGGTGGAACGTTACAGGAATGTTACCGTTACTATTTTTCATTTTGGCATTCAATTTATAAAACGTTATCACGTCAAAAATTGGTTGTCTGTAAAGTCGGTTTACGGACGATAGATTTACGTGATAACGACATAATCATGTATGACATTGACATTGACGTTTGACATTTGACGTTCGACGTTCGACATTCGACATTCGACCTTCGACCTTCGACCGACTTTGACTTTGACTTTGACATTTGACTTTGACATTTGACTTTGAAGTTTGACTTTGAATTTGACTTTGACTTTGACCTTGACTTTGACTTTGACCTTGACTTTGATTATATTATCTAGATCTAGATAAAACTTAGGTGGAACGTTACAGGAATGTTACCGTTACTATTTTTCATTTTGGCATTCATCAATTTATAAAACGTTATAGTTAGTTACTAAATAGTCTTGGTAAAGTCCAAGTTAGAATGAGACTTATCAAGATATAATAACACTATAACATACATACTTTATAAATTCTCAGCACTCATTTTTACTTTGCATCAACTCCCTGTCTGTATGTCACTTGTTGACAAAGGCCTCCTATAAGTGTCGCCATTTATTGACCGACATCAAAAAAGGAGGAGTTAGTAAATTCGAAACATATGTTTTTTTATTTATTATCTCAGGTGCTTTCATTTGGGCGAACCAATTTTAATGATTCTTTTTTTTATTTGAAAGTTAATGCTTCCCATGTGGTCTTATTTAAATTTTATCAAAATCTCACTAACTCAATAAGTCAAGCAGTTTTTGAGTTACACTCATATAACTGAAAAGTGTTATGTCTACTAGGATGCCTTCCTAATTTAGGGTGAAGAAATCGGTGAACATACACAATGACAATAATTGTCATTGTGTATGTTCACCGATTTCACACATTTCTTAGGTACCTATGCAATTGAACCTATATTGTATATGGTTATGCATCATCCAATCCGATCCTCAAAATTTAATTAATACAGAGATTCACACTTATATTATATGTCACATTTACGTAGTTTGTAAGAATAATTTTGTTTGTAGTGGCCTATATGTTGTTATTTGAATATATTGTAACACCTTCATCATATAAAGAAAATAGTGTTTTAGAAAAAAAATATTACTCTAATTTCTTCAACCAACTCGAGAAAAGAGAGAGTTCTGAACCTGGTACCTAAGAACTCTGTTCTTTATTAATTAAATTGAACAATTTGTCAAATAAAAAACTATCCTGATATATTTCCCACTGAGGGAAAGAATTGTCAAAATCTTAATTCTAATTTTCAGTTTTTAGTGACTATTGATGATATTTTATTTCGTTATTATATTATACTAGTAGCGCCCCGCGGTTTCACCCGCGTGGATTACGGTTTTCCCACTACCTCAACTTTCCCACAGGAACTATACTTTTTTCGGGATAAAAGTAGCCTATGTGTTAATCCAGACTTTAAACTATCTTCATACCAAATTTCATCGAAATCGGTGTAGCCGTTTGAGTGTGAAGAAGTAACAAACATATAACAAACATAGACACATACACATATACACAAGAACTTTCGTATTTATAATATTAGTTGGATTGTATTGTGCAATATATTTTAATGACGTCTCCACAATAAACCAATATGAAAGCAAACAGTTTTATCTCACTGTTTTATTTGGGCTTACTAAAGAGATAACAGACTGATGGAGCAAAGCATGCTCTGAGGACTAACTTTTCTCAATGAATGGGAAAAGTGATGAATAGATTTTATGCAAATGCTATCTTAACTCTGATAAAAACATAACCATGTGATACCAATCCTAGAATGGTTTAGTGTAATATAAAAGATATAAAATTCTATGGTTGCAATATTTATGACTGATAATGACAATGTGATGTGACACTATTAGTTACATCACTCACATAAAGAAACTGTAAAAAACTATTGAGTGTCAACAACAGTGCAACAATGCATTACTTATTGTGTTCGATAAACAACTGATGGCCATTTATTAAGCTTATATACAATACTGAATTATAAGTTATTACATTGTGATGGTTAGGGCGGATGTTGCTAATGTAAAATTATAAAAACCAAAAAAGGTTAATTAGATTAAAATAAAAAGAAATGTTTGAAATGGAACATTTCTGCAGAGCAATAACTGCAAAAGCAAAATAAGCAAAAACTGCCTAACTGATATAACTAAATTAGATTTAATTGACTTTAAACATAAGATAAGATCTCCCTACAAAATCGATTTACTCTTTAAACGAGTTCATGATGATGCATCTGACTGAATCTAGCGAATAGGAGAATAATGTTAAATTAATTAATGGCCCTTCCCTATTGCAAATAGTCAAATAAATCTCCTTAATTTTGAACATAAAAAAATATATAATGAATCACATCAGCAAGCTCCATTAATTTAGATACACTATTTACTGAGGCAGGTTTGATTTATGAAGAAAAGTGCAACCAACATGTTCCCTATCAAGCAGAAAAACTAATTTTTTGCACCACAATCTGCAACTTATGAACTTTAAATATCAAATAAAAAGCCTAACTAATTAACTTCAATACAATATGACTGATTTCGGCTATTTTCATAATAATGATAATGATATGAGTTATGTATTGTATGTTTTGTCTTTAAAAAAATTAATTACAGTTTGATTATTTTTGTCTATCAAATTTGTTTAAACCGTTCCTTTTATAGAACTGCTCCAAATGTTGAAATATACTAACTAATATTTGGTATTCGATGAATAACAATAAAGCAAGTAATCACACACACATCTGTAATTAAGAGGTATAAATATGTTATATATACAATTGTTGGCACATTTTTTTAAGTGACTAATTAAATGTTTATAGATCATAATATATATATATATATATATATATATGCTATTATTATTTAAAATGTGTTGCTTGCCTTGTATAACATACAAATTTGAATATGATTGATTAATGATCTACAGCAGATCTACAGAAACGCTACTGGACCAATGTGAAACATTTCTTCACTTTCTCCATCAAATTCTTGTGTTACTGCCTGTGGGGCGTTCGGATGTGGTTCTGTTGGTGAACAACTATGAAAACTCAACATAGAAATAACCAAGATACCAAAACATAGCAACCAACTTTATCAAATAGGTTCTTTATTGAAATCCTACAGCAATAAGTCAAGAGTCATTTCTGGATTCTAAACCAACAATTAGAAACAAATTAATATACCTACTAGTGAGTGAAATTTCATACATTTACTCAAGAATAGAGGAGACAATACCTATAGGTTTTTGTTTTGATTTGCCACTCATTATACCTACATTAGAAAATTACTATACTATGGCTTGGCCATAACCACTAAATGGTGGACCCACAAATGTGTGTCTTATGTACACAAACAATAATAATACTCTAGGAAAGTTGCAAGATAAAAGGCGTAATCGCTATCAATGCATTCATTTAACTTACCTGTGAAGTATGTTCTAAGCTGGTACCTATGTTGTTAAATTTAGAATGGAGTAAGGGTATCTTATAAATAAATGAAAATTATATATCTCGGCCCCTCTCATTTTTCAATAGACTTGATTTGTTGCTGCTGCAGCAATGGTCATTTCCTAATAGAAACTAACTTTGAAGGATCGGATTAAAGAAGTCCAACTGCATCGAAGTCTAAGCCTCGAGGCAGTAATCATCCCAAATACTTGCTGTCATCATCATCATCATCATCATCTCAGCCATAGGACGTCCACTGCTGGACATAGGCCTCCCCCATTGATTTCCACAAGGACCTGCTGGAAGCGGCCCGCATCCAGCCCTTGCCTGCGATCTTAGTCAGGTCGTCTGTCCACCTGGTCGGTGGCCGTCCTATGCTGCGCTTGCCAGTCCGTGGTCTCCACTCGAGAACCTTTCGACCCCAACGGCCATCAGTTCGTCGAGCTATGTGCCCTGCCCACTGCCACTTCAACTTGCTAATCCGCTGGGCTATGTCGGTGACTTTTGTTCTTCTACGGATCTCCTCATTTCTGATTCGATCGCGTAGAGAAACTCCGAGCATAGCCCTTTCCATAGCTCGTTGTGCGACTCTGAGCCTGTTCAGAAGGCCCATAGTCAGGGACCACGTTTCAGATCCGTAAGTCATCACTGGTAACACACACTGTTCGAAGACCCTCGTTTTCAGGCATTGTGGTATTTTGGACGAGAAGACGTCTCGTAGCTTCCCGAACGCTGCCCAGCCGAGTTGGATTCGACGATTGGCCTCTTTCTCAAAGTTGGACTTACCTAATTGGACTGTATGTCCTAGGTAGATGTAATGGTCAACAACTTTGAGAATCGAGTTCCCAATTGATATGGGGGCGGGCGCAACATGGGCATTCGACATAATTTTCGTCTTGTCCATGTTCATTTTAAGGCCCACCCTTCGGGAAACTCTGCTGAGGCCTTCGAGCATCGTGCTGAGATCTTCCATCGATTCTGCCATGACCACAATATCGTCGGCAAACCGAAGGTGAGTGATGTACTCGCCGTTGATGTTGATGCCGAATCCTTGCCATTCCAAGAGCTTGAAGGCGTCTTCCAATGCGGCAGTGAACAGTTTCGGAGAGATAACGTCTCCCTGTCTCACGCCGCGTTGCAATGGAATCGCCTTCGAAATTTGCTCTTGTACTCGGACCGACATGGTGGCGTTATTGTACAAACACTTCAACACTTCGATATACCGATGGTCAATACGGCACCGCTGGAGAGACTCAAGCACCGCCCACGTCTCGATCGAATCAAAGGCTTTCTCATAGTCCACAAACGCTAGACATAAGGGCAAGTTATACTCTTCGGTCTTCTGTATAACTTGCCGCAGCGTATGGATGTGATCTATGGTGCTGTAGCCTTTTCGGAAACCGGCTTGTTCGGGAGGCTGGAAGTCATCAAACCTGCGTTCGAGACGATTCGCGATGACTCTTGAAAACAGCTTGTACACATGGCTCAGAAGCGAAATGGGTCTGTAGTTCTTAAGCAATGTGTTGTCACCCTTCTTAAAGAACAACACCGCTACGCTTCTGTTCCATGCTTCCGGCGTTGAACCTTCGAGGACAACGGAATTAAAGAGCTTCTGAAGGACTTTCAGTATCGGTGAGCCACCCGCTTTCAGAAGCTCTGCTGTGATTCCGTCGTCACCCGGCGCCTTGTTGTTCTTAAGCTGCTTCAGAGCCATCCTAATCTCGTACAGGCTGATGTCCGGGATGTCTTCGGTATAGTGTCGGGTTAGCTTGGCTCTTGGGTCTTTGGCCAAGCTATCAACAGGTTTAGCGACCGAAGTGTATAGCTGCCCATAGAACCTCTCAATCTCTCCAAGCACCTCTGCTTTGGTCGACGCTATACTGCCATCATCTCTCTTCAGCTTAGTCATCTGGCTTTGCCCAATAGACCGGTCTCTTGCAAACACTTTGGAGCCTTTTCTCCGTTCGATCGTATCTTTAATACGATTTGTATTAAAGGTACGGATGTCGTGTCGCAAGGATTTCCATATTCGTCTGTTGAGCTGCCTATATGACGCAGCGTCATCAGATGATTGCAGTTGTAACGAGCGTCGTTCAGCCATGAGGTCAAGGGTATGGCTGGAGAGTTTTTGAGGTCCATTTGTGCGGCGGGGTTTGAAGAACTTAGACCCCACTGCGTGGACAGTTTCTACAAACCTGTTGTTGGTCTCGTCCACCGACGCACAGTTCTCAAGGCAAGCAAAGCGATTGGATAGCTCAAGTTGAAAGCTCTCGGGGTTTTGAATATGGACATTTTGAGGTCGGAGCGTGGATTTCATCAAACGGGACCTCTCAAGTTTAACATTAATATTCAATATGCCTCTTACTATGCGGTGATCACTACCGGTTTTCACCATGTTGATCACAGAGACATCATTGAATATTTGTTTCTTGGTGGTCATGATGAAATCGATCTCATTTCTCGTGGAACCGTTAGGACTCAACCAGGTCCATTTCCTGTGAGGCGGCTTCTGAAAGAAAGAGTTCATCATAAAGAGTCCCTCTTTCTCCATGAAGTCGGCCAGCCTCTGTCCCCTGGGGTTCCGTTGTCCATAACCAAATTGCCCCACTCTCAACTCTCCATCACTTCTTTTGCCCAACTTTGCGTTAAAGTCCCCCATAACAACAGTATAATGGGTCTTGGAGGTATGCATGGCCCTACTAATGTCCTCATACATAGCCTCTACCTCCTCATCGGTTCCGAGTTTCGAGGTCGGTGCATATACCTGAATGACCTTCAACGAATACCTACTTGATATTCTGAGTATTAGGTATGCCACCCTGCTCGAAACGCTATCGATGGTAATAATGTTGTTAGTGAGGGACTTGCGAACGAGAAATCCGACACCACCTTGGGACTTTTGGTCGCCTTCCCGGTAGTAGAGCAAGTTACCGGATTTGAGGGTTATGGTGTCCTCGCCCTCTCTACGGACTTCACATAACCCTAGGATATCCCAGTGTAACTTACTCATTTCTTCTTCCAGCTCGACGATCTTTTCGTCTGCCAACAAAGATCTTATATTGTGTGTTACCAGGGCCAGAGGTCGTTTTTTCAGGGAGTGGTAGCCGGGAATCTGCCGGAGATTCTTAGCACCCCCTGCTCCACCGTTACACTGGCCGCTACCGGAGCCAGCTTTAGCGGAGCTGCCGGGGACTGGGGGCCTGGTCGTATTTTGTACTCTCATAGGGGGGGTTTGCCAATACTCGCCACGCTTGGCAGGCGGGTTGGCGAGCGCAGTACAAATGTGAGTCTCAGAAGGCGCTGCTGCCCATCCTTCTGGTGTGTGATCCCTTAGTCGACTCTTACGACACCCACGGGAAGACATGGGGGGGTACTATTCTATGCCGGTACCCCACGGCATACTTGCTGTATATACTATGAATGCCGCTAGAACCAGCGAAATAGCTGCAACATTCGTTGGCACGAAGACAGGCAACGCCTGCGGTACACGCAACCAAATATTGTATACATGGTTAACTTCATCATTTTAGGAACGAGACTTTTTGTAGCAGCTATTTTCTTTACTATCACGATGGAATAGAACGTAGATCATACTAGACTATTTGTAACTTACCGATAACCAAAACAAGTTTCAGATGAAATATGTCGACCCCACTCACAGGTACTTTCGTCTTGCACTCCCACACAAATAGTTCCCAATAGTAGTCTTGCAACAAACACTGACAAAACTCTCTCAAGTTACTAGTATTTAAAAATCTCGCTAAATTAAAAAACAGAGGGACACCTTTTTATAAAATATATTTTGTAATGTACCTACTCAGCTATTGTTAAATTTGCTATGAATACAAACGTGCGCTCGAACCGACACACAACCACGACACAACCAAAACTTAAATACACTAAAGTAAAATATGGTCTGTGCCACAGACAGAGACCACAGACACTGTGGTGGAGTGAATTCAAAATGAAAGTCGTGAAATATATATAAATTACTAAAGGTCTATGGTCGCGACGATACAGTGCTGCCAACTTCAGAAAACTAAAAGCAGAAAATATGTAATTTCAAAACATCAATCTACTGTTCAACGTAACATACCTAAGCAAAATAGTATAATTTTTTATCAATTCTACTACTGTTAGATTTACCGCAAATTGCATGTTCTTAATTAATTTCTATGAATTGTGTTTTACAGAACTTTTACAGCTCAAGAATCCCACATTTTCTGTCACAATTACAAGCGGAAAAACAAATATAAGTACTACCTTTTGCACTCTTCTTCAGCCAGCATTTGAATCTGTCGTCGTTTAAGCACGAATCAATAAATTTCTGGGCATATTTTAGGGTGCATAGCTGTAGCTCATTGTCTTAAGGGCCTACAGTAAAAATAAAACTTCATTCGTGGGCCTTTTTTTTTTGACGGAGTGGTCGAAGCCTGTCTGGCAGAGATAGGTTCGTGATAGCACTCGCCATCCCACCCCGGCTTAAGGTTTCGTGCCATTAACCGGACCACTGGCACGACGGTGCTACCCTGCTCAACATTGAGCCGCCCCCAGGCACATGAGGCCATTGAGCCAACGCGCCCCTGCGAACCCCCCTCCGATGGCTCTACTACAAAGGTAGAGCCTCCCTCCCGTGCGCCAACGCCGGAGAGGGTCAGTGAGGGCGTGCATATAAAAGTGTGCAACATTTTCGGCACATACTCGAAGTTCAACTCGTGACGATCTATACCGACCACAAACCGCCCATTTATGCCTTCACCCAAAGCCGTGAAAAGCTTCCTCCCGCTCAGCTCAACCGATTGTCTTTCATTTCCCAATTCACAACTGACGTTGTACACGTCAAGGGAGAGGATAACGTAGTTGCCGACGCGATGTCAAGAATTGAAGCCTCCCTTGAAGAGAGTTATACAGCGCTGGCGGAGGAACAGGCCACCGACGAAGAGCATCAACACGCAAAAGATAACTCTTCTCTTAAATTAGACAAGGTTAAAATACCAAGGAATGACATCTCCATCGTCTGTGATATGTCAATAGGGAAGTCACGACCTTATGCGACCCCCTCCTTTCGGCGAAAAAAAATTTTAATAAGGTTCATAACTTTAGCCACCCTGACACGCAAGCCTCTACACGTTTGGTGGCTGAACGTTTCGTTTGGCCACACATGAATAAAGTCTGCAGACAATGGGCCCGAGAATGCATTGCTTGCCAAAGATCAAAGTATCCAGGCACACCATTACACCTTTAGGAGATTTTAAGGCCCCAACAAACCGGTTTCGTCAAGTCCATATAGACATTATTGGACCTCTGCCTCCTAGCAAAGGGTTCTATTATTGTCTTACAGCTGTAGACAGGATACACCCGCTGGCCAGAGGTATGGTCTATGGTTGGCATCATTACTAAAGAAGTAGCCGAAACCTTTACAAATGGCTTGCATTGGTGGGATTGCACGTTTTGGCGTTCCGTTCAATCGTCACAACGGCTGATCTGTGTCTGATCGATCAGAAACAGTATATTCATCCTTACTTGACAAAACAGGTAAATAAACCACTATCATCCACAAAAATGACGTATATCCGCTGAAAATCACAATTCAGACAAACTCGATAGTCCCTGGATATAGTAGAAACATAAACGCTTCTATTTACGCTCAGATATCAACAAAATTCATCCTGATTACACTTATTTTCATCTAAATAAGAAAACTACAAAGAATGTGACTCCATTATTTTGATGTAGTCTTTTCCTCAGTGGTCTTTTCGATATTCTATAGAATTTAGTGATGGGAATGGTAATTCAAGAATAAACGGATTATGTAAGCTTTGGGAATGAATGTGTTCATTGATATGTTTTATCAACTTAGTAGGAAATAAAACCAAAATTCAAGATATTTTTGTTTAGTAAGAAGAAAAAATTGTAATAAAAATACAAAAATACTTTATTGACATAATTCGTGTACAAACAAATAGTGAACCCAAAGACTTCTGAACTAGTGGGACTGTGTTTCAGGAGCCAATGGCCTCTCCCAGAAAAGACTTAGCTTACGTCAAGTAAATACTAAAATAATTTAAACAGCTATAAAAACTACTTGTTTAGTGTGTGTGTGTTGTGTTTCTGGAAGTGTCATGAATTTGTGTATTTATGTGTGTAATGTATGTGTAGTAATGTATGTAACTAGGTCTTCATCATCATCGTGAACTGACCACTGCTAGACATATGGCTCTCCAATTTAATGCAAGGTAGATGAACACAACGTATTAATATTCTTAAATTATTCAACATAAAAACTTGATAAGATTTATTGATAATCTCGGTTACATGGAAATCTGTGAATTTTCAAGCTTATATCTATTTTAAGTTCGCCGGCGGCGGTTTTACTAAAGCAAATATATTTTAATTTATCGGTATTAGGTGACAGAAGACTATTTTCAAGCCATTGGGTAATTCTTGAGAGACAAAATTCGGCATGTTTTGCAACTGTCAAGTGTGTTTTGCAAATTATTCCAACCAGGTGCACTATTTGATTTTAATTCAAGAATAATTCAGTTCATGTTCAGTCACATTCATCAAAGTTAAAGTTTTTTCTGATAGAATACTACCTATATCTGTAAAGTATGTATTAACAATATTGAATGACTTAACTGGGTTACTTTCTAGTTTTAACAACTCATATGAGTGCGTCTTTGTCTGTTTAAAGTTGCAAACGTCTTTAACTATTTTCCACGTTTCTTTCACATTACCTTGGTTTGCAATTAACTTGCTAATGAATAAACAGATACTTATATAAAGGTATATATATATATATGTATATATATAATATATATATAAGAATAGTAAGAAGATACATCTTGAACGAAAACATTAATTACAAAATATTTTTATTGTTTCAAAACTTTAAAAAAGATTTGCCTGCTACACAATTTCATATCTCTCCTTTCTTGTTAATTTTTTGGAAGACAAGAATGAGTGACCAAAAATAATACAAAGCCAAATAAAACACAGTCAATAATGCAAGGCCAAATATTTCATGTACATATATTCAAATGATTTGGCAGGCTTTTGCTGTCCTCAAATTATTGCAGATATTGTGGGGAACTTAACTTGGTTCAGGTTGACCCTTCCAAAAGACAGGTTAGTGCGTTCACCGCAATAAAAACCATTTGTTGCAGCTCTTCGTTTCTAGACCACCCCCTTTAAGATCTCGGAGAGCTTAAGCAGGTGTTGACATTTCTGCAAATGTCCAGTTCCGCAAGCATATAGCATGCAAGGTTAAGCTGGCATCCAAAAAACTTGAATTACTGAACAAAGCAAAGCGTCACTGAACTTCAACGCGAAGGCTTTTGCTTCACAAAGCGCAAGTCCAGCCTCACATGGAGTACGGAGTTTGGAACGGTGCACCCAAGTATCAGCTTGCGATCCGAATGCATGGCAGCTTGATTGATAGCTCTATTAGAATTTTCAACGGCCCCAAACTCACAGTATTTGTTGAGATATTCGGGCTCTATGTATTTTCTACCATATATACAAGGCGGAATGTTCTGAAGAGCTCTTTAATCTTATTCCGGCATCACGCTTTTACCACCGCACTAGCCGGCACCGCTTGAAAGCTCATCTACATATTATTGAGTCATGGGAGTCATATACTGTGCGATCCCATAGATTGTTTCTACCACACACCTGCAAAATGTGTAACGAGCTTCCTATTTTGGTGTTTCTAAGGAGCTACAATATGGGATTATTCAAAGGAGGAGAGTTAACAGAGTCTTAAGACTGTTGGCAACGTGTCGTAATGTACCCAGTATAACAGATATCCATAGGCGACGGTAATGGCTTACCAGCAGGCGGCCCGTTTGCTCATTTGCCACCTATTACTTTTATAAAAATGCCCGTATAAAATAACTAAACTCACAGCCGTGTCCGAGATAGTTCGTTTTATAGAGGTATGACTTGACCACGACATTCTTGGTTTATTTACTAACTCTAAAATGTTTGAAACTTGGCACTGGCTGAATACACAGCTTTGTGGTGCCATTTTTCTCTTATATCTAATATATATAAATCTCGTGTCACAATGTTTGTCCTCAATGGACTCCTAAACCACTTAACCGATTATAATAAAATTCGCACACCATGTGCAGTTCGATCCAACTTGAGAGATAGGATAGTTTAAATCTCAAATTATAGTCGAAATTTTAATTTATTGCTAATTATTTGTCTGTTATTATTTGACAGTCACAATTATCTGTTAACTCCAAATGATTCTAACAGATGTCGATACCTTTCGACTGGGTTGAGTAAGTAATCAATAGATGGCGCTGCTATGGTAAGTTGTCTGTTATTATTTGACAGTCACAATTATCTGTTAACTCCAAATGATTCTAATAGATGTCGATACCTTTCGACTGGGTTGAGTAAGTAATCAATAGATGGCGCCACATGGCCACAACAACGCGTGGCCGGGTCAGCTAGTATACCTATATAAGAGAAAAATGAGAACCAGCGCTTTCGAAATGAATGGATTCACATGTTCATTCACTTTATCTACACTTGTCGTTCATTTGAAAGTGCCCCATCCCTAAATCTTGTCTATGGTTGTGATTGTTTACATTTATTATCAGGTAAGGATGAACGGACTTTTAGCCATCGAAATAATATGTATTACGTACAACTGGAACGCGCACTGAGCTGAAAAAACGAGCCGGTAGAGATAGTTACCACAGAGTCAGTTTGTCCCACTCTATTAGATGTTCACAGTATGACCATAATTTGAGCAACTAATGAGACATCTGCGGAGTCATTAACCATATGACGTACATAATTATCATAACCACGTATTTTTATTTACTCTTATATAGTAACTAGTATTTCGGGTGGTGCGCGGGCTGCGAGCAGCCCGCGTTATCGATGTGCATTTGTATGTTTTATTAAAGTTTTAGTTGCAGTTTAAAAAATATATATAAAATTCTCATACCAGTCGAGAAAGGGACAGTTTCTTCTAGTTCAGTACAAAGTGTGAGCAGGGTTACCATGTGCAAGTTGATATTTTTTATTAAATTTTAGTCGCTGTAAAATCGCCCCAAGATTGTAAACGACTTTTGTTCAGGGACCATACCTCTGAGTGCAGTGGTTAACGTGGGCCGTTGCCTCGGAGACCAGCTCGAGATGTGGAAAAAAAACTCCCCATTCGGGACTCGGCCTTCGGCCTCGTGAGTGACTCTCCTAAGGAATGTAAACGCGTAACACCCCATTCGTAAGTGACTAACACGGCTCGGCCTACGGCCTCGCGGAGGCCACGCTCGGCCTTCGGCCTCGCGGGCCGAAAGCTCGGCCTTCGGCCTCGCAGGTTTGAAGCTCGGCCTGCGGCCTCGCAACCGTGGCGTTGTATCGCCAGCGAAAATCCCCATCCAGTAAATAAAAAGATTCAAAAATTCTCATGCAAGTCGAACAACTGACAGATACTTTTAGTTCCCGTGAGCGGTTGCATCAAAGACCAGCTCGCGATGTGGAAAAAACTCCCCATCCGGGACTCGGCCTTCGGCCTCGTTAGCGACTTCCATAGGATGCGTTAATGAGGTACACCCCATTCGGAACTCGGCCTTCGGCCTCGTAAGTTACTAACACGGCTCGGCCTACGGCCTCGCGGAGGCCACGCTCGGCCTTCGGCCTCGCGGGCCGAAAGCTCGGCCTCCGGCCTCGCAGGTTTGAAGCTCGGCCTTCGGCCTCGCGGTGTTTTTTTCCAAAAGGGTCCTAGGGTTTTAGTCATTTTTAGTTTTGACACCTACCCCCCAACGCTTATGGTTTCCGAGATCCGTACACCAGTTCCATCAAGGAAACCAAAAATGACACTTTTCGGATTTTTCTGGTGGTCACGTGGGCACTCCCTGTACAGTCCATACCATACTTTCAACCCAAAAATACTCCTTCTAGGAGAACAATGATGTCAGTCAGTCAATCAGTGGTAGTTCAGCTTTATATATTATAACTAGTATTTGGGTGGCGCGCGGGCTGCGAGCAGCCCGCGTTATCGATGTGCAATTAGTATTATTAACAAAAATGTCGTTGCAGTTGCAAAAAAGATATAAAATTCTCATGCAAATCGAATAACTCACACCTTCATCTATTTCAGTAGAAAGTGTGAGCAGGGTTACCATGTGCAAGTTGATTTTTTAAATTAAATTTTAGTCGCGGTAAAACCGGACCAAGATTGTAAGCGACTTTTGTTAAGGGACCCCACCTCTAAGTGCAGTGGTTAACGTGGGCAGTTGCCTCGGAGACCAGCTCGATATGTGAAAATACTCGTTATCCGAAACTCGGCCTTCGGCCTCGTTAGTGACTCCCATAAGGTACGTTGATGCGTTACACCTCATTCGAGCTCGGCCTTCGGCCTCGCAGATTTGAAGCTCGGCCTTCGGCCTCGCAGGTTTGAAGCTCGGCCTTCGGCCTCGCGATGGTAAAGACAGCTTTTTCAAGTTCAGTACAAAGTGAGAACAGAGTTACCATATGCAAGTTTATATTTTTCATTAAAATTTTAGTCGTGGTAAAATCGCACAAAGAATTTAAACGACTTTTGTTAAGGGACCCTACCTCTAATTGTAGTAAATAACGTGGGCAGTTGCATTGGAGACCAGCTCGAGATGTGGAAAAAACTCCCCATCCGGGACTCGGCCTTCGGCCTCGTTAGCGACTTCCATAGGATGCGTTAATGAGGTACACCCCATTCGGAACTCGGCCTTCGGCCTCGTAAGTTACTAACACGGCTCGGCCTACGGCCTCGCGGAGGCCACGCTCGGCCTTCGGCCTCGCGGGCCGAAAGCTCGGCCTCCGGCCTCGCAGGTTTGAAGCTCGGCCTTCGGCCTCGCGGTGTTTAAGGCTCGGCCTGCGGCCTCGCAAGTTACAAAGGGAATGTTTTTAAGCTGTTCCCAATGACGGCCAGCTCGGCCTTCGGCCTCGCAGGCCTACAGCTCGGCCTCCGGCCTCGCTAGTGTGGAGCTCGGCCTTCGGCCTCGCCTCCACAGCTCGGCCTGCGGCCTCGCTCGATTGCAGCTCGGCCTACGGCCTCGCAAAGGGAATATGGTTTCGCCAGCAAAATTCCGCATCCCGTAAAAAAAAAACTAATGACGTCATTAAAAAACTTTTTTCATATTTCGAATCAGGGACCCCAAATCTCCCTCAATACTTAATTTTAGCCAGATCGGAGCAACTTGAATTTTGGTATCCGGTTCGAAGGACCAATTTGCAATTTTTGACAAAAACCCCAAATTTCCCTACAAACCCTCTATGACATTTGTTCAAACCTTCCATACCCACCTATAACGGTTCCGGAGCTGCGGTCGTTTTAAATTTGTATGGGGAAACCTCTTTTTTAATAGGGAGGGTAATTTTTTACATTTTTCCAAAAGGTTCCCAGGGTTTTAGTCATTTTTAGTTTTGACACCAACCCCCCATCGCTTATGGTTTTCGAGATCCGTACACCAGTTCCATGATGGAAACCAAAAATGACACTTTTCGGATTTTTCTGGAGGTCACGTGGGCATTCCCTATACAGTCCACTATATAATTCTAACCCAAAAACACTCCTTCTGGGAGAACAATTCTGTCAGTGACTCAATGAGTGGTAGTTTAGCTTTATATATTATAACTAGGTGTTGTGTGGTGCGCGGGCTGCGAGCAGCCCGCGTGATCGATGTGCATTAGTAATATTTATCAAGATTTGTAGTTGCAGTTTATAAAAATATATATAAAATTCTCATACAAGTCGAGTAAGTGACAGTTTCTTCTAGTTCAGTACAAAGTGTGAGCAGGGTTACCATGTGCAAGTTGATTTTTTTGATAAAATTTTAGTCGCTGTAAAATCGCACCAAGATTGTAAACGACTTTTGTTAAGGGACTCCACCTCTCAGTGCAGTGGTTAACGTGGGCAGTTGCCTCGAAGACCAGCTCGAGATGTGGAAAAAACCTCCCATTCGGGACTCGGCCTTCGGCCTCGTTAGCGACTCACCTGAGGCACGTTAATTCGTTACACCCCAATCGGAACTCGGCCTTCGGCCTCGTAAGTGACTAACACGGCTCGGCCTACGGCCTCGCGGAGGCCACGCTCGGCCTTCGGCCTCGCGGGCCGAAAGCTCGGCCTCCGGCCTCGCCCTCGAAGCTCGGCCTTCGGCCTCGCAGGTTTAAAGCTCGGCCTTCGGCCTCGCAGGTTTGAAGCTCGGCCTGCGGCCTCGCAGCCGTGGTGTTGTATCGCCAAAGAAAATCCCCATCCAGTAAAAAAAAAACAAATGACGTCATCCAAAAATTTTTTTTACATTTGGAATCAGGATCCCCAAATCTCCCTAAATATTGAATTTCAGCCAGATCAGAGCAACTTGAATTTTGGTATCCGGGTCGAAGGACCAATTTGCAATTTTTGACAAAAAACCCCAATTCCCCTACAAACCCTCTATAATGTTTGTTCGAAACCCCCATACCCACCTATAACGGTTTCGGAGCTGCAGTCGTTTTAAATTTGTATGGGAGAACCTCTTTTTTGTTCGGGAGGGTAATTTTTTTTAAACTTTCCAAAAGAAGCCCAGGTTTTTAGTCATTTTTAGTTTTGACACCTACCCCCCATCGATTATAGTTTCCGAGATCCCTACACCAGTTCCATGATGGAAACCAAAAATGACACTTTTCGGATTTTTCTGGAGGTCACGAAAACCTCCTCTACACTTTTCCCCTACATCACAAACACCCCCCATCGCTCCTTCTAGGAGAACAATTCTGTCAATCAGTGAGTCAGTGAGTCAGTCAATCAGTCAGTGGTAATCGAGCTTTATATATATACTAGTATTTGGGTGGCGCGCGGGCTGCGAGCAGCCCGCGTTATCGATGTGCATTTGTATTTATTTCAAGATTGTAATTGCAGTTGAAAAATATATAAAATTCTCATACAAGTAGAGTAAGTGACAGTTTCTTCTAGTTCAGTATAGAGTGTGAGCAGGGTTACCATGTGCAAGTTGATTTTTTTGATAAAATTTTAGTCGCTGTAAAATCGCACCAAGTTTGTAAACGACTTTTGTTAAGGGACCATACCTCTAAGTGCAGTGGTTAGCGTGGGCAGTTGCCACGGAGACCAGCTCGAGATGTAGAAAAAAAACTCCCCATTCGGGACTCGGCCTTCGGCCTCGTTAGTGACTCTCCTAAGAAATGTAAACGCGTAACACCCCATTCGTAAGTGACTAACACGGCTCGGCCTACGGCCTCGCGGAGGCCACGCTCGGCCTTCGGCCTCGCGGGCCGAAAGCTCGGCCTTCGGCCTCGCAGGTTTGAAGCTCGGCCTGCGGCCTCGCAACCGTGGCGTTGTATCGTCAGCGAAAATCCCCATCCAATATATAAAAAGATTTAAAAATTTCCATGCAAGTCGAACAACTGACAGATACTTTTAGTTCCCGTGAGCGGTTGCATCAAAGACCAGCTCGAGATGTGGTAAAAACTCCCCATTCTGAACTCGGCCTACGGCCTCGTTAGTGACTCTCCTAAGGAATGTAAATGCGTAACACCCCATTCGGAACTCGGCCTTCGGCCTCGTAAGTGACTAACACGGCTCGGCCTGCGGCCTCGCGGAGGCCGCGCTCGGCCTTCGGCCTCGCGGGCCGAAAGCTCGGCCTTCGGCCTCGCCCTGGAAGCTCGGCCTTCGGCCTCGCAGGTTTGAAGCTCGGCCTGCGGCCTCGCAAATAAGAAGTGGTTTCGCCATCAAAAATCCCCATCCAGTAAAAAAAAAACAAATGACGTCATCCAAAAAATTTTTTCATATTTGGAATCAGGGACCCCCAATCTCCCTAAATACCAAATTTCAGCCAGATCGGAGCAACTTGGATTTTGGTATCCGGGTCGAAGGACCAATTTTCAATTTTCGACTAAAACCCCAAATTCTCCTACAAACCCTCTATAACATTTGTTCAAACCCCCCATACCCACCTATAACGGTTCGGGAGCTGCGGTCGTTTTAAATTTGTATGGGAGAACCTCTTTTTTGTTCGGGAGGGTAATTTTTTTTCAATTTTCCAAAAAGGTCCCAGGGTTTTAGTCATTTTTAGTTTTGACACCTACCCCCCATCGATTATGGTTTCCGAGATCCGTACACCAGTTCCATCAAGGAAACCAAAAATGACACTTTTCGGATTTTTCTGGTGGTCATAGGAACATCCTCTACACTTTTCCCCTACATCACAAACACCTCCCATCGCTCCTTCTAGGAGAACAATGATGTCAATCAGTCAGTCAGTCAGTCAGTAAGTGAGTGGTAATCGAACTTTATATATTATAACTAGGTGTTGGGTGGTGCGCGGGCTGCGAGCAGCCCGCGTTATCGATGTGCATTAGTAACTTTTATCAAACTGGTAATTGCAGTTAAAAAAATATATAAAATTCTCATACAAATCGAGTAAGTGACAGTTTCTTCTAGTTCAGTACAAAGTGTGAGCAGGGTTACCATGTGCAAGTTGATTTTTTTGATAAAATTTTAGTTGCTGTAAAATCGCACCAAGATTGTAAACGACTTTTGTTAAGGGACCATACCTCTAAGTGCAGTGGTTAACGTGGGCAGTTGCCTCGGAGACCAGCTCGAGATGTGGAAAAAAAACTCCCCATTCGGGACTCGGCCTTCGGCCTCGTTAGCGACTCACCTGAGGGACGTTGATTCGTTACACCCCATTCGGAACTCGGCCTTCGGCCTCGTAAGTGACTAACACGGCTCGGCCTACGGCCTCGCGGAGGCCACGCTCGGCCTTCGGCCTCGC
Organism: Apeira syringaria; assembly: GCA_934044485.1. NCBI lineage: Eukaryota > Metazoa > Arthropoda > Insecta > Lepidoptera > Geometridae > Apeira > Apeira syringaria. Next base: position 11,259,904 of record OW203662.1, on the reverse strand, counting down.
GGGCCGAAAGCTCGGCCTTCGGCCTCGCCCTCTAAGCTCGGCCTTCGGCCTCGCAGGTTTGAAGCTCGGCCTGCGGCCTCGCAGCCGTAGCGTTGTATCGCCAGCGAAAATCCCCATCCAGTAAAAAAAAAAACAAATGACGTCATCCAAAATTTTTTTTTATATTTGGAATCAGGGACTCCCAATGTCCCTAAATACCAAATTTCAGCCAGATCAGACAAATTTGGATTTTGGTATCCGGGTCGAAGGACCAATTTTTAATTTTTGACAGAAACCTCGAATTCCCCTACAAACCCTCTATAACATTTGTTCGATACCCCCATACCTACCTATAACGGTTCCGGAGTTGCGATCGTTTTAATTTTGTATGGGAGAACCTCTTTTTTGTTCGGGAGGGTAATTTTTTTTCAACTTTTTAAAAGGATCCCAGGGTTTTAGTCATTTTTAGTTTTGACACCAACCCCTCATCGATTATAGTTTCCGAGATCCCTACACCAGTTCCATGATGGAAACCAAAAATGACACTTTTCGGATTTTTCTGGAGGTCACGGGAACTTTCTCTACACTTTTTCCCTACATCACAAACACCCCCCATAGCTCCTTCTAGGAGAACAATTATGTCAATCAGTCAGTCAGTCAGTGAGTGAGTCAGTGGTAATCGAGCTTTATATATATAACTAGGTGTTGGGTGGTGCGCGGGCTGCGAGCAGCCCGCGTTATCGATGTGCATTAGTAATATTTATCAAGATTTGTAGTTGCAGTTGAAAAAAATATTTAAAAATTCTCATACAAGTCGAGAAAGGGACAGTTTCTTCTAGTTCAGTACAAAGTGTGAGCAGGGTTACCATGTGCAAGTTGATTTTTTCGATAAAATTTTAGTCGATGTAAAATCGCCCCAAGATTGTAATCGAGTTTTGTTAAGGGACCATACCTCTAAGTGCAGTGGTTAACGTGGGCCGTTGCCTCGGAGACCAGCTCGAGATGTGGAAAAAGCTCCCCATTCGGGACTCGGCCTTCGGCCTCGTTAGTGACTCTCCTAAGGAATGTAAACGCGTAACACCCCTTTCGTAAGTGACTAACACAGCTCGGCCTACGGCCTCGCGGAGGCCACGCTCGGCCTTCGGCCTCGCGGGCCGAAAGCTCGGCCTTCGGCTTCGCAGGTTCGAAGCTCGGCCTGCGGCCTCGCAACCGTGGCGTTGTATCGTCAGCGCATTCGGAACTCGGCCTTCGGCCTCGTAAGTTACTAACACGGCTCGGCCTACGGCCTCGCGGAGGCCACGCTCGGCCTTCGGCCTCGCGGGCCGAAAGCTCGGCCTCCGGCCTCGCAGGTTTGAAGCTCGGCCTTCGGCCTCGCGGTGTTTAAAGCTCGGCCTGCGGCCTCGCAAGTTACAAAGGGAATGATTTTAAGCTGTTCCCAATGACGGCCAGCTCGGCCTTCGGCCTCGCAGGCCTACAGCTCGGCCTCCGGCCTCGCTAGGGTGGAGCTCGGCCTTCGGCCTCGCCTCCACAGCTCGGCCTGCGGCCTCGCTCGATTACAGCTCGGCCTACGGCCTCGCAAAGAGAATGTGGTTTCGCCACCAAAAATCCGCATCCAGTAAAAAAAAAACTAATGACGTCATCCAAAAACTTTTTTCATATTTCGAATCAGGGACCCCAAATCTCCCTAAATACTTAATTTCAGTCAGATCGGAGCAACTTGAATTTTGGTATCCGGTTCGAAGGACCAATTTCAAGTTTTGGACAAAATCCCCAAATTTCCCTACAAACCCTCTATAACATTTGTTCAAACTCCCCATACCTACCTAAAACGGTTCCGGAGTTGCGATCGTTTTAATTTTGTATGGGAGAACCTCTTTTTTAATAGGTAGGGTAATTTTTTTCAACTTTCCAAAAGGGTCCCAGGGTTTTAGTCATTTTTAGTTTTGACACCTACCCTCCATCGGTTATGGTTTCCGAGATCCGTACACCTGTTCCATGAAGAAAACCAAAAATGCCACTTTTCGGATTTTTCTGGGGGTCACGTGGGCACTCTCTATACAGTCCACTATATAATTTCAACCCAAAAACACTCCTTCTGGGAGAACAATTCTGTCAGTGAGTCAATCAGTGGTAATGCAGCTTTATATATTATAACTAGTATTTGGGTGGTGCGCGGGCTGCGAGCAGCCCGCGTTATCGATGTGCATTAGTAATTTTTATCAAACTGTTAATTGCAGTTAAAGAAATATATAACATTCTCATACAAGTCGAGAAAGGGACAGTTTCTTCTAGTTCAGTACAAGGTGTGAGCAGGGTTACCATGTGAAAGTTGATTTTTTTGATAAAATTTTAGTCGCTGTAAAATCGCACCAAGATTGTAAACGACTTTTGTTAAGGGACCATACCTCTAAGTGCAGTGGTTAACGTGGGCAGTTGCATCGGAGACCAGCTCGAGATGTGGAATAAACTCCCCATTCGGGACTCGGCCTTCGGCCTCGTTAGTGACTCTCCTAAGGAAAGTAAACGCGTAACACCCCATTCGTAAGTGACTAACACGGCTCGGCCTACGGCCTCGCGGAGGCCACGCTCGGCCTTCGGCCTCGCGGGCCGAAAGCTCGGCCTTCGGCTTCGCAGGTTTGAAGCTCGGCCTGCGGCCTTGCAACCGTGCCCTTGTATCGCCAGCGAAAATCCCCATCCAGTAAATAAAAAGATTTTAAAATTCTCATGCAAGTCGAACAACTGACAGATACTTTTAGTTCCCGTGAGCGGTTGCATCAAAGACCAGCTGGAGATGTGGAAAAAAAACTCCCCATTCGGGACTCGGCCTTCGGCCTCGTTAGCGACTCTCCTAAGGAATGTAAATGCGTAACACCCCATTCGGAACTCGGCCTTCGGCCTCGTAAGTGACTAACACGGCTCGGCCTACGGCCTCGCGGAGGCCACGCTCGGCCTTCGGCCTCGCTTGCCGAAAGCTCGGCCTTCGGCCTCGCCCTGGAAGCTCGGCCTTCGGCCTCGCAGGTTTGAAGCTCGGCCTGCGGCCTCGCAGCCGTGGCGTTGTATCGCCAGCGAAAATCCCCATGCAGTAAAAAAAAAACTAATGACGTCATCCAAATTTTTTTTTAATATTTGGAATCAGGGACCCCCAATCTCCCTAAATACCAATTTTCAGCCAGATCAAAGCAACTTGGATTTTGGTATCCGGGTCGAAGGACCAATTTTCAATTTTCGGCTAAAACCTCAAATTCTCCTACAAACCCTCTATAACATTTGTTCAAACTCCCCATACCCACCTATAACGGTTCGGGAGCTGCGGTCGTTTTAAATTTGTATGGGAGAACCTCTTTTTTGTTCGGGAGGGTAATTTTTTTTCAACTTTCCAAAAGGGTCCCAGGATTTTAGTCATTTTTAGTTGTGGCACCTACCCCCCATCGATTATGGTTTCCGAGATCCATACACCAGTTCCATCAAGGAAACCAAAAATGACAGTTTTCGGATTTTTCTGGTGGTCATGGGAACCTCCTCTACACTTTTCCCCTACACGACAAACACCCCCCATCGCTCCTTCTGGGAGAACAATGATGTCAATAATAACTAGGTGTTCGGTGGTGCGCGGGCTGCGAGCAGCCCGCGTTATCGATGTGCATTTGTATTTTTTATTATGGTTTTAGTTGCAGTTTAAAAAATATAAATAAAATTCTTATACAAGTCGAGGAAGTGACAGTTTCTTCTAGTTCAGTACAAAGTGTGGGCAGGGTTACCATGTGCAAGTTGATTTTTTTGATAAAATTTTAATCGCTGTAAAATCGCCCCAAGATTGTAATCGAGTTTTGTTAAGGGACCATACCTCTAAGTGCAGTGGTTAACGTGGGCCGTTGCCTCGGAGACCAGCTCGAGATGTGGAAAAAAAATTCCCCATTCGGGACTCGGCCTTCGGCCTCGTTAGTGACTCTCCTAAGGAATGTAAATGCGTAACACCCCATTCGGAACTCGGCCTACGGCCTCGCGGAGGCCACGCTCGGCCTTCGGCCTCGCGGGCCGAAAGCTCGGCCTTCGGCCTCGCAGGTTTGAAGCTCGGCCTGCGGCCTCGCAACCGTGGCGTTGTATCGCCAGCGAAAATCCCCATCCAGTAAATAAAAAGATTTAAAAATTCTCATGCAAGTCGAACAACTGACAGATACTTTTAGTTCCCGTGAGCGGTTGCATCAAAGACCAGCTCGAGATGTGGAAAAAAAATTCCCCATTCGGGACTCGGCCTTCGGCCTCGTTAGTGGCTCTCCTAAGGAATGTAAATGCGTAACACCCCATTCGGAACTCGGCCTTCGGCCTCGTAAGTGACTAACACGGCTCGGCCTGCGGCCTCGCGGAGGCCACGCTCGGCCTTCGGCCTCGCGGGCCGAAAGCTCGGCCTACGGCCTCGCCCTGGAAGCTCGGCCTTCGGCCTCGCAGGTTTAAAGCTCGGCCTGCGGCCTCGCCGCCGTGGCGTTGTATCGCCAGCGAAAATCCCCATCCAGTAAAAAAAAACAAATGACGTCATCCAAAAATTTTTTTTATATTTGGAATCAGGGACCCCCAATCTCCCTAAATTCAAAATTTCAGCCAGATCGGACCAACTTGAATTTTGGTATCCGGGTCGAAGGACCAATTTGCAATTTTTGACAGATTAATCAAATTTCCCTACAAACCCTCTATAATATTTGTTCGAACCCCCCATACCCATCTATAACGGTTCCGGAGCTGCGGTCGTTTTAAATTTGTATGGGAGAACCTCTTTTTTGTTCGGGAGGGTAATTTTTTTTCAACTTTTTAAAAGGATCCCAGGGTTTTAGTCATTTTTAGTTTTGGCACCTACACCCCATCTATTATGGTTTCCGAGATCCCTACACCAGTTCCATCAAGGAAACCAAAAATGACACTTTTTGGATTTTTTTGGTGGTCATAAGAACCTCCTCTACACTTTTCCCCTACACCACAAACACCCCCCATCGCTCCTTCTGGGAGAACAATGATGTCAATGAGTCAGTGAGTGAGTGAATGAGTGAGTGAGTGGTAATCGAACTTTATATATTATAACTAGGTGTTGGGTGGTGCGCGGGCTGCGAGCAGCCCGCGTTATCGATGTGCATTTGTATTTTTAATTAAAGTTTTAGTTGCAGTTTATAAATTATATAAAATTCTCATACGAGTCGAGTAAGTGACAGTTTCTTCTAGTTCAGTACAAAGTGTGGGCAGTGTTACCATGTGCAAGTTGATTTTTTTGATAAAATTTTAGTCGCTGTAAAATCGCCCCAAGATTGTAATCGAGTTTTGTTAAGGGACCATACCTCTAAGTGTAGTGGTTAACGTGGGCAGTTGCCTCGGAGACCAGCTCGAGAAGTGAAAAAAAAACTCCCCATTCGGGACTCGGCCTTCGGCCTCGTTAGTGACTCTCCTAAGGAATGTAAATGCGTAACACCCCATTCGGAACTCTGCCTTCGGCCTCGTAAGTGACTAACACGGCTCGGCCTGCGGCCTCGCGGAGGCCACGCTCGGCCTTCGGCCTCGCGGGCCGAAAGCTCGGCCTTCGGCCTCGCAGGTTTGAAGCTCGGCCTGCGGCCTCGCAAATAAGAAGTGGTTTCGCCATCAAAAATCCCCATCCAGTAAAAAAAAAACAAATGACGTCATCCAAAAAATTTTTTCATATTTGAAATCAGGGACCCCCAATCTCCCTAAATACCAAATTTCAGCCAGATCGGAGCAACTTGGATTTTGGTATCCGGGTCGAAGGACCAATTTTCAATTTTCGACTAAAGCCCCAAATTCTCCTACAAACCCTCTATAACATTTGTTCAAACCCCCCATACCCTTCTATAACGGTTCCGGAGCTGCGGTCGTTTTAAATTTGTATGGGAGAACCTCTTTTTTGTTGGGGAGGGTAATTTTTTTTCAATTTTCCAAAAAGGTCCCAGGGTTTTAGCCATTTTTAGTTTTGGCACCTACCCCCCATCTATTATAGTTTTCGAGATCCCTACACCAGTTCCACGAAGGAAACCAAAAATGGCACTTTTCGGATTTTTCTGGAGGTCATGGGAACCTCCTCTACACTTTTCCCCTACACCACAAACACCCCCCATCGCTCCTTCTGGGAGAACAATGATGTCAATGAGTGAGTGAGTCAGTGAGTCAGTGAGTGGTAATCGAGCTTTATATAATATGGTTAACTAGTATTTCGGGTGGTGCGCGGGCTGCGAGCAGCCCGCGTTATCGATGTGCATTAGTAATTTTCATCAAGATTTGTAGTTGCAGTTTATAAAAATATATAAAATTGTCATACAAGTCGAGTAAGTGACAGTTTCTTCTAGTTCAGTACAAAGTGTGAGCAGGGTTACCATGTGCAAGTTGATTTTTTTGATAAAATTTTAGTCGCTGTAAAATCGGACCAAGATTGTAAACGACTTTTGTGAAGGGACCATACCTCTAAGTGCAGTGGTTAACGTGGGCAGTTGCCTCGGAGACCAGCTCGAGATGTGGAAAAAAAACTCCCCATTCGGGACTCGGCCTTCGGCCTCGTTAGTGACTCTCCTAAGGAATGTAAACGCGTAACACCCCATTCGTAAGTGACTAACACGGCTCGGCCTACGGCCTCGTGGAGGCCACGCTCGGCCTTCGGCCTCGCGGGCCGAAAGCTCGGCCTTCGGCCTCGCAGGTTTGAAGCTCGGCCTGCGGCCTCGCAACCGTGGCGTTGTATCGCCAGCGAAAATCCCCATCCAGTAAATAAAAAGATTTAAAAATTCTCATGCAAGTCGAACAACTGACAGATACTTTTAGTTCCCGTGAGCGGTTGCATCAAAGACCAGCTCGAGATGTGGAAAAAAAACTCCCTATTCAGGACTCGGCCTTCGGCCTCGTTAGTGACTCTCCTAAGGAATGTAAATGCGTAACACCCCATTCGGAACTCGGCCTTCGGCCTCGTAAGTGACTAACACGGCTCGGCCTGCGGCCTCGCGGAGGCCACGCTCGGCCTTCGGCCTCGCGGGCCGAAAGCTCGGCCTTCGGCCTCGCCCTGGAAGCTCGGCCTTCGGCCTCGCAGGTTTGAAGCTCGGCCTGCGGCCTCGCAAATAAGAAGTGGTTTCGCCATCAAAAATCCCCATCCAGTAAAAAAAAAACAAATGACGTCATCCAAAAAATTTTTTCATATTTGGAATCAGGGACCCCCAATCTCCCTAAATACCAAATTTCAGCGAAATCGGAACAACTTGAATTTTGGTATCCGGGTCGAAGGACCAATTTTCAATTTTCGACTAAAACCCCAAATTTTCCTACAAACTTTCTATAACATTTGTTCAAACCCCCCATACCCACCTATAACGGTTCGGGAGCTGCGGTCGTTTTAAATTTGTATGGGAGAACCTCTTTTTTGTTTGGGAGGGTAATTTTTTTTCAACTTTTCAAAAAGGTCCCAGGGTTTTAGTCATTTTTAGTTTTGACACCTACCCCCCATCGATTATGGTTTCCGAGATCCGTACACCAGTTCCATCAAGGAAACCAAAAATGACACTTTTCGGATTTTTCTGGTGGTCATGGGAACCTCCTCTACACTTTTCCCCTACACCACAAACACCCCCCATCGCTCCTTCTGGGAGAACAATGATTTCAATGAGTGAGTGAGTCAGTGAGTCAGTGAGTGGTAATCGAGCTTTATATAATATGGTTAACTAGTATTTCGGGTGGTGCGCGGGCTGCGAGCAGCCCGCGTTATCGATGTGCATTAGTAATTTTCATCAAGATTTGTAGTTGCAGTTTATAAAAATATATAAAATTCTCATACAAGTCGTGTAAGTGACAGTTTCTTCTAGTTCAGTACAGAGTGTGGGCAGGGTTACCATGTGCAAGTTGATTATTTTGGTAAAATTTTAGTCGCTGTAAAATCGCACCAAGATTGTAAACGACTTTTGTTAAGGGACCATACCTCTAAGTGCAGTGGTTAACGTGGGCAGTTGCCTCGGAGACCAGCTCGAGATGTGGAAAAAAACCCCCCATTCGGGACTCGGCCTTCGGCCTCGTTAGTGACTCTCCTAAGGAATGTAAACGCGTAACACCCCATTCGTAAGTGACTAACACGGCTCGGCCTACGGCCTCGCGGAGGCCACGCTCGGCCTTCGGCCTCGCGGGCCGAAAGCTCGGCCTTCGGCCTCGCAGGTTTGAAGCTCGGCCTGCGGCCTCACAACCGTGGCGTTGTATCGCCAGCGAAAATCCCCATCCAGTAAATAAAAAGATTTAAAATTTCCATGCAAGTCGAACAACTGACAGATACTTTTAGTTCCCGTGACCGGTTGCATCAAAGACCAGCTCGAGATGTGGTAAAAACTCTCCATGCTGAACTCGGCCTTCGGCCTCGTTAGTAACTCTCCTAAGGAATGTAAATGCGTAACACCCCATTCGGAACTCGGCCTTCGGCCTCGTAAGTGACTAACACGGCTCGGCCTGCGGCCTCGCGGAGGCCACGCTCGGCCTTCGGCCTCGCGGGCCGAAAGCTCGGCCTTCGGCCTCGCTCTCGAAGCTCGGCCTTCGGCCTCGCAGGTTTGAAGCTCGGCCTGCGGCCTCGCAGCCGTGGCGTTGTATCGCCAGCGAAAATCCCCATCCAGTAAAAAAAAAACAAATGACGTCATCCAAAAATTTTTTTCATATTTGAAATCAGGGACCCTCAATCTCTCTAAATACCAAATTTCAGCGAAATCGGAACAACTTGAATTTTGGTATCCGGGTCGAAGGACCAATTTTCAATTTTCGACTAAAACCCCAAATTCTCCTACAAACCCTCTATAACATTTGTTCAAACCCCCCATACCCACCTATAACGGTTCCGGAGTTGCGGTCGTTTTAAATTTGTATGGGAGAACCTCTTTTTTGTTCGGGAGGGTAATTTTTTTCCAACTTTCCAAAAGGGTCCCAGGGTTTTAGTCATTTTTAGTTTTGACACCTACCACCCATCGATTATGGTTTCCGAGATCCGTACACCAGTTCCATCAAGGAAACCAAAAATGACACTTTTCGGATTTTTCTGGTGGTCACAGGAACCTCCTCTACACTTTTCCCCTACATCACAAACACCTCCCATCGCTCCTTCTAGGAGAACAATGATGTCAATCAGTCAGTCAGTCAGTCAGTAAGTGAGTGGTAATCGAACTTTATATATTATAACTAGGTGTTGGGTGGTGCGCGGGCTGCGAGCAGCCCGCGTTATCGATGTGCATTAGTATTATTAAAAAAATATCATTGCAGTTAAAAAATTATATATATAATTTTCATACAAGTCGAATCAATGACAGTTTCTTTTAAATCAGTACAAAGTGTGGCAGGGTTACCATGTGCAAGTTAATTTTTTTGATAAAATTTTAGTTGCTGTAAAATCGCACCAAGATTGTAAACGACTTTTGTTAAGGGACCATACCTCTAAGTGCAGTGGTTAACGTGGGCAGTTGCCTCGGAGACCAGCTCGAGATGTGGAAAAAAAAATCCCCATTCGGGACTCGGCCTTCGGCCTCGTTAGTGACTCTCCTAAGGAATGTAAACGCGTAACACCCCATTCGTAAGTGACTAAAACGGCTCGGCCTACGGCCTCGCGGAGGCCACGCTCGGCCTTCGGCCTCGCGGGCCAAGAGCTCGGCCTTCGGCCTCGCAGGTTTAAAGCTCGGCCTGCGGCCTCGCAACTGTGGCGTTGTATCGCCAGCGAAAATCCCCATCTAGTAAATTAAAAACTTTCATGCAAGTCGACCAACTGACAGATACTTTTAGTTCCCGTGAGCGGTTACATTGGAGACCAGCTCGAGATGTGGAAAAAACTTCCCATCCGGGACTCGGCCTTCGGCCTCGTTAGCGACTTCCATAGGATGCGTTAATGAGGTACACCCCATTCGGAACTCGGCCTTCGGCCTCGTAAGTTACTAACACGGCTCGGCCTACGGCCTCGCGGAGGCCACGCTCGGCCTTCGGCCTCGCGGGCCGAAAGCTCGGCCTCCGGCCTCGCAGGTTTGAAGCTCGGCCTTCGGCCTCGCGGTGTTTAAGGCTCGGCCTGCGGCCTCGCAAGTTACAAAGGGAATGTTTTTAAGCTGTTCCCAATGACGGCCAGCTCGGCCTTCGGCCTCGCAGGCCTACAGCTCGGCCTCCGGCCTCGCTAGGGTGGAGCTCGGCCTTCGGCCTCGCCTCCACAGCTCGGCCTGCGGCCTCGCTCGATTGCAGCTCGGCCTACGGCCTCGCAAAGAGAATGTGGTTTCGCCACCAAAAATCCGCATCCAGTAAAAAAAAAACAAATGACGTCATCGAAAAACTTTTTTCATATTTCGAATCAGGGACCCCAAATCTCCCTAAATACTTAATTTCAGCCAGATCGGAGCAACTTGAATTTTGGTATCCGGGTCGAAGGACCAATTTTCAATTTTCGACTAAAACCCCAAATTCTCCTACAAACCCTCTATAACATTTGTTCAAACCCCCCATACCCACCTATAACGGTTCCGGAGTTGCGGTCGTTTTAAATTTGTATGGGAGAACCTCTTTTTTAATAGGGAGGGTAATTTTTTTCCAACTTTCCAAAAGGGTCCCAGGGTTTTAGTCATTTTTAGTTTTGACACCTACCACCCATCGATTATGGTTTCCGAGATCCGTACACCAGTTCCATCAAGGAAACCAAAAATGACACTTTTCGGATTTTTCTGGTGGTCACAGGAACCTCCTCTACACTTTTCCCCTACATCACAAACACCTCCCATCGCTCCTTCTAGGAGAACAATGATGTCAATCAGTCAGTCAGTCAGTGAGTGAGTGGTAATCGAACTTTATATAATATAACTAGTATTTGGGTGGCGCGCGGGCTGCGAGCAGCCCGCGTTATCGATGTGCATTAGTATTATTAAAAAAATATCATTGCAGTTAAAAAATTATATATATAATTTTCATACAAGTCGAATCAATGACAGTTTCTTTTAAATCAGTACAAAGTGTGGCAGGGTTACCATGTGCAAGTTAATTTTTTTGATAAAATTTTAGTTGCTGTAAAATCGCACCAAGATTGTAAACGACTTTTGTTAAGGGACCATACCTCTAAGTGCAGTGGTTAACGTGGGCAGTTGCCTCGGAGACCAGCTCGAGATGTGGAAAAAAAAATCCCCATTCGGGACTCGGCCTTCGGCCTCGTTAGTGACTCTCCTAAGGAATGTAAACGCGTAACACCCCATTCGTAAGTGACTAAAACGGCTCGGCCTACGGCCTCGCGGAGGCCACGCTCGGCCTTCGGCCTCGCGGGCCAAGAGCTCGGCCTTCGGCCTCGCAGGTTTAAAGCTCGGCCTGCGGCCTCGCAACTGTGGCGTTGTATCGCCAGCGAAAATCCCCATCTAGTAAATTAAAAACTTTCATGCAAGTCGACCAACTGACAGATACTTTTAGTTCCCGTGAGCGGTTACATTGGAGACCAGCTCGAGATGTGGAAAAAACTTCCCATCCGGGACTCGGCCTTCGGCCTCGTTAGCGACTTCCATAGGATGCGTTAATGAGGTACACCCCATTCGGAACTCGGCCTTCGGCCTCGTAAGTTACTAACACGGCTCGGCCTACGGCCTCGCGGAGGCCACGCTCGGCCTTCGGCCTCGCGGGCCGAAAGCTCGGCCTCCGGCCTCGCAGGTTTGAAGCTCGGCCTTCGGCCTCGCGGTGTTTAAGGCTCGGCCTGCGGCCTCGCAAGTTACAAAGGGAATGTTTTTAAGCTGTTCCCAATGACGGCCAGCTCGGCCTTCGGCCTCGCAGGCCTACAGCTCGGCCTCCGGCCTCGCTAGGGTGGAGCTCGGCCTTCGGCCTCGCCTCCACAGCTCGGCCTGCGGCCTCGCTCGATTGCAGCTCGGCCTACGGCCTCGCAAAGAGAATGTGGTTTCGCCACCAAAAATCCGCATCCAGTAAAAAAAAAACAAATGACGTCATCGAAAAACTTTTTTCATATTTCGAATCAGGGACCCCAAATCTCCCTAAATACTTAATTTCAGCCAGATCGGAGCAACTTGAATTTTGGTATCCGGTTCGAAGGACCAATTTGCAATTTTTGACAAAAACCCCAAATTTTCCTACAAACCCACTATGACATTTGTTCAAACCCCCCATACCCACCTATAACGGTTCCGGAGCTGCGGTCGTTTTAAATTTGTATGGGAGAACCTCTTTTTTAATAGGGAGGGTAATTTTTTTCATTTTTCCAAAAGGTTCCCAGGGTTTTAGTCATTTTTAGTTTTGACACCTACCCCCCATCGGTTATGGTTTCCGAGATCCCTACACCTGTTTCATGAAGGAAACCAAAAATGCCACTTTTCGGATTTTTCTGGGGGTCACGTAACCACTCTCTATACAGTCCACTCCATAATTTTAACCCAAAAATACTCCTTCTAGGAGAACAATGATGTCAGTGAGTGAGTCAGTGAGTCAGTGAGTGGTAATCGAACTTTATATAATATAACTAGGTATTGGGTGGTGCGCGGGCTGCGAGCAGCCCGCGTTATCGATGTGCATTTGTATTTTTAATTGAAGTTTTAGTTGCAGTTTATAAATTATATAAAACTGTCATACAAATCGAGTAAGTGACAGTTTCTTCTAGTTCAGTACAAAGTGTGAGCAGGGTTACCATGTGCAAGTTGATTTTTTTGATAAAATTTTAGTTGCTGTAAAATCGCACCAAGATTGTAAACGACTTTTGTTAAGGGACCATACCTCTAAGTGCAGTGGTTAACGTGGGCAGTTGCCTCGGAGACCAGCTCGAGATGTGGAAAAAAAACTCCCCATTCGGGACTCGGCCTTCGGCCTCGTTAGCGACTCACCTGAGGGACGTTGATTCGTTACACCCCATTCGGAACTCGGCCTTCGGCCTCGTAAGTGACTAACACGGCTCGGCCTACGGCCTCGCGGAGGCCACGCTCGGCCTTCGGCCTCGCGGGCCGAAAGCTCGGCCTTCGGCCTCGCCCTCTAAGCTCGGCCTTCGGCCTCGCAGGTTTGAAGCTCGGCCTGCGGCCTCGCAGCCGTAGCGTTGTATCGCCAGCGAAAATCCCCATCCAGTAAAAAAAAAAACAAATGACGTCATCCAAAATTTTTTTTTATATTTGGAATCAGGGACTCCCAATGTCCCTAAATACCAAATTTCAGCCAGATCAGACAAATTTGGATTTTGGTATCCGGGTCGAAGGACCAATTTTTAATTTTTGACAGAAACCTCGAATTCCCCTACAAACCCTCTATAACATTTGTTCGATACCCCCATACCTACCTATAACGGTTCCGGAGTTGCGATCGTTTTAATTTTGTATGGGAGAACCTCTTTTTTGTTCGGGAGGGTAATTTTTTTTCAACTTTTTAAAAGGATCCCAGGGTTTTAGTCATTTTTAGTTTTGACACCAACCCCTCATCGATTATAGTTTCCGAGATCCCTACACCAGTTCCATGATGGAAACCAAAAATGACACTTTTCGGATTTTTCTGGAGGTCACGGGAACTTTCTCTACACTTTTTCACTACATCACAAACACCCCCCATAGCTCCTTCTAGGAGAACAATTATGTCAATCAGTCAGTCAGTCAGTGAGTGAGTCAGTGGTAATCGAGCTTTATATATATAACTAGGTGTTGGGTGGTGCGCGGGCTGCGAGCAGCCCGCGTTATCGATGTGCATTTGTATATTTTTTAAAATTTTAGTTGCAGTTGAAAAAAATATTTAAAAATTCTCATACAAGTCGAGAAAGGGACAGTTTCTTCTAGTTCAGTACAAAGTGTGAGCAGGGTTACCATGTGCAAGTTGATTTTTTCGATAAAATTTTAGTCGATGTAAAATCGCCCCAAGATTGTAATCGAGTTTTGTTGAGGGACCATACCTCTAAGTGCAGTGGTTAACGTGGGCCGTTGCCTCGGAGACCAGCTCGAGATGTGGAAAAAGCTCCCCATTCGGGACTCGGCCTTCGGCCTCGTTAGTGACTCTCCTAAGGAATGTAAACGCGTAACACCCCATTCGTAAGTGACTAACACGGCTCGGCCTACGGCCTCGCGGAGGCCACGCTCGGCCTTCGGCCTCGCGGGCCGAAAGCTCGGCCTCCGGCCTCGCAGGTTTGAAGCTCGGCCTGCGGCCTCGCAACCGTGACGTTGTATCGTCAGCGAAAATCCCCATCCAGTAAATAAAAAGATTTAAAAATTCTCATGCAAGTCGAACAACTGACAGATACTTTTAGTTCCCGTGAGCGGTTGCATCAAAGACCAGCTCGAGATGAGGAAAAAAAACTCCCCATCCGGGACTCGGCCTTCGGCCTCGTTAGCGACTCACCTGAGGGTCGTTAATTCGTTACACCCCATTCGGAACTCGGCCTTCGGCCTCGTAAGTGACTAACACGGCTCGGCCTGCGGCCTCGCGGAGGCCACGTTATCGATGTGCATTTGTATTTATTTCAAGATTGTAATTGCAGTTGAAAAAATATATAAAATTCTCATACAAGTCGAGTAAGTGACAGTTTCTTCTAGTTCAGTACAAAGTGTGAGCAGGGTTACCATGTGAAAGTTGATTTTTTCGATAAAATTTTAGTCGATGTAAAATCGCACCAAGATTGTAAACGACTTTTGTTAAGAGACCATACCTCTAAGTGCAGTGGTTAACGTGGGCCGTTACCTCGGAGACCAGCTCGAGATGTGGAAAAAAACTCCCCATTCGGGACTCGGCCTTCGGCCTCGTTAGTGACTCTCCTAAGGAATGTAAACGCGTAACACCCCATTCGTAAGTGACTAACACGGCTCGGCCTACGGCCTCGCGGAGGCCACGCTCGGCCTTCGGCCTCGCGGGCCGAAAGCTCGGCCTTCGGCCTCGCAGGTTTGAAGCTCGGCCTGCGGCCTCGCAACCGTGGCGTTGTATCGCCAGCGAAAATCCCCATCCAGTAAATAAAAAGATTTAAAAATTCTCATGCAAGTCGAAAAACTGACAGATACTTTTAGTTCCCGTGAGCGGTTGCATCAAAGACCAGCTCGAGATGTGGAAAAAAAACTCCCCATTCGGGACTCGGCCTTCGGCCTCGTTAGTGACTCTCCTAAAGAATATAAATGCGTAACACCCCATTCAGAACTCGGCCTTCGGCCTCGTAAGTGACTAACACGGCTCGGCCTGCGGCCTCGCGGAGGCCACGCTCGGCCTTCGGCCTCGCGGGCCGAAAGCTCGGCCTTCGGCCTCGCCCTCGAAGCTCGGCCTTCGGCCTCGCGGGTTTGAAGCTCGGCCTGCGGCCTCGCAAATAAGAAGTGGTTTCGCCATCAAAAATCCCCATCCAGTAAAAAAAAAACAAATGACGTCATCCAAAATTTTTTTTCATATTTGGAATCACGGACCCCCAATCTCCCTAAATACCAAATTTCAGCCAGATCGGAGCAACTTGGATTTTGGTATCCGGGTCGAAGGACCAATTTTCAATTTTCGACTAAGACTCCAAATTCTCCTACAAACCCTCTATGACATTTGTTCAAACCCTCCATACCTATCTATAACGGTTTAGGAGTTGCAATCGTTTTAAATTTGTATGGGAGAACCTCTTTTTTGTTTGGGAGGGTCATTTTTTTTCAATTTTCCAAAAGGGTCCCAGGGTTTTAGTCATTTTTAGTTTTGACACCTACCCCCCATCGATTATGGTTTCCGAGATCCGTACACCAGTTCCATCAAGGAAACCAAAAATGACACTTTTGGGATTTTTCTGGTGGTCATAGGAACCTCCTCTACACTTTTCCCCTACACCACAAACACCCCCCATCGCTCCTTCTGGGAGAACAATGATGTCAATGAGTCAGTGAGTGAGTGAGTGGTAATCGAACTTTATATATTATAACTAGTATTTCGGGTGGTGCGCGGGCTGCGAGCAGCCCGCGTTATCGATGTGCATTTGTATATTTTTTAAAATTTTAGTTGCAGTTGAAAAAAATATTTAAAAATTCTCATACAAGTCGAGAAAGGGACAGTTTCTTCTAGTTCAGTACAAAGTGTGAGCAGGGTTACCATGTGCAAGTTGATTTTTTTGATAAAATTTTAGTCGATGTAAAATCGCCCCAAGATTGTAATCGAGTTTTGTTGAGGGACCATACCTCTAAGTGCAGTGGTTAACGTGGGCCGTTGCCTCGGAGACCAGCTCGAGATGTGGAAAAAGCTCCCCATTCGGGACTCGGCCTTCGGCCTCGTTAGTGACTCTCCTAAGGAATGTAAACGCGTAACACCCCATTCGTAAGTGACTAACACGGCTCGGCCTACGGCCTCGCGGAGGCCACGCTCGGCCTTCGGCCTCGCGGGCCGAAAGCTCGGCCTTCGGCCTCGCAGGTTTGAAGCCCGGCCTGCGGCCTCGCAACCGTGGCGTTGCATCGTCAGCGAAAATCCCCATCCAGTAAATAAAAAGATTTAAAAATTCTCATGCAAGTCGAACAACTGACAGATACTTTTAGTTCCCGTGAGCGGTTGCATCAAAGACCAGCTCGAGATGAGGAAAAAAAACTCCCCATCCGGGACTCGGCCTTCGGCCTCGTTAGCGACTCACCTGAGGGTCGTTAATTCGTTACACCCCATTCGGAACTCGGCCTTCGGCCTCGTAAGTGACTAACACGGCTCGGCCTGCGGCCTCGCGGAGGCCACGCTCGGCCTTCGGCCTCGCGGGCCGAAAGCTCGGCCTTCGGCCTCGCCCTGGAAGCTCGGCCTTCGGCCTCGCAGGTTTGAAGCTCGGCCTGCGGCCTCGCAAATAAGAAGTGGTTTCGCTTTCAAAAATCCCCATCCAGTAAAAAAAAAACAAATGACGTCATCTAAAAATTTTTTTCATATTTGGAATCAGGGACCCCCAATCTCCCTAAATATCAAATTTCAGCCAGATCGGAGCAACTTGGATTTTGGTATCCGGGTCGAAGGACCAATTTTCAATTTTCGACTAAAACCCCAAATTTTCCTACAAACCCTCTATAACATTTGTTCGATTCCTCCATACCCACCTATAACGGTTCCGGAGTTGCGGTCGTTTTAAATTTGTATGGGAGAACCTCTTTTTTGTTCGGGAGGGTAATTTTTTTTCAACTTTCCAAAAAGGTCCCAAGGTTTTAGTCATTTTTAGTTTTGGCACCTACCCCCCATCGATTATGGTTTCCGAGATCCGTACACCAGTTCCATCAAGGAAACCAAAAATGACACTTTTCGGATTTTTCTGGTGGTCATAGGAACCTCCTCTACACTTTTTCCCTACACCACAAACACCCCCCATCGCTCCTTCTGGGAGAACAATGATGTCAATGAGTGAGTCAGTGAGTCAGTGAGTGGTAATCGAACTTTATATAATATAACTAGGTGTTGGGTGGTGCGCGGGCTGCGAGCAGCCCGCGTTATCGATGTGCATTTGTATATTTTTTAAAATTTTAGTTGCAGTTGAAAAAAATATTTAAAAATTCTCATACAAGTCGAGAAAGGGACAGTTTCTTCTAGTTCAGTACAAAGTGTGAGCAGGGTTACCATGTGCAAGTTGATTTTTTCGATAAAATTTTAGTCGATGTAAAATCGCCCCAAGATTGTAATCGAGTTTTGTTGAGGGACCATACCTCTAAGTGCAGTGGTTAACGTGGGCCGTTGCCTCGGAGACCAGCTCGAGATGTGGAAAAAGCTCCCCATTCGGGACTCGGCCTTCGGCCTCGTTAGTGACTCTCCTAAGGAATGTAAACGCGTAACACCCCATTCGTAAGTGACTAACACGGCTCGGCCTACGGCCTCGCGGAGGCCACGCTCGGCCTTCGGCCTCGCGGGCCGAAAGCTCGGCCTCCGGCCTCGCAGGTTTGAAGCTCGGCCTGCGGCCTCGCAACCGTGACGTTGTATCGTCAGCGAAAATCCCCATCCAGTAAATAAAAAGATTTAAAAATTCTCATGCAAGTCGAACAACTGACAGATACTTTTAGTTCCCGTGAGCGGTTGCATCAAAGACCAGCTCGAGATGAGGAAATAAAACTCCCCATCCGGGACTCGGCCTTCGGCCTCGTTAGCGACTCACCTGAGGGTCGTTAATTCGTTACACCCCATTCGGAACTCGGCCTTCGGCCTCGTAAGTGACTAACACGGCTCGGCCTGCGGCCTCGCGGAGGCCACGCTCGGCCTTCGGCCTCGCGGGCCAAAAGCTCGGCCTTCGGCCTCGCCCTGGAAGCTCGGCCTTCGGCCTCGCGGGTTTGAAGCTCGGCCTGCGGCCTCGCAAATAAGAAGTGATTTCGCCATCAAAAATCCCCATCCAGTAAAAAAAAAACAAATGACGTCATCCAAAAATTTTTTTTTATATTTGGAATCAGGGACCCCCAATCTCCCTAAATACCAAATTTCAGCCAGATCAGACAAACTTGAATTTTGGTATCCGGGTCGAAGGACCAATTTTCAATTTTTGACAGAAACCTCAAATTCCCCTACAAATCCTCTGTGACATTTGTTTGAACCCCTCATACCCACCTACAACGGTTCCGGAGTTGCGGTCGTTTTAAATTTGTATGGGAGAACCTCTTTTTTGTTCGGGAGGGTAATTTCTTTTCATTTTTCCAAAAAGGTCCCAGGGTTTTAGTCATTTTTAGTTTTGACACCTACCCCCCATCGATTATGGTTTCCGAGATCCGTACACCAGTTCCATCAAGGAAACCAAAAATGACACTTTTCGGATTTTTCTGGTGCTCATGGGAACCTCTTCTACACTTTTCCTCTACACCACAAACACCCCCCATCGCTCCTTCTGGGAGAACAATGATGTCAATGAGTGAGTCAGTCAGTCAGTGAGTGGTAATCGAACTTTATATAATATAACTAGTATTTGGGTGGTGCGCGGGCTGCGAGCAGCCCGCGTTATCGATGTGCATTTGTATTGTTATCAAAATTTTAGTTGCAGTTTAAAAAATATATATAAAATTCTCATACAAGTCGAGTAAGTGACAGTTTCTTCTAGTTCAGTACAAAGTGTGGGCAGGGTTACCATGTGCAAGTTGATTTTTTTGATAAAATTTTAGTCGCTGTAAAATCGCACCAAGATTGTAAGCGACTTTTGTTAAGGGACCATACCTCTAAGTGCAGTGGTTAACGTGGGCAGTTGCCTCGGAGACCAGCTCGAGATGTGGAAAAAAAACTCCCTATTCGGGACTCGGCCTTCGGCCTCGTTAGTGACTCTCCTAAGGAATGTAAACGCGTAACACCCCATTCGAAAGTGACTAACACGGCTCGGCCTACGGCCTCGCGGAGGCCACGCTCGGTCTTCGGCCTCGCGGGCTGAAAGCTCGGCCTGCGGCCTCGCAACCGTGGCGTTGTATCGCCAGCGAAAATCCCCATCCAGTAAATAAAAAGATTTAAAAATTCTCATGCAACTCGAACAACTGACAGATACTTTTAGTTCCCGTGAGCGGTTGCATCAAAGACCAGCTCGAGATGTGGTAAAAAAACTCCTCATTCGGGACTCGGCCTTCGGCCTCGTTAGTGACTCTCCTAAGGAATGTAAATGCGTAACACCCCATTCGGAACTCGGCCTTCGGCCTCGTAAGTGACTAACACGGCTCGGCCTACGGCCTCGCGAAGGCCACGCTCGGCCTTCGGCCTCGCGGGCCGAAAGCTCGGCCTTCGGCCTCGCCCTCGTAGCTCGGCCTTCGGCCTCGCGGGTTTGAAGCTCGGCCTGCGGCCTCGCAGCCGTGGCGTTGTATCGCCAGCGAAAATCCCCATTTAGTAAAAAAAAACAAATGACGTCATCCAAAAAATTTTTTTATATTTTGAATCAAAGACCCCCAATCTCCCTAAATACTAAATTTCAGCCAGATCGGAGCAACTTGGATTTTGGTATCCGGGTCGAAGGACCAATTTTCAATTTTAGACTAAAACCCCAAATTCTCCTACAAACCCTCTATAACATTTGTTCAAACCCCCCATACCCACCTATAACGGTTCGGGAGCTGCGGTCGTTTTAAATTTGTATGGGAGAACCTCTTTTTTGTTTGGGAGGGTAATTTTTTTTCAACTTTCCAAAAGGGTCCCAGGGTTTTAGTCATTTTTAGTTTTGGCACCTACCCCCCATCGATTATGGTTTTCGAGATCCATACACCAGTTCCATCAAGGAAACCAAAAATGACACTTTTGGGATTTTTCTGGTGGTCATAGGAACCTCCTCTACACTTTTCCCCTACATTACAAACACCCCCCATCGCTCCTTCTGGGAGAACAATGATGTCAATGAGTCAGTGAGTGAGTCAGTGAGTGGTAATCGAGCTTTATATAATATGGTTAACTAGGTGTTGGGTGGTGCGCGGGCTGCGAGCAGCCCGCGTCATCGATGTGCATTAGTAATATTTATCAAGATTTGTAGTTGCAGTTCATAAAAATATATAAAATTCTCATTCAAGTCGAGTAAGTGACAGTTTCTTCTAGTTCAGTACAAGGTGTCGGCAGGGTTACCATGTGCAAGTTGATTTTTTTGATAAAATTTTAGTCGCTGTAAGATCGCACCAAGATTGTTAACGACTTTTGTTAAGGAACCATACCTCTAAGTGCAGTGGTTGACGTGGGCCGTTGCCTCGGAGACCAGCTCGAGATGTGGAAAATACCCCCCATTCGGGACTCGACCTTCGGCCTCGTTAGCGACTCACCTGAGGGACGTTAATTCGTTACACCCCATTCGGAACTCGGCCTTCGGCCTCGTAAGTGACTAACACGGCTCGGCCTACGGCCTCGCGGAGGCCACGCTCGGCCTTCGGCCTCGCGGGCCGAAAGCTCGGCCTACGGCCTCGCAGGTTTGAAGCTCGGCCTGCGGCCTCGCAACCGTGGCGTTTTATCGCCAGCGCAAATCCCCATCCAGTAAATATTAAGATTTAAAAATTCTCATGCAAGTCGAACAACTGATAGATACTTTTAGTTCCCGTGAGCGGTTGCATTAAAGACCAGCTCGAGATATGGAAAAAAAACTTCCCATTCGGAACTCGGCCTTCGGCCTCGTTAGTGACTCTCCTAAGGAATGTTAATGCGTAACACCCCATTTAGAACTCGGCCTTCGGCCTCGTAAGTGACCAACACGGCTCGGCCTGCGGCCTCGCGGAGGCCACGCTCGGCCTTCGGCCTCGCGGGCCGAAAGCTCGGCCTTCGGCCTCGCCCTCGAAGCTCGGCCTTCGGCCTCGCAGGCTTGAAGCTCGGCCTGCGGCCTCGCAGCCGTGGCGTTGTATCGCCAGCGAAAATCCCCATCCAGTAAAAAAAAAACAAATGACGTCATCCAAATTTTTTTTTTTATATTTGGAATCAGGGACCCTCAATCTCCCTAAATACCAAATTTCAGCGAGATCGGAGCAACTTGGATTTTAGTATCCGGGTCGAAGGACCAATTTGCAATTTTTGACAGAAACCTCAAATTTCCCTACAAACCCTCTATAATATTTGTTCGAACCCCCCATACCTACCTATAACGGTTCCGGAGTTGCGATCGTTTTAATTTTGTATGGGAGAACCTCTTTTTTGTTCGGGAGGGTAATTTTTTTTCAATTTTTTAAAAGGATCCCAGGGTTTTAGTCATTTTTAGTTTTGACAACTACCCCCCATCGATTATGGTTTCCGAGATCCCTACACCAGTTCCATGATGGAAACCAAAAATGACACTTTTCGGATTTTTCTGGAGGTCACGGGAACCTCCTCTACACTTTTCCCTTACACCACAAACACCCCCCATCGCTCCTTCTAGGAGAACAATTCTGTCAATCAGTGAGTCAGTCAGTCAGTGAGTGGTAATCGAACTTTATATAATATAACTAGTATTTCGGGTGGTGCGCGGGCTGCGAGCAGCCCGCGTTATCGATTTGCATTTGTATTGTTATCAAAATTTTAGTTGCAGTTGAAAAAATATATAAAATTCTCATACAAGTAGAGTAAGTGACAGTTTCTTCTAGTTCAGTACAAAGTGTGAGCAGGGTGTGAACCATGTGTACCATGTGAAAGTTGATTTTTTCGAAAAAATTTTAGTCGATGTAAAATTGCCCCAAGATTGTAATCGAGTTTTGTTAAGGGACCATACCTCTAAGTGCAGTGGTTAACGTGGGCAGTTGCCTCGGAGACCAGCTCGATATGTGAAAATACTCGTTATCCGGAACTCGGCCTTCGGCCTCGTTAGTGACTCCCATAAGGTGTGTTGATGCGTTACACCTTATTCGAGCTCGGCCTTCGGCCTCGCAGATTTGAAGCTCGGCCTTCGGCCTCGCAGGTTTGAAGCTCGGCCTTCGGCCTCGCGGTGGTAAAGACAGCTTCTTCAAGTTCAGTACAAAGTGAGAACAGAGTTACCATATGCAAGTTTTATTTTTTTTATTAAAATTTTAGTCGGGGTAAAATCGCACAAAGAATTTAAACGACTTTTGTTAAGAGACCCTACCTCAAATTGTAGTAAATAACGTGGGCAGTTGCATTGGAGACCAGCTCGAGATGTGGAAAAAACTCCCCATCCGGGACTCGGCCTTCGGCCTCGTTAGCGACTTCCATAGGATGCGTTAATGAGGTACACCCCATTCGGAACTCGGCCTTCGGCCTCGTAAGTTACTAACACGGCTCGGCCTACGGCCTCGCGGAGGCCACGCTCGGCCTTCGGCCTCGCGGGCCGAAAGCTCGGCCTTCGGCCTCGCAGGTTTGAAGCTCGGCCTTCGGCCTCGCGGTGTTTAAAGCTCGGCCTGCGGCCTCGCAAGTTACAAAGGGAATGATTTTAAGCTGTTCCCAATGACGGCCAGCTCGGCCTTCGGCCTCGCAGGCCTACAGCTCGGTCTCCGGCCTCGCTAGGGTGGAGCTCGGCCTTCGGCCTCGCCTCCACAGCTCAGCCTGCGGCCTCGCTCGATTACAGTTTGGCCTACGGCCTCGCAAAGAGAATG
The DNA here is from genome assembly GCA_934044485.1 of Apeira syringaria. NCBI lineage: Eukaryota > Metazoa > Arthropoda > Insecta > Lepidoptera > Geometridae > Apeira > Apeira syringaria. The sequence continues at coordinate 11,237,048 of OW203662.1, read as the reverse complement.
TGGTTTCGCCACCAAAAATCCGCATCCAGTAAAAAAAAAACTAATGACGTCATCAAAAAACTTTTTTCATATTTCGAATCAGGGACCCCAAATCTCCCTAAATACTTAATTTCAGTCAGATCGGAGCAACTTGAATTTTGGTATCCGGTTCGAAGGACCAATTTCAAGTTTTGGACAAAATCCCCAAATTTCCCTACAAACCCTCTATAACATTTGTTCAAACTCCCCATACCTACCTAAAACGGTTCCGGAGTTGCGATCGTTTTAATTTTGTATGGGAGAACCTCTTTTTTAATAGGTAGGGTAATTTTTTTCAACTTTCCAAAAGGGTCCCAGGGTTTTAGTCATTTTTAGTTCTGACACCTACCCTCCATCGGTTATGGTTTCCGAGATCCGTACACCTGTTCCATGAAGGAAACCAAAAATGCCACTTTTCGGATTTTTCTGGGGGTCACGTGGGCACTCTCTATACAGTCCACTATATAATTTCAACCCAAAAACACTCCTTCTGGGAGAACAATTCTGTCAGTGAGTCAATCAGTGGTAGAGCAGCTTTATATATTATAACTAGTATTTCGGGTGGTGCGCGGGCTGCGAGCAGCCCGCGTTATCGATGTGCATTAGTAATATTTATTAAAATTTGTAGTTGCAGTTGAAAAAATATATAAAATTCGCATACAAGTCGAGTAAGTGACAGTTTCTTCTAGTTCAGTACAAAGTGTGAGCAGGGTTACCATGTGCAAGTTGATTTTTTTTATTAAATTTTAGTCGCTGTAAAATCGCCCCAAGATTGTTAACGACTTTTGTTAAAGGACCATATCTCTAAGTGCAGTGGTTAACGTGGGCAGTTGCCTCGGAGACCAGCTCGAGATGTGAAATAAGCTCCCCATTCATGACTCGGCCTTCGGCCTCGTTAGTGACTCTCCTAAGGAATGTAAATGCGTAACACCCCATTCGGAACTCGGCCTTCGGCCTCGTAAGTGACTAACACGGCTCGGCCTACGGCCTCGCGGAGGCCACGCTCGGCCTTCGGCCTCGCGGGCCGAAAGCTCGGCCTTCGGCCTCGCAGGTTTGAAGCTCGGCCTGCGGCCTCGCAACCGTTGCGTTGTATCGTCAGCGAAAATCCCCATCCAGTAAATAAAAATATTTAAAAATTCTCATGCAAGTCGAACAACTGACAGATACTTTTAGTTCCCGTGAGCGGTTGCATCAAAGACCAGCTCGAGATGTGGTAAAAACTCCCCATTCTGAACTCGGCCTTCGGCCTCGTTAGTGACTCTCCTAAGGAATGTAAATGCGTAACACCCCATTCGGAACTCGGCCTTCGGCCTCGTAAGTGACTAACACGGCTCGGCCTACGGCCTCGCGGAGGCCACGCTCGGCCTTCGGCCTCGCGGGCCGAAAGCTCGGCCTTCGGCCTCGCCCTCGAAGCTCGGCCTTCGGCCTCGCAGGTTTGAAGCTCGGCCTGCGGCCTCGCAAATAAGAAGTGGTTTCGCCATCAAAAATCCCCATCCAGTAAAAAAAAAACAAATGACGTCATCCAAAAATTTTTTTCATATTTGGAATCAGGGACCCCCAATCTCCCTAAATATCAAATTTCAGCCAGATCGGAGCAACTTGGATTTTGGTATCCGGGTCGAAGGACCAATTTTCAATTTTCGACTAAAACCCCAAATTCTCCTACAAACCCTCTATAACATTTGTTTAAACCCCCCATACCCACCTATTACGGTTTCGGAGTTGCGGTCGTTTCAAATTTGTATGGGAGAACCTCTTTTTTGTTCTGGAGGGTAATTTTTTTTCACTTTTCCAAAAGGGTCCCAAGGTTTTAGTCATTTTTAGTTTTGGCACCTACCCCCCATCGATTATGGTTTCCGAGATCCGTACACCAGTTCCATCAAGGAAACCAAAAATGACACTTTTTGGATTTTTCTGGTGGTCATAGGAACCTCCTCTACACTTTTTCCCTGCACCACAAACACCCCCCATCGCTCCTTCTGGGAGAACAATGATGTCAATGAGTCAGTGAGTGAGTCAGTGAGTGGTAATCGAACTTTATATAATATAACTAGTATTTCGGGTGGTGCGCGGGCTGCGAGCAGCCCGCGTTATCGATGTGCATTTGTATATTTTTTAAAATTTTAGTTGCAGTTGAAAAAAATATTTAAAAATTCTCATACAAGTCGAGAAAGGGACAGTTTCTTCTAGTTCAGTACAAAGTGTGAGCAGGGTTACCATGTGCATGTTGATTTTTTCGATAAAATTTTAGTCGATGTAAAATCGCCCCAAGATTGTAATCGAGTTTTGTTAAGGGACCATACCTCTAAGTGCAGTAGTTAACGTGGGCCGTTGCCTCGGAGACCAGCTCGAGATGTGGAAAAAGCTCCCCATTCGGGACTCGGCCTTCGGCCTCGTTAGTGACTCTCCTAAGGAATGTAAACGCGTAACACCCCATTCGTAAGTGACTAACACGGCTCGGCCTACGGCCTCGCGGAGGCCACGCTCGGCCTTCGGCCTCGCGGGCCGAAAGCTCGGCCTTCGGCCTCGCAGGTTTGAAGCTCGGCCTGCGGCCTCGCAACCGTGGAGTTGTATCGTCAGCGAAAATCTCCATCCAGTAAATAAAAAGATTTAAAAATTCTCATGCAAGTCGAACAACTGACAGATACTTTTAGTTCCCGTGAGCGGTTGCATCAAAGACCAGCTCGAGATGTGGTAAAAACTCCCCATTTTGAACTCGGCCTTCGGCCTCGTTAGTGACTCTCCTAAGAAATGTAAATGCGTAACACCCCATTCGGAACTCGGCCTTCGGCCTCGTAAGTGACTAACACGGCTCGGCCTACGGCCTCGCGGAGGCCACGCTCGGCCTTCGGCCTCGCGGGCCGAAAGCTCGGCCTTCGGCCTCGCCCTCGAAGCTCGGCCTTCGGCCTCGCAGGTTTGAAGCTCGGCCTGCGGCCTCGCAAATAAAAAGTGGTTTCGCCATCAAAAATCCCCATCCAGTAAAAAAAAAACAAATGACGTCATCCAAAAAATTTTTTCATATTTGGAATCAGGGACCCCCAATCTCCCTAAATACCAAATTTCAGCCAGATCGGAGCAACTTGGATTTTGGTATCCGGGTCGAAGGACCAATTTTCAATTTTCGACTAAAACCCCAAATTTTCCTACAAACCCTCTATAACATTTGTTCAAACCCCCCATACCCACCTATAACGGTTCGGGAGTTGCGGTCGTTTTAATTTTGTATGGGAGAACCTCTTTTTTGTTCGGGAGGGTAATTTTTTTTCATTTTTCCAAAAAGGTCCCAGGGTTTTAGTCATTTTTAGTTTTGACACCTACCCCTCATCGATTATGGTTTCCGAGATCCGTACACCAGTTCCATCAAGGAAACCAAAAATGACACTTTTCAGATTTTTCTGGTGGTCATAGGAACCTCCTCTAAACTTTTCCCCTACATCACAAACACCCCCCATCGCTCCTTCTGGGAGAACAATGATGTCAATGAGTCAGTGAGTGAGTCAGTGGTAATCGAACTTTATATATTATAACTAGTATTTCGGGTGGTGCGCGGGCTGCGAGCAGCCCGCGTTATCGATTTGCATTTGTATTGTTATCAAAATTTTAGTTGCAGTTGAAAAAATATATAAAACTCTCATACAAGTAGAGTAAGTGACAGTTTCTTCTAGTTCAGTACAAAGTGTGAGCAGGGTTACCATGTGAAAGTTGATTTTTTTGATAAAATTTAAGTCGCTGTAAAATCGCACCAAGATTGTAAATGACTTTTGTTAAGGGACCATACCTCTAAGTGCAGTGGTTAACGTGGGCAGTTGCCTCGGAGACCAGCTCGAGATGTGGAAAAAAAACTCCCCATTCGGGACTCGGCCTTCGGCCTCGTTAGTGACTCTCCTAAGGAATGTAAACGCGTAACACCCCATTCGTAAGTGACTAACACGGCTCGGCCTACGGCCTCGCGGAGGCCACGCTCGGCCTTCGGCCTCACGGGCCGAAAGCTCGGCCTTCGGCCTCGCAGTTTTAAAGCTCGGCCTGCGGCCTCGCAGCCGTGGCGTTGTATCGCCAGCGAAAAGTCCCCATCCAGTAAATAAAAAGATTTAAAAATTCTTATGCAAGTCGAACAACTGACAGATACTTTTAGTTCCCGTGAGCGGTTGCATTAAAGACCAGCTCGAGATGTGGTAAAAACTCCCCATGCTAAACTCGGCCTTCGGCCTCGTTAGTGACTCTCCTAAGGAATGTAAATGCGTAACACCCCATTCGGAACTCGGCCTTCGGCCTCGTAAGTGACTAACACGGCTCGGCCTACGGCCTCGCGGAGGCCACGCTCGGCCTTCGGCCTCGCGGGCCGAAAGCTCGGCCTTCGGCCTCGCCCTCGAAGCTCGGCCTTCGGCCTCGCAGGTTTGAAGCTCGGCCTGCGGCCTCGCAAATAAGAAGTGGTTTCGCCATCAAAAATCCCCATCCAGTAAAAAAAAAACAAATGACGTCATCCAAAAATTTTTTTCATATTTGGAATCAGGGACCCCCAATCTCCCTAAATATCAAATTTCAGCCAGATCGGAGCAACTTGGATTTTGGTATCCGGGTCGAAGGACCAATTTTCAATTTTCGACTAAAACCCCAAATTCTCCTACAAACCCTCTATAACATTTGTTTAAACCCCCCATACCCACCTATTACGGTTTCGGAGTTGCGGTCGTTTCAAATTTGTATGGGAGAACCTCTTTTTTGTTCTGGAGGGTAATTTTTTTTCACTTTTCCAAAAGGGTCCCAAGGTTTTAGTCATTTTTAGTTTTGGCACCTACCCCCCATCGATTATGGTTTCCGAGATCCGTACACCAGTTCCATCAAGGAAACCAAAAATGACACTTTTTGGATTTTTCTGGTGGTCATAGGAACCTCCTCTACACTTTTTCCCTGCACCACAAACACCCCCCATCGCTCCTTCTGGGAGAACAATGATGTCAATGAGTCAGTGAGTGAGTCAGTGAGTGGTAATCGAACTTTATATAATATAATATAGAGATTAAGTGGACGAAACTAAGATTTAAATGTAAATTATATAAAATATTTCCGTATATGTTGCATATTTTAATCACAAATGACTAAATAAAATAGTTTTATGTAATTTTTGGCGCAGGCCAATTCTGTTGCCTAATAAAGGCATGGATTTCATTCAAATATTCGTAAATCCATACATGAAGTTAACGGAGAACAAAGTTTAATAAGATATCTAACTTACAAGAATCCAGAAAGGAAACAACAGGAAAAATTGAAAAATTTTCGCGAACATGATACTATTGCATCATTTTGTTGATGAATATTTTTCATTTTTTCCTGATCTGGCTTTAAATGATGGCTGCACACTACTGTATGAATACTAACGTTTATTGGAATTAGTTTAGCCACCTTTGATTTATTTCATAATTTCTCTGAAAGCGGAAAAGGAAAAAAGTTAGCTTGTCGATAAAACTAATAGTAGTAACAGATGGGATATACTATGTACTCGTAGGTAGGATAATATTTTTTTTGTGAATTATAAAGTTGAAACACGAATCGAACTTAATCTTGACAAAAATATTGTCACACTAATCACGCCACCTTTTTGATGTTGTCATAGTAATAAATAAAACCTACCAAATAAGTTTATTAGTAGTATTAATAACCAATTTAGAACTTTTGTTAGTTTCGGTTTAAAGAACTTTATTGTCTTAAGTAATTACAAAATTGCACTTACAAGACAATTGTGCTTACGGTTCTTTATTTTTTACATAGTCGTAGTATTTTACATAGTTGTCTTAAGGTAATAATTATCAAATTCAAAAGTATGTAAATCCGTACACTCTTTGTTATTCAATTCTAAGACTTAAAATAAATATTGTTGAAATGAATACTGAAGTGTTTGATAGAATCAGAAGATTCTTTCTATGACATAGGATTTAAGGCTAGGTTTATTTTATTCATGTGCTTGAGCCCAGAAATAAAGAAAACGGACTATTATTTATATATTTATTTTAAAAAATACTGTTAATGAACAAACTAAAGCGGACATTGGATAAAATTAATTCAAAATATCTGGTTTAGTATAAAAATAGATAGGAAGGTATTTGCCTACTTAGTAAACTGATAACTATTAAAATACCTTACGTATTACCAATAATAATCATTGATTACGTAAAAATTTTAAAACAATATTATTTAATAACATATTTAAGGTTAATAATTTAAGGTTAAAAAACATTTATAAAATAAGTTAAACAAGTTTATTTTTGAAGTTCATCGAGAGTTTCAACAGATACCAACGCACGCCTACGCTTTGCATTTGCTATAGACTTGTAGCCTATATATCCTTGAGTAACATTTATAAAAACATGAAGATGTTTTAATAGACTTTTGACCGTGACCATTTTCTGGCGTGTAGAAGTAGATAACACCTATTTCTTCTCGCCAGAAAATGTTCACGATCAGCTACATAGTTATGAGGATGTTTTTTATGATCTTCTTGTAACTCAGATATGATAGAAATATAAACGAACTTGACGAAGATACTTTAGGTCTTTTAAAAATGCACGACTTTACTTCGGACCAACTAGTTCTGGGCTCTATAACTTAAACATACATTTGAATATAGTATAATATCTTAAATAAATATGTTTGAAACAAAAAAAATTGGTCCTTAATTAGGTAATAATTTATGTAAGTAGGTACTCAATGGTGTATAATTAATTATGATTTATTTTGCTTATTATTATGGCTTATAAATAAACGTAATTAATATTTCTACAAATTCAAAATCATATTATTATAATTATTATATATAATTATATTAATAATAATATTATTTAAATAAAACATGTCTGATTTCTCTTTTTATTTTAAATATTATTTTGAACAATAATTTCATTAAAAAAACAAAGCATTTGAACCCTCGTATTTTACTTAATATATGTGCAAAGTTTGTATAATATACCTTGAAAAATAAAAGAGATCGATTTTTGATCCGAAACAGACATATATTTTCCATAGTGCGCCGTGTCTTGGTCGCGGGCTTAACTGGGGTGTGACGTCACTGTATGGCACGTAATCTCGGAAATTCAAAAAGAGCGTTTTCTTACAAATCAAATCAAATGTCATTTATTGTAAACTTCTTAAACTTAAACTTCTCGTCATCAAAACTTCGGCTATTGCATGTATTGAAATAAAAACTAATGTAATCCATATAATCTACGCTCCAATTTTAGATATATTTGGTAGAAATCTTTTGGCCTTTTGTGTTCTCAATTGTAGACAGTAGACACGCACGTGGAATGCCTATGAGAACGTTGTCCTTACAAGATGACAACGAAAATGTAAATAATGTAGACTCCACAGCCTCATTTAAATATATTATATACATACAATCAAATTTTAAATATGGAATAAAAGTTGCTTCATTAATTTACAAGACTCTAATCTATCATTACTATAAACAAAGTTTGATCATAAAAAATGCATATCTAAAGAAAAATAAAATCATCCTACTGCTTATTTCTATACTGTGTCGCTGGCGGGGTCATGCGAATTCACTACCGTTGCGTCCGCGCGAAGTATTTCGCGCTCGGCCCGGGACAGTGCTAAATGCCTACTTTTGGAGGATGACCTGCCCCCCGATTCAGCCCCCCGATTCAGAACCGTTCGATTACTCAGTTGTCGATCGATTCGATTCGATAACAATCATTTGCAATTCACAATAGTCGAACCCACGCCGAATTTATCGAATTCGATCTCGAATCGAAAGTGACGTCATAGCATTCGATATTCGACTTGTAACGCTATTCAGAATGCTCATATCGAATCTCATATATCGAACTTTCGATTATTATGTTCGGTAAATTATCGATAGCTAGAAGGCAGTCGATATCTAGTTTGAGTGTCTATTTTACTTTCTAGGCAACATACAATATTAATATGTTTTATTATTTGGTTTTATAACAATGATGCAAAGTGATTGAGGACGTGAACAGTCCAATCACGATGAAAAAGCATTACACCACAGGCGAATTTTACGTTCTTTGTGGGATGCATCAAATGCATTTGGGCATTTAGAATATAGCCCAGAAAAGCAGGAAAACTTACAAATTCCTGCTGTGTTCTACATAACAACATGTGCACACTAGCGCGTTTACCATTGCCAGATGAAGTGGCCTTGAAACCAACAATATTATCGATGGTGACACAGCACATGTAGCTTTGGCAGCTATAGGAGCAGCATTTCAAGTCCGCAGCAATGTGATACGTCACATTACAGAACAGCTATCATAATGATTGCCATGCGTGAGGCTGCTTCGAAAGTTGCTCTATTTCTTGTTAGTAAGATGAGGGAGACATAGATTATTGTTTATAGTCTATCTACATTTAATAATAATAAAAAAATGATGCATATTTCTATTGATATTTTTATTTGAGACTATATATATTCTTATTTGATAACATTTTATCACTTAGACAATAAACAATACTGTAGGTACCTACTTATCTTATTACAAGTAAAACAGTATCTTATGTTTGTTATAGAGCTTATAAATAGTACACACTTATAGAGTTATACCTAAATCGGAATGTTAATTATAAATCGTTTGTCACAATAACAATACAAATAATGCATGCTCGGCATGCTCGAGGCACAGGGCGCGTGTCTTATCGGAGAACTCTCTAATCTAGGAAATGATTTGCTGGCTATTTGGAGGATAAGTACTTATAGAGGATAAGTTGTTTAGAAGATCCACTAGAAGCCCCGAGTATAATGAATTGCCTGATGTGTCCCAGGCAGAAGTACTGTCTGAAGACTTTGAGCCAGATTTCCTAATTGTGGTTCAAGATTCCGAAGAAATCCTCACTGAAGCCACGAATGCTGAATCCTTTTATATCTTCTTATTTCTATCTTCTATTTAAGTTTTTCTATTGACGTTTTGTTTGTAAACAAACAACTAGTGTTACCAACTTTTACTTTCGTAAACTCCTAGCAACATCCATCAAATCTACCAGAAATCCACTTTAAGGGGTTAACACGTGCATATGATATTACAGAGGTTTTACGCGGTTGATTACACGCAGAATGAGCGGGACAAAATTATGCTGGTTGTTTTAAAATAATAATATAAATAAGTTCTTTATTATCATAAAATATTACGAATATACGGATCGTCGCGTAGAGTAAGCGAGAGAAGTACTTTAAGATTGTCAACCTCGCACTCTGTATCCATTTTTGGCCGACTAGTAGGTTATAGCATTGCGACGCGACATAGCACAAATTCATCTTCACAAATGTAACTATCATCACAATATTGTGCGCATAGTACCGACTTCGACAAGTTATTTCACACTTTTGAGTGATGAAGTCGTTTCCATTGTATGGTAATAAATTTTTTGACCCTTTTCAGTGACCTCCGCTACGCTCTACGCTACGCGCTACTATCACGGGATCAATTGTCATTGTGTATATTGAAGTGAAAACTTCTTGAGCGGCGTTGTGTACTTTTGTATGGGGAAAAATGTTAAACTCTCGTCAGATAGTCAGAACGTCAGGCGTCAGGACGTGACGTCATCAAATTCGTAAGATTTTTTGTTAGATAGAGTATACTTCTGTGGTGGTCCAATTCAAATTTCATCAAAATCGGACAGGCGGTTTTTGAGTTATACTCCAATAACTGAAAAGTGCTACGCGTATCTTGATGATATTATTGTCGCGGTTGAAGACATCGCAGAACACAATGGCATTTAATTGATTCCGTGAGTAGCAAAGGTGAGAGCCAGTATGCTTTCTGGGTCATCTCCGACCACATCGTCACTGACCACCTAGTGAGATAATAGTCAAACGCTAGATCTATACAGGATGAAAAGGGTGAAAAAAAAATGCAACCGACTTCAACACTCAAAAGTGTCAAATAACTTGCGAAGTCGGTACCATGAACATAATATTGTGATGATAGTTACTTTTGTGTGAACTATCATAGTACCGACTTGAACAAGTTATTTCACACTTTTGAGTGTTGAAGTCGGTTGTATTTTTTGTTAAAAATTTTTTATTTGATAAAATCGTTTTGTTAAAAGTGTTATTGAGTTCAGTTATCAAAACGCCGATAATATAAAGAAGAAAGATTTCATTCCCCACTAATATTAAAAATCTGAAAGTTTGGATGGATGTTTGTTACTCAATCACGCCAGAACGGCTGAACGGATTTGGTCGAAATGTGATATGCAGAATAACACATAAGCTACTTTTCATTGTCATTATCAATCATGTTCAAGTTATCACTTCTGCCGGCACTTCCGGAGTGCAATCGGTTGCTTTTTCACCGATTTCACCCGCAACTATATTGTCATCCACGTATGCGTAGCACTTTTTATTGGAGTGCAACTCAAAAACCGCTTGACCGATTTGGTGAAATTTAAATGGGACCACCTCGGAAGTATAACTCTATCAAACAAAAAGAATCATCAAAATTGGTTCATGAACAACGAAGTTATCCGCGAACACACGTAAAATTTATATGTCTTCTAAGTTTTTTCATGTAAAACGAAAGTAACTTTATGGTGGTTAATTTTATTTATTACTTTTCTGCTTTATTATATTACTGAAAGCTAACTACTCGATCGATTATTTGGAAATACTTAATAATAACAGATATATATTTAAGTCGTTAAAAAACTACCACGTAGAGATAAATAATCTATTAAAGTTACCAAATTCCCAGTATGGTGCTAGGGTACTGTCAAGTACCCGACTGGCCAGCTACCCTCAAGTTTGATAAACTTGAGAGCTAGTATGCTTTCTGGGTCATCTCCGACCACATCGTCACTGACCACCTAGTGAGATAATAGTCAAACGCTAGATCTATACAGTTTAAAAATGTCCTTTTACTCACAACTAATAAAATTCTACTAAATGCTACGTATTTAGTAGAGTTTTGTAAAACTTGGTCACACTTTTACTCCTTCAAAATTTGAATGACAATAAGATACATAATCATACTTTAAAAATGCACCTCTTTACATAACGTTGACAAATAGATTGACATTTACAGAACTATACCTCAGAACGCGTCTTGTAATGAAAACGATAGCGATACCGAAATCGAAGACGAATCGAACGCTCTTATCGATCGTTCTGAATAGCTCGAAATTTGGCGTTCGATACGAGAACGATATCGAACCGAATCGATTCGTTTAGTTATAGAAGGGTTCTGAATCGGGGGGCTGCCCTTTAGCTAAGTTTAACTTTATTTTAAAAAAAGCCATATATTGTTTGTCTATGGTTTGTTTCTTGAAAGGGAATTTATAAGGCTCCAAGTTTTCCTTACTTTTTGAATTCCCCGTAACAATAACTCCTCTTTGGTTTATTAATTTAGTGAAGTAATTGAAAAATTTCATCATTCGTTAAAATTTTTTTTATGGAAAAGACATGTTTTAGTAAGTTTATTTCACGAAAGTGACGTATGATACAAGATTCTATCTTGCAAAAGGGTACTTTCAATGTTTCGCTTTATTCGTAAGAAAACTACTAAAGTTTACCATAACATATCCTGGCAATTGCTAAAAAGGGACACACTGAACCCGTCCTAGCCCTCTCTGTCGGCTCGCGGCCCCTGTTCCTTCAAACTTCAAATACAAGTTTTATAATAACGGAGTAAGATCTGTTTTTGTTTGCAGTATTTTGGTACGTGCTCATTCTAGTTGTACGTAGTACATAATATTTCGATGATTTTAGCTGATCTATGATCAGAAATCAACTGTATTTTGGTTGTATGGTAAACAATGTGTAACTTTTTTTATTCCTAGTGTCAATACAACTATGGTGAAATTTCGAGATGCAGCAAGTGCTTTCCGTACTCTTAACGGTGTTATTTGTGTTTACAAACCGTCATGCGTGCCAGTGAAGCAGGTTCAACATACCGTTTTAACCAATCTTTGTAGAGGTTAGTTCCTTAAAGTGTCCTAATCAATTCAAATTTTACCCTCTCGTAAGTACAATATTTGCTGTAAACGTTTATTTAAATGTGCCTAAGATGACTATTTGGTTGGCAAACTAAAAGGTTATAGATATTATTAGTAAGGCATAATTGATATTAATTTAATTACTATTTTCAGATCTAAACGCAATGTCTGATCGTCCAAAAGAGCAGCGAGTCGTTATAGAAGGCCCCACCACTAGGCCAATGAACGTGAAGCTCCTTCCTAACTATGCTGATGACCCACTTGTCTGTGGACCTAGATATATAAATGAAGATTTTCGATGTAGCTGGGCTACCCATTTGGGGCTGTTCAGTAGTGGAATTCTATGTTAGTTCCTACTATAATTAAGTAAAGTAAGCTGTAAACAAATTTCTCATCAAAATTGGTGCAGTGCATATTTAAAACATTTTCAAATATAATGTAAGTTTGTGTGTGATAATGAAATCAACAGGGATTATATATTTTCAGTATTGGGAATCAATGAAGGCACAAAATTGACCTACCCTCTTAACATATCTAGATTAACCAGAGCATACAAGATTCATGGGGAACTGGGCAAAGCAACTGACACTTATTTCTGGAATGGCAAGACAGTTGAAAGGTCAACATATGATAAAGTTTCCAGAGAGAAACTTGATGCAGTAGTGGCACATATGCAAGCAGCTCATCAGAAAACGATGTATCAGTTAGTATTGTTTCTCTTAGATATTTTTTCAAGTGCTTTAAGATAGCATTGTCTCACGTAACGTTAAGTGATCAAGCCTCACTGGTGGTGCAACAAATGATTATTGCTTCTCAATTGTTCTACACTAGACAATTCTAGATCATTCTTTGAGTCTGGATATATAAGTGGGTGGATGGCCCAAACTTTCATTCAGTTCTATTTGAGCTATGGAGGTGATAACTTTGACAAGTGACATTCTAGCGAACTGCTAGTTCCGGGTTTGCTTTTGTCGACTTTGTGCACGATTTAGATGAAATTTGTTATAGAGGTAGCTTACACCTGGATTAACACATAGGCTTATTTTCATCACCACCATCATGACCGTTTTTCATCATGTGAGTAAAACATTGATCCTGTTTCAGATTAGCAGGTGTTCACATGGAATCACAAACAATGTATGAGCTAGCTTCACAGGGTGTCATAAGGCCAGCCAATAGCAAGCTACCAGTTATTTATGGCTTGAAGTGTGTGCACTTCAACCCACCGCATTTTGAGTTAGGTAAGTTATTATTATTTATAGGTATTGATTTACTTCACTCCATTATGGTAGAGAAAGAGCGAAGTTTTGTAACATGCTAACATTTTGGGCCTTTTCTAATATAAGTTTGGGCCAATTTTGTAGTAATTATAATTAATAAATGTGATGAAACAGCTAGCATGCATAATAATATATAACTGCTGTAAGCTTTTTTAAAATCAAAATTACCGTTATTTAAGTTAATATTATTTAATTATCATTAGCTAAAACTGTGCTGCCTCATGGTTTGCATTGGTTTTCAGAAGTGCAAGCTGTCAATGAATATGAAAAATACCTTTGGACTATTGTCCATGAGTTGGGTATTCAATTAAAGACAACAGCTTACTGCACAGCTGTCCAGTGCATAAGACAAGGGAAGTTTGAAGTAGACCTGGCATTATTGCGGAAACACTGGAAGTTGGAGCATATTATTGACAACATGGACAAATGTCGCCAAATTATGGATAAAGATGAAGCCTTATTAAGGCCAAAGTCTGCCATAATGTCTGCATAGTAGGTACTATTACAATTAAAGAATAATTGATATTGTAAAACATTAATAACTAGTGGGACACTGAATCGAGGCTGTGTACATTTTAAAAAAAATTATTATTAATTAAAAAAAGGTATATCTTCAATAAAACTTGTAATGTAATTTTTTTTGTGATAGCCTTCTTAAGATAAATGTCTCAAAAAATATCAATGCTCATATTTATTTGAACTCCCTACTATATGACTTGCATATGAACTTACATTCAAATTTTCATCCATAGAATATTTGGACTTTTCCTACAACTGGAAATGGCCACAGGTTAGGTTTATACTATAGTAGTGCTCTTGAGCTAGTTGGCACTTGCCATAGACAGAACACCTGCTGTTACAACCAAGCAGCTTGAGCCAATTAGCTATGTAAATGTAAATTTAAATGGCACCAGCTTTCAAATAAAAAAAGAATCATCTAAAATTCTTTTTTGGACGACATTATAATTGCGGGTGAAGAAATCTGTGAACATACACAATGATAATTGATCCCTTGAGTAGCAAAGGTTGGGTCAGACTTGTGCACGAACGGTTCCATACCATTATCAAAAAAACACATTTTGTTGTATGGGAGCACCCTTAAATATTAATTTTATTTTGATAATAAACTTTTTTTCGCAGTAAATACATAACTAAATATTTCAAGAGTCCTACCTGTTGCCATAATAAATATCGAGCAAAAAAATCAAATTTGTTGTATGGGAGACCCCCTAAATATTTATTTTATTCTGATTTTTAATATTTGTTGTTATAGTGGCAACAGAAATACATCATCTGTGAAAATTTCAACTGTCTATCACAATTAATGACATACAGCCTGGTGACAGACAAACGGACAGCGAAGTCTTAGTAATAGGGTCCCGTTTTACCCTTTGGGTATGGAACCCTGAAAAAAGTCAGCATCAATATTGTTTATCAACTGAACCATAATGTAAAATGACAATTGCTTCATGAACCAAATTACAGAAGATGAATGTTTAACATGAAATAATCATCCAAATTGAACAAAAACAGTAACTAAAAATTTGAGACACTAGCTAAATTAAATCCAATTGATGAATGGTTAAGATTTTGGGTCATGAAGTATTGGAGGTTGGAGTTGTGGGTAAAGTATTAGCTTGCTTTTCCATCTGCTCTATGCGCTTGTGTCTGATCATATTCGAAAGAATGCCATCAAAAGATGTAGTTTTTTTTTTCGCTGAGCCTCGCAATGTGTCTTCTCCTTCCCTACGAACCCGCAGTCGTAACGAACTGACTTCATCCATAAAATCGAAGTCAGATTTTTCTTCTCTCACTGGTGAAACTGCCACATCGGGCTGGTTTTCCTTACTGACAGCCACGGGTGAAGGCGCGCGTCGCCCTGGACATTTCCATTCCAGAGATATTGACCCAGTTTTTTCGATATTTTTGTAGAGATCCTCCAGTTCCGCGGGATTAGGCATCCAATTTTTACCGATAAAAATGCCGCTTGTCGATAGTTCGTCGTCAGAACAGACTAAATCCCAGTCGTCACCTTGAAGTTCTGGTGTTCCCATATTGCAGTTTTTCATAAAATATGCTAGGATTCACTAATACACGCCTCAAGGATACATTAAAGTTGACCGATCAAGAAGACACTTAAATTACACTCAGATATTATGAACTAACCTATTACATAAAAATAATTTTAAAAGAGGATTCTTAATCCCTTTTTGCGGGAAATGGCGTCGCGCGTCAGCATTTGCCAGTATCGTGTCATTAGGATTCTTTCTATCAAATCAAAGAAGAAATCACACAATCAATTAGAGATGTGTAACTCAGCTCTGAGTCGGTTCAAAGATCCGAATCGGATCGAATTGAGCTCGAGATCCGTAACTCAATTATGTAATAGATGACTCCCGGATCAGCCGTTACGTTTATCTGTAGATCCGCTAAGTCATATTAAGATACCTGAAAGGTACAATAAATAAAGGATTGGTGTTTAATGATACCAATAAATTAAACAAATTAGTTTGCTACAGCGATGCTGATTTCTCAACCTGTTGCTGTTGCAACTGTTGCTTTGTCATCGACGGAAGCTGAACTGGTAACCGCTTCAGAAACTACACGGGAAATAGTATGGTTAGAGAAAATGCTAGAAGAAATAACGAAGACTGAAAAGCCTCCGGTCCTTTATATTGATAACGAGTCAACAATAAATCTGGCATACATTCCGCCATACAAACAGCATAGTCCCACCAAACATATACATAGAAGAAACTTTTATATCAGAGAGTGCGTATCGGAAGGTTTGCTTCAAGTCAAACAAGTTTCGACTGAAGATCAACTGGCTGATCTTTTTACAAAGCCACTTTATGGACCAAGGCTGGAAATGCTTAGTAAAGCCCTTGGACTTGCATAAGTTTAATGCTTCTAAAGAGGAGTGGATGTAAGGAGGTGTATACCTACTCTATGTATATTATCTCCTTATGATATAGATAGGTTTTGAAGTTGTCAAAAAAATAACAATAAAATATTCTTTCGTCTTTCCATCGATTTATTACTTACTTTATATATTTTAACATGATTTTGAACTGTTTATCTGCAGATCCGTTTAGTCGTATGTGAGCTATGTAAGGCTGTATTTATTTCAGTTCTGGAAATCACAGTCATATTATCTATGGCCAATATGACAATGTATTTCTTAAATTCAATCAATGAGTGTGAAGTAAATTAACAAAATTTTAGTAATTATTTCATTATCCTTTTTATAATATATTTTTTTATATATTAATATTCCTACACGTAAAAAAAATGAAAAAAAATGTTGTTTATAACATATTTATGGTGTTGACATTTTTCTGACAAAAATATTTTCATTTCAGTTAAACATTTAGTAAAATATTATGTGATTATAGCGAGAGACTCATTTTGAGTCACAGTCACAATCAACTCCGTATAAAAAAATTACAAATTGATCTGATCTGTGAACCGACTCAAAGATCCGTCTCAGACACTTGAGCTTTGATCTGAGATACGGATCCTGATTCTTTAGTGAGTTACCCATGTCTACAATCGATCACAGCGGGGCGGGTAACCATCAACAAAAATTTTTCGACCGTACAACACGCGATTATAGTCTGTGTACAACCCATTACATGAAGTTTATCGCCCTCCTCCACGAAGTCCTCGACTGCGTCAAGATTTGCTTTAGGGTTAGAACCGGTGGTGCTACATTGCTGGTTGTGTGCATCCATTATTTTCACAAGTCTAACTAGTTCTTTAAAGTGAAGTTCGCCGGTAAAGTCCCGCTAGGCAAGTCCCTATGTCGGCCGTCGAAAGAAAATAACTCAATGGACTAGTAGGTATTCCCTTTATTTAAATATAAAAAACTGAAAAGAAAAAACAAAAAAATACATTTGTTTAAAACAATTTAAACTGTTTGTTTTATAACTTTTTTCTAAAACTGTTTTTTTTCCAACCCTGCGTAATATGTAGTATTTTGACTTCAAATAACTGTAAGTTGAGTTGATTTGTAAATGAATGTGTTTGTCTATATTATTTAACTGCATACGGCTTTTGCTACAAAAACACATGCACTTGCACATCGTTAAGGCGGGGTGCTAGCAGCACACGTTCCACTCAAATACTAGGTTAATATAATCTATGATGATGCATAGTTGGTGTACCTAATTAAGTTAATTGTACTTTGTGACTATGGTTATAACAAACATATGTAATAAAAGCCGTGCGCACGCACTATTTTTAATAATTAAAAAAATAATAGACCTTGTGTGAATGTTAATAAAAAAATGAAAAAAATGAAAAAATATGTTTGATCCTTCCTGCTGCTGTTACATAACATCGCATTATTGTATCAAGTATACTGTGAGCCAATATACCTTCAATATTCGTCCCGACTTTTATTTACTAGTACAAGTACTCAGATAAGGCGCCTTAGCAGACGCCTACAAAAATATATTATTTTATAAAATTACTACATATTATTATTTACTTCATATAAAATGCTAAAAGTCATTTTATATCGGGATCCAAAAATATTATAGGGATATTAGACCGTACTCCTTTTGCCTGAACATTGCATCAAAATTTAAAAAACGAGAACTGTCATTCTAGTTTGTCATGTTATAGATTGTTCTGTCTGGTCGAAAACAATGTTCTAGTCTAGACCAAAGACTACAATAATAAACTGGGAAATAGATCGGCGACAAGAGCGTAGAACTC
The DNA here is from genome assembly GCA_934044485.1 of Apeira syringaria. Lineage (NCBI taxonomy): Eukaryota > Metazoa > Arthropoda > Insecta > Lepidoptera > Geometridae > Apeira > Apeira syringaria. The sequence continues at coordinate 11,219,064 of OW203662.1, read as the reverse complement.
TTCTTCGCGGCGTCTTCTCTGATACTGTCACTCAGTATCAGAGGACGCCGCGAAGGAGAGTTCTACGCTCTTGTCGCCGCTCGGACCTGAACCACTGAAGATGTCGACCGCAGTGATCGACGAAACGTCTGGAACACAAGTTTCACTTAGACCACGGCCAAAAAGCCCGGAAGCAATACATACAACATGCAACGCCGGCCGTGAAAGCCTTAGAGTTTACATTAATTATTTCGATATCCGAATTTATTTTTTAAGTTATAGATGGTAGTATTTTAAAAAACTGTAAACGTAAGGTTTTCGTTTACGGTATCTTTCCCATACACATCATCATAAATCCTTCGAACCGTTTCTACGGCACTGGTTTCACGGTGGAACTCATATTTTCTTAACACTATATTATCTACTCCACTACAAAGTCCATTTTTTAATTTTGATCGTAATTAAAATAATCAATGAATGATTTCGATATAAATGGTCGATAAGAGAACAAGTCTGTTCTTATAACGGGTAATTATATATATTGTTAGCTCATAAAGTTTCCAAATAGTTCACCATACTGCGAATAGATGTCTCTAGCTTCCATACAAAATAATATTACCGTTTCGTTCTTTTATGAGAGCATTGAGAGCACAGCATGGTCTAGACATGTCCGTCTGTGCCATAGATCAGATAGAATACTAGTATGTATTCTATCTGATCTATGGCACAGACTATGGTCTGTGCGCAGTACTCTATAAATAGTTTGTGTTATTTACCGATTTTCGCTTTCTGATCGATCAGTGACCGAATACTTTATTACGAGAAAGTGCCATACATAATCATTAATCACTGATACATAATATGTCTTCATGTTCAGATACTGATTTAGAGAATGAGAAGGATCTAACGAATGTTGATCGGTCAGTAATCACTACCATCCTATGCTAATCATGTTTTCACCTTAATATCTTGTAACTCCACGTGACATGAATTTACTATTTTAAACTCTTACAGACTAGGAAACTGTGAAGTATGTGGATCAAAAAAAGCCAAATATACTTGCCCTAAATGCGAAGTGAAAACATGCAGCTTGGAGTGCGTTCGAATTCATAAGAAAGAGCTTGAATGCAATGGCACAAGAGACCGTACTAAGTTTGTTAGAATCAAGGATTTTTCAGACACAGATCTACTCAGTGACTACAGAATGTTAGAAGAATGCTCTCGTTTTGTGTATGCTCTAAAACGGGATGAAAAGAAAAAATTCACTAGGATAGACAACCTGCCTGTCGTAAGTATTTCCCTAGGGTCATAGAATAAAATCTCCAGAAATATTAAATTATAGCTATTGTCAATTTTCATTTAATTATCTTATGTACATACATAGGGCACATAGCTCGAAGAACTGATGGCCGTTGGGGTCTCAAAATTCTTGAATGGAAACCACAGACTGGCTAGCGCAGCGTAGGACCGCCACCGACCAGGAGGACATACGACCTGACTAAGATCACAGGCAAGGGCTGGATGCGGGCCGCTTCCAACAGGTCCTTGTGGAAATCAATGGGGTAGCATATGTCCAGCAGTGGATGTCATTTGGCTGAGATGATGATCTTATGTCCTTGATATTTTAAAGTATTGTTATTGCTGTTTAGCAGTATGAACAATGGTAATGGTAATAATGGCCTTAGCATTGCTCAAAATTGTGTGTCATGGACTCAAGAAGACACATTAGAATCATATATAGTATTGGCAGCACCCTCCCATATGATGTTACATGCCCATTTTTTGTAACATGTATTAAATGCATGTTCACTATTAACATACCACAGTACTAACCTTCATAAATCAATTTCTAACTTATTTATCTAATGAGTATTTACAGCAATTGTTAAAGTTAAAACTGGCAGCGAGACAGAGAGGTGTCATTTTACAATTCTTCTCATCAAACTTCATAAGACATGCTGTCAACACCACCAGGTACCATAATAAGACAAATATCATCAGCTGGAGGATTGAGTGGATATTTCCTAATGTGGATGAGAAACCATTGAAATTTGTAGATCCCAAATGTCCAGAAAATAAAAAAATATCAGTTTATTTAGATAAGTACTTGAATCCTGATACTGAACCATTTGAAAGATCAAAAGCATTAGCCTATTATAGATCAGCTGGCTTCAGTGGTGTCAAAATATTATTAAAAGGTATGTAAGATTTTTAACATCTTCAAAAAAAAGGAGGTTACTCAGTTTATCTATCTTATTATTTCTTTTCCTTTTTTTTATTGGTGTCCGCGGATAACTTTGATGTTTGTTGTTTATGAACCGATTCTGATGATTCTTTTTTTGTTTGAGAGTACCTACTTCCAAAGTGGTCCCATTTAAATTTCATCAAAATCAGTCCAGGGTTTTTTGAGTTGCACTCCAATAACTGAAAAGTGCTATGCATACATAGATGACATTTAGTTACGGTTGGAGAAATCGGTGAACATATATAATACAATTACAATTGATCCCGTGAGTAGCAGAGGTCACTGTATATGGGTGAAAAATGTTTTTTTTTACAGTGGAACTGACTAACACTCAAAGTGTGAAATAATTTGTCGAAATCGGTACCATGCGCACAATATTGTGATGATAGTTATTTTTGTGAACTATCATGGTACAGACTTCAACAAGTTATTTCACACTTTTGAGTGTTGAAGTAGTTTTCTCAGAGTCCTAAACTAACTGGTGGAAAGTCGCCGTATCATAGTAGATTTTGAGCTTTGGGTTTTTGAATGAGAATGATAACCGTTTTCTTGATAATAATTGTTTTACAATGCAGCCTCATTGTAATTACCTACCAATATACGAATATTTGCCTCTTTGTTTATAAAAAATAAACTGCTTTTTTCAGCTGAAAAAGTGAAAGGGTCTGCCAATAAGTTCTTTGAGCTGGACTCCACTGAATCACTAGCAGAAAATCTATCTGGAAAGTGCATAATGGAGTTTCCTATTATATTTGTGGTCCTCAAAGATCATGCTTATAATTTTGAAATTATTACACCAGGTAAGAAAAATTTTAGTTCTTATGACATTATTATGGCTGTACTTGAGCAAAATATGCCAAAACGGTTAAATGAAGATAAAAATAATTTTCTATATATAATTCTATAATTATCAACAAAATCCCAGCAGGGGCAAACATTTGTGCGATGAGTGTAGATGTTTGCCCCGGGCCTTGGATGTTTGTGTGTGCCCATGCCTCCCGCAATACAGAGAATCCTAGAGCGGGGGGTCTGCGTTAAAAAAAATAAAAATTAAAAATATCTCATGAATGGACATTGAATTAAACGGTATAAAATTAAACAAACTGGCCAAGTGCGAGTCGGACTCGCGCCCCGAGGGTTTCGTATAAAACCTGTAGGTATAAGTTTAAAATCACTAAAAATATTTTTATCATATATATTATATAATGTAACTAAAAATGTATGCTTTTTGCAATTTTTCCTTTATCTGTAATCTTATCTTTATCCTTCGTACCAACTTTCAAGATGAGTTCACGGGACCCTGTACTAAGAAAACGAGCCCAAACTTTGCACCGCTAGCTCTACTCTTCTATGAGTTCCAGTAGCAGTCTCCAATTTTCTTCATCAGTGACAACATAGTCGATGTTTAAATCACGCTACAATAGATTTATTGATAGATAGTATTAAGTGGTTTAATAATTTAGTAGTTTCTAGATTAGTTTCTAGTTTCTAGATATGGCTCTGAAGGACAGCGCTTGAACCAACTTTCTACTTGATAACTGTTTTTGGGACCTGAAGGTGGTAGGTAGTTTTTTTGGTTTTTATTTTCCTGTCCGGGCCCCGGCCCGTGACCTAATAACTACTCCTTCTGATGGTATAGAATCGGAGATCAATTTTGAAGGTGTAATCGCATAGCTGAAGTTAATATTCAAACACTATGTAGAAATTCACTAAAACTGACCACGCATAGTTAGTATAAGGGTAGTAAAAAACAATGATGATTATTTTTTATAGATGTGTTTTATAGATAGATAGACGAATTTGTCAAATGTGAATTTATTTAATTAAGAGCCAATGTGCTGTCTTTTACAGAAGATGAATTTGAATATGACAGAGAACAAAAACCAAAGACTGCAGTAATAAATGAAGAAACACATGATAAAAATCCTAATTTAGCATCATTCAGGTACCATAATTCAAGGAAGAGGCAGTTGCTCACTGAGAAAATAGCAGAACAAAAAAAGTTAGACATAGAAAAGGAGATAAAGGAAGAAAAAAAAAGAAGACCCAAAAATCTTCTATTTACCACAGGATATTCTTCTGAAGAGAGCCTGAGTGAATGTGATAGTGAAAATGAAGGAAGTTAAAGGTCTTCAGCATATTTGAAAATAAATTTCCTATAATTTTAGTACTCATTATTTTTTTCTAGGATCGATATTTTTCGATTTATACCTGAAACGAGGGGGTGAAATTTTATTCATTGAACAACTTTTCAGAATCGACGGAAGACCTCAGCACGATACTCGAAGGCCTCGACAGAGTTTCCCAAAGGTTGGGCCTTAAAATGAACATGGACACGACGAAAATAATGTCAAATGCCCATGTTGCGCCCGCCCCCAGTATTAATTGGGAAATTCTCGAAGTTATTGACCATTACGTCTACCCACGACGATCAGTCCAATTAGGCAAGTGTGACTATGAGAAAGAGATCAATCGTCGAATATAACTTGGATGAGCTGCATTCGGGTAACGTTACGTCTTCTCGTCCAGAATTCCACAATGCTTGAAAACGAAGGTCTTTGAACAGTGTGTGTTAGCAGTGATGACTTACGGAACTTAAACGCGGTCTCTGGCTATGGGCCTTGTGAACAGGCTCAAAGTGGCACAACGAGGGCTATGATCGGGGTTTCTCTGCGTGATCGAATCAAAAATGAAGGGATCCATAGAAGAACAAAACTCACCGACATATTATATATATTATACACCACATAACATAGTCGGATTAGCAACTTGAAGTGGCAGTGGGCAGGGCACATATCTCGAAGAGCTTATGGGTGTTGAATGTTGCGATTGACAGGTTCTCGATGGAGACCAAGGACTAGCAAGTGCGGGATAAGACTGCCACAAACAAGGTGGGCAGACGAACTTGACTATAATCGCAGGTAAAGGTTGGATGCAGGCCGCTTCCATCAGGGCCTTGTGGAAATCAATGGGAGAGGCGTATGTCCAGCAGTGGCTGATTAAACAACTTTGTTTATTACAATTATTCGCGTAAAATTAAAAGTAAACGAGAGCGTGCGAGACTCAAACAAAATAGAAGCCCGTAAATGTAATCGTTTCGATTTGTTTACTATGTGAAGAAGGTATCACGTGTTATTCGATTTGTGACAATAAGCGAGGGTAGTATGAAATCAAAACGTAGTACATAAGCTGTGGCAACCGTTGCCGGCGAACAGTCTTGCTATGGAAGCCGCACCGAACGGACGTCTTAATAGTGAAGTGTTTAGTGTTACTATCCAACGGAAGCCTCTAGTCGTCATACTGAGAGGACGCCTGGACGCGTGCTGTGGAATAATTGTGAGTAATCCATTGAGATATCTTGTAACTGTTAGATCTCTCTCTGTGTTTTAACTGGAGGAATTTAAGAACCGGAAGTGAGATAATGTTGTCATGATATAACGCCCTTGGGCCCTTTAATCCACCAACATGGCTCCAGAATCAGAATAGGAAATACGACTACGACTTACGGCTATGATAATGTTATCGTTATAACATCCCGATGACCACATTTTAAGGGGTTGTGACCACTCGCGTCTTATACGCGCCTTCTTTTAGGGGGTATACATCGAAAAATATCGATCCTAGGAAAAAAAAGGGAACCTAAAATGTAGAAAATTTAATTTAAAACCCCGTTTGTTTCAACTCTTTTTCGCGTCAAACTGAATATAAACGAGTTTTCAATAAGACTGCCAGTGACTTTTTGAAGGAAAATTTCCATTAACAATTAATGCAATGTCCCTATTTTTGAGCTAATTCCACTGGGCTAAAATGTGACTATCTCATATAAATGCTATTAATTTAGAATGTTTTCCAAATAAAATATTATAATTTCTGTTATCACTTATCAATATTTAAAACATTTTTTTTAAATATATTGAATGTTGCAGATGGCTTAGTTCTCAATGGGTCTGACAAACGTTTTTAATTTTACACGCCAAATAAATTACAAAAATTACAAGAAAAACTATGTTTTTTACTTTTTTCATATCTTAACAATGGCTGTGATATTTACGATCAAAGTGCGTATTTCCGGCCGAAGCTTTTTAAAAACGCGGTCAGGCGCCCACTATCCGAATACGTCACGCTTGCGGTCACTCGACATTCGCGCTACCGCTTGCATGCCGCTACTCAGTAAAAATCAGAAATATAAAGTTCTTTGTGGTATAAATGAAAAAAAATATTGTATTGTGCCTCGGTGAATCAATTTAACAGTAAAAACACCTAATAAACTCTTTTTTGTGTGCCCGAGGACTCAAAAATGAGGAAAAAGTGGATGATAGCCATTGATTTATAAAAAAACCCAAGATGCACAATCAACGTCTCAAAACCGTACGCGTAAAATGAGCGCAACATTCTAAATGGAGCGCTCATTGCAAAAAGTCTCGCGTCGCTCGCGTCTAGGTGCACTCGTTAAAAATGCCGAAGTGTTCTCTGACAAATTTTAAGAATATTACGTCTTAAAGGTTAAAAACGGATGGGATATCATATTTTCGGTAAGTAAAAGAGTTTATTGATTAGTTTTTGTTGTTTTTATGACTGAATACAGGAAACAACATGTGATTTGGATTTAATTTGTCTAAAAATTTCACTCAACGTCTAAGTATAATACGGCAAATTTAAATACCTGCATTTTCACTGTAAGAACGATCCATTGTGTCCTCCTTTTTATTTTTAACGCATAACAAATATGAGTCATATAAAATCAAAGGCGGCAAAGTAGGGCTGACCCCATCTTTCACAGAAGAAAAAAAACTGTTATTTTGATAACTAATCCATAGATAATCATGGGGATGTCTTACTTTATCTCTTTAGACTTCACAAAACACAATAAAACGGCAACCCCACTTTAAAATACGCTAATAGAGGTGAAAAAATACGTTACACATGCTAGTTCGCCGGCTTTGAATGTAACATTTCAAGAATGCCATGTTTGAACCCAAAGTATGCCAAGATTGCCGCTTTTGATACCAAACTTACACCATTATTGCCATATTTGATTCTCACTGATTTCAAGAAAAAATAGGGTTGTCGAGCAATAAAACCATTGGATTTGCTGTAAGCTACATTTTTATTATATGAATAGAAAATTTGTTTTTTATTATGAGTAGAAAATTATTAGTAGAAGAGAAAATGTTTATTTATTCCTTATTTAATATTAGGTACGTACCTAAAAATATTTTTTATTATGAAACTTAAACATGTAATTGCACATTTTCATTCAAAGCCTCATTGCACAAACTTTCAACATTTTCTGGAGCCGCCACTAGTGTCTCCTGAGTTTCAAAGAGTTCTTTGTAAAACACCAACGATGGTGCATCTTCCCATTTCGACCCGTAATGTTTCTGAAGCAGTTTCTTTACGTCCTGTAATTTATTTTTATTTACAGGTACAATGTTTGGCAAAGGCTCTGGATTGATCATAGAAATACATTTTCCACGCTGACAAATGTTTTCAAATTTACCTAAATCACTTTTATAGTTCAGTTCTCCGCGAACTAGCACATTTCCAGCTTTATTCGATCTTCTCAATAAAAATCTTTTGCAGTCTTTAAACTGGATTGACCAAGAAGTCGTCTGTTTCAGCACTCTTTTCATGGCGTTTCTCCAATTGCTTACAACACAGTCACTTCCGATTTTTAGTACACTTGATGATTCCTTAATTATTTCCGTTATTTCATCCGGATGCGTCATGACCTCTCTTTTTTTTAGTTTTCTTTCAATGATACCAAACACTCGATCAGCGGGCATAAAGGAATGTCCAGTCACCGGGAACACTAATTCAATTTCTTTAATTGTAGGGTTTTCTAACAACCATTTACAGCAAGTCCCCAAAACTATACTGTTTTTGTTTTGGCCGCCGCAACCGTCAGCGACCAACCGAATCTCAGTGATCCCAGTTTTATCTGTCACATTCAGCCTGTGGTATAGTGCAGATGCAATGAGATTGGAATCTTTTTGATATTGATTTTCAGTGCAATAATATGCAAAAACGCTTCTTGGTGTCAGCGAATCTTTAGAAGTGCCCTCTACCATTGTAAAATTATAGTAGTATATTTGTCGACTATAATACGTCGATTGGTCGGGTAATTTGGGCAAGGGCAAGTTTTTTTGGCAATCGAATGAAATGATCTTGACATGATCTTGAGCATCTCTCAGTTTTTCAAAAAAGGCTTTGGCTCTCAGAGTGTGAATTCGTTTTTCGATGATTAGCTTACTTTTCTTAAAAGAATCTGTTTCAATTTTGATTTTTTCAGCCAGTTCTAGGCAAGTGGAACACACATCTGTTTTTGGTGATCCAAATCCGATGTTATAACAAGTGTTGAAAATGCGGCGAAAATAAGACTTTTTCACTAAGGGATGAACGTGTTCACTTGCTTGGTACATTTTGTACAATGTAGACACATTTAATTCGGATGGTAAATATGTTCGTTCAGCTCCCTTTGATTTTCTGCAATAATGAGACTCAGTGCATCGCAATTTTGCTATGAAATTGTGAATAGTATCTTTCTGTCTTAGATACTTCCCTGTTTTGCGGTCTCCTCCGCGATGCTCAACACCAACTTCTCCGGCGTAATAAAAAAGTTTCATCACATACGCTATACGGTGTTTTGTGATACCAAAAATATTCAAAAAGAGTTTTTGACAGATAGGTATTCTTTTTTTATCAACTATCACTCCATATTTAATTGTCGTCTGTTTTTTACCTTTAAATTTGTGAAGATTTTTACTGCTGCGGTTCGTTGGCACAATCTGACATAATTTTAGCAGGATAGCATCTTGATCTTTTTTGGTCGCATGTGAATAAAAGTTTTGGTGTATTTTCAGTAACTGGGCCGTCGTTATTTTGTTGCATTGAAAAGATGCCGTGTTATGATTACAACAGCGATGCGGTAAACTTTTGGATTCGTACCTGAACAAACATGGGAAAACTTTGTTATAACGTTGCTGATTTCAACAATTAAATATTTTTAAAAAATACAACACGTAGCACTCCAGGAGTGCCGGCAGAAGTGAAAACTTAAACATGATTGATGATGATGATGAAAATCCTATGTGTTATTCCGGGACCTGAAGTATCTACATACCAAATTTCATCCAAATCCATTCAGCCGTTCTGGCGTGATTGAGTAACAAACATCCATCCATCCGTCCATCCATCCATCCATCCAAATTTTCAGATTTATAATATTAGTGGGACACATAGAATTAACATGACGATGCTTTTTTTTGAAACAAAGAAATCTTTCCTCCTTATTATATCGGCGTTTTGCCAATCGAACTCAAAAATACTTTTAACAAAACGACTTTAACAAATAAATCTACCAAGAAACAAAGATGTTCCTTATTTGTAACACATTTAATTCTAAATTTCAACGGCGGTCCTGACGATCTTACGATCTGACGTCAGTTTAAAATTTTTACCGATACAAAAGTGCACAACGCCACTAAAGAAGTTTTCACATCAATAACAGAAACATATTTTCTGGTATTTACTTTTACTTCATCACAAAGTTTTTTTATTATCCTTTAAGTTACTATCAAAAAGAAAAAAGTTTGTAAGAATTAAAAAATAATTTTAAATTATTATGATTGTAATACAAACATTAATATAATTTTAATATTATCTAATGATTTGAAACCCTTGAAACAAAGAGACTTGCCCAGCAGCAGTCACCAAACATATATTGTTTAGGTCTAGAGCATTTTAAGTCTAGGGTGATAATATCTTCGACCACATCGTCACTGACCGTAAAGTAAGATAGTGGTCAAACGCTAGATCTATACGGTATAAATAACAGCAACTTTTTATTTGTCTACATAAAAAAAGATTTATCTCTATAGTTATCTATTTAAAAAAGTAGCACTTACTAATTTTTTTTAACCATATCCATTCAAAAGTCTTGTCAGCCGATAATGCAATGGCCGATTTTAAAAAAGTGACAACCCTATAGATGATGTTAGCACACAACTTACCTCTGTTTTTTCAACAGGTTTTTTTTCCATTTTTCGGGATTTCTGCTGCGTTTTCTTGCTGAGTTATTAGTCACGTGTTGTGACGTGGTGGTTGTGGACTATGCTCCATAATCGAAATCAGCAATAATGTTGTAGAAAAACCACTAATAATGTAATAAAATCTCGCAACAAATCCTTCTTCAAAACTGTAAATCCGCCATATTGTGGCGTGACCTAATAAGCGCTTCTGATTGGTTGATAGAGCAAGATTACCAGGTTTGGTCGTGATTCTAGAAATATTGACAACTTTGATCCTCAACCCAGTTTATGATTACGATTTTGAAGCGCATAGGGCCATCTTTGATTGTGAATGGTTATTTTAATATGATTGATTTTAAAATTTCTGTGTTACCATATATTTATCTCATTTTTGCCTACTAACCTACTTTGCCGCTTTTGATTTTATACTACTCATATGACCCTGTTCTTGTTCAATGGAGTCGATTTTTCTTGTTGTTTATTTCTTTAATTAATAAGTCCTTTTTATTTTTAACGCATAACAAATATGGCCCTGTTCTTGTTCAATGGAGTCGATTTTTGTTGTTGTGTTTATTTCTTGAATTAATAAGTCCTTTTTATTTTTAACGCATAACAAATATGTCCCTGTTCTTGTTCAATGGAGTCGATTTTTTTTGTTGTGTTTATTTCTTTAATTAATAAGTTTATGTAAACTTATAGTGTGTGTAAACCTGTACTTTTGAACTTTTTGTATTTAGTTTTTGACAAATATGGCTACGTTACATAATTTAATATAGGAAGAGAGGTAGTTAATTTGACGATTTGTTTAATGTTCGTAAATATTATCTATGGATATCTATATACGAATGGAATTTATTGCCTAAATCTGTTTCTGCAAACATACAACCTGGGTATCTTCAAGTCACGAGTGAATAGGTATCTTCTAGGCAGACGTGCTCCACCGTAGACCGCATCATCACTTAACATCAGGTGAGATAGTGGTCAAACGCTTGCCTATTCCCAATAAAAAAAACTTATAAAACAGAGGAGATTATAAGACGAAAGCAGCGCATAAAAAACACAACCAAGGTCTATTTGTGTTCCTTAGTTTTATATCGTGCCTTCCATTTAAATATATTTTCTAGTATTGACATATATTCCCGTGAACAACCTGCTCTATTCAATCATAAAATTAGCCTTATAAAAGCTATTATAGAAAAGTTTATAGACGTTCGTCTACATTATATTGCTAAAAAACAACAGGAGAGTTGAAATCTAATTCAAAAGACAACTCTACAATAAACTAAACTTATTTCAAGGAAGTTAATGTGTTTCGTGCCGTTGATTTGAGTTATTTTGCGTTTAAACTTATAACTTTATAACACGTATCTGTTTTAATAATTAATACCTTTCTTATAAATAAACGTCCTACCCAAAAACATATTTACGCTCAGATAAACACATAATAACAAATCGAAAGTATAATTATGTGTTTTGAACACAATCTTGCAAACTCTTAAAATATTAAACAAAAAAAAAAAATGTTCGTCTCCACTCAATGCCTTGTCCAACCGACAACCGTTGGTCGTAAAATTTTATTGCTTTTCGAACACTGCGTTGTAAAAACAACTTTATACAAATTGCGTAAGGTTGAATTTGCCAAAATATATGCTTACAGTATAACTATAACTACGTAGGTATAATTGGTGAGTGTTTGGCTACAGATTCGAGACTTTTATTACTTTTATTCGAGATTGTGCATCTTGGGTTTTTTGTAAATCAATGATGATAGCCGTAAAAAGATTTGATTCAATAGGCCCTAAAACTTAAGCGCATTGCTGTGAAGACCATTTCGATGTATTTGTTAGTACTTAATAAGTTTATCCTTCCTCTTCTACATACCTTTGCCACATTTGACCTACTTAACGTACCTACTTGTCTATTTTTTATTGTTTATATAGGTATCTTGCCTACTACCTAGTACCTATGTAAATAGCCCAGACGAAATACTAACTTATTTAGAAGATGAATAAAAGTTCTCGCATACTAAATAGGCTCAATAATTTTGATTTTTTTTATTGGGAATAGGCAGGCGTTTGACCACTATCTCACCTGATGTTAAGCGATGATGCGGTCAACGCTGAGCACGCCTGCCTAGAAGAAACCTATTCACTCGTGACTTGAAGATACCTAGGTTGTATTTTTGCGGAAATACAGATTTAGGCAATGAGTTCCATTCGTTAGCTGTACGCACTATGAATGTGGAAACAAAACGCTTCGTGCGACAAGTTGGAACGTCTACGATGTATGGATGTCGCATTGCCGGTCTGGCCGTCCTAAGATGGAATGGGGATGGTGGAATCAAATTATGCAACTCCAGAGCGCACTAAAAGCTTCTAGCGATTTGAACCTAAAAGCCTGTCGTGCCCATGTACCACCAACGCCGATCAACAAAACTTGACCCACCTATTATGGTTTTGATTTTTCTTTTGACGTGATAACGTTTTATAAATTGATGAATACCAGCAACACTCATGAAAAATAGTAACGTTCCGCGTAACGTTCCACCTGAGTTTTGTATTACATAAAATAATCAAAGTCAGTCAAAGTCATAAATAATTATGACGTTATCACGTAAATCTATCGTCCGTAAACCGACTTTACAGACAACCAATTTTTTATTTTTAAATATTATTTCAATAAAAATAAAGCAATGCATTTGAAGCCTCATATATTATTTAATATATGGGCAAAGTTTGAATAATATATATTTTAAAATAAAAGAGATCGATTTTTGATCCGAAACAGACCTATATTTTCCATAGTGCGCCGTGTAGCGGTCGCGGGCTGAACCGAGGCATGACGTAATAGTGTGAGTGCGCGTAATCTCGGGAATTCAAATAAGGGCTTAAACTTCTCGTCGATATAACTTCGGAAATACTGCATGTTTTGAAGTGAAATAAAAACGAATGTAATACATGATCTACACTCCGATTTTAGATGTATTTGGTGGTAATATGTTGACCCTTTTATGTTCTCTATTATGATGGAACCTAGACATTTTAACCTACTTCAAGGAAAGTTGTTTGTATTCACCTGAATGAAGTTTCCATAGGATGGTTGAAAGTTAAGTTTACTGCCATATGGACATAATTTGTTTTATAGCATACCAATGTAACTAATTTGGTTTTTACCATAGTTCACTAAGCTTGTCTTACCAGGAATAATATGTCAAGTTTCTATTAAGAGATGTGTGAAAATTTGTTGAATACATTAATAAATTAAACTTTGTTTATAAAATTTAAATTATTTGTATTGCAACCACATTTTTTTCTGTCAACACAAATAAGAATTCATTTGTGGCATTGATTCCTAACACTTCTCCAAACTTGTCTATATTGAAGACATGTTGCTGGCCAACCTTGACTTGTCTCATCACACTACCTGTGCGTTTCCTCAGCTGGGTGTCTGGATTAGTTGAATTCTGATATATGAATATGTGTTTGGTAGCCTCACACACGACACTATATGAAAAGTTTGGTGGACAAGTGACAAATTTTCTGTTCTGTTTTGATGATTGCACATATCCAAATGCCATTAGAGTTCCTTGGTGTTTTATTGGCCAGGTTCCAGAGTTTACTAGCTGAGCATATGGTTGCCAGATACAAGCATCAACATGATGACGTAGTACTAGAGTCGGTACTTCATTTGTTTCAGTTTTTATACTAAACAAGTAGTGGTTGACACTGAGTGGAACACGATGGGTGATTTGGTGATCTGTAGTATCAATGCGCACTGAAAAGACCAAAAGCAGAGAATTATTAATAAGAAATGAATGGGTTGGGTTAATAATAAGAAGATTACTAGAGACTAATAAGAAGTTGCTCGAATTCGAGTAATCTGGAAATTTCGGGGAGTCAAGGGGGTTCGTTTCACGGGCCATGAAGCAATATTTGCAGCCGGAGATGCATTGAAATATTTAAAAGTACTTTTCGAAAATATGTGAACTCTTAAGAAAAAATTTACGAGTACATGAAATGAGATCATTTCATTTCTCTTTCAGTTGCACGAATGTGGTCTTACTATTTATTGTGTATTTTGTGGTATTTTTCGACTCTTCAGCTTTGATTTTGGACTTGTGGTAAAGAGATAATTTTTAATATAAGAAAGATGCCTTCGAAGAATGAATAAATGTACTCAAATACTACATTTATTCATTCTTCGTTTACAATAAAGAGTAAATTAATACAATTTCATATTAGCAATATGATTTACCACTACTAAATCAGAACACCCCACCAGAGAAAAAACTAGTTTAGGTTAGGTTGAAACTGAGAATACAACGCACGGGCCGAGCAAACGAAGCGAGCGTTCTGCTGTAGCAGCAGGCGAAGCGCTAAAAAGTTTATCAAAGAGTAAAATATTAATAACATATAATTCTTAGGGTTATGGTTTACCACTACTAAATAAGAACACCCCACCAGAAAAAAAACTAGGTTAGGTTGAAAGGTAGGAGTGGACTCCACTCCCCCAACCTCCTCCCCTCATACCCTTTCCTTACCCTCCAACGGGCGACTACAGTACACTACACTACAAGTGACTTATTTTAAGATCTTTACCAAATTAAATATTGTTAAATGTATACCCTGAGCTGCCACACTATATTTTAGCTAGATTTGAGATCTTACCTAGTACAGTATCTTCTTCTGAAGCAGTATCACACTCTTCTAGTTCCTGAGTACACAATCCAGGCATAGATTGGTCTGGGGACACTTCAGTCTCTGAACACAAGTGAGCTAATCTCTTGTGAACCTCTTCTACCAAACTGGCATCCATTATTTGTTCTCCATTCTTATCACTCCCTTCTATTAGTTCTTCCCATAACATACTCTCTGATTTTGTAAGAAGAATATCAACTTGGCCGTCTTCTTGAATGTTCCATGTGGTCAGTTCACTGTCAACTCTATGGGAAAGTTTTCCATCTATAAAGTTTTTGCCTAAATAGCTAACAATGATTGTAAATGGAGTCACAATAACTTTTAAATGCCTTCTATTGTAGTTTGATTCTAGCCTTATTGTAATAGAGACATCTTCTGATGTTTGGAGCCATGTGTAGATTATTTGCTTTGCTTCCACATTTATTGGCTTGTTAATTTCTCTTTCTGAATCTAATGTAAACCTGAATGTGTTATCAGATGCAATGTACAATGCATTGCAGCTAGTTTCTATAGCTGCATAGTGCACTATGCCTTTGCCTTGCAGCTGTCTGAAGGTCATTTGGTTCCATGAAGTGCCATCGTAATTGAATGTGATCCAAGTAAGAACTGAGTTAAAATGTTTATCATTTTGATCGATAGACTGAAGGAGACAATGTAGTATTTCTGTGTTGTCTTTCTCTTGTATTCGTGAATCAACAATAATAAAATATTTATCTTGTCCAAGTATGAGACTTGAGTTCATGGTCTGCCACATTTGGTTCGCTTCAGCTGGCCTGTGTCTTGGCCCAGTGTCCACTATATGCAAATAGCCAGTGCCATCACTCACAAAAGCCAAATGGCTAGATGGAAACGATAAGCAAAGGTTAAAGTGACCCGATTTCCGTTCAGTGTGGGCAGGAATATCGTAAACAACATTGTTTTGAAAAGTAAGATTAGTATTTTCGAAAGTCACCTGACGTACTTGTTGCTTCCTGTCAATGTAGTAATAATTGAAGGAGTATCCACAGTGGTCTAGGATTAGGTGGTTATGTAGTGCGAATAGCTTGGCGTGAATGAACGAATACTGTACTTCGTCAGGATAAACTTTATCTACTGCTTCGACGAGATCAAAACAGTAGTGTGGCAGGGCTTGCAGGTTTAACTTGTAACCTTCGAAATTGTGATCCAACAAATGTCGTTCAGGCCGTAGTTCCATTATACTTGAAAACATTTTATTTTCTTTTCATAAATTATTGCCTCTGATTTCCATTTTCCATTAAACTCGCGTTGTGCTTGTCACTGATTAGAAAGGTGCTTGTGCTCGTGTTTGCGAAGTATTTTGCAAGGTTTATGCAGTAGTTTCTACCTAATTTATATTCTCTTTTCGAAGCACAGACTTTTTAGAAATACTTAGTGTGCGTTTCTTATTGAGCTTTGAGCGCTTTGAGCACAGATAGCGTGCTTAAAGTCATTCCGAAATGCACTGACAGCTGCACACAAAATAAATGACGTCATCATCTTGTGCTTAGAACGCTCACGAGTACGACGTACAGCGTGTGAGCGCTGTCAAACACATAGATAAATAACTATGCACTGAGAGTCAAACATATGACTTATTAGGGGAATCTGTCGAAAAATTGGTAGTCCGTCTTCAAAAATTAAAAACGTTATTTTAGTTCAGAATAAAATGACCCATATAGTACCCATGAAGTACGGAAGTGAATGACTTAATATGAATTTAATGGGAACTGACATTTAAAGAATTAGAGCGCATTCACACACAAAAAGCCATTCCGATTTGCTTACGAGCGTCAGCACTGTCAGTACTAAATTCATCTCGGAACAGCTAAATCCTTACGTACAAACGTAGCACTTTGAGCCCAAAATGAAACACACCCTTTGTGTGAAGTAATACAAACAAATACGTAGTATGTATGTACCCTATGAGTGCGTTCGAGATGGGCTATGGAATAGTTATAAACGCCTCAATCACGATTGGCGTTCGTTTGGGACAGGTGACTGTGAATTGTTTTCGTTCACCGTTCGCGGTACACGAAAAATGTTTAAAATGCCACTGTTATCAGCCACTTTTGATCCACCTCCGGGGCAGGTTCATTCGTGATCATCACACACTAATATACGATGCTAACGCATGACCATTCTTTAGTATCTTAAGGATTGACAGTTGACAGCAAATGTAAGCAAAAATATGCCAGTGTAACGTTTTATTTCTATTTACATTACGAATATTTAATTCTCGTTAAGATTGAAGCTCGTATTACTGTAAGACGAGGACCTTTTGGCATTTCATATATATGTAGAGGAGGGCGTTGTTGATGAATAAAAGTCGCTACACCATCTCTCTTACATAATTTCACATGTTCGAAATATAATAATAATGTGCGACATCCTGTATGAATAGCCTAGCCATATAACACAACTGTTCTCGTAAACCGGTGAGAGATAAGAAGCGACAATAGAACTGCTAATGATCCGTTCCAAATGCATTCGCTGTACTTTGTACTTATCTGTTAGGTTTGACGACTCGCAATTGTGCCCATGGTGCGTTTAATTACGATACAATGATTGATTGCTATGTAGAAGGTAATATTTTCTTTGAACTGTAAATAATAGGTATTTTGGTTTTAGATTTTATTTCTCTTTTTTGTAAGTCTTGTACTAAGTATTTTAACTTACTTATGTAAGTTGATTTGATACTTCAGACAAACCTATTCTTGGTTTTTGAGTATTTTTTAGCATAAGTTACTATGTGAAAAAATAATAAAGAAAATATATTGGTCAAATTATAACTAAAAACAATCAACTCTCAAAGATCGATACAAAAAATAATTTCAATTTCAACAACATGCCAAATGATCCTTGTCGCACTGTAGATGTATTGAAATATTTTTAAGTCTAGTTTGAACCGATGATAGCTTAGCTAGTCTCCCGCGGTACTTTTATTATTACTACTCAAAACAAAATAAGGGCCAGTATAAAAAACTAAGAATAAATAACGTTACTAAATATTAATAATGTTATTTATTGAACATCACTGGTCATGACGAATTGACAGGTGTCAGAAACGCAATCTCTGAGCGGCCGGAGTCTTAAATAAATTTAAGTGCACCTTATTATACTGAAACTAACTGATAAGTAGCAATAAATTGATATTACGATCTCTTTGGTTTCTGACCTCTCATGCTGATGCTCGTGTTCCTAATTTGAAAAGTACCGGCAATCATTAAATTAATTGGATGTTATTCTAATGTTTGCTTTGATTGTATCGTTTGTGAGGAGAAACGTTTTACTTCTCCAATTTTAATTGATTATTCAGCATCTCGCGTTAATCATGCCACCAATAAAAAGGCACATGGATACGATTACTGCAACGTCATTACAATGATTCAAGAAGGACGTTCACAGCGTCATGTGGGGTTGCAGTTTGGTTTTTCTCACAGAGCTATCTAAAATGCATGGAACCGTTTCCAAGATAAACTGTAATAATACGGGTGCGTTTCTTTTTGCTCTACACACACAGTGCATACGTTCGTACGTAAGCATTTTGCTGTTCCGAGATGAACTTAGTACTGACAGAGCTGACGCTCGTAAGCAAATCGGAATGGATTGTGTGTGTGAAAGCGCGGGAATGCTAAATGCCAGTTCCCATTAATTCATCCCCGTTCGTACTCCACAGGCACTATATGGGTCATTTTTCTGAAAGTTTAAAATGTGTTTATGTTTTATGGAGGGATTACCAATTTTTCAATAGATTCTCTAAATGATAGTCAGATGTTTGACAGCGCTCGCACTGCTCTTCCTCATAGTCCGAAGCGTTCTAAGCACATGACGATGACGCCATATAAATTTTGTGTCCAGCTGTCAGTCCATTCCGGATCACTTTAAGCACGCTATCTGTGCTCAAAGCGATTAAAGGGCAAAAAGAAACGCACCCTAAGTTTCTCTACTTTTTTCAAAGATCAAATGAACTGTCAAACTTAATCTTGTTGCATTGCCTAGACTTTCCCAGTGTAGTCTTTGGCCTAGGCAGAGAGAGCAATCTGTCTTAAAGAGTACCGGTCTAGGTTACATTGCATTGCATCCGCCTCAAATAGTCTGTGTGAATGTATCACATTCACAACTCCGTGGTGTAGGTAGATTGTAGAAAAAAACGCAAACGATTGTAAAATATTTAGCGGGGCATTTAGTTCAGTAGTAATGTATATAATTGCCGGGGGTACCGGCCTACCCCCCATCTCTACCCGTGGGTGCCGTAAGAGTCATTCTACGGATTACGTTACGTACCAGGTCTCCAATCTCCAACTCGCCTGCCAAGCGTGGAGAGTACTGGCAAACCTCGCCCTAAAAAAGAGATGGGGGAGGCATACGTCCAGCAGTGGATGTTCTATGATGATGAATGTATCTAAATCATGTAATTTTGTTTCTAACTATTGAAATTGAAGATTGTGTCGTGTTATATATAGCATGTCTTTTGATAAAGTTGCAAGCTATCGTGATATCCCATTTATTACGGAGGCACCATATGTAAGTAATATAAAATAATATTAAGTGTTTACAAAATATGAGGTGTGTAAACTATTTGTTTTTCATAGACTGAATTCTACATATATGGGAACATAAAGGACTTGGCAGCTAGGAGCGAGTTAGATAAAGAAAAAATCACAAAATGCAGAACAGTTGGAATATTTCATAGTGATCATGGCCAGTTTTTTCTCTCTGATGTAAGTTATTATTTATAGACATATAATGATTAACAATAAAATAGAAATCCAATAAATTTAATTTAAAGGGCAAAAAATATATGAAGTTTATATTTTGATGCCATTATACCATGGCTGTCTGCTGGTTGCGTTCCACACAAGCTAATGAACAAAATCTATTGGACATGTTTTGTTTACCAGATGGGTGCATCAGGAATTCAATGTGAATTCAAGTTGCAAGTTTCTATGGCTTACCTCAAGTCACCTCCACAATCTACAGTTATGCCATATCCTGTTCAAGTTTTTGGTACCCTACATTGGAAGAACAGGCCTGTTATCTTTGCCAAAATAATACAGGTATTATAAAATATGATTGTAAGATTTATTTGAATCCCTTATATAATATTGTATTCACTTATTGTGTAGTGTTAAGATCAACAGGTTTGTACAACTTAGTCTGCTAGAAAGTCTGTTTCTAATTTAAAACATTTTCCTTTTTCAATTCCTACTTATAAATCTTGCATTTGACCATTGCCTCCCTTGCTGGTCAGTGACAATGTAGTTGAAGTTGGGATCATACTAGACCTAGAATGTAAACTGGTTCTCAAGAAATGCTAAGTTAATACACTGTTTATTTGATTGCAGAATTTTTTAATAAGGGTGGGTAGCTAGTGGATGCTGAAAAGTAACCGCCATGCAAATACTAGACTCTTTATATTGCCTATGTGGCAGTGATTTTTTAAAATTTTAACAGAAAATAAAAACTGTTTTTGGGGATTAACGGAAACTAATAGACAGATCAATTAGATACAATTTTAAAATAGGTGTTTGGTGCCATACTTCTATATGCATTTAGTAAAAATCTGTTAATTTAGATGCTTTAGTTTTATTAATTTTGTATATAGATTTATTGTTTTCACCAGGTATTTTTCAAAAGAACAATAGTATCAACACAATTAAAATAATGAAAACAATAAATTATTTCAGATGACAAGTGTGCCTATGGCGATAAGGATCAGGGATATCATGAGCACAATTGCTGCATCACACTTGGCTACTAGTCCAGAAGTCAATCTTCAAGAAATACCAGATTGATGGTATATAAATAAATCCATACCAAGAATGTTTTGGAGTTATTTCTAAAGATTGCAACCGTTCAACAATAATAATCTTTAGACATTGATACCAATATATGTAATTATATATAAAAAAACATTTAAGTCACTATATAGTCTTAGAAATCGCCCAAATAAATCAAAATATTGGAAAGTATGCATGTTTATTAAATCTTAAAATAAATACATTACATTTAACATTAAAAAATAAATACAATTTACAACATTCCATCACCAAGTGTCTGTCCTGATCATAATAAATTGTAATAATGCAATACTTGGCTGTTTCGCAAATTTTGTTGCCTAGCATAGCAACTCTAGTGGAATGGTCTACTATAAAAATAATTAACAATTCTGAATAGAATGATTTTAAAAATAGTATTGCTGCTAAAAGGTATCCAAATTTAATCAAACCTTATTAAAACCAAAAAGGTTGCACAATAGTGATGATGCAACTTTTTTTGTTTTAAGGGCATTGCAAAATTTCAACTAAACGGTGAAGTTCATCACATACTTAAGACTAATTTGTAGAACCATTTCTCCACAATAATGATCCTAAAAGTTGAAAAAGCTGCGCTGACCATAATGGGGACTTTTCGGCTCCACATGCCCGCATTTTGTAGCCTGCTGTCCTATGGATTCTCCAATGATTTTTCTAATCATCTGCTTCTCCTCTTTATCGTTTCTATTGAGTGGAGGTAAATGTTCGTGCATATTATTGTTGTTGTCATAAGAATCCTCTTATATTGGAGATTGAACATGAGAGCATGACTGGCCTTGACACTTTCTATATGGTGATTAATAAAATATAACTAACTGAAAATCAGTATCAAGAACTTTTTCTGGTGAAGGTGGATCTAAAGTATAAATTGGTTCCAATGTTTTGTCACTTAACTTCCAACATCAGTTTCCTGGGGCCAGTTGATACCAAGGCACACTTCAACTTGGTCGGTAAACCTGATAAATGTCGTAGAGCAGATGGCGAAGTTCGCGGAAGACAAGCTTGTACTCGTATTTATATATATTAAGAGTACCTCTTGTTTCAAGAGTTGAGTATCGAAATATATCTTAGCAGGTATTTTTGGTAAGCATAAATCAATGATTTCTTAAAAAAATATATTAGTAACAGTAATGTGTTTTGATACTTTTCGAAAAACAGTGGGACTATGAGCACACATCAGACAATTGAAACTTGTAGAGTACCTATCAAGAACTGATTCTTGGACGAAATTATTCGGACCATTTCTGTCAGTACTCGCATGATCTACCATGGTATCTAAAGTATTTTTATGATAAAACTTACTGTTTAGCTTAAAAATGCATAATGCCCCTGTTTGAGAACTTTGACCATGGACATTTTTTATACAGATTTGGGGTTCTAGAGACTTCACAGTTCATCTATAATTGTGTTCCCAACATTCATACTAATTTTAAGTTCTATGTGAATTATTGTAACTTTTTACCCCAATTAGATCTAACTTGACTGGATTATTGAATTAGTTTTAAGTTATTTTTCATTTCATGAATTCAAGTAATATAGAAAGTATTGTTCAATACTTAAGCAAAATATTAATTAGTTCACAATCTAATTGGCTATTGAGGTTAATAACCAAATGTTATTGTTTGACGAAGTGTATTAGACTATATGGGACACATAATTTGTCAATACTAAAGCCTTAATTCAACCAAACTAAAAGATTTTCGTCTGTTTTTGAAATATTTTCTTGAACCAAAAATTTTAGTCCTACATAGCTTGGTCAAATTAATGAAATAATTATGGTTTTTTAAGAAATTGTCACAGAGAGAACTCAAAGCAGTAATGGCCTAAGATACGGTGTAACAAATATATACCCTCATCTGTTATTTATTTATTTACACATTGGTTGTCGAACTAAGCCATATACTGTTAAATAACCCAAAAATTATATTAATATCTCTGCGTCCTTATCTCTCGCATGGAGTAGCACGCGCGACGCTTCTCTATCACACTCCATACTCAAACTTTAATATGAACTTTTAAAATCCAAGAAACCATGAATCAAATCAAATTAAACTATATTTATTGTCTTACAACTACAGTATTTCCAAATAAATATATACACAAAAACACAGAAAAGAAACAAAAGGAAACAATACAATAATTGAGGACAAAAGGGTACACTCAGCATTTGCCGTGCTCACATATAAAGCGTGCACGGCGCTGGTTTATGAATATGACAGTTTTAATTAGGCAACCCAGTACTGTTGTATAGGCAATAAAATATGGATTTATTTTAAAAAATCCAGTCATTTATTAAAGTTAATATTATTTAGCAGTATGGTTACGGGATTCCGCTGTGCAACCCATGTGCAATGTATCAATCTACAAATTATTTAACATATAATCAATGTCATCAATAAATAACAGATGAGGGTATATATTTCTTAAACCGCTTCTCGTACTTTATGCTTTTGTCAGATAAGAACACTTATATCACAATGTATCAAACTAATGAAAATAATTACAATACACCCTTCTATGATGTCAACTTATTCTTTAGTATTTATTGGAAGGCACGAAGCATTATGTACCAATGTTTTATACAATGTATACAAACTGTATGATTGAGCTATGTACATAAATAAATACAATATTGCAAAGTACCTTCTGAATGCTTTTCATTTTACATTTTGACATCTACCAACATACTCGTAATGTGAAATGACTTATCATAACACCAATAGCCCTAGTTGAATTACTGTTTATCTATAGAACCCAGAAATATAGTACTAACACAAGTAGGATGACAGCTCCAGCTGTTGCCTTCACAAGCATAGATTTGGTATTGAGGTATGTTGCATCCTTCTTGTATTTCTGTGACATTGTTGATAGGTCTTGTGTTTTTGTGTCGAGCTCTGTAACAGAATAAAAGAAGAAGTACAAACGGTATGGTAGTTCACTCTTTCCCTTTTCCACTTCTAAAAAGTTTTAGAAGTTTAGTAGAATTCCAATTGGTATATTGATTATTTTTTTCCATTAACTATCAGTATAGTTACAATACATTACCAAAACACCCAGCATGATGGAAGGGTCACAGAGGAACAGGTTAATATAGCTTATAGTTATTACATGGGGTGCACTAAAAGTTTCTGGAATGAATAAATAGACATACTATTAAAGATCAAAAATTATTTTTTTAAAATTATTCTCCCTTTGCGTAAATGCACTTTTTCATTCGATTAAACCAATTTTGAAAACTTTTGTGCCACTCCTCCGTGGTGATCTCAGAAAAGTGTCTTTCATACTCTTCGACAGCCTCTTCTGGTGATGAAAATCGTTGATATATTATTAATTGGTTCTTAATTTTTGGAAACAGAAATAGTTACAAGGTGTCAGGTCGGGACTGTATGGAAGATGGCGCATAAGTTCTACGTTTTTCATCTTCAAAAACTCGTTTGTCTGTATGGCGGTGTGAGAACTAGTATTGTCGTGGTGCAAGATGATACAGCGTTTACGATTATTTTTACGGAGTTTGTCCATAATTTCCGGCAAACAAATGGTCGTGTACCAGTCACTATTCACGGTACGATGATTCTCCAAAGCAAAAGTAGCTACATGTCCAGTTTTCTTAAAAAAATGAAGCAATCATCCGCTTAGATGCACTTTTCACGCACGATTGCTGCTTTGTTTTGGGATTCGTCACCTGTTACTATGTCCCACACCAAATTTGACGCATTTTTGAATCTGTTAAGCATGGCACTGCACCAAGTGACGCGGTCCGTCTTTTGAGCCTTGGTCAAATTGTGTGGGATCCATCGCGAGCACAAATTTCTCATACCCAAATGTTTGTGTAGAATTGATTATATTTGACTCATGCCTATGTCTAAGGATGCGCGATTCTCTTGGTAGGTAACATGCCTGTCTGTTTCAAACATATAGAGCACAGCATCGATATTTTTGTTGTTCACAGCGGTGGACGGGCAACCATCGCGAGATTCGTCACTGAGATTGACACAACCGCGCTTGAATTCTGCGAACCAGCTATAAATAGTCGTCTTGCATGGTGCTTCATCACCAAAAGCAGACTGAAGCTGAGCGATGCTCTGTTAAGCTGTCAAATTACACTTAAAATCGTAGAAAATCATACTACGAAAATTTTCCCACGTAAAATCCATATTAATGGAGACACGGATTTTTAAAATGGCGCCACAATGTAAAAACAATTGACAGTCAGATGAAACAAACTGCGTTCTACAGCCGGTGTTCCATTTTTCAAATGTTTTAATATTACTTTACACTTTTTAAATATTGTTTATCTAAGTGGCCAGTTCCGGAAACTTTTAGTGTGACCCATGTATGGAAAGATTTGACAGTTTATATACATAAATATAGGTTATATAGTTTTGAGGATTAAAGCACCAAAGAACTAGTATTTTCCATTAAAAATGTCAATGTAGAGTAGTTGCAGTAATGAAGACGGAAAGGTATGTCGTGCTACAAACCTGAGAGCACAGCACCTCTTCTCAACACATCATCAATGTTCTGCATCATGACCCGCTGCACATCACCTAGCTGGGCCCCCAGTTGTGCGGTGGCCCCGCGCCGTGCCCTTGCACCTCCTTCACTGTACTGTTTTCGTGCACGCTGCATCCAGGTATCGAATTCTATGAATGTGTATGGGCGAGTAACTGTGTTAACCTGTAAATAAAAAAAATAGTTAATAAACTTTAATACTCATACACCAAAGATTTCCAGAATCAATAAAAGTTATCAAATTTACAAGTAATATATGCCAGTAGTTGTCAAGACAAAAGAATTTAGTAACATGATTCATTTTTAGTAGGTATGATGTTGATGTTATTTTCTTTATGCATGTCACTTCCTTAAAGAATAGTAAACACATTGATTGTATATAGTGTTGTATTTTATTGAAGTCATTTCCTTCTGGTACACTACCAAAAAAAATGAAAAAGAGATTGAATCTTGATTATAGAAAATTTATAGATTATACAAAATTTTCACAACATAAAACTTGAATTTTTTAAAAACATATTAATGGTCAAGTCTGCTCATAAAAATGTTTCAGTATCACCTAGACTGCAAAATAATATTAGGCATGTAAATGCTTCATATTCTTTAGTTGAAAATGCTGTAGGGCCTAGCTCATCGAGACAGGATAGGAACATAAGTTACAAAAGAAAGTTAGTCTACAATACGTATAGTTAGCATCAGTGAGAGGTCAAAAAGTTATGCAATAGTTCATGTATTCATTGTTTTCTACTAATTTAACTATGTAAAAAGAAATTATATAAATTAAGTCAATTTTTGCATGTAAGGTACATTTGATAGGAGTTATGTAATTTACTTAAAGATGTTTCCTTAACCATTTATAATTATAAAAACTGATCTTATCGGGCAGAATAAAGAGGTTCTAATGCTAATATCAAGCAATACATACCCTCTTTCCGTGTTGCTTGTAGAACTCTTGTGCAATTTCTTCTAAATAGCTAAATGCTAGTCGTTTGCTGTAGTTTCTTTCACACAATACTAGATAGCATATATCTTGCTCAATCAGATAGCTGAAAATATAGTGAAATTAAAATTGAGACATAATGGTGTTAAAACATTTATATGAGTCTGATCAGCAGCTAACTTTTACTAGCCCAAAATTATAACTGTGTTAAATAGTCCAGTCAAATAAACTTTTAAATCAAAATTTCAGTACAAAATTGTGTAGTTTTAATCATACAAAAAAAATGTGTAAAACATTTATGGGTGCGCCGGCAAGGGTTGAAAATTTTTTAAAAAATTTTCTGTTCGCAATTACTCGAAAATAGTAAAAGGTAGAGAAAAAAGTTCCGAAGAAGATTTATAAAGCTTAAAATTTTACATTAAAAAGGTTCTAAGACTTTTTTTCCTCCGGTCAAAGTCAACCGAGGTAGGAAGGTTTCGAAGTTTAAGAGATAACAGTAAATTTTTAAAAATCGCATGTAGTAGATATATAAGCTAATTATGTCTTTTTATTTGAAATTGTTTAAATAAAACCTAGTCTTTAATTTTAGAGATACAAATAACTTCTTTTAATAGTTGAAAATCAATATAAAAATAATTAATTTTTTTTCAACCCTTACCGGTGTTTGCGCCCACAAATGTTTTACACATTTTTTTTGTATGATTAAAACTACATAATATCAAAAATACAGCTTTAAGACTAAAATTTTGATTTAAAAGTTTATTTGACTGGACTTTAAAGTCTGACTGCGAAAGAACATTTGCACGAAACTTACGGCCACTATTTTTACTTATATAAAGCTACATAAACTAAATTATTATAAAGCCAATATTTCTCCTCTCAACTCTATAGACATCAAACTATTGAAATACTTTTTAAACATATAAATGATTTTAAAAGTAAAATTATGCACTTAAAAAAATATGAGTAAATTAATAGAAGAAGCATTTACACTCACTGAAAAAGAAATGGCCCAGTTTCTATGGAGCATCTTGTGGGTGATTGAGGGCCTAACTTTCTAAACAGCATTTTGGCTTGATTCTGGTACTCGAGTATATTGCAGCCACTCTGCGAACCACCATAGCAAATTATATTTAAAGAACATAAAAATGGGACAAATCATACAAAAAACGCTTTGTAACATATGGAAAAGGTATGAACAATTTCATTTTTTGTAACTTTCAAGCGTGAATGACATAAGTAGCTCTTTTATGTGATTTTAGACTGTTACTTTTAGAATCAAATTAAAACTGTATACCTGTTCATCTTCTTGCATAGTTGCGGCTAAAGGGAGACCGTCCACGACCCTTGCGATCATCGTCATTAAAACCATTTTGAGCAAGTTTATTCTTCTTCGCTACAAATCAAAAACATGTATCTCTTCTTCAAAACAATTACGCCCCGTTTACATATTTTTATCGCATTTTCTTCACAAATCCTAAGAAAAATTACAAATTCATTGTGAAACGAAACAACTGTACAAACCAACCAAACTGACAGCTCATGTGTTACACGTCACGTCACGTTTGACGTAGCGTACCCATAGATAAAATATGAATTATTTTTTTTTTCTTTTCCCCGTATTCGGGCACGTAGACAGAAAAGCAATAGATTAACGAATAACTTCCTTTTCATTCCCTCATGGAAGCATTTCTTTTCATTCCCCAAAAGGACAGCTTATCGCATTAGCCGAAAAGAGAATGAGCATTACTATTCCCGTGTCTCAGCGAGTGCCAGTTATTTCAAAGTCAACGCAAACACTTAGCTATACAAGTTCGACGTATACGACATTTTGCTACATAAATTACCTAGTTTCTATGTGGCTAGTCTCGTATAGAAAATATTCCCCGATTTCTCCCTGGGGCAAGGGGAACTAAGCGGTTTAAGCCAGGTTTTAGAACTGCTCGGAACCTGAATGGATTTTACAAAGCTGATAGTAAGACCCCTGATTGCTTGATAAAAATAATTGATACAATGTACTTTTTATTTTGATGTATACAAGCTGGGCAAAATATGTGATAGAGAGTTGAGAGTGGGGCAATTTGGTTTTGGACAACGGAACCCCAGGGGACAGAGGCTGGCTGACTTCATGGAGCAATAGGGACTTTTTATGATGAACTCTTTCTTTCAGAAGCCGTTTCAAAAGAAATTAACCTACTTGAGTGCTAACGGTTTCACGAGAAATGAGATCGATTTCATCATAACCACAAAGAAAGAAATATTCAATGATTTCGCTGTGATCAACACAGTGAAAACCGGTAGTGATCACCGCACGGTAAGAGGCACTTTCAATATTAATGTTACACTTGAGAGGTCCCGTGGTCCCATGGGGGAGATATATGTCCACAGCTGGGCATATGGTTTGCACATGAACCGGTTGGAAGCGGCCCACATCCAGGCCTTGCCTGCGATCTTACTCATGTCGTCTGTCCACCTTGTCGGCAGCCGTCCTATGCTGCGCTTGCCAGTCCGTGGTAATAGAATAGAAAAATAATAATATAAAAATATATGAGTAACCATTTGTAACTGACTTTTACTATTACGTTTAAGCTCTGACTGCAGGTATATTATATAGCGTTTTTGTCCCGTTAAATATCCCTGCAGTCGTTAGAATTATTTCTTCCCGTTTGCAACGTAAGCAAATCCGCAAGATAAAATTCCTTAAGCCGGCAACACTGACGGAAAGTCCCCGACAGCTAGGGAAATAGTAATAAGGATAATACTTTAGAAGGACTCTTTCGGCTCTTTCTAATCGAATAAGATAAGTCTGTGCGGTGGCTCATTTATCCCTATACACTGACCACTATCTGCAACACACACACACACATACTTTGCACATGGGCTAATGAGTGCTAATGAGTATTTTAGTTTTGACTTAATATTCTAAAACGAGTAATATTAAGCCTATCTTATTGTCTCTATTAAGGGGAAGACATCTTGTTCTTGTGTTCTTTAAGAAAGCACTATCTTAGCTATTCACTGACACTTCACTACACTAACTCAAAAGGTTTTTTTCCTTTTAAGTCTTTTCACTTGTCCACAATAAAAAGAATGAAGTAGTTATTGCGGCGGACGCCTTCTCCTATCATGGCCTAGTCTATATCTTTTA
Organism: Apeira syringaria; assembly: GCA_934044485.1. NCBI lineage: Eukaryota > Metazoa > Arthropoda > Insecta > Lepidoptera > Geometridae > Apeira > Apeira syringaria. Next base: position 11,189,697 of record OW203662.1, on the reverse strand, counting down.
CAAGATTCGTTCGCCAAAGACCAAACCTAAAATTTTTCTGCAGCGTAATTTTAATGGTATTGATATAAAGAGTCTGAAAAACGATGTCCGCACTCTGGACTGGTCCAGTGTTGTAAATGTAGCTACTACAGACGTAAAAGTCAATAATTTAGTTTTAACTACTAGGCTTTTTGTTAAACATGCTCCCTTAAGCTCTGTGAAAATGAAACATCTACCAGCACCTTGGCTCACACCAGAAATTCGGCTAGTAACGAACAGAAAGTTAGCAGCTAAGTCCAGGTTAAAATGTTCACCCACAGTTGAAAATAAAGCAAAGTATACTTACTGAACGTAGAAATCACTGCACTGAGGCGTGTAGAAATGCACAACGCCGACATATACTTACATAATTATCTTGATAACAATGATCCTTCAAAAGTTTGGAGGTTCCTAAGAACACTGGGAGTTGGCAGGTCAAGAGAGACTAATATCTCTTATGTCCTTGATATCAATGCGCTTAATCAGCATTTTTCATTTTCGGCCAATTTTGATAGGCCCACAAAAGCTGCAATATTACGCTAGCTTTCTTCCATTCCGGCTCCCGACCATCCAAAAGTCTTTATGACATTTTCCGATTGTGATGTCAAGAAGAGCATAGACGCCATTACGTCGAACGCAGTTAGAACTAATGCAGTCAGCATTAGTCGTAAAATGATAACACTGGTGACTGATGAAATACTGCATGTGATCACGTTTATTCTAAATAACTCTATTTCCAGTGGGACCTTTCCCTGTGTCTGAAACGAAGCACAGATTACCCACCTTCTTGAAAAATTTAATCCTTCGTCATTCTCCGACTATCGCCCTATCTCGATCCTACCTTTTCTGTCTAAGGTCCTCGAACGTATTGTCCACCAACAACTTACTTCCTTCCATAACAGAAATAGCCTCCTGAATCCCTTTCAATCTGGTTTCCGTCCAGGCCACATCACAGTTTCAGCGTTAGTCAAGGTCACAGACGATATAAGACGGGGAATGGATGACGAGAAAATGTCAGACCTAGCGTTGATCGACTTCAGCAATGCTTTTCACAACGTTGAATTCAACATCCTGTTAGGTATTATGTGCTCTCTTAACATATCTCCAACGGTCATTGCTTGGTTTCGTAGTTACCTGAACCGATGCCGGCAGCGCATACGCATCGATGATTCATTCTCATCATGGTCGAAACAACTGCAGGCGTACCTCAGGGCGGCGTTTTATCACCTCTTCTTTGTTCAATATTTATCCGTGGAGGGTCACTGTGACCCAGCTGTACAGGCTCATCAGAGACCTAGTGCAGGGAACAGAGTCACTAAGGTACTTTATTTTTTTGTATTATATCAAATATTTAGCCATTTAAGCCCTTGTAAATTGTACCTACATTGTTATATCTGCATGAATAAATAATTTCATTTATATATGTATATCTCATATCAGTTATCTTCTTTTTACCACCTTTATGCAGATGATTTACAAATCTAAACACAAGTGTCGCCAAATGAGTTGCCAAAAGCAATTTCAACGATCAACGCTGATCTGCAACATTTCCGATTGGAGTAAATCCTATGGATTCAGTGTAAACCCATCGGAAACACAAGCAATTATCATTGGCAGCTCCAGAATTATTTCTCTGATTGATTGGTTTTGCCTTCCGCAAGTCATCTTTGATGGTCAAGTCATAAAAATAAGTGATAGCGTTACAAATTTGGGTATTATTATTGACCGACAATTGTCATGGGTTCCTCAGCTGGCTGAAATAAATCGAAAAATATTTGCCTCCGCTGCTTCTCTAAGAAAATTACGGAATTTCCTACCAATCATTACCAAAACTGCGCTAGCACAGTCACTCTTGCTCACCATACTCGATTGCGCTGACGTCTTATATCTAAACTTAACCCAGGATCAGCTGAACAAGCTTGAACGCTTGCAAAACTTTTACAACTATAACAATATTAGGTTAGGTTTATATAGTTATGGCCTCCGTAAATATGATCACGTAACAGATTTTCGTAAAAAGCTAAAGTGGTTACATATTCGTCTTCGCCGGAATGCTCATATTCTTTCCCTTCTTTATAAAATGCTTTTTGACTCTGGCACTCCTTCCTTCCTCAAAGAGAATTTCACAGTTTTGCAATCTTCTCACTCCTCATCCTTACGATCAATGAATTCTCTCAAACTTCGAGTCCCCATCCATTATTCACAATACTTTGATAAGTCCTTCACAGTCCAAGCTGTCCTACTATGGAATGCTTTGCCTTTGGAAATTAGATGTGCTAAATCAGTTGATATATTCAAAAATATGGTTAAGGAACACTACTTATCAATTGCATGACACCTCCCAATATTATAGTTATTCCATATTACTGCACATACGTAGTAGTTTATTATTTTATGTATTTACGTATTAGAATTAGCATTATTATCTATAGTTTTAAATTGATATTATTGCACCATTCACCGTATGTAACATATTATTTTTGACACTGTCCATCTAAAGGTTGTCTGGAAGAAATCGCTATATGCGACAAGGCCGCCGATTGTGTGGCACTACCTTTATTATGTTAGTATATTGTAAAATATTTTTAAAAAAATGGTGTATTTGTGCAGCAAAAAGTTGAACAAGGAATGGAACTCGTTGCCCGAGTCTGTGTTTCCCGATAATATGTACAATCCTGGAGTCTTCAAGTCGCGAGTGAATAGGTACCTTCTAGGTTTGCGTGCTAAATCCTAGACAACGTCATCACTTAACATCAGGTGAGACAGTTGTCATACGCAAACTTATAATATGCAAAAAAAAATTATTGTATTGTATGTTAGATGTATACTTAGATCTCGGAGCTGTGGATTTTGTTAAATAAATATTTTATTTAACATACATAGACTTAGGTATTTTATACACAGCCCTGGGGAAGCTCTCCGCTTATAGTGTCAAATATATCAATACCTACAAGAAAAAAAACAGTGTTGTATTTTATTGTGGATATTTTATTAACATTATCATCATGCATCAAATTATGTGCTAACTCATTTACACTTATAACTAACTATACATCGAAAAATAACTTAACTATTGGGGAGAAAATACAGTATTTTGTAAAATTAAACACCTAAAATTACAATTAAAACATCGGACTTTAATTGCGTACAACTAAAAGCAAATTATAACGTATAATCACTGTACCGCACTCTCAGAATACCATGAATAATAATTTTGATAAAAGCAAAATGACAACGCCATTTAGTGTTCATTAGACGTAACTAACAAATAATATCTGTACTGGATAATTGACCTAATCGAAGAGGGAAACGACATCCACAACTACCATTCGGAATGAATTACGTATTAAATTATTGGACATTAAATTTTATCAACGAACGAGATAATTACATCGAAATATTAATGAAAAAGTGTTTCGTTCAATATCCGGCGGCGCGCGGCAATTGCAACGCCCCCTCCCTTCTATACCGATTCACTAACCTTCTCATTGCTTGCATGCAAATTACTTCATTTTACCTATGTGTGCGTGCTGGGCCGGGCCGGGGATACGGGTACGAGTGCCATAACTCGACGTGGCAAGGCCCGCGGACGCGCATGTGTGCGTTGGGTTGCCAGATCCCGTCACCATCAAGTTCGAGCGACAACGCTTACCATTATACCAATTACAGCATCCGAATTCATTTATCAAATTAAGATACTAAGACTAGGCTCAATTTAAAATAATTTTTATAATAATTTTTCTCAAGGTGCTGTTAAATTTACAATGAAGATTTAATTAAGTACATTATTATTTAGAAACTTTGATTTTTATTCAACAACATCAATTCGACTAAATATTTTAACATTTCCGAGCATTATTTTAAATGCTTGCTCAAACATTTTGCCTACCAACCGGTAACTAGTTATCTCACAGTATCGATTAGCATCACACACTAGCCGAATTATAAATTCTGAGAGCGTTTCGCCTTCCATCACGTGGTCCATTCATTACCTACTAGTTTTATTAATGATAAAGATATATTACAATAAAATTTGTAACCTATAGAACAAAATTTTCCTAGAAAGGAAAAGTTCCGCGCGCGCCCCGTGGCCCTGCGCGAGCACAGATCCCACGCGGAGCCCGCGGCGGGCTCGGAACGACACAAAATAAATAAGTTAAACCTAATGTATTTACAAAAGCATAAGAAATAGTGCCGAAACGAAAGTCAAAGAGAATTCGATCTAGCTATATAAAATACGATTTAATCCACTTTTTAATAATATATAGTTTTAATCACACGAACGGGCACTGGTTTGTTCGAAGAAGTTTGGACACTGAGATCTTTCACCTATTACGAAGATAATCCTTAACACTGGGTATACATAGATACATATATTATAATATATAGTTGAACCAAGTGGATCGGCGTGTGTTCCGTCATATCATATCCCACCGCTATCTAGCCATCATCGTCGTCGGCGCCATTTCTTCCCACCGACTCCCGTCCTAGCACCTTATACACGACACATCGATTCTCCTAAGGCTTCACAGACCCTTTTCTGTTTCTTGACGAACTGCGCACTCACACCGAGATATATGTTTAAAAGTTTAATACTTACGCGCTAATAATTTGATATAATAATTTATGTAGACTATAAAAATATCGCATAATATTCAGGAAAGTTTTGGTTGTCACGGTCGGGTGTGTGCGCATTTCATCCTTTTAGCTTATTTCACGTCCACATCGACTCCCCCCTTCTTCCGCTCCGCTGCTCTTCCAACTATTTTATAAATATTAGTCGAGTTCGTTACTGATACGGAGACGCGCGCCTCGGCGCGACCGGTCACCAGATGGATGGCGTCGAAGTGAACTAGGCTACGCTTATTCGACCTTTCGTATAATCTACCTAGTTAAAAGTATTATGATTCATTAACATTGGACCACATATCGTAATTAATTATTTTTAATATTTATTCAGGTAACAAAAAAATGGAGATCGCACGCTTCTCTTACGATGAATATATAAACAGTTCCTGATATGGTGATGGAGAGGATGTATATGAATATACTAAAAGATAACAATATTTTCCGTGATATGTAAGTAATGTACGTCTGGGTGCGTGCGACCTCCGTCCAACATGTCTACAATAAATTTAAATAATCGAAATAAACTAGAACATGAACCTTAAAACAACTGGCTTAATAGTAAACATCTATTTATAATTAACACATAATTAATTCACAAGTATCCCTTAACTATGAATTATGTCAGATTTATAACAGAAAGTTGGCAGTAGGTTTCAGTTCACGCGTACAATGTCACTAGAATTCCACTAAATGTAACGTCCCAAATATAATATCATTTGCAAATTCGGTTTGAACGGTTATAGAAGAATAGAACATTAGATGATAATAGATAGACTATGTGACACAAAGAAACAGTTTACAGCTAGACATTAACGACCATTTACATATATAAGTAATATTTAATTATATTTATAATGTACAGAATCAACAGCAGTGAGGTTTCCAGTTTGTAACAAGGTGTAAATATGAAAATGGCCATAAAAAGCACCAAAGAAGTAAAAATATTTCATCTCAGGATAATAATATACGATATTTTTGTATTTAATAATATAAATTACATTTTGTTACGTAAATATTTCTTTATAATAAACTCTTATTAGACTATTATAATTACTTATTGCATATGTAGGTATGTAAAACTGTCTCGAATATCGTACATTGTATATATTCATATTAATCTTTTGTTTTGCATAGTTTTGAGGTAGGAAGTTCTGATTCGTACAGTCCATTAGGTAATGTATATCGACATAAACATGCAATATTTTACAAACTTCGATACAAACATTTAAAAATTCGTTTCAACATTATACAAAACCACTCCGTACCATATAACATCTAGCAAATTTAGTGTTTATCTTTCTGAAATACCCCTAAAAATAGGTACACCTATATAAACATTTGAGCAATTAATTTCGTCTCCTCTATTTTTGTATAAGTATTAATTTCAATGATAATTTTATAATAATAACTTTGATTTCAGAATAATATTTTTTAATCTTAAGAACATTACTAGAAGCGATCCGAAAACGTATTGCATGATGATTTGAAAAATAGAGTTTTTACTTTTAGTGAAAAATGTAAGAGCGAAATGAATACGTTACTCTATAAGTAGTTACGTATGAGAAGTCCCACGGACCACGTTCTCGTTTACATCCACTGGGAGATTCGGGCCAGCACGGCACGCACGGGCACGCGCGTGTAGACGCGGGCGCGCGCGTTGTCGAATCGCGACACTAGATCGTCCATCGCGCACACTGGGAGCCAGGCTAGCGAGCCACTGCCTACGCAAGCGAGCAATCGATCTCGACTATATCCTTGGGCACATCGACGAACTGGTATACGAGCCGCTGCCCGTCCACCTTGGCGAGGATGCCGCGCTGGTAATAGTAGCGCAACGCGCGTCCCATTGTTTCGTAGTTCATGTCAGGCTTATTCTTGTGCAGGCCCCAGAGACGAGACACCGCCTTGCTGTCGACCAGTTTGAACACTCCCTTCTCGCGGTTGGTCCACTTGATGAAGCGTGGACAGTATTCGCGATCCTGCAGCAGCTTCAGCAGGAACTCCCAGAGGTAGGTGGTGGAGCCCTCGCGGCTCTTGCGCTTGACGCCGGGCGCGGGCGGGCCGTCGGCGCGCGGCCTTTTCTTCGGCTTGAGCTTGTTGTGGTAGGGCTGGCGCGAGTAGTCACCGAAGTCGAAGACGGAGTAGGGGAGGTCATCGTGCGGCAGCGGCGGCGGAGCGGGCGCGGCGAAGTGATGAGCTCCGCCGCCGCCCCCGCCGCCATACCCGTACCCATATGCATCCCGCTCTGATACCGCGCCCACTGAAAATAAACAGAAAACGTATGGTTAGTCATTGAGCAAGATAACCGAGTTCTGAACAGATCATGAGGTATTACGCTTTTGGGAAACTCAGTTTTTGTAAGTATGGCCTCTAATCAACGTACAGCACTGCAGTGACCGATATTCCGCGCGTAAGGCGGTAGTTGTACAAGTGTTTTTAAATATACTTGCAGGAACTTCCTGCAAAGAATTACTCATAATATAACGTACGAAGGGCAGGATTTGACTCAGTTCAGAACTTAAAGCTAATTAGATATAATGAAATACAAGTTAATATTTATATTCAGAAATTTTTGAAGAATTCCGGATTATAAGACCCGAGTAAATGAAGATTGTTATGGGGCACAACGAGTGACGGCGCGGCGCGGACGGCCGGTGCCGGTGATTATGTTTGCGCCTTCGTATTATAGGTTCAATGATAATCTTCTAATTCGCATAGGGTTCAATAATAATCTTCTAAAGCATTTGGCGCTTTGTTCTTAATTTTGTTTTAGAAATTGTGTCAAGAATATAACTATAAATGTATGTTGAATGAATGTGTACATTCAACATACCATATTTAAAACCCATGTAGAATTTGGTATCTACTGGTGGTAAACTCGGGCAGCCCAAAGAATATAACTTGTTTAATAAAAGCATCTCAGTATTTAATTAATTAGGAGCGTTAAACAATTGTGGGACTAAAACGCTCCCACGAGATTAGGACAATCTGTGTTGACATAACTATCTATAGTATTTTAATAATAAAGAATTTGGCAATAACTAACACAATTATGTAGTCGTATATCGCAATAGGAAACAAATTAATGGAGGTGTCATAATTTGTTTCAAGTTGTCAAATATGTACTCGGCTTATCTTTTAACATGTCAATTATGCGTTAATGATAATGTTCTACAAGTATATTAGGTATGTTGTTATCACGAAACGATAGGGGTTGGGTAGATTCCTATACAATGTGTGCTGGCAATTAAATTACTTAATATTTTTATTTTCTTCTCGAAATTCAATTGTTGCAATAAAAATGATTGACGACGGTGTTGAATGTGTTCTGTTCCATATTAGTGGTGACAATGTATTTACAGAAACTAAATAAAATTAAATCGTGAATGGAGATGCAATTATAAATCCCTAGGTTGTTAAATATTTAAAAGAAGTAGGTCTTTAAATGTAAAATAAAAATTACCGATATCGGCGCATGTACCTATGTAACAGAAGAAGTCGCAGAGAGTTACATAACAGGTTTGGCTGGAACGTGACCGGTGACCGCACATTTCAATAAAAACTATCTATATAAAACGCGTCTATTCTCGTTGGGACACTTTTCTTTCCCAATATCGATACCTACGTCATCGAGCCGTAAGCGCTGGCGAGAGATGGGGCCTCTCGGCATAACAGATATTTCCGGTAAACAAGGCGTAAGGCGCAATTGCTATGTATCGCAGCATTGTAAATTTTAGTTTATGGAGCTGACTGACCCGAAAGCTTGTAGCAAAAAGGTAATGTGATATATCTTTTACGTCGTATGTAGGTATCTACATGTTTATATGACGTTTTCATTCTAATTTATAAAGTTCTCGGGTCACAGTGTTTGTTATCGAACTCCTCCGTAACAGCATGCCTGATTTTTATAAGTTTTTTGTGTACCTAGATTTGGTAGGTCTGAGAATAATTCATTATGTATTTTTCACCCTACTGCCCCTACCCTCTTTTTTAATGGCATTTTTAGTGTTTTTGTATGAATTTAACCGGTGATATTTAACGGTAAGGCTGTAGTTCACCAAAATTTAAACGTCCGATTATCAATTAACCGTCGGTTAACTGTATGGTAAAAACTGTTTGACCAAGACGGTTCAATTCATAATCGGACGTTTTAAATTTTGATGAACAGCAGCCTAAGTAATTTAAATAAAGTGTCGTGTCACTTTGACATTTTGATAATTTATATGGCAGAACGTTTGCCAGGTTTGCTAGTATACTATAATACATAATTATATAAAACTCAAAAATAGAATTTCTACTGCGCCTTAAATTAAGAGATTAATCTAAATCTACTCAGTATATCTTAAACTAAACCAGCTCATAAAGAAGATAAATGATCAGCCAGAGAATCTAGCAACAGAGACAACACTAGAAGCCATAGTGTCAGGATTGCGTCAACGCGTCGCCGTCGTCGTCTCGGTAGCATACGCCGCCCGCGCCGCCCGCGCGCCGCGCCGCACCAACCGCCTTGACCCCAATGCCGGTCGAAGCGACCGACCGCGGTATGCCCCGCACTATTTTCCTCTTTGAAAAATATTTTCACTGCTATGCAGCCAGCTCAATGCGTACTATGTACGTATAATTTAAAAAAAACATGGTTCTCTTATCTATTGTGCCCATACGCTAACGAAAACGTAATGAGCTGAACTATTCAGAAATTTAACATTGATAGAGGAATATTTTGGCAAGACTTGTATAAATATTTTTTTTAAAAATAGACACCATATATAGTGTCTATTTTTGGTATCATTGGTTGAATATGGTACCTACAAAACAGAACGAGGAAATATCCTAGCAGTCGGTACAACAAGTGCGACGAAGTGGTGGGTAGAAGACTGGATGCTGGTATCCTTGTAGAGATGAGAAAGGTAAACCTCATTCCAGTAGTGGATGGGGAATAAAATCATTATGATGCATACTTAGAATATTGGAGACAATACTGCAGATTATAAAAGAATACTCTCTTATCTTAGATAGACAGTTTAAACACTAGTAAGTATAACATTAAATCTGAAATTTACATTTGCGGAATTTCTCATTCCGATCAAAGGTGAAGACAGTTGAATAGAAAAAGACAAATTCAAATTTCTAGAAGCGTTATAAATATTTCAACCGATACTCGTAACAGTGAATATAAAACTTCAAACTGGCTGCGAACCTATAAAACTCATTCGGGCAACTGGCTCGATAAAATTGTTTTTGCTTTGGTGCACAGATTAGGTATCCTGAATTCGCGGGAAATCATTATCCGCAAGTACAGGAAGTAAATGGCACGAGCAGTCTGCCGATTGTAAAAAATAAATGTTTGTTATTTAATAATAACACGCCATTTGAATTCCGGGATTTGTTATTAATAAAACATCATTTGAGTGAATCAGTGTTCTATGCATGAGATACGGGATTTCCTCAGGATTTTCTTATACATATTGTTGATTTAAAAACAATAAATTCTGCGGCAATACTGTCTGCTCATGAATGGCCTGTAATTAATTATTAGCGTCGCGGATGGTCAGAAGTTGGGAAGGTACGATATACTAGGATATATCCGTCATGTATAGAAGGATACAACTTACAAGTACCTAGGTAGGTGTTCTTTTTTCCCTACTACGCCGAATCCAGTATAAAAATTTGGTCTGCACCTTTTGTTTTGATCCGTGCTTTGTTTGTAGATTTATTTACTAGTACCTAACTGGTAGATGTCTCTTGTAAAATGACTATATAAGCCGTAGATGGTATGTATGGTCAGGTTTTAAAAAAAGTTGCAGAATAACATATCGGTCTTTAAAAAAATTTACGGTTTTTACTTCATAGCGATTGACCACTATCTCACTTGTGGGTTATTACGATGTGGTTGTAGGCATTCACGCTAGACCTAGAATGTTTATTCTACATATAAGTTAAAATTATGTAGAGTATAGGCGCTTACAATGTTCACGAATGAGTAATCACTCCCGCCGCTAGAACGCGCGATGTGTCGCCGCTTGGATATTTCTAGTGTGTGAGCAAAACAATCGCGTCCGCGAGGCCGCTCAGAGTTTCCGCCATACTCTTTCTAATATTATCTAACTTGCGTATATTTTTGCAAGCGTTATCTGCGGTCATTCGCCCCGCGAGCTGACACGTGTAAAGAGGTAACTATACACCAAGCTACGCTTGTTTATCCGCCAACCTACCAATCCACTGAAAATATGCTATACTTACATAGGTTTGATACTGAGATTGCGAAAACATAAAATGTGTGCCCAGGACTTTATTGGGACGGCTTTGGTCTGGACAGGAGGCAACATTTTCGTTCTTCTTGCTTTAGGAATATAATTAAATAGTAGACCTGTCTAGATAAAAAGATTATTATTTCAGAAGCGCGGTTAAGAGCAAAGGTATAATAGAAAGTTTGTATGGAACACTTATCATATCATCTTCTTTATCAACTGGAAGAAAGACCGCAATGGCTCTCTTATCAGTTAAACCAATAACCACACTATGAAACCTGAGTTAAACGCTTACCATTCAAATGATGATGGGGAGAGAGAGGGATAACAGGTTTAAACTATCTTAGAAACTCATATATATATAATTATACGTGATCATGAATTGTATGATAGCGGTTTGGAAAGTATCGCTAAGTACTTTACTTAATGGCATTTTACGAATTAATTAACCGTACCGTAAACATACACATAAAAATGCTCGTCGAGCCTGGAAAGCGAGCGAAACGGGGTAAAAAACCCGCATTTTATGCGTCGTCGGCGATTCTATTTTTAGTGTGTGCGGTGGTCGCATCCTACTGGTTGCATGCTGCAAGATCAAGGTTACGTGCGCGCTCCTGCGCATCTTCGATCGGCTAGCTACGCTCGCAGGAAATTACTGAAAGCCGCGTCCAGAACAAAGTAGACCCTGTTCCCTGCGTGGTGGGTGCGCTTTGTGGTGTGGAGTGGAGGCGTGATCGCTCCCGGATGCAAGTGTGCGAACATGGTGCGGGGCGCGGGACTGAAACCGGTCGCCGGGCATCCCGCCTTGCGATAAATGGGTTACCCCACAAACCTCTTGCGATACAAATGACGGCTGCGCCTGCCAGCACCAGCGCAGCGGTCAAGCTTCGCCGCACACTCTCCCATGCCATTCTAACAACGTACGTTTCCGCAATAACCCCTTCCCTTTGTTTCGCTAATAGGTACGTACGAGACGAATGCAAAACTTTATAAATGAAAGCGTTTCTAACATACGAGCGCTCCGATTCAGGAAGAACAAAAGGTATTTATTCTATATGCGCGCTTTCGTCAACCGGCACACACACATAAGCACTTAAACACCTATGACGAGATACCGAATTGCAAAATGATATCTTCTATTTTTGCAAGCGATAAAAAGAATTTGCTAGATAAGATAGAAGCGAGAACATTTCCTCAAAGCAACTCATGTTAGGCTAGTGCAAAAATTACGTGAGCGAAGTTTTTATCGCCAGTTCTTCAGGCGGAAGAGATAACGTAAGTAATCGCATTTTATTTATTGTCGCGCAGGCTTGCACGGGTCGATGATTTTATGCAACGAGTTTCTTTTCTTTCCATATCCTTCCTTTCATAGAGCGTCGACAATAGTATATATATTCAGTCGTTTTCCTGTGCGACCGGAAAGCGACTGCGTGCGTGTTTCTAAGATCGCGAGTGCAACGCGCGGCAGAGACGGTGGTGTGGAGCGGCGTGCGTATGCAGTAATGGCGCTGCAGCGGCGGCGCAGGCGCAGGCAATGACCAGGAAATGACGCCGCCGGCTGACCTTCACATACAGGCACACACACGCACGCGCCCGCGCCGCCTGCGCGCATCCCTGCGCTCCCTGAGCCCCTTCTGTCGCTACGGGATTTCGCATCGATATGTTGTTCGTCTCGCACAATAGTCACTAACTATTTGATTAAATATGTATGTATCCGTATCTAGGATTACAAATTATAACAGAAGTAAAACTATAGATTTTACAGCACTTTCTAGTGCCCGCCTGAAGTTTGAAAATTTGTCACAGGTTCTAAGTCCACTGCCATCTTTCGTCATTGATCGTCAAGGAAGATAGGAGTCAAACCTTGGATATCAAAAGAATACTTAAGAGGGGAAGTGTAGTACCTATTAGTTTCAACAGAACAAGGTTATCTTTTGTTTCACACAGTTCACTTTGTCTTGACGAAAACGAATTATTTAAGCGGTTAGCGTCCGACCGGAGAGCAGAGTGTCGTTAGTTACACGATAAATAATTTTTTTGCAGCTATCTATCAAGGTGACTTTGCTTTGATACTTAACCTGCGCAATGACCGAAAATTTTGATAAAATGTACTCAACTATAAAACATAACAGTGAGTATCAAATCACATAAATAACCGGAATGATCTTGGTAAATAACACATAAGTGCAAATCTGCCGCGCCGGTGCGCAACAGCATTCCCTAAGTTGCGGATATCGTATCACGCAGACTCTACGTATACCTTCTGTGTTTCAACACATACTAGCCATGCGCACAGCGCAGGCGTTTTGGCTGCGGTTAACTAGTGCCGCGTTAAGTAAGGTCAGCATTACACTGCATAGGCAGGCGCAAGCGCAGAGTGCATCATCGCCGCTTCTGCTCTGCCCTGACGAGCTGCACGTGCAGCACTAGTGAGATACATAATTACAAAAATACTGGTTATCATTTTCGAATATTCAAAACAATTGAGTTACAGAAATCTGCAGTTTGGCATTTTTGACAATTTAAAATTAACTGCAACCCCTAGTAGGATGCAGCAGCATAGTCCAGGGTCCATACTGACCAAACCAATACGGTGAGCAGTCTGATGCCTATCGGGGAGAGATAGGGTCGCGTTAGCACTTAGCATTTACCATCCCGCCCCGGCATGAGGCCCGGTGCGATTAACCGGACCTCCGGCATGCTTATCCGCCTGCTCCGCCAACTCAGCGTTAGGCCGCCCCCAGACGCGTAGGGCTATTTGAACAGTTGGTGAAAGGGATCCCCTAACCCCCCTCCGTTGGCCCTACTACAGAGGAGGGGCGAGGAGGCCATCAGCGTATCGCCTCCTCCTCCTCCTCCCTCCCGTGCACCGAAGCCGGAGAGGGTTAGCGTGGTCATCGTCCTCCCTGACGCTTTCCGCGGTCCCCTTCTCCGAAATCATATCTTCGCAGAAAGAAACCACTGTCTGCCAGGATCAGTCACTCTCGAGCATGGCTCGTACCACGCTCGACAACCAGAGATCCTGGCCCACCACTGGTGAAAGCGTATGCACCGCTGTGGGACCCAAGCGATGCACGCTTCCATCGTGGGAAGCGCCGAACCCTCCGGCGCTCCACAATCGAAATACGATAAGTACCAATGTCATGCAAGTCAATAATGTCTACGTCAAAAGGCTTTTCAACAAAATTCAGCCGACCTTGAAACGAAGTCAGAAAACCCGTATCGTCGCAAACCAAATCGGAAATGTTCTAAGTGCTTTGTATAATCATTTGCAAATACGGAAGAAATACGCAAACATATCTGTTAAAACAATGCGAAATAATTGCGAACGGCTATATTTTAAACGGACAACTGTACAAATTTCGGTATAGAACACGCAACACAGGATGTTTAATTGCATATTCACGTATCAGAGTAAATTGAGCGAAATGAAACTACTCGTACCTATGAACAACATGTGACCGTACCGGTATACAAGGCCACACGAATTTTTTTGGGAAATTTATTTAACATCTACTACTGTAACTTGAGTCTACGTTGTCGTTGCACGGATTTAACCTCTGTTTGTAGCAATAATACGATATAAGTATTGCATTAGATTAGAAAAAAAAACGATAACTTGCGCAAGTACAACTTGAGTTTGAGTGATGTGATGATAGACCTCCAAACCCTTAATCTAGTGCCACATGTATGCGGACGGCTGAATGATAGACCTGTATGTGCATATTTACGGAGTACTTAGTAGTATGTATTTAACTTTACGAGCTGAATACGCCCGTGGCTTCAACAATTCATGCGTGTCTTTTCGAGAATTATCACGTAGAACTGAAGGGGGCTTAAAAATCCCGGGTGGCGACAACGGATTGGCCAATGCAGCGAAGGTGGTCCATCACCGAAATGTTTGATAAAGTACCTAATAATGCTTAAAGATAAGTTGGAAAAAACAATTATATTGTTGTATGTATTGCTTCCGGGCTGTTTGGCCGTGGTTCCAGACGTTTCGTCGATCACTGCGGTCGACATCTTCAGTGGTTCAGGTCGAGCGGCGACAAGAGCGTAGAACTCTCCTTCGCGGTGTCTTCTCTGATACTGATTCATCAGTATCAGAGAAGACACGCCGGCCGTGAAATCCTTAGAGTTTACAACAATTATATTATTAAAGGGAAAGCTTCTGGAAAGACGTCTTCTGCATCTCAATTTCTTTTTAGACCTTTTAGTCGAAAAATAATCATTATATTGGAGAATAACCCCTGCTTCCTGTTAGTAAGAGCATGTTAGTACCTATATTGTACACGTGGTTGTTAGTGGCGGTAGAGCACATGCGCCAGACAACTCATGATCTAAATGGGCAGTTCCTGCTTATCTAAGTAACATTTTTGTCTCCTACGCAGCCGGTTAGTTTGGTTGGACATCATAATGTAATTTTACTGATGTTGGAAACAAAAATTATACATAATATCTCATTCAAGAATGTTATATAATCGTAAATTATTGTACAGAACTCTGTATGACTACGAGAGAGAATAGTGTTTGTATGTATTCAAATATGCAGATAAATGCTATCAGCATTTCTTTATCTTCGTCGTCGATAAAAATGTGAAATGTTATGAAATTAAAACAAATGTTTATATTCTCTTTTCATTTGAACTCGTGACATTAATTCCATCAGAAACGCACAGAGGTGTCTCGGCCAATGATAGCCCCCGCCCCGATAGCTTATCGAGTATTTTTATGCAAACAGGCGACCGGACGCAGTTATCGGTGCACTATTCGGTTAGTTGTTTGTACAGGCTGGCGAGTGGCGTTGCACGGTTCACCGTTGTGTAAGGTCAGGTTCGGGGGATCATTTCATACTGAATAATTACTCCGCACCTAAGTACTTCGTTACTCGATAGACCACGTATACGTACTAGGTAAAAGGCGATGTCGTTCATGTAATACCTAGCTATAACCAACGTGCTTGGTTATACTTATTATATTGCAGACCTTCCGCCTATATGAATATGTTGTAAGCAATATATTTATTTGAAATAGATGATTAAAATTTGGTAAATAAACGTGTTACAAAACGTGGATATCGTTATGACACGCACATGTTTTGTAATCACGTTTTCTGGTAATAAATGTAGAGTGAAACAATTTTATTTTCGAACAATATTGTACATTTATAAGCGTTTATTTCTGCATATTGTTTTGTACCAAGTGTCGCCAATGAACGACACTCGCGTACTTTTGTCATTTCGACTTTCCCGCGCGATTGAATAGCGGCGGGTACAGGTGACGAAGACAGGGCGGTTGGTTAGGTCAAAGCGGCGGGCTTTGACCTAACCAACCGCGCAACGGAAGCGCTTAGATATTTTTACGGTTTGGTCGAAATTCTCAATAGACAACTTCGATCAAATCTGAACGAATATAAACAACCCGAGATTTGAAAGCACCCAAAGAAAGGGACACTGCTCATGGATTGTTATTGAATTGTAATTTTTTATAGTTTTTCTATTCTACTTGGAGTATCATTGTAATGGCTACACAGATCTAATTTCTCCCGCAATGCCTACAACCTACAATGCATCGACATGAAATTGTTATTTTAGCGTAATACCAAGCTTACATAGGATTACATTTGAATGACTTTACTTTTGCATTCTAGTCTATATTGGACAGATCTAGTCTTCCGCCAATATATCTCTTAATTTCTTGTCTTAATAAGTAAGAGAATTGTCATCCTTATGTTGTGTATCCCTGGAATTACTCCAAAGTACCTACTATATTAACAGAGTACCAATGAACAATGGAAATATTCTTGATCACATGTTTAGAGCTCTTCATACATAAAGAGCTCCAAAAATTTGGGGGTAATTCCACCGTACTTCTTTAGCAATGAATTCAGAGAGATATTGGCGGAAACCTAGAACATCTAATATAGAGTGGAATCTTGGTCAAAAGTTTGTTGCAAAAAGACTTCTAAAATTCGCCCCCAGACCAGATTGGGAAATTGCGAATCATTTCTAAGATTTCCTTTACCGTTCGGTCGGTTAGTCTTGTAACTAATCGGCGCGTCGCTCATCTTGTTTGTCAAGCATATTTATTGTTATCGATATGTAGTCGTTATTGCCAAAACGACCTCAACCTATAGTTTGGGACGCGCCGAAGGTGATCTGACGAAGAGTTCATACACCCCGCACTTATGTAAACGAATGCAACCGTGGAAACCTTTTTTGTTTTAATATTGATATAAACGCATCAAGTGCTACAACCGATGCATTGAAATATGATAAAATTATTTTATTTTCTAG
Source organism: Apeira syringaria (assembly GCA_934044485.1). Lineage (NCBI taxonomy): Eukaryota > Metazoa > Arthropoda > Insecta > Lepidoptera > Geometridae > Apeira > Apeira syringaria. Next base: position 11,172,506 of record OW203662.1, on the reverse strand, counting down.
GTATAAACATAATAATGAAGTATATTCCACATTACATTGTGTTATTTGTTACTTAGTTATCTTTTTTAACTTTCTGAACACCAAGCCTAGGCTTGGAAGTTGTTTGGTTTCAGATAATTCGAAACTTATTCTGATAGGCTGTGATAAGTCTTAGACTGACATTTTGATTTGGGCGCGTACTTAATGTAAAAAATCTCTTCCGCCAACTGTCGGCGTCGTCTAAACTTTTTCTCATAGGTGGGATTGGGTCGCTGCTGGCAAAATAATTTCTGAAAATGTTTTGTTTGTTTTATTGTATTTTTATTTAGAATGCGAATTAAATCCTTATATAATATCGTAGATCGCTTGATTTCTCTGTGACTTGGCGATGCAAGATCCACATTTTCGTTCTTTCTCAAACAACCGGGATACAACAAAGGATTTCTTATCAGTTATTTTCTTGTTCATAGACAGAGATATTATGTGTTTGCCTTGCTGGCGATGCATTAGTTTGAAACATAATTTAGTTTGTTTCTCTATGCCCAACAGCTTTCCCAGCTTCTATTTCGGATATCGTCTTTTTTGTCATCGTTCTTGGCAAAGTGTCTACCATATTTCAGTTTAGTTCAGGAAGTTATTAATTTAGTTTTGCTTTTAAACTATTTTACTATTATAACATTACTAGGCACTGTTTTTCTAGATTTTGTAATTCTTGGATAATATACGTGAAATATATAAAATATATTACATGTTTTGAAAAATATAAGTAATAGTACCTACCTATAGATAATTGTGAAGGGAAGTTCATGTAATATACAAGATAAGTAATTCCAACGCAAATAAATTGAGCATTAAGTAACTTAAAGTAGTCACTATGATGTAAAAATCAATAAGTAAGTGTGTTTCGATAAGATTAAAATACAAGAACAATAAAAATAGAGACGGGTACGGTAGGTGCAGGCTTTTAAAAAAATAAAAGGGTCACATTATAATTAATGAATGTCAAGTATGGTACAGAACAGAGGTGTCACCATTGACAATAATAATAATAATAATGTGAAAATGGTTCCGCAGAGTCGTGGTGGTGTTGTGTTGATAAATATCAAAACGAGCCAGAACCTTTACTCTTTCGATTAAAATAATATGGATTCACACATTTCACTCATTATTATACTAGGTATCAATTCTCATTTTTGAGTAACAATGTCGCTGTTTAAAAAACCTGTTCGTAAATGGCGTCTGAAGCGATAAAGTTGAGACTCGAAAAAAATGCTATCACATTATGGCATTTTTTATCGATCCAAAATGGCGTCCTATTGCAAGGAAGTGCAAGAATTTGCGAGACGCGTTAGAGGGCGCGCGGGAGGCTCAGGACTCGGGGAGTGTGGAGCGCAAGGAGGGGTGACCTTCGCGCTTTGATGCAATGTCGCCGTGTCATTGACCACTGCGCCGCGCAAACAGTTGCAGCTACCCCCGTCGCCCGCGCGTCCTCACCCACCCCCTCTCAGCCGTCTATCCTCGCCACACCCGGTTTGGTGCTAAGTTTGCCGGATTCACGATAATTCCCTCCTTGAATTTGAAATCATTATGTTAGTTGAAAAACTGTAATTTTTTCAAACACATTAAACAATAAAACATCTACATTTATTTGCTACATAATAGCTAAATCTTTTATTTGCATTGCAATGGCAGTAACTGCATAAAGTTATGTCTATATACAAATATAGATGTGTAACCTATCTATATTAGCTAAGTACATTTTTTTTGGCTTCTGTTTTGTTTTTGTGAGTAGGTACATCGTTCATCACTACGGCGATTCGCACGCATCTCCATTGGCTGATATAGTGATTTGATTTCTTAAAACTGTACTGTGGGTGGCAGCTTAGAATTTAGTTTGGAATGATGGTTCATAAAAGTTTTCTTTGCGCAATCTGATTAAACAACTACACTCCTAGGTACCTATAAATATTGGTATCGTGTTCAGTGCCGGTTTTAGCACTACCAGCGCCCTGGGCGAGATTTACACGGCGCCCCCTGACTGCAATTCAAACCCATATGAAAAAAGGAAGAAGATATAATGAAATTACCATTTATTTAAAAAAAACTATTAAAATTTGACTTTTCTACCCTTTCTGTCGGCGAACTCTTTTATTATTTTATCAAAATCGAGGTTTTCAGCAATTTCATTCTCGATTGACAAAGTTGCCGAGTTTGTTTGTTGGATTGCGATATTGTCGATCGCAGATAGGTTTTTATCAGCTTAAGCTTAGAAAAACTCCTCTCCCCACTAGTAGCCATTACAGGTATAGTTAGTCATATGCGCATTGCTATCCATACATTTGGATACAGTTCTTGTAAGTTGCCATCTTTGATAAAATTTAAAACAAAAACATGGGTAGCCACATTCTGATCAGGCAAAAAAGATTTCAGACTTATGAGTTTATCAAACAACATCATCAACATCATCATCATCTCAGCCATAGGATGTCCACTGCTGGACATATGCCTCCCCCATTGATTTCCACAAGGACCTGTTGAAAGCGGCCCGCAACCAGCCCTTGCCTGCCATCTTAGTCAGGTCGTCTGTCCACCTGGTCCTATGCTGCACTCGTTCTATGCTTCTCGTTCGAGAACGAGTGCAGCATAGGAGTGCAGCAGAGAACTTTTCGGCCCCAACGGCCATCAGTTCTTTGAGCTATGTGCCCTGCCCACTGCCACTTCAACTTGCTAATCCGCTGGGCTATATCGGTGACTTGCGTTCTTCTACGGATCTCCTCATTTCTGATTCGATCACGTAGATCATGTTAGGCCTGATCTTAGATCATAATTAGCATTTAGTTCTGATGTATTTTTTGTAAACAAGTACCTATTTGTTTAATTTATTAGTGGTACGAGTAAAATTATTAGTGCCTACGAGTAACCTCAATTAGTTATATGAGGGTTTGTGAGTTTTGTTGTTTTGAAGCCATGATAGCCCAAGGCTAGGATTCCTATACCTCGGGATTATTGTTAAGGATCATATTCATCATAGAGCGTTGGACTTAGTTTTTGCTGTGGTAGGGTACAGGCACTGGAATGTTCCAATGCCTGTCTAGCCCTCCTAAACCCTCAAGTTTTCAAGTCTGTTTTAAAGTAGCTTTTGTTTTAAGATTAGCAGACTTTGAATGCCATTCGACATTGTAGGTCTAGTATCAAGTGATACAGTAAATTAATGCTAAGCATAATATTTATAGAATACTTAAGCATCCAAGCAGATAGAGATTGTTCAGATAAAAAAATAGTATGAAGATAATTACTAGATTTTTGACGCGTTGATGGCACTTTACAAACTTTAACATGTTGCCGTCAATCGAGAAGTCGGTATGTACCTTGAACGGTCAGCAGGATGCATACCATTTGTAAATTCTGGATTAGAATCATTTTATCCTAATATAAGGCAGCTTTAGAGATCAATAAAGGTTATTTTCCTAATGAAGCCAGCCAAAGTGTGTCCTTCTGCGCCTGCGGCTGTTCGCGTGTTACGAGCGAATTTTCGCCTTCCGGTTATCTCTATACTCGTTTCCGTTTAATTTATATCCTGTACTGTCTTACTGCGACCTAAATCCATTATTTAATTACTTCTTCGCTTAAAATACACTGATAATATTTATTTCATAAATATTCGAGAAGAATGGGTTTATTTTTACGAAGCATTAGAGAACAAATCGACTATTTCTTTTTAAATGTTTTTACTTTTTAATAAAATGTAGACAATCCGAATATATTCCACAATGAACGCAAACGACAAAATTAACTTTGTTTCCGTTTACGAAACAGACTTGTTTTGAATAAATAATTACTTGCTTAAAAATGTTATGTATATTAGCGTTTTCGTCGTAAAGACGTGGGTAATAAAAAGCGGGTTGAGGGGCGAGCACCCGGTCAAGGCTTCCGCTGATTTCCATCTGTTGCCTAATCCGACCCTGACTGCGACCAATCAGGCCGGAACGGCTTTTTCACTTAATTATCGATTGGAATTGTCCAATTTATTGTCAGACGTAACTTTACAATGTATTAGGGTTAGGTCACCTTGTAGTCAGAGATGACGGCTCTTGGCGCGGTTTCCTTGACGTTGGTAGTGGGGCGTGTCGTCGAAGCAATTCTATCGATATGACAGTGCGCCTTTAGGGTGAAAGGTGACTCGCTGACTAAGTATTCGGCAAATGTGCAGTGTCTAAGAGGTGAACATCATTGTGACGTTTGGTATATTTGGTAGGTACATCGACCTATGGGTGGGTATTGAAATAATTAATATTGGCCAAAGCTAATTTCAAATGTACCATATATTATTGTCTCTTATTGACTGCTAATTTTACATGACAATTAAACGCTGGGTTTCAAATCAGTATGAAACGAAACACGTACATAACAGAAGGAAAGCTAATAGAAATAAGTATATGTAGGTATACTTCGTTAAGATTTTTGTTTTCTGTGTTGAAATTCGTTAAAATCTATAAATAATAATCAGAATGTTAATTATAAGTACCTAGTTTAATTTATCAATTTTGTATTATGTTAGCGTGACATCTATATCAACAATGAATTTCAAACTAGAAGATTCTACGTCTTGTTAGACTACTTGGGTCCAATCAGGATCAGATTCTCATATTGTTCCCTAAATTACACGACATTCTGTTTAATGGTGTCCGTAATTGTATAATTAGTAATTTAGTTTAGTTAGATAATTTACATGGATAGCTTCGAAAAACGTCCGCCTTCTTAATTTAAACGTCCCAAATTCTCACGGCCCATTGACGATGTCTCTGCCAGCATTGATAACCACGAAGTTATATTTTGTAGGGCTACCGTCGCATCTCGCGCCCCGTCGCGTCGCGTCGTCGTGATTACCATATTACGGATACCGACAACTAAACACCCGGTTATATTTCGAAACACCATTGGATAAGTCCATCAGTTAACTGTAGGTGAAATATAGCGACGAAATCGTCTGGGAGCGATAGCGTCTATTTATGCAGCGCTATGCGACCTAACACTGACCCGGTTACTAGCACGACGCATAAACACAAGGATAGCTAGTGGCGCGCGATCTCGATCGAAGCTGCGATCGACCTGGTTATGGAGCCTATTTAGAGTGGCTTGCGGTACAGGGACGGCCGTGGTCCGTGAAGGGCGAGCTTTTGCCGCTCCGTCGGGAACGAGCGGATAATTTTAAAACGGCCAGGAAGCCAGCGGAGCGAGTATATAGGCCGCACGGACGCTCCCTCGGTCGTTTTTACGCTTATCGTAAAACGGGCGCACAGAGTTTCCGGACAAGTGGAGCGCTGAGATACCTATGTGAAATTGGGTCGCAGCGATTTTCCAAGCTCACGATTCGATACGTTTGGCGGCTATTCCGCGTATTCTGTATATTTCGGAAAAGATTACGCCACCATCACCGGCAGCAGCCGGAGGCGAACGGAGATGCGTTGCGAAATCATGCGCGCAGGAAGCCGTGTGTGAGGCGGAAAACGCGAAGGTGACGCACAGCAGTCGACTGGCTATCATCTATGAAACTGCCGCTTAAGACTTACCATGATTCAGTAAGTAACAGATGATAGCGGTTTGTATCGCATAACTGTCATAAACATACGAGTTGTAGGTTACGTACACAGCAAGTGCCGTAACGGGAATTTAAAGTGAATTCGGGATCGTGTTGGTCCTTTCGCTTTCGGCGGCGCGTGCGACCACGGCGATGGCAGCGACACGGCCTGCGCAACACTCAAGGTCGCAGGCCGTTCAACTCGGATGCGACCGCGGTATTGCAACACCGAAATATGTAATTGTAGAGGAGTCGAAGCGCGTTTGGCAGCGGCCGCGGTGCGAAGTGGGTCGCCGAGTTGCGCAATCGCGTTTTGTACGACAGATGGCGCGCGACGCTGCTTCTTCCTTATTCGGAGCACGGTAGGTAGGTACAGACCTACTCGTACCTAGGATTCAAATAAAGGACGCCTTTTGGGCATTACAAGCTCTCTATATAGATCTATACCGCATCCGTAGCGGGTATGATCGCACAAACTTGTTATTTTATTCCTCACCACTTCTATGCAGTTACCTTACCTACTTGTTATTTATATAACATTACGTCAACGTTTCAATATCGATATAAGTATTGAAAATTACAATCGGTAGAATCAAACTAGAATTGAACTGTACCCTGTTTCTAAAATTCATACAATCGTCTTACGGGAATATAGCGCGACGAACCTACACTACACTTAACTACCAGGTACTACTAGGTTTGACTAGCTTATTTTCTTAACTAGGTACTTATATGCAGTTTTGTCGGTATTTGCTGGTGGATTAAAATTATTGACCAAAGGCTAATTTCTGTTTACATTGTGTGAAGCATCAACTAGAGGAATTTACCTAAATGTGAAGTTGATTTGCTTATTTAATTGTTTTTGAATCTAAAAAAATAATAACCTGGTAGCTACATCGATGCGATGCGTAGGTACCTACCTAAGTGGTTACGAGGAAATGATTTGTTTAAATGATAGGTCTGTACGATGAGCACAATTACGAGTCGACGATTTCATAAGAAGTTTTATTCTCACTTAGGTTAGGGCTTTAATGGCCGCGAACAAATTTATTATTTTAGTTAAAGAATACCTACGTCAATATATTTTTTATAAAACTATAAATATACTTAGTTAGTAAGTACTTAATTTAGTTTTTATATGGTTAAGTACTTACCTAGGAATAAGTATTTGCATGCTGGAAGTAGTGACAGGACGGCGTAAAGGTCAACAATTAAAGGGTTTTTGTAATAATAACTATCATTTAAAAGATTATTTCGGTGTACCTACAAAATATCGAGTATGAAAAAGGAACTCGAAGAAAGAAAAAAAATCAGAAAAATTACAGCATTAGGAAAAATCGACAGTGAAGATCGTGATGTAAGCCAAGGCATCTTATTTGGAAGTTTGCGAATGTCAATAATAACGTTCCGGTCCCCCAGCGGTCGGCGAGGCGAAAATAGTCGCCAACTATTAATATGAGGCGAGCGCTAACGCTGCACTGCCCTTGAATAGGGACGATCACCCCGCGCACACTCCCGCGCATGCCTCACACCGCGCGCTGCCCTAATAGACATGAGTATCGCTACACACACTAACACACGCCGCTATCGCGATGCAGCGCTGCAGAATATTCGCGCCGATCATTTTCATTTCCATTTCATTTGCGAATGTCACATTGACGCCTCTGTTTACTCCGTGCCATGAATGGAAGGAATAGAAATGAAATCATTTACTAACGCATTACGCAACTAAAATTTTTAAATAATTATTACAATACCTATGGTTGTTATTTAATTCAAGGCAAAACGATTTTGTATTAATGTCGGATGCCACGGCATCCGACGCTGGTTTTCAGACAAAGCCTAAGGGTAGAAATAAAAATGTTTTTATGATACATGTGTATATCTTTAAAGTGGCTGTGATTTAATAATTTCACAACTGCTCTCGTATAATCTGATGTAATGAACCTACAACTCGATAATGCATGAAATGAAATAATCAAATGTCCGGTAAAGTTCGCAAACATTGGACGTCCGCAGGCACGCCGAAATCGTGTGTCAAGCTTCATCAGCACAATTTGGCAATTGGCAACAACAACTCAAGGATTCTTTTGTTCCTACTACAAAAGTGTAGACAAGGCCTAACTAATTTGATTTATATCTCGAGTTTTTCTGGTTCAATGCCCATTATGGAACGGGATCGCGATTATGTTTTAATCCGAATCAAATAGGGTTAATTTTGTTTTGATGGAACATTTCCTCGGATTAGAAATTATAAGTCAACGCTCCGAGATATTTATGTATTTGTTTTCTTCAATTTGAGTATATGATTATTATTATTTACCGTGAAAAGAACACGAGTAGCTCCAATTTGACTGATATGTGGAATGAGTACGTGAAACGTAGTCGACCAAACGACGACGCCACATACTCACACAATCAGGTTTAGACTGCCCAATCGGAGTAGGAAGGTCGTGTACGTTTCGCCAGATACTGACAATGGCGCCGGTACCGCCGCTCTTGCCCAATATTCACGTTTGCAACACCGAAATTTCGTGTGTGCCGCATTACAGCAATGGCCGATATACGCGTCGCAGTCGACTTCAGTCTCCTAAGACGGTTTTACACACACTTGACTGTATATATTTTTTTAATTATGTACAAATCTTGGTCCCGAAAATTACAGAAAACTTTTCTTTTGCGCACTTACAGAACACCAATCAATTAGTAAGATGAGGAAGTCAAAGATGTCAATTTTTTCACATGATGTGTCAGTACCAGTTATGTAACCTTATTTTAGGATATCATTATCTCAGAATGCCAAACGAGCTCTAATTAACTAGGCTACAATTAATTAAAGTAATTTCTTGTTGGTTGTTTACCTGTTTGTCGCATGTATAGTATAGGGTAAACATTCTAGATATCCTTATTACGATAGCCTATGCAGGATAGCCGATTCAACCCAAAATGACATGTTGGAAAGTCAACAAAAAAAAATTAGGGTAAAATGAAGTATTTCGCGGTTATATATCGCCGCGGAATAACCAACGACCTCGTTATTACATACGTAACATAATTACATAGGTACATAGCACGTATATAGGTAGATTCATATAAAGTTTTTCTGGGCAGATGCCTATATTAAAAAAAAACGACGAATATCTAATTACAATACGGCAACTACTACAATAATGTTTGAGCAGCCTACTAGCTGTTGCCAGCACATAGACAGCTGCAATGTTCTAACCCGCTACCAGTTTGCAGCGTATCCAAATGCTAGCAGCATTGCCTGTGCTCGTTCGTTGGGACAAACATGTGCTACTTATGTACATGTGTCACTTAAGTTACGCGTCTCGCTTCGATCAAGCGTTCTTATAAGTTTTGAAAAATCTGATTTGCTCCTGATACCCATGGGCCCAATATCTCGACCACAAACTGTTCAAATAAGTTACGACTACCTACTCGTAGGTTAGCATATTTTAGCATTATTTTATCCGCTTCAATTGCTCCGCTAAATATGCCGCGGCGGCGACGGCTCGGCGCCTTGTGTCCCGGAAAGATGTGTAATGTCCAAATATAGGTAAGTATTATAAATATTAAAATAAGATATTTCGTTATCCTATTGAGAAAATAATTCCAAGCTTATTTTATTGCTCTGGTTTTCCTCAAAGCTTCCAGAATTTATGTACCAGTACCTACGTCTTCAAGAATTACTTGTGCCTAGTGTGTGAGGGACAAATGCTATATAATTATGTATAATGTTACATATGGGTATCTAAATGTTCACGCGGAAGTGTCACCTAATTTATTATCTTTTTCGTATATATGGTGTAGGTACCACGATATCGTTTCAGATATCGTGCCTTATTCCAGCTTTGCGTCATCATCGCAGCTGCCCACATGCCTTTTATATACTTGAAAATAATATAAATGTAAGTACATACATACTTCTTCAATTATTTGGCTTGACAGTACATTCTTTCTAATATTAGAATTAAATTCAAAACGGGTGTCCTAACAATTTATGCCAATTCGGCACGGAGAGAACGTCTCCAGTGTTTAGAAGTACCATGTATTTATTTAATGCATTTCCAACTCTAATGTAATTTGAATCGTTATTTCTAAAACATCTGTCGCCAATTCTAATAGCGACTGTTCTAAAATAAACGGATCGTAAAATATTTTTATAGCCGTCTTACATTACGACAAAAAGGTATGACATAAACAACTGAAACATGTCTCTGAAGCGTAATAATGGTAGACATACTTTTCCTGCGCGATATATTTTAATGGCTCTTATCAGAGAAATGAGGTATTTTGAAAACGTTAGCCAGTGTAATATTAGGTATACCATTATTTAATGAACATGAATAGCTTAGCTTTTTAAAACTCCATACAATCGAAAGCGTTCGGTTTCGTATGCGCCGCCGGTAGTTACAAGCGACGCGCCTCGCATATTTGCTGATGCGAGTAGATAGTATGTGGTTTTTTTGCATCTTTATATTAGGAGCACTGACCTTGCGCAATGTCAAATAGCTGAGGACGGGTAGTGGCGAGCAGCGCCAAGAGACAATAAATGCCCGATGCAACGCCATGCCAACTGGTTCTATCCGTCCGTCCGCATCCATCCGTCCGTCGCATCTTTTGTTTTTGTGTCACGGAAACCGGTGTCTTTGCGCATCAAACAATATATGCTATTTTCTTAAATAAGATATGAATTTAAATATCACAGTTCAGCGAATTAATCAATGTTTGCTGCAGAACTGACAGCTCTAAACATAATTTGGTTACCTGCAGCAAGGAAACGCTAACACGACACGACAATATTGAGGAAAACAACGAAATATCATGGAAGTGATGTAACTGTACTTTCCGAGTTTTATTATTGGAATAATTATGATTTATTTGATGTATTATTACCAACTACGTTCGAAGATTACTAGCAGTAGTGAATATACCTAAACTATATAATTTTAATCTCAGCATTCCGATGCACATTTAATAACGTTATTTTACGAACAAAATACGTCTTGTTATTCTCGAAACAAATGCAAGCGTAATATTTCTTGAACCGTCTGTGTAACGTGTGCATTTAACGATACGTGTACAGTTTGGAAAGAAGGCCAGTTGGCCACCATCCAGGGTGCAGTAAACACGCCCCCGGAAGCGATTGTGATAAAGCTTCACGCTGCATAAATTTAGATAACGGTACAGCACGCTCGTTTTTCACTGTGTGACATTGCAGCCGAGCCCGACGGGAGTACATTGCGTCCCGAGTGTGCGACGTGACGTCATCTCAACTCTACGTGTTACTTCGCCTCTGAATCGCTTGTAATCCAATGCTTCAGGATAGTCAATTAAACAAGTTTTTATCTTCAATAGGGAAACAATATAACTATTACCTATTTTTCTTCTTTTGGAGATAGGAAGCACGTGAAACATTTTGCAATTTCTGAAGGGTATATTGAACTGGATACCTTCGACTAGTTTGATATAAATATCATAGCGTGGGTTCCACACCTGGAGTGGGACGCTTTCAAGTATGCTGCCTGCAAAGGCACAGTAGAGAGTTTAAGAACTTGATTTCGACTTCTACAAAAAATTTATGCCACGTCACCTCCCATAACTCTATTGTAAGCCGTCTATTTGAATGCATGTTTTTTGACACGCAAAAATTTAAGCATTTCCAGAACCTAATGGAGTTTTGAGGGCTAATCATAGAGTAGTGTACGAGCTTCAGATATATTCGAGCCAAACATGTGTGCTAAGCTCGTACACTTTATCTGACTTATGAGTTGGTTTATACAATCTACAGTTATAATTTATATTGCATTAATTATTACCCGATAGGCATATCGAAGAGCAACTTTGTATATAAAGTTACATAAGTGGATAGTAACCAATGTTGTTGACCATCCGATTGATTTTGACACTTGATTACGTAAAAGTATATTTTATTACAGGAGGATATACCCAATATACTTTTATCATTGTTCTGAATAATAAATAATAAATAACAAATACACATAATACATGGGAATAAGTAATACGATTTATAGCAAGCAACGTTTAAGAGTAACCACTACTCACTCTTCTGCAGCGATTTGAAGAATCCGATAAGCATCTGGTCTTGTGTCAAACTCGCATGTGCGCGGTGGCACAGCCAATATAGAATTTTTGAAGCTGTGGCGGGCGGTGGTGACTTTTATAGAATACTTCCTCTCTGAGAGTAAAGCCTGGTTCTCAGAAGTGGAAGCTGTTTATGATTACGCCAAAGTAAACACTTCACGGTAATTCTACAGAACAAGAGTGTGACTACCGCGATTACCATAGTACAAAGTATCAAGACGTGTCGGTCGCTGCATTCCCAAAACCCGCGCCCGCGCCGTCGCGGCCGGCGGCCGCGGCGCGGGCGGCGGCAGTAAGGTCACCTTCCGGGTGCGGTTGTTCACCGGGTCACCTCCACCGCATCGCCACAATACACACTATTCTCTAGGTATTTATATTATTACTTGTTTATTTATTATATTTATATGCGTCGTCATAGCTACCTAATTGACGACACTCTTTAAATATTATTAAAAATGTCGACATTTCGTCCCCTGTCCTGTTCGCCACTCGAACATCTCTTTGCTTTTATTTAGTAGATAGGTGGAATATTTTGCCCAATGGTTTTTAAGATAATGGTTTTACGAGACACTTTTTATTTCTAGCAGCGGAGGCGTGGACACTTTAAGTACCCAAATAAGGATTTACTAAACTTTACTAAGTACCTTTCCATGTCACGAACTGCTGTCACGCTGTAAGCACGTTTGTCTATCATTTTAATAATATATGTAATGGCCATACTTAAGTTTAGATTTACGATATATGTTTAATAAAAAATAAAAGAATAAATCATATTGTGTTACTGGTTTTACAATATCATTTGTGATAGAAGTGGCATTTGTGTACATACAATATAGGTGAGGTTATAGAATTTGTTTACGCCTAGGTCACAAAATATTGGTTTCTTAGGAACTGAACCTATTTTGAGTTTGATTTAATCTTCATTTAAATTTCGAGAAACGCGCTAAAGGTCTGATAGACACGTTAAGTATAGCGTTCTCTGGATATACATAATTCCTCTATATCCATTCTATCAAAGAAAAACCAGATGTACGCCAATGAGACATCGATCGAATTTTACATTTAATTTCTTAATTCCCTTCTTATTTTCCTTTCTCCCCCGTGATCTTTACACCTACTTTTCTAAATCTATCTTTCCACGAATTAAGTCTGAGCGCCTTCATCCCAGAACACGGGAAGGCATTTTTCCAAGAAGATACATGCCACAACCGCTTCATCATGAGCATCAAGTCAGTAAATGAGCAAATATCAGCTTGTATAAAAAAATCAAGACTAGATAAGGCACTTATTACGAGCCCCACATAAACCACGTATCTTTAGCGATGTTTAAAGGACCAAATTACTCACCAGGTGGCCTTGGATGCGCGGCGGCGTGATGAAGCGTGGTGGCGATCTGGTGGTGCGGGTAGAAAGAAAGGAAGGGCGCGTGGAAGGACGCCTGGGGCGGGGGTTGCAGCCTCGCTTTCAGTTCTTCCGCGGATCCCGCCCCTGATGAAGAGGACTCTACGTCTGATACGCCGCTGTCGGCCGGCGAAGGGGGCAGGGAACCTGAGGACAAGCACGGACACGGTCAAGCAATCTCGAAATCTATGTTAATAATTAATATAAGTTACTAAGTAATATACATAACCCAGATCTACATGTAATGACAGCGTTTCGATCAAGCATTAACTTTAGTTGAACTATCACTACACACGGTACGGCTATTCAGACCTTAGAATAGTTGGTTCTACTCTTCTCTTTAAAGTAAGGAAAGCTAGCGAAGTGAAAAGGAGTAAAAAAGGTAAACTTTTGCTGTAGAGACCACCATTAATCACAACACCACATGCGTTAACTGATCAATATGTCTGATTAATGTTAAAATTGCTTTACTTTGCTGTAATGTGTAAAATACCTATAAAACCTACCAAACCTAGGTTACCTATGTAACCTGTAAAATACCTATTTGACAAACAGCAAATAATTTGTGTTAGTAATTTGTTTATTTAATATATACACACTTGATTAATGTTATAGAACTTGAATTTGTATTCTAGGTAGCTACACAACTAACATGGTGCTACTATACTAGCTACAAAGTCATTTAATAATTAAATCCATCACTGTTTAAGTGAAGACAAGTACATATATAAATAAGAACATGAACGGGTTGTCATTTCGTTTTTCGGGAGCAAGGCTGGTTCTGCCATCCTCCTTTACAAATAGAATACCAGGCAGGACAGTACCAAACTCCGTAGTGTGTTATATGACTTCCCCAAATTTAAATTTGACCGTTAAATGACTCCCATCCAGAAGAGCTAATCTCCATAAATATAACTGCACGTATTTGTCAATTCTAACGGTCATCTAAGTTGCACATATTAGCATGCAACCCTTGCAATTGAAAATCCTAAAGCAAAAGAGTAACGGTCAGTTTTGAGCACAGGTAATTAATCCTCTTTTCTTTACGAAGCAACGGTCACTTTTTATTTTCTTCTGAAGAGAGATACGGTAGAAACTCTGAATCAAGTGCATGCAACCTGCTTTCTTGTGGGAATATGCATATGCGGTCCAGCTATGCGATTGTCATGCAAAAAGTGCATGGTGTTGGGTTAATTTACGATTATGTAAATTTTCTCCAGGGTCGCGACTCCAGCGAGGGTCGTTACAGATGACATTTGCATTACAAATATTATCTTGTTTTTTGGTTTGTTCATTTCTTACACAAATATCAAAAAATTGCTACACATATTATTCAGTTGTGTGTGATTCATATCTATCTATGTTTGCGTGTTTGTAAGCACGGGACGAAGATAGAAAATAATGCGCTCGACGTTGCCCATGAGAGACAATGCGTCCTTAAGTACTGCGCGGCACTCATCTGCGTCATATCAGACTAAATGAGCAATTTCTTAATTTCCAGTGTGTTGACCACAATCCACCACGCTTATCCACCTGCGCTAGCAGATGCGGCGGATCGGCTAGTGGCCGTCGGTAGTCTAAGTGTCACAGTCTACAGGCCGCCCATGTGCCACCGACATGACTTGCCTAACGTCTGTCATCCTAAGACAACAATTGGGACCGACGGCTTAGCAGTACCTTCGAAGTACGGCAGCGCTCTGTTAAAAATGCCACTAGCAGTCACCCATCCTTAACCACTGCGTCAATCGGTTAAGATCCCGTAGGTAAGCTCAGCCACGAGCGCTTCGAACTAATGAGACACATCATAGTCAAATCGTGACCTTCATCAGAACCAGTGATCTTCCTCCTACACAAACGCAACATCACAGAGTATATCTATTTCCTAGATCTGCACCCTCCCCTGTCTCACATCATCTCATCATGTGTGACGTGGTAACATCAAATTCCTCATCAACAGACGTGCATTTGGACCAGTGACTTTCTTCATCAGAAACATAACACCACAGATTATACATATTTCTAAATTTACCATTCTCTCAACAGCACCACAACATATCACGCATGCATATGCATGATAACGACGCCCAAGTTTCCTTGAGAACACTCACTAAGAAATAACTTTCTCATGTCCAGCACCCTCGTAATAAAAAACTTTGACGAATAACGGTTATCCGGCATTTAAATAATATAATCAACAAGTAGAAAGCGCTCATTCATACGATTTCCTCCATAGAGCAAAGTGACCATTTGACCGGTGTCCTCGGCGATAGCTGTCCGCACCCCTTTGTGGTCATTGTGACCCTTCAATGGCACAAAGCATGGGAATCGGGAAGCGCAGCCCACGGCCCGGCTGACGGCGCGGCGGCCCGCGCTTGGTCCGACTCGGCCGGACATGGGGCCCCCGGTCACTCAGTTCTTTTAAATCGAAGCTACTGTTCAGTTCTTTCTATACAGTAGTCAATTGACCAAAACAATATTCATATTTTATGAATAGACTGCAAAATATTAGTGTACACCACAACTCGTGTTGTACACTAACATTTTACACCGATTTGCGTTGAATGTAAGTGTAACGTATAGTTTACATAGGTACATATTTAGTATGTAATTTGCATTTAGGTGGCGGCGCGGGCGTTAAAACGCGCGAATGTACAAAGTTACGTCTGACAAGACTTATATATCCACAACAGGTTAATGTCAAGCAATAAGCCACCTTACTTTTACATACCGACAAAGCCGACCATTGCACAATTTGATTATTTACGTGGTTCATAGAGCCTATACTCATATATATTTATACTCATAACACTATATTTATTATTTAATTTAATTACCTGTTTTTTATTACAAGTTATCACCGAATTAAAATTTACATACAGCTACGTAGGATTTTGACATGGATTTTCCTGTGTAGTGAATAAAAATGCTACGTAAATTGTATTATCTGGTAGTTGGTAAACATTGAAACATTTCCTCATTCTAATCCAGACGGTCTCTACGAAGCGGCCTATTTATATGGCCAGCGAGATTATTCTACTTCCCGTTTCCCGGGCTTGTGACGCAATAGGCCTCTATACCTATTTACTTGATTTAATTAATCGCGTTTTTGAGAATGGGACTGAAAGTAATGCGGCCTTACCTAGCACAGTGTAACGGGTAACGTAGAAGTGGTCAGTTTTTTGCGCGGTTCCCAAGCCGGGTCACGATTAAACAAAGCTGGGTTCGCACCCGGGACCGGTTGACGGACACACGAGTGACCAACGGCATGAACACGGAACGGCTCCATTGTGTCAACCCTTTCATCTCTCGTATCAAAATAATAATAAATTAAGTATAAATAATGACGGTGGGGTGTTTCAGTACCGGTCTACCGGTCGGCGAGGAATGTGGTCCCATTAGTAAAGTATCACAATGATGGACAAAGATGGGAGACGAGAAGGGACCTTCCTTAATCTGCGCATCTTTATGGAGTGACCACCGGCTCCGTACAGTCCATAGCCTTTTGTGGCGGGCGGCGTTAGACCATAATCCGCACGACAACAGTTACCACTCGCAATTTTTTTGCATATGAATATAAATCACGGTATTTATGTGTGCTTATGTAACGGAATCACATTATATGATCTATATAACATCAAATATATTTACGTAGTACACGAGGATACTTAGTTTCGGGAAATACCCTTAATTAGTTAGATTATTATAAAGAAATGCCATAAATAATAGGTAATAAAGTATGCGAAATTATGAAGACGAAATTCATTAATTGTGACATGTCAGTGTGATTTGTCAACATTATTGTTTCATTGTTTATATTTTTTTCCACGTAATTAAATCAAGGAATGTATCGCCATTGTTAATATTAATTTCAATATAAGTTTTATATCTTTCTTTTGATTTGAATTAATTTCTAGAACGATAATGTTTTTTACCATGCTGTACATTCTTTTATTTTGAAACGGATGGACTCCTTTATTAAATTAAAATGCTACAAACTAGTCAGAATACTGCAGTGACTACAATGACATTTTAATTTTTGTTGCCGATCCTTTTAACACCCAAATACAAATATGTATATAACACAAATATACCTACTCACATATTGTAATAATCACATGTTTCTAAAAAACATTTAAATACATATGTTTCATTATTAGCGTTTCAAATTTACAATTCTAATAAAAACTTTTTGGATCGAACATTTCTCACCATATGTGAAATGGTAGAACTACGAAAATCATGTTTTAGACGCACTTTTATGGCTGTATTAAGTTTTGCTAACGAAGTTAGAGTGGTAACTTATATAATTTTCGATATAAAGCAATACTAAGTACGACAAAATATTTATTTATATATTTGTTCACATTCGAACATTGTTCTTACTGGTCAAAGCAGAGGTCGTGTTTACGATCTTAATCGATCGATTATGCAAAGCAACGCTCCCTGCGGTCATAAGTTTGATTCCAACTTGCAATATTTTTAACTGGACAGACGTCTCCACAAGAATGGATTTCTTCGGAGAATTTGTTAAGCCATATTTGCAGTAACTAGATCGACAGATATTGGACTACCTCTGAGTTCTCAGACGGTCTGAGAACTGGTCTGGTAACCCCGCAAACCCGCATTGAGCAGCGGAATATGGAGATTACTCTTCCTTCCGAGAGGAACGGCCGTGGGCCAGCAGATGGAACTTGATAGACCGATTATGAAGAAGCCGTAGCCTCAAAGCGGCAACCAAAGAGTGCTTGTCACTTAGAAGCTGCGGCTTCGTTTTCAATAGTGACAATTTCTACATGCAGCATTAATATATGTTATTTATATAATAGAGTATCTGTTCGCGACACCTGCGTATCTTTCCTTTGTCGTATAACTCCTTTAAGATGCTAATACTGTTCCGAATGTCTACAGTCTTATTTTTGTGCAATAAGTTTAGTTACTTACGCCGTTGGTCATCGTACGCATTGCTTTATGTATATATATATCTACCCAAATACACAGACAAAATTAAATAATAATACTTCGTAACTGGACACAACATCATAGTGCAAGTTATAGCCCAAGTTACTTGTAGTAACTACTTGATTTGGGTAGGTATATACGAAGTTGAATGAGTCAATGTGACTGCTGTCTACTATGTCCATTCCTTTGTTTTGTACGTGTTATGTTGAATTCGCAGATGTTGCATTTTAATTTTTGACGCAATGTTGTATTAAGGCTACTGATAACAGATGCGGTTTTAAATTCATTCGCTATTAAAATTAATCCTTACAACATCGAGTGGCTGTCCGCACAATACGATCGGATACAATGGGTTGCGTTCCGCACCCACGCGTGACATTCTAATTTCAAAGTGTCAATAGCTCCGGAAAGCCGCTCGGATGAATTGAAAAGGGAAAAGAGACACGGTTATGTACCAGAGTGAGATGAAATTACAGATTAGCGTCTATTATGATGGATGACGCAGCGATTTAGCGATGCAAGGTGCAATGTAACCCATTTTTGCACAAAAAGTGCACATTTTCGGGTGAATGTGAGCGATCGATGGCGCAACGTGTGCAACCAGCTGCGCTGCTTTGTTTGGTTAGGATGTTGCGTATTTAGATAGGAGAGGGCTGGCTGACCCAGAGATGGTTGCAAGGGTTGCGCTTTGAGACATGCCGACATTTTTATTCAATATTTTTGCAAGGTGCTTTTATATATTTGACGAACACCAAATATGACCTAATAAATCTAAATGGTAAGGAGCCGGTGATGTGTACATTGAATTCTTTTTTATGTATGATCAGAACATTTTTAGAATTTCGTTTGTCTGCAAGCACGACGTGTCTTATACTATTTAGTCTGAAGTCCAAGGAACAGTAATAACGCAAAATAATTCAATACACATGTGTGTAATATCTACAAAAACGTAATTTTAGTTATATTTATAATAAAGCCGGAAATATCGGTTCTTGAATACGACTCGGATTTGGTTGTTTTTTTAATTATGCAATAATAAATAGATAGAAAACTGTTTATTTGGACACTATTTCAAAAACACACACATAAAGAAAACAAAGCAGTATAAATATAGTGATACAAAGGGCGCCCCTATCGCTAGTCCAGTAGTAGTAAATAGAATATAAATGTGAAGTAACATTGTGTACAAGTTTATTCATCAGTATGTGATCACGCCCCTGAATAATATTGAACGCAATGGCACCTTAACGTAATTATTACACAAGCTAGGGCAACATTCATCTGGCCATCTATCAGATGTGTCAAAAATAATGCGAAATTAGAACCCTTTATCGGACCCTCCGAATAAATATTATTTATAGTGCAAGTTACACCCACATGGGCATTAGAGGGTTATGCACATTGCCGGTCATTCTGAACCGTGCGAATTGACATCTGCATCGAATGACGGCGAAAGAGGGTTGGTGAAAGTAGAAATGTAAAAAATCAATAAAGCAATATAATAAATTGAGAATGCGCAACATTATAAAACTGTTATTACAGATGTTCAAGCAAAGCTAAACGACACAGATGTTTATATATTAAGGTTTTCATTGTACGTAAGTACATACGTGCGCCATACCACAGGTTAATCCTAGTTTGGGTACCAATGATCGTCCCAGGATGTCATAACACTGTCAACTTAGAACTTAATGAATTACTTAATAAGTGCTATTTTGTTCTCATGACTGTTAAGTATTATCTTAAAATCATTTAAGTGATAAGTGTTTAGCGATTTTCCCAGATCTAGGTCAAATATTTTTCCGGAAAGGGTAGCCAACGTCTTTCCGAAACAAAGAAAAAGCATTGTGTGCGTGCGAAATGTGTGTTGCCCTGTTATGTCGTAGACGCGAGGGTGGCAGCATGCGTGTGTGTGCGTGAGGCAGGCGGGGGCGCTACGCCCGTCACACTTCGCGGCTAAGGCGGCGCGGCGCGATCGTGACATTGGGCGGGCGGATCAGCTGACGGCTATCGATTCCGGCACTTCCTGGTGTTCTTTATAAATATTTCATGGGACATTCGTCCACCCGTTGGTTTTGTTGTGACGCCTCTAACACCATTGCAACTATGACTAATGTTTTTCACGAAACTCATATACGTCCGTTTTCTATAATATTATATTTTTAACTATATTCTTTGGTATATACATTTTTCATACGATTTTTTCTTGTAATCCTGGCTTGCTTCTATTGTATTCATTTACATTATATTATTTCTGTAGAAATATTTTAATCCGACGAGCATGAATGACACGTGCGCCTGTATAGGATACGTGTCTTCTTATGTCATTTAATCCAATTACATATTTTGTTGAAATCGTACAATAACGACTACATCGAATACGATGTACCTAATTTATGTCCATAAATAACAAACCAGGAAAACATCAACTTGGAAATGAAGGATCTAGTGAAATGACAACATATCGGCCCCTCCACCGAAGCATACAATCATTTTTTTGGAAATAAAATGTACTCTACGAGTTGCCATTATCAATAAGGGATGCTGGAACATCATAAATGCACAATGTTGTTACTTATGTCGAAGTTAATACAACATTCACAAGATGTAAGTATATGTTAGCGCCCGCCTAGGTACAGGATATCGGTACCTGGACTTTGTTTGTGTATATCTGTGCAAGAATTCTGAAATATTTAGGGGTAAACCTGTAAAGGGACGTTAGGTTAACTACCGTATAGATACAACTATTGATTCGTTAAACTTTTGTGTGAACAGTATACGCAAACGTATAATCCCACTAATATTATAAATTTCAAATTTTGGATCGATGGATGGATGTTTATTAGTCAATCACGCTAGAATGGTATCTGGATGAAATTAGGCACAGAAATGGATTATGGTCTGGAATAGCACATAGGCTACTTTTACCCCGGTAAAATGTATGATTCCCGTGAAATAATTGATGTAGTGGGAAAACCGTAATCTACGCAGCTGAAACCGCGGGGTGCTACTGGTATTGTTATAAAGTAGAACGTTTTTATTAGACGTAAACTATATGTAAACTACAAAAACTGAAATAAATAACATTTAAAAGCTGTTTGATCGTTTGCTAATCAAACCTTAAAATGAGTTTTCCAATGAATTGAAGAAGTGTTTTTATTCGTGGTTATTGTTATACTCGACACACTATGAAAAAGACTGATACATCGAACCTGAGACCTGCGTTCCTCGATTTTTTTTGGTATTAGTTTTTTGATTGCTGTTGTTCTTATGAAGTCTTTACAATATTATTATTAATTACAATTAATATGTATACGCTGGTTTTCAGGTTATCGATTATGGGGGAGGCTATGTCCATTAGTGGACATCCTACGACTGAGATAATGATGATGATAATAACATGTGTCGATTGATACACGTTAATTTTGTAAATACATGGTGTTAAGTAAATATTGTTTTATATTAATATGCTTTATTTTGTACAAAACATCTATATGAAAACGAAACTGCCCAAATTCATGTGATATTTGTTAACGGCTGACTGGGCTGACGATGACGATGTAAGCGATTTGTCCATCATCGCAATCGGTAAATTAAAAAACTAGGTATTTCTGTAAATTAAAATTTATGTGGTGATTGCTACAATAATATTCGACAATTCTACCAAAACTGTTACCATTAACATTTTTGAAGGAAAAAATTGGCCTGGCCTGGAAAAAAGTGACTTTTGGGATTTGAACCCATGACTACAGAATACCGTTCCGTCACTTTGCCTTCTAAGCTACGTATAGTACCACTCCAATAACCATTCGAATTGATTCCTTCCTTTTACATCTGAAGGGATATTAAAAAATTTGAACGTAAGTTCCGCCTAGCATGATATTAATGCAATAAACTATAAAACTCCTGTTTCCAGTTAGAGCCCACAGAGAGTTGGGTGCGCAGAGTGGCAGGCAAAAGCCGTACCGCCGTGGTAACCGTCTACCACCAATATATGAACATCTATCACGAAACACAGCGCTTATGCAGCTGTCCTTGAGAGTCAATAACATTGGAACTCTATCGCGATATCACCTTCGAGCGCATTGAACTAACCATGAAGTGGATATGTTTAGATGCTAGTTCTATATTTAAACGATCTTCGGTGGATCAGCAGGCGGAAGGGTAGTGAATACTAGCAGTGTATAGCATAGCAACAAAATTAATGTCAGGCTGTTTCAGCCGTGAGGTCGCATTTTATCACGCGGACTCATCCGGGCGGAGTCGGGCGGAAATTACCGTCCGCGTCGGAGCGTAATACTGTAGCTATTGCCTAACATATTGCTGTAGGATTCATATTGGATGAGGTACATCGGGAGTGTTGCCGTATGTTGTATACTTTATACTTATTATGTGCGTTGCGGTCTGTTTTGGGTGCCTAAAGTAGAATTAGGGTAAAATGTATCCATGACGGAACTTGATTTATCAATAGGCCTTCGCTTAATATTCGAATTCGATTGACTTTTTAATATTCAAAAACATTTGTTTTGTGCATATTTATATTCTTTTTACTCTCCATAATCCTACAAATATTATAAATGCGAAAGTTTGTGTGTATGTAGGAATGTTTGTTACTTCTTCACGCTCAAACGGTTACACCGATTACGATGAGATTAGATATGGAGACAGCTTATACCCCGGATTAACACATAGGCTTATTTTAATCATCACCATCATCGCCGCTGTTCATCATCACGCGGGTAAAAACGCGCGGCGCAGCTAGTTCATTATACATATCTAAGTGTATCAATGGACACACGCTTGTCAGGCTTCATAGTCAATAATATTTGTAGTACAAGATGCGATGATAACTCAGCGGTGGGTACGTCTGCTGTCAAACAAACGAACGCTGGTTTGATCTCCACCAACGGCTTGAGCTTATATTAAAGGTAACACCATTACCAAAGTTCCCAGCATGGTGGTAGTGATCGTCACTGACCATCGAGTGAGATAGTGGTCAAATAATAGTACGATACGGTTGTATATGTACAGAAAATACTATTGACATAGCAGAGTTCGTCCAATTTCGGCGCGTTGGTCTTCATTGTCGGTGAATGTTTCGCGCCACGTGCTACGAAAACTGAGTCATTTTTTTTAATGTACCTATATAGTTAAACGTAAGCCTTCATCGAATGCGATATTTGGTTACATGAAACCTATTTAAAGTCTATTATCACCGATTCTAGGTACCTTTAAATGCTCTACATTGCAATGGGCGACAGAAAGCAGGTTAATTTGAACGGAAACAATAGCGAAATGAAACATTAGTAGTAATTAAGAGTCACCAAACTGATAATGGGAGAAAAAATGCTCACCTGGGTTAGGCGGGCCATAGATATGCCTGGACGTAGGCGTCGGCGTGAGCAGGCCGTGCAGCAGCGCCAGTGAGCCTCGCGCGCCCAGCGGTAGTCTTGCGGGCTCGCCGTCCACTGCAACAAGGGGATATACACTTTAATACATAGTGATCATCTTTGTCGTATAGGCAGTTAAAATGTTGTAATATATTACGCAATCCAATGTTCTACTGAACATCACGTTACAGAAATTATAAAAATATTCCGCATAAATAAAATATGGATATCTCCAAGTTACCAGTGAATAGGTATATTTTAGACAGGCGTGATCCATCGTAGACCGCATCATCACTTAACATCTGGTGAGATAGTGGTCAGACACTTGCCTATCCACAAACAAAAAAAAGCTTGTTGCGAATATTTTGACGTGAACATTTTTTTACCAATAAATGGAACCGACTTCAACACTCAAAAGTGTGAAATAACTCGTTGAATAATGGTACATTCCGAATAATTTTGAACATTATGCTAGTGAGACTATTTCCCAAAAACTGTTTTATTCTAATTGCATGAATTCTACTCAAAGACTTACAAGTTTCTCGTTAATTTAAAGCAAATTATGTATTTGAAGCAAAGCACTCAGTCAATGTTATTATTTCTTAGTAATTTGATACAGTTATACTATTTACCTACAAGCTAGCTAGATACACACTCCGAGACCTAGCTTCTCCAGACACGGCGTGGGTCGCTATTCAGATGGTAAATTATTCTAGAATAAAACCTTCTGGCGATATCCATTCCGTCTGACTTGCTCCTTTGTTGTTCCAGCCGTCTTATTTCTCGCTTGTCAAACGTATATTAATGCTGCGTGTTCAAGAGGGCGCGATGATGTTACGGATTCTTTGTCCAAGACCTAATTGAAAATGTCCCTGTTTGTGATTTAACCATAACATAGGTATTTTTGCTAAACTAACACAATTATTAATTATTGTTTTCAAGGTCTGACAACTCTAGACTACTAGTGGTTTCCCCAATCAGTTCCTAGAATAATGGTCGCCACGACCTCTTCTTACCTTCACTGACTACCAAAACGTGGGCAGCAACACTACGTGTGCAAAACTGTGGACGCTATTCTGCCGGCAAAATATGGCTCGTACAAACGATCTGTCTAATAGACCCACTCGCACCCCCATTTTCTACAGCTCTATCCTGATGGAAACATAGTTTTGATGGCAAAAACCTATCAGTTAATTTTCGATCGGTAGTCTATCGTCTGCCTAAATGGGCATGGTACTTCTATAATTTTTCGTGCATAGAAGGTTACTCTCATAGTACTATTATAAACTGGCTTTGAGTAGGTATTTATATGAATTAACCAGTAGTCAAACAAATTTACGGCCTACGATAGTACTAGTAGACGCTTAGTAAATGACGCACCCGTAAGGTAAAATTAGTTCTCATATTTACCGACAGAACTGGTCAAAGATGTCGACTGACGAGAGGATATAACGGATTGCTCGTTAATTGCATTTAATTTACTGATTATACAGATCTCAGTTGTAAGAAAACTTGATATAAGCATAAAATGAAGCTTTTATAGCTCGTCCGATCGTTTTTCCGATTACAGTAACTTTGTAGAAAGTAAGTGTTCGAAGTTTCCACAGTCAGCTGTTTCAAAGCACGGCCTTGAAAGTTTAACATTTAAAAGTTTGATACAAAAATGGGTGGTAGAGCGTCCTATCCTCTCGCACTATTATATTGTCCTATTTAATTTAACACGTGGAAAGCGTATCCCGGAAGACTGAGCATCGGAACAAGCTTAGAGCTTTGAGTACGATTTGCGTGTTCCGTAGAAATTACCGCAAAATCGATATCGTATAATATAATCTCGATACATCCCAGACGTTACCGTGCGCCGACCTTGGGACACCCCCACGCACCCGTCACGGCACCCGGTAGCACCCGGACCACCTGTTGTCTCCTTCTACCCTCTGGCGTCACTGCGCATGTTTGACGCATAGAACGGGACGGCGTTTGTCCGTCTCGTGTTCTCGTCGAACTGTCTAGACGGAATGTGAACTCTTTACGGGCCCCGGACACATGTGGAAAGCGATGATTACCGATAACGTTATCGAGGCACCTTATGCAAATGGTATTTTCGTGAGCGCACGCGATCAGGTTGCATGCCGCATGCCGACCGCCGCAGGTGGAGGTCGAGTGCCGATGATTTACGTGGAAATCTAGGGGTGCACTCAACCCTTCATACATAGACGAGACGACGTAAAACAGCGCTTAATTGCTTTGACATTCGTTTCGGAAAATTCTTTACATGTTCGTGAAGTTCTAGTTCGACATAATTTACTTAGTACCAAGAATCTAATATTTGTTTTATTTCATGCCGCTAAGAGACCAGACTGTTACCTGGTAATATAGAACCCGAAAAATCATAATATTTAAAGGGTACAGTGATGATAATTGCCAGTACAAATACTGAAATATTATTATTAAAGGTTAATTACGGGTAACATTGAACAGCAGTTCGGCAAATGCAACTGTGTATTGTAGTTGATAAGAGAAGGCGCAAAAGCAGTTTGCATGCAGAGCTGCCAAGACTCCCATCTGTATCTATTAAGGGAGGGAAGTGGGTCCTGACTAGGATGGCCTGAAGTGGATTACAGAGTTAAAGAGACTTATCTACATATTCGTAATCCATTTGTTTTTATCTATGGCAAAAGTTGCTTGTTATCGGAAAAGAAAAGAAATAATGAAATAAATGAATGGTGGTAGTATTAGTATCAGATCTGTTTATAGTAAAAATATGGTCATGATTGTTTACATATTTTTTTAATTTGTAATTTTGATTGATATATGATTAGTTATCTTTTGTTGTCACAATAAATAAAACTTAATAATTGACGTAAAATTTTCATTACATTGTTATTCCATTTTAGAAGGAAACTCAAAACACAACAAATAAAATGAACTTTTCCGATCCATAAGCGGATACTATCCGGGCGATAGGTTGCATTATTCAGTAGCTAGGGAAGGGTATGCATGCAAACGCGAGGTTAGGGTGCGATGAACTGCAATTCTCTTTGTGAGAATAGTACCTAAAGCGTACGGATCTACTCCCACTTGCTATACGAGAAAAACATATTCAAATAACAATACACCTACTCCCCTGCGTAAACATTTTTCTTCGATAGATAAAAATAACCTTATAAACAAGTTTTTACTAAAAAATAATATTAAAACAAGCTTTAAATGTATTAGTAAATATGACCACCATCATTGTTTCAGCAAACCCTTCTAGAACTCGATGGGTTTATCTGTTTTAGTTTAAAGTTCCTATGGTCACTTTCTAGATGCATCATCAGACCCTGGTTACCATTGAAACACAAACTACTCGTGCAGGCCATTCAAATGAGCACAAACTCGATGAGGTTGTGTCGTTTCATTGCGAAGTTCCTTAGGCCACCTTCCAGCTTCGTCATCAGATCAGCACCATATCATATTATAGCATTGTCACACGATTTGCACTTGTATGCAAAATTTCAGCTCAATCGGTAACCGGGAAGTGGATCAAATTTAATTTGCAAGATTTGATGACAAACATCGGGACAGGTGAAACTAAATAAAAGCATGTAAAAAGGAGCGGCGGCGGTCAAATTCACTTATTGATATAAGACGATATACATATTATTATAATATATAAAGCTGCTCTACCACTGATTGACTCACTGACAGAATTGTTCTCCCAGAAGGAGTGTTTTTGGGTTAAAATTATATAGTGTACTGTATAGGGAGTTCCGACGTGACCTCCAGAAAAATCCGAAAAGTGTCATTTTTGGTTTCCATCATGGAACTGGTGTACGGATCTCGAAAACCATAAGCGATGGGGGGTAGGTGTCAAAACTAAAAATGACTAAAACCCTGGGAACCTTTTGGAAATTTGAATAAAATTACCCTCCCTATTAAAAAAGAGGTTTCCCCATACAAATTTAAAACGACCGCAGCTCCGGAACCGTTATAGGTAGCTATGGGGAGTTGAAACAAATGTCATAGAGGGTTTGTAGGGAAATTTGGGGTTTTTGTCAAAAATTGCAAATTGGTCCTTCGAACCGGATACCAAAATTCAAGTTGCTCCGATCTGGCTGAAATTAAGTATTTAGGGAGATTTGGGGTCCCTGATTCGAAATATGAAAAAAGTTTTTTGATGACGTCATTAGTTTTTTTTTTACTGGATGCGGATTTTTGGTGGCGAAACCACATTCTCTTTGCGAGGCCGTAGGCCGAGCTGCAATCGAGCGAGGCCGCAGGCCGAGCTGTGGAGGCGAGGCCGAAGGCCGAGCTCCACCCTAGCGAGGCCGGAGGCCGAGCTGTAGGCCTGCGAGGCCGAAGGCCGAGCTGGCCGTCATTGGGAACAGCTTAAAAACATTCCCTTTGTAACTTGCGAGGCCGCAGGCCGAGCCTTAAACACCGCGAGGCCGAAGGCCGAGCTTCAAACCTGCGAGGCCGGAGGCCGAGCTTTCGGCCCGCGAGGCCGAAGGCCGAGCGTGGCCTCCGCGAGGCCGTAGGCCGAGCCGTCTTAGTAACTTACGAGGCCGAAGGCCGAGTTCCGAATGGGGTGTACCTCATTAACGCATCCTATGGAAGTCGCTAACGAGGCCGAAGGCCGAGTCCCGGATGGGGAGTTTTTTCCACATCTTGAGCTGGTCTCCAATGCAACTGCCCACGTTATTTACTACAATTAGAGATAGGGTCCCTTAACAAAAGTCGTTTAAATTCTTTGTGCGATTTTACCCCGACTAAAATTTTAATGAAAAAAATAAACTTGCATATGGTAACTCTGTTCTCACTTTGTACTGAACTTGAAGAAGCTGTCTTTATCACCGCGAGGCCGAAGGCCGAGCTTCAAACCTGCGAGGCCGAAGGCCGAGCTTCAAATCTGCGAGGCCGAAGGCCGAGCTCGAATAAGGTGTAACGCATCAACACACCTTATGGGAGTCACTAACGAGGCCGAAGGCCGAGTTCCGGATAACGAGTATTTTCACATATCGAGCTGGTCTCCGAGGCAACTGCCCACGTTAACCACTGCACTTAGAGGTGGGGTCCTTTCACAAAAGTCGTTTACAATCTTGGTCCAGTTTTACCGCGACTTAAATTTTATTTAAAAAATCAACTTGCACATGGTAACCCTGCTCACACTTTCTACTGAAATAGATGAAACTGTGAGTTATTCGATTTGCATGAGAATTTTATATCTTTTTAGCAACTGCAACCACATTTTTGTTAATAATACTAATGCACATCGATAACGCGGGCTGCTCGCAGCCCGCGCGCTACCCAAATACTAGTTTATATATATAAAGCTCGATTACCACTGATTCACTCACTCACTCACTCACTCACTGATTGACAGAATTGTTCTCCTAGAAGGAGCGATGGGGGGTGTTTGTGATGTAGGGAAAAAGTGGAGAGAAGGTTTCTGTGACCTCCAGAAAAATCCGAAAAGTGCCATTTTTGGTTTCCTTCGTGGAACTGGTGTAGGGATCTCGGAAACTATAATAGATAGGGGGTAGGTGCCAAAACTAAAAATGACTAAAACCCTGGGATCCTTTTTAAAAGTTGAAAAAAAATTACCCTCCCGAACAAAAAAGAGGTTCTCCCATACAAATTTAAAACGACCGCAGCTCCGGAACCATTATAGGTGGGTATGGGGGGTTTGAACAAATATTATAGAGGGTTTGTAGGAGAATTTGGGTTTTTAGTCAAAAATTGCAAATTGGTCCTTCGACCCGGATACCAAAATCCAAGTTTGTCTGATCTGGCTGAAATTTGGTATTTAGGGAGATTGGGGGTCCCTGATTTTAAATATAAAAAAATTTTTTGGATGACGTCATTTTTTTTTTTTTTACTGTATGGGGATTTTCGCTGGCGATACAACGCCACGGCTGCGAGGCCGCAGGCCGAGCTTCAAACCTGCGAGGCCGAAGGCCGAGCTTCCAGGGCGAGGCCGAAGGCCGAGCTTTCGGCCCGCGAGGCCGAAGGCCGAGCGTGGCCTCCACGAGGCCGTAGGCCGAGCCATGTTAGTCACTTACGAGGCCGAAGGCCGAGTTCCGAATGGGGTGTTACGCATTTACATTCCTTAGGAGAGTCACTAACGAGGCCGAAGGCCGAGTCCCGAATGGGGAGTTTTTTTTTACTTCTCGAGCTGGTCTCCGAGGCAACTGCCCACGTTAACCACTGCACTTAGAGGTATGGTCATTAACAAAACTCGATTACAATCTTGGGGCGATTTTACAGCGACTAAAATTTTATCAAAAAAATCAACTTGCACATGGTAACACTGCCCACACTTTGTACTGAACTAGAAGAAACTGTCACTTACTCGACTTGTATGACAGTTTTATATAATTTATAAACTGCAACTAAAACTTCAATTAAAAATACAAATGCACATCGATAACGCGGGCTGCTCGCAGCCCGCGCACCACCCAACACCTAGTTATATATATAAAGCTCGATTACCACTGACTGACTCACTCACTCACTGACTGATTGACATAATTGTTCTCCTAGAAGGAGCTATGGGGGGTGTCTGTAATGTAGGGGAAAAGT
Source organism: Apeira syringaria (assembly GCA_934044485.1). Taxonomy (NCBI): domain Eukaryota; kingdom Metazoa; phylum Arthropoda; class Insecta; order Lepidoptera; family Geometridae; genus Apeira; species Apeira syringaria. The sequence goes on along the minus strand of OW203662.1, from coordinate 11,142,527 downwards.
GGAGAGGAGGTTCCTGTGACCTCCAGAAAAATCCGAAAAGTGCCATTTTTGGTTTCCTTCGTGGAACTGGTGTAGGGATCTCGGAAACTATAATAGATGGGGGGTAGGTGCCAAAACTAAAAATGGCTAAAACCCTGGGACCTTTTTGGAAAGTTGAAAAAAAATTACCCTCCCAAACAAAAAAGAGGTTCTCCCATACAAATTTAAAACGACCGCAGCTCCGGAACCGTTATAGGTGGGTATGGGGTGTTCGAACAAATAGTATAGAGGGTTTGTAAGAGAATTTGGGTTTTTAGTCAAAAATTGCAAATTGGTCCTTCGACCCGGATACCAAAATCCAAGTTTGTCTGATCTGGCTGAAATTTGGTATTTAGGGAGATTGGGGGTCCCTGATTCTAAATATAAAAAAATTTTTTGGATGACGTCATTTTTTTTTTTTTTACTGGATGGGGATTTTCGCTGGCGATACAACGCCACGGCTGCGAGGCCGCAGGCCGAGCTTCAAACCTGCGAGGCCGAAGGCCGAGCTTCGAGGGCGAGGCCGAAGGCCGAGCTTTCGGCCCGCGAGGCCGAAGGCCGAGCGTGGCCTCCACGAGGCCGTAGGCCGAGCCATGTTAGTCACTTACGAGGCCGAAGGCCGAGTTCCGAATGGGGTGTTACGCATTTACATTCCTTAGGAGAGTCACTAACGAGGCCGAAGGCCGAGTCCCGAATGGGGAGTTTTTTTTTACTTCTCGAGCTGGTCTCCGAGGCAACTGCCCACGTTAACCACTGCACTTAGAGGTATGGTCCCTTAACAAAACTCGATTACAATCTTGGGGCGATTTTACAGCGACTAAAATTTTATCAAAAAAATCAACTTGCACATGGTAACACTGCCCACACTTTGTACTGAACTAGAAGAAACTGTCACTTACTCGACTTGTATGAGAATTTTATATAATTTATAAACTGCAACTAAAACTTTAATTAAAAATACAAATGCACATCGATAACGCGGGCTGCTCGCAGCCCGCGCACAACCGAACATCTAGTTATAATATATAAAGTTCGATTACCACTCACTGACTGACTGACTGACTGACTGACTGACTGATTGACATCATTGTTCTCCTAGAAGGAGCGATGGGAGGTGTTTGTGATGTAGGGGAAAAGTGTAGAGGATGTTCCTATGACCACCAGAAAAATCCGAAAAGTGTCATTTTTGGTTTCCTTGATGGAACTGGTGTACGGATCTCGGAAACCATAATCGATGGGGGGTAGGTGTCAAAACTAAAAATGACTAAAACCCTGGGACCTTTTTGGAAAGTTGAAAAAAAATTACCCTCCCGAACAAAAAAGAGGTTCTCCCATACAAATTTAAAACGACCGCAGCTCCCGAACCGTTATAGGTGGGTATGGGGGGTTTGAACAAATGTTATAGAGGGTTTGTAGGAAAATTTGGGGTTTTAGTCGAAAATTGAAAATTGGTCCTTCGACCCGGATACCAAAATCCAAGTTGCTCCGATCTGGCTGAAATTTGGTATTTAGGGAGATTGGGGGTCCCTAATTCCAAATATGAAAAAAATTTTTGGATGACGTCATTTGTTTTTTTTTTACTGGATGGGGATTTTTGATGGCGAAACCACTTCTTATTTGCGAGGCCGCAGGCCGAGCTTCAAACCTGCGAGGCCGAAGGCCGAGCTTCCAGGGCGAGGCCGAAGGCCGAGCTTTCGGCCCGCGAGGCCGAAGGCCGAGCGTGGCCTCCGCGAGGCCGCAGGCCGAGCCGTGTTAGTCACTTACGAGGCCGAAGGCCGAGTTCCGAATGGGGTGTAACGAATTAACGACCCTCAGGTGAGTCGCTTACGAGGCCGAAGGCCGAGTCCCGGATGGGGAGTTTTTTTTCCTCATCTCGAGCTGGTCTTTGATGCAACCGCTCACGGGAACTAAAAGTATCTGTCAGTTGTTCGACTTGCATGAGAATTTTTAAATCTTTTTATTTACTGGATGGGGATTTTCGCTGACGATACAACGTCACGGTTGCGAGGCCGCAGGCCGAGCTTCAAACCTGCGAGGCCGAAGGCCGAGCTTTCGGCCCGCGAGGCCGAAGGCCGAGCGTGGCCTCCGCGAGGCCGTAGGCCGAGCCGTGTTAGTCACTTACGAATGGGGTGTTACGTGTTTACATTCCTTAGGAGAGTCACTAACGAGGCCGAAGGCCGAGTCCCAAATGGGGAGCTTTTTCCACATCTCGAGCTGGTCTCCGAGGCAACGGCCCACGTTAACCACTGCACTTAGAGGTATGGTCCCTCAACAAAACTCGATTACAATCTTGGGGCGATTTTACATCGACTAAAATTTTATCGAAAAAATCAACTTGCACATGGTAACCCTGCTCACACTTTGTACTGAACTAGAAGAAACTGTCCCTTTCTCGACTTGTATGAGAATTTTTAAATATTTTTTTCAACTGCAACTAAAATTTTAAAAAATATACAAATGCACATCGATAACGCGGGCTGCTCGCAGCCCGCGCACCACCCAAAATACTAGTTATATTATATAAAGCTCGATTACCACTCACTGACTCACTCACTGACTCATTGACATCATTGTTCTCCCAGAAGGAGCGATGGGAGGTGTTTGTGGTGTAGGGGAAAAGTGTAGAGGAGGTTCCTGTGACCACCAGAAAAATCCGAAAAGTGTCATTTTTGGTTTCCTTGATGGAACTGGTGTACGGATCTCAGAAACCATAATCGATGGGGGGTAGGTGCCAAAACTAAAAATGACTAAAACCCTGGGAACCTTTTGGAAAGTTGAAAAAAAATTACCCTCCCGAACAAAAAAGAGGTTCTCCCATACAAATTTAAAACGACCGCAACTCCGGAACCGTTATAGGTGGGTACGGGGGGTTTGAACAAATGTTATAGAGGGTTTGTAGGAGAATTTGGGGTTTTAGTCGAAAATTGAAAATTGGTCCTTCGACCCGGATACCAAAATTCAAGTTGTTCCGATTTCTCTGAAATTTGGTATTTAGGGAGATTGGGGGTCCCTGATTCCAAATATGAAAAAATTTTTTGGATGACGTCATTTGTTTTTCTTTTACTGGAGGGGGATTTTTGATGGCAAAACCACTTCTTATTTGCGAGGCCGCAGGCCGAGCTTCAAACCTGCGAGGCCGAAGGCCGAGCTTCGAGGGCGAGGCCGAAGGCCGAGCTTTCGGCCCGCGAGGCCGAAGGCCGAGCGTGGCCTCCGCGAGGCCGTAGGCCGAGCCGTGTTAGTCACTTACGAGGCCGAAGGCCGAGTTCCGAATGGGGTGTTACGCATTTACATTCCTTAGGAGAGTCACTAACGAGGCCGAAGGCCGAGTCCCGAATGGGGAGTTTTTTTTCCACATTTCGAGCTGGTCTTTGATGCAACCGCTCACGGGAACTAAAAGTATCTGTCAGTTGTTCGACTTGCATGAGAATTTTTAAATCTTTTTATTTACTGGATGGGGATTTTCGCTGGCGATACAACGCCACGGTTGCGAGGCCGCAGGCCGAGCTTTAAACCTGCGAGGCCGAAGGCCGAGCTTTCGGCCCGCGAGGCCGAAGGCCGAGCGTGGCCTCCGCGAGGCCGTAGTCCGAGCCGTGTTAGTCACTTACGAATGGGGTGTTACGCGCTTACATTTCTTAGGAGAGTCACTAACGAGGCCGAAGGCCGAGTCCCGAATGGGGAGTTTTTTTTCCACATCTCGAGCTGGTCTCCGAGGCAACTGCCCACGTTAACCACTGCACTTAGAGGTATGGTCCCTTAACAAAAGTCGTTTACAATCTTGGTGCGATTTTACAGCGACTAAAATTTTATCAAAAAAATCAACTTGCACATGGTAACCCTGCTCACACTTTGTACTGAACTAGAAGAAACTGTCCCTTTCTCGACTTGTATGAGAATTTTTATATATTTTTTTAACTGCAATGACATTTTTGTTAATAATGCTAATGCACATCGATAACGCGGGCTGCTCGCAGCCCGCGCACCACCCGAAATACTAGTTTATATATATAAAGCTCGATTACCACTGACTGACTCACTCACTCACTGACTGATTGACATAATTGTTCTCCTAGAAGGAGCTATGGGGGGTGTCTGTAATGTAGGGGAAAAGTGGAGAGGAGGCTCCTGTGACCTCCAGAAAAATCCGAAAAGTGCCATTTTTGGTTTCCTTCGTGGAACTGGTGTAGGGATCTCGGAAACTATAATAGATGGGGGGTAGGTGCCAAAACTAAAAATGGCTAAAACCCTGGGACCTTTTTGGAAAGTTGAAAAAAATTTACCCTCCCAAACAAAAAAGAGGTTCTCCCATACAAATTTAAAACGACTGCAGCTCCGAAACCGTTATAGGTGGGTATGGGGGTTTCAAACAAATATTATAGAGGGTTTGTAGGGGAATATGGGGTTTTTGTCAAAAATAAAAAATTGGTCCTTCGACCCGGATACCAAAATCCAAGTTTGTCTGATCTGGCTGAAATGTAGTATTTAGGGAGATTGGGGGTCCCTGATTCTAAATATAAAAAAATTTTTTGGATGACGTCATTTTTTTTTTTTTTTACTGGATGGGGATTTTCGCTGGCGATACAACGCCACGGCTGCGAGGCCGCAGGCCGAGCTTCAAACCTGCGAGGCCGAAGGCCGAGCTTCCAGGGCGAGGCCGAAGGCCGAGCTTTCGGCCCGCGAGGCCGAAGGCCGAGCGTGGCCTCCGCGAGGCCGTAGGCCGAGCCATGTTAGTCACTTACGAGGCCGAAGGCCGAGTTCCGAATGTGGTGTTACGCATTTACATTCCTTAGGAGAGTCACTAACGAGGCCGAAGGCCGAGTCCCAAATGAGGAGTTTTTTTTTTACTTCTCGAGCTGGTCTCCGAGGCAACGGCCCACGTTAACCACTGCACTTAGAGGTATGGTCCCTTAACAAAACTCGATTACAATCTTAGGGCGATTTTACATCGACTAAAATTTTATCGAAAAAATCAACTTGCACATGGTAACCCTGCTCACACTTTGTACTGAACTAGAAGAAACTGTCACTTACTCGACTTGTATGAGAATTTTATATATTTTTATAAACTGCAAATAAAATTTTAAAAAATATACAAATGCACATCGATAACGCGGGCTGCTCGCAGCCCGCGCACCACCCAACACCTAGTTATATATATAAAGCTCGATTACCACTGACTGACTCACTCACTCACTGACTGATTGACATAATTGTTCTCCTAGAAGGAGCTATGGGGGGTGTCTGTAATGTAGGGGAAAAGTGGAGAGGAGGTTCCTGTGACCTCCAGAAAAATCCGAAAAGTGCCATTTTTGGTTTCCTTCGTGGAACTGGTGTAGGGATCTCGGAAACTATAATAGATGGGGGGTAGGTGCCAAAACTAAAAATGGCTAAAACCCTGGGACCTTTTTGGAAAGTTGAAAAAAATTTACCCTCCCGAACAAAAAAGAGGTTCTCCCATACAAATTTAAAACGACCGCAGCTCCCGAACCGTTATAGGTGGGTATGGGGGGTTCGAACAAATATTATAGAGGGTTTGTAGGAGAATTTGGGTTTTTAGTCAAAAATTGCAAATTGGTCCTTCGACCCGGATACCAAAATCCAAGTTGGTCTGATCTGGCTGAAATTTGGTATTTAGGAAGATTGGGGGTCCCTGATTCCAAATATAAAAAAAAAATTTGGATGACGTCATTTGTTTTTTTTTTACTGGATGGGGATTTTCGCTGGCGATACAACGCCACGGCTGCGAGGCCGCAGGCCGAGCTTCAAACCTGCGAGGCCGAAGGCCGAGCTTCGAGGGCGAGGCCGAAGGCCGAGCTTTCGGCCCGCGAGGCCGAAGGCCGAGCGTGGCCTCCGCGAGGCCGCAGGCCGAGCCGTGTTAGTCACTTACGAGGCCGAAGGCCGAGTTCCGAATGGGGTGTTACGCATTTACATTCCTTAGGAGAGTCACTAACGAGGCCGAAGGCCGAGTCCCGAATGGGGAGATTTTTTCCACATCTCGAGCTGGTCTCCGAGGCAACTGCCCACGTTAACCACTGCCTTTAGAGGTATGGTCCCTTAACAAAACTCGATTACAATCTTGGAGCGATTTTACAGCGACTAAAATTTTATCAAAAAAATCAACTTGCACATGGTAACCCTGCCACACTTTGTACTGATTTAGAAGAAACTGTCATTGATTCGACTTGTATGAGAATTATTTATATTTTTTTTTAACTGCAATGACATTTTTGTTAATAATACTAATGCACATCGATAACGCGGGCTGCTCGCAGCCCGCGCGCCACGCAACACCTAGTTATATTATATAAAGTTCGATTACCACTGACTCACTCACTCATTGACATCATTGTTCTCCTAGAAGGAGCGATGGGGGGTGTTTGTAATGTAGGGGAAAAGTGTAGAGGATGTTCCTATGACCACCAGAAAAATCCGAAAAGTGTCATTTTTGGTTTCCTTGATGGAACTGGTGTTCGGATCTCGGAAACCATAATCGATGGGGGGTAGGTGTCAAAACTAAAAATGACTAAAACCCTGGGACCTTTTTGGAAAGTTGAAAAAAAATTACCCTCCCGAACAAAAAAGAGGTTCTCCCATACAAATTTAAAACGACCGCAGCTCCGGAACCGTTATAGGTGGGTATGGGGTGTTCGAACAAATAGTATAGAGGGTTTGTAAGAGAATTTGGGTTTTTAGTCAAAAATTGCAAATTGGTCCTTCGACCCGGATACCAAAATCCAAGTTTGTCTGATCTGGCTGAAATTTGGTATTTAGGGAGATTGGGGGTCCCTGATTCTAAATATAAAAAAATTTTTTGGATGACGTCATTTTTTTTTTTTTTACTGGATGGGGATTTTCGCTGGCGATACAACGCCACGGCTGCGAGGCCGCAGGCCGAGCTTCAAACCTGCGAGGCCGAAGGCCGAGCTTCGAGGGCGAGGCCGAAGGCCGAGCTTTCGGCCCGCGAGGCCGAAGGCCGAGCGTGGCCTCCACGAGGCCGTAGGCCGAGCCATGTTAGTCACTTACGAGGCCGAAGGCCGAGTTCCGAATGGGGTGTTACGCATTTACATTCCTTAGGAGAGTCACTAACGAGGCCGAAGGCCGAGTCCCGAATGGGGAGTTTTTTTTTACTTCTCGAGCTGGTCTCCGAGGCAACTGCCCACGTTAACCACTGCACTTAGAGGTATGGTCCCTTAACAAAACTCGATTACAATCTTGGGGCGATTTTACAGCGACTAAAATTTTATCAAAAAAATCAACTTGCACATGGTAACACTGCCCACACTTTGTACTGAACTAGAAGAAACTGTCACTTACTCGACTTGTATGAGAATTTTATATAATTTATAAACTGCAACTAAAACTTTAATTAAAAATACAAATGCACATCGATAACGCGGGCTGCTCGCAGCCCGCGCACAACCGAACATCTAGTTTATATATATAAAGCTCGATTACCACTCACTGACTCACTCACTGACTCACTGATTGACAGAATTGTTCTCCTAGAAGGAGCTATGGGGGGTGTTTGTGATGTAGGGGAAAAGTGTAGAGGAGGTTCCCGTGACCTCCAGAAAAATCCGAAAAGTGTCGTTTTTGGTTTCCTTAATGGAACTGGTGTAAGGATCTCGGAAACTATAATAGTTAGGGGGTAAGTGCCAAAACTAAAAATGACTAAAACCCTGGGACCCTTTTTAAAAGTTGAAAAAAAATTACCCTCCCGAACAAAAAAGAGGTTCTCCCATACAAATTTAAAACGACCGCAGCTCCGGAACCATTATAGGTGGGTATGGGGGGTTTGAACAAATATTATAGAGGGTTTGTAGGAGAATTTGGGTTTTTAGTCAAAAATTGCAAATTGGTCCTTCGACCCGGATACCAAAATCCAAGTTTGTCTGATCTGGCTGAAATTTGGTATTTAGGGAGATTGGGGGTCCCTGATTTTAAATATAAAAAAATTTTTTGGATGACGTCATTTTTTTTTTTTTTACTGTATGGGGATTTTCGCTGGCGATACAACGCCACGGCTGCGAGGCCGCAGGCCGAGCTTCAAACCTGCGAGGCCGAAGGCCGAGCTTCCAGGGCGAGGCCGAAGGCCGAGTTTTCGGCCCGCGAGGCCGAAGGCCGAGCGTGGCCTCAACGAGGCCGTAGGCCGAGCCATGTTAGTCACTTACGAGGCCGAAGGCCGAGTTCCGAATGGGGTGTTACGCATTTACATTCCTTAGGAGAGTCACTAACGAGGCCGAAGGCCGAGTCCCGAATGGGGAGTTTTTTTTTACTTCTCGAGCTGGTCTCCGAGGCAACTGCCCACGTTAACCACTGCACTTAGAGGTATGGTCATTAACAAAACTCGATTACAATCTTGGGGCGATTTTACAGCGACTAAAATTTTATCAAAAAAATCAACTTGCACATGGTAACACTGCCCACACTTTGTACTGAACTAGAAGAAACTGTCACTTACTCGACTTGTATGACAGTTTTATATAATTTATAAACTGCAACTAAAACTTCAATTAAAAATACAAATGCACATCGATAACGCGGGCTGCTCGCAGCCCGCGCACCACCCAACACCTAGTTATAATATATAAAGCTGCATTACCACTGATTGACTCACTGACAGAATTGTTCTCCCAGAAGGAGTGTTTTTGGGTTAGAAATATATAGTGGACTGTATAGAGAGTGCCCACGTGACCTCCAGAAAAATCCGAAAAGTGGCATTTTTGGTTTCCTTCATGGAACTGGTGTACGGATCTCGGAAACCATAAGCGATGGGGGGTAGGTGTCAAAACTAAAAATGACTAAAACCCTGGGAACCTTTTGGAAAGTTGAAAAAAATTACCCTACCTATCAAAAAAGAGGTTCTCCCATACAAAATTAAAACGATCGCAACTCCGGAACCGTTTTAGGTAGGTATGGGGAGTTTGAACAAATGTCATAGAGGGTTTGTAGGGAAATTTGGGGATTTTGTCCAAAACTTGAAATTGGTCCTTCGAACCGGATACCAAAATCCAAGTTGCTCCGATCTGGCTGAAATTAAGTATTTAGGGAGATTTGGGGTCCCTGATTCGAAATATGAAAAAAGTTTTTTGATGACGTCATTTGTTTTTTTTTTACGGGATGCGGAATTTTGGTGGCGAAACCACATTCCCTTTGCGAGGCCGTAGGCCGAGCTGCAATCGAGCGAGGCCGCAGGCCGAGCTGTGGAGGCGAGGCCGAAGGCCGAGCTCCACCCTAGCGAGGCCGGAGGCCGAGCTGTAGGCCTGCGAGGCCGAAGGCCGAGCTGGCCGTCATTGGGAACAGCTTAAAAACATTCCCTTTGTAAGTCGCGAGGCCGCAGGCCGAGCCTTAAACACCGCGAGGCCGAAGGCCGAGCTTCAAACCTGCGAGGCCGGAGGCCGAGCTTTCGGCCCGCGAGGCCGAAGGCCGAGCGTGGCCTCCGCGAGGCCGTAGGCCGAGCCGTGTTAGTAACTTACGAGGCCGAAGGCCGAGTTCCGAATGGGGTGTACCTCATTAACGCATCCTATGGAAGTCGCTAACGAGGCCAAAGGCCGAGTCCCGGATGGGGAGGTTTTTTCCACATCTCGAGCTGGTCTCCAATGCAACTGCCTACGTTATTTACTATAATTAGAGGTAGGGTCTCTTAACAAAAGTCGTTTAAATTCTTTGTGCGATTTTACCCCGACTAAAATTTTAATGAAAAAAATAAAACTTGCATATGGTAACTCTGTTCTCACTTTGTACTGAACTTGAAGAAGCTGTCTTTACCACCGCGAGGCCGAAGGCCGAGCTTCAAACCTGCGAGGCCGAAGGCCGAGCTTCAAATCTGCGAGGCCGAAGGCCGAGCTCGAATAAAGTGTAACGCATCAACACATCTTATGGGAGTCACTAACGAGGCCGAAGGCCGAGTTCCGGATAACGAGTATTTTCACATATCGAGCTGGTCTCCGAGGCAACTGCCCACGTTAACCACTGCACTTAGAGGTGGAGTCCTTTGACAAAAGTCGTTTACAATCTTGGTCCGGTTTTACCGCGACTAAAATTTTATCAAAAAAATCAACTTGCACATGGTAACCCTGCTCACACTTTCTACTGAAATAGGTGTAACTGTGAGTTATTCGATTTGCATGAGAATTTTATATCTTTTTAGCAACTGCAACGACATTTTTCTTAAATATTACTAATGCACATCGATAACGCGGGCTGCTCGCAGCCCGCGCGCCACCCAAATACTAGTTATATTATATAAAGTTCGATTACCACTCACTGACTCACTGACTCACTCATTGACATCATTGTTCTCCCAGAAGGAGCGATGGGGGGTATTTGTGGTGTAGGGGAAAAGTGTAGAGGAGGTTCCTATGACCACCAGAAAAATCCGAAAAGTGTCATTTTTGGTTTCCTTGATGGAACTGGTGTATGGATCTCGGAAACCATAATCGATGGGGGGTAGGTGTCAAAACTAAAAATGACTAAAACCCTGGGACCTTTTTGGAAAATTGAAAAAAAATTACCCTCCCTAACAAAAAAGAGGTTCTCCCATACAAATTTAAAACGACCGCAGCTCCCGAACCGTTATAGGTGGGTATGGGGAGTTTAAACAAATGTTATAGAGAGTTTGTAGGGGAATTTGAGGTTTCTGTCAAAAATTGAAAATTGGTCCTTCGACCCGGATACCAAAATTCAAGTTGGTCTGATCTGGCTGAAATTTAGTATTTAGGGAGATTGGGGGTCCCTGATTCCGAATATGAAAAAATTTTTTGGATGACGTCATTTGTTTTTTTTTTAATGGATGGGGATTTTTGATGGCGAAACCACTTCTTATTTGCGAGGCCGCAGGCCGAGCTTCAAACCTGCGAGGCCGAAGGCCGAGCTTCGAGGGCGAGGCCGAAGGCCGAGCTTTCGGCCCGCGAGGCCGAAGGCCGAGCGTGGCCTCCGCGAGGCCGCAGGCCGAGCCGTGTTAGTCACTTACGAGGCCGAAGGCCGAGTTCCGAATGGGGTGTTACGCATTTACATTCCTTAGGGAGTCACTAACGAGGCCGAAGGCCGAGTCCCGAATGGGGAGTTTTTTTCCCACATCTCGAGCTGGTCTTTGATGCAACCGCTCACGGGAACTAAAAGTATCTGTCAGTTGTTCGACTTGCATGAGAATATTTAAATCTTTTTATTTACTGGATGGGGATTTTCGCTGGCGATACAACGCCACGGTTGCGAGGCCGCAGGCCGAGCTTCAAACCTGCGAGGCCGAAGGCCGAGCTTTCGGCCCGCGAGGCCGAAGGCCGAGCGTGGCCTCCGCGAGGCCGTAGGCCGAGCCGTGTTAGTCACTTACGAATGGGGTGTTACGCGCTTACATTCCTTAGGAGAGTCACTAACGAGGCCGAAGGCCGAGTCCCGAATGGGGAGTTTTTTTTCCACATCTCGAGCTGGTCTCCGAGGCAACTGCCCACGTTAACCACTGCACTTAGAGGTATGGTCCCTTAACAAAAGTCGTTTACAATCTTGGGGCGATTTTACATCGACTAAAATTTTATCAAAAAAATCAACTTGCACATGGTAACCCTGCTCTCACTTTGTACTGAACTAGAAGAAACTGTCACTTACTCGACTTGTATGAGATTTTTATATATTTTTTCAACTGCATTTACAATCTTGAAATAAATACTAATGCACATCGATAACGCGGGCTGCTCGCAGCCCGCGCACCACCCGAAATACTAGTTATTATAATATATAAAGCTGCTCTACCACTGATTGACTCACTGACAGAATTGTTCTCCCAGAAGGAGTATTTTTGGGTTGAAATTATGGTGTGGACTGTATAGAGAGTGCCCACGTGACCTCTAGAAAAATCCGAAAAGTGTCATTTTTGGTTTCCATCATGGAACTGGTGTACGGATCTCGAAAACCATAAGCGATGGGGGGTAGGTGTCAAAACTAAAAATGACTAAAATCCTGGGAACCTTTTGAAAAAATGAATAAATTTACCCTACCTATTAAAAAAGAGGTTTCCCCATACAAATTTAAAACGATCGCAACTCCTAAACCGTTATAGATAGGTATGGAGGGTTTAAACAAATGTCATAGAGGGTTTGTAGGAAAATTTGGGGATTTTGTCAAAAATTGCAAATTGGTCCTTCGAACCGGATACAAAAATCCAAGTTTCTTCGATTCGGCTGAAATTTGGTATTTAGGGAGATTTGGGGTCCCTGATTCGAAATATGAAAAAAGTTTTTTGATGACGTCATTTGTTTTTTTTTTACTGGATGCGGATTTTTGGTGGCGAAACCACATTCTCTTTGCGAGGCCGTAGGCCGAGCTGCAATCGAGCGAGGCCGCAGGCCGAGCTGTGGAGGCGAGGCCGAAGGCCGAGCTCCACCCTAGCGAGGCCGGAGGCCGAGCTGTAGGCCTGCGAGGCCGAAGGCCGAGCTGGCCGTCATTGGGAACAGCTTAAAAACATTCCCTTTGTAACTTGCGAGGCCGCAGGCCGCGCCTTAAACACCGCGAGGCCGAAGGCCGAGCTTCAAACCTGCGAGGCCGGAGGCCGAGCTTTCGGCCCGCGAGGCCGAAGGCCGAGCGTGGCCTCCGCGAGGCCGCAGGCCGAGCCGTGTTAGTAACTTACGAGGCCGAAGGCCGAGTTCCGAATGGGGTGTACCTCATTAACGCATCCTATGGAAGTCGCTAACGAGGCCGAAGGCCGAGTCCCGGATGGGGAGTTTTTTCCACACCTCGAGCTGGTCTCCAATGCAACTGCCCACGTTATTTACTACAATTAGAGGTAGGGTCCCTTAACAAAAGTCGTTTAAATTCTTTGTGCGATTTTACCACGACTAAAATTTTAATGAAAAAAATAAACTTGCATATGGTAACTCTGTTCTCACTTAGTACTGAACTTGAAGAAGCCGTCTTTACCAACGCGAGGCCGAAGGCCGAGCTTCAAACCTGCGAGGCCGAAGGCCGAGCTTCAAATCTGCGAGGCCGAAGGCCGAGCTCGAATAAGGTGTAACGCATCAACACACCTTATGGGAGTCACTAACGAGGCCGTAGGCCGAGTTCCGGATAACGAGTATTTTCATATATCGAGCTGGTCTCCGAGGCAACTGCCCACGTTAACCACTGCACTTAGAGGTGGGGTCCTTTAACAAAAGTCGTTTACAATCTTGGTCCGGTTTTACCGCGACTAAAATTTAATTTAAAAAAATCAACTTACACATGGTAACCCTGCTCACACTTTCTACTGAAATAGTTGTAACTGTGAATTGTTCGATTTGCATGAGAATTGTATATCTCTTTAGCAACTGCAACGACATTTTTGTTAATAATACTAATGCACATCGATAACGCGGGCTGCTCGCAGCCCGCGCGCCACCCAAATACTAGTTATATAATATAAAGCTGCTCTACCACTGATTGACTGACTCACTGACATCATTGTTCTCCTAGAAAGAGTATTTTTGGGTTTAAATTATATAATGGACTGTATAGGGAGTGCCCACGTGACCTAGGGAAAAATCCGAAAAGTGTCATTTTTGGTTTCCTTGATGGAACTGGTGTAGGGATCTCGAAAACCATAATCGATGGGGGATAGGTATCAAAACTAAAAATGACTAAAACCCTGGGACCCTTTTGAAAAATTGAAAAAAAATTACCCTCCTGAACAAAAAAGAGGTTCTCCCATACAAATTTAAAACGATCGCAACTCCTAAACCGTTATAGATAGGTATGGAGGGTTTGAACAAATGTCATAGAGGGTTTGTAGGGGAATTTGGGGATTTTGTCAAAAATTGCAAATTGGTCCTTCGAACCGGATACAAAAATCCAAGTTTCTTCGATTCGGCTGAAATTTGGTATTTAGGGAGATTTGGGGTCCCTGATTCGAAATATGAAAAAAGTTTTTCGATGACGTCATTTGTTTTTTTTTTACTGGATGCGTATTTTTGGTGGCGAAACCACATTCTCTTTGCGAGGCCGTAGGCCGAGCTGCAATCGAGCGAGGCCGCCGGCCGAGCTGTGGAGGCGAGGCCGAAGGCCGAGCTCCACCCTAGCGAGGCCGGAGGCCGAGCTGTAGGCCTGCGAGGCCGAAGGCCGAGCTGGCCGTCATTGGGAACAGCTTAAAAACATTCCCTTTGTAACTTGCGAGGCCGCAGGCCGAGCCTAAAACACCGCGAGGCCGAAGGCCGAGCTTCAAACCTGCGAGGCCGGAGGCCGAGCTTTCGGCCCGCGAGGCCGAAGGCCGAGCGTGGCCTCCGCGAGGCCGTAGGCCGAGCCGTGTTAGTAACTTACGAGGCCGAAGGCCGAAAAGTTTTTCGATGACGTCATTTGTTTTTTTTTTACTGGATGCGTATTTTTGGTGGCGAAACCACATTCTCTTTGCGAGGCCGTAGGCCGAGCTGCAATCGAGCGAGGCCGCCGGCCGAGCTGTGGAGGCGAGGCCGAAGGCCGAGCTCCACCCTAGCGAGGCCGGAGGCCGAGCTGTAGGCCTGCGAGGCCGAAGGCCGAGCTGGCCGTCATTGGGAACAGCTTAAAAACATTCCCTTTGTAACTTGCGAGGCCGCAGGCCGAGCCTAAAACACCGCGAGGCCGAAGGCCGAGCTTCAAACCTGCGAGGCCGGAGGCCGAGCTTTCGGCCCGCGAGGCCGAAGGCCGAGCGTGGCCTCCGCGAGGCCGTAGGCCGAGCCGTGTTAGTAACTTACGAGGCCGAAGGCCGAGTTCCGAATGGGGTGTACCTCATTAACGCATCCTATGGAAGTCGCTAACGAGGCCGAAGGCCGAGTCCCGGATGGGGAGTTTTTTCCACATCTCGAGCTGGTCTCCAATGCAACTGCCCACGTTATTTACTACAATTAGAGGTAGGGTCCCTTAACAAAAGTCGTTTAAATTCTTTGTGCGATTTTACCACGACTAAAATTTTAATGAAAATAAAAAAACTTTTATATGGTAACTCTGTTCTCACTTTGTACTGAACTTGAAGAAGCCGTCTGTACTACCGCGAGGCCGAAGGCCGAGCTTCAAACCTGCGAGGCCGAAGGCCGAGCTTCAAATCCGCGAGGCCGAAGGCCGAGCTCGAATAAGGTGTAACGCATCAACACACCTTATGAGAGTCACTAACGAGGCCGAAGGCCGAGTTGCGGATAACGAGTATTTTCACATATTGAGCTGGTCTCCGAGGCAACTGCCCACGTTAACCACTGCACTTAGAGGTGGGGTCCTTTAACAAAAGTCGTTTACAATCTTGGTCCGGTTTTACCGCGACTAAAATTTTATCAAAAAATTCAACTTGCACATGGTAACCCTGCTCACACTTTCTACTGAAACAGATGAAACTGTGAGTTATTCGATTTGCATGAGAATTTTATATCTTTTTAGCAACTGCAACGACATTTTTTTTAAATATTACTGATGCACATCGATAACGCGGGCTGCTCGCAGCCCGCGCGCCACCCAAATACTAGTTATATATATAAAGCTCGATTACCACTGACTCACTCACTGACTGACTGACTGATTGACATAATTGTTCTCCTAGAAGGAGCTATGGGGGGTGTTTGTGATGTAGGGAAAAAGTGTAGAGGAGGTTCCCGTGACCTCCAGAAAAATCCGAAAAGTGTAGTTTTTGGTTTCCATCATGGAACTGGTGTAAGGATCTCGGAAACTATAATAGTTGGGGGATAGGTGCCAAAACTAAAAATGACTAAAACCCTGGGACCCTTTTGGAAAGTTGAAAAAAAATTACCCTCCCAAACAAAAAAGAGGTTCTCCCATACAAATTTAAAACGACCGCAGCTCCGAAACCGTTATAGGTGGGTATGGGGGGTTTAAACAAATGTTATAGAGGGTTTGTAGGAGAATTTGGGGTTTTAGTCGAAAATTGAAAATTGGTCCTTCGACCCGGATACCAAAATCCAAGTTGCTCCGATCTGGCTGAAATTTGATATTTAGAGAGATTGGGGGTCCCTGATTCGAAATATGAAAAAAGTTTTTTGATGACGTCATTTGTTTTTTTTTTACTGGATGGGGATTTTTGATGGCGATACAACGTCACGGCTGCGAGGCCGCAGGCCGAGCTTCAAACCTGCGAGGCCGAAGGCCGAGCTTCGAGGGCGAGGCCGAAGGCCGAGCTTTCGGCCCGCGAGGCCGAAGGCCGAGCGTGGCCTCCGCGAGGCCGCAGGCCGAGCCGTGTTAGTCACTTACGAGGCCGAAGGCCGAGTTCCGAATGGGGTGTTACGCATTTACATTCCTTAGGAGAGTCACTAACGAGGCCGAAGGCCGAGTCCCGAATGGGGAGTTTTTTTTCCACATCTCGAGCTGGTCTTTGATGCAACCGCTCACGGGAACTAAAAGTATCTGTCAGTTGTTCGACTTGCATGAGAATTTTTAAATCTTTTTATTTACTGGATGGGGATTTTCGCTGGCGATACAACGCCACGGTTGCGAGGCCGCAGGCCGAGCTTCAAACCTGCGAGGCCGAAGGCCGAGCTTTCGGCCCGCGAGGCCGAAGGCCGAGCGTGGCCTCCGCGAGGCCGTAGGCCGAGCCATGTTAGTCACTTACGAGGCCGAAGGCCGAGTTCCGAATGGGGTGTAACGAATTAACGTCCCTCAGGTGAGTCGCTAACGAGGCCGAAGGCCGAGTCCCGAATGGGGGGTTTTTTCCACATCTCGAGCTGGTCTCCGAGGCAACGGCCCACGTCAACCACTGCACTTAGAGGTATGGTTCCTTAACAAAAGTCGTTAACAATCTTGGTGCGATCTTACAGCGACTAAAATTTTATCAAAAAAATCAACTTGCACATGGTAACACTGCCCACACTTTGTACTGAACTAGAAGAAACTGTCACTTACTCGACTTGTATGACAGTTTTATATAATTTATAAACTGCAACTAAAACTTCAATTAAAAATACAAATGCACATCGATAACGCGGGCTGCTCGCAGCCCGCGCACCACCCAACACCTAGTTATTATATTATATAAAGTTCGATTACCACTGACTGACTCACTCACTGACTGACTCATTGACATCATTGTTCTCCCAGAAGGAGCGATGGGGGGTGTTTGTGATGTAGGGGAAAAGTGTAGAGGAGGTTCCTATGACCACCAGAAAAATCCGAAAAGTGTCATTTTTGGTTTCCTTGATGGAACTGGTGTACGGATCTCGGAAACCATAATCGATGGGGGGTAGGTGCCAAAACTAAAAATGACTAAAACCTTGGGACCTTTTTGGAAAAATGAAAAAAATTTACCCTCCCAAACAAAAAAGAGGTTCTCCCATACAAATTTAAAACGACCGCAGCTCCCGAACCGTTATAGGTGGGTATGGGGGGTTTGAACAAATGTTATAGAGGGTTTGTAGGAGAATTTGGGGTTTTAGTCGAAAATTGAAAATTGGTCCTTCGACCCGGATACCAAAATCCAAGTTGCTCCGATCTGGCTGAAATTTGGTATTTAGGGAGATTGGTGGTCCCTGATTCCAAATATGAAAAAAATTTTTGGATGACGTCATTTGTTTTTTTTTTACTGGATAGGGATTTTTGATGGCGAAACCGCTTCTTATTTGCGAGGCCGCAGGCCGAGCTACAAACCCGCGAGGCCGAAGGCCGAGCTTCGAGGGCGAGGCCGAAGGCCGAGCTTTCGGCCCGCGAGGCCGAAGGCCGAGCGTGGCCTCCGCGAGGCCGCAGGCCGAGCCGTGTTAGTCACTTACGAGGCCGAAGGCCGAGTTCCGAATGGGGTGTTACGCATTTACATTCCTTAGGAGAGTCACTAACGAGGCCGAAGGCCGAGTCCCGAATGGGGAGTTTTTTTCCCACATCTCGAGCTGGTCTTTGATGCAACCGCTCACGGGAACTAAAAGTATCTGTCAGTTGTTCGACTTGCATGAGAATTTTTAAATCTTTTTATTTACTGGATGGGGGTTTTCGCTGGCGATACAACGCCACGGTTGCGAGGCCGCAGGCCGAGCTTCAAACCTGCGAGGCCGAAGGCCGAGCTTTCGGCCCGCGAGGCCGAAGGCCGAGCGTGGCCTCCGCGACGCCGTAGGCCGAGCCGTGTTAGTCACTTACGAATGGGGTGTTACGCGTTTTTATTCCTTAGGAGAGTCACTAACGAGGCCGAAGGCCGAGTCCCGAATGGGGAGTTTTTTTTCCACATCTCGAGCTGGTCTCCGAGGCAACTGCCCACGTTAACCACTGCACTTAGAGGTATGGTCCCTTAACAAAAGTCGTTTACAATCTTGGTGCGATTTTACAGCGACTTAAATTTTATCAAAAAAAAATCAACTTGCACATGGTAACCCTGCTCACACTTTGTACTGAACTAGAAGAAACTGTCACTTACTCGACTTGTATGAGAATTTTATATATTTTTTCAACTGCAATTACAATCTTGAAATAAATACAAATGCACATCGATAACGCGGGCTGCTCGCAGCCCGCGCACCACCCGAAATACTAGTTCATATTATATAAAGCTGAAGACCCACTGATTGATTCACTCACTGACATCATTGTTCTCCCAGAAGGAGTATTTTTGGGTTGAAATTATGGTGTGGACTGTTTAGAGAGTGCTAACGTGACCCCCAGAAAAATCCGAAAAGTGGCATTTTTGGTTTCCTTCATGGAACAGGTGTAGGGATCTCGGAAACTATAATCGATGAGGGGTAGGTGTCAAAACTAAAAATGACTAAAACCCTAGGAACCTTTTAGAAAATTAAAAAAAAATTACCCTCCCGACCAAAAAAGAGGTTCTCCCATACAATACCAAAATCCAAGTTGCTCCGATCTGGCTGAAATTAGGTATTTAAGGAGATTTGGGGTCCGTGATTCGAAATATGAAAAAAATTTTTTGATGACGTCATTTGTTTTTTTTTTTACGGAATGCGGAATTTTGGTGGCGAAACCACATTCCCTTTGCGAGGCCGCAGGCCGAGCTGGCCGTCATTGAGAACAGCTTATAAACATTCCCTTTGTAATTTGCGAGGCCGCAGGCCGAGCCTTAAACACCGCGAGGCCGAAGGCCGAGCTTCAAACCTGCGAGGCCGGAGGCCGAGCCGTCTTAGTAACTTACGAGGCCGAAGGCCGAGTTCCGAATGGGGTGTACCTCATTAACGCATCCTATGGAAGTCGCTAACGAGGCCGAAGGCCGAGTCCCGGATGGGGAGTTTTTTTCACATCTCGAGCTGGTCTCCAATGTAACTGCCCACGTTATTTACTACAATTAGAGGTAGGGTCCCTTAACAAAAGTCGTTTAAATTCTTTGTGCGATTTTACCCCGACTAAAATTTTAATGAAAAAAATAAACTTGCATATGGTAACTCTGTTCTCACTTTGTACTGAACTTGAAGAAGCTGTCTTTACCACCGCGAGGCCGAAGGCCGAGCTTCAAATCTGCGAGGCCGAAGGCCGAGCTCGAATGAGGTGTAACGCTTCAACGTACCATATGGGAGTCTCTAACGAGGCCGAAGGCCGAGTTCCGGATAACGAGTATTTTCACATATCGAGCTGGTCTCCGAGGCAACTGCCCACGTTAACCACTGCACTTAGAGGTGGGGTCCTTTAACAAAAGTCGTTTAGAATCTTGGTCCGGTTTTACCGCGACTAAAATTTAATTAAAAAAATCAACTTGCACATGGTAACCCTGCTCACACTTTCTACTGAAATAGATGTAACTGTGAGTTATTCGATTTGCATGAGAATTTTATATCTTTTTAGCAACTGCAACGACATTTTTGTTAATAATACTAATGCACATCGATAACGCGGGCTGCTCGCAGCCCGCGCGCCACCCAAATACTAGTTATTATTATTATAATATATAAAGTTCGATTACCACTCACTGACTGACTGACTGACTGACTCACTGACTCATTGACATCATTGTTCTCCCAGAAGGAGCGATGGGGGGTGTTTGTGATGTAGGAGAAAAGTGTAGAGGAGGTTTCTGTGACCACGAGAAAAATCCTAAAAGTGTCATTTTTGGTTTCCTTGATGGAACTGGTGTAAGGATCTCGGAAACCATAATCGATGGGGGATAGGTGTTCAAACTAAAAATGACTAAAACCCTGGGACCTTTTTGGAAAGTTGAAAAAAAATTACCCTCCCTAACAAAAAAGAGGTTCTCCCATACAAATTTAAAACGACCGCAGCTCCCGAACCGTTATAGGTGGCAATGGGGGGTTTAAACAAATGTTATAGAGGGTTTGTAGGAGAATTTGGGGTTTTAGTCAAAAATTAAAAATTGGTCCTTCGACCCGGATACCAAAATCCAAGTTGCTCCGATCTAGCTGAAATTTGGTATTTAGGGAGATTGGGGGTCCCTGATTCCAAATATAAAAAAAATTTTTGGATGACGTCATTTGTTTTTTTTTTACTGGATGGGGATTTTTGATGGCGAAACCACTTTTTATTTGCGAGGCCGCAGGCCGAGCTTCAAACCTGCGAGGCCGAAGGCCGAGCTTCGAGGGCGAGGCCGAAGGCCGAGCTTTCGGCCCGCGAGGCCGAAGGCCGAGCGTGGCCTCCGCGAGGCCGTAGGCCGAGCCGTGTTAGTCACTTACGAGGCCGAAGGCCGAGTTCCGAATGGGGCGTTACGCATTTACATTTCTTAGGAGAGTCACTAACGAGGCCGAAGGCCGAGTCCCGAATGGGGAGTTTTTTTTCCACATCTCGAGCTGGTCTTTGATGCAACCGCTCACGGGAACTAAAAGTATCTGTCAGTTGTTCGACTTGCATGAGAATTTTTAAATCTTTTTATTTACTGGATGGGGATTTTCGATGGCGATACAACGCCACGGTTGCGAGGCCGCAGGCCGAGCTTCAAACCTGCGAGGCCGAAGGCCGAGCTTTCGGCCCGCGAGGCCGAAGGCCGAGCGTGGCCTCCGCGACGCCGTAGGCCGAGCCGTGTTAGTCACTTACGAATGGGGTGTTACGCGTTTACATTCCTTAGGAGAGTCACTAACGAGGCCGAAGGCCGAGTCCCGAATGGGGAGTTTTTTTTCCACATCTCGAGCTGGTCTCCGATGCAACTGCCCACGTTAACCACTGCACTTAGAGGTATGGTCCCTTAACAAAAGTCGTTTACAATCTTGGTGCGATTTTACATCGTTTAAAATTTTATCAAAAAAATCAACTTGCAAATGGAAACCCTGCTCACACTTTGTACTGAACTAGAAGAAACTGTCACTTACTCGACATGTATGAGAATTTTTAAATATTTTTTTCAACTGCAACTAAAATTTTAAAAAATATACAAATGCACATCGATAACGCGGGCTGCTCGCAGCCCGCGCACCACCCGAAATACTAGTGTTTCATATAAACGTATTGTCATATAGTCATCCATACTATACGACACGGACTAAATAGGCCATACAAAATACTATAATAAACTATCTTCAATTGTAAAGTACTTAATTGTATAGTATTGTAGTTTTTTTAAACAAGATTTAGGTTCAATTTCCAACTGAGTAGCAAAATATGCGGACCTTACCGCCTAGCATAATGTTTTTTATAATGGTTGATAGGCAAGCGTTTGACCACAACTCTTGTTAATGATGAAATGAATGAGGAATGAATCATAAAAGCTCCTTGACTAGCAACGCATTACTAATAAACAAATGAACGTATTAGCGCGTAGAAAAACCTTTCTGTGGCTGTATATACTAATACAATATACATTTATACATATGATGTGGCGCTTAACAAGATTGAGAAAATAGATAGACTATTCTCTATCCACCCTACATGTCTGGGATGCAAGTAGGAATGTTGAGTAACGTAAGGTAAACTCATCACGCGGGATCTAATTATAACGATGATGAAATAAAAACAGCATACCTTTGTTTACGGATACATTATTCTCATTATATTAATATCAAACTCGTTATATTAATAAATAATTACCAAAACTATATAAATAATTCTCTTACTGACGTTAACTAGCTTCACAGGAAAATACCTGGTACAGTGAAACATGTTAAGTATAACTCACAATTTTGCCTCAAAGCCTTGAAAGTTCATTTGTAGGCATACAGTGTTTCTAGGTCTTGGTTAGAAACAGTTTTACTGTTGTCGAATCTGTGGCAGCACATATAACGACTGCTTTAACGTTCGGGACATAGGCCGATACATAGATACATAATATTATATACATAATGTAGGTACTTCCATAACGTACATAAGCCTTCAGGTGTTTCGAAGACACCTATCGAGCGAGGTTCCCACGCTGCGAAGCCCCGATAAATATCAATTTAGCACATATTCTGGTATTTCTTAGTAATGGTGATTCAGTGTTTTTGTATGGACAGAATTGTAAATATCTTGTTCAGAATCTAGGACTTTAATCTCAAACGGGGACCATGATAATATTATGTATACATAGCACACACATTACCCGGCGTTAATTACCGTTTGTTATCGTGTATTTCAACATAGGTTTCGGGCATGGCCGATGATCAGCTGAGTTTACGAGATAATATTATTATACCCACATAAGTATTATTATAATTACACAGACATTTCTATTCGAATTTCACAACGAGCTCATCTGAATAAATACTAATGAATGTTATATTGAAATGAGCATTTTGCTCTAATGTATATATATACGCAAAGTCAAGATAATCACGCTGAGAAGGAATCCTAGTGGATCAGTTTTATTTGTCAGAAATACTATAGCTGTATATTTTTACTAAGTCCAAGAAATGTGTATTAAGTATTTATTTCACGAATTCGTTGTGCTTAAATTACTTGAAAACAAAGTTTTGGTATGCATAGTGATGATTTATAACGATAAAATTGTTATTAGTTTGTACCATAGGAGAAATAACAAGTTAATGAATTAGCAGACGTCATATGGTACACAACTTGTGTCAAAGTCCATGATTAGATCGTGTCAACGTGAGGTACATAAACCTTAGGTAGCTCAGCACTTACCTAGACTCAGACTGACATTACTAGAATTAATCCAAACAAATTACATGAGATAATTAAGTTGAGACCGCAAAGGGCTCCCGTATTCATAAAGATAGAAGTAATCTAGCTGAAACTTTTACTTTCCTACTGCGCTGAAATATTAACAAACTTGCATAAGTTATGCGGGAGCTTACCCCTTCTACTTTCGTTGTGGGGGGTGCAGGTGAATGCACTGGGGAGATTGCTTCCCCCTTATTCTATCTCCCTGTGTACTATTATTTCGTGCAGGCGAAATATGGCTTGGCAGTATGAGGTTTATAAAGTGCAACGAACGCTTTACATTCTTTTCTCTCGGTAGGAAGCGCTCGGGGCGTATTAGGTGTTGTGTGGTCTGGACATTTAATTAAATGGTTTTGCATGTATCTTTTGTTGAATCTATAAAAAAGCAAATACGCGGTTGACTTTCCTTTGTAAAAAGCGTAGTTTGAACGGATAGCGTATTTTCTGAAACATTCATAAATTTAGACGCAATGTGGAAAAAAACAGTGAATCCTCTGAACTCACCTTTCAATTCAAAAGCAGACACACTAATAACTAAAAGTATTTATTTTTAAACTGTAGCACAAAGAAATGTCATTTGTGCATACAGATAAGTGTGGAATATCCGTGTGTTTTTTTCGTGACAGGAAATAATTAAAACAACACGATTGTTTTCATTTCAATGTTTATTTTCGTTGCGCTTTGAACTCGTTTTATATGATAAACGTATTCCTAAAGTATATGCATCTATGTCACTAATTGAAAGTTATGGCGGATATACTGCAATAAGATATGAAATAATTTAAAATTTAATTATCTTTACAAGATTAATATCGTAAGCTGAGCTTTATGGTTGGAGAGCGTTGCAGGTGTAACGTTGAATAACAAGCTTTAGGTGCAGTGTCTTACTTCCCAAGTCTGGAACAGGATTACGACAACAGGACAGATCAACACGACAGTCGCCGTGGCTCAGTGGTCAGTGACATGACTTCTGTGTCTCCGGGACCCTAGGTTTGAAACTTGACATGGGCAAATATTTGTGCGATGAGTGTAGGTGTTTGTCCCGGGTCTTGGGTGTTTGTGTGCTATGATTGTGTATGTCCATGCCTCCGGCGACACAGGGAATCCTAGTGCGGTGGTTCGAATGTAATAATCATAGTAAATAAATAAACGTTCAATACTATACTGGTTGGTTGCGTATTATTGTATGCCTTCTATAAATGTAACAATTGTCAGCTATGTTTATAATCATTGGAAAAGTGATATCCTTATATCAATTAATTGAGATTAAATTGACCCTCACTTAAATATTCAATAAACTCCGTTTTACGATTCCGGAAACCATAAAAATATTTCGACGAAGTGTGGTTACTTACTGGGAGGCGGAAGTGTCCAAATCAATGGCACTGTAGATTAATGTGTTCAAATACACCTGCCTAGAGCCGTGACGTCATTGTAAATAGACGCTTCGTTAAAAGAGGTCAGACAGCGTAAAATCTTATTACGATATGTGTTTCCCCATAGAATTAATCTGAGTGTAAATACTTCTTTTAATTAACTTTGCGGCATCAGATTGAGATCACATCAAGTAAGATTGTGGTTCAATAATTATTGAATTAAAAAAATATGTATCGCATTCTTATTTTTTCATGCTGTATCGTTCTAGCGTTTGACCACTCACTTGATGGTCAGTGACGATGTGGTCGAAGAAGCTATCGACCATTTTATTTTCATTCTTTCATTCCAGTATTTCTCTTTTTGCTAAATGTGTGTCTAATTGAGGCAAAAAATTAGGTAGAGTTGAAGAGAATCCAGGAAAACAAACGTATTTCTACGAAAATTCTTTGAGTTCGCATATATACATTTTATATATAATTAATAGTTTATAGCTGTAGGTAGAGGTATCAAACAAATAAAATTGAATTTGAAAATGATAGATGTTAGGATAACCCATGCGCGACAAAAGTGAAAAAACACAGGATAAAAGGCAGCACAGTAATTAGGAAAAAAAAAAAAACAGTATCTGCGTTAACAACAGCGATATTGGTGTTGCTGAAGGGAAATATTGGAGCATCTTTTTGTTAGAAAGTAAAAAACCCATTTTATTATCTTATTTTTTTTAACATGTATTCGTTCCGTTATAAGAAAATAGTACCCACCTTCTAAAAAGCATAGTCTAGCTTATTAGGTATCGAGTATTTTATTTATAAGTATAGTCATTCTATGAACCTTTTATTGTTAGATTTAAGAATTTGTATATGTGAATGATTGTACACTTTATTTAGTTGAAATAAATTATTATTATTATTATTATTTAGGTCCCAAGAATAGGTATCACAAATTAGAAAAATGGATACCAATCGAATGAAATGTGCATAAACCTCATAATATATATACTATCAACATAGCCATTACATCAACATAATTACTAATTAATTAATATCTATATAATCAATACCAATATAATCGAAGAATCGATTTTACAAATCTTTGTATATGATTCGTTATATGGGATCTATATATGGCATATATAACGAAATAAGTAACCAAACCTCTCTGCAACAGCGATCGATATTATACGCAATAAATTAGCGTACCTAACCGAGCAAAAACTGAATTATTAAACTTTGTCAATATAAGCAATTCTGAACTTTCCCTCTTTAATCATAAGAGCAGTTACAGATTGACAGGTTTCGGTGAATCTCTACCGAGATGTGTGACGTCAGTCGTACATCCGGGAAGCCATGCTATTTCTAACATTGACCGGCTTAATGGACCTCTCAAATATATATGTAACAGTTAAATTGAGAGGTCTCAACTAACTGGTGGTGGTAACCAGATAATTTGACCTCTCTTGAATGTGAATGGCAGTCACATTAAGAGATCTCCGTCGATGGTTTTATCATGTGTTGCCTACCTAGGTTGATGTTTGTGTATTATATAGGTATGTCTGTATGAGATAATAAGCGCTATGACGGTTTTTTGAGTAGCTACATATATAAAATTACAGAATCAGTGTTAGGTACTCAAAGGCGCAATGTTGGATAAAAACATGAATATATTTTTAATTGAATGCGGAATTCCTTACTCTCTTCGATCGAGTGGTAGGAAGAATGCCTGTGAAGAAAACCTGTGGGGAACTTTTATGTCTTTTATTTATTTTTCTTTGTCAGCTTACAATTAGTTTGCGGAAATAGACCGGCACGTTTTTCAGTATGAAAATCATATATAAAATGTTGTGTGACCGTGACAGCTGTCAAACACCACTTGCTAATTTCCTCGTTACTAAAATACAGATTTATTACGTAACGCTTGTTACCTACATAGTATGCAAAAATGAGAGCAGGCGTAGATTAGAACCATACGGGTTTTAATGGGGAGAAACTTCGTTTTTGGCATTGTTGCCATGTTTTACGTAGAAAAACTTTACTTTTACAGTAACTATTCCTAGCAATCACATAATATACAACATAACAAGTTTTCAGAAAAATAACTATTACATACAATTTTGTTGCGGTTTTCCATCCGGTACCTTTCTGCCGTCAATACTCATTGGGATGGCCTACTTGATATAGTAGGTACACAGACATGGTAAGGTAGACGAGATCCGTAACACGTCGCTCGTTCAGAGCAATTTTTACTTTATTCATCTTCTATAATACGTACGATATTTGATTGAAGAAAATACAGAAATTACAAATTCATAGTTATTTATTCACATTTATTTATGTTTGATATTACTTTTTAGAATGCAGCTAAATAATAGAAGATCAAACATAAATAAGTGCCTTAATTTTACATTTTAAACTGTGTTAATATTTAAAAGCGTTCACATTTTATCAACGATCACTATTTGAGGTTCAATAAAACAGTTTTTAATCCATCATTGGTAAACAATAGATCCTTGAACGCTCCTTAGTGTTCAAGTCACGCTGCGCGCGCGCACGTATGACCGCCGCGCATGTTCCAGCACAATTTACTTGGGGCTCCGGTATGTTTCGATTGTTCATTGACTTGGCGTATAATATTAAAATTAACGAGTTCGTCCGTCGAATTGTCACTAAAGTTAGGAGTTCTTTCAAATCAGCGGTTAGCACTCGTTTCGGTTGACACATTCGATTAAAGCTCTTCTTATATATTTCACTCGCGGTGGACTAAAGATTCGAATAACAAGACAGCTTTCGGTGCTATTTGTATCAGCATGGGGTTCGATTGTTTTCTTTAAACATAAAGTCGAAGGATAAAAATTATCCATAATTGATCGCAAAACTATTAGAGACAATATAATTCCATCGATATTTTTCACAAAATTTTGTTAACAATTGTTATTGCTACTTACTCATTTATGCAATTATCACACTAATAAAGGTGAAAGTTTGTCTGCCGTTTGTATGTTTGCTAATCCTTCACGCTGAAATGACTGAAGGGATTTGAAAGAAATTTGGAAAGAAGATGTCCGAGGGATAATTGAGGTAAGGGAAACCGTAGTCCAAGCGGGTGAAACCTCAGGGCGCAGCTAGTTGACTATAAAAATAATGGCTCTCGAGTTCCTTGTCGCCTTTACTATGTAATAGCTGTAGTTTATTTAGGAGGCGTGCCTTGTTGTATGCAAGTAGCTAACCTTTACAATCCTGGAGTCTTCAAGTCGCGAGTGAATAGGTACCTTCTAGGTTTGCGTGCTAAATCCTAGACAACGTCATCACTTAACATCAGGTGAGACAGTTGTCAAACGCAAACTATACTATACTATAATATGTAAAAAAAAAAAAAAAAAAAAAAAATGCAAGTTCACGTGGACGTTATACACCTGAGTTATGATATTATCATTGTCAAGAAAACAACAGTAATTCTGCCAATAACGCACACAGTAGAGCAAGGTATTGAAGAAAGCATGACTCATTTAGCATTAGCGATGTCGGTTAATCTTACAGTTTCCTGTCTGTGGTGAGCCGTATATATGCGTCAGAAATTTTACTCTTCGATTTCACAAGGAAGTAGTGGACTCGAGTTATTATTTGTGTTATTTTAAAATGTTTTTGCATATACTTCTATAGGTGGAAAATTAAATGTATACATCAATGTTTCCTATAGTCTAGGATAACATCAATTTAACTACATGCTTTTTTAAGTCGCACAGAAAAAGAGTTCATAATCGTAGGTACTCGTTTATACGCGATTAAGAATGAGATAATAATGAATAAAAAAAATGAATTTATAAGTAGGAAATTACATAGTTATGCGCAAAGGATTGTATGCTGCAAATCAATAGACATAGGTGAAAATATGTCGAAGTATGAAGTATTGTTAAATTGAGTATCTGATATAAAAAACTTCAATACAAGATTGAGATCGTAATGAAATATGATTGAAGTGAAGCGAATGAGTGCATGGTAGGGATTGCAAATCCATGATGGCGACGGAAAAGCGCGGGCACTTTCCCCACGCGCGGGAAACGTAAGAAAGTGGCGGGTGCCGTACGCCGCGAAAAGGAAACCGCGATTACGCTGATAACACGTTTATCTCGCGGACTTTAATAACCGCATGCGCTCAGTGCTGGCGACTAGATACCTACGAATTTCACGCTCAAAGTTGGTAACGGAAATAATATATAAGCCATGAAACAAATAAGATTCCAAACAAATACGAACAACTTTCAGCCGCAGTTTTCCTTAGGGAGTAATATGTGAGTTCTTTAAGAGCGATATTGCCTTGAAGTATAATGAAATTATAAAATGAAAATGCAGTATAATTATAAAATACATAGTACATTTCGGTATCGCAGATTTAATTTTCCACAGCGTACGTTACGAAAATATATATTAAAACCTAAATAGGTTCAAATGAAGTATAAAAGTTATCTTTATCCATTAAAAAGGTAAGGTGTCGTCATAACAATTGCACAACAACAAGTCTTCACCCACACCCAATAAAATATAAGAACCTGAAATCTGAATAAACGTTTCATAGTCTCCCACGCGAACTTGTAAACTGTAAATATCTATGCTATTTTAAACTATACCAATCACTCCTCGCTACAGGTACGCTTTTATTACTTTTCTATTTCCATTCTATTTCTGATGGTACTGTCGGGAGTCACTCATATGATGTATGTATGTTTGTGTGTGACAGAGACAACACAGGAAAATTAGCGTTCTTTTCATTACATAGTATGTTAATTGCATTTTCTATTCGCAAAAATACAAATAAATGCATAGGTTTTTATGGATTGGCTCATTTTTGTGAGTAGTTAAGCTCGTAAAATTACAAATTAGTGTTGCCAAAAAAAGAGTTACGGGCTCTACCAACAGCGACAAGTCAAATGATAGTCTGTGATGTAGCATGGTAATGAGCCTTCGTTATGGAGCGTTACGTAAAAGTGTGAGTCACAGAGGAAGGAATCGTGTCACCGAAGCTCGAGCGGAGATTATTGTGCGTCTGAATATGCAACGTTACGTATGCGCTTTTTGTTTGTTGCTGTGACATAAATGTGTAATGGTTAATTACGCTTAAATGGATATAATTGGACGTGCTTTCTGAAAAAAAAAACGCAAATGTGGTGATTGATGACGCAGTAAAAAAAAAAACTAGTTTGATTCTAAATTTAACAATCAGTAATCAAATGTCATAATGTTTAAAACGCCCAGTTAGTTTTGTTACTTCTACGAGTTGACAGGCACGTTGTTATTTAACAACTATTATAGTCACTAGATATTTATAACATAATCTGACATTCCAGGTTATATAGGATGGAGCGGAGATGACAACGCTACAGCTATAGTTTATATATTTGTTTGCACGGAAAGTGGGTCAGGCAGCGTGAAGGGCGCGATGCGCGCGCGCTTCCTACGCGCTGCACTCGCTCGCCGCCACAGAGCACAACTACAGATACAACTGTAGTGATGCGGAATTGGTACTAAACTTGTCTCTCCGTAAATATATCGATGACAACACAACCTAACACTTTAAGAACAGTACATTGCTAAAGGTCTGGCTTTTTAGTTTCTCGTATATATAGGAGCAGAAAATGAATTAATAACCGTCCTCGTTTACTCTTTCAAAATCTACTAAGGAAGTGCATCCAATTGCGAACGAAGAATTGTTTTATTTTTCAGGTAGACTACTATCTCTTATTTTACGACTATTATTGAAACTAGAGTAAAATAATATCGATTCAATCTTAATCTAAAATCTTTTGAATCAATCGAGTCATCGATCACCTATAGCCAGAATGGAGATTGAAGTACGAGACGATTTGGTTTCGCAAGTCTATTGTCCATTAGTCATGTCCTAAAAGCCGGCTGTAATGTTGCGTTAGATGTTTTTTGGGCCAACCTTGTGGAGGGAAACAACAGGCTGCTACGTGCAGCCTCGATCGCACGTTAATTTGATCCACGGTCGTGGTTACGTGTAAACAAACCTTTACAATTTGTTTTTTCGTGTCTACACCGTCGTCTGCGTAGTTACTCCGGAAAGATTTGTACCAAGGTTCGCTTTCTTAATAATGATTTCCCGTTCGATGCGTTCAAGAACAAATCTCAGTACAAAACGAAGGTTTCCGGCATAAACAACACCTGAATCGAGTACGACGCTTGAGCTAATCAGGCTTTATCGAAATCATGTCAAATTACCAAACAAATAATAAAATCTGACTCTTTTATCGTACATACCGTATTGCATTAATTCAAGTCGTCGTTTGATAAGATGCCACTATGGCCAGATAAAGTCGCTATCTCGATTACACGCGGTACTCGACGTAGGAAATAAGAAATAGGGACAAGGATATTTGATTGTAACACATATTGTTTTGTTTGTTTCTTCCATTACACTCCACGTGTAAAGCGTTGCAACATAAGATAGCCATAGCGTCCTAATTACGTCGGGAAAGTTAAAAAATCAAATGTCACCAGAATTGTGTCATCGAAATGGAAACGGCGCGTCACTAGATCCGCCATGTTGGTTTTGCTGCGCGCGAAAGTGAGATTTAGCGTGAACGGTGCATCGCGACTCCCTTGACCCGGTTGCGAGCGCCGCCCGCACCCCGCACTACGATAGTAAACCTAACACATAGATACAGAGTCTAGGCTGTCTAGGCGCAAGCTGCACTATATCCACTGCACTGTGAGCAATCGATACATGTGTGCGAGCGCCGCAAACACAATCTCGCCACACTCATTGACAGTAAGGTATAATGGAAATGTTTTTCATGGATACGATTAGAAACCGCTTATCGAAGGTTTTCAAATACATATTTACTGTATTTATTGTGTCACGTCGGTTGCGAATATTTAGCAACTACAATTAGCTTTATTTCTTATACATATTTTTATATATGACACAATTAGTATTTATGTTTGACGAAATTGGTTTTTATATGGAACGGGTATAATATGATGTGCGCAAGATCTTACTAACATATATACATATAATTATACAAATGTAAAATAATGAAAATAACATTACTCGCAAACAAAATGAGTAGGTACCTGAATAACATGACAAACAGATCATCAATTTATCGTTAAGATAACAATCGTTGGCCGTATTTACGGTTCACCGATGACATAATTAAAGGCACAAAAAGTTCAGCAAGAAAACCGGTAAAGAGTTACCGGAAACGTGTGGCAATCACTCGATTGCAGGTGGGCGGGGCTTCGGAACTGCTCGCCAGGGTACGCAATAGTTGCGGGAGTGTGGTGTCGACACCGACTTGCGATTCCTTATACAGATTTACTTCATTACTAGCTTGATGACCTTTCAACGTTAGCTTTTTGTTTTTATATAGATAGAAGATGATATAGGAGGATAGATAGAGAGATAAAAGGCTCCAAATTAAATATTACAAAGTAAGTCTCTGTTTACATTTAGAATATATCTAACTATTTACTGTCCAAAATGTTGTGATTGTTATTTGATTTACTCTATTTCAATGGCTATGAGGGGGTCATTAATGTTTTCCAAGATCGATATTTAGGGATTATATTACTACAATAATAAAAAAAGGGGATTCACACGCACTTAATTGTGTCAATTTCAATATTCGTCTTCTTGCACATTACATAAAAAATGAAAATGATTTGCATGATAACTGCAAATAAAAATCTTTTTTTAATACTGTATAGATCTACCGTTTGATCACGTGATGGTCAGCGACGATGTGGTCGAAGATGTTATCACGCTAGACCTAGAATGTTCACTGCCAAACTCATCTGCCAATGGATGTTAATGGTGACCTTTCCTGGGCAAAAAAATGAATACCATAGCATGAAAATTTTACTATCAACAACAGTAGTATGAGTCAGTTAAAGAAAAATCCAAATTTCGGCAGTGCGCGCGTGTGCCTGTTTTCCTGTTTACAGCTCGGTTAGTGCGCTTGCGCAACCGCCTCCTCCGCCGCCGTTACGGCACAAGACCGGTTCCAGTATCCTTGTCCAAGAACATTGCAAGCTTGTCACAGTTTGACAGTCGAATGTTTAGCAAAAGAGATAGTCTTGAAAAGTAGTGCAGGTTTTGTAACGACTTCAGTTTAACATGTAGATGTTGTATGTAAGTATTTAAAAAAAAATGTTATTCAAAAAAGGAAAACAACATATAAGACGAACAAGAACACAAACATATATTTTTAAATTTTTTGACGTAACAAATGTAACGTACAGTAGCGATATTTCGTGACATTAGACGTGACAATACGTTAACGCGTCAAGCGATAGCAAACACTAGTGATGCGACATACCGTCCGGAAACCGTAAAATACCGGCATTGCGCACGCGCCGACCCAAACAAACAAACACTGCACAGAACAAACACGCGCATTGTCGAGCAGAGCTTCCTTTGCCTGTTTTGATTGTAGCATGCTAATACGCACGATAAATGTAAACAAGTGATAAAATACTATTTTATAATTTTCAGATTACTAAGGCTTCCAGTTGCAATATTTTGAGGTTTTAGGAAAATATTTAGGATAAATAAATAAATATCCTGAGACAGCTAAGGTTTACGGTAGTGTAAAATCGCCATCAGCGAGCGCTTAACATACCGATTTAGAACGTACATTTTAGCACTTTTATTCGCAGACATACATTTCTTACACCTTCCATACTGTTCTTGTCAAGGCCCGCTCGAAGCAGTCGACATCCAGCATACCGCTGCGGTTTTTATCAGATTGGTCAGATTATGTCAGTAGACGACTCGGGCTTCGCTAACCGCTAGGTTATATTTTTTTATTACTTTTGTTCTACTTCCGATCTCTACATTTTGATTAGATCTCTTGAAAACCCTGAGCAAGCAAAGCTCGTGGTGCAACTTTGTGCTTACGTGTGAAGCTATAAATAATAAGGACCACGGTTTAATGCCATATGACATTGAGTTATTTCTATAGCAAATCTAATTCGCATAAGATCGCACGGTCAGGACGAGTCGCACGAGTGCACATTGACACATTCGGGTAAAATACGCCTCTACATGTTATGTTGGCGGTGCTTGGACGGTTAAATAGGCACGATTTCCGTGTTTCCACAGTCAAATGGAATCTGTTCGAAGTGTAGCGAGCACGGACGGTCACGGAGCGGCCCGCGTGGACCGCACTGCCGCCGCCGCGCCGCCGCGCGCGCCGTCGTCGCCGCGCCGCGCAACCACACCGCGCCTCGCTCCGACATTGACACACTTATTGGTTTCGTAACGCCAACCGCTGATTGTCTATTTTATTTATTTCTAGACAAACGTATCCACGAACAAGCACACTGACGGATTTTCGTGGTTTTACGTCGATGGTCAAATTTACTATGCGTTTATATAAACTGGCAAATGGGAGTTGATCGATCATGAATGTAGTCCACTTAAAATCATACGGGAAAAGTTGTAACCACTTTGGTTTCAAAACTTTACATTCTGTGGGCGGCCAAGGGTGTACAGTCGGCAGCACAGTATGCGCGTGCGTCGTATTGCGTCACGCACATACTTTGAGCAACGACTTGGTATGTTGTAAAACGCCGGCAAATCGATGTGAGAATCTTCTTACAATAATTTAGAAACTTTAGTTTGAAGTTTTAGTTCAAAAATATATAGAAATGTTCACTTATTATTATTATATAGCGCTAGTAGAAGGTTGTACAAAAGAATATTAATCTGTAGACTGACTCTAGCTATACATATAGTCGTAACATTCAATTTCCTGTTTGTTGAAATTTCCGGCGACAATCTTAATGCCAAGAAAATTGTTCTCACAGAAGGCTTCTAATTTTTTCAAGCTACATGGCTAGTAGAGGCTAGTATGTCTGTATGTATCTCCAATTGCGACGATAACAATTTAGGTGCGTGAACCTATTTAATGCGATCCACGTCCGATGAGTTAGTGTCGCATCTGCTTTTTTATTAAAATCAAAGTATAATATCCAATGTGACATGTTGTATACTATCAAGATTTATCTAAAGCGTTGATCGAACAATAAGGTATCATTTTTTACCAACAGAAACAAAAATGGCCGCTGTACAAAAATAAAATAGTCGACTGTTACGTGTTTTTCTTGCCGAGACAGTATTAATAAGCAATTGGTAATTATATATCTTAGAAAAACTTACCTAACAATGGTTGACGAGAGACTGAAATATATATATGCTTTACTAATATTTCATGTAGTAAGTTCAAGTTAGGAATTTATATATTTAGTAGAAATAAATTCGAGACTCGATTAGGAAGTCTCTGTCGAATAACACATATAATTCTCTAACACAGGAAACCAGAGGAACAGGAAACAAATCTAATTACGTACAGTCATAGTTCATTCATAGACACTTCTACGATATCGACGGGAAAAATAGCTAATTACAGCTGGTCTATTACAACCTGTGTCTGGGTGTGTATATGTATATAAGTTTAAATATCAGTCATCAGGTCACCATAGTACAGGCTCTGCCTAGTTTGGGACCTGAAGACCTTGTGTGAATGTTAATAAATAAATAAATAAAATAAACTGATACATACAGGTCGTTTCACTTTAAAGTCTGTTGTCTATTCCATTCGTGGAATTTTTCGGATAATTACGTTAAGTGCACGTGTGCGTGTGTGTGGGTGACCGGAAGAGTGACAACATGGTTTCATTAGCCACAGATTGTGCAATAGTTATTATGTCTGTGTGCTAATTTAGATAATGTTGTTTGACGCGCTTGCTAGACGGTGCGTTGGATCCATGCATAATTAACGTCTATTGATAATGCAAGCATGGTTTCACGCATGCGAAGCATAAACTGAATTGTGATTTTATAAGGGAATTGTGAATTTTAATTTTATAATTTGGCTACTAGCGGGATTAATTGGCAAAGCGACAATACGTAGGGATAGTTTAAAATTAAAACTTGATTTTATAGTATTTTTGTGTAAACAATTTTCGCAAAAATCACAATTAATTTTGCACAGTAAAAAGCAAGCAAATTTTTTCATTGATAATAATTGGTATAGTAATCGCTGATTCTGTTGATTTTGTTGCTGTTAAACTCTTTACAAGCATATTTTCAGTATATCTAATTTGAAGTCGGTGCCGCGTGCGGCATATGGTTTTTTATCGGTATATAAAAAACCATCTAACCGCTATTTTAATAACATCTGCACAGATAATATTAAAATAGTTTTTATTTTATATAATTTTCTTCGAATTATAAATCAATCTGTTCTATGTAACAGTTCTTTTATAAAAACATCCTCATAATTATACATCCCCATCAAAAATACATAGAAACTGTTAAAAAATATTGTTAAGGACATGTGCAATACATGTCTGTTACTGATGATCATCAGGATCACGTCTGGAACACAAGTTTCACTTAGACCACGGCCAGACAGCCCGGAAGCAATACATACAACATGCTACGCCAGCCGTGAAAGCCTTTGAGTTTACATTGTTAAGTACAGTTTGTTGGCAATAACAACACTATAATTGTGTAAGTCGAGCCGATTGTTTAAAGGCAGGGTTAAGATTTTTTGTATAGTGGAGAAAGGCAAACAAAAGTAAGGAAACTGCAAGCCTAAATTTGCCATTGAACTATTTTGCAATAAAAACATCTGGAAACCATAAACAAAAGCTCATAAAGGTCCCGTTGCGAAACATCGAATACAGCCATAAATTCGCCAATAAAAAACTTTTCTCTCTTCGCAAAAAGCCGCGAAATTATTCCGATAGTACATTACTCTGAACCCACTTCAAAAAAAGCATGGTTTACTGTTAAGTTTTTTATATGCCGGGGTGTACTACCGCTACCAGAGGCAGGTAGGGGTTTTTGGTGCACTTTAAAAAATTGGGTTAAGTTTTTTTTGAGTGACAGATGAAACAGGCAAGGTGAGCGGTGTACAGTTACGGAAACCCGCGGTTTTTACTCAAACCGTATGACCCTATTAACAGATTTTTTCCAAATCGATCATGATCGGCTCGTATTCTTTAAAAGTGGCAAAAAGTAACAGGCTTTGGTAACATGCACTGGTTGTGTAAGTTTTTATTATATTATTTTAAAAGAAAAATTTAATTATCGAAACATTGAGAGAATCGTGCCGCGAGAAAAGGGGCCCGAGTAACAGTGGCCAGACGGGTATATCTGTTTGTCTGCATGTTGTGAAACCTAGTAGCCTTGCGTCGCGGTTGAAGGCCGGCCAAAAACTGCGCATGCGCTCCCTCACCGCACCCAGATGTCTACGAAGAGCATTGTACGTATGTATACATGTAACATATTAGATAAAAAGTCGATTATCCACCAATTACTTTTGAGTCACTTTTGCTTTGCATAGCCCTAATTTAGCAGAGACATCGAGCATTCATCCTAGACAAAGACGACCAGTATAGATGTGTTAATTTGTAGGTGTAAAACTGTATGTTAATGCATCTTTGTTCACTGAGGAAGTTGTAAAACAGTTTATAGTTTATCAATAGACCGCGCCGTAGATATGGACGGGTCGTTTATTTATTTTTGAAATTCTAAAAACGGATGCGTTCACGTTATTTGAATACTAAAAATTAAAAAAAATATCCAGTCACAAATCAGTGATGGCATGTCCATCCTTTTCGTGCGCTACTGGTGAGACAGGGACGATAGTTTGCAGGAAGCTATTCAAAAAAAGAACAACCCTTCCTCACCCTTTCGGGACATTCTATTGTTTACACTAAAACCAAACGCTGTAACTTTATTTTATAACATTACATTTTAAACTTAGTAACGTAGCGCATACGGTGTAAAGTTTAAAGTCACCATCAGTAGCTTACTATAAATTTTGATGGCGGCGGAATTAATATAAATTCAAAATCGTTTTTTTTTCTTAGACATTTGAATTTCTCGGGACAGGTAGCCAGCCAGTGTTTTGATTAGGAAGTAATAATAGGTATTGGACGCTTTGACGAGCGTTGTTATATCTGAGGCAATGATTAAAATTTTATTCTATTCGGTAATGTATGCAAATATTTTCCAGTACAACGACCTGCCTTAGGCCATCTCCGGGTTCTGTGTTGCTAGTCTGAGCTGTTCGACGACAAAACTTTTATTTATGATTCCGATCGTTATTTTATTACATAGGAGGAGAGAAGTTAATAAGTTATAAAGTTATAATCTCTAAGTTATAAATTATCATACCTAATGGGTAGACGAAAACTTTGATACTTAAGTTTTTTTTCATAAGGTAATTGTAAGATAAAAGATTAAATACCGCTAGTGCGGTAATTTATTGAGGTAATTATAAACTTAGAACTGTCAAATTGACTGTTAACGAGTAAAATTATTTAATGATTTAAATCATTTCACTCGTGAAAAAAAAAGAAAAAATTTAATGAAGTATACTCATAGATGATTAACTTATCTACATTAATTACAGTATTACACAGAGGTACCTACCATAAGCATTTTTTACTTACATAAACCATATAAATAGTTATTTAGCTAAATCTAATTTATATCATAGTGTATAAGGTACCTAAAATATAATTTGAACAATTGTCGTAGTGCCTGAAGCACCTAGTATAAAAGCCATGCAAACTGTTTTAATTTTTTTAATAAGATGAAATAACAATATAAATAATGTGGGTTAGCCATAGCAAAAATTAAGATTAGTTTAATCGTGTTTCAGACTAAGTAAGTCTGAAACACTGGAGTGTGCTCTGGAGTTGCATAATTTGATTCCACCATCCCCATTAAATCTTAGGACGACCAGACGGACGGCAATACGACATCCATACACGGTGGACGTTCCAACTTGTCGCACGAAACGTTTTGCTTCCACATTCCTAGTGCGTACAGCTAACGAATGGAATTTATTGCCTAAATCTGTGTTTCCGCAAACATACAACCTGGGTATCTTCAAGTCACGAGTGAATAGGTATCTTCTAGGCAGGCGTGCTCCACCGTAGACCGCATCATCACTTAACATCAGGTGAGATAGTGGTCAAAAGCTTGCCTATTCCCAATAAAAAAAAAATAATAATAAGGAGACCATGTAAACGTACGCAAAAGGAGAGTACAATATTTTATACACCTCTATATGTTTCAGAGCTTTACACATATAAAATAAATAACCGTCACCTTGGGAGTTCCAGTAGTATAAGTGATTTTTTTACTTGCCTCTATGAATTTGGGTGTGTACATAAGAAAACATAAATGGACAACGGTTAGATCCAAAAAGACAATATGGTTGACTATAACGTACCTACTGAATGTAAATAGCGGTCAGCAAAAAGCGCGCAACGCTTGGTCATCATTCGTGTTCGCGGTATTGGAGTTCGATGCCCGCCGCACTTCCTACTATGGCGACTAATTACGTAGATTAGCCACGAATGAATTCAATACTCGATACCTACACGACCGAATAGTCTGCCTAGGTAGGTACCACTTACTCGGCTTATGTTACAATACCATTTATGATATAATATGACTCCTTTATGTTACGTTTATTTTTTATCGACGAAGTAAGCTGATGATGGCTGAATCTGAACTTGGAGGGGTCAATGACATTGCGGAGGACATCTTTTGATAAAATAAATAACACATTTATTATAATAATAGCAGTTTGATGAACAGTCATAGACTTGATACTGGTTCAATGCCAATAGATCCAGTTGATTTTGATTTGGTGACTCGCACGCGTATCTTTCATCACACTTAGACTAATCTTTTCCAGGAATTGATTGGACTACGGTGCGGTTAGAGTTGACTGGTTATCGATTTAAATTAAAATAAAAAATCCATAATTAATAATGTGTTAAGACCAGTATGGGTATCGCGAAATACGAGTATTTATTTTGACTGTGGCGGCTGCACCTGTCCAATAATTGGACTGTGACTATGATGGTGTTTTTTTTCTATAATTATAATGGCATAGAGAATTCGGCATATAGTTCAGGGGTATTTATATGTAAAACAAAACAATTCTAATTTTACCTTTATTTATCAATTCTATGTATGTACCGTTATGAAAGCTATTTCAATGTAAAATAAGGTTTGTTGAAAAGAAAACATGAATAAGTACAATCTATTCTTAGCTTTGATAGTAAGTGTTGACATCGAGAAGAAACTCGCGCGAACCTTGCAGTTCGGAAAAGGAAATTTTACTACATGCATATATGTATACAAAATGTAATAACAAGGTAAATAATACAAAAATATTTAATTACAGTAAAATATAGTAAAGTGTATAAGCCCAGATAGAAGTAATAAAAGGCATCAGCAGTGCTGCCAGCTTTATTAGCTACTGTCAAATGCGAGGGTGCAACTGTGTCATCGTAAAGTGTTACAGTTTATAAAAAAAAAACAACCATCAATTAATCCCCGCAACACGACCTAAATAACCATTTAATTATAACTAAATTCGTGGAATGTAATTTATTAAAATAGGTTATAAGAAATTATTGCGGACAACTACATACGTTTCTTGGGAAGGAAACAATCTCATCGGTTTATGTGCTGCTAACATTTTCATAATGACTACCTTTTATTGTTGTTGATGAATTCTGTGTATCTGTATGGCTTCAATTCAATCATGAGATAATACAAAAGTTTTTCTTCCCGGTGACAGGTCGCGACATTATGTCGAAAGTGCTGTCCCAATTCAACCCAGTTTCCGTATTTGGCAAAAAATCTTTCCCATGAATAATCACCGAGAAAGGATGCATATGAAAATAATATCGAACGCAGCTGCTAAATGACGTCGGTTATCAAATCCCTTGGAGGTGAAATGTTACCTGGTGCGCGGGCGCAGGTCGGAAGAGAAAGGCGCGTAAAAAATGCTGCTTATTCCTTCGGCGGATGCGGTAAACAATGCGTGGATAACGTGGACGTGAGCTGAGACTCGATCTATTGAAGGGTCTTTGTATATCACAAAATTATTTGCAATCATATGTTGAACAAAATAAAGAAACAAGATTTTTCTGTCACACAGAGTACTAATGAGATGTCTTGGTAAATTATGTACCTAGGAATCTTTTAATCGGAAGCCAGATAAATCACTAGATAAAGATCTCCCTAAAGCTCTTTGGTTCGCGACATGGACGTACTAAAATAAATGATGAGCCCCGAAATCTGTTTCCCCGCAAATAATTTAAAACCGATTTCCAAAAAGGGGCTTATTCAGACATATTTATTTTAAATGTAATAAACATCTATAAAGTCTCGTCATTTATGAGCCGAATAAGACATTTTTTTATGCTTTCGTATGTATATAGTTTCAGATTGGTCCCATCTCCCACACTTTATCCTAGTTGGTTAAGTTCTTCAATTCATTTTTAAGAAATTTAAAACATGGTTTCTCCTTGGCGTACTAGAAGTCAAGCTCTTATCGTTGTAAATTACATTATTATTTATAAGTGATCGTGTGTCTCATGAATATAAAAAAAACAGGATAGCATGAGAAACGTTGCACCTTATTCATAATTTTCAGCAGTGAGATCAGAATCAGAAAATGTATTTCAAAACCTTAATTTTGTACTATTTTCAACGGTTACCAGTGGCATTCGAAGTTCCCTTTCATTAATTGCCCAACACACGACGGAAATTACATTCGATTGCCACAACTCGATTTTTCACCAAAATGATCAACCTCGTTTTGCAACACCTACTTGATCAATTACAAAGTGTTTATTTACGTCGTTAAAGACCCTTGTGTTATGTAATATATGTCAGTATTAAGTGAATTAATTTACCTACACCGAACACTGATCACATTTTGACTTCCGATGAATATCATAAGTCGATGATGAAAAGTCAAAACCTCAAGAAGAAATAATGACTACTATATAAACTAGAATACTACAACACTAGTTAATGTTGTAGCAAATTTTATAACATACATATATATGTATTATCCGGCTTAACTTATGTATAAAGTTTTAACCTAGGTTCCGGGCATATCCGATGCCCACCTCAGGTGAGTTTACGCTGCCTGAAGTGCCGCAGTGGTCGCCGCTATTTGGCAGCGTATACGCACCTGAAGATGTTAGTTACCTAAGTTAAGATTGCGATATACAGAAGAAAGGAGCTACAGTTTGTTAATATTCTATAAAACAATTGATTCGTCAAATTAATCTCAGGAACTTGACCATTACAAAATTTTTAACTCCAATACCTTGGGCTAATTTTAACAACGGAATTCTTGTAAATACTTAGAAATACTCCGCGGCCATCACATCTTACGAAGTATTGAGATTGGCTGACTGACTGACGTAGCGGTTCTATGTATATCTTAAAATTGCGACGTGTTCATAACCTTAATAAATTACGTGTTTGAGTCGAGTTCCGCAGTATGTTTGATATTGACAATGGCTGGAATTATCCTGTGAGTCTTTATCGGTATTGCAAGTACAAGTTGACTGCAAATAACAATATGATAAAGGGCATAATTAATTATTAATAAGGGCGGGTATAAAATACGAGTACATCCTTCCTTCTTACTTGTGTAGGCTGGTAAACACATGTACGAGTACCTACCAAAGGTCACATAGCACAGATATTTGATGTGCAATCAAAAAATAAATGTGTATCTCGAACACACTCTGTGTTTGGTGACAGTTTTTCAAACTTGGAAGGTGGTGGCTAGCCAGATAGGTACTCAAAAGTACGCTACCACCTTGCTGTGTTGCTTTACACCGGTAGCTCAAGCCGTTGGTGGGGATCGAACCAGCGACCGTGTCTTTCACAGACGAAGCTCCCACAGCTAAGCTATCATCGCTGCTACAAAGTATCTACTCTAGAGTACTATTCAAGATATGCAGGAGTTAAACCTGATATTCTTTGGTGTGACGCGAACCACGCTGCACCACTGCTGCTAAGAATCTCTTTTCAATCTTGTCTTGAAGACACCTGAATATCTGTATTTTTCGGGAAATCTGTCACCGTAGACTTCGCTCCTCAGTTTTACGTTTGTACTGTATGACTTCATATTACTGTATGAATGTAGAAGCTTATCGCTTCCAGCGTGAGGGTGGAATCTCATAAAACTGACTACCGTTTGTATGTAGAATATATTAAGTAGCTACTTTCTCAATAGTAGAAAAGCATGTATGCGTCTTTAATATGCATTAGTTAATGAGAAGGAATTAAGAAAGGTTGAATTAGAAGAATCTAACCTTATCTAAATTCCGCTGTCACAAACAAAATATTTCATGGAATTTATCAAATGTAACTTGGGCAATTTAGCACTTTTGTAAATTTTGTATAATGTATATTAATTATATGAGTACTTTAACTGACGGGCGTTACTGAAAAATTTGATGAGAGTGGATAAGGCAAGAGATATAAGGAATATAGATATAGGTTAGCAATTTGAGTCTGAAAACTATCGCGAGTTTCTTCCATAATTGTAATGTAACAAACCGTTTTCCGTTTTTTCCAGTGTTTACCACGTGAGTCCTAGTCGGTTTGTTACATTACAATATAGATATATGTGCCTGCCCCATCGGGAAACAGGCATAACAATGTATTTAAGTATAAAAACACTGTCATGCCAGTTTCCCAATGATAAGGTATACATGTATACCTTATCAGTACCTACGACTAGTCATAATTAATGACAGAAAAATCCCGACTCTGCTATACTATTCTCGTATATAGGTAATTTAAACAACAATTTATCGTTAAGTGTAAATGCAAGTAAATCATACATAAGTTAACTGGAAACTGTGTTTGCGCCATATACGTAGTTTATACTTATTCTTTCCTTTCAATCACACTATAAATATTATAAATACGAAAGTTTATTTGTCGTTTCTATGTTTGTGAATCCTTCACGCTAAACGGCTGAACGGATTTGCATGAAATTTGGAATGAAGATAGCTTATACCTTGGAATAACAAGTAGGCTATTTTTATCCCGGTTAAAATGTAGTTCCCGTGGGATTATTGAGGTAGCGGGAAAACCGTAGTCCACGCGAGTGGAGCGGGGCGCAGTTAGTATTATTATGATAAAGGTAGATTAAAAATGTAGTAATAAATGTCGCTGTAAAATAATAACCAGCCCGGGGTCTTAGATAAAAACAAGAAGAATCTCCAAGCTCCTAAATGGTATTTTAATTAATTCGGCGACATGCCTGCGTGTCGATCTACAAATTGATATATTATATAAAATTATTTTATTCATGGTAAAGTAAAGGTCCTCTTGTTCGAATCATTTCATTTGAACGACAGTTTAATAGTTTTATTACTCATATGCAGTTCGAATCATAATAGTGCCTATGGTACATTTCGGATAAGTAATGTGTATGAGATAAGTCTATTGTTTCCGGCATTCGAAGAGACTAAGCTATTAATTGACATGTTTTTTTTAATGAAAATGTGATGTAAAGGAGCCGAGCAATACCGTGACCGAGACGGTCGTCATGGCGCAGTGGTCAGTGACATTGACTACTGTGTCTACGGGACCCTGGGTTCGAATCCCGGCAGGGGCAAACATTTGTGCGATAAGTGTAGATGTATGTCCCGGGTCTTCAGTATTTGTGTGCGACACAGGTAATCTTAGTGCGGAAGTATGAGTGTGATAAAAAAATATATGTAAAACTTAAAATAAAATAAAGTGAAACGTACACGGTTCGGGTATGCTTATTTAGCTGTAGCTGGTAAGCTACATATCAGTAGATACTATTACATACACTGTCTGCACTTGCATTGCAATATACTGCATACGTATGCATTGCAATATTTTATGTTTTCCGCCATATGTCACTGACCCGTATTGGTGTTGCATTGTAATTATGCAGTTGTGCATTTTGTTTTGATTACTTATTAGTTTATTTTTAATGTGTCCTCGTTTTCCGGTATATCTCTCGATAGATTTTCCTCGGGGACCAACATGTGCTACTACTATTTTCTACATTGTGGTCTTGCTTTATGTT
The DNA here is from genome assembly GCA_934044485.1 of Apeira syringaria. Lineage (NCBI taxonomy): Eukaryota > Metazoa > Arthropoda > Insecta > Lepidoptera > Geometridae > Apeira > Apeira syringaria. Next base: position 11,098,234 of record OW203662.1, on the reverse strand, counting down.
TACATTAAACGCAATAAATATTATATTTATTTATTTATCACACTTTTATTTATCACACTTAGACCACGCACTAGGATTCCTTGTGTCGCGGGAGGCATGGACACACACAATCATACAACACAAACACCCAAGACCCGGGACAAACATCTACACTCATCGCACAAATGTTTGCCCCTACCGGGAATCGAATCCAGGGTCCCGGAGACACAGAAGTCATGTCACTGACACTGACCACTGCGCCACGGCGACCGTATACTAATCATCATCTCGGACATGGGGCGTCCACTGCTGGACATAGGCTACCTCAATCAATCTCAACAGGATCGATTGGAAGCGAGCCGTATCCTTCTTCTTCCTGCGATCTTGGTCAGGTCGTCTGTCCACCTCGTCGGTGGACGTCCTACACTAAGCTTGCATGTCTGTGGTTTCCATATTCCATGTCTGCTATTACCATTATACTCTTTACTTACATAATCTTTTACTGTAACAAAAAATACCTGGAGATGCATTATCTTAATGTGTTGATTTTTTTTTATTGGGAATAGGCAGGCGTTTGACCACTATCTCACCTGATGTTAAGTGATGATGCGGTCTATGATGGAAATGTCTATGAAATTTTTTAAGGGTTTTAAAAAAATTAATATATTTTTAAGTTAATTTGAGTCATTTTAGAAGAAGAAACCGTGAACAGTGACAGCGACAGTATTGTCACATCTATATAGACGATTGTATTCCGAGTATTTACACGTTTTAGGTGGCGTAATGTTTTTCATTGAAGTTAGTAAAACTAGTCTAGGCTGTGAATAGAACATGTGCATCCAGCATCGTGTGTTGGAGACGCATTCTTGGGCACAATGGAGCATTGTGCGCCGCGCCGGTACGTCTGCCCGTCTCTACATATGTTTACTACGGGATTTATTTACACGTTATGTGTAGATGCTTGCAATTGGATTGAAAACTGATTACGGTTCAGTTTCTACGATGAATTTGACATTTAATATAAGCGGACAAGAGCAAAGCTGCAAACGAAAAATGTTCATAATCGTGAACTAACTGCTAACTGCTGTGATGAGCAGACGTGTCGCTTACCATTAGGTATACCACTTGCTCTCTCTTTATCTTTTCATCCATCTATCTTTTCATGTGCCATTTAACTACTTCTTAACCGCTGAACCGATGTTTGTGTGTGTTTGAGTTAGTTTAGGTGTGAATGTTTTAGATTTAGGTACTGGACCCGGTAAGACAGCGCCTGCATGGCGTACTAAGTAATTATAGGTATGTTAAATAACTTTAATGTGGCATGGCGACGGTCGCCGTGGCGCAGTGGTTACTGTCAGTGACATGACTTCTGTGTCTCCGGGACCCTGGGTACGAATCCCGGCAGGGGCAAATATTTGTGTGATGAGTGTAGATGTTTGTCCCGGCCCCCAGGTCTTGTGTGTTTGTGTGTGTCCATGTTTCGCGCGACATAGGGAATCCTAGTACGGGGGTCTGAGTGTGATAAAAAATAAAATAAAAAAATAAAAAACAAACTTATATTTTATTTCAAGGACTGCTGCCTGAACACACTATGTGTTTGGTGACAGTTGAGGGCGGTAGCTAGTCAGGCGGGTATTCCACAGTACCCTCCCACCCTGCTCGGAATTCGATAACCGTGTTACCTTCACCGGAAGCTCAAGCAGTTATTAAGGATTGAACCAGAGACCCTCAGTTTCACAGCCGACGCTTTCACCGCTGAGCTATCATCGCTTCATGCCATAACCGGAATGTTTTTTTTAATATCTACTTTTGTAACAGTACCATTACCTACAAATATTTTGAGAAGATTGATCTAAGTGAGTGTCAAAAATAATAATAATAGATAGAATAGATAGGAATAAGATGAGTTTGTAAGAAAATATTAATAAAGATCAATAAATATATATATATACTGTATAATATATATAACCACACATTAGGATAGTTTGAGCAAATGTTATGATGTTTGGTATGTTCTATATTTAATGAGCTACTAAGGCAAGCTAGTAATTTTCTTAAGCTAATGTAAGGATAATTGCAAGTTGCGCTAGGTCAGTTAATATGGACTTGGCAATTATCCACAAATGTGTAAATAAATAATGAATGCGACATATATACGCGGAGTCTACGATAAGAACGGCTACTGGAATTATTATACATAATCGATACATGTAGGCATGCATACATGAATACTAAAAATACAAAATTGTATGTAATGAATTCATATACTAAACGAAATTAAACTGACGTATCAAATTTCAAAATAAATCAACATATAGAACGACACAAATACATAAGACGACGTAGAGTGACCATAATATCTCATTCATAAGAAAAAACATTAAGACGAACATCTTTTTTAAGCAGGCTTAACATCAAGACAGAACTGTTACTGAAGTAAGACATCGCGTAGCACTTCGTAGCGCTACGCCGGCCGGTTGTAGTCGTAGTCGTCACTTTCCATGCCATTTCACAAATTTTCATTTCGAACCATGAGATCTATTTTGAAATCCGTTATTAATTGTGCTATCCGAACAGAAAATACAATTATAATTGTTTTCAATTATATTCTAGTACTAACTAGAATTATAACTTATACCAAATTCGAATTAGAATCTAGCAATATTTACAAGTCCACGTAATTAATAGTATAGATCAGAAACGAAAATCCGGAATGGCAAACGTCAAAAACATAACATAAAACTTACTGTATCTTTTAATGAGTGATTTCTTATAAGCGGCCTTTCCCTGAGCGGCATCTTCCTCGGGGCTGAACCGTCCGGCTGAGTCATCCGAGTCGGTGCCGGAGTCCCGAACAGGTAACGCTGCAAGGAAGTTCTGCGACTGCTGCAGGATCAGCTGCGTCCGCACAAAGTCCTCCGTGAAGGGATGCCGCGCGAACTCGCACACTGACACCTTCGGCACCGATAAGTCCAGCGGCGCTTCCTCATCGCCCTCCTTAGCCGACACTTTGTATTCCTGATAACTAATGTCTTCATTGCACTTCGCGGGAGAAGCCGGCGCTTCGTATGCCACACTCTCGTAGTCCCTCTGCGGTGATGTGCCGGGGTAGGCTTTCCTCGCCGCCAGGGTCCGCGGCTCCTCGCGCTCGGCCTCCGGAGAGCGTCGCGCCTCTGCCCCGGCGCTAGCCGGCCGCACTTCCACAGCCATCATGTTTACTTGTTTACACCAGACACCATAATCGCGAGTACGGTTTGCAGTTATGTCATACGGCGTAACTAGCGGTGTTGCAATCGCGCGCCGTCCGCCGGCGTTCGCGTCGAATTGCGGACTGATGTCCCAGTTTCGACGATGAGTTCTACTGACTTCGTGAGCTCGCTTCGGCCGCGTTCGTCGACGATCGGACACTTTCGTTTTCGTATCGGCGCGCGTGTGTGAGTGTCGCACACTACACCGCGCGCTTGTGTTGGTGACACGTCTGTGTGAGTGCGCTTGTCGGTGTTGTGGAGCTTTTTCCACTTTCGTCTCGGAGCTTTCCTCCATTTCCCGTGTTACTTAACAGGTTTTCTAAAGACGGCTGATTAATTAACGACTACCGGCTCACGACGCCGCCGCCGGGACCGCCTCGGCGCGGCTTGAACCTTCTTTCACGTTATTGTTGTCAGGCTACTAATTTTACAGGGATATCATTATGTTCTGATGCTTTATTGCTAATATCAGTTACTACTTCGAAATCCTTTGTTCTAAAAATTATACAGCGAACACTAAAAATGTACACTATATGCATAGATAAAGTAGGCTGTAGATATAGTTAATATGTTTTCTTAAGCTAGTATTATCACGATGCCGATGGAGGTTGCGCAAACACATTTTAGCTAAGATAACAGAAATAATTTATAAAAATACCAATCTATCTGTAACCGGAACGCAACAGAGACAATCAGCAATAAAGTTTGCGTAACACTCCGCGTAAACAAATGTGTTTTTTTTATCTAACGCTCGGGGCATTGACCGACTTTACAAATAAAGTTGCGCTCGCGCTGGCATGGCCACGTGACACACTGACTGAAACCGCCCAGCGTTGGCTGAGCTCCATAGACCCGTCATACCCAGCGACAGTGGGGTTAATGTTACTCGAGATGGGGTCTAGCGATTCTGGTGAATAATAGATAGGGCACACTATGAATTTGTAGCCAATGTCACTGGCTCGTTTTTCCTAAGCCGATAATTGCGTTGGGTACATTTGAGTGGATCAAAACAAACGTATTTATACTAAAAACTACATGTTGCATGTATACAGGTAGTTAATAACGCTAGGTGTTGCGAAACAGAGATAAGGTTGCGAATACATTTTTTAATTCTGCAAAAGAAACTAATTTATCGCACACAAAGGAAGTATACATACTTACCTATTACATAAGTTCTTGATAATATTCATTTTTGAGACATTGCTATGCAAGATAAGTTGTACTAAGACTTTGACCTCAGTTTCTTGGAAATATTTAGGCCAACAATAGCTATCATCAAGCGTACAAACAAGTACTTAAACTTAAACTAGCTACAGAAAACTTTTTGTCACACTGCTATTAATTATTGAAGATGTTCACCTACAACATGTTCTGTGTACAACGTGATGTATTCTCAATCGTAGCAATCTTTTGTAAACCTTTGCAAATTGATCCTTGTACTAAGAATCTAAAATATTAGTAAACCTAATACAATTAGAGTACTAAGAGTCTAAAAAGACAAATACAAATATTGGGTTTAAATACTGCTCTGTGTATCATTATAAGTTCCTTTGTAAAACTTGGAGAAACAAATAAAGCGTTTTCTATCTATCTATCTATAACCATTAATTATATCAGTGTTCCGCAAGGTGTTTGATGTGGCACTCGGGTTTGTTTTTGTAATTCAATATGTGGTAAACAAGCAGACGGATAACCTTTGATGAACGTCTAATAATTAAATTATATCATTTTGTACAAATATTTTCTTTCCCCTATTCGTAATAGTCTCCAATGCAAACAAAAAATTAGTTCTTTTGAATTGCATTAAACTAATCCACGTTTGTCAATCGGCTTTTTAGATAAAATGTGCCTAACCTTCTTATACAAATACGACTTATTCTTATGTTGCGGCAGACTTTCTCTTATCGGATCCAATTAAACCAATTCTGGACCTACGTAAATGCATATAAATATTTCTTCGATATCGGTCCTTCATTGGAAATTACGCCACATACACATGTAAAGAAGAATGTATTATTAATAAGATAGATTAACTATTTTATGTATATACTGGAAAAGAATTAACCGCGCGTAATACTGCGGGTAACTATTCTTGATTCACTCCTATGATTTCCGCGTTAACAAGTTACGTCATTTTCAAACAAACTATTCGAGGATTCGTGTAATTTCGATTGGCAACATCGTGAAAAAACTTTCCATAAGGGTCGGTTTTTTATTCATAGGCAAATGGTGCAGACAAGTGACAATTTGTTGAAGTTCTGATATATACCTTGTTTGATCCGTATTCACACATTTTATAATTATATAGTTGAGTTTTTTAACCACTGGTTTCAAACAAACTATTCGAGGATTCGTGTAATTTCGATTGGCAACATCGTGAAAAAACTTTCCATAAGGGTCGGTTTTTTATTCATAGGCAAATGGTGCAGACAAGTGACAATTTGTTGAAGTTCTGATATATACCTTGTTTGATCCGTATTCACACATTTTATAATTATATAGTTGAGTTTTTTAACCACTGGTTGCCTTAACTATCGATATATAAACCGGTCCTTCATCGATTTGACAGAAATCAAAGGATTTCTGTCAAAAGCAGACACTTTGTCTGACACATAGCGATAATAATATATAACAGAAATATGATTGCACAATAATCAATCTGATTAAATACATTAGTAATGCACAATTCAAGTAGTTCAGATCTCTCAATAGATATTAAATTAGCAAGAACGTGACGCCATATTTAAAAATATTTCTAATATTATTTTCTATGCACAAAATTAACGTAGTCAGAGAAATGATTCGATCCTTAATAGTAGTTCGAGTCTTAATATGGGGAGAAAGTGGCCGCACTTTATTTACATTACATTACATATGTACAGAGGAATTAGGCTCTGAGGAATGAGGCTCTGAGCTTTAGATTTCGATCAGTCTATACATACTTGTAGACAGTTTTCTTATTGAGAATAGCTAGCGTTTGACCACAACCTCACTTGATGTTAAGGGATCATGCGGTCTACGATGGAGCACACATGCTCAGAAGATACATATTCACTCGTGACTTGAAGATACCCAGATTGTATTTTAGAAACACAGATTTAGGCAATGAATACATGTATATTTTATAAAATTTAATACTGATTACAACATATGACCACATTACGTTGGTTCTATACAAATTATAATCCTGTTGACCATTTCAGTGTCATATAGAACTGCCCATATTTTAGAATATTTGGCTAATGTGAGCGATGTTCAAGGTTTATGCAACATTTCTTTTTCTATAATTCTTTTTAATACATGTAAGCCTCTATTTCATAAGTAATTCAATTTTGTTTCTACCAGTGCTTTTCTAACAGCATTTCTAATTGTTTCATTGACACGAGTAACAATGGATAAAATAAAATAAAATGCTTTTTCTTTAAGTTACTATTACTTTATTAGATTGTATAAGACCTGCGTATAAGAATATAATTGTTATTAACCACTTTGCGCATATTACACTTTAGATTAATGAATTTCACGAAATTTCCCTACATCTTTATTATAAAGAAACCACCCGAGAATAAATTTTTGAGAACAGCTTATTTATGATACCTAAAACTGTAATCAGTTTAAATTCTCTAACGGGAATCTAAGATGTGCGCGTGAACAGCGTCCGGTTATCAGGTCGGTCAAGGGTGAGGGGTGAGGGGTTACAACATATCGCGGTGGAGCGGACGTTGAACCCACTCCCGAAGTGCGGGAAGGCTTATGTAACTCGCTAACTATTATCACAACGAATTGCCAAAAACTTCCTTCGGTGTGGAGTTATTAGGGAATAAAACTACTGTGCCGTACTGAATGAATGGAAGATTGTGATAGGTGTATACGTACGTTAACTAAATAGCTACCGCAAACAAAAGACGTCTTTTTATTTTTCTAAAATTATAAGCCTACGTTTGCCAACTGTCTCACCTGATGTTAAGTAATGATATGATATTATATAACTATTATCATAATGTGTGCTACATAATAAATTATAAATGCTTCCAAGACACTTAAAGCTGATTGCGAGGCGTGTAATATGTTTGAGTCATCAAATCCTACAAGGCCGTACTCAGTCCACAGCATGGCGTACTGAACTAGAAAATGAACACTTGACAACATTAGTCTTTACTTTTTGTCTCAATAATTAACACACAAATAATACATTGCCATGTGCCCTGAATTCCAAACTAGGACGAATCCTGTGTTGTGGGACGCAGTTTCTTCGGATTCTTACAATATAGTTTATAGAAAAACCAAAATATATTTATTATATAACTATAGCAGTACAATTTGAGCAACCGAGTTGCATTTGAACATGGCCCAAGGAAGCCTCAAAATCTGTCAGGACTATCATCGAGAGAGCCTTCAATGTCCTCAAGAACACTCATCGTGCCGTTAAATATTGTTATGAAATTGTAACGTGTTTAATCCTTGACCACATAGCCGCAATACTTATTATTTTTTAATTTTAATTTAATTTTTTTATACTCAAACCTCCGCACTAGGATTCCCTGTGTCACGGGAGACATGAACACACACACAATCACAGCACACGAACAACCAAGACGCGGGACAAACATCCACACTCATCGCACAAATGTTTGCAAGATTCGAACCCAGGGCCCCGGAGACACAGAAGTGATGACACTGACCACTGAGACCTTCAAATGGCAATAAGTGAAGTAGTGATAACTTAAACCTATTTGAAATTTTAAAAAAAGGAGCGTTTACCAGCATCTTCGTTCTCAGCTAGGATAAAATGCTTTTCCCTCGGGAGCTTCGATCAAGACTTGATCGAAACTCGGGAACGACATGTTTCATCAAGATATGAAAATGTCTGATGTCTCCGGACATTCCATGTCTGTACCGAGACTTATCGGTTTACGTAAGCAAGTATCAAGAAGATAGACACATTTTTCCTAAATAATAATCATAATGACAGCAACATTAAAATTAGGGCTGCCAAATATTGTTGAAAAAAAATTAAAAAAAAATAAAAATGCCTTGATGTTTAATTTAACCATAGTGTTATATAAATAGCCCTGGATTAGTAAGATTTAGCTAATATTTAACTATAACTCAATTTTCTAGTAAGTGTTTTTCATGGACATTAATAATAAAAATAAAACAAATATTTACCAACCCCATACACATATGTATGGTACGATGTTTATATCATAGAGTGGGATTGGCTATAACTGTCACATAATACTATAAACATTTATTTTTTCATAAGGTATTATGTGTGTATGCTCATGAGAAAAAAATATTATCTAGTATAAAGCTATCTGTGAGGACCTTCAATTGGCTTAATGTAGCTATTTCAATATTAATGTACATTTCAAAGGCTGTAAGGTCTTCCATAAGAATAAATAAAAAAATATTATCACACAATGTACACGCGCCAGTTACCTGGAAAGGATTTATGCTATGCTTATATTTAGCTATCCTTTTTCGGAGAATCTAGGTCGCGTAGAGGGCGCAAAAAGACAGACATAGAGTACGTGAGGCAAATTTACAATTACGCCATTTTAGGTTGCTATTGTGGGTACATTTCGACCTCTAGGCGTGTGGGAAGGTCGGACAAACCCGGCGGCATGCGGCAGTTTGTTTGTCTGCCGGGTGGGGCGGCAAGAACGTACGGTCGATAAACAAATATGGTATAACTATTCGAAATTAAAGCGTTTCGATAAGACGAAAGCGCACATAATTCAATTTGTGAGATGATTCTTAACTAAAACTTAACTTATACCAACGTATCATCATCACTGTACGTTGGCACCGCTCGATAATTTTCCCTGTTAAGTTTACGGCTTAGATAAAGGAGTATCTTGTCGTAAGTGTTGATAATCTATGCTAATATTATAAAGAGGAAAGATTTCATTGTTTGTTTGCATTGAATAGGCTCCGAAACTACTGAACCGATGTGAAAAATTCTTTCACTGTTGGCAAGATACACTACCCGCGAGTGGCATGGGCTATATTCAATTTTCAAAAAAATTACTGTTCCTTATAATTTTTAATTTTGTAACCCGTGCGAAGCCGGGGAGGACGACTAGTAAGTTAATAAGCAAAATGATGGCAATAAGATGTACATAATCTATTATTAAAATTCGATATAACTGTAAGGTATAAAGATTTGGAAGAACTAATTAAACACCCACATTTTACAAATCTTAAAAAATGGGTGCCCGTTGTGTTGCCATGTTATCCCACAGCCGCGTTTTATTATATGCTCTTCAGTCTTCATACGTACAAAGTATGAACTTGACCTCTTCTTTAGATACATTTTACTTATCTATGTCGCAAGCATTCTTTTAAGTAGGCAAGTTCATACAAAGGCTACTTATATATGTCGATAGTGGAATGCTAAAATAATAATAATTTTAAAGCTTTATAATAAAAACTATAATTGAAATTATTTACTTTTCAAAATAATATTATAACTACTTATAGTTATTATAGATTAAATGTGTTATTTTATTTGAAAATGTGTAAAACGCGTTTCATTCGATTGTTTTAACGTAAATAATGATAGAGATTACGAATCCCTACGTCACTACTCAAGACGGTACGATGAAGTTACAAACATATGGAAGCGATATTTCGGTTTTTGAGGACCAAGAAAGTTTTATTAAAAAAAACATAATTCCAGTAAGAAAATAACAAGAAACTTATTTAATTTTTAAAATTAAAATTCAGATTTATATTGAACAAAAACTTAATCAATATTGATTTAGCCGTTCAGAAGCTCTGGTACAATGGTGCCACAGACAGAATTCAGATAAAAAGACAGACGTATCAAACGTGTAACACCCCCACTTTTGCGTCGACTATCGTGAGTTAAAAAGGAATAGACTATGCATAAAACGGCTACATAACGAAAATGCCTGCGACATCTATCTATTCTGCATGATGATGTAACCACTCATAGCATCACCAACAATTGGGGGAAAGTACAAACCAATAAACTATATCACACTGTATAGAGTATTTATCACTGTTAACTATTAAACAGCTATTAATTCTGCGATATACTAAGTAATCTTAAGATCCATACTGTCATATATCTGTGTTACAAACGCGTAAATAATATAAATATTATGTAATGTACGACGTCAACCGCATGCGCACTTCTCACTGCATTGAGCAGGTCATGCGCATATAGGTAATATTATATATAGTTTTTTTGGAGTTAAAACTTTTTTGTGCGTTTTGGAATTTGCGTTCTTTTTGAATGAAGTTGTGGCACCAACCATTATTGTAATCATTTTGTTCTGAAAGGCATATTATATATATGTCCAATGCTGCACCACTGTGAGGTAGTCCAATGTTTTGAGATTGTAAACGTAATGGGCAGAATATGCTGTTGAGCAAAAACAGGAGACGGACAAGTAGATCGTCTGATTTTAATGGAGACAAGACCTTTCAACGATCGATAACGCAACCGCAGGGCTCAAGTTTTAAAGAGTGCGGAAACAGTAAGTTTTCCTACTATATAGTGTTTTTTTTTGCTGCTAGCATTCTGGGCAAGCAGCCGATTGGTAGCGGGTTAGAGCACTTGAGTTATCTATAGGCTGACATAATCTGGTTAAATGCTTAAATGTTTTTGTGGTAGCTGTACTATTATAATTAGCTATTAGTATTTTATTTTAATAAAGTCATCGGCCCATTGATACTTTATATATCTAGCTTTTGACGACCATGTCACTTGATGCTCAGTGACGATGTGGCCGAAGGTGTAATCACGCTAGACCTAGAATGTTTACTGGCTTTCAAAGACTTTCTGAACAAACTACATGTTTGATGACAGTTTCTCAAAGTTGAGGATAGCTAGTCGAGCAGGTAGGTACTTGAAAGGACCATTACCACCATGCAAAGTACTAGATCCAGTTTAGTCATACCTAGATATAGACATAGTCATTCTGATTGCGTCACTTGCCTGAAATAAGATTTAATAGGTCTCTTTATTTTCTTATTTTCTTGGACCTGGTTTTGTTATCAGTCCATATAGATATCAAAAATGAATAAAGATATTATAAAAAACCTAAATCGCGCTGTCAGCAGCGGGGCAGACCCAAAGCTGCCGGTGGTTAGGGCTGCAGAGTGAGGAACCTTCTTCTGCAGCTCCTTATTTTTTTAATTTTTTTATTTATAGTATCAATTGATAGCAATCAGAGTTATTGGCATATAAAAATCGTTTAAATTCAACTAATAATATCAATATTATTATGTAATACGTATACTTTTTTGTATAACAGGGCCGATGTCTTTTTAAAATTAAATACGTATACTACCTTATGTCATTCTTCTTCTCAGCAATTGATCATCCACTGCTAGACATATGCCTCCCCCCAGAGATGGGGGAGTACTATTCTAGGCCGGTACCACCACGGCACTACCTAATGTCATTAATCCCACTTTAATGCGCGTTTAATTTGCATACTATAGGATCCCAGGAAAATAACTTTACAGGAGTTTTAGTTGAAATCTTTTGCTACAGAACTGTAACATAATGATTGCTGTTGCTACCAAGATATTTAGTTTAAGGAAAACCTACTATATAAATAGATATGCGTGCGAATCGTTGAATCTGTTAGTAATTTCACCGGCTACAATTCACATAGCACTAAAACCTATCAATCCACAATAATCCTTCAACGCAGAAATCAATATCCAACAGCACATAATGATCCGTTATAATTACACCCAGGTCAAGAGTATCCGTCCCGTAACCTACAAGCAGGTATGAAAATACTTATAAATGTGGGAATAAGCGAATAAATTATGTCAGGATTGTAACAAGTGGTAATATGTTGTCTCTGCATAACCCAAAGGGAAAGAGGCGTGATTAGATGTACATATATGTATATATAATATATAATAGGTAAAGCTGGATACAGTTTTGTTAATATAAACGTTTCTGGCGCTATGCGTCGAAAATTCGAAGTTGGTAGTTTGAAAAGTAAATGTATGTTTAATCCATTTTTATTCTTACGCTTCCACTACCGGAAGCAAAGAGGTTCGCAGAATCCCTTATCTAATATATACTACTTATAGGTACTGATAGGGTCGTGGTGGTACCGGCCTAGAATAGTGCTCCCCCATCTCTTCCCGTGGGGCCGTAAGAGTCGGCTAAAGGACCACGTACCAGAAGGTTGGCAGCAGCGCCTTCTGAGGATTGGAAATCATCCTGCGCTCGCCAACCCGTCCGCCAAGCGTGGCGAGTATAGGCAAATCCCCCATATATGGGGGAGGCATATGTCCAGCAGTGGACGCACATGGCTTCCGAACTTCTTTTTTTTCTTCTTTTTTATGGTGTACGGCTTCTGACCTCATGTTTGACTATCTCAGCTAATACTAACAAACAAGCTATCATTTGATGGATCGTCCCAAAGACCGTTAGTTTGCCCATCCTAAAGACTGTTTAGTTAGTTGATCGTCCCTAAGCAAGTTAGTTTGACTATCCTAGAGACTGTTTAGTTAGTTGAACGTACCAAAGATCATTTGGTCGACCGTCCAACTAGGATTCCCTAATAACATGTGAAAACCTATTCGAATTCAGTTTGTTACCTGCCTTAAGCTCCATCGAGGCATGACAAAACAACCCAAAACAAAATGAGGAGCGATCCAACGGAACTTGAAATATAAAATAAAAGCATTTGGAATCTGATCGAATCCGCCGCTTAGATCATCAATCTATCTACGCTTCCTGCGAATTTTAGCGCAAAAGAGACGAAGATATGTGTTGGAAAAGGTGTGCGAAAGAGATGGCTGCAAGGAACGGAGAAAACGGCAAGAGCCTGAAGTGTTGCAGACTGGCCTGCCCGTCGCGTTGTCTTTGCGAATCACAATGTTTTTTTATTATTATTGATGTATTTTTTATACTTCCTTTATGTTTGATGTAATTTTATACCTAATAATTATTTTAAACTCCGTGCTTCCACAAGGAATTGTATGCGTAGAATTTACTTATCTAAAATGCACCATGGTCAACACTGTTGAGAGGCAAACGAGCCGTTCTTATCGAATTTATCAAAAAAATCTTATTAGAAATTATTATAGTAAAACAATCCAATAAGTTTAGTTGGACGACTCGCTCGGGGGTCGATAGACACATTTAGATAAAGGATCTCGCATTACCTGGTCTTTAGTGTGCGGTTGTATCTCTGTTATAATTATAGTCTTTGTATTATACAAGAATAAAAATACTAGAAAATGCGATTGAATATTGTTATTAAATCAAACGGGGCTTGATCGCGAGAAAAACATTTAGTAATTTATTCACCTCGCGATCAAGCCCCGTTTGATTTAATAACAATGTGTTCGAATCGCAAAAGTCTAAAAATTACAAGATTGAATATTGTTATGATGTCAATACACCAAATACCCATCGCGCATCCAGTGATATTACCTATTCCAAAAAAATCCACGAAACATAGGGCTAAGGGGCTTATTTCATCATCAATATAGTAGCAACACAACAAACATGCTCGCGAGTATTTCCGATCGCACACATATCTACAAGTGCAGTCGTCGCTCGATTTCAAGGTTACGCTGCGCCCGCGGACACGCACACAAACACAGCTCTTATTGCAGATTAATGTACACAGTATGGACGTTGTCAAGCGCGCCGCGTTTTGTTGGGGTAGGTCTGGTAAATAAATTAAATTATGGGGCTGGATGCGGGCCGCTTCCAACAGGTCCTTGTGGAAATCAATGGGGGAGGCTATGTCCAGCAGTGGACGTCCATGGCTGAGATGATCATTCTCAGGTGTGATATGATTGTGTTATGTTGTTTAATACTATAAGTATATGAATTGTATCCTAGTATATATACATACTAAGTTTTTCCATCCTGAGTTATGCAATATTTTGAATTTTTCTTGAAATAATTTGTAATGGCTATTTCGACAAACTAATAGTTTTATCATTATTATATATTTTATATGATGAAAGTGTCTACATTTTTGTATTACTTACATATTATTTTGAATCAACTACAACATTATTAAAAATAATATATAGGCAATACAAAAATGTTCTGTTTATTTTTATTAGATAAATAAAATTAGCCTGGGGAATCAGTTTTCTCAATTAAGTTCGCATCTAAGTAAGTTTTGTATGAACGTAATATAACTAACATATATTATTATGAAAACGTCATAACTATAATGTGTTTGTTGTAGAAAGGGTGTAACATAATCTTCTCTGAAATATGATTAACATCTAAGCCGCCAAGAATAGAAATTCCGTTGAAACTCTTCATCTAATATGTGCAATGATAAATTAAGTCGCTAACTAAAAAGAAATACGTGTTATTTTGCTTAGAAATCGGCTAAAGATGTATTACTGGATACTATGCATATTGTTGCCGCGGGCGTGTTTTATTACACACACATGCAACTCGTTGCGAGCTCTTACAATGTTTAGTTTAGACTTATTTATATGAGGATGTTTTGTAGTCTCACTACCTGCAAGATTAATTTGCATAGATAATTTTGAAAACTTAAGGATTTCATGAACATCGTTATTCTTGGTCACACGTCTTATGGCTTACATGATGATGATGATGATGATGATGATTCCATACTCAAATTATAAACAATTGAGTGATGATGTGTATTATATTTATAGTTCAAACGATCTGGATAAAAATGTATAAGATAGATAAAGTTCTGCTATTTAAGTTTGATGAGTTTGACTGGAAAATACGGATTTATAAATAAAAACAAATACATAAATGCGGCATGACAAAATGCCGCATGAAAAAATAAAGTTTAATAATATAAAAATAGAAAATAAAAGCAAGCCCACGTTAAAGAAAAAGAAACCCAAGAGTTCAAATCAATGATATACCTAAGTAACTAAGTTTAATGAGTCCTCATATGGCTTTCTTGTAAATACTGTTCTTATTCTCTTTCTCACTTTTTCCACATACTTTTTTATCCTTCCTAAACATATAAAAAACGTGTCCAAATTAATGCAACATGTTGGTACCTACAGTTAAGCAATAATTATGGTTTATAAGTAGCTTACATGTTAAAGGAAATGCTGTAATTACGTCCGAGTTATATTTATATGAAGTTTGGTAATTTGATTGCATATATATATTTCTGACGATAAAGCTACGCTAAAAATATATATACTCGTACACATATTTATGTGCAATATTTACCTAAACTATAACATAAAAAAATCACCAAGTCTAAAATAGTTTAACTGATGTTTGGAATTAACCCATACAAATTTACGACAACATATATTTTATCTGTCCCTATCTTTCCGCTTAAAGCTTTGTATATCAGAAAGAGACGGTTAATGTTTTCCTTAGGGTATGCCATGTTTTGCGTTAGTTGTAATTGGCATCGATTAACACAGGAAGACTGGTCCAAGTTTTATTTTTATTCTGCAGTTATTTTTAGCTCTGTCCGGTTGGCAGCGCCGCGGCGTTGTTGTAATGTTAGTGCACTGTAAGCTTTTGCAATTTGCATAGGTTTTTAGTACCTATGCATGTTATGATACTTTTGTAGGAAAAAGCTTATTTTTAGCTTTTTTGTGAACTCTAATTATGACTTGCGTTTGTAGATAAGTAGATGAAATAATCGTTATGAGGCTGGTAACCGAGTAAAGGAAACGAAACCGTGTATTAAATAACCAGAGCATTTATATGACAGTACTAAGTACCTTGAACTGTTCAGTAACAAATTAATAATTATAGGTCATTTAAAATTTAGAAACCATAATTCTGAAGTCATACATTCAATGTCTCGAAATAGTCTTCATACTAAATATTAGATAAACAATTTTATTGTAAAATATATTTTGCACCACTTATTTCGTTTGCTCTTTAGCAACCATTTTAAAGAATCTACGTTTCGTTGACGTTGATGGGCAACTATTATTAATCAGTTATTGCAGTTATATTATAAGAAATGTATCTGTTATATTATTGCTATAAATTATTATTATATATTATTTATTGCTGCTATTTAGATATATTAACATGCCTAGGCTTATGACAGCATACAAATGTTGTAAGAAATTGACAATACAACCATTTCAGCGAACTCACATATTCTTTCATATCTAAGTCTTACACTTTCATAACGCAAATAAGGATAAGAGTAAGAAGGATTAATAATTGATGTAAGACAATGTCTAAACACTTGACGGGAGCCTTGGGCACCGGTGGGTAACCACTCGAGCGCGCGTATCGGCACATATCCTTGTTTTTGTTAGTTTTGCGATAGCCGTGCCAATGGACTTCGATGCTATTCGTTATGTGGATATAGGTGTTAACCTTGGATGTGTGTATGTGATGTACTGTTTATATAGGCGACGGCTGCGACTTAACGGTGGTTACTGCATTTTGATACGCTTTGTTGATTTTGTGACGAGTTAGACTACTCTGTTCTCGAACGATCATTTTATTTACACATATGTTAGGTGTATATTACCATTTCTTTTTTGCGAGAATTTAAAACCTAAATATTATAAAAACAATATTTCAGTTTTTCTTTTTATAATATCCCCACATTTACAAAACGATCTAATGCTAAGCCCAATTTATATTTATATTCTTATATATACTTACACGTTCATGCCAGAACAACCGATCCGGATAAAATTTGGCATAGAGATACATTATAGTCTGGAATAGCACTTAGGATTTATTTCGAAAAATGTATGATTCCCGTAGGTTTAAGCGCTGTGACGGATACACGGATTTGCATGAAATTTGGTGAGAAGATTCCATGGACGCTGGGATAACACATAGATTGTTATTCCAAAAAAACCAAACGCCTTTAGTGGGCTAGACGGTAACTAGATAGTGGCTAGTGGGTAGATTATAATCAGAGGTGATGCGTCAGTTCAATAGTAGTCCATACGGATAAGAACGCAGGGCGTATGATGTATGCCTATGAAATGTATGTATGAAATAAATCTACGATGTACAGTTATTGGAGATGTGGTTGCGTGCCACGGCGCGGGCGGCCATGTTGCCTGATTGATTAGTGAATGTGTCGTGAAGAAAAAAGTAGTATATCACACGACAAGCCGGAGCGGCGTCGCGTTTGTGGCGGGAAAAGGGGGGAGCTCTGCGGAATTTTCTCTTAGAAAAATATCGAGAGTGAAAATTGTAAACAAACATGGTGTACTAGAAGCAGAAAAATTACGCAATAAGTTTAAAAGATTACAGGTCCACACCGCAAAGTACAAGATGTTTAATGAAAGAGGGTTTATAAGGTGACTATTTGCCGCTTCACACGCATTCATAATTTTGTAAAGTGTCCCATAAATAAAATGTACTAACTACGTATAATTTTTACACAGGTCAATAATTTAGTCTACCGATGTCCTAACGACTAAAACAGGTATTTTCGAAATATTTCTGTGTCACGATTTATTTCTCGTACGTGTAATATTGAAAGCACTCAGAACAAATATTTTCATGAACCCGAGTTAAATTGAGAAAGGTCGTACATTATCAGGACGCAACTCTGTTCTTATCTTGGATATTTAAATATGGATACCATCTGATACCGTGTGATACACGACACATTATTAAAATATAAATTGAATATTCCGTGTGTTGAAAAAACAACGAAAACATAACGTAAAATTATTCAAAAATGATAGTCAAAAAATGTTACAGATTAAATAAAATGAACTTTTAAGAAATTGAGTGGCTCTTAGTCAATATTAGTAGTTCTGTGAAAAATTATGAAAATAATATTATGCTCAATATACATACATAATTAATGTATTGAATCGCTGTTGGGCACGCTTTTCCAGTAATTAAAGGACCTCTGCGGTGCACTGGAATGGATGAATGCCATTCTTAACCTGACAACGTGGAGGCTCTACTTACTGAAATGAGAGTGCGAGTCCAAGAGCTATGTTTGTAGGTTTTCCTGTGTGTCATTGAAGGAAACATATAGCACCGTCCAGACACGAGTGTAATAAGGGTAAGAAGGTGATTAATAACACTAAGTGGGCTCGTCAGTTGCGCACCGTACTGTAGATACATCTATGCACTTTTTGTCGATGCGACCACACTGGTGAAATTGAAAGTGGAAATATCTGCAATTATGACATTGTTTCGCGGAGAAAAACACGAGCGTGCGAACACAGGGGAAACTATATTGTTCGTTTAATTGGTAGTTTCTGTTGTGCGATCTGCTGATTGTCGGCTGCCGTGAAGGAAAATCCGCGAGATGTTCGTTTGACTGAAACAGTTGTACTTAAAGTTTTCCATACTTTTTTAAGACTTACTTGAATACTTAGGATAAGATACCTACCATCTTTAAATGTGAAAACCTATTACCAAACACATATTCTGTGAGGCTGCTGCCTTTGACAGCATATATACGGTTCTGTTTCTAGCGTGATTCCATCTTCACTGACCATCAAGCGACTTATAGGTCAAAACAGATATATTAAGATGTTCCGCATGTTATATGTATATAATAATTATAAGCTATGGATAACGTTCTTATTAGAATTTCATTAATTTGCTTACTCAAATACTTTGAGTTGGCAAGTGTGGTAAACTTCCAAACTAGAAGTACTGCCACCGCATAGTACCAAAGTTGGGAAGTGTGTCTTAGACAAAGGGTTTTAGAATATATGATTTACTAGTAGCGCCTCGCGGTTTCACCCGCGTGGATTACAGTTTTGCCCATAACTCAACGATCCCACGGGAACTATACTTTTTCCGAGATAAAAGTAGCCTATGTGTTAATCCAGCGTTTAAACTATCTCCATACCAAATTTCATCGAAATCGATGTAGCCGTTTGAGCGTGAAGAAGTAACAAACATACACACAAACTTTCGCATTTATAATATTAGTAGGATTATATACGACCCAAAATGTTACTTCATGGTTCTGAGCTTAGTTATACCTTGAAAATTTTACTTTGACAGAAGAAGAATTTTATTGAGTTCTTGGATGAATCTGAACCTAAGAGATCGAGAATTAAGCTTAGTTTACGCAGATGGAGATGGAGAGCCTTATGGGAGAATATGAAAAAAAAAACACTTCAATTTTCTAATCGAGTTATCATAAAACAAGGGTTGTTTTATGCAAAAGTACCTAGGGTCCATAGTCCCATGAAACCCGATATTATAACCTTTAAATACTGGATAAAGAACCTCCCAAACCTCCGGACAAACCTCCCAATTATACCAATTAGTAGAAAATAATAATGTTACTACTCGCAGAGAATGCCTTTGATGTTCTCCAAATATTACAAGGCCTGGCTTCAAGGCCTGCTGTCTAGACAACACCAGAGACAACTAATTAGTATTAAAATCATGCTCTTTGTTTTACGGGTAAGTGGCGTATTTGTATTAGGTACTGTAAAAACAAAATTAATTAACTAAAAAAGACACCACTGTAGGTACAGTACAAACTGCCTTAGCAAGTAATAAGCCGTGTGTTGTGTGTGTTGCTTCCTGGTTGTTTGGCTGTGGTCTAAGTTAAACTTGTGTTCCAGACGTGCGACTTGCACTCCTTCGCGGCGTCTTCTCTGTTACTGATGACTCAATAACAGAGATGACGCCGCGAAGGAGAGTTCTACGCTCTTGTCGCCGCTCGGACTTCAACCACTGAAGATGACGACCACATTGATCGACGACACGTCTGGAACACAAGTTTCACTTAAACCACGGCCAAACAGCCCGGAAGCAACATATACAACATGCAAAGCCGGCCGTGAAAGCCTTAGAATTTACAATAAACCGTGTATTAGACATTTTCTTACTATTTTTCATAATTTATTACTTTTTAGATAAAGAGCACCTAGTTTGAGTACATTTTTTATTATTTACTAATGAATATATTACTATAATGCACCTTCTCTGATATGTTAATAAAAACACTAATAATACAGTGCTTCCTAAAGTCAAATTTCTTTTGGGCAAAAGCTTGAGCTTGCGCGGCCTTTGATGCGCTAGAAAAGCAATATGCATTTACTCTCGCACGCTGGTCAGTGGTTCGAGAAAGGAAAACAGCAACTGGAACTGTTACAAGTTTACTAGTGCAAGTGCAGCGCTGCGCCGGCGCATGACGCGCCGCTACAGGAGGGATACGCATCTCGAGATATTAGACCGCGAGATACAGAAACGAGATACAAGTTTTTTATTTCTCTATTTTATCATTTTAACCTTTTAAGCGAGCAGTCTTTTACTCAATTATATTAATAATTTTTATTTGGCTCAAATCCAGACGTCCTTGAAGCAGTCGCGAACCGTACATATTTAATTGTAAATAGAAAAGTACATACAAAAAAAAATACCTATCAACTTCTTTTTTTAAATATACACGTCGATACATCAAATTTACTTGATTGGATAATTTTATAATATCAAATATATACAATTATTTGCTAATTTTTCAGAGAGTATTTTTTGTATTTTACAGTTAAATATATATTAATGGATAGTTTATTACCAGTGTCATTTAAATACACACGGTTAATGTAAATCAGATTGACAATAATAGTGTGGCAGATGGCATAGTATTTAGTGACTAAATGAGAATGAAATATTTCTTTCTTCTTCCTCTTAATATTGTAATAGATAGATATATAAAACGTACACCTGCCATATGAGTACTATCGAACAAACATAATATATAACGATTATTATAATAAGACGTCTGTCCAAAACCTGTCTACCTGTGGAGCCGTCTGCGTAATGTCAAGTTTCCCTCGCCTAGCCATCCGTGCAGCGCAGAATGCACTTTCTTCCTTCCATCACTCACACAAACAAACTTTGCAGTTACACACACCAGCCCGCTGCACAGCACACAATCAAACCCCTTTACTTTTTGTTTGCATATCTATTACATTTCTATGATAGTTCTCTCGCGTGTGAGTGTTGCCACACAGATAAAAGACGGATAAACGAAAGTCTCAATGAAATTGCGTACGTTTTATTGGTTATCTACTTCGGAAACTTAGAAAATTGTTTATTGCAAAGACGAGGCGCTCTCGACCACCTGTTACAGGAAGTTGCCGAGAAAATTCATCGCTATAATGACATAGTATATTATGTTCTATATATATGATATGAACATTGAGACACGGTTTTACCATTTGTGCTTATCTTTAGGCTGGCAACAGCTAGTAAGTTGCTCGAATTTTACAGCTCCAATATTTAGTGTAATTAGTTTACGGTATTTTATCATAGTAAAGGCATCTTATGTGAAATTAAAATTAACTTTATATAATATAAGAATCATGTTCAAATTGAAAATGAATTGACGTAAACGAATAGCATAAAATTAAATTTTTATACTTTTTGCCCCACTGACTTACTAGAATAGACATGAAATGTCTAGAATTCGCGTTGAATTAAACATTTGTTTGCTTTAGACGAGACCTAGTACATAATTGATTTCTCGCTTATAGAATTTCCAATTATTCCACTGAATACGTATATTACTTGTCTCCTAAACTTGTGAAAAGGAAGGTAAGACCCATGTCTTACCGTATTTTTCATTCTTCCATCGAAAGCTTCATTGGTACAAGCAAATTAAGGATACAAATATTCTATAGTTCCTTATAGGCGACAATAATAATTAAAATTTAATTACCTAACGTATGCTATACTATTACTATTACCTTTGCTATATTCGACTTAATATTTGTACAAAACTTTCTTCATGCCGATTGGCGGTTGGCAACAATGCTATCGGGGCTTCATGTGTGTAACCCGAACTAAATTACATATTTTCAACTTTATGTGGACTTCTCCGGTAATAATCTTTTTAGGATCTGCTTCCCCGACAATGCTTACTCAACGAAAAAGTTTGAAATAAGAACGTTTTTTACGCTCAAAGAAGACGGTTATGTTTTGGGTGTTTTATGCGTGGGATATATGATGAAATGATAAACGAATCTCATGCAATATATAAAGAAATAGATTATTGGTTAGACATCATGCTTGACATTTTGTTACTTATGTAATACTAGTTGCGCCCGACGGTTTTATCTCGTTGAGTACGGATATCCTATGTGTTATTCCAAGGAATCTTGTTACCAAATTAAAAAAAAAAAGTTTTGCATTTTACGTAGGTACTATTAGGATTTCTCTGCGTATTACATGTAGGTGAAGATATGCTGTTAGTTTATAAGGATATCCGTAGCACTGTGGCGATCGATGTCCATGGGCCCAACGAGTCTTTCCCACGCTTCAGATGCGTTCTATTCGCAGGTCGACATTCTCAACTAGTTGCACAACTTATCTACAAACCTATCCTCCTATTTCATAGATTCCGTTCTAAGTGTTATTTATTGAAAACTAACAGCAGCGTATATACATTGAATTACACAGTTAAGATAATGATAAAGATCTAATTACATGTTTTTATGAATAAATCCAAAAAAAATGCAGCCTCTTTTTCTTTTCATAAAGTTTTCTAATTATGTTATATACTAACGAAACTATGGTTTTTCTTGTATATGTCCTATTCCAGACTGAAATCTATCTAACCTATATAACATCTAGATTTGATGGATGTCGAATTACATTTGATAGTCACTTAACATCAGGCGACATAGCTGTCAAATGCAAGCTTATATTAATAGTTACAAAAAATACAGGTGTAATAGTTTCAGATTTTAATTATTTTGTTAGTTACAAAGAATTAAAAAGTTAATTAATAGATGTCTTTAGAGTACCCACCTGGCTAGGTACAACAACTATTAAGTTTGAAAAACTGTCACCAAAACACATAGTGTGTTCAGGCAGCAGTCCTTGAGAGCCAGTAGGCGTTCTAGGTCTAGCGTGATAACATTTTCGACTATTTCGTCACTGACCAGGAAGTGAGATAGTGGCTAAACATCTAAGTAGTCTAAACAAAATGTATTTAATTAAATTATCGGGTCTATTCATGCAAATTTAAATATCAAAATATAATGTTTACTAAGCATTCTGTATTAACCTTGTATAATGAGAAAAACAACCACTTTCAAGATGCTGACACGCGTCTTCTGGTGACCGCGAGCAATGTAACTTTTTGATATTTATATGAAAGCAATAAGACCTGATAGTCCAATTTAAACATTAATTCGGATCGCGAAAGTTTATAATGCAACAGCTTACCGAAGTGTCTGCCATAAGCGTAGTACCGAGCGATAGGTGCTAATAACTGGAACTTACCTGGAAACAAATAATAAACACATTATTAAATACCTTCTAAACTTCTAACTATATAATATATAATAATTATATTTGTCTCTGTCACTCTTAACAGCTTTTGATACATGAAGATAAAAATTACGATATGCTATATCTTTAATAAGCAATTCTTACATAATATTACCCCTCTATAAAAAGACTAACAAATTTAATGAAAGTTCGTACATAATAATATATAATGTTATGCTTAACAAAAGAAAACTATAATTCAATATTTGTTAATCAATCCGATTGTATTCGTTTATCGAAATTAAAAAGTAAAGTATGACACATGTACTTTTATTACACATAAATAAAAAAATGCACGATTTTTAACCCGTCAGCTGCCGTGAGCTTTAGATTTCTTCCAAACACGTAATCTTGATTGTGCAAAGGGATCAATTACGATGTCGCTGAATAAATATTTCACTACAGTTAAAGCAATCTTGCCTAAGTTGCTTTAGGTATATAATATTAATATACAATATTAGGAATATAATATTTACTATTGTTTAGAAAATGAAATATTTTCTATAACTGTATTTTGACTAAAGAACTGTGTAATGAAAGCTATTTTAAATAATTACGTAGGTAGTCTAAAAACAAAGAACCAAACGGGCTTCCACTGCTCAGAAGAGGAATATTTTGAAAAATCGCTTTGTGATTAAGAGAAGAGTAGGTTAGTTAGGTTAAGAGAAGAGGTACTGAACCGATTTGATGTGAGTTCATTCGAAATTCATGTGAAATCATGCCATTGGAAATGAAAAAAAAAACTTCACAAAAGAGGCAATAAACACAAAAGAAGAATCTGAATGTAACCTCGTCCTTTTTTAAAATATTCAAAAGTAATGTGTATTGTATGATGTGTATACCTATGAGTAATTAGGACAAAGTAACAACATTCTAAATAAAAACAAGAAACTAAGACTGTTCAAACACAACACATACAGTAGCATCTCTTAGAACGAGTATTATTCTCCGTAACTGTCCGTTATGACAGACAAGAAACAATGCACCTGTGAGAGCAATTAGCCCCTGTCATAAGCAAGAGACCAAGAGCCAGCATCGCTTTCGAGTGCACCAAGTGGAAATCAAAATGATATGAGAACTTTATTGCTGCAGACCTCATCTTAATACTTGAGTAGAAACAAGCTTACTAGACGGTTTTTTAGTTCAAATATAACAAACGCTGTGTTCACTGATGAAGAAGACTATATTTTCCGTATGTGTCAATCTCCATACATGTATATTATGTATTTGAAGCGATGATAGCTCAGCGGTGGGAGTATCGGCTGTCAAACTGACGGATGCTGGTTTGAGCCCCACAAATGGCTTGAACTTCAGGTGTACGTTACTTCTTCTCTTCTTCTTAGTTCTAGTTCTTTATTATGTCTGACCATCGGGTAGGTGAACGACCGCGTGGTATTTTCCCATTGACCTGCCCAACAACCATCAGCTTTTCTAGACAGTCAGGATTTTTTCCGAAGTATTTGAGTATACTCTGGAAAACGACAGTCGACAACCTCAGCCAGCCTCACTTTGGTTTTCCGAGATATATTGCGGTCTTTCCATTACTATAAACTGGTAAAAAATTCTCAGCATAAGGTATGGTACTTTCGAGTACCCGCCTGGCTAGTAACCACCCTCAAGTTTGGAAAACTGTCACCAAATACATAGTGTGTGCAAGCAGCAGTCCTTGAGAGCCAGTTAGCATTCTAGATCTAGCGTGATAACATCTTCTAATACAACGTCACTGACCATCAAGTGAGATAGTAGTCAAACGATAGATCTATAAACTATAAAAAATTGTAATTAAAGATTATAAAATCCTAACTTCCCTTGCAAACTTTCGATTTTGTGAAAAATATACCAACCCTGAGGTTGGAACATTTTCAAACAAAACATTGTGGTTGTGAAATTTGAAAAATAGTTGATAAAAATGTCTTCAATTTTTACAGGTCGTTGCATTTTTATATTGCTGGTAAATCTTCTAGGCAGGCGTGAATCATCGTAGACCGCATCGTTGCTTAACATCAGGTGAGATAGTGGTCAAACGCCTGTTTATTGTGATTTAAAAACAAAATATAACCCAAGAATCGGAAGTTGGCAGTAATAAAGCAAGCATCAATTGACCTTATTTAAGATATTTATTATACACTATACTTATTAGTTATTTTCAATGCACAGAAGTGTGACCGATACAAACTATTTATAGCTATTGCCGTTGAAACAACACATTTCTTAGGCAATGTTATAGTTGAAGGCAAATCGCGTGACGAATGGTAAAAACTGCATTTTTAACTGAGCGAGACAAAGATAATAATATCAGCGAGAGTGAAAGACAAAGCGTATAAAACAAATCCATGTCCCAGTCATGCAAGCCTATTATCACTATGTCATTTTAATTAAAATTCTCGGTTACGTTAAATAAAATATTTTTCTGGATTATTACATGACTTCCACAAATCGTGCAGTAACAACGATGTTAGGACCTGTTCTACAGCATATGCAGCGAGCCGCACTAGTGCCTATGAACACATTTAGATACTTTACCAAACTTATTTGTTTGCGGTAGGTATAACAGAATATGTATTACGACTATCTTAAATGTCGTATATTTTTAACGGATGATTATTTTCTTCTTGTTTCAATAACAACGACTTGTTTATATTAACTAGTATAATGAAAGTTTTGCCGCCGGCAGTATTTGCTTGAGAAATGTAATAGCGCTTCAAGAGAGCGTAATAACCTGACATAATAGTCCAGCCCTTAGATCTCCCAGCTCTATTCTATGTAACTACACGGATTGCAGCATCTGGATATGGTAGGTATTAATCAATTATATCAATTACATCAATTTCATATATCATAATCATCATCATACAATCCTGGAGTCTTCAAGTCCCGAGTGAATAGATATTTTGTAGGTTTGCATGCTACATCCTAGACAACGTCATTATTTAATGTCAAGTGACACAGTTGTCAAACGCAAGCTTATAATAAGTTATAAGCTTCCGATTGGCGGACGGAGGAGATAAACAACATGGTGTTTTGTTATAATCAGGTATGTTATGTTAAAATAATGTATAAATTGTGTCGGTCGACATGCTCGCGAATCACAGAAATGAAGTAATATGACATTTACTTGAAGTCATCTCATGTGAATCGGCAGAGGAAATTATATATTTTGTACTTAATTAGATTTATTTATTTCCACACCAGATTGATTTTGTGTGTTACCAGAATTTGGTCCTTTAAAGAGGCTTTAAATGTGTCCCTTTTTTTAAATAAAATATACAGCGTAAATATAACTTATTTTTTGTTTAAATATCGTAGAAATATCATAATTAGAATTAAAACGAAAAACTGAAATTAAAACGGCCAATTTTTCTCTAGTTTTATGCAATCTTGTTCACTTTTAGATCTGGTAGTTATCTAATTGTATAAGAGTTGAAATAAAATAAAAAGGGGAACAGTCCCTGCATAGCCAATGTACATTACATAAACAATATGTATGTATATATACATACATATGTTTTACCTTAGACGGTACAGGGAAAATTGGTCCTATGAATATTAAAATGGAATCAGGAGAAATTATACATTATGGGTAAAAAAAAAACTTACAAATCAATTCTGCTCTGTACGGAATAATGATTATTCAATTATGTTTTGGTGTTTTTGTCTTTTCTTTTGAACATACTTTTTTGAGTGCTTTTTAACAACGTTAAGAAAAAAGAAAAAAATACACACAATGGCTTACGGTTTTTTCTATCTAACGGTACGGGAGTACTTTACCTAACCTCACCTTTCCACTATAGCGTACAGTAGATTTCGTGGAAATATCTTGACTCTAATATATGCAGCCTACAACTTACAGTTCCCATTGCTGATATATGTGTCTTATTTATATGGAATGGATTATTAGCTATAATAACTCACGCTAATGCGTTACCTTAAAAAAAACGGGTAAAACAGCAGAATGTAAATAGTGTTTACATTTAAAAAATATGACATCAATTTAACTTGCCATCCCGGCAAAAGGACGTAATATTTATAATTTTAATTTATTCGCATAGGTACTAATCTAATATCTATAATCATTTGCGACGAAACCTTATTTCAATACAAATAAATGAGTTCAAACGGTTCAAGATGAAACAAAAGCAAAAATAGAAGTTTGGAATTCCACAAAAAAAAAATAACAAGAAGTTAGTCTCGTAGCGATCTTGGAACAGGTTATAAAAATAAACAAAAGTAAAGAAGGTCATTACTTTTCTATTTTGATTATTATGATTCTTTTATAACAAGGATTGCATTATTATTGGGGGATTACGTAATAGTCGAATTAGTTGATAACGTTGCTTTATTATTATGAAAATTTCACATTGTATTGAATTTAAAATAATAATGTTGGGAAAGAGCAATGATCAATGGATGGATCATAGATAATTGGATAATCTCTGTCGGTATATACCACGATATTCAATTATTGTTGGGGAATGGCGTAATAGTCGAATAAGTTCACAGTATAATCTCATTGACTAGATGACATGCGTAATTACTAAATTAGAAATTATTTAATAGTGCGTACAAATAGATTTAGTTAATATTTGGTAATGACATAGTAAGCAAATTATTGCATATTACATCACATTATATGTAGTGTTAAGTGATAATTCATTTATCATTAATTATAACTATGTCAATATTTCTGGGTACGCTGCCAACTGGTAGCTATAGGCTGGCAACGGCTAGCGGATTGCTCAATATGATATTATGTATATAATAATATTTTCTATTGGACATTTATGGTTTACTATGTGTTTTAATTAATTGATATTAAACAAGAATAATGTGAAATATTGATTTCTGTCAACTCCAAGAAATAATAATGTATACCTATAGAGTCAATGTACACGTGTAGACGTATTCAGTGTGTTACACTCGTAACAGGATATGTGTCACTTGTGGATACATAAACCAATGAAAAAATAAACAATTCACTAATACTATACTATGTTAGGCAATAAGGTAGAAGTTACTACGACCAGGGTTGTCACGTTGCCTTACATTATCTGGATACAAAGTAGCATATGTGCTATTCCAGGCAATAATCTATAGCTGTGACAAATTTCAGTCTGTCCGTTCTGGCGTTATAATATTAATTTACATATAATATAACACGACACCTATAAACGGTATATACATATAAATGGTGTCGAAGGATGGGTGTAGTGATTAGAATGGATATAATTAGAAATGCGTATGTAAGAGAAAACATAATGGTGGCGGTGATTGACAATTTAAAAGGAAATCTTGTATTTACTTTGAGGCGGAATTAACTATAAAGTGTGATGGATGGAAAGGAAAAGGTTGACCATAGAAAGGATGGGTGGATTGTGTTAAAGAAGATAGGAACGAGTGATCTGTTGACGGCTGATCGATGGGAATGGAAGAAGATGACGTACGACACCGACCCAAAATGAATTGTAATTAAGAAAATAATCCCTTTTATATATATCATGCCATCTCCAAAACAATCACGATATACATACTCGAGCCGTTTCCAAGCAATTAGTCATCAAAAAGATAAAGAACGCTTTAATGAAATGGCTGAAAAAGAATAAAACGCTCACGTTTCCCGCTCTTTGAACACCGGAAACAGGGTTTATTTGTGTTTTGCGCAACAAAAGGCGTAATTAGCCCTCGCCACCCCTAACTTTCCCACTTCCTGTTTACGACGATAAAAACGAGGGCAAGCAAAACATTTGCGACTTTTCTAGGTCTTACTGAATATTATATTTTGGTTCACATATTTCTAATTACTTTCATTGGCTTGTCGCTAAAAACCAACGTCTTTGTTCATATCACCACTTTGTGGATAATTTTAGGTTATGTATTATATATATGTACCTACAAATCAATGTTGAAGTAAACGATTATAGTCCCAGAGCTGAGACGGTTAGTAATGTACCTTAATTACTTTTGTTGTACTTGTGATTTGAATGTGGAACTTCATAATTCAAATCCAGCTGACACCATTAATCGAATTGCAACAAAATAGAAGCGAAGTTTCCGTCAAAGTTATATCAATTCTATATGAAATATCCAATTTCAAACCGAAAGTAAACCAGCGTTATTTTGTATACGCAAACTTTACTAAGTAATGCGGTAAAGAAGGCGTCAACTGCAAAATGTTTACCCTCTTAATAAAAATGATGCCTATCTATTTATTATTAAGTTGTAACTTATAATAATAACAAGCTGGTAACTTTTACGTTACCAATTTCTTGTGTTATAAGTTTTTCAATTACGTAACAGTTTCAATTTCGGAAACCAGAATTACAGGGCCTAGTCATACGGCCTCGGGCTATGTGCGTTGGGTATTCTCTCTCCGTGTACCAACTAACTAGGCCTTGTTGGCTTAAATACTGTGGTTCGTTGAAGAATGTCTGGGAAACTTGTATGTCGAGTGGTATATAATAATGATTGTAGGGACTGGATACAAATATAATCCTACTAATAATATAAATGCGAAAGTTGGTGTGTTTGTATGTATGTATGTGTGTAAGTGTGTATGTTTGTTACCTCTTCACGCTCGAACGGCAGCACTGATTTCGATGAAATTTGTTACGCTTATACCCTGGATTAACACATAGGCTTATTTTAATCATCACCGTTTTTCATCATCACCCGGGTTGGATTTGGATGAAGTTTGATATGTAGATAGTTTACGTCCCAGAATGACACATAGGCTACTTTTCATCAACGTCATCTTCATCAATCATCACCACGTGGGTAAAACCGCGGGGCGCAGCTAGTATTACATATATGTATTAGACGGCTTTTTCACGTTCATAGTCGATGTATTTGACTTGGTTTCGAGCATGTCCGATGTCCATCACCAGGTGAGTTTACGGTACCAGATCGCAGCGACCTTAAATAATAATTTAGTTGGATAAAATACGATGCCAAGAGTTGATCATAAAAGATAAATATATAAAACGAAAGTAATATACAATTACCAAATATTCGATGTCGAGGTAAATAAATTACTAAATGGTTTTCAAGCAATTTAGTCCTGATCGATTTATTAACAATGTGTTCGAATCGCAAGTCTTATAATTGTAAATATATAATGGGTCTGGCTTATCGTCGCCGTTATGCTTTTATGTACAAACTAAAGGTATAACAGTTCTTCAGGTGTACCTACGTCTACAACAGAGATTACATGAAAACCCGAATCCACGCCTTTGTGTATCAACTTAACAGATAGCGACTAAACCAGTAAGTCCCGATGACTGTCTTGACGTAACGCAAATCTGAACATAAGCCGCCTATAATACATTAATTATTACAATGTTCCACACGTTAGGCGGTGTACTCATTGATGAGATTTGGTACGTGATTTTTCTATCACGAAGTACGTAATTAAAGGCAGTAAAACGACGCTTCTCAGCACATTTTGGTAGCGAATTCGGGTAATCTCTGGAATCCTGACTTTTTAAGTCTCGCGTTTGACCACATGATAATGAGTTACCTAGATCTAGGATTAACACTCAAAGACACAGTGTGTTCGGAGAAAAATTTTAAAACATAAGGGTGGTAGCGACCCAGGCGGGC
This sequence comes from Apeira syringaria, assembly GCA_934044485.1. Classification (NCBI taxonomy): domain Eukaryota; kingdom Metazoa; phylum Arthropoda; class Insecta; order Lepidoptera; family Geometridae; genus Apeira; species Apeira syringaria. Next base: position 11,067,160 of record OW203662.1, on the reverse strand, counting down.
ACTAGAACTACATGTTGTGTAAACATGTGGGATGGTTCTGCTTTATACAAGTCTGTACGAACAGCATAAGTTTTGTTTTTAAAATTAATGTAGTGCAGCAACTGTATTTTTCAAATATATTGACACATTTTTAGTTAACATTTCTTATCTTCTCGTTAACAATTTCTGTCACAATATTCAAAACTGATCACGCCACAGTGTGGACCCGTCTTCAGCTTTACGGGTGCTAGCGAACACCTACCACTAGGGTGGAAGGGGGGCCAGGGGAGCTTCCTAGACAGCCTCCCGCTCCGTCTGAAGGTCGGGGACGTTCACCCTCGCACCAACATACCCTCGACCACCCTCACAGACGCACCCCCCGTGGCTACTAGCCAGGGGCGGGAATTCGGCGATGGGTGTTGTATAATGGCTCATAAAAATGAACGAGTCTGTCGTGCAGTACGGTGGGAATAAATTCTGTGGCGGAATCTTTTGTGCAGCAGTTTTGTGGTTCCTTACCTTGCTGTTAATTCTGTAATTTATTAAAGTAATATAAAATGAAGGAAACATTTATTAAAATATTAACTCGATCTTTACAATTAACTCGCTGTGATTTGACTCACGATGCATATAAGTTGTAGGCTGGTTTTGTAGTCATATCCTTTAAGGGATGATATATAAACTCCTTTCTTAATGCGTATAATCATCACCGTAATTTTTTTAGCAGCGCCATAGGCTATAAACACTATGAGCTAAATCACGGTATTATAAGTAAGTGCTACGCATAATTTTAAGTCCTATACCTACAGGGTTAGGCTATACGTTGTCATTATGTCAGTCAGTATTTAAAATTACGAGTATAAGATAGAAAAGTCGCACTACCTATTTTATCTATTCTAATTATGAATCCTTTAGGGAGACAGTTTTTTTTTATCAAAACTGACAGTTTGAGCCTTGTCGAAATCATCCTCAGCACAATTTTCGCATCACATACTTTGCAACTATAGGTAATGCTCTACATTCAGCTGCCCATAGTAATTATCAAAAATCTTTAAGATCAACTGTCCCCAGCAACCAAGAAGTTGATTTAACAATAATAAATAAGGCCTTTAAAAATAATACCGTCTTGATCATTGCATACTAGTGGTTTTGTAAAGCTATATTTTTGGTTTGTTTTAACGTGTAAGCTATATGCACGAATCTCTGTGGTAAATTTTTATTTGCTTATGGCAAATCTATAACTGTATAGTAGACAAATTATACTGAAATAACTATTATATAAAATTGTTTGAATTGTATTTTGCATGATGCAAATAAATATCAGTCTTCCTGGACCTGTCAATATGTCAAATGCGGTTTGAGAGATGTAGTGCTGCAGCAAATGCGGTTAGTAAAATGAGATAAGTCTGAGAGTCAATCTCATGAGAGAATGTGTCTAAAGTGCAGCTAGTTTTCTACGTAGGTAGGTATAGTATAGTAGCTGCTGATATTCAAAATGTCTAGCATAAATAGACAAATGTGTAATTTTTAACAGCTTCCAGATATGATGAGAGCATGGCGTCCTGCGATTGCTTATTACAAAAAAGTGTTGAATCCTTCGATTCGCAACATTAATTAGGTACCTTTGTTTAACAATCCATTTTTTTCCATTTGCGTTTAACTAACTTGTTAAAGAATTACAATACATAAGTTTATTACAATAAATAAACAGCTATTTGTATTCCAAGTATATGTATATTATTATTAGTATAGTAATACTATGTTACAAGTAATAATATGTATGTATATTTTTTTTGTTTAAATAACAAATAATAAAATTGAAACATATAAAAAATATTCGTAATATATTATTAGCCAGAAAATATCACGTGAGTTCTAGCCGGTTCTTAGATAATAATGATAGACGAAACTAGCGATCACGTATCTAAAAGGGCAACCTCAGCTTTGCCAAGCAACCAGTTGCCATCTAAAAAATGTAACATTGCTATGTAACTACACATTGTTTCAGAGAATAACCTCGATTTTTTAGCGAGTGTGCAGTTTTGTGGAACAGTTTTGGTGTGTGTTTTTCGACTAACTACTCCAAAAGTCACATTTGCAGGAGTGTTTTTATTCCTAATTAAATATATAGCATTGAATTTGCCTTTACCTCTAATTTCGTCTATAAAAATAATCATGTAGGATACGAAAGAAGGCACCATTGGGGCCACATACGTTTGGAGACTTGCGTGAGCTCAACGCTAAGGGATGTATAGATTGCGCGATTAAATAATTGAATATTTCAGAACTTTGCCAAAGATACCTTCCAGGCACCTTTTCTATGAAATAAAGGAAATGGGTATTAAATCATTGCTTATTTTATTTATTTGATTATTTCTTTCTTTGTTTACTACTTATTTCAAAATATTATTGCACATAAAAATATAAAATTTGTTTTACACGTGTGTAAAGTTGATTTTCGGCGTAAGAGCTTGGATTGAAACCTGAGCAAGCGAAGGGTTCTAAACACAAACCGCTTAAAAGCTTTACCCATGAGTGAAACACAACAATTTTCTACACACTAGCACTAACGAGAAACTTCCAAGGCAAGCGGCGGGAAGGATTATTCCACACTTTTCACAGGCTTCGATCAAATACACTGTTCTCTGATTGGTAAGCGAGTTGTCATTAGCTTTATCAGGTGCGTTTTCGAATTTTAAAATAATTTTACTCACTTGTGAATAAAATACAATTCTCCTATCAAATATCGATGAGTAAAACTAGCGATTGAAAAATAGTATGGTGAAAAGACAATTCTCTATTTAGCTCTCTACTCTTTATTATCAAACATATCGATTTAGTTTTATGTCCAGCATTATACGGTCTAAAACTGATTCTTGAAATCATAGTGTGGTCTAACTTCCACCGACAGTTGAAAGGGGGGCATAAAACCGTAGGCTCACCCTTAATTTCTAATTCTTATTATTATAAATAAGATGAAATTATGTTGATTCGTTTTTATGTCTATAAATAAATAATATCGTAAGCATTTCTTACTCTAAAAACGAGCTGATGGCTTCTTTAAAATAAAACACTAACAACTAATTACGATACTACAGGCACTACAATAATATATGAGCAATCCACTAGCTATCGCCAGCCTAGTGTTGTCATCTACTGTGTAATAATGTATTTTGACAATGGTAGTGATTCTCTATAACTCTCTCAATAGTGGCCGTGGTGGTACCGGCCTAGAATAGTATTCCCCCATCTCTTCCCGTGGGTGCCGTTAGAGTCGGCTAAGGGACGACGTACCAGAAGGTTGGCTGCAGCGCCTTCTGAGGATTGGAAATCATACTGCGCTCGACAACCCGCCTGCCAAGCGTGACGAGTATTGGCAAATCCCCCATACATGGGGGAGGCATATGTCCAGCAGTGGACGCACATGGCTGAGAGAAGAAGTGCTTCTCTTGTTCAACTAAATTAATATTCTGAATAAATAAGATAAGTTCTTATATGGTGACGATAAAGTTCAAATCAGCAGGTATGATTTTTATAAATAACAACATTAAAACTAGATGTTATTATTAAAATTGCCACTTATTTGGTGCCGCCTAAGACTACACGTGATTGGCCAGCAATTAAATAAACCTCATCTAATATTGGAGATAGAGTTTTGTGAATTTATACGAATTTAATTTTTATGCTTACATAGAATACAAACAATTTCATTTTAAAGAATTTTTCTGAATTTAGTTAGTTCGAGTCATTAAAATTAGGGCAATTGACATTTACAACAAGAGCTGACGAGCTGGCAAAAACATAGAAAAGAAATCACATAAATATTATAGTAGGTTGTACATAAAACATGATCTATTATACATGATATATGTATGATACATGTCTATAATATTGATCCAAGCATATTGATGATTACGACTTGTACGTCAATGTACATGTGTGACTTTGACGTCAATTTTCTATGTAACTCAAGCACCCGCCAACGCCCTTCAGTCTAGTTCCGTCCTAGCCCTAGGGTAGTACTTACATGTTTGTTTACCGCTTAAGTGTGTTTTTGCTCTATTCAAACGTTTGTGTACCTAATGCCTGAAGGATGTTCATAGCATGTTAGGTTAAGCCTAAAAGAATAAGTAATTTGACCGAAATACGTGCTGGAATCATCATGCAATTTTGTGTGAACATTCCATAGTTCAAAGTGATGATCCCGATTTATATCTAACTTTATTCACATCGGTCAGTTAGCCGTAATTTGCTATATGTCACGTTGATACTCACACATGCTTTTTATACAGCTGATCTACAAGCTTTACCTTTTCTAATTATGTTCCTCCGTCCATCCAAGGAAATCAAGGTAGGAAGGTAATAAGGAATCCAAGGTATCAACAGAAAGCATCATCATCATCGTCATCATCGCTTGCCAGTCCGTGGTCTTCATTCGAGAACATTTTGACCCCAACGGCCATCAGTTCTTTAAGCTATGTGCCCTGCCCACTGCCACTTCAACTTACTAATCCGCTGGGCTATATCGGTGACTATCGTTCTCTTACGGATCTCCTCATTTCTGATTAGATTGCGTAGAGAAATCCCGAGCATAGCCCTCTCCATAGCTCGTTCTGCTACTCTGAACCTGCTCAGAAGGCCCCTGTACAGAAAGTATAGCTTTCATTAAATTTAATGAAAAATATTCAGCAATCCAACCCTTTCATTACCCCAATCAAAATGGCCTCGAAAATAATTCCGCGTCACAAAAGCTGAAACCAATTACTTATGACGCTAACAAAACAGTGTTCATTATTTTAGGACCTATGTACCCTACCCGTCAGAGCCTATGTGCGCCCCTGTGTACATACATGTGTATATACATTTACATAAATTATTATTCCCAAGACTAATTCGTCCTGACCCACCAAGGACGAATACCGGGAGACCTGGAAGGACCTACATGACTACATCACTATTTTGAATCCAATAACCACTCGCTAAGGTTGGTTTTAGACTAAAACAGCTAATACGTTATGTCGTTTCATCCACGGACATGGGCTAGCTTTGAAAGCGAAATTTATACCTGGATTTCTATCAAACGTAAAATGGTCTTTGCAAGCTTCAAATAAGGTTGAAATTGTACCACCAAATTCCAAGAGCGGGACAGTGTTAAGAGTTAGAGCGAGAAATGTACAGTCTTGGTGGTCCGTGACCTATCCTACTGACGAATGTCGAGCCCCGGAACATCGCATTTTAACAACTTGTCTAGACGAGTGCGTGTGTGTGCGCGCTGAGCCTGTGTGCGTCAAGCAAGATAACAATACGTTCCTGGACATATACGTACACGGGAGGAATCTATCCACACGCGCCGCTTGGATCTGTGTGCGTGTTTTGGCTAATTTCTCATAAATGGTGTTGAAAAACTTTTTGGTTTCTCAAAGGGCTCGCTCCGTAATACTGACAGCGTAACTTCAGCTCTTGATGTCCGTCCCGTTAGCCTCTGCCTTTTGTCTAGATTCTGTGATCGGCAAACGAATTTATTTGATAGCTAGAGGCCTTTTGCTGTCTACCTGTTAACCTTTGTTATCTAAAACATTGACGTCGAATACCTAATTTTAAAACTATTCACGAATATTCATGATTGTTAAATACCATATACTTCTGACAACGAAACAACTAACAGATGGAGCTTATCGAAAACTTTAACAAAAAATTTGGATAACACATTTTTTTTAATAATTCGAAAATGTGTTTATTAATGGCATTTTTCTTAAAATATTACCCAATAGTTTGTATAAAAAATGCAATGCTTTTTATTGCGTTTTAGAATTAAAACCATTATTCAACAGCGTTAAAATTGATTAAAATCACAATAATAAAACCTTATGTATGATTCATTAGTAAACATTTTATATCGTCATGATTACATTAAATTTTTTTTAAAACATATTTGGTTATATCTATAACCACTATGTATTACACGTCTAATACCTACCTATAAGGTATTGATACTTTTTGTCTCGACATAGATGTTGGATTAAACTCCGGAAACTAATCCAAAAGTCTTTCAGAAAAAGGTTTTAGCTGCAGAAATAATTTCCGTAGTCTGTCCTGGGGCGGACACGCTTATTCTACGTTATATAAATCAGTATATTATGTACAGCTCTCTTATTTACTTCGTGAAACTATATACAGTCGTGCAGAAAAGAGGTTTGATAAAACCTCGAATAATTAATGAAAGACTTAATTTTATCTATGTATTTAAAAACAGATTTAATATTATTCGTTATAACGATTTTCACCTTAATATTTCAGGCATAAGCCAAATACATGTTGATTAGACTTTCAAAGTTCATAATCGACGAATAACCGACTTTAAATAAATAAATGAAGTTCCCACTTTGGTTGTAATTTTACTATATATATAATATATAATTAAATTTTTTATTATATTATTAATACTTTGTATACCTAAGTGATAAATATTATATTTAATATATAATATTAATCACTTTGTACCTGTACTATGTACTATGTTTGTACTATAAATATGTACTGTATATGTTTCTTTTTCTCAAATTAACATTTAGGTCTAGTGTGATAGCATCTTCGACCACATCGTCAACGTCAGATAGTGGTCAAACGCTAGCTGTCTTTATTATAAAAAAATATAAAAAATCGTAGCCTTGTTAATCAACTAATTTGAATAATAAACTTTGGTGTATAAACTTCCAACAAAATAGGCATTATTAATTAGTTTCTCACGACTTTTTTTACTTCATGTAATATAAATCGGTACTTATACTTTTATAATTAAGTAACTATAATATGAAACACATACAATAAATATATTACAAAGATATTTAAATAAATTTATTTTATTAAGACGCATAACATGTACAATAAGATATAAATAACTATTTAATAAAAATACTTTACGTAATACGAAATAATTAATGTGTACACGACACTGGTAGATACATATACTAGTAGCGCCCTGCGGTTTCATCTGGGTGGATTACGGTTTTCCCGCTACATCAATTATCCGACGGGAACTACACTTTTTTCCAGGATAACAGTAGCCTATGTGTTGCTCAAGGGTTCAACCCATCTCCACACCAAATTTCATCGAAATCGGTACAGTCGTTTGAGATTGAAAGAGTAACAGGTTTTATTATGACTTTTTATTGTGTATCGCATTAACCATATGCTAGGAAGAACTTATGTTCAAATATTTGAACATCCCCCCCATATAATTAATAACATCCCCTGCAGATATTAATAAGGAAGGAAGTAATTCGGCCCTAGTGGTATGGGCTGCTATAGCTTAGTTGGACAGAGCGACAGGACGGTATTCTGTAGTCGTGGGTTCAAGTCCCACTAGCAGTCGAATTTTTTCACACTTACATACAAACTTTCGCCTTTATTATATTAGTGGGATTCATTGCTTGCGTAATACTTTTGTCTTCGATTGTACGAGGTTTATTCAATAGATAGTTCATTATTATTTAACGAAGAACAGAAAAAGTTGGTTAAGGACGTAATAATACACCGCTACCACCGCATTTTTATATCGCGGCAACGAACTTACATACAATATATATGATTAGTCATAAAGTTACTATAGCTTAGCACAATTCTTTGTTCTGTCCAGGAAAATGTTGTTTCAAGATTGTGTGCTTAAGAATTTTTATAAAAACGTATTATTTTTGTCTTCATAAACGTCCTTACAACATCAAAACTTCCTGGCGAACTTAAGAAAAATAATGCAAATATAAGTGTTATCATAAAACCTACTCAAAAAGTTACGCCGATTCTTGAATCGGTGTAACTTTTTGAATACCGCCTTCTCGTTCACGCACACAGCTAAGCCACGTAATCTTTTATCTGTGTTGCCCATTTACGGTATAATAGTAGTATTACCGAATCTGCCTATGTGTTAGCCATGCAACCTTGCGGGGTGCGGTCGATGCACCTGCGACCGAACTGTCCTTGTCAGCTAGAGGTGAAAACGCAAGGAAAGCGGGAGAACGCGGTGTGAGGTGGGCGGGTGTGAAAGCCTTTGATGTTTTGAGGGTCTATGACTCCATTACGCCAAATGCCTGGGCGGTTTCGGTACCGTCTCGAATCATAGTTTGGGCAGTTTTGTGCACGATGACTAGGGTTGCGTTTTGATTTGAAATTTTAAAACGTATGTACATGCGGGATGGGTGTAATGTATTTATAGATTTATTTTTCAAACCTTTAAAAAAAGGAGGAGCAAGTGAAATCAACGGGTGCGACATACTTATAGCTCTTCAGTGCTCATTTAATACCTTAAGCTAAATACATTTTCATCAGGGTAGAGCAGTAGAAGTTTCACCATAACGTAAACATTTTCTGTAAACAAAAAATTAACATAACAATAGTACTGTTTATATATATTAGTCTAACAGACAGTCAATGTCCGGTAGAGTCCGCTACATTTAACGTTAATGTATATAAATTATTCGTATGTCACTGATGTCACCTAATTTACCTAAGTACCATCTAACGGTCCTGTAAATTGATTGTGTTAGCAATAAGTTCTAATATAAAATGAATTAGGCAAACATTCTTCCTACAGAACTGTGTTCTATTTTATAATAAAGTCCGATAAAGCATAAGAGAAGTCCCAAAACGAAAATTAAAATAGGCTATTCTAATAAAAAGGCATACTATGATGTATTTAAGACATTATTGAGAAGACAAAGATGCTTGAAATTCTCCACTTCTGACGTGTTATATTAATACGATTGAAGATGTTACTCTAATAAAAACATATGGTTTAACATATTTAAAATAATGGCTCTCGGGTTTCTTGTCATTTCGTCTCGGTTTTGGCTCTATTGAGGGTCATCATGGGGTCTACTATTCAATGTGGCAATATGCTCTCCCCACAATGGCCGATTTTGACAGCTTTGGTAGTCTACCTTTTTTAATTCATCCATATTGAATAAATCTTGATTGTATTTTAGATTCAGTGAAATAACAAGTCATTTTTCGTAGTAGTAAGTTAGTTTTAAGCGATGATAGCTCAGCGGTTGGAGCGTCACCTGTCAAACTGATGGACGCTGGTTTGATCCCCACCATCGGCATGAACTTCAGGTGAAGGCAACACCGCCATGAAATTATCAGCATAATGGTAGGGTACTTTCGCTCGCTAGCGAGGCTGGTACCATCCTTAAGTTTGAAAAAGTGTCACCAAAAACATAGTGTGTTCAGGCAGCATAGGATGGCATAGTAATGGCCACGTGTTTCTTGCCGCTTCTCCTTGCTACACCTGTTTCCTTAGTATTTATTATGGGAGCGGCGTCAGTCTTCGAATATCGATTATTTTATTGACGCTCATTACTCTATCCTCAATGCCTAAATTGAATCAAATATGTCGGATTCAATAAAAAACGAGTTGATGTAGGAATCAAACTCATTTTTTTGCCTTTGTTTTCTATCAAAGCTCGGCCTCAGACGGAACGATTAATTTGGCGCTCAGAAGGGTATATCGGTAGTTCATGGTGTCATCAGAGTAATTGAGCTGGCAACCCTATGGACAAATAAACAGACGTACTGCTAGAATATCGAGATGGGACTTTTACTAGTTTTGAGCATTCTCGTCTGCTGACTATAACTAAAAATTTTGAATAACGTCGACTGAAAATTCAAAGGATCAAAGGATTCAAGTGCAGTGCAAGATAAGATAGTAATAATACAGGGGGCTTATTGGCAACTCTAACATTTGTATTGTTTACCTAACAATTTGCTAATGCCTAAACTTTTCGTGGATGGTCCTACGCAGGGCGGCTGCTACGTCCGGACGCAGGGCTGTAGACCCCAGCGCGTAGAGGTCGCTACGAGCTACTCTGGGAAAGGTGACAGAAGCCAGGTTCAAGAAGGGTCAGCTTGGGAGTGGAACAGGTGATGTCTGCCTTCTCTATTTGGTAATGTTTGTGACGTACGTGTGTACTTGTGCCATTTCAAAATGTTGCTTATGTGTGCTATTTGTACATTTGTGTGATAGGACATATTTACAGTATAGTCTGTAACGAAATATAAGAAAGTATATAATATTTATGTTGTGTTTATATATTATATCAATAATTTTATTATTGATTTGATTGAATTACCGATTTGACTCTGAAACAACCAAAAAAAAGACAGGAGAGTCTTATCAAGTGTATACCGAGCTGTTGTTTTACATGCGTGTGAATTGCCAAAGTGTTAAATTTTATACATTAAATAATATATATATATATATATATATATATATATATATATATATATCTATATATATATATCTATATATATATATATATATATATATATATATATATATATATATATAAATCATATACGTTTTTCGCGAGACATTATAAAGTTACGTCAACATATGCAAACTAATATTTTAATTATAAACAGTTGAAAATTATATTATGTTTTTACAATCTTGCATTGTTGCCAAATGTACTATGGGTACTGATTTAAATTGCTGATTGAATTATAATATTTTATACGACTTTAAGGAAGTGATTAATTACGCCACTCATATAGTTCGTTTCTCATATCCAAGTGCAATAAGGGTTTGACATGAAAACGAATCATATTGCATAAAATAAATCAATTATGTTAAAACGATCTTATTGTCATCGCGTCATTTTATGTTTTAGTCAGATATATCCTACTCCTACTTCCTTTCCTATCCTACTAATATTATAAATTTTGAATGACGAAAGTTTGTGTATGTGTGTAAGTATGTATGTGTGTATGCTTGTTATCGCTTCACGCTCAAACGACTACACCGATTTCGATGAAATAGTATGGAGATAGCTTATACCCTGGATTAACACATAGGCTAATTTTTCATAATCACTATCATCACATTTTTTCATCACCACGCGGGTACAACCGCAAGGCGCAGCTAGTACTATATAAAGGACAGTTTTTGTTTAATTCGATGCCACTGCGCTGCCATTGCGAGATGTCTTGGGACACTGTACGTTTAATTTTGCATTTATTCACCGCTATCACACAGAACGTAATGATCATCATTGTGAAAAAGTTTTTCCAAAAGAGATATCTAAAGTGGTCATAAAATTTATTAATTTTATTGTATTAAAATAAAAAGATATATAAAGTAGTATTAGAAGTAGTAATATAAAGTAAATATTCATCGCCATGACTGGAGGAGGAGGTTAGTTCTATATCTATATAAGAATGGGTCTGTCTATTCTATTGTCTGGTCTGTCTGGTCTATTCTATATAAGAATGGGTCACAAACAGGCCCCCCTGATGATGATGATGATAAAGTAGTATTTCCATAGTGGGTTTATCAGCTAAAGATAAGACAAAATCAGTTCTATTTGATACCGTAGTCCTTTATGGATTAAAGCTTTCTGTACACTAACTCGCGTAATGAAATCGGGTGGGCAAAAACGTGACGTCGTTATAAGGGTTGGAGTTACGTGATGAGCAGAGAGACGAAGCCGGGGGTTGACGCCCGCCTCGGGAGGGACGCGCCGCTCGCACAGCCTCGGTCACACCTAACATTGCATCGAGCCGTTGTGCTAACATTTTTTATGTAAAGGTGGCAAACAAGCATACGAACCGCCTGATGGTAAGCGATCACCGTCGCCTATGGATATCTGTAATAACAACGATCAAAGGGCAACGTATCGTAATGCCCCCAGCATTACGATACGTTGCCCTTTGATCGTTGTTACGTGATCCTTTTTAAGACTCTGTTAACTCTCCTTTTGAAGAATCCCATATTGTAGCCATGCACTCAGAAACACCGAGGGAGGAACCTCGTTCCACATTTTGCAGGTATGTGTCAGAAAAAATCTATGGAATCGCACAGTATAGTAACTCAATAATATTTGGATGAGCTTTCAAGCGGTGCCGGCTGGTGCGGTGATGAAACCGTGATGCCGGAATAAGATTGGAGAGCTCGTCAGAACACTCCCGGTTGTAATACGGTAGAAAGCACACAGAGACCCAAAATATCTACGCATACTAAGGGGCTCTAGGTTTTGTGTGAGTTTGGGGTCGTTGACAATTCTGATAGCAAAGGTATACATAACGTATTCTAGATACTTTTTCACGCCTAACCAATGATAGTTAACATTTGACGTTAGGTTTTGTATACTAGAGCAAGCATTTGAGGAGCCCAAAGCTGTTGCCAGCTTCTACCTCACTCAAATTTTAATGTTCCAACCCGCTACCAGGTGGCATTCTACTTAAAATAACAGCAGTAGGTATTGCCAGTAAAAAGCAATGCCGATTCGTGGCGATATGAGCCACATGTGTTCAAGCCTAGAGGAAATGTTGGCTGTCAATCTGACAGATTCTTGTCAGAACCCTACAAACGGCTTGAGCTTCCGGTAAAGACAACATTGTAATCAAATTTATAGCTGGTGGTAGGGCTAGGCTAGCTAGCAACTTCTCTCAAATCTGAAAAACTGTCACCGAAACTGTGCTCAAGAAGCTACCCTTGAGAGCTAGTTTGTATTCTAAGTCTAGCGTGACCACCTTTTACCGCGTCGTCACTTGCTCTCAAGTGCGAGTGCGTCAAACGCTCAACCCATAAAATATAAAAAATCATCTTCCCATTGAATTAATGTTCACATGTGTAATAATTTTATAAGATCATGTTCACATGTATAATAATATAAGATTTATGAAACTTATTTTCTATTTTTTCTTATTTTTATATACTTACTTATTTTATTTATTTTCAGCATTAATGTAATATATATTTAAGTATGTAGGTATGTAGGTTATGTAACACCCCCGTTATTTGAATTTCTTTCGATCCTCTCCATGCAAAGGTTGCCTGGTAGATATCACTTTTAGTGATAAGGCCGCCCATTGTCACACTATGTAAATTTATGTTTGTTGTAAATATTGTTTTATATTGAAGGTGTAACAATAAATAATTTTCTAATGTAATCTAATATTAGCAAATTTAATAATAGTAGGCAAGACATGACGTGTTTCAATGGTGTTTATAGAGTAATTAGTGAAGTGAGTTCCGCTTTCTTTTCGATCAAGCCCAATGCGAGCAGAAAGTGTAACTCGGACAGCTAAGTTTATATATATGTACATAACAAAAACACGTAAGTACAATGGAATAATATGTTATTAGGTAGTTGAGAAAGGTTAGGCTCAGACGAAGTGGAAGCCTGGCTGGGTTGACGCCCGCCCTAGGAAGGTCGCCTCGCCCGCCCTGGCGTCTAAAGGCATCAGCTCAGCGACACTACTGTTTTAGGGTACCACTTAAAACATAGACTTGTTCAAATCCAGTATACTATTTTAAATATCATCATATAAATTACGAATCAATATTATTTTAATGTTTCCGCTACTGCAAATTAAAAACTATTAATATTGATTTTTTTTTAAAACTACGCATTTGCATATTACCTTTAAAAATATTAATCAATATGCAAATGCGTATGATTTTCTAAATTTTTTTTTTTTTTTTTTTTTGAAGGAATGAAGGTACTTTTAATTAATATTATATATTGTTGTGTGTCATTTAACTGGGACCCAACGGAATACTAGCGCTGGTTTAAAACCTAGCATATGCTGAGTTAGGGACCAATTTATGACATACACTTTATCTTTCTTTTTGTTATTTTTTTTTCGTTATTGTGTTTTCTTTACCTGTGTGTTAGGTCATAAATAAACGTATTTTCTTTCTTTATTTTTCTTTGTTATTTATAATAATGTTGTAACCTCTTCATGCTTGATCTAGCATCCTCAGGGCTGCCACCAAAAAATACCATATTAGAATATTAGAAATGACGGAGACACTGATCTAACGGACGAGATCTGTTATAGAGTTTTAGTTAGTTGTCGCCGTATAACCGTAACGATAGATGGCGCTCAACTACCTCAAGAAGGTTAGAAGGTAATTACATTCATAGAAGATAATTAGACAGGCTACTTTAGACTCAGATTAGCATCTTATCTTATAGGTATACTTAGACCGAGAAACCACATGATACGGATTCCAGTTCCACGAAAACTCGGCAAATTATCCATATTAATATATTATTTGGTTGGCTATTTAAATAATAGATTGTCAAACATGTACTGGATTTGGGCGAAAGGTTTAATAAATCACGCTAGTAAAACAGATCTATTTTGCTGTACAGCTTATTATCAGATTGATAAATGTACCTCATTGATTCATATATTTATTAGATGCCACCTTTTTTCATTTTGAAATTAACGGATAACCATAAATTTGAGAGAACCCGGCGTCAATATGCAAAATGCCCACCTATGTGAGTAGTCGGTCGGAAGGCTCGTCTCATCTAGGACGGGCGCTGCGTCCTCGAGCGGCTGTTGACCAGTCTTGCCCGCGTTGGTTCCCTGCTCATGCCCAAACAGAGACGTAGCTCTACGTTAGTAAAACCACAGAGCATTAAGTATTAATTCGTTTGGCTGCAATATTTTTAATGCTTACTTATTACTACTACATTAGCATTTACACTACTTTAGAAACACAAAACAACTTTTGTATTGTGCATCGTTCATTTTGACTCTAATAACAAGATAACCAAGTTAGGAGCTATTAAAAAAGGCGTCCACTGCTTATTCATAGAACATTTTTAACTTTTCTTGAAATTAAAGAGAAATATTGAACCAATTATGATGAAATTTATATGGAGGCAATCTGAACATTTATCCTATCGAAAGAAAAAATAATTTTACAACTCGATGTACAAATAAAAGAGCTATTAATTTTAATCCTTGGGCATCCAAGGATTAAAATTAATAAATAAATAAAGCATACGCATCGATAGCCTCCTTTTTTAGATTGAAGTAAGCTGTAATTCCCTTAAACACAAGGTGAACTAGAAGATCATACACTTAAATTGTTCCATGTAACTTGTTTTATTCATATATTTAAATAAAATAGTAAACTGTAGAAGTGGGATATATAAAACGTATCTGTCTTCTTATTAATGTCTTACATCATAGTGTACTTTCTTACCTTTATTCCTATTATCGAGATTTTCTTCCACCAAAGTACTGTTGAAAATATAGCCCACAAGTAATTATCAAATATCGCCGTAACTTTGAGAAAGGAGAGAGATGCAAGGGCGGGCGGTACGTCCTGGGGCGGCTGTTCAGTGAACTGGTCTGCCGCCCTAACCATTGATTCCCTGTCACGTCACCGTTCGTTCCACTTCCATAAAATCCAGGGACCGCTCATTCATATAACGAATCGGGAAAGGTCACCCGCGGCTCGGAGAAGGGACTTTTATTTTTTAATAGATAATGTAATTTCAGAAATGTTGAAAGAATAACCTGACTGATAGACTGGAAATATTGCGACCTTAAAGCACAATGTGTTTTATTTTTATTTACCATTTAGTACTGTTTAGTATTGTAGATCTAGCCTACATATCCAGCCCAGGAAAAGTAGCGAGAAGTGCTGATAAATGGTTACTTTATATGTATTTAAATTATTTAGCTTACCAAAAAAACAATTACATACTTTCAAGCTTCTTCCGTGCGTAGCGTACCTACACACATTTTTGAACCCATCGTCTCATTTGCTTCGTAATACAAAACCCTTATGCATTTATATTTCGTAACAATAAGTGAAACTACGGTTCCGTGTAGATATGGTATCGCCGTGGGTTTTTATCTGTCCAGTTCCAGACTTCATGGAAATTTATTCAGATAAACACAAATCAACTTTTGATTTCGTGTTAATTTATAATATGTCAGTGGCTTGGCAGATTAATTTCATAAATAACGCAGTACTCTAGGAATCAGATTGGAATGGCTCATATCTTCAAAATAAATGAAAAATGGTTTTCGGCAGACCACGGTAACTGTTGTCACTGAAATTAATACGGCGAGGTGGATGCATGTCAATGATATTAATATTTTTGATGATTTGGCATGACATTGAAAACAGCTGATATTTACATTAGCCTATCACCGAAGTGATCACTCTAGGTAAGGGCGGACGATTTGTCCTAGGGCGGCAGTTCATCCAACGTTCATGCTCCATTTGCTGCCTTCTTGAATATCATTTTTAGATTGTATCTGTAGTTCATAAACTATTTAAAGTACCTACGTGTTTTTTGTGGATTGTAAGCAACAAGTAATATTTTTATAAGATATTCGCTATACTAAGAAAACCAGAGAAAGAAATAAAATTTCTACAGAATTCAATATTGGATTATACAAATGTGTATATTGCATTAGTCTGATTTTCTGGGCCACTTGCCTTTAGACCTTTACAAGGGGACATTATCGCCCATATTGAGAAAGACTGTTCTAAAGTTTATAAAAATTTACTATTGTCTGTTATTCAATGATGAGAAGGAATAAATGATGTTAACTAAGAAAGATATAAATATATATATTACTATCACAAAAACTTAACTGCCTGCATATTTAACTAATGTTTAATCATTTTAAAACACGTTACAAAGTAGCTTGTACAAAATCACCTGATCGGTTTATGACCCCAAGGAAGGTTGCAAGGATTGGCGCCCACGAGGACATTTCAAGCTCGTTCTAGGTCGGCAGTTCGTGCAACTTCGCTACAACTTACTCCCGGGGCTGGAATCTCGTCTGAGGCTTTATTAAGCATATTTTCTTTATAAATATGATGACGATACTATATCATAAGAGAGATACCTGGAATATGAAGTGGCACTTAAGGACAGGTGTTGGAAAACACTGACAGATAGCAGATTTTTGGAATTGAGCTTAGTTACCCAAAAAGGACCTGACCGTACGGATCTGATAACAATGAACATTGAGGACAAGAATTGGTAGGATTTTTCTAAAGATTACATATATGCTTACGTTTGACCACTGTCTCACCTGATGTTGAGTGACGATGCGGTCTAAAGTGTAGCACGCAAACTTAGAAGGAACATACCTATAAATCAGTCCCAGATATATTTACGATGCATATGTAGTTATAATCTGTCCCTTTTATTTATAGTTTCATTGTTACTGTTATCTTATTTCTTTTGATTTTTACTTGTCATCTGTCGTGTAAAAACTTACATAAATTAGGTATTTGTAATACTGTTATAAATATCATTTTCTTTCCACCTTAAAAACCTAGTTTAAAACGAAGTGGTTATATTCTCAGTGACCTCCCTATAAGTATTTAATCCGTCTACATATGATTTGTCATTTTAGTTGTTGTTTTGTGTTGTTTACACTCTTTATTTTTTAATGTTACTTGAAAATTAAAACACCATTCACTCTTTACACAAATGTCCTATGGAAATGGATTGTCTGGAAGAGATCGCTCTAAGCGAAAATACCGCTCATTGTTACACCTAAGTATATACGTATTGTAATATGTTATAAGTTTTCTTTGTAAGATTATGAGATAAACTTTAAACAGCTGTCACGAGGAAGATGAGGAAAAAATCCGCCAAGAGGAAAAAATATTCAATTTTCTCGTAATAAATGAGAAAATTGTTTTTTTTTCTCTTGGCGGTCATATACAAGATGCAATCCTTTCAGGCCATCAATATAAAACTACAAAAATTAATGTAATTGTAAGTTTTACGTCTATATTGAATTGGCCTGCCATATAATAAATATCTACAAATTTACTGAAATATCATGTTAACGTGTCATTTAAATACCTTTTCATTCGGATACTCGAATTAGCGGCCATGGCTTATTTATAAATAGTATCTCTGTATCTCTGCTTTTTTCCCACGCGAATGAATATCCCACGTAAACTCTGAAGGAGCCGCACGCCGCCCTACAAGGGCGTGCGGTGCGTCCTAGGGCGGTTGTCCGACGAACTTTACTTTGAGCTGTTATATAGTGGTGTGTAGTATAGCCGTATGTAGTTAAGGCCTGGCTACGAATAAATATTGTTATACAGAAAAAAACGTAATAGTTTTAATTGGAAAAGAACTACAATAAGGTGAATTATGCAATTTTTTCTTTGTTTTTTTTTATTACACTTCGGCCCCCGCTCTAGGATTCCATGTATCGCGAGAGCGATGAACACACACAATCACAACACACAAACATCCACACTCATCGCACAAATGTTTGCCCCGGCCGGGATTCGATCCCAGGGTCCCCTGAGACACAGAAGTCATGTCACTGACACTGACCACTGCGCCACGGCGACCGTCAAAATTAAAATGCCAAAGCGACGCCAACCAAAGATAAATCATATATAGAAATAAGAAAAGAGATATAGATGATATAGAGGTAAAGGAAGGCCGGAGAAGTCATTTATATTTATATAAGAAGATGATATGCTTATGAAAGGGGTGAGCACTGAGATGACTAGCGATAGAACGAAATGTATGCTATGGCGACCCTGCCTAGCGTGGGATAAGGACAAGAAGAAGAAGAAATAACCAAGATATTGTATGCTATTACAATTCATTAGAAATAAGTGAAAAGAGTTATATGTAGCTAGATAATATTCATAATTAATGTCAAAAATATTATCAAAGTTGTTTCCCACTGAAAACACGCACAAAGTATGATCTCACCCACACAAGTACGTACAGCGACAGCTTGGGGCCTGGCTTGGCCATCGACTCGGCCTGAAGGGTGGAGGGGTGACCTTGCGGGTACACCAGGGGACGCGTTGAGAAAGGTTGCTATCAACTACCGAAATTGGGAAAGATAAGTATTGTAGCAACTGATTTATGCTGCCTAATGGCTTTATTATGGAGGGGAGAATGTGGGTCAAGTATGGGGTTTATTATTCTAGACGCAATATCTGTACTAAATCGAATAAGTAAACAACTATATTCAGGATAATAAATTACATACTTTATAATCGGTTTTTGGCTACCAACGACAAAGTTAGATGAAAGTGTACAGCTTTGATTCAGTAAAATGATAGGTCAAGTCTAGCGACTAATTAGTCGCTAGACTTGACGTTTATGGACTTTCTAAAAAGGCACCATTTAGCATTTAAAATAATAGCTTTCACACCAGCACCCTCGCACTAGAATACCTACTCTGTGTTGCCGAAGGCATGGACATACACATAATCTTATTACACAAACATGTTAGACCCGAGACGAAACATCAATGCTTATCACAGAAATACTTGTCACGGCCGGGATTCGAACCCAGGGTCGCGGTTCTATAGTCAGTGTCACTGATCACTGCACCATGACGACCGTCAAATTATTTGTTAAGTAGTAAATTAAAATAGTCGCGTTTGCGAATCACCAAATACTTATTTCCAGTCAACTGCAAATCTTGCATTTACGAGTATATATATACTGTTCTAAGAAATATACACAAGCTATTTTTGTACATATGCATAATAATTTTAGACATGAATAACTCTCTTACCGATATAATTAAAATTAATTGTTTTCCTGCTTTGGGAATGTACTTGTGTATTTGCAATATTATTGAACAGTGGGCAGTTTAATTTTGTTCCGATAAAAATATAACTTATGGAACATTTTTGTACGACTAATATATTACCGAGTAGCTTCAATATGGGAGTCTTCAAAAAGAGATTTAACAGAGATTGGCAACGTATCGTAATGCGCTCAGTATTATAGATATCCATAGGTGACGGTGATCGCTTACCATCAGGCATTCCGTCTGCTTGCTTGCCACATCACACCAAAAGTTTGTTTGTCGTTTGTATGTTTGTTACCTATTTCTTCACGCTGAAACGGCTGAACGCCTTTGCATGAAATTTAGAATGAAATTAGCTTATACCCTGGTATAAGTCTATAGTCCTAGTATATATAGTACATCGGACGGCAAGATTAGCCCTAAGATTCCGGTAACAGCTATATCCTCGAGAGGTCTGAAAGGTCTCACATTATGCTTGTCGCAAGTTCATTTGCTAATCCTCATTATACAGAATGCGCATCAAATCGATGAGATTAAGATGGTGGTATTCTGTTTGATATCTTGTATACAAGAAAAAATTTCGTATTACAAATAAAACAATGAATATCATCTATTCATGGTTTTATTTGTAATATTTTTGTAAAAAATTTCGTATTACAAATAAAACAATGAATATCATCTATTCATGGTTTTATTTGTAATATTTTTGTATATATATTTTGTAATACGACATTTTCGAGTGAGACGTGAAAATGTTATGAATAGAACATGAGTAAACAAGAAATAGCGCTTTGAAGTCAATTAAGACCGATCTAAAAGCGGTAATACTACGATTAATTTACTGGATTTACGTAAACTCTCCGCTGCCGCACACAATTGACTCCGTACAATTCGTTACCTAAAATGTACCATAGGCACATTGCTAGCCACCGAATTAATGACAAAATGACGTAAGGAAGTACAGCCATAGTGTGTAGGCCACGCAGGCGTAGTTGTGGTGGATTTAGGTTAGCCTCCATTTATAAAATCATACACAAATCATATTTTTGTATGCGCCTTAATACTTTTATAAAACTAGACAAGAATCAAAATAATTTCGAGATAACATTGGAACCTTCAAGGCCTGTGAAAGTGATGTTTTTCAAGCTAAAATCGTTTTAACATTCAACCTTATAGTCACAAACACCGCCTACGCTATTTCATCTTTGTATTGAACTGTTGAATAACGCCAGATTGCAAGCGCCCCGAAGCCGTGTTAGGGGCGGTAAACAAAATATTGCCTATGCCCTTCAGACGCGAGGCCATCGCCCTGCGGGACGTCCGCTAGATCTTTCTCACCCCGGCTACCTAAAACTGGATGTACAGAGGCCCTGTAGGATGCAGTACACACACAGAGACAACAGCGTTTGTGTGGAATTAGAAATTCACAGCGTTCGGAGACGATCCATCGGGAGTTCGATGTTATTCAGATGGTCTGTCTGTATATTGTAACCTCAAACAAATTTATAGCACGTTTTGAAGTGACAAGCAGAATAGCGTTTGATACGTTATTTTATAAAATATTGTGTGACTTGAACAGGATAAAGAATACAGTACGATATTTTTTTGTAGTTGAGCAGATTATCTGAGTTTGAAAACTATCGCGAGTTTCGCTTAATATTATTATCTAAGAACCGGCTAGTACTGAGCAGATGATCCTTATAAAATAATATAAAATACCACTAAATCATTACCTGTTGCCAGTTTATGAATAGCCTAGTTTTACAACCCACTACCAATTGTCGGTGCACTCAGAGAGAGATTGACATGATGATTTGGGTTTTTCATAGTGCAGTGCATGATGCTTGTCACTTATTATTAGTGGTGGTTTGGGTTTAGGAATATGGCGATTAAGGTCATGAAAATGTAAAATAAATACTGACAGCTACTCAATTTAGTACTTTTTAATTGTACTAGCGATCTTAATTTGGGCTTTCATGTTACAAAGTTCGACTAATATGTTAATTTAAGATGCATTCTTAAGTGCTATATTGGTAGCGCTCAATTCTAATTTTTATTGGTCGTATATTGTCTATAAAGCGCCATCGTGGGTGACACGCAATATGTCGCATTCGCAAAAACACTCCATCGCGACGGGCGAGTTTTAATGATCCATGTAGACAACTTTCATACACTAATATAACATTTTACTATTATATTTTTAATCATACTTACCTATATGCAAAAGAAAAAATACGCTCATTAGATTGTTAGGCACCTATTTTATATTTAAAAAAAAATTACGTATCCGGATACACTAGTACTTATTCTTGAAAATTAAACTGTACTATAGACAATAATGAGGTATGAATGATACTTTAATTTGTATGTGGACATTTTCAAACATTTTTTCAGTGTTCTACTTGAAATTAGAAATTACAGGGGCGCATTGATGAATATCAATATTTTTTAAAATATCAACATCAATTGAAGAGTTGCCACGTGACAGACATCAAACAAACACAGATTGAGTGAAGACTCACAAGCAGCGTTATTATCTATGCTGATGGCCTTAGTCGGGTAACGAACCCGCGTCAAGTAGGTCAATGCGGCACGCGGTGGCCCTACGCTATGCCTTGCGCCATCGAGCTGCGAACTGTGGAGGTGACATTGAAAATTGTTTAGTGAGATTGTAATTCAATTTGTAAGTTGCCGAAACGAATGTAGTTTTGGTATTACAAACACGCTTATAGTGTTTAAGTTTAATGAGCTTTCTTCTAATATTTTTTATCCATGAACAGACATGTAAAATTTAGATACATCGTGCCTAAATACATATTTGTAAATTACTTTTTCAAAAGGTAAACTTAACTAAAATTAATTAAAGTTAATTAATTACGTATCTTCACTAAAACGTTTTTGCCCGAGTTGAAAAATTAATAAGCATAAATCTATTATTTATATTTACAACTAAATGCCATTATTGCATACTAATGAATATTGCACTTAAACCTACGGTGAAAGTATAATATATAGTACACTACATATTCTTTCATCATGTTTTCGAAGAATTAAATTGCCAAATATTCAGATAAGATAAAGGACCGCGACCAGGAAGTGCGATGACATCTACTTTGATAGATGCAACAATGAAACGAAGTCAAGGCAATGGCGGCCATTTTCTGATCTAGATACTTATCAACTTGTTATTTACTTCATTTTTATAATCTGTTAAACGCTATCAACTGATACGTTTTATGAATGGTATTGTTAACAGTTTAACGTAATTTTGTATTTATTATGTAAAAGTTAAGCTTAATATAATTAACCTCAATCTGTATTTGTAAAGAAACACAATAGACGTTTGAACAGAAAACTTCAATGTTTTGCTTTATTATTAGTTTATAGTTATGTAAAATTAGAACCATGAAAATTAATGATTACTGCGAAATGGGGTTGCGTTAATTTTTGATCTTCTGATTCTTCTTTTGTCTCTTTTCAAGTGTAATCAATGTTTGGTTTATTTTAATACCTTAATATTGCGAAATCTAAATCATTCTGGTACATAGTCTAAGATCTAACTCAAACACTACGTCACATGATTCACCTATTTAAAACTAGAATTTAGAGTACACAAACTAAAATTAAATTAAATACACAATATTTAGTGTTGATGACTATTCCATGTTAGTATGCTGTGAAGAAATATACTGCACGATATACACGTGCTATTTTACTCAAACGGAACCTAATCTGTGACTCTACCTCATGAATCTATAAAAAATATAATAAACTCATATTTACTCGAAGGTCTGTTGATGAAATTATTGTTCGTTCTATATGACACTATACTTAATAAGTACTACCACTATAATCTTATTATATTATTTGTCAAGTATTTTTTTTTCAGTTTAGATATGAATAAATTTTCTCTTTATCAGATAATTAGCAGTAATTAGTATGCCACGTCCTTGCCTTACTGGTTCTACGTAGCATCGCCTTTATCTTGTAGAGGAAAACATCATCCGGGGAAGCTAACGATCACGATTACTTATATAACATCCAGCTAATTCTTCAATAAGCCTCTACTTATCTCGGCACCCTATGATTTGATACCAGTCTACGCACTTATTCTATCTGTTCAATATGTAATTTATTAACCAATTGATCAGGAGGGGTATGAAATAATTTGGAATAAGTATTAGAATTAATATGCCTTGGAGAGCAAGACAACATTCTTGGTATAGCGCAAATTCGCGTTAGACCATATTCTAACTGACCATTAAATGAGCTCGTCATCAAACGGTACGCCTATAAAGTAGAAAATAGAAAAAAATCATATATGAGATTGATAAATATACTGCCACCTGAATCGTAGCTATATTAATGGGACGCTGCATTGATAACATTTCTTTTAAAAAGCCTAAAACATTGGTTTGATTAGCGAACCAGTGAATTTATCATCTAATATAAAAATCACATATGTAGTTGATTTTCGGAATTCCCATGCGCTTCAATACCTACCGTGCTTCCTGAAATTGCGTAGTCGTTTGCGGTAGTTTGTTTAAAAATATACTTAATGCATGGAAAATAGAATATACTTAATATTTACATATCAAACCGTCCATTGGAACATCTCAATTTAGCTCTGGAAAATAAAGTCTTTTTGCGTTCTATGAAAGGTATGATACTTATTACAAATTAAGCCATTGAACTCAGAAAACGTGGAACGAGTTTTATTGATTTATTACTTGTATCTGCCATCATTTTAGAAATAATGTATTCTTATAAGACCTTGTTCAATACAGAACAAACAACTGATTATGAAACAATACTTTATTGATATGTGTATTTCCACATAAATAAATAAACAGTCTGTTAGTATATATGTACATAAGTTACATATTTTATGATGGATGGATGAATCCTAATGATATAATATATATGTAAAAGTTTGTGCGTATGTATATACATACATATGATATGTTTATTATTATTTATTATTTGGATGTATGTTTGTTACTCTTTCACGCTGAAACGGTTGTACAGATTTGGATGAAATTTGGTATGTAGATGCTTTAGGTCCCGGAATAATACATAGGTACTTTTCATCATCAATCATCACCACGCGGGAAAAACTGCAGGGCACAGCTAGTAATATAAATATACAAGCTGGATGGTTCTGGTTTAGTGATGGTGTGCGAACAGTTGAAGTTTCGTAAATATATTTCTGTCTTTCAAACGGCTTTCTGCCGGTCCTTATGGAGATCAATAGAAGAGATGTCCTCATAGGGTTGGAATGATGATGTCAACTTACGTACAAATCATTTCTAATAACTGCTCAACTTGTATCCAGTTCGATCTTGGATGGAGTACTGTTCTCATATTTTGTGCGAGTGAGGCGCGCTAAAAGGCTCATTAAGTTGGATTCTTTAGTCAAGACAAGACTTCAAAGCCTCCGGTACCGACGTAGAGTTGCTAGGTTATTGGTTTTTTTACCGGATACATTTCGGGGAGTGCTCTCTGTAGCTACATAACTTGATTCCTCCTTCCCCATTCCATCAAAGAACGATCAGATGGACTGTAATACGACATCCTTATATGATGGACGTTCCAACCTGTCGCACGAATCGTTTTGCTTATACGTTCATAGTGTGTACAGCTAACGAGTGGAATTCATTGCCTAGGCCTATGTTTCCACATGGATAAAATCTAGGCATATTCAAGTCACGAGTGAACAGGTAACAGGTAGGCGCAGGTGATGATGAGGTCTACGATTGAGCAATCGTAGACCTCATTATCACTTAACATCAGGTGAGATATTGGTCAGTCAGCCTATTGTAAATAAAAATAAGGTTTTTTAAGCTTTCAAAAACGTAAAATCGAATATACCACCTTTTCCGTGGTACAGTACTTCTGTGGCATTCAAGTTCTACTAAAATTAAATACACAGTTCACTGAAGCGAATTCTAAATTCATAGCTCCAAACAAAACGATGTATCACCAAATAAAAATCCAATTGTGCCGACAGGGTTGTCAAGCTTTACAAAATATGATATTCAATGTGTAACTGCAGATAAACACGTTGCAGTTCAGGGACATTGTCGAAATATGCATAGTAACATCCCCTTGCGTAACTCAAACTAAATTGAACATTTCTTATTACGACAAAGTATTTATGCATTTGCTGGAATAGAACCGGAATATCATATCGTGTGGCAATGCATTTAGGTGCAGATGGCTCGGCTGATATTACGGCTGGCGCATACCTGATAGGTGCATTTACCTTTTTTGACGTCATTAGATTTTCGCTGAAAGGACTTTGTACGGACTGTTTTCTTTATTTAGTTTTAAACATGATTACCTACCTTTTACGGTCATAGCATTATCTACTAAACCTGACAACCGACAACCTGACGTACCTACTCATACCAATAATAACCTCCATTTCACGGAAATATTTGGTTTAATTTCGTCGATCCAGTTTTCGTCCTGGCGTCGATCAACTTCGGCCGGCATTAGATCAGTTAAAGGCTTAGAAGCCTTAAAATGATGATTCTATGAGATCGCGTTATCTGTGTATAATTTTTCTTTTTCATATTACCTCAATACCTATTTTTTATAATGCCTACACATTATTTTATACATATACTTATTTGTTGTTTAATGATCATCTGGCATAAAATTTGTAGGAATACGGAATTTTCCGCATATTGTGCCATTTTTACTGCTCTGATAAAATATTATTTCCAAAGAAATCACGGAATAGGTACCTACTCAACACTGTGGTATTTCCAAAAAGGTCCTACGAATAGTCCTTACAAAAGTTTCCACGTCTAGACGTTTCGGATGATTTATCCTGGTCACCATGGAAACCGTATAACAGGTAAGTGGAATAGAAATACGCTCCGATATAATACATACAATTCTCTCGATAAAATTCACAAGGATTTGACAGGTTCCCATGACAATACAGAGGCTTGCGGATTTTTATAGGCAAAGAGGGTGGGACAAAACCTGATGCTTGTAGATTTAAAATATTACAAATATGTACTTTACTGATAACATACTGGCTCCATATGTTTTTTTTAATTACGTTTTTATACTTTTTGATTCCCTTTCTTTTGGTGTAAGAGATGGTTAAAACGAATTTGTCGCTACCACCAAGGATGTTTTACTAAAGATGACAAATATTAATACCGCGCGGTGCTCAGATTTTGTTCCTTTACGACATAAACATGCTTACTGCGACAGATAATACGGTACAAATAATATAGAAAAGGGATGGCTATATGTTTAGACTTGCGCTTGAAATACGCGTCGTAATCAAAATTACTACAGGTGACTTAATTTTGCCGCCTCAGTTTCCGCGCGCTTGTGCGACATCTACCTCATATAAGCATATAATATCATTGGCTACCACGAGAACTTTTGACATATGAAAAATATGCTCGCTCAGAAATATATTTTCTCTACTAAATTAGCAAATTAAACCAAATTGATTTCAATCTTTCATGGACTATTCTCATAAGTGGTATTTTTGGTTTTTTATTGTTTATTAGACATGTAGGACTTTTAACAAATTAAGCTGAAAAGACTTAAAATTGATTATTTAGCCTATAGCCAAGCCTTAAAGTCGTACATAAGATTTAATTTCTACATTATTTTCATCTAAACAATATAATAAAGGAACTGTTTCGTAGAGGCGACATTACGGCTGTTCCAAAATGGTTAGTAAAATGAAACATTTTTGAATTGTATATGATATACTTAGCTTTTGTCGACTTCTATGCAATTATGCGTGCGGGTGAACCAGCTTTTATAACAATTGAAAAACGTATCCCGAAAATGAGCGCCGAAATTCTTCGACGGCCTCGTCTGCAGTGTTGACTTTTCGCCTACGAAGCACATTTTACCGAGTAAAATAAGAAAAAATCTCGAGCTATGTCTGGGCTTTACGAAGGACGGGGTAATATTTGTACCACCGAAATTGTGAAATAGTCCATGGCACTAGCAGCTGTGTGAGCGGGCGCGATTCCCCTAATTCTATTGTTGCAATAATAGAAGAATGACAAATAATGTTCAAAAATATTAAAAAAGAAATACCCATAAAAAAGAACCGCTCACAATTTCGCAGAAAGGGATAAAAAACCCCCATAAGTGACCAATGGTTTTTACCAAGGAGTATTGAAGTTAGCCGTCAATTCAAAATATAGTTTCAGAAATAAAGAGGTTGTATTTATTATGTGGGTAGCAAGTTGCGGAACAACCTAGGTACTTGTCTCTTTGTTGCCGTAAGAAAATATATTGGTAAAAATCTTTAAATTTTATAAAGATTTTTATTAATATATTTTCAGTACCACGAGCACTATTGCGTCATTGGTGATTGGAGACATTAAGGGTAATAGGTATATTATATAATAATTATGTATAATGTATAATTAATATATAAAAGTATATAAATACTAGCTGCGCCCCGCGGTTTCACCCGCGTGCACTACGTTTTTCCCGCTGACTCAGTTATCCCACGGGAACCATACTTCTTCCAGGACAAAAAGTAGCCTATGTCCTTCTCCAAAGTCCCATGTATCTTTATACCAAATTTTATCTAAATCGGTCAAGCCGTTTTCATGTTATGTCGTGACAACGGAAAACGGGTTTCATTTTTATATATATAGATGATAATGCGATGGTATCAACTGAGACAGCGTCTATCACTAGATGTCTGATTCATGGAAAATATGTCAAGATTCAACGGGAAAATTCATCATCATGTCAGCCATAGGAAGTCCACAGATGGACATATCTTTCCCCATTGCTCTCCAATAGGATCGGTTGGATGTGGCCCGCATCCAATCTATTCCCGCACTCTTGGTCCCGTCGTCAGTCCACCTTTGGCGGTGGACTGCGTACGCTGCGCTTGACCACAGCCTATAATTAGAAGCTTGGCTTGACTGTGTACTCAAGTTGGAGTAGAATATGAATAATTTTCTGCAAACCCTATAATTTCTGTAGTCTGAGAGTTAACAATAAGTGCGTCCAGTTACTACAATTTTGTATATACATGACTGTGTTAAATACATATTTTACCCACGCCAACTTTTATGATCTTTTATGTAAATATCAGTATTTCAGATCAATTTAAATGTTGAATAACAATCGTTTATTTTTTCTCTGTCATTTCAGTTCAATTGATTTCAAAAGTTTGATGATTTCGGTCAAGTTATGTATACAAATTAATATTTTGCTTGTTACTAAACTAACAATATATAACATTTTGTATTCTCTATAAATGGTTTTCTAGATAGTCAAATCGTTTAGGGTTTGCGAAACATTAAATTTTTACTTTTATAGGTAACGAAAACATTACTATTATTTTTTGGGATTTTTTTGCGAGCGACTTTTTAAGCTACGTTTAGATAATACAATAAGCTTTACATTATGTGAATAAGGTTTGTTTCCATTGATTAAATGATTATATACATAAGAAATAAAATTTTCGCAATTAAGAAATCAAGAAAAATAATTTAAACGGACTTAATCGCGGTGATCGCGCTGACACCGCGCCGCTATCATAGGAAATCAGGTGAAATAGTGGTCAAATCTTTAAGTTACTAGCTGTGCCCCGCGGTAACACCCGCGTGGACTACGGTATATATTCCGTTATTGCGTATATATTATGCTCAATTTTCATTCTTCTTCCGTAAGAACCTTCTACTAAGTAGGTACATATCTAAAAAAAATAAAAAAGTAGGAATTAAATCATTCTCAAGTAATGGCGTGACCAGGGCTGTATACATATATATAAAAAAACGAATGAAGAGATAACGTTTGCTTGTATGCTTAGACATAAGGGGTAATATCTAAAATTACTGATATGATTTTGAAAATCGTTTAAAGAGCTACAGTTTCTTACTGAGTAGATTCTTTTGGATTACCATAAATATGTTGGTGCTGCTCGCGTTAAACGGTCAAAATATGTTAGTTATATACCTACGTAAGAATGAAAATTTCAGTTGAAGAATTTTTATATGTCACAGTATTATTTTCTTTACTAACTAACTAAAGTAATAATTTATAAAGCCGTATAGTGTTTCTTTGTAAAGAATAAACTCAAAAACTATTGAAATGATTCTAAGGTTTCACTCATCAGTAGAATGTATGGTTGTTGCGATTTACCAGATGCTTTTAGAGATTCCTCTATTATTCAAAAAACAAGGGATCCCTTCGGAAATTAACAATGTAAATCAACTTGTATTAAAAAATACAGATATTTTGCTGTAAATTCTGGATCACGGAAAAATCATAGTTCGAGCGGGTGAATCCGTATGGTGCAGCTAGTATTTTAATATTACGCATTCGATATGGGTGTTTCCAGGTGAGTATTTCTTGTAGGTACCCTAAACGATTATGAGTCAGACGCTAAATTGATTGAAATTTACATAAAAATGAATGAATATGAATAAAGTATGTCCGATATGGTAGAGTTATTAAAATAGACGACGATTGGCAGAGAATGAACACTGTTTACAATGAAAGAAATATAATTTGTTAATCAAATAATTGAAGAAAAAAACTGTTGAATGGGATTTATGGCGAGAAGTTGAAATGTCAAGATTGTGCTTAATTCAAATATGAGTGTTTCTTCGAAAGTATGTGTAATGGACTTTCGATTATTAGCCTTAAAATTGTAGGAAATACATTTATAAAACAATAACAAACCGAAAGAAAAATCGTTTCTAGCATATTTTTAATAAAGTTTCTACAGAGTAAGGTGCTATTTAATTAAGAAACTTGGTTTGCCTTATTGAAGTGATGTTTTTCGATCTCAGATGGATTATTATCACCTATTCTATTTGTTTTCATTGCTCGATAATGTTTATATATTTTAAAATATCAAGCGATGAAAAGAAATAAAATGCATCATAATACAGATGGCAAATATCCTCATAGTTTAAGTACAGGAAACTACATCATCACAATTGACAATCGCATAGTTGATGAAGGTTTTACTGGGTAAGTATTACAATATATTAAATGTAACTCCTTTGACTCTATCCTACTTTAATCCTAAATTAACCCTTAAAATTCAAATTCAGAATTAACTAAGATTGTTACAAAAACGCAACGAAACGATCACATCTCATTATTTAATTAAATAGATAACGAACCACAGTCGAGTCGCGAATTATTATTTTTTTGCTAACTATTTTACTAAAAAGGATCGTGTTCGTGTCGCCGTCTCCGTCGATCGCTCTTAACTATAACCATCTTAATTGATCCAATGCCGATGTAAAAGCATTCTTAAATAGTTAGTGTTAAAGTTGAGATTAGATGCATCAGTGCAGTTGCATCGCATATTTACAAATGCTGGTGGTGAATATTGAATTAGTCTTTATTAGATGGAGATAAAGTTGTTGTTGATAGTAGATGCGTGTGGTTCTAGTGGTAACTAGGGCGGGTGCCTTGAGAGCCACATTTACATGGGCCGGCCTCGATCGGTCGCTGCTCCTCTGGCCTTAGTCGCAGTAGCATTGCGCGTCGAGACCACCGGTTTCCTTCCTCGCTATTATCTATATTTCCTTTTTTGTACCGTTACGTTTTAATGAAACCTATTTTTGTTGAGTTTTTGTTGTTTTGGAACTTGTTACAGTGAGAACTTAAGGAGGTAGTCAGGAGTGAGATCGTAGGCAAAGCGATCTCTTTCATGGAAATGAAGCGTCGATGAAGCTTTGAGTGCAATTGCACGTTATGTTTTCGCTGACTCAATTAATTGGCAACATCAATTACGAATACTTTTAAATTACTCTAATGACGTCGCTATTTGTTGTATAAGTTGTTCTAAGTACTTGTTACTCTTGCACTGTATATTAAAAAGAGTCACTGTTTCAAACTCCCAATACGAATTAAATATGTAAGTTATGGTTATTATATATAAAGGGTCATAAGGTAAAAAAAAAAATTTAAATTCGTTTGAAATATTTTTTTTTACCTTATGACCCTTTATATATAATAACCATAACTTACATATTTAATTCGTGGTCCTAAGAAAATTTAAGTAAAAGTTTTGTAAGAATATATTTGTTTGCGATTAGTGAGAGGTTACTTAATAGGAGTAAGGAAATTATTTTGTTTTCAAGCAATTCTAAGAAAACGAAGCGCTTTTCTAATGCGAATAGTAAGGTCCAGTACCTACCTAACAACACCATCCTAGCGATGATTGGGGGCAGATTTTACTGCATCTATATAAGGCACTGCTGCTACCTCACGAGCTGGGCCTTTCATTTTAGATAGGCTATTCATGTAATTTACCTCTACCTGCCTTTCTATTTCCTACGTAAACATAATATGAAGTAATGTCAGCTATATAAACATATAGATTTTAATAATATTAATTACCTATCTATTAATAGATAGATGGAATATTAATATTCCGTTAGCAACAAAATGAGAATTCAATTAACAAAGAAATAACTATGATATTATATAATTAACAACATGACTGCTAAACAAACTGGGTCACGTTAACAAGAGCAATTGGTATGAGCATGTCTGACCCGCTGACGTCAGACCACCCCCAGGCATTTACATAGTGCTAGGTACTATATAGGATGTAGGTAACTCTAGTAGTCACATCACTATATTCCAGTTAGTAGCTCAGAGGCTTGTGACGTTATAAACGGTACACAACGTTTAACCCAAAATTTAAGGAGCTTAGAAGCTATGATTGGTAATAAGATGCAGGGGTGTACACGACACTACTAGGGATCAAATACTCATTTATAGTTTCTCAATTACTAGAAGTATTGTTAAATTTGAAAGCAAAATTATTACCATGGTTGTGTGGAATCGATGGAAGTTTGCGGCACTGTTGCAAGCGCTTTGATCACTGCTGAATTGAAAAATAATAGCTTATGTTGTACTATGGACAAACAAATCTGCATACCCTCTTTTCTTCTCGTTTGCTGCGTTTGTTGATATCTGTGCCAATGTTTGTGCTGTCACTGTCACGCATTTCACAAATGTCAACGTCACATTGAAAGGTTCCCATAGGAATCTTAATCATGGTTGATTAACCTCAGAATCAATGTCTTTTTCTTAAACCAGATTTATATCACTGTTTTTCTAGGTTTACGAAGATGGGTTTTAGTTTTCGTAAACCTGGAATCCAGTGATATCCATCAGAAGATTGTTTGATAGATTAATAGCATGCTAGGGTATTATCACGGTAATATCAATGTAGTAACTCTGGAATACTAGCATCCTCAAGTTGTATGTAATTAGATTAGATAAGAGTCTAGTTTGATATTGCTTTGGAAAAACAGCAATCACATTGTGAACATCGATTCCAAAACCTTCATTTTGCTGATTTAATAAATACAATAAGTGTCCAAATAGGTACCCTTGTCCCATTCAAAAACTTCAGTGATTCACTGAAACTCAATCAATAAAGCACTTCGACTGGCATTGAGTTTGCCATACTTATTCAATGCCGTTTTTTTTTCTAGAATGCGAACACAGAAGGTAACTAAGCGTATAAGTATGTATAGTACTCGTACAATCATGGATTTGTGCAACATTCGAGAGAGGTGTTGCGACACGTGGCAGAGACCTTGCGCTTGCGCACACGGGTCACATTCGCTCGCGCGATGTGCGCATCTAAGTTTGTATAAACCGATTAGATGTTGAATTAAGATTTTTATATTTTGTCTAGTAACACCCTGTACATCGTAAATATAAAAAAAAATATATCATTAAAATTAATAACTTTCAATCAAATAAGTGGCGTATATATTTCATCCCGATCAATATTATGGACAATTAAATACGTTTAAAGTTAACTAAATTCAATATATACTATATTCATATATGCGTTTGTTATATAATAATGAAAATTTAGTGAATCAGTTATAAATATGGTATGATAGATATTAATAATATTAATTATACATGCCTCATAAAGTCATAATATATTTATAACATTTTTTTACGATGTACAATAGTTTTTGAATATCATAAAAATAAAGGCATCGCATGCATAAATTAAATACCTTAAAAAATAAATTTAATTATAATATTTATAATCGAAACAAATTTAAGCAGAAAACATTAATATTTCCTAAATCCTTCCACATGTCATGCATGAAATCTTTCAGCCGTTTCAGCGTGAAACAGTAAGAACCACACAAACGACACATACAAACTTTCGCCTTTAGTATTAGCCTTTAGCCATTAGTGTGATGAATATAATACAAGCAGCGGATGACAAACGAACGAGCAGTCCCTTTCAAGACCTTTCAAACCATTAACTGATCCGCTACCGCGATCAACAGAATTCTTGGAATCCGTGAAACTCTAGCACCATGGACATTAATGTAAGTCCCTGCATCAAAACGTGCGCATGCTATTTATATATCGCATTTATAACCAATTTTATGGAATCCACTTTTATTAGTCTTTGTTATTTTTAACCATTTCATCAATCATCAATAATTACAATTTTTGGGTATTTTTATTTACTAAAAAATTCTGAAGAAGCCTTATAGAGTCAAAAAACGAGTAAACCTAAATTAGACAAATATAGCTAACACACAGAATCATAAAATAACATATACAAAAAACTCCGCTATACAGGCAGGTCTACCTGCCACATCCTCTGCAGCTAAATGGCTACGAGTTTTTTGCCGATGGTTCTTATGATGTATGATGGTTCTAGAATAGGCCTGTTAACACTAATTCAGTAGTACTGGTTCACCTCAGCCTAACACAAGTGGGACAGGATGCAGGCTTTGTGCGCGTGCGCACGCATGTGTGTGTGTGTGCATGTCGTGTATGTTATGTAATTGATTTGTTGTATGTGTTGCAGATTTCTGACGCGAGTCTCGCGAATAGTTCTATGAAAACTGCAAGCCTTTACCACGGTGATATTAACTACGAAATTGTATACTAAAACAGTTGTTTACATTACTGTAAAAACATCATGTAAAGTTGTTCAATGTTGGAAAACGCTATGTGATTTATTGCTGTATTTTTCAGAAACATTTTTTAGGATTTGCCCAACTGAAATGTGGAAAAGAATTTTCCGAAAACCGTGATGCCGGAATAAGATTGAAGAGCTCTTCAGAACACTCTCCGTTGTATATATGGTAGAAAATACACATATCTCTACGCATACCCCTCAGGGGTTTTAGGTCTTAAGTGAGTTTGGGGTCAATGAAAAAAGAATAAATATTGCATTTGAACTAAAAGTCATAGTTTAATGCACACTGCATTCAATTATGGCACTGAACTAAATTATACTGCATTAAACTAACCTAACCTGCAAAAATATCTCGCGGAATGAACACTAATTATAATTTAGTATCGTGTGTTTAATATTACAATTGGTCAGAATGTTTAAGCACGACACGGTCGATATAATTTATATAAATATATATTTATGAACAAATTAAAACAACAGTTGTCGTTTTAACAATTGGTTACCCTAACTGTGGATCGAGAAACTGTTTCTCAGTAATTACCCACGTTTTAAAATACTACATTACTACTACTTTCTGAACACTTGTGACATTTTGTAATAAGCTCTCAAAGTCCCGTTATCTACTGGGGAAAATCAGGCAAAAAAACAAATTAAGCGTCTCGCTGTTGTTCTATTTGTAAAATTTAGGAACCGAATATGGATATGTAAGCATAATACAAACATAGATAGATATATATAAAAAGGAAGCAAAAGCTCGACGCGCGCCAGCGCCAGCGGTGCGCGGCGGCCGACGCGGGTGCAGATTTTCCTCCGCAAAACCCTGACCTACATTATGCGTCGCGACCGACGTCATGCGCCCGCGCAGTGCACGATAACACTTTCATAGTAACGTGGCTGTTTACAATCACCGCAACGTCGGCGCTGCCTACGGGAAATATGTTTATGGGTGATGTTTTTAAACTAGATGACCAATTCTTATCACTTTCTAGAACTACAATAGTCGGAAGTGGCTTCCCATACAAAATTAATGAATCATATCTTAATGATCCCAGAGTTACAATATCCATGGGTGACGGTGATTGCAGGTGATTGCGCCAGACGGCCCGTCTTTATTTGCCACCCATTATAGTAAAAGGATTAATATCGATATTTTTTTAGATTTATCGGTTGTCCCTTTGAGTATTGTTGACCTAATGTTTTGATTGCACAGTTTACCCCAGTATTGAAATGCAGTTAACGTAAAAATGAATATGTGCGTATATACATATTTATATACGTATGTATATTAAAATGGGCTTAGCCAGTTTTATGTAATAAGTGAAGCTAGAATAGCTGTATATGTGTAAAAAACCGTAACTGACTGGCCTATAAACAAACAGGTGAAATTTGTGAACGGATTCGACTGAAATTTTACACATTTACAGGATTTTTTCAGTGTTAATTTAAGAAGAGTAATTATGTATAGTCTTCAACTAAACAATTATTTGCTTAGTTTAAAGACCATTCTTCCTCTATTATCTAGCCGATCAATATTAATACACATTTATCAGCAATAAAGATACATATCGAACCTATTTCATCAAAATACAAGTTCTACAGTAACAAAGGACTTTTTGAAAATCGGATTTGAGGAAAATCTGGAGCACAATTCTATTTAAGGCAGTTGTTGTAGCATCGAAGGTCTTTTCTTTAGATCTTTTTAAAATTTAGATTTAAATTTATTAAAAGCTAAAACTTAAAAACCTTTAAAACTCGGTCCACGAATGAGGTTACTAAAACAAATACAACTGAATTGAGAACCACCTGCTTTTTTGAAGATGTATAAAATGACACAATAAAAACAGTTTGATTGATAATTATAAAACAAAAATAGTATATCGTAAGCTATTGACAGTAAACACACCTAATGATGGCCATTCGACATGCCCTACATCTAGGTCAAACTCGACAATAGACGTGAATAATCCCGGATAAATATAATAAATAATAATATGTCAAACTCAGGAGAATTTTCAATTTGCTGTGTGCGTGCCACAGTGACATAATTCACGGCGAAACCGTATGACGTCAGTAAATCAGAAATTATATAGAAAAATAGCCCTTAAGGTATTTTAATTACTCACTGCCGCAAATTCTTGAACATTGGACTTACCTGAAACAAATAACAAGTTGAATTAGTCGAGGTATAACTGTGTATAGTACATTACAGAGTTACAAAACTATTGGAACATGCGAATTCATTGTTCTTAAAGCGCAGCCGCTGAAAAAATGCGTTTTGCTAGACTTAGAATGTTAACTGGCTCTGAAGAGAAGATGCTTGAATCGTTTAAATGTGTACAAATTTTTCTTATTGTTTACATTTGAATCCTTTTTGAACCCCCAATGACAATATGAACTCTCAAATGCATTCTTTCAACGGGCGCACCTCAGCCTAAGCAAGGGTTTTACTACCACTAAGCGATAACCAAACTTCTTCGGATTGGGAATACACATTTGCTCTCTACTGGGGCCAAATCGCAGTTTCATTATTTGTAGCTTCCTAATAGAGCAGACCCAGGTAATGCAGCTTCTAATTTAATTTGAAACCAATAGCGCTGATCAGTATGGTAATTTTGAGTTAACGCTGACATTATCCAAATATAGGGTGATGCTCAAAATAAGATGTGTATTATATTTTTTTATTGGGGAGAAACACGCTGACAGCCCGCTTGATGGTAAGCGATCAGGCGGCATCATTTCTTTACATCTTATTTCGAGCATGCAATGTTACAGATTAAGAAATCACTTATATTGTAGGTAAGTAAATTAGTCGAACTATGAGCTAGATGTATCAGAACCAAGTATTTGGAAAGTATCAATTACAAAGCAATTAGTTATTATATAACTTGAAAATGATGTACGATTTCTTTTAAATAAGTCTAGCTAGCACACTGCCGCCGTATAGTATCAAAATGCTTATCAATTAGTTTTTAACCTGGAGAGTTGGTACCATCCTGACTAGAATGTGGCCTACCCTACTCCAAGCTGTGGATTGTTGTTTTGCGTATTTACAATTCAATTTAATTTCTATCCAAATTTTGGATCAAAGACAGGGTTTGACTTGTCTTACGATCCTAACTTCGGAACCTGTAGTGTGTTCAAAATATTACTAACGTAGTCATTTTGTCAAAATGAATTCCCAAAATAAATAGTTAGTTCATTCAGTCTAAATTCTTTTTTAAAAAATAATAGGCCATTGGTTATGTCTGTTGGATAATATTTTTCCTCGAATCGGCAACGGATTGCTTTAAATCTAAATTTCTAAATGGCAGTTTCGTCATTTTCTAGCATATTTTCTAAGGTACCTATTTACCGCGAATATCAATTCTATGCGTCTATGTTAATTATTAATTTATGACCGTTACGTTAAATTTACATCCTGTATCCTCATATGATACAGTTAGTATCCCAAACATCATTAGCCATATCCATTTCGACATTTGGCGTTACAAAAAATGAACAATTTACACTAAATTCCAGTAATTCGCTTGCGTGAAATTCACTATGCATGTTCCTGACACCCAGGGGCGGGGCAGACCCCGTGCTAATAGGCCATGACGTCAATATTTGGTAAAAAATGACGTGGAATGGGAGAAAAAACACGGTGTGAAAAATAGTGCATCGAGTTTTTGACGACACGTGGTGACAAGGACAATATTGTCATTATTTTTGAAGGGTTCCGTCACTTTTTGCTATGCCTTCTGATGCTTAGTATGCTCAGAAGTAATAAATAATAACATTTATTTGATATATATTGTTAATTTGTTTAAACTATAGTTTGTGCTTTTGAAGTGACTTTAAAATAAGAATATGTATATCAATAAGGTTACCTATTGTTATCCATTGTTACATAATATTCTTTAAATATTTTTTCTTCTCAGTCATTAACTACTTATACGATTTGGAAAATTATTTTATTAACTTAAAGGACGTACTTTATAAGTGTTCTCAATTACAAATACAATAACTTTATTATAGTATTCGCCTACAGCTCCCATTCATTATGGAAACTGAAAAGGATTATATATTTTTGGATAACGCAAAAACCGCACCGAAAACTACGTAATTAAATTAAAACAAAGTGTCGAAACCAACAACACTCATAATACGCTGGCAAGTTTTTAAACTTGACAATTTCCTTTCACTAAGCTGTTTATTACAGAATCATAATATAATTACTAAAACTGCCTATTGAACGCTGTAACGATGTACCTATTAAAAAAATCGTCTTTAAAACAAAGTTGCAATGAATTCGGTGTAACTCAGTCATTTTCTCACTATCTACTCAATCGGATTGTAGCTTAAACTACTTCTGGTTATTCTGCAATTTGATATACCATTTATCGTATCACAGCAAACATCTATCCGGGAAGGGATATGCTGAAAAACGGCGTAGTCTTTATTCACCAGATGAATGTTAGATGGTAAATCTTATATGCTGAGCATAACCGTTTACCGCATAATTTGAAGCGATGATAGCTCATCGAGGGGAGCGTCGCTTGTCAACCTGACGGACACTGGTTCGATCCCCAACAATCCCCGGCTTGAGCTGCCGGTGAAGGTAACACCGTTATCAAATTCCCAGCATGGTGGTAGGGTACTTTCGAATACCCGCCTGGCTAGCTACCACCCTCAAGTTTGAAAAACTGTCACCAAATACATACTGTGTTCAGGCAGCAGTCCTTGAGAGCCAGTGAGCATTCTAGGTCTAGCGTGATAACATCTTCGACCACATCGTCCCTCACCATCAAGTGAGATAGTGGTCAAACGCTAGATCTAAACACAATAAAAAATAACCCTTGCAAGTTTGTCATGTTTAATTAATTTTATTTGTAAAAAACTATAACTGCTGATTATTTAAAATTTCACTGGCCGGTTGGCGCAGTTGGTAGCACTCTGCCTTCTGAGCCGCAGGTCCCGGGTTCGATTCCCGGACAGATCAAACATTTGTGTGTATGAACATGTCTGTTTGACCTGTGTCTGGGTGTGTATATTTATATAAGTATATATATCAGTCATCAGGTTACCATAGTACAGGCTCTGCCTAGTTTGGGACCTGAAGACCTTGTGTGAATGTTAATAAATAAATAAATTTAAAGTAATAAATGAAATTTCAGACAATCTTCTTCATAGGATTATTTGTTTATAGCCAAGCTTTACGAGCCAAGGGTATAGCTTTAACATTTTGTGCATACAAAAAATCTTACATACTCGTACGAATTCTATTATGTGTGCGTCTGCCCAAGACGAATCTGTTTCTGTCATTGTCCAGTAATATCACTTACACCAGTGCTGCAGTGCAACGTTTTAGCATCTCCTTCGGGCATTATTACGAGTCACCTAATCATAACCCCCAATACAATACTGCTTAAATACTACAGTGCTAGTCACCCTAGTATCACGACAATGCGATGTAACAACTATTTATAATAACAGAATTGTTTAAGTTTTTTTTTTGTAATATGTTTTATATTAATGGCTGAGATTATGATGATCCGTTAACTGGAAAACTGTGGTCTAAGTATGTAGATCGCCACAGGTGCGACTCGATCCTGTGAATTACTAAAATTATAACATAGAATTAGAAACACCCATCAACCCAAGTTTTTTTATCGAGATTTTAACAGAGCTTCTCTTGAGGGTTTTTGTCATAGCTTAGGGATCTCTAACCAAAACTATAAATATTTGTTTGCGTAATGTTGGGTAGGTTTAACGACGTGTCTTGTAGCTGGTCCATGTCAACCACCGCATATATAAATGGTTGTTTATTAATGTCATCCGTTAAAACGAGATGGCGCCAGAGAACAACTCAATGTATTTATCATTCTCCGAGACATGATAGACCACTTTTTTTTAACGAAATATGTATAAATTAATTAGAATATTCATTCATCAATGTCAAATCGGTTTGTTATGTTTTATGATTGTGATATGAGTTCGATAACCGATTGAGATCAGAATGCATATAACCATTACTATACCGCGAGAAAAAAAAATCCTATAATACTTTAACAAGAATTTGATTTGTGCAGTATATCAAAAAATTTTTTCTCTAAATTACTTTTTTGCGCGTCCATTTTTAATTTGCAATCTAAAGTCAAAGGTTTTTAATTAATACTCATATGTTACACACGCGGCCTACCAATACATTATATTATTATCCTACATACAGTGTGGTAGTGAAAAGACGGTTATTATAGCCATTATTCAAAAGTATTTTAAGAATAATGTTTTAGAATAATGGCTGCGGCACTAGTGTACCTACGATACTACGATACCTTCGGCAACTATATTGTTATATTTGGTTAATTTAAGATGAAAAACATGTAAATGCATGCACCTAAACCAATAATTATTGATACATATAAAATAAGTTTCATCTTTAGATAAGTAAACCGTGCTGCTAATTACTCTA
This sequence comes from Apeira syringaria, assembly GCA_934044485.1. NCBI lineage: Eukaryota > Metazoa > Arthropoda > Insecta > Lepidoptera > Geometridae > Apeira > Apeira syringaria. Next base: position 11,026,412 of record OW203662.1, on the reverse strand, counting down.
ATTACAACATTATCGGTGTACTCGTAATCTATTCCGTGGATAAGGACATTAGCACTACATCGGTGGTCGATAACCAGTGTCCGTGCAAAACGAGCATTACCTTTGACTTATTCATATTGAATCATACATGTTGTGTCATTCATACATAAAGTGGAATATCGTAATATAAATATCAAAATAATAAAATAAAAACCAGTAGCTGCGAGTTTAGACCCCGAGAAGTGAGGTGTTTTTCTTTTCAAGTACTTACTAGTTAAACCGTGCAAGATAAATATTACTATTGTATACATTTGTCACTTGTGATTTCTTAATGTTCGGAGGAAATGTGTAAAGAATTCTATCACAAGCCTATGATAAACATATGTAATAGAGAAGCCACGCGTTGCTGGCGAGTCAAATCAGGTAAACCACAGAAGGAAATATAGTAAGTAAATCAGCATCATCACACGACAAATTGTTCCTGCCATACAGGGGTACTTTGGTCTTTGACAATCAGTCATTTATAAATCAATAAATATTATAAAAACGGAAGATAGGATACGCCCTAAGATCGCGTAACAAAAAAACAGCACTAGATACAACTATAGGCAAACGCACGAACAGCAAATCCTTAGTGTGTATATTTTAGCAAATGAATAGTTGTGAAAATTTATTTCGCACATATGAAAATAGGATCTATTTACAATTCTACAGAAGAAAGAAGTGAGTTTGTAAAAAAGGGGCAAAGAACATAAAACACATTTTTACCTTTTTTTATCTCCAAAAGCTTGTTCTTAAGCGCCTCAAAGGGTACAAGTTTTTGATCTAATCGATAAGTTATTCTCGCTCGGGACAAAATAATGCCACAAATAATGACTGAGGTGGACGACATTGACCTTACTTTGTTCCGTATCTAATGGTCAAAAATACCGTATCTAATACGTTAAAGTGAATGGTACCAGGGCCTCAAAAGGGCCAATTATAAAGTTGCAAAATTACAAATGTTAGCCCTATCCAATTTGAGTAACGATCTTGTGTCTATACTATTACATCAGCACATTAAGAATTATTTAATTGGATTTACAGTAAAGTTAGTTAACGTTAGTTAGACACTGGTGTTAACAATACTTACGAATTTGTATGTGTTTATTTAATATGTGTTTTACTTTTTGTATCGTCCTAGATGCGGGTAGGTTTGACCAATGAAGACTAAATCCTATTTCAGTACATTTACATTTTCACCGCCGTTATTTTTGTTCAAGCACATACGCCATTCAGTAATGGTGAGGAAGTCTCTCGGAAGGAATATGGTTATGACCACATGGTCATAACCATATTTAGTTGGTGGTCATACCTTTAGTGAACATTGGAAATGGGAAAGTGGTACGTCATTTTATATTTATAAACGAGGGGCTTGTTTGACGTAAACTGCTAAAGGATTTCAACATTGTTGTCAAATTCAAAATGTTTCATTGTAGCCAAGTTTCCCTATCTTACGTAACCGAGTTACGTGAATGAAATAATTATTTTTCGCGCCAACGAAAGTGAAATGAAATAATATTCTATAAATACCTGTGGAGATTATTGCAACAGGAATATTTTTAGCATTATAACAAAATTATGTCTAGAACAATGACGTTATTAACTACAATAATAAGTAACAAGCAACATTCTGATTGACAGACTGCAACACAGAGTTTTATTTCATTATAATTAATTATTATCAAGTGTTAAGAATATGTTTTCATAAGTTCACTCAAGTAAAGACTTATTTATGAAAAGGCGTGGTGCATTGATTTTCCAAGAAATATTTGTATCTATATTAGCCCTACTATAAAGCATTTTTTTGTGTCACAGCGCACTTTATACAGCCCATGGGTTTGAATGGCTGTTGGTCGGAGACTATGGATTAGAAAGCACAGAACCATTTGATAAATATTAAAAGTGGACAATGAATACAGGGTGGCTTCATCTGAATTATGGAAAAGATAGTGACTAATACAGGATGTCCTATGGCGACGCTTGACGGTGACGGTTTTGGACGTACCTACGGAGGTAGGATACAGACAACAGAGCAGGCAAAGTGAATTCTAATCGACTATAAAAGATGGTTCCTCTAAAAACAATATTATAATGTAAGAACCTATTCATAGAACAAAGATATTTGGACTTATCAGAAACGTAGCGCAAATAAATCATGTAAGAGAGTCTTTGACATAAATACAAATATTTTATGTCACAATGAAAGTATGACACAGTACGAAAGAATAAAGCCCTGCCTTCTGCTTTAGTATAAATTGTGGTGCAGAAGTCAAGTGTCTTCCCAAAACATACAATACGGTACTATCACACTAATGGCAATAGTTTGTCTGTCGTTTGTGGTTTTTCGTTTGCATGTTTGTTATTCCTTCACGCTGAAACGGCTGAATAGTTCGATGGGATAATTGAGGCAGTGGGAAAACCGTAGTTTAAGCGAGCAAAACCGCTGGGGGTAGCTAGTAAATAATTTGTTTGATTACCGTTAGAGCACGTTTGACGACCGAATAGATTAAACTATTTAGAATTTCCATTTGTTTGGGGGTGTAAGATGCTTGAAGCAAAATGGAACAATACAGTTGTTTCTAAACAATATTGCACAAGGTCTTCGTATACTTACAGATAAGACGTAGATATAGATAGATTGAAGTATGTACATATATCAAGACATTTACGCTTTATAAGATGCAGGATGTGTGCCACTCACCTACCATACGTAATACACATGTGTGTGTATTTTGTATGTGTGTAGGTTGTCATTGACATGGATAAGGTTGTCGCACTGTACCAAGGAGTGCAGAGGTACAGTTGGCGAGCACAGTTGTGTAACAGCCATGTTTACCTACATACTTGTATAGGTAGTCTGCAGTTGCAAATTATTGATGTAATGATAAGGAACGTTATGTAAACATTTTTAACTGCAGTTTAAAGCCACAATTGTATAGGTACTAGCCTTGCGCCGATTTCCCGCGCGTGATTAAATATTTTTCGGATCCGTCGAATTCGAATATCATTCAGCTGTCCTGGCGTGTCAGAGTAACAGACATACATCTTCACCAACTTCCGCGTTTATAACATTAATAGGGAAGATTTAAAAAAAAATGTTTTGAAGATCCTGTCGTGTCTGTCTTTCTATTTAATCACAGCAACGCAATACGTTTAATAACTTCATTGTACACCTCCTAGTCTAGATCATTCAATACATTTACAAGAATTAATATTGTCCTTACATCACTTGTTTAGAAAACCGTTAAGCTGCCGAAAACAAAAGGGTTCTTGGAAAACTATTATTTCAACTGTGTCGGCTGACAGGAGTTATATTATATTATTGAATTGAAATTCGGATAAATTCGGTATTTAAGTTTTTATAATTTATTATTTAATAAATCAAACACACTACATTCGGTGTAACCTATACAAGACGCATCTCATGATAATGTTTATTTAGGCATGTATTCATATTAATTATTATGATCGATAAATTGATTTACTAGAAATAATGATAAAATACATTAACCAACGCAATTATTAATGCAAAAACCTTTCTTCATATCAGACAGAAAATCAAGCATTGCCATCACCTGAGTTATCGCAACCGTGGGTTTATTCGGGATAAAGTAGTCTATATAGTATTTCATATATCGTATTTAATCTATCTCTGTGCCCAAAAACAGATCCGTGTAGCTGTTCTGGCATTATAGAATAACTCACATTCAATATAAACATTCACATTCAATGTGTAATTGTAAGTAAGATTAAATACAATTGTATAAATTATAGCCGCGCTGTCAACTTATAGTGAACTGGATTATATTTGGGGTACGAAAGAGGCAGCTAGGTTGCTCAACTGTTGCTGTTCTGTCAGAAAAAGATCTGTAATATAATTATAATGATTGTTTACAAAAAGGTATTTTCGTCGCTATGAACCCATTGCGCAATTGAAACTTTTGACAATAAACGCGAACACCATTGTGGCAAATAATAACTTTGTTGATGACGTAGACACTTGATGTTATGCTTGCTTTGTAAGTATCATTCTTTGTGTTTTAATTTAGATATCAAATTAAATGTAATAAACTGTGATGTAATAGTATTACATCTATTCTATTTATAAACAGGATAAATAAGTATACACATACGTATTGTCACGCGTTAGCACTTTTCCGAAAAATGGTGATGACATATCTTTCAAAAAGAAAAAGGTATTTTGGTCACGTGATACGTCAATCAGGTCAGGATAGGTTTTTAAACACTCGGTTAGCTCATACCCACGTCCAAAAAGTTTCTACGTTAAATTATATATGTAGTGTGAGTACATTATGACCAGTTTTCCAGAAGAAGCGTGAGTATTTAAAGGACAATAATTCAGTCCAGAGCGCCACTTATTCAATATCAGTGTCGACTCCGCCGTAGAGCTGTAGAGGCAGTTTCCACATGCTGCGTCTATAGTCTATGCGTATTTATAAAATTGTGGGTCACGGCTGGCCGGTGCCCACGCTATGATCGAATAATATCAGATTCCGGGAAAATGAGACGCTCTATTTTGATCTATGTATGTGTGGAGTATTTCCTACATTTATTTGGTATTGCTTATTTCGCACATTGAAATCCGAGAAATATAATTTAACTCACCAGCCCGTGCGGATATTATACAGCCTTCAGTAGAAGTAAGCTTAAATTTGTGATGGTTAGGTCAATCGCTTGGCTTAAAACGCGATAATATGCGCAAGTGAAAATGATAATTTTCAAATGATTGGGGATGATCGATTTCAATCAATCTTAAGTTGTTCACGACAGAAACAAAACAGATTTATTACTATGGTTTTAAGTTAGATTATAAAGTGGTTTATGCATAAATGTTTAATTAATACAATTTTATGCCGTGTGTATTTTTGTAATTTATTTAATCTCCTTTGTATTGACTAGGGTCGGTAAAACTATTGTTATATTTATACAATAATAAAATTTGATATATTTTATGCGAAAATTGATTGCCTTCAGTATAAAGGTATTGAACTTTCTTACTATTGTTCCAAACAAACCAACAAATCCGTAAATTAAAAAGTAGGTTTACCTACTTTTTAATATCTGAATAAATCACAGGAACTAGAACCAGTGTTGGTCGCTTACTATAAATAATAAAAAAATGGAATAGCAAATGAATTTATACTGAGTTCGTAGAACTTGGCTTCTGTTGTTTATATACGGTGTGTACCAGCAAATGAAAAGAAATTTAAAAAAGTAAGTTCTATGTTACTGATGCAAGCTTTACGCGGCGATACGACTACGTTACAATTGCGATAGTGAATCATGCTGTGACTAGTTTTCCTATCAGCTGACGTTTCTCCTTGTCGTTGCGCCCAAATTATGTTTGTCGTCGTTCCAGAAGTGGTTTGTGTTGATCTGCTTAGTAAAAAGTGAATTGTCTGATTTCTGCCCTCGGAGTGAATGTTGTGCGTCAACAGTCCTCAAGGTAAACTGTGCGGATATGTGCTCTACACTACACCACACACTTGTGTAACACAAGGTACGAGGTGGAATATGCTCTACATGGGTTTTTTTATTAGTTACTTATAGTAGATGCGGCATGAATCTGGAAGTTTTTTTTTTTAAAAATACAATATATTATAATACAATGTCATGTACATTCATTTAATTTATTGTGCATTAACAGAGGTAGAGTATTGTAATTAAAATTAAAGCATATTAGTCTTCTAAATAATGTTGCCATGGGATACCGGCCTAGAATTGTAAACCCCAATCCCCTCGGGGTGTCGTAAGAGTGAACTCAGGGATCACGTACCGGAAGGTAAGGAAGGTAAAGGCGCTGCTGCTCGCACCTTTTGCGAATAAAATTAACATACTGCGGTCACCAACCCGCCTGCTAAGCATGGCGAGGTCCAGCAGTGGCTGCTCTATGGCCGAGATAAAACCTAATTCATAGCCCATTTCAACTTTCCCTCTTCTTCCTTATTTAATTCCTATTCCTCTTCAATTTTCACTTGTGAGCTCTGTCGAGGTTCATGGTATTTTATTTTAAAAACGAACGCAGTTCCCTGGAAACTAGGTACAGGTATTTTATCCTTATTTCTAGGACTAAAATTGTGACATTCTGCTGTTAAATCAAACTAGCTAATATAGTGTTTTGTTGGATCTTTTAAAATGCGATAGTTAGAATAAATGGTGACGTTATTCAGTGCCAACTAAAACTACCAGCAATTGAATAAAACTAGTCAATATTGGAGATAGCGTTGTATGAAGTTATATATGAATTTGAATTTTATCGTAAACAGACTAAGAGCTTTTTCATTTTGTTTAATTTTAAATAATCTTAACGAGTTTCAGTGATATTATAATATAGATGATATGATGAAGAGCCTCGGTAAATCATTAGTAATTAAGTCAAGTTTGTAAAACGTTTGAATTATCATATACAATGATTTGTAAGCGGGCCGATTCCTTTATAAAAATAAAACACTAATAACCAATTACAATACTACAGCTGCTAGAAAAACATTTGAGCAATCCACTAGCTATAGTCAGTCTATAAATAACTCAAATGCTCTAACCCGCTACCAGTCGGCAGAGTGCTCAGAATGCTAGCAGCATTGTCACGTTGAATTGCAATGCTGATCCGTTTAGCCAAATAAGTGACAGTATTTTGTTTTGTTGTATCATACACAATTTTCATTGTGAATGTTGTGTTGAAACTATAGTTTCAATGACATTCGGTGGTCTTTTTCAAGGAGAATACGAGGCGCTCGCGGTGGCGGTCGCGGTTCGCCTAGTACTGGTGCGACCGCGACCGCGAGCATCCCGTTAACACACTGGTATGTTTGGATAGCAAACATTCAAACATCAGAGTGGTAGATAATCAAGTTTAAACCGATTTCCCAAAGACTATGCTAAATGTAGATGATGACTTGATGACTTGGTGGAATATAAATGAGTATTAAATGATAGCATAATCTTAGACAGATGTCGAGACTGCCTTTAAGATTGAGATGAGAGTTTCTTAAGATTTTTTTAAAAGGAGTTTTACATTTCCTTGGTGGTGAAGTATGAAAATAAAATAAAACAGAAAATTATTATGATATTATGGACTATATCCTAGAGCATCTAAGGTACATTTTTTTTCTTTTATTTTCAAAATATGTGACTCTAAAATGTGAACAAAGTAAAGCATACACCGTCCTTACATTTTTCATCTCGGGTGACATAACAACAGCATGCATGACTCACACACGGGCATTTGCCGCACACATGCACGCTCTGCGCTCGCGCAGTGAAAACGGGGTCAGGGCTGAGTGCGTGGGCGCACGCCGATGCACGCACCGCACGGATTGCGGATGCGCAGAGATTTTGGCAAGCCTACTGAACTTTTGAACCTAAACACATGAAGGAACAGTCCTTTACATGACGTTTGAAGGGTACTTAGATGTTATTGAGGAATAAATTGATCACGTTCAAGGCAAAACGATCAAAAGATCGGTCCAATCAACATCTTCGGCCAAATCGTCACTGACCACCTAGTGAGGTAGTGGTCAAACGCTAGATCTATTAAGAATTTTAAAAATCCGATTAGTTCTTCAGGTCTATGTTTCCTTTTGACTAAACATGTAAAACAATACATATTGTTTATCTCATCACTGTTATATAAAAATGTCCCCAAAATTCATTACAAGATTTACAGAAGTAAAATACAAATCCGCTATAAAAATATTCTAATTAAAAAACCATACTAGGTACAATGTATGATATTTTTCAGTAGGCAAATATGCTTGGAGAGCTCCACTTTTGTCACGTCACAATCTAGGTACATAAATGTGTTATCTGTTTCAAAATTTGGATATGTACTGTAAACACATTTTTTGGTAAAAAATGTGAAATGTACCTCATTTGACAATAATGGCCCCCGAATTTCTTGCAGCTTCTTTACGGTAGTTGTTCTATTCACTTTTGAACTGGGCGTAAGTCTTTAAACTATTTGACTATAAATGAACTTTAATTATCTTAAATTAACTTTAAATTATTTGAATCTCGTAAGTGCGTCCTGGACGCCTAAATTGAATAAATAATTTCGAATTTGAGATAAGATAGAATAACATAAAATTTGAAATTGTTTATTGTACACAATTTCAAATTTTATGTTACTTTATCATAACTCAAATTCGAAATTATTTACGTATATACATACAAACACTTATGCTATTTACAATATTTATTTGAACTTGAATCCATCGGCAGTAGGTAAGTCGTAAAGGCTTTTGTAATTCTATTTTATATTTACATTGCAGTTACAATGTATTTATGTCAATAAAATATTTTGTATTTTGTATTTTTTTTTTAATTTCGCTTTGGTTAATCTTATATTATATGACTATTTCAATAGTAGGATTTACATTAATAGCTTATTAGCCATTATTCATGATGATGTTAATTGGTACTCGTGCCATCGACTTCAAGTAGTGCTAACAACCACTACACTGCTGTATCGAGGCCTGATTTCGGACCGATGGTACTAACCACGAAGCACTCTCATATATAAATTGGTTTTTTTATAACTAACACACAAGGTCTTCAGGTCCCAAACTAAGCAGAGCCTGTACTATGGTACCTGATGACTGATATATATATAAGATATACATATAAGTAAGTACTAGTACACAATAATGGTCACCTAATTATGTGGGTGTGATGTTACAAAAATATTATGCATACATACGAGTAACGAGTATAGTTATATTAATATTTCGAGGAAACTTAATGAATTCCAACTTGCACAGGCAAATTTAGATCAGTGCTACGGTACAGAATTATTGTGTTTAAAATAGAAACAATTTTTCCTCAATACTTGCAGCTACCATTTATATCTCCCAACTTAGCATTGAATGAATAATTAGGATAATATAAATATTACAAAAATAATAATACCTAATAAATAACATTTTTAATTTTGTATTGACGGATACTTCTAGTATAAAAATAGCATTTTGTTGGACAGACAAGTACTTTCTCTAAGCCTGTTATATTGTTTAAGTTTGTGTGTATGTTTGTTACTTCTTCACGCTCAAACGGCTACACCGATATCGATGAAATTTGGTATGGAGATAGTTTAAATCCTGGATGAACACATAGGCTACTTTTATCCCGGAAAAAGTAATGTTCTCGTGGGATGATTGAGGTAACGGGAAACCCGTAATCCACGCGGGTAAAACCGCGGGGCGCTACTAGTTACTAATATAACAAAATTACTTTTATAGACATAGACATTTTTTTCACATCAATTTACATATACATACAATATATATACATAGTTCGCCCGCTGGTAGAGGATTGTTTTGTTATATTAAACTGTACAAATTATTCTATGTATAGTATTGAAGTTTATATTTTTAGGTAAGTTATATTATTTATTTAATTTAACTTTAAAGTTTGTAAAGATTTTAAATTAAGTTAATATTTTTAAATAAAACCCAGTTACGTAGTCATGCATAAGTTATGTAAGAAATAAATAAAAAAAAATATGAATATAAACGAAAACTCTATGTTCTGGAGTAAGCGCCACGGTAACTAAGGAGTAGTATTATGTACAAAATGTTCAGCTCTTTAAAGATGCTATCTAAAGACAAGTGAAAGAACATAACATGAAGAGAGGTAACTGTCACTCTCTACGATGTGACGCCAAGAGTTCGCAGAAATCATTGCCAATGCAACAACTATGACAGTTGTTGCAAAACTTAATTCGGATTTATATGAGTTAACACGCCACGCCGACGTGTCGGCAAGGCTGTCTCAATTTATCCGTCATTGACGGTGTTGGTGTTTGCCACTAAAAGTAGTCGATTTGGGACTAATGATAAGCATGGCATTCTAAATAGTAGAGCACTTTCAAGTTAGTAAGCTACTATGTCGAGTTAGTAAAGCTACTTTCCAGGCAACAGGCTGGCCAGCAGGCCAGGCCCTTGCTTGGCCAGCTACCCTCAAGTTCAAAAACTCTGATACCAAGCACATCGTGTGTTCAGACAGCAGTCTTTGAGAGCCAGTAAACATTCTAGGTTTAGTGTGATGACATCTTTGACCACGACACTCATCATTAAGTAAAATAGTGATCAAACACCGGATCTATTTTATTTTTATGACATATATCGCCAACAAGCAGACTGGCCGCCTGATGGTAAGCGATCACCGTCGGTTATGGCCTACGTAACACTGGGAACATTACGATACGTTGCCCACACTGTTAACTTTTCTATATATATGTATATAAAATTTCTTACATTAGAATTATCGAACATAGAAAAGATAATTTTTAAATGCTTTACTGGGTCATGCTGTCAGATTTTTCTATAAAAAAATATAAGGAAAACATGGGTGAGCAACTTGCCTAGTATTTTCAATAATTATACACATTAGTGACGTGTTTACTCATTTAGCATCATTTCGACACAGAATGGGGTCACTCCGAGTGACACACTAACCTTGACACAACGTTCTATATACACATCTCGGAAATGCACGGTCCGAGGAAAACACAACCTCAATCGAATTCTATGAAATGGTGATTTCCTTTACAAATCGTCAGTAGTACTCGAAGGGTTGCGTAAGGAAATGGATAAGTCCATTACGTTATGAATATAATATAATATATATAATATTATATTATTCCATTATATTATAATGTGCACTGGAATTACACAATCTGATTCCACCATCCCCTTTCTATCATCGGTCGACTCGACGTACGGCAATTCGCCATCGCTATATGGTAGATATACCACCTATACGCACGAAGCGTTATGCTTCCACTTTCTTAATGCGTACTGCCAAGGAATGGAACTCGTTGCCCGAGTCTGTGTTTCCCGATATGTACAATCCTGGAGTCTTCAAGTCGCGAGTGAATAGGTACCTTCTAGGTTCGCGTGCTAAATCCTAGACAACGTCATCACTTAACATCAGGTGCGACAGTTGTCAAACGCAAACTTATAATATGTAAAAAAAAAGAAAAAAAAAACGTTCCTAATTTCGACAAAAGTTTTGTTCTAAAAGAGTATTGCGTAGTTACAACTAGTATCTGGGTGACCGAGCTTTGCTCAGTTTAGTCTTCTATACACATACACTTAATCAGTATAACGTTATAACGCGGTAGCATTGGGGATATATAAATTAAGTGCTGGTATTTAATATTAATTATACGCACTGAGAAAAAAATACTGTATGGACAGAAATAATTTGATACTTACATGTATAATGTTTAAAACGTATCCTAAGTGTACGTAAAGATATGTTGATAAATGATGAGACAGCCTCAGGACTCATAGTAACCTTTTATTTCTAACTAGCAGCTAACCCGTTAAAAGCTACGCTCGCATGGACTACAGGCTACATGTACGGGGCAATTTTTATTTCCAATTGAGAATACTCGGTTATCCGCGTTATCTCAAGCCTTAAAGTTTTCTCTCCGTTTCCTCCTTTATCGATTTTGTTAATAACTTAATTTATCATCATCATCATCATCATCTCAGCCATAGGACGTCCACTGCTGGACAAAGGCCTCCCCCATTGATTTCCACAAGGACCGGTTGGAAGCGGCCCGCATCCAGCCCTTGCCTGCGATCTTAGTCAGGTCGTCTGTCCACCTAGTCGGTGGCCGTCCTATGCTGCGCTTGCCAGTCCGTGGTCTCCATTCGAGAACCTTTCGACCCCAACGGCCATCGGTTCTTCGAACTATATGCCCTGCCCACTGCCACTTCAACTTACTAATCCGCTGGGCTATGTCGGTGACTTTCGTTCTTCTACGGATCTCCTCATTTCTGATTCGATCACGTAGAGAAACCCCGAGCATAGCCCTCTCCATAGCTCGTTGTGCGACTCTGAGCCTGTTCAGAAGGCCTATAGTCAGAGACCACGGTTCAGTTCCGTAAGTCATCACTGGTAACACACATTGTTCGAAGACCCTCGTTTTCAGGCATTGCGGTATTTTGGACGAGAAGACGTCTCGGAGCTTTCCGAACGCTGCCCAGCCGAGTTGGATTCGACGATTGGCCTCTTTCTCAAAGTTGGACTTACCTAATTGGACTGTATGTCCTAGGTAGATGTAATGGTCAACAACTTTGAGAGTCGAGTTCCCAATTGATATGGGGGCGGGCGCAACATGGGCATTTGACATAATTTTCGTCTTGTCCATGTTCATTTTAAGGCCCACCCTTAGGGAAACTCTGTTGAGGCCTTCGAGCATCGTGCTGAGGTCTTCCATGGATTCTGCCATGACCACAATATCGTCGGCAAACCGAAGGTGAGTGATGTACTCGCCGTTGATGTTGATGCCGAATCCTTGCCATTCCAAGAGCTTGAAGGCGTCTTCCAATGCGGCAGTGAACAGTTTCGGAAAAATAACGTCTCCCTGTCTCACGCCTCGTTGCAATGGAATCGCCCTCGAAATTTGCTCTTGTACTCGGACCGACATGGTGGCGTTATTGTACAAACACTTCAGCACTTCGATATACCGATGGTCAATACGGCACCGCTGGAGAGACTCAAGCACCGCCCACGTCTCGATCGAATCAAAGGCTTTCTCATAGTCCACAAACGCTAAACATAAGGGCAAGTTATACTCTTCGGTCTTCTGTATAACTTGCCGCAGCGTATGGATGTGGTCTATGGTGCTGTAGCCTTTTCGGAAACCGGCTTGTTCGGGAGGCTGGAAGTCATCAAGCCTACGTTCGAGACGATTCGCGATGACTCTTGAAAACAGCTTGTAAACATGGCTCAGAAGCGAAATGGGTCTGTAGTTCTTAAGCAATGTGTTGTCACCCTTCTTAAAGAACAACACCACTACGCTTCTGTTCCATGCTTCCGGCGTTGACCCTTCGAGGACAACGGAATTAAAGAGCTTCTGAAGGACTTTCAGTATCGGTGATCCACCCGCTTTCAGAAGCTCTGATGTGATTCCGTCGTCACCCGGTGCCTTGTTGTTTTTAAGCTGCTTCAGAGCCATCCTAATCTCGTATAGGCTGATGTCCGGGATGTCTTCGGTATAGTGCCGGGTCAGCTTGGCTCTTGGGTCTTTGGCCAAGCTGTCAACAGGTTTAGCGACCGAAGTGTATAGCTGTCCATAGAACCTCTCGATCTCTCCAAGCACCTCTGCTTTGGTCGACGCTATACTGCCATCATCTCTCTTCAGCTTAGTCATCTGGCTTTGCCCAATAGACCTGTCTCTTGCAAACACTTTGGAGCCTTTTCTCCGTTCGATCGTATCTTTAATACGATTTGTACTAAAGGTACGGATGTCGTGTCGCAAGGATTTCCATATTCGTCTATTGAGCTGCCTATATGACGCAGCATCATCGGATGATTGCAGTTGCAACGAGCGTCGTTCAGCCATGAGGTCGAGGGTATGGCTGGAGAGTTTTTGAGGTCTATTTGTACGGCGGGGCTTAAAGAACTTAGACCCCACTTCGTGGACAGTTTCTACAAACCTGTTGTTGGTCTCGTTCACCGACGCAAAGTTCTCAAGGCAAGCAAAGCGATTGGATAACTCAAGTTGAAAGCTCTCGGGGTTTTGGATATGGACATTTTGAGGTCGGAGCGTGGATTTCATCAAACGGGACCTCTCAAGTTTAACATTAATATTCAATGTGCCTCTTACCATGCGGTGATCACTACCGGTTTTGACCATGTTGATCACAGAGACATCATTGAATATTTGTTTCTTGGTGGTCATGATGAAATCGATCTCATTTCTTGTGGAACCGTTGGGGCTCAACCAGGTCCATTTCCTTTGAGGCGGCTTCTGAAAGAAAGAGTTCATCATAAAGAGTCCCTCTTTCTCCATGAAGTCGGCCAGCCTCTGTCCCCTAGGGTTCCGTTGTCCATAACCAAATTGCCCCACTCTCAACTCTCCATCACTTCTTTCGCCCAACTTTGCGTTAAAGTCCCCCATAACAACATTGTAATGGGTCTTGGAGGTATGTATGGCCCTACTAATGTCCTCATACATAGCCTCTACTTCCTCATCGGTTCCGAGTTTCGAGGTCGGTGCATATACCTGAATGACCTTCAACGAATATCTTCTTGATATTCTGAGTATTAGGTATGCCACCCTGCTCGAAACGCTGTCGATGGTGATGATGTTGTTAGCGAGGGACTTGCGAACGAGAAATCCGACACCACCTTGGGACTTTTGGTCGCCTTCCCGGTAGTAGAGCAAGTTACCGGATTTGAGAGTTATGGTGTCCTCACCCTCTCTACGGACTTCACATAACCCTAAGATATCCCAGTGTAACCTACTCATTTCTTCTTCCAGTTCGACGATCTTCTCGTCTGCCAACAAAGATCTTATATTGTGTGTTACCAGGGCCAGAGGTCGTTTTTTCAGGGAGTGGTAGCCGGGAATCTGCCGGAGATTCTTAGCACCCCCTGCTCCACCGTTACACTGGCCGCTACCGGAGCCAGCATTAGCGGAGCTGCCGGGGACTGGGGGCCTGGTCACTTTTTGTTGTATCATACTGAGGGGGGGGTTTGCCAATACTCGCCACGCTTGGCATGCGGGTTGGCGAGCGCAGTATATATAATACGACCCTCAGAAGGCGCTGCTGCCCATCCTTCTGGTACGTGATCCCTTAGTCGACTCTTACGACACCCACGGGAAGACATGGAGGGGTACTATTCTAAGCCGGTACCCCACGGCACTTAATTTATAATAAATAATAATTCTAAATTGGCCAGATCATATGGTCTGACCGGCCACCAACAATGAAAAGCCACTCTCTCACTTGATAGTCAGTGACGACGCGGTTAAAGGTGTAATCTAAGACCTAGATGTTTACTGACTCAGAAAGACTTATGCCTGAATACACTATTTGTTCCGTGACAGTTTTTCTAACTTGAGGGCGGTAGCTAACCAGGCAGGTAGGTACTCGAAAGTACCTAACCACCATGCTGGGAATTTGATAATAGTGTTATCTTCACCTGTAGCTCAAGCCGTTGGTGGGAATCGAACCAGCGTCCTTCATTACGACGGCCGACGCTGCCACCGCTGAGCTATCACCACTTCAAAAAAATTAACAATATGTACTGTATTTATACGTACCTTTATCCGCCCAACTAGAATATCTTAACGCTTTAAATATATTTTTTTATATATTGTATGTTTAGCGTCAATGATCATTATCTTGTTAGAGTTACTTACATCGTAATTTGTTTGATGAATGCGACTTCGTTTTGCATAGGCACACATCTGAAGTGGTGGCAGCAATACCATATACCTATTTAATTTCCCATTTTAAACACGTGGCGAGCGCTACATACCTAGTTATTACTAAAAAAAAATCTAGAACTCTTATGCTGATCTTTAGATTAAGACTTTTTCTCATCTCCAACCGTCGCGTGTCGTTAGTATGTAACATTATTTTGATCGATAGTAGAAACGTTATTAAGATTTATTTTTAAAATACGATGAGAACGCGGTCCCCACGGGTGTAATCTTTGGACCTCGAAAGTAAATACTTATAAAATCACTGAAAAAAGGCACAGCAAAAAGTGAGCAATTTTTTCTCAGACGTCTGACGTAGCTTTAGCTCATCGTTAGGTTTTTTTATTATAAAAAAGCTCTTGAAAGGTTTCCGGCAGCTATTTAGCTTACTTAGTGATAAGTTTTTCAGTTCTCGAGGGATTGCGAAGTGCTTCAATAGTCGGCAAGTTCAGTCACGTCTTTTTATAGCGTTGAAAATAGCAACCTATGAAGAGAGCGTTTTAAAAGAGTAAGGTGGAAGTAATTCAAATTTGTACAGATTTAGTTTTGCAAAGATCTTAAACGGCTTGGTTAGATAGATTGAAATAATATAGTGGAGTTTTATCATATAATATGATCAAAGAAAATGGGTAAAATAAACTATGAAACTGTGCGTGGTTCTTTATAATTGTAGCAGTATTGTGATACTGTAATTATTAGTATGAAATGTGACTCGTCATGTCTCCCGCCACACATCAGCAGGGGTGTGAGTGTGGAATACTTTCTTTTATTTTCTTTGAGTTTGTCGTGTCTTGTTACATCTTGTATAAGAAAACACATGTCTACACATCTGCCCATGGAACTTTTAACTTTTAAAAGACTATAAATATAAAGTTTACAGAAACACTGTTGAAAAGAGCGCGCTATGTAGAGTGCATTATTTAAGGTATATTCGGTCTCTGCGAGATCGAATCAGAAATGAGGAGATCCAAGGAGAGTCACCGACATAGCCCAACGGATTAAGTAAGTACTACTGAAATTACAGTTCCTCGGCAATTCATATAGCACGCAAAACTGATAGCTAATGAACTCGAAAGGTTCTTGAATGGAGACCACAGACTGGTAAACGCAGCGTAGGACCTCCACTGTCAAGGTGGATAGAAGACCTGATTACCTGGGTCGCAGGATGAGAATAAATGCATTTTGCTTCCAACCGGTTCATGGGTGCAAATCATTGGGAGAGGTGTACGTCCAATAATGGAATTCCTACGCCTGAAACTAACGAAGAACACAGCCAATTAACGGAAAAACGTTTATCTAAATAAGTACGTGGATGAAACCGCGTGCATGTTGAAATAGTATAAAAGCAAGGAGCAATTTTGAGATTCAATAAGTTATTTTATATTGCTGAAAAATTTACGCACATCGCTGAAACGGCTCTACTTGGTTATTTAAAGAACATGAGATAATGTGCGAGACGGGACGTTACGACGAACGCACCGCACTCAAGATCCTGATGAAGGCTTCCGGAAGAAGCCGAAATAATAATCGATCGTGATATCGACTGCGCGTAAGTGCCACGTTGTACCCGTAGAAAAGTTTTATATATTAGTAATAATAACATAAATTTAATAATAATGAAATAACATGAGATAAAGTAGCTTGAAATGTATTAAAACGTATATTAAAATGATCTACTTTAACTACCTCTGTTGGTCTAAGTAAAACAACTGGTTTACCTACGTATTTTACTTTAGAAAATATGATCATGCATCGGTAATAAATGAAAGTATAGAGCGCAATAAAATGGTAAAGTTATTATTGGTATACACGTATCTGTACAGGGAAAGCGGTATTTCTGCAATACCAGTGTACAACGCGCTTTCGCTTCCGTCCGCGAGGGGGCGCTACACAATTGCTTGCCTACTACAAGAAAATAGCACCTATTTTTAGGTGGTCCAAACAAGAACGCTGTATGGTTGCGTTCAGGCCACAACAATTATATCATTTTATGCTAGACGAGATAACGGTTATATGCATGATCACTTTTAATTTTTCTTAATTATATTAATATTTTATTTTTATATATAATTTATTATTAAAATTAATATATAGCTTTAATTTAAAAATATCGCTTTGCAAATTGAATTTTAGATTAAGAATTTTGAATTTATGATACCTATATGTATTTGAAATACGAGGGAGTTGGACAGGTTGATATAGATGGGGAGGACATAATATATATGACGATTGATACATCTAATGCCCCCTGCTATTCCCAAATGCCTGGTTCGAAGCGGTTTGCATCAATTTTATTAGGTCTAGCACTAAAGTAAAACAAAATCTTACCATCCAACTTTTTAACATTGTGCAATTTCTGTAGTATTTACCTATACTCACATTATAATTCGTAAGTCGTAAGTCCGTGATCAAATAATCCGAAAGCAAAATCAAAATAATTCCAAGATATGTTTACCTGCCTTGTCTATATAAATTTATATTCCAAAATCTACACCAACGCAAAACAATAGGTTCTACGTAACTATAACCAGACTTTCTCAATAGTGACGAGTGGCAAAGTGGTAAAAGCCGGCAGGTAGATAATTCACGAAAGTAAAATGTGCAACGGTATTTCCTCAAGCGGAAATTGAAAGCAGCTCGGAGAAAAGTGACCACTGGCATATTTATTTTTGCTACAAAGATGAAATATTGTTGGTTCTGATACTCTATTTCATTACTCTGATTAGCGACATCTTACGCCCAGTTGGTGAACTATATTGTGATATTAAAGAACGCGCCATCTGTGCGTTATCATCTGAATTAAGTGCGAGCAACAGAGATGAATCGACCACGCGACCTTACTAGTTTTACTGTTGTACGCCAGATGTCACTAACATAAATTGTATAAAATTGTACTCGTGCATGTGTTGATACTATGGTGATACCATTAAATATATTAAACAATAGAATCGATACTAATAACACAAATGGGTCACATTCTTGTACAAATTGTATACAATTTAACTTACATCTATTAATAGTCAAGCTCACCTTTACCTCCGCCAGCATCGTGCACCTGCGGCTTCCCACTCGGCACTCGCTGCATCGGCGACGCGCTCCCGTAGTTCATACTCGTCCCACTGTAATCCGAGCTGATGGGCTCCTGCTTGATCCCGGTGGTTGATCCTGACAGTTTTTCGGCGAGCAGAGGGTTTTGCGACGCAATGTTGTAGCGGCCATTGTTGATGTTGTTGGCAACAGCGTTATGAATGGCGCTCGTCCCCGACCTCAGCAGTTGCTGTAGTCGTTGTTGCCCATTATTGGGCAAGGCAAGTTGGCTCGGTTGGTAGTATTGTAATTGACCGCTGGAAGATGGCGATGTTACATTGTTGTTTTCTTCTTGCTGAAATAGAGATGTTTTGCGAATGAAATAGGTTTGTCAAATGAATTAATTGTTAAATATTCAATATTGTCTACAAAATCAAAATACAAATGGGATGCTAAATAAAATAGAGATGTTTTGCAAATGAAATAGGTTTGTCAAATGAATTAATTGTTAAATATTCAATATTGTCTACAAAATCAAAATACAAATGGGATGCTAAATGTAATTTAACAAAGCTATTATAAAAATTTTAGGATTTATAGAGCACGCACCACTTTAATACATTGTGTGAATTTTCTTTTTTAAAACTAAACTGACTAAAGTATGACACTTGACTTGTACATATATTTATTTTATCCACTCCTTCGTTTTTTATACTGTATAGATCAAGCGTTTCCCCGATAGAGCAGAAATTCTTGCCAAATATAGACCATAGAAAGGAAGACACATAAGTGTACAATAAGCAATCGACAGCCATGGCCAGTCGTGTAGGGGAGCTATGATAGCTAGCTACCGAAGACTATACTTACCTTTATTTCTATTGGTGGCACTCCCGACGCTGTTGCATTTGTGAGATCCGTGAACAGCGTGTCAAAATTATCGAATGCCGACTCGCCTAGCTGTTTGAGAATGTCATCAGGGTCTGCCGTCACGGCACCTTCGTTTTCTAGCGTCAGACCACCCACGATGTTGGAGAGCTCAGCTTGCGACAACTCGCCTAGAGAGGACGCCATATGCTGCAGCTGGGCGGCAGCTTGCCCACCGGCCGCTGCTACCGCATCCTGGAACTGAGACAAGAAAGGTGAATGCGTTTTCACAAAAGTATTAGTCTTTGATTGAAGTTAAAGTTGTCTCCGTGCGTGTTTCTTTGCGAACATCGTGGCGCATCGAACGTAACAGTGGGTGGAAGTCATTCTGAATGGCCGGTTGGCGCAGTTGGTAGCACTTTGCCTGCTGAGCCGATCGCGGTTGATCGCGATCGGATTACTGCACATTTAAATTAAACAAAGTCAAATACTTTCCAGTAATCGTGGTCTCGGGTATAGACTGTCTAAACGAGATCACAGTAACTGAGTGCTTGAAACGTCGTGTAAAAAAATAAATAAAGACAATTATCTCCGTTGAAAGTTGTTCAATTTCATTAAATCCATTAATTTTTACTATGAACTGTTATTTATATCCATCCCAACATATCCCAAGGTTGTCTGTAAGAGATTGCATTAACAATACAAATACAAATACAAATACAAATACAAAAGTTTATTGATTCAAATAATACAAGGATCGCTTTAGAAACATACACAAGAAATAATGTTCGTGTTTGCTTAAATTACTTGTATAATCTAAAAAAAAAAAAATGACATACAGAACCCACACTAAGAGAAGTTCTTGTATCGTGGGTGTCTGCTCCCTTCAAGGTTACAAAATTTTATATACATCGGCCTTGACAATATATTTACGAACATAAATGTAAGCAATTAATAAATCTATTTGTGTATGCGTGTCGCATGTGTTGTGTGTGTGTGTGTGTGTGTCTGAAAGTGAGGGTTTATCGTTACTCAAAGTATCTTCTTAATTATATTACATATTTTAGTAAATTTTCTGTATCATCATAACTGAGCTTAAGCAACCAGTTATACAGCGCGACTCTGGTTTGTCTATTTGTTAAAGTTAATAAATTAGGTATTTCTCTACAAGCTTTATTATATAAGTAGGGACTTGTAAAACACTGGTGACGCTGGGCTAATTTCGTATTTAGTTTTGGAAGAGAGAACACTCTATCCTTCCTTCTTTTATTAGATGATATTAAAATTTCGTTTAAAGTTGTCTGTTTATGTTTAGCTGACAAGAGATTCTGTATGAACAGTTGCCGAACTGTTAACACTCCACATTCTTTGTACAATTCAATGGTAGATAGTAGAATACCGCCGATTGCTACTACATGATGTATACATTTATATTCATGTTTCTTTTACATGGTAAAGGGTAAGTAAGTATTTGAATTGTATTGAAAGATAAATGTTACAAGTTACTGTTGTAGCTACTTGACTGTAGATGTCGCTACTCGTATAACTGCGCGTATACTACTGTATAATTTTATGTAGAGCCTTGCCATATATATTTATGCATATAATAAAAGGGTACGTATGCAACTTATCCTTAACTCTTAACCACAATGTTGTAAAGAGTTGGTTAAGATATTACACTTTTATAACTATGTCATTAAAAACAATGACGACGAGCCATGATTCCGTGTTCCATCTGAGATATCATTCTTTCTTCTATCCTATAGAGGATATGAAAGTTACCACGTGAATTTTGCTTCTACGTAAAAGCGAAGATTTGCGGCTTAAGCACGGGTAATAACGTAACTTTTAGTACCATGACGTTTACCAATCAACAATAATATATTTTTATATCCACCAAAAGGAGATGCAAATGCCCATCAAAGGTGTTTATTTTATGAATGTTGTTTATTATTACAAATAAAATAACCTGTAAGCAGTTGGAGAGCTCGACCATTCTGCCCTCCGCATTCTCCGCAGACCACCATTCGTCTTCAATAAATGGCATCGCCAGCGCCGGTGCCGACGGCGCATGCGTCCCCGCCACGTTGGCACCGCTACACAACGCCAGAGGGCGCTACACGACACAGTCAAACACTCGCACACGCGAACTATACACACAATGTAAACAGTCAAAAAATGTATCTACACTAATAAATTCGTTCAAAATGTTTGGCAGCGGTTTGGACGGACCGTACATTATTCGATGTAAATATAAATTACGCGAAGTTTAGGTACTTAGTTACGGGGGAACACATATCGGTTTTGATTCGTGGGTCTTCATTCAAGCCAGCTTCGGTCCGCCAGGTTACCTCACCCCGCGCGCTCCACTCCTCTTCAACAGCGACCTGGAAAAGTTCAAAAGGTAGGCTCTCACGTCTTTCAAAGTCTCCTACTTCCTCCTTGGGGACAAAAGACAAATACGCGTAATCATGCGCTTGTACAAAAACTACAAAAAATATAGGACCAAGTTATGAGACTAAGGCTACTGTTCACCAACATTTAAAACGTCCGATTATCAATTTAACCGTCGGTCAAACAGTTTTTACCATACAGTTAACCGACGGTTAATTGATGATCGGACGTTTACATTTTGATGTACTAGCCTTAAACGTGTGATATTGGTTTACTTTTGACATAGGTATTAAACGCAATTATCTGCCAATATCATGCAACATATTCTTAGTTCAGGGAGACCACGGAAGCATAAACCTTTTTAGACTATTTACATAATATGTACATTATTCCTATGACGCCCAAATTTTAATAATCCTTAATCACGCTAGTATTTCAAAAATGTAACTCGTCTATTTAGAGATTAAAATATTCAGAGATAAATAAAAAATCATGAATTTATAAAATTTCGAATATGAAGTAGGTATATTTTTGTCAAGGTGAAGAATAGAGCCAATTGGGCATCTATAAAAGGTTTCTACGCATTAACAAATAAACCAAACCAATGAAAAAAATTTTTATATAAGTATTCAAGATTTAAAATATTTAATGCTATGTATGCCGGTAGAGGTAAACAGCATTAGTCCGTTAGAAAAAAAAAATGTAACTAAACACATTGTATTAATGAAAATTATGTCGTTCAAGGATATGATATTTGATCCAACTTTTAAACTACTCGTATCCGGAGCTGGGAAAGATATTTGTTATGTGCTTGTGATTATAAATATCCCATAGAAAGACAGAGCCACAAGCAAAGGATGTGGAGGTTTTCTGAGCTTACGTTTGACTCGAGACTGGCACTGAAGCAAATTAGGCTATTCCGGGCTTCACAATAAAGAAGTATACTTTCAGGAAACAAGAGACACGCAATGGAACTTAGAATATTAAAACCCTTGCATGATGCAAATGATAGCACAGTGGTGAGAGCGTCGGCTGTCAGTCGGACGGACAGCATGAACTTCCGGCGAATACAACAACGATATCGGAGTCACAGCGTCGTGTATGGTTTCCAGTACCTACCTTGCTAGCTACCACCTTTAAGTTTAAAAAATCGTCATAAAACACACAGTTAGTGATAAGTGTCATATACTAATGTAGACTTTATCATAACCACATAAGCTGTGTTATTCTTCCCAATTTTAGTTTAGTTGAACAAGAGAACCGATACATGTAATTATTGTATGAGTATTTATTTAAAGCTTAAACATAAATAAAGATATCGTGCCATCGATTTCACCTGGCAACGTCCCGGTGTATGTCGAACCTGCGTCTATACACCATAGATGCAGCGCGACGCTCTCTCGCACGCATCCGTTGCCGAGGTTCTGAAACAGAAGAAAAATACTTCATATAACATAACGTTCAAAATACTGTTTCATAAAAATAATTATAAAGATTCTTACGTAAGAACGACCACACAGCAGATCATATCGAATTTAATTTTATTAATTATCGTGATGTTTATAATTTTTTTCCCTTAAAATAGAACAACTTATTGCTACTTAAATCGATTCCCATATGTAGTAAAAGCAAAAGAGAAAGTTATCCTACTATAAATTGGAAGCAACGGCAAATGATACTGTGGGTTACTTTGGCAGGATAATAACTAAAAGGTATGCCTTTAAAATGTATAAATGGAAATGAGCTTCATTGACTCAATGAAAAATGAGTATAAATCACACTTTTCACTCTAATATTATAAATGTCAAAGTTTGTTACAATGGTGTTGTTGTTCAATCACGCCAGAACGGCTGAACTGATGTGGATGAAATTTAGCACAGACATAGATTATAGTCTGGAATAGCACGTAGGCTACTTTTTATTCCGGTGAAATGTATGATTCCCGAGGAATAATTGATGTAGTGGGAAAACCGAAATCCGCGCGGGTCAAACCACGAGGCGCTACTAGTATATTATTAAGGCGAAAGTTTGTTTGTCGGTTGCATGTTTGTTACTCCTTCACGCTGAAACGGCTAAACGGATTTGCATGAAACTCGGAATAGAGATAGCTTATACTCTGGAATAGCACATAGTCTTTTTATCCCGGAAAAAGTATATCTTCCGCATTCGGAAAACCGTAGTCCAAACGAGAGAAACCACGGGCGGGATGCAGCTAATTTTTTTAATATTTGCAATGCGTTTTCGAATTTGATACACAAATTACATTAGATTCATTATTTTTTCCTTAACTTTCCTCCTTCTCCAGATAAAACAAAATTTAAATACGTGACGTAATAATCGTAAAACTCATAATAAGACTGTGCTTTGTTTTAAATGACAATGTACGGAAGAGCGACGACACACACAAAACAAAGACAGCGCGCTCGCAGCGCACCCTAGCAGAAAAAGCGCGAACAATGCGTTCAAACTCTTTCACTATAATTGCAATGGCAAAAAGAATAGGTGCGCAGTTACTTTTGTTTTCTAAACGCTTCCTAGTGCACTTTCATTTGGTTGGTTGCGTGTGTCGTTGTAAATAGATGTTTAATTATATATGATCGTTAATTACAATGAAGACATTACTATTTGCTGTAACGTTATCGGAATGCATGTGGGCACTTACGTGATAGAGCATTGATGAAAGTTTCATTGCAAGCTTTATAGTCAAATAAATGAATTGAAATGGTCGTTTATATCATGTATAATATAATATGTATTTTACTTATCTTCATCTATATTTATTAAAGGAAACAACACTAGCCACTGAACGGATTAGGCAGAAATTTGGCATTAGATAGTCATTATGACGTAGCCATTCGGTAAACTGCCTCAGATTTTTGCAAATTCAACCTTTATATTAAGTGTGTTATGGGAAATCATTATCGACACAAATAAAATCCCGTGGTAGGTACAGCTAGTTTATTTGATCGTTAGCAATCAGATTGTACGGCAGTTTAAATACCATTGCTGTTCCTATACATACTTTACTATTATAATCTCGGCTTTCCATGTAATAAACAATTAAACAATAACCAGTATAAAAAGATATATTTAAATCTGTACAAATTAAATGTTGAATAAGAGCGGCGTATAATTATTCACCACGTTTGAAAACATATTATTATTAGCGCCATCTGTGATCGAATAGTAATATCATTTTTAATAAAGTATCCTACCATCCATGGACGGTTTCTCTGCCAACTACGAGCCCCGATGCAAAATCGTTCGTCTAGTATGATAGGTACTCGTATAAATTTTAACATAAATATTTGATACCTAAGAAAAATAAAGATAGCATTGATTGTTAGCATTTTCTTGCTCCTACAATTACAATAGGTTTTAGTTTATTAAATCAATACGCAACGGGAGTCGTGAGTAGTTTTATGTTTATTGTCAACATTGCGTTAATAAATCCTGCATAAATGGTTTATTGAAAGACTTATACTGTTTCGAGCTGTTCCAAGAACCTTGGAAGGAACTTCCTGCTGCGTACTGCTCCGAGTTACAGACCTTGCAATTAAGCGTAATAACGATGACAAACTCATCTCGATTGCTCACTGCATGACATTTGCTGTAAAAATAAATACTTTCAATCCCACCTATCTGATCATGAATAAGTGTAAGAAAATTTCATTTCGTTAACTAAATTTAAATTTGAATTGAAGTATGGAAATTTGTAGCCTCGTCTCTTTAGAACTTATCGCGTGGTTTCATTTTTCATTTGAATTTAAAAAAGGTCTTCTTTTTATTTACAAATATGGGTGATCTTACGAAATTAATTGACTAATTCAATCATTATTGTTTCATTGTCTCGTGTTTATCAAATCAAATCATTAAACTATTGTAATTAAACTTAATTGAAATAGCAGGAAGAACCTTCAGCACGTCGAGCGCCTTGTTGCGCGCAACAAGGTACTTGTGCAAGTACTGCGCCTCTTAAAATACCTTAAAACTTATCTAGATAAATTGAGTGCAATGCTAGTAAGTTTATATATTGTAAAAATCAATTAGTCTAGTAGTAGGCATGTGAGCTTTGTTTTTATTTTCTTTATACTAAAACGCTGTCGATAAATTGACGCTTGCGTTAACTTAACAGTAGAGTCTTATTTAAACCATGACCTCGTTGGCGGTCATAAACACTATAGTTTGACAAGAACCGCTGTTGGGGGCTGCAGGCGCCAGGCGTAATGTGGGGACGTTGCGATATTAACTTTTATTTAATCTGTGATAGTTACACCATACAGTCCTCAACATGACAAAAGCGCTAACATAAGTTAAAAGGGCAAATGAAAACTCATTGGCAAGTAACATGTAGTAGTAGCTACGCCAGGTGATGATCGATGATGATGATGATGATGAAAAATACATGTGTTGTTCCAAGACCTGAAGTATCTACCTACATCACATACCAAATTTCATCCAAATCCGTTTTACCCGCGTGGTGATGAAAAAGGGTGATGATGGTGATGATTAAAATAAGCCTATGTGTTAATCCACGGCATAAGCTATTTTCATACCAAATTTCATCCATGTCCTACAGCGAATCTCAAACAAATAGAATGTTTAGACGCCTATTGCCATAAACAATATATGGCCGCCCAAAGAAGTGAGCGAACGCACCTCTGATGTACGTCTTCATTCCTTTTCTCAATCAATATATAACATATTGTATTTATTTACCAACAACTTATTTGTGACATCAAATAAAGATATTTTTATATTTATTATTATTATATTTTGCCATATAATTTTAGCAATATGTGTAATCCTATTTTGGCCATACTTAAGCTTAGATCTACTACATACGTGTTTAATGTGACGCTGTTGGATTATGTAAATAAATAAAAATAAAAAATTAAAATAAAATATTACCAACACTTATTACAAAAATTATAATGCCAAACTAGTATTTAGGTGGCACGCGGGCTGCGAGCAGCCCGCGTTATCGATGTGCATTAGTATTATTAACAAAAATGTCGTTGCAGTTGCTAAAAAGATATAAAATTCTCATGCAAATCGAATAACTCACAGTTTCATCTATTTCATTAGAAAGTGTGAGCAGGGTTACCATGTGCAAGTTGATTTTCTTTATAAAATTTTAGTCGCGGTAAAACCGGACCAAGATTGTAAACGACTTTTGTTAAGGGACCCCACCTCTAAGTGCAGTGATTAACGTGGGCAGTTGCCTCGGAGACCAGCTCGATATGTGAAAATACTCGTTATTCGGAACTCGGCCTTCGGCCTCGTTAGTGACTCCCATAAGGTACGTTGATGCGTTACACCTCATTCGAGCTCGGCCTTCGGCCTCGCAGATTTGAAGCTCGGCCTTCGGCCTCGCACGTTTGAAGCTCGGCCTTCGGCCTCGCGGTGGTAAAAACTGCTTCTTCAAGTTCAGTACAAAGTGAGAACAGAGTTACCATATGCAAGTTTATTTTTTTCATTAAAATTTTAGTCGGGGTAAAATCGCACAAAGAATTTAAACGACTTTTGTTAAGGGACCCTACCTCTAATTGTAGTAAATAACGTGGGCAGTTGCATTGGAGACCAGCTCGAGATGTGGAAAAAACTCCCCATCCGGGACTCGGCCTTCGGCCTCGTTAGCGACTTCCATAGGATGCGTTAATGAGGTACACCCCATTCGGAACTCGGCCTTCGGCCTCGTAAGTTACTAACACGGCTCGGCCTACGGCCTCGCGGAGGCCACGCTCGGCCTTCGGCCTCGCGGGCCGAAAGCTCGGCCTCCGGCCTCGCAGGTTTGAAGCTCGGCCTCCGGCCTCGCGGTATTTAAAGCTCGGCCTGCGGCCTCGCAAGTTACAATGGGAATGTTTTTAAGCTGTTCCCAATGACGGCCAGCTCGGCCTTCGGCCTCGCAGGCCTACAGCTCGGCCTCCGGCCGCGCTAGGGTGGAGCTCGGCCTTCGGCCTCGCCTCCACAGCTCGGCCTGCGGCCTCGCTCGATTGCAGCTCGGCCTACGGCCTCGCAAAGAGAATGTGGTTTCGCCACCAAAAATCCGCATCCAGTAAAAAAAAAACGAATGATGTCATCAAAAAACTTTTTTCATATTTCGAATCAGGGACCCCAAATCTCCGTAAATACTTAATTTCAGTCAGATCGGAGCAACTTGAATTTTGGTATCCGGTTCGAAGGACCAATTTGCAATTTTTGACAAAAACCCCAAATTTCCCTACAAACTCTCTATGACATTTGTTCGAACCCCCCATACCCACCTATAACGGTTCCGGAGCTGCGGTCGTTTTAAATTTGTATGGGAGAACCTCTTTTTTGTTTGGTAGGGTAATTTTTTTTTATTTTTCCAAAAGGTTCCCAGGGTTTTAGTCATTTTTAGTTTTGACACCTACCCCCCATCGATTATGGTTTTCGAGATCCCTACACCAGTTACATCAAGGAAACCAAAAATGACACTTTTCGAAGTTTTCCCTAGGTCACGTGGGCACACTTTATACAGTCCACTATATAATTTTAACCCAAAAACACTCCTTCTGGGAGAACAATGATGTCAGTCAGTCAGTCAATGAGTGGGTCGTCAGCTTTATATATTATAACTAGTATTTCGGGTGGTGCGCGGGCTGCGAGCAGCCCGCGTTATTGATGTGCATTTGTATATTTTTTAAAATTTTAGTTGCAGTTGAAAAAAATATTTAAAAATTCTCATACAAGTCGAGAAAGGGACAGTTTCTTCTAGTTCAGTACAAAGTGTGAGCAGGGTTACCATGTGCAAGTTGATTTTTTCGGTAAAATTTTAGTCGATGTATAATCGCCCCAAGATTGTAATCGAGTTTTGTTAAGGGACCATACCTCTAAGTGCAGTGGTTAACGTGGGCCGTTGCCTCGGAGACCAGCTCGAGATGTGGAAAAAGCTCCCCATTCGGGACTCGGCCTTCGGCCTCGTTAGTGACTCTCCTAAGGAATGTAAACGCGTAACACCCCATTCGTAAGTGACTAACACGGCTCGGCCTACGGCCTCGCGGAGGCCACGCTCGGCCTTCGGCCTCGCGGGCCGAAAGCTCGGCCTTCGGCCTCGCAGGTTTGAAGCTCGGCCTGCGGCCTCGCAACCGTGGAGTTGTATCGTCAGCGAAAATCCCCATCCAGTAAATAAAAAGATTTAAAAATTCTCATGCAAGTCGAACAACTGACAAATACTTTTAGTTCCCGTGAGCGGTTGCATCAAAGACCAGCTCGAGATGTAGAAAAAAACTCCCCATTCGGGACTCGGCCTTCGGCCTCGTTAGTGACTTTCCTAAGGAATGTAAATGCGTAACACCCCATTCGGAACTCGGCCTTCGGCCTCGTAAGTGACTAACACGGCTCGGCCTGCGGCCTCGCGGAGGCCACGCTCGGCCTTCGGCCTCGCGGGCCGAAAGCTCGGCCTTCGGCCTCGCAGGTTTGAAGCTCGGCCTGCGGCCTCGCAAATAAGAAGTGGTTTCGCCATCAAAAATCCCCATCCAGTAAAAAAAAAACAAATGACGTCATCCAAAAAATTTTTCATATTTGAAATCAGGGACCCCCAATCTCCCTAAATACCAAATTTCAGCCAGATCGGAGCAACTTGGATTTTGGTATCCGGGTCGAAGGACCAATTTTCAATTTTCGACTAAAACCCCAAATTCTCCTACAAACCCTCTATAACATTTGTTCAAACCCCCCATACCCACCTATAACGGTTCGGGAGCTGCGGTCGTTTTAAATTTGTATGGGAGAACCTCTTTTTTGCTTGGGAGGGTAATTTTTTTTCAACTTTCCAAAAAGGTCCCAGGGTTTTAGTCATTTTTAGTTTTGACACCTACCCCCCATCGATTATGGTTTCCGAGATCCGTACACCAGTTCCATCAAGGAAACCAAAAATGACACTTTTCGGATTTTTCTGGTGGTCATAGGAACATCCTCTACACTTTTCCCCTACATCACAAACACCTCCCATCGCTCCTTCTAGGAGAACAATGATGTCAATCAGTCAGTCAGTCAGTCAGTCAGTCAGTGAGTGGTAATCGAACTTTATATATTATAACTAGGTGTTGGGTGGTGCGCGGGCTGCGAGCAGCCCGCGTTATCGATGTGCATTAGTAATATTTATCAAGATTCTTAGTTGCAGTTTATAAAAATATATAAAATTCTCATACAAGTCGAGTAAGTGACAGTTTCTTCTAGTTCAGTACAAAGTGTCGGCAGGGTTACCATGTGCAAGTTGATTTTTTTGATAAAATTTTAGTCGCTGTAAGATCGCACCAAGATTGTAAACGACCTTTGTTAAGGAACCATACCTCTAAGTGCAGTGGTTGACGTGGGCCGTTGCCTCGGAGACCAGCTCGAGATGTAGAAAAAAACTCCCCATTCGGGACTCGGCCTTCGGCCTCGTTAGTGACTTTCCTAAGGAATGTAAATGCGTAACACCCCATTCGGAACTCGGCCTTCGGCCTCGTAAGTGACTAACACGGCTCGGCCTGCGGCCTCGCGGAGGCCACGCTCGGCCTTCGGCCTCGCGGGCCGAAAGCTCGGCCTTCGGCCTCGCCCTCGAAGCTCGGCCTTCGGCCTCGCAGGTTTGAAGCTCGGCCTGCGGCCTCGCAAATAAGAAGTGGTTTCGCCATCAAAAATCCCCATCCAGTAAAAAAAAAACAAATGACGTCATCCAAAAAATTTTTCATATTTGAAATCAGGGACCCCCAATCTCCCTAAATACCAAATTTCAGCCAGATCGGAGCAACTTGGATTTTGGTATCCGGGTCGAAGGACCAATTTTCAATTTTCGACTAAAACCCCAAATTCTCCTACAAACCCTCTATAACATTTGTTCAAACCCCCCATACCCACCTATAACGGTTCGGGAGCTGCGGTCGTTTTAAATTTGTATGGGAGAACCTCTTTTTTGCTTGGGAGGGTAATTTTTTTTCAACTTTCCAAAAAGGTCCCAGGGTTTTAGTCATTTTTAGTTTTGACACCTACCCCCCATCGATTATGGTTTCCGAGATCCGTACACCAGTTCCATCAAGGAAACCAAAAATGACACTTTTCGGATTTTTCTGGTGGTCATAGGAACATCCTCTACACTTTTCCCCTACATCACAAACACCTCCCATCGCTCCTTCTAGGAGAACAATGATGTCAATCAGTCAGTCAGTCAGTCAGTCAGTCAGTGAGTGGTAATCGAACTTTATATATTATAACTAGGTGTTGGGTGGTGCGCGGGCTGCGAGCAGCCCGCGTTATCGATGTGCATTAGTAATATTTATCAAGATTCTTAGTTGCAGTTTATAAAAATATATAAAATTCTCATACAAGTCGAGTAAGTGACAGTTTCTTCTAGTTCAGTACAAAGTGTCGGCAGGGTTACCATGTGCAAGTTGATTTTTTTGATAAAATTTTAGTCGCTGTAAGATCGCACCAAGATTGTAAACGACCTTTGTTAAGGAACCATACCTCTAAGTGCAGTGGTTGACGTGGGCCGTTGCCTCGGAGACCAGCTCGAGATGTGGAAAAAACCCCCCATTCGGGACTCGGCCTTCGGCCTCGTTAGCGACTCACCTGAGGGACGTTAATTCGTTACACCCCATTCGGAACTCGGCCTTCGGCCTCGTAAGTGACTAACACGGCTCGGCCTACGGCCTCGCGGAGGCCACGCTCGGCCTTCGGCCTCGCGGGCCGAAAGCTCGGCCTTCGGCCTCGCCCTGGAAGCTCGGCCTTCGGCCTCGCAGGTTTGAAGCTCGGCCTGCGGCCTCGCAGCCGTGGCGTTGTATCGCCAGCGAAAATCCCCAACCAGTAAAAAAAAAAAAAAATGACGTCATCCAAAAATTTTTTTTATATTTAGAATCAGGGACCCCCAATCTCCCTAAATACTAAATTTCAGCCAGATCAGACAAACTTGGATTTTGGTATCCGGGTCGAAGGACCAATTTGCAATTTTTGACTAAAACTTCAAATTCTCCTACAAACCCTCTATAACATTTGTTCGAACGCCCCATACCCACCTACAACGGTTCGGGAGCTGTGGTCGTTTTAAATTTGTATGGGAGAACCTCTTTTTTGTTCGGGAGGGTAATTTTTTTTCAACTTTCCAAAAAGGTCCCAGGGTTCTAGTCATTTTTAGTTTTGACATCTACCCCCCATCGATTATGGTTTCCGAGATCCGTACACCAGTTCCATCAAGGAAACCAAAAATGACACTTTTCGGATTTTTCTGGTGGTCATGGGAACCTCCTCTACACTTTTTCCCTACATCACAAACACCTCCCATCGCTCCTTCTAGGAGAACAATGATGTCAATCAGTCAGTCAGTCAGTCAGTCAGTCAGTGAGTGGTAATCGAACTTTATATATTATAACTAGTATTTCGGGTGGTGCGCGGGCTGCGAGCAGCCCGCGTTATCGATGTGCATTAGTATTATTAACAAAAATGTCATTGCAGTTGAAAAAATATATAAAAATCTCATACAAGTCGAGTAAGTGACAGTTTCTTCTAGTTCAGTACAAAGTGTGAGCAGGGTTACCATATAACTTGCATATTTTTTTGATAAAATTTTAGTCGCTGTAAAATCGCACCAAGATTGTAAACGACTTTTGTTAAGGGACCATACCTCTAAGTGCAGTGGTTAACGTGGGCAGTTGCCTCGGAGACCAGCTCTAGATGTGGAAAAAAACTCCCCATTCGGGACTCGGCCTTCGGCCTCGTTAGTGACTCTCCTAAGGAATGTAAATGCGTAACACCCCATTCGGAACTCGGCCTTCGGCCTCGTAAGTGACTAACACGGCTCGGCCTACGGCCTCGCGGAGCCCACGCTCGGCCTTCGGCCTCGCGGGCCGAAAGTTCGGCCTTCGGCCTCACAGGTTTGAAGCTCGGCCTGCGGCCTCGCAACTGTGGCGTTGTATCGCCAGCGAAAATCCCCATCCAGTAAATAAAAAGATTTAAAAATTCTCATGCAAGTCGAACAACTGACAGATACTTTTAGTTCCCGTGAGCGGTTGCATCAAAGACCAGCTCGAGTTGTGGAAAAAAAACTCCCTATTCGTGACTCGGCCTTCGGCCTCGTTAGTGACTCTCCTAAGGAATGTAAATGCGTAACACCCCATACAGAACTCGGCCTTCGGCCTCGTAAGTGACTAACACGGCTCGGCCTGCGGCCTCGCGGAGGCCACGCTCGGCCTTCGGCCTCGCGGGCCGAAAGCTCGGCCTTCGGCCTCGCCCTCGAAGCTCGGCCTTCGGCCTCGCAGGTTTGAAGCTCGGCCTGCGGCCTCGCAAATAAGAAGTGGTTTCGCCATCAAAAATCCCCATCCAGTAAAAAAAAAACAAATGACGTCATCCAAAAAATTTTTTCATATTCGGAATCAGGGACCCCCATTCTCCCTACATACCAAATTTCAGCCAGATCAGACAAACTTGGATTTTGGTATCCGGGTCGAAGGACCAATTTTCAATTTTTGACAGAAACTTCAAATTCTCCTACAAACCCTCTATAACATTTGTTCGAACGCCCCATACCCACCTACAACGGTTCGGGAGCTGTGGTCGTTTTAAATTTGTATGGGAGAACCTCTTTTTTGTTCGGGAGGGTAATTTTTTTTCAACTTTCCAAAAAGGTCCCAGGGTTCTAGTCATTTTTAGTTTTGACATCTACCCCCCATCGATTATGGTTTCCGAGATCCGTACACCAGTTCCATCAAGGAAACCAAAAATGACACTTTTCGGATTTTTCTGGTGGTCATGGGAACCTCCTCTACACTTTTTCCCTACATCACAAACACCTCCCATCGCTCCTTCTAGGAGAACAATGATGTCAATCAGTCAGTCAGTCAGTCAGTCAGTCAGTGAGTGGTAATCGAACTTTATATATTATAACTAGGTGTTG
Source organism: Apeira syringaria (assembly GCA_934044485.1). Classification (NCBI taxonomy): domain Eukaryota; kingdom Metazoa; phylum Arthropoda; class Insecta; order Lepidoptera; family Geometridae; genus Apeira; species Apeira syringaria. Next base: position 10,992,966 of record OW203662.1, on the reverse strand, counting down.
GGTGGTGCGCGGGCTGCGAGCAGCCCGCGTTATCGATGTGCATTAGTAACTATTATCAAACTGGTAATTGCAGTTAAAAAAATATATAAAATTCTCATACAAGTCGAGTAAGTGACAGTTTCTTCTAGTTCAGTACAAAGTGTGAGCAGGGTTACCATGTGCAAGTTGATTTTTTTGATAAAATTTTAGTCGCTGTAAAATCGCACCAATATTGTAAACGATTTTTGTTAAGGGACCATACCTCTAAGTGCAGTGGTTAACGTGGGCAGTTGCCTCGGAGACCAGCTCGAGATGTGGAAAAAAAACTCCCCATTCGGGACTCGGCCTTCGGCCTCGTTAGTGACTCTCCTAAGGAATGTAAACGCGTAACACCCCTTTCGTAAGTGACTAACATGCATTAGTATTATTAGCAAAAATGTCGTTGCAGTTGCTAAAATGATATAAAATTCTCATGCAAGTCGAATAACTCACAGTTACATCTATTTCAGTAGAAAGTGTGAGCAGGGTTACCATGTGCAAGTTGATTTTTTTAATAAAATTTTATTTGCGGTAAAACCGGACCAAGATTGTAAACGACTTTTGTTAAAGGACCCCACCTCTAAGTGCAGTGGTTAACGTGGGCAGTTGCCTCGGAGACCAGCTCGATATGTGAAAATACTCGATATCCGGAACTCGGCCTTCGGCCTCGTTAGTGACTCCCATAAGGTACGTTGAAGCGTTACACCTCATTAGAGCTCGGCCTTCGGCCTCGCAGATTTGAAGCTCGGCCTTCGGCCTCGCAGGTTTGAAGCTCGGCCTTCGGCCTCGCGGTGGTACAGACAGCTTCTTCAAGTTCAGTATAAAGTGAGAACAGAGTTACCATATGCAAGTTTATATTTTTCATTAAAATTTTAATCGGGGTAAAATCGCACAAAGAATTTAAACGACTTTTGTTAAGGGACCCTACCTCTAATTGTAGTAAATAACGTGGGCAAATGCATTGGGACCAGCTCGAGATGTGGAAAAAACTCCCCATCCGGGACTCGGCCTTCGGCCTCGTTAGCGACTTCCATAAGATGCGTAATGAGGTACACCCCATTCGGAACTCGGCCTTCGGCCTCGTAAGTTACTAACACGGCTCGGCCTACGGCCTCGCGGAGGCCACGCTCGGCCTTCGGCCTCGCAGGCCGAAAGCTCGGCCTCCGGCCTCGCAGGTTTGAAGCTCGGCCTTCGGCCTCGCGGTGTTTAAGGCTCGGCCTGCGGCCTCGCAAGTTACAAAGGGAATGTTTTTAAGCTGTTCCCAATGACGGCCAGCTCGGCCTTCGGCCTCGCAGGCCTACAGCTCGGCCTCCGGCCTCGCTAGGGTGGAGCTCGGCCTTCGGCCTCGCCTCCACAGCTCGGCCTGCGGCCTCGATCGATTGCAGCTCGGCCTACGGCCTCGCAAAGAGAATGTGGTTTCGCCACCAAAAATCCGCATCCAGTAAAAAAAAAACTAATGACGTCATCAAAAAACTTTTTTCATATTTCGAATCAGGGACCCCAAATCTCCCTAAATACTTAATTTCAGCTAGATCGGAGCAACTTGAATTTTGGTATCCGGTTCGAAGGACCAATTTGCAATTTTTGACAAAAACCCCAAATTTCCCTATAAACCCTCTATGACATTTGTTCAAACCCTCCATACCTATCTATAACGGCTTAGGAGTTGCGATCGTTTTAAATTTGTATGGGAGAACCTCTTTTTTGTTCAGGAGGGTAATTTTTTTTCAATTTTCCAAAAGGTTCCCAGGGTTTTAGTCATTTTTAGTTTTGACACCTACCCCCCATCGATTATGGTTTTCGAGATCCCTACACCAGTTCCATCAAGGAAACCAAAAATGACACTTTTCGGATTTTTCCCTAGGTCACGTGGGCACTCCCTATACAGTCCATTATATAATTTTAACCCAAAAACACTCTTTCTAGGAGAACAATGATGTCAGTGAGTCAGTCAATCAGTGGTAGAGCAGCTTTATATATTATAACTAGGTGTTGGGTGGTGCGCGGGCTGCGAGCAGCCCGCGTTATCGATGTGCATTAGTATTTTTAACAAAAATGTCGTTGCAGTTGAAAAAATATATAAAATTCTCATACAAGTAGAATAAGTGACAGTTTCTTCTAGTTCAGTACAAAGTGTGAGCAGGGTTACCATGTGCAAGTTGATTTTTTTGATAAAATTTTAGTCGCTGTAAAATCGCCCCAAGATTGTAATCGAGTTTTGTTAAGGGACCATACCTCTAAGTGCAGTGGTTAACGTGGGCCGTTGCCTCGGAGACCAGCTCGAGATGTAGAATAAACTCCCCATTCGGGACTCGGCCTTCGGCCTCGTTAGTGACTCTCCTAAGGAATGTAAACGCGTAACACCCCATTCGTAAGTGACTAACACGGCTCGGCCTACGGCCTCGCGGAGGCCACGCTCGGCCTTCGGCCTCGCGGGCCGAAAGCTCGGCCTTCGGCCTCGCAGGTTTGAAGCTCGGCCTGCGGCCTCGCAACCGTGGCATTGTATCGCCAGCGAAAATCCCCATCCAGTAAATAAAAAGATTTAAAAATTCTCATGCAAGTCGAACAACTGACAAAAACTTTTAGTTCCCGTGAGCGGTTGCATCAAAGACCAGCTCGAGATGTGGAAAAAACTCCCCATTCGGGACTCGGCCTTCGGCCTCGTTAGCGACTTCCATAGGATGCGTTAATGAGGTACACCCCATTCGGAACTCGGCCTTCGGCCTCGTAAGTTACTAACACGGCTCGGCCTGCGGCCTCGCGGAGGCCACGCTCGGCCTTCGGCCTCGCGGGCCGAAAGCTCGGCCTCCGGCCTCGCAGGTTTGAAGCTCGGCCTCCGGCCTCGCAGGTTTGAAGCTCGGCCTTCGGCCTCGCGGTGTTTAAGGCTCGGCCTGCGGCCTCGCAAGTTACAAAGGGAATGTTTTTAAGCTGTTCCCAATGACGGCCAGCTCGGCCTTCGGCCTCGCAGGCCTACAGCTCGGCCTCCGGCCTCGCTAGGGTGGAGCTCGGCCTTCGGCCTCGCCTCCATAGCTCGGCCTGCGGCCTCGCTCGATTGCAGCTCGGCCTACGGCCTCGCAAAGAGAATATGGTTTCGCCACCAAAAATCCGCATCCAGTAAAAAAAAAACTAATGACGTCATCAAAAAACTTTTTTCATATTTCGAATTAGGGACTCCAAATCTCCCTAAATACTAAATTTCAGCCAGATCGGAGCAACTTGAATTTTGGTATCCGGTTCGAAGGACCAATTTGCAATTTTTGACAAAAACCCCAAATTTCCCTACAAAACTTCTATGACATTTGTTCGAACCCCCCATACCTATCGATAACGGTTCCGGAGCTGCGATCGTTTTAAATTTGTATGGGAGAACCTCTTTTTTGTTCGGGAGGGTAATTTTTTTTTAATTTTCCAAAAGGGTCCCAGGATTATAGTCATTTTTAGTTTTGACACCTACCCCCCATCGATTATGGTTTTCGAGATCCCTACACCAGTTCCATCAAGGAAACCAAAAATGACACTTTTCGGATTTTTCCCTAAGTCACGTGGGCACTCCCTATACAGTCCATTATATAATTTAAACCCAAAAACACTCCTTCTGGGAGAACAATGATGTCAGTCAGTCAGTCAATCAGTGGTAGAGCAGCTTTATTATATATTATAATAATAACTAGTATTTCGGGTGGTGCGCGGGCTGCGAGCAGCCCGCGTTATCGATGTGCATTAGTAATATTTATTAAAATTTGTAGTTGCAGTTGAAAAAATATATAAAATTCGCATACAAGTCGAGTAAGTGACAGTTTCTTCTAGTTCAGTACAAAGTGTGAGCAGGGTTACCATGTGCAAGTTGATTTTTTTTATTAAATTTTAGTCGCTGTAAAATCGCCCCAAGATTGTTAACGACTTTTGTTAAAGGACCATATCTCTAAGTGCAGTGGTTAACGTGGGCAGTTGCCTCGGAGACCAGCTCGAGATGTGAAATAAGCTCCCCATTCATGACTCGGCCTTCGGCCTCGTTAGTGACTCTCCTAAGGAATGTAAATGCGTAACACCCCATTCGGAACTCGGCCTTCGGCCTCGTAAGTGACTAACACGGCTCGGCCTACGGCCTCGCGGAGGCCACGCTCGGCCTTCGGCCTCGCGGGCCGAAAGCTCGGCCTTCGGCCTCGCAGGTTTGAAGCTCGGCCTGCGGCCTCGCAACCGTTGCGTTGTATCGTCAGCGAAAATCCCCATCCAGTAAATAAAAATATTTAAAAATTCTCATGCAAGTCGAACAACTGACAGATACTTTTAGTTCCCGTGAGCGGTTGCATCAAAGACCAGCTCGAGATGTGGTAAAAACTCCCCATTCTGAACTCGGCCTTCGGCCTCGTTAGTGACTCTCCTAAGGAATGTAAATGCGTAACACCCCATTCGGAACTCGGCCTTCGGCCTCGTAAGTGACTAACACGGCTCGGCCTACGGCCTCGCGGAGGCCACGCTCGGCCTTCGGCCTCGCGGGCCGAAAGCTCGGCCTTCGGCCTCGCCCTCGAAGCTCGGCCTTCGGCCTCGCAGGTTTGAAGCTCGGCCTGCGGCCTCGCAAATAAGAAGTGGTTTCGCCATCAAAAATCCCCATCCAGTAAAAAAAAAACAAATGACGTCATCCAAAAATTTTTTTCATATTTGGAATCAGGGACCCCCAATCTCCCTAAATATCAAATTTCAGCCAGATCGGAGCAACTTGGATTTTGGTATCCGGGTCGAAGGACCAATTTTCAATTTTCGACTAAAACCCCAAATTCTCCTACAAACCCTCTATAACATTTGTTTAAACCCCCCATACCCACCTATTACGGTTTCGGAGTTGCGGTCGTTTCAAATTTGTATGGGAGAACCTCTTTTTTGTTCTGGAGGGTAATTTTTTTTCACTTTTCCAAAAGGGTCCCAAGGTTTTAGTCATTTTTAGTTTTGGCACCTACCCCCCATCGATTATGGTTTCCGAGATCCGTACACCAGTTCCATCAAGGAAACCAAAAATGACACTTTTTGGATTTTTCTGGTGGTCATAGGAACCTCCTCTACACTTTTTCCCTGCACCACAAACACCCCCCATCGCTCCTTCTGGGAGAACAATGATGTCAATGAGTCAGTGAGTGAGTCAGTGAGTGGTAATCGAACTTTATATAATATAACTAGTATTTGGGTGGTGCGCGGGCTGCGAGCAGCCCGCGTTATCGATGTGCATTTGTATATTTTTAAAACTTTTAGTTGTAGTTGAAAAAAATATATAAAAATTCTCATACAAGTCGATAATGGGACAGTTTCTTCTAGTTCACTACAAAGTGTGAGCAGGGTTACCATGTGCAAGTTGATTTTTTTTTGATAAAATTTTAGTCGATGTAAAATCGCCCCAAGATTGTAATCGAGTTTTGTTAAGGGACCATACCTCTAAGTGCAGTGGTTAACGTGGGCCGTTGCCTCGGAGACCAGCTCGAGATGTGGAAAAAGCTCCCCATTCGGGACTCGGCCTTCGGCCTCGTTAGTGACTCTCCTAAGGAATGTAAACGCGTAACACCCCATTCGTAAGTGACTAACACGGCTCGGCCTACGGCCTCGCGGAGGCCACGCTCGGCCTTCGGCCTCGCGGGCCGAAAGCTCGGCCTCCGGCCTCGCAGGTTTGAAGCTCGGCCTGCGGCCTCGCAACCGTGACGTTGTATCATCAGCGAAAATCCCCATCCAGTAAATAAAAAGATTTAAAAATTCTCATGCAAGTCGAACAACTGACAGATACTTTTAGTTCCCGTGAGCGGTTGCATCAAAGACCAGCTCGAGATGTGGTAAAAACTCCCCATTCTGAACTCGGCCTTCGGCCTCGTTAGTGACTCTCCTAAGGAATGTAAATGCGTAACACCCCATTCGGAACTCGGCCTTCGGCCTCGTAAGTGACTAACACGGCTCGGCCTACGGCCTCGCGGAGGCCACGCTCGGCCTTCGGCCTCGCGGGCCGAAAGCTCGGCCTTCGGCCTCGCCCTCGAAGCTCGGCGTTCGGCCTCGCAGGTTTGAAGCTCGGCCTGCGGCCTCGCAAATAAGAAGTGGTTTCGCCATCAAAAATCCCCATCCAGTAAAAAAAAAACAAATGACGTCATCCAAAAAATTTTTTCATATTTGGAATCAGGGACCCCCAATCTCCCTAAATACCAAATTTCAGCCAGATCGGAGCAACTTGGATTTTGGTATCCGGGTCGAAGGACCAATTTTCAATTTTCGACTAAAACCCCAAATTCTCCTACGAACCCTCTATAACATTTGTTCAAACCCCCCATACCCACCTATAACGGTTTCGGAGTTGCGGTCGTTTTAAATTTGTATGGGAGAACCTCTTTTTTGTTCGGGAGGGTAATTTTTTTCCAACTTTCCAAAAGGGTCCCAAGGTTTTAGTCATTTTTAGTTTTGACACCAACCCCTCATCGATTATGGTTTTCGAGATCCCTACACCAGTTCCATCAAGGAAACCAAAAATGACACTTTTCGGATTTTTCCCTAAGTCACGTGGGCACTCTCTATCCAGTCAACTATATAATTCTAACCTAAAAACACTCTTTCTGGGAGAACAATGATGTCAGTCAGTCAGTCAATCAGTGGTAGAGCAGCTTTATATATTATAATAATAATAATAATAATAATAATAATAATATAATAATATAATGATCATGCAATGAAAAAAATGTGTGTGATTGTAGCTTAAAACAAGTTGCGTAGAACGGAACGCCTCTTTGACATGTGTTGGACAATCTAGTCAAGTGGTTTATGACAATGACAGTGGCATTCAGGTTCAGTTCCATCTAGTGCTGCCAAGTTCGAAAATAATATTGGTAGCTTACCAATACTTCTTATATATTGAAATTTACATAGATATAATTTTTATTCGATTGAATGATGTTATTTGGGCAGTTATTCTGTAATTCACTCAAATTAACTCAAAACAAAAAATTGGAGCAGGTAAATATTGTGTAATATGTATGACAGAGAAGCATTGCTCCTACTGTTTCGTGCGATAAAGGAGGATGTAACCAGCTGCGAGGGCGGGCTACCTACCTGTTAAATATGAGGGAGTGCGCATGCTTTCTATTCGTAGTATAGAAGAGGAAAAAAAATGTATACTAAAGAGAATCATTTTGGAGTGTATTAATGAAACGTCAAACGAACGAAAAAATAGAAAAAACATTTTCTTTATTAAATTTACTATCACGTATATAGCATGGAAATTGATAATAATGATTTTGAATTTTCGTATTATACACGTATAGTATTTATTATATAGCTCATCATAAAGATTTACTAATTTTCATGACAGAAAATACTCAAGTGACAGTGCGCACCGGGACAATTTGACTGATGCAGCGCAGCCGTTTCAACGCCAGTTACGTGCTGAGGCTCGTGCTCGCCGCCTGGCACGATCAGAACTCCCAGATGAAGAACTGCAAATAAGTTCGAAACTGGTCGGAGAGTAATTTTCCAGTGTTTACCACGTGAGTCCTAGTCGATTTGTTACATTACAATAAAATTATGGAAGAAACTCGCGATAGTTTTCAGACTCAAACAGAAAATACCGTTTTATTATTTTAAAGCTGGCAACACGCCTTCCTAAGGCAACAAAACAAAGCTAGGTTTGGATTGATTTGTATTGGAAAAAGAAGACCAAACAAAGCAAAAGTAAACAAACAATGTCAGAAAGAAAAAACTCTGATTCTTCAACATCCGAGTCGGAAGTGAGTGCGTGCAGCAGTAATTATAACCCACTGAAAGCTCTATACTCTAAAAAGACTAACGTGCCCGTAAAAAATGCACCAATGTACGAAAACCTTCAACAATACGAGCACGCACAAAAAAACCAGTGTATTATACCTGTTGGACAGAAAGAAGCGGTCCAAAAGAGGGAAGAAGAGAAAAAGATGAAAAAAATTGAAATGCAGAAAGCTATAGAAGAGAAAAATAAGCAGCGGTTTGCACAATATGCAAGTAAGTTTAAGGTTATGTTTACGTTAGCACTACAATTCATATTCACAATACTGCTGAGCTAAATCTCACAACAGATACCTAACAAGGTTGTTAAATATGTATGCATCAATTTGGATACCTACATCAAAATATACCTGAAGAAAGTGATATCGACTTAGCCGTGGATGGCTGTCAATATGTTCAGAATTTTATCCTGACCTCCCAGAATAAATCGTAATTGAGTAATAAAATGAATCATGCAATATTGCGAGCTGCATAATTCAAGTAAAAATATAATTGTATTTTGTACAAATAAATTAGTTCTCCAATTTACACTCATGACCTTTGATACCCCTACTTTGTTTTATTTAACACTATTACACTTAAATGAGGGAGAAATCTTTGTATTGGTATATTGTATATGTTTGCATGGTGGTAGGATATTTTCCAGTATGTGGTAGTGGTTAAATTCAAGATCTATTAAATATAAGAAAGTTATCTATTTAGGTAATCATATATTAAGTAATTTCATTTTTATTAATTTAACCATAATTATACTTTTCATAACATTTTTTGGTTGATTTTTTCTTTTTGCTTATTTATATGGGGGTTATTTGTTAAAATTAAAAATCCTGATATAATAGTTTTTTTAGGAAAAAAGTGTGTCTACAAATGCACTTCGCCTGCCAGTCTCATTTTACAGGTGTATGCCTTAAAAGACACAGAGTAGCTTAGTAGGCACATAATAAATACAACCTCTTTATTCTTGAAACTCAACAAATCAAAGACTGTTCAAGAATTTCGGCTGTTATTTTCTGATTTTCCACAAAATATGTTTAATTCAAAACTTTTTGTATCTTTTGTTTCTTTTTATAAGATTGAAAAATAACAGCTGGTTCACCCAAAATGTATAAATGCATAGGTGTCAGCGGGGAATATTTTGTAAAGCTGTAAATAAACATTTTTCATATTCAAACTATTTTTCACATAGCAGTTAATGGTGGTAGGCTGTATCTACATATAGGTGCCCTAATATTTGCAAACAGGTTGGGCAAAATCAGTGAAAATGCCTACAAGTATAAAGTAGGTGAAGGTGATGAAAGCGGAGTCTGAACTAGTGAATAAGGGCTAGCAGGCAGGCTTAAGTGTACCTTCTAAGAGGGTAGAAAAGTCTTAGAACATTTATAGCTTATGGCCATTATTATATGTTATAAATACTTAACAGTTATACAAATCTATGTAGTACTAAGTAGCATTAGGCTACTTTTTATCCATTGTAATATACATGGGAAGCCGTGGACGAATGCTAGTTTATGATAAATACTATGTCATTTCAATCATCAATCATTTCATTTCATTTATATCACAAATAAGATTAGACAGTGAAGTGTGCTACAGTATGCACAACAACATACAGATATAATTTGAGATTAACTGGCAAAGTGCACTGTGAGTCATATCTAAAAATCTCATTATTTAGCCTATACAAATGAATGTTGTTATGAAATGGGTTTTGTAATCAAAAAACAATACACTTTTGGAGGAAAATGTTTTTTATGGCCAAAATGTTGATAATAATAACAAACACAATTTTTCACCTTGCTCGTCGCACCCACACATACTCTTTCGACCATGTTATGACCTCCAGGCTGCTAGTTATACCACAGCTAAGTATCGTTTTTTTTGTAATAAATACAAGATTTATTTGGAACAAACATGGTATCATCAAAGTTGTGAAACTTGTTTTAGGTACTACATTTTTCCAAAATATGTGTGCATCTCAGTGCGCTCAGTCAAGTATGTAGGTTTCAAGTTATTAAATAACAAGAAGTGATATTTTAAATAATTAGGCAACACCTTGCTGAAACAGCAGTAACTGCAACAGTTTTGTTACATGGTTGCAAGTGGAATTTAATGGAATAATATAAATGAAGGCATATTCATACTGGAATGAATTGTAATGCATTTAAAAAATATGTACTACATCCTAGAAGATAAATAGCAGCATAGTGATGGGGAAAATAGTAAATAGTGTGAGAGTGACATTTACTGTAAGTTTCTCTTAAGGCATTTTGCATCAACATGAACGTTAAGCATCTTTCCTGAAACCGCTTCTTACCCCCAAGGTGATGTTTAGCAGTTTTATTCAAACTATAGTGTGACCAACTTGTTCACTGCCAGCTGAAACTATCACTTTCTGTCTTATGATCAGTGGAATGTTAATCCTTAAAATGTAGAGCAGTACAGAGTGTTACAGATAGTGCCTTTTGACATTGCTTTGAGAGTATTTTGTCATATCGTGACAGTGTTCACTGAATGGTTGGTAGGAGTTTTATAACCTGCCCTTATGGCCAGCTCAGGCTGTATTTTATGTTTTTTAAACTATTGTAATATATATTTCTACACTATAAGTACCATTGTGTATAAATTGTATAAATATGTCATCCCCAGGACGCTGGGTTTGAATACTTGTTGGAGTGATTAATCATTTCTATGATGAGCATAAATGTCTGTTCTCAGGTCTTGGATTATGTGTAATGTATTTGTGTGAGTCCATACCTCCCGCAACAAAAGGTATCGTAGTGCAAGGGTATGAGTATGAATGTGTTAGTTTGTTCAACACACTCAAATCATTTCTTAAAAACAATGTTTAGAAAAAAGTATGTAGTTTATTTTCTATTGACAGTTTATAGTCTCCGTTTTCTTATCATTATCATCCTATTACATTCCCATTACTAGGACAAAATCTCTTTATTTAGATATAGAATTAGTGGTGGACTGTATGCATAACCTACTATATTAGTCAATGGTGTTAGCAGATAGGCTAATGGCCAGCTCAATGACGGACTTTTAAAGACAGTGAAGGATTGCAGACAAGGCTTAAAACTGTTTCCTTCTAACTGAACATATAGAAAATAAGCTAAATGGATACTTGGGGCTTGAGGTCAATGTAATACTTATTCCATTAGAATTTCTTGGTTGTCATTTAGTTGTTATAGGGGGCTGTCACTCATGATCTACTTATTTTATGACTGTAAATAAGTTTACAGTTCAAGAGAATGGATAATAGCTACATTAAAAACTTGTATTTTATGCATTTTCTGACAATGTCCTTACAAATATCAAGTTTAGTGTAATAATAATAACACACTACATATTTAGTCCTCATTCAGCCAATTTCACTAGTTGGGTTGGTACCAACTACCACCGGTTGCACCATAGGCTTATCTATATAGGTACCTATGTACTAGTATGTTAGGTTTCCTTGCACTTTTTGACTCGCATCCTGATAGGCATGTGAGAACCCTCTCAAAAAAGAAATACCTAGTCACTAAAAATCCTTCCTTTATATTGGCGATTCGGATATTTGTTGAATGACATATGTGTTTAGATAATGCATTGACTAGAATTGTATGTTATTTCCCAGCCCCATGTTTCAGACCGAAGACTATGGAATCGAATGACATAATAATATGTATTTAGGTAATGCATTGACTAGAATTGTATGTTATTTCCCAGCCCCATGTTTAAGACCGACTATGGAGGCACATTCGATTGTGATTTCAATTATTCTTGCAATATACAACGGTCGTCCTGACACATTGATCAGTGATACTGACTTTAGAACCGCGACCCTGGGTTCGAATCCCGGCTAGGCCATTTCTGTGATAAACATAGATGTTTGTTTGGTCCACGTTATACTTTACGGGACGTTAAGGGCAAAAAGACTAACAAAATTTGTTGTAAAATACAACGAACCTCACTTTTGATGTCACTAACTAGGAACTCTGATTAATCGTGTAGAGAGGTGTTGGTGAACTTCTGCGTTACATAATTTTTAACGCTTCGCTGTCCGCTGCCGAACCACGCTCGCTTCGCTTTGCTCGCTCGGCTCGCGCGTTGCGTTGTCGCGCTAACCTAACCTAGTGATCTGCGTTTTGTAGGATACAACGGACCGCATGAAAACTAAAGTACAACCCGAACCGTTTGTTCTCGGGTATTGGATGTTTGTGTAATGTGATTGTGTTTGTCCTCCAGCGACACAGAGTATCCTTGTGCAGGCAGACACTGAGAATTGCTCACTCTCAAAAGCTAATCAACATCAGGATCTAATCAGCGTCCGTCGGCAGCTTATTGTTGTTTTCGCACACACGCGCCGCACCCGCGCCCCCTAGTGCTTAGGTCACGCACACGAGGTCAGTCTAGGCCGAGCGTTGAACGCGCGGCTCTGTGTCAACGCAGGCCGTTGACCCAGCGCCCCGCGTCCGGCCCGCACCCCGCCACCGTCCATCCCCTCTTCCCGTGGGATAATCGACACGGCCACCCAGGTTGCACTTGTAAGCGATCGCCAATTCCCCGAATGAGATTGTAAACTTTCGGCTTTTGTAAAAGTTGAAGAAATTGATTTTACTATTATGTCCCTATGCTCCTTGGAACCGTTCCATCTCCGTGGTTTCCTTGGATTTGGGAAGTTCAGTTAAAATACAACGTTGCTATATTGGTTGTCTACCTTTCGAATTTGAGTAGGAGGTGAATTATGGTAAGCCGTGCATCATTATGATAAATAACATCATGTACATTATAAAGCACTTAATTATTATAATGTAAGGAGACAATGCTATCTACCGTGTTAACTGCAGCTCAGCCTGGTGTCAAGGAAAGTAATTACTTATACGGTATGTGCACGAAATCAAAAATATAGACATTTAAATTTTTGATTTCGTGCACATACCGTACGAAAAATCTTAAAATACTACATAATAACGCCTCATTCAGAAATAAATAGAGACACTAGAAGAAGCGTCTAGAAACTCGAGGTCCATCCTTTTAAATTAGTTTTTAATATTCATCTTTTGTTACTACAAAAGATACATGTACATACATATATATGTACATTTTTAAGTGATGCAAAAAAGAGGAAGTTCTCAATACTTCTTTATGTTTGTCCTCCGAACCGAAAGAAAATAGCAACCAACCGTAAAAATAAAAAGTTTTTAACTTAATGTTTATCTTAATTTTTCTTTTAAACATATTTTTTTAGACTTTAATATATATTGTATAATTTAACATTGATCCAGTAAAAATTCCATCAAATCGGCTCTTCATTTTCAAGAGTGTTAAAATTTGAAAATGTTCCACGTCTAAATCCAAGTTAACATTCCTCGTTGAAGTTAATTTGTACACTTTTTAATAACGTAATTATACAAATAGGTTGTGCATTAATATGGTGACTGTCTTCTATCTTACTTAGCAATCCTACATCATGGCATGTTGTTATAAACAGTCTGCCACCTTCATTAATCTATAAGTTTTTTCACTGTGGTAAGCTCTCTCTGCTAAAGCTCGCTAATCTGTTGACTTTGTTTTCTAAATATATATTACTTAAAGTATAAAGCAGTGAATAATGATGTTGGGATGAATGTGAAGGGCCAACTTCAATATGTACTAGGATTTTCTCCCTAAACTTTTATGTGCCGTATATAAAAACGAACACTGTTTCCTAAGAAGAACGTATTTGTCTGTGCTAATGAATTCATCGGCAAGTACAACACGGAAGTGTTTTCCCATACAAAGATATCACAAAATTCTCAATGAAGATATTGTTTATCGTTCGGGTGGTAAATCTGCTGCATAAAGAATCACTTAGCGCGCTATCAACAATTGAATCAGCTCATTTGCATGAAGCCCGTGACCCGTTGGCCCAGCAACCTTGCTTACATCAACCGCACGTTTTTTTTTTCTATTTGTTTACCAGTGTACAAGACTGGGCTCGTTGGGTTAATATACTAGTTAAATCATCGAGTCTGTTGCAGATTGCAGCTTTTGTAGCTGTGTCCCGCGGTTTTTTACACGTGGACTACGGTTTTCCCATTATCTCAGTTATACCAAAGAAGCTATGTAATATTTTGTACATGAAGTCAGTCTGAGAAATATTCGCACACAATTTCAATATGTTTCAGTGCACATTATATATTAACATTCACACACACACAAACATTCGCATTTCAAATATTATCAGTATAGGATTTGTATCTGTTGTAGCTGCTCCATCCTACTCCATACTTGCTCCTTCAATGCTCATATCTTTGAAGATAAATATCTTATAGGCTCAATGTGGGTTTTTTTTCTATAAAATTTTTTTTAGCAAAAAATGGAACCTACTTCAACACTCAAAAGTGTGAAATAACTTGTTGAAGTTGGTACCATGATAGTTCACAAAAGTAACTCATCACAATATTGTGCTCATTGGTACCACTTTCGACAAGTTGTTTCACACTTTTTAGTGTTGAAGTCGGTTCCATGTTTTGGTAAAAAAAAATTGTCACCCTTTACAGTGATCTTTGCTACTCACGGGATCAATTGTCATTGTGTATGTTCTCCGATGTCTTCATCCGCAACTATAATATCGTCGGGGTATGCGAAGCACTTTTCAGTTATTGGAGTGTATCTCAAAAACCGCTTGTCCGATTTTGATGAAACTTAAATGGGACCACCACGGAGGTATACTCTATGATATCTATTGAGTATATAGATAATATTTATATACTAAACAAAAAAAGAATAATCAAAATCGGTTCATAAACAACGAAGCTATCCGCGAACACATATAAAAAAAACAGGTCGAATCGAGTAACCTCTTTTTTTGAAGTCGGTTAAAAATGTTCCGTTATCGGCCCAACATGCCAATGCAATCACCTATACAATCCTCCTTCAATGTTGTTTTCTATATGACCATAAAAAAGATGTATCTTAATAACTTCGTAATGCACAAGGGTAATAATTAGTGATTTAATGAGGATTTAGGGATAACGACAGGTGTACATACAGAGCATCACTTTGAAGTCGTGGAAAACATTCCTTGAACCTCCCCGCCACGTTCTTCCCCCTGAATCATAATTTAATTCTTTAATACTGCTTCACTTGGAACATTTTCAATCAACATTCTGCATTTGTGTGTGTGTGCACGCGATCGCGTGCCAAAATTGCCAATTGTTTTCCCGCCAATTTGACAAAAATGGTACTGGAAAGTGGTCGGCATCGGTAGCAAAACAAGTATAGAATCAATGCGCAGCTGGCCGGCTCCTTGTCTGATCCTATTATTGGCTTCTTTTGTGCAACAGCAAGACCTAATTTGAGCCGGTTAGATATTGTCTCGGTGTAATTACATGTACTAACCATTATTGTTTTGCAATATTGAAACTTTGAATCGTGCGCTTTTGCGGCTAATGAGTTTATCTGTGAAAGTTTCCACAAACAAGTAGGTACTAGGTAATTCGAAAGCGGGATTCAGTTGAGGCTTGGAATTAGAATGTTTCTCAATAGTAACTTATTGTTGCTAAATGCTGTTATTTCTTGTGCAAAATCTTCACAGTGTCAGATAACAGCTTGGAATCGCGCATATTTCTCTTTAAAGCAAGTTTTGAAAATCGGCGTTGTTTGCGAGGCAGCGCGCATAAATTATCACGTCATCTAGATACGCGATGCAATCTCAAACAAAACACTGTTCGTTAGACTTTCGCGTGCTCGCTTGTTGCATAACCGCTTTCCACATGAGTGGCAATCGTGTCTTCTCTTTCGCACCTTGGGCCGCGGTCAACGACTTCCAGAGATTCGCGGCCCATCAAGTAATCTGTAAAAAGTAGCTTTCCACTTTAAAATATATTTTGCCTTGTGTTGTGGATAATTACATCAGACTCGATAAGGGGATGAAGCTCTATTCATTGTTGGCTTGATCGATTTCTTAAATCCGTCCAAAATAAAATATAAAATGTTTTAAAATTCAATTCCAAATAATATGTTTAATGTTTGGTAACTAAGTCCAGTGACTGAATTATTGATTTATGATTATTATTTCGGACGAGTTACGATCTCGCTAATAAATCAGATTGCTTATTTCTTAGATCTGTACATAAAAGTAATTTATTACAGCAAAGTTTATTACGAGTTTAAAAAAGATACGAAAAATAGTTGCGTGTGGTGTTATCATCACGCTAAGCCACACAACGCGTACGCGTGCGCGTGCGGTTGATGTATTCGCATACCGCTGTCGGCTCCATTAAACTTTTTATTGTAATTGTTTTTATCTGATTTTGTTTCACTGTCACTGATATCACTGAGTTAGTTTTAATGTTCGAAAGAAATCATTGTGTAGTACATACGCCCATATTTTTTTTATTTATTTATATTAGACGAATAAAACATCAAAGCAGATAAGCCACGTCAATGCACCGTTGAATTTTGTAGTAAACGCGTAAAACTATATCGGAACGCAGTAAACGTCAACGTGTGCGGAACGGAACGTAAGCGGAAGTGATGCAACGGAACGCGTTTCGGCGCGCATCTGTGTAAACATGGCGCGCTTTTCTGAATGGCGGCGTGCGTTTCCCGCGCTCGTGGCGCGTTCGACGACCCCGACGGCGGCGGTCAGCGCCCGGGGACACTCGAGTGAAAGTAATTCGCGAGCGAGTTGCATGCAAGCCGTGCCTCCCGGTGCCGCACGGCATGGCGCACTCGCCTCGGCAACACCACACCGAGCCACACCGTCGCATATATTAATTACTAACTAGCCTTAGCTTTATTAAACGGCTATTTATGGCCTTGACTCTATCCGTAGTTTGTTGACTATGAATAGCACGCGTAGCTTTCCTTTTTTTTACATTTCATTTTACGCCAATAACTTAGATTGCCCTTTACTGTAGTCTAGCTGTGAATAATACAGACAGATTGCAAGTCTAGATAGTCGTCTGATCGTATATATATATATATATACATACGCGTGATTATAATCTGCCGGTTTCTAACGAAGAACCTGTCCTAGTCGGATCTCCCTCTTGATTTCATTTAGATTCTTTATCTTTAGATACGCCCGTCATGCTCAAAGATACAATGTTATGTTAATTGCAAAACGCAAACGAAGATTGTATTTAGCTGGTGCTAGGTCAGGTTTCGTAAATACCATTTTTTTTAACACGCAAGCACTGGGTTTTGAATAGGTGACAGGTTTTACGATCCAATAATACGACCAATGACTTCGAATCAGAGAAATAGTCGTAGATGAATGTTATAAGATATTTCACTCGTAAAGTAAAAACTTCACGATGCGAAAACCTATTCCAGGTGGCTATGCAGCTGCAGTTCTTGCTAACTTCAAGCTAAAGGCAGGTGTTAGAGATAATTTCTAACAGTTTATGGAGTTATAATCACATTACTTACCGATAACGACTCTTTTAAATCTTGTCTAAGTTTTTACATCACTTAGAACTGGAAATTCTAGTAAACTTCTGGATTAGTATACTAAATTTTTTTTAAAAAAATGAAAACATTTCTTATCATGTCAATATCTAAACAAGTTCGCGTGCAAATCTACGAATGCAAAAAGTTATTGTACTTTGCATTTTAAAGAAATTGTAATATTGACATTTTTACCTTTTCGACAGGCGGCACAATAAAAAAACTTTATATTATTTTATATTTTATTATTTATTTTATATTGACATTTAAACAAGTTACCTAATCGAATTTCTAAAATTTCGACACATAATCATTATGAGTGCATCTTAATTATAATAAATAACTACCTGACCTGGCAAACGTTGTTCTGCCATATAAATTATCGAATTGTCAAAGTGACACGACAGCTCATTTAAATCACTTCACGTCAATGATAGACGCCTAAATGATTTGGATATTTATTCATATAAAAACTAAAATCGCGACAAAAAAATAGGGGGTTGGTGTAGGAAGGTGAAAAATGCTTTGCGACCTATTCTGAGACCTATCACATATACACATAAATTGTATTAAAGTCAGGGAAGCGTTTTCGGAAGAGTATTTCGATAACAAACACTGTGAGATGATGATTTTATATTATTGTGTATTATTGTGTAATCTGAACTCGCGATGGTCATAACGTGCCCATATTGTATATTGTGTGTATATTCCAATACAGTAATTGTTCTCAATCCTCAGACAGAGTCCTGCAATGTCGATGCGTTGGGGCGATGTCCCCACGACTCCGATATCGCAGTTCGTTCACGCGTTACACAGTCAGCAACTTACGTCTGGTGCTATTGACACGGGCTCTGTTCATTGTACCTACAAATATTTTTATGTGCAAGTGAAAATGAAACAGGTGGTTTTCAAACTTTATTGTCCTTGGCTTCTCTATTATTAATAACATATAATGGAATTATTTGTTAAATTGTATACTTCGTTAAGTATATAGAGAAAACATTTGAAAAATAAATAGCTAACATAAAAAGAGGATGGCGATCAGAGTTATTGATTAATAAAGATATTTGAATCTGAAAACTATAGCAAGAATCATCCATAAAATTGAAGTCTAAGAACTGACTACGACACGTGGTATATACTGGAAGAGTCGGAGGGTAATTTTCCAGTATATTGTGGTGTGGTGTGACTAGGATGGATAAAATAAGGAATGAGTATAACAGAGAAAGCTTGAAAGTAGCACCAGTGAACGATAAGTTGCAAGCGAATAGATTGGCTTCGCCAATGGCGAGGGATAAACTGGAATATGACAAGCTGACTGCCAACCTTCACTAGTTGGAGTGGCACCCTCAGAAGATTGGCTTGGTACGGGCATATCATGAGGAGGGATGAAAAACATATAATAAAAAAAGTACTTAACTTGAATGTGGATGGATATAGAGGTAGAGGAAAGCATGGATGGACTGTGAAGAAAGATATGTTTATGAAAGGTGTGAGCACTGAGACGACCGATGGTAGAAGAGAGTGGAAGAGGAAAACATGTTGTGCCGATCCCACCTAGTGTGGGATAAGGACAAAAAGAAGAATAAGAAGATACTAGGTGAGTACACGTGAGTCCTAGATGGTTCTTAGACTACAATAATAATGATACGTAAGTACATTTTTTTTCAATATTTTTTAACTTATTTAACCGTTTTTTTTATCTACTATATACTTTTGTCTGCAAAGATGTCACAAGAAAGCTTATGTAACTAAGTTATTAATTTGTAATTTTTGTAATTTTGAATTATTATTATATTTAAATTTATTTTGTACAACTGATATGATTTCTAAATATACCAACACCCTTGGCATCGTGTTTCGACTCGTTATGATATTGTGTTCATGTTAAATCATATAACATGTGACGTGAATGGTGTTTGTCCTCATTAAAGTTAAAGTCGAATCACGTAGTGTGCCTTATGCTTATGTTTTAACAGGTGTAATATATATGCCAAGCTGATAACTGGGGGCGAAGTGCGTTGACTCCATTCTGCTGTTATCTACAACGTAAAAATTAAAAATATCTTGTTTATGAACCGTTGTACCGAGATATAAAAGGTGTTTCGTCACTCGTTGTCAAGTGAGGTATCCGTGGCTTCATTTTTTTTATCCATCGTCAGTTCATTGTACAAATAATTCAATAAGCACCTATTTGTTTCGTTGTTCTTTTTGGCTCGACATTTCATGTCCAAAACATGTACGTTTTGCATGTCATGTAGCAAGTATACCTTCAAACTTTGCTGCATGAAGTTGCCGGCATAACCCGATATAAGCTTAGCCCATAATTTAAAATTGGATTGGATTTTTAAAATTGGATCGATACCTACTTTTGCTTGTGTCGTGGGCGAAAGTCCTGACCATAATTTGCAGTTTTGGTCTCTGGATATCTGGTAACAGATGAGTTAACTCCTTCTGTTAAGAAATTAATTTCTTATATTAACCGTAATTATGTTGCTTTAAATATGAATTAAGAAAAGCGGCCCTCAAACAATAATTGAAATCCCTACATACCTATGTATGTATATACATATTATGAGAATTGTATTGAATGTTTTATGACTTTAAAATATTGATGCCATACAATTATATATTATGTAAAAAATAAAAAACGAGGTCAAATTAATTAAGATTTTCATTTTCTTATTCATTAAATTATAATACCAACATTATTTTAATTTTATATATATAGTGAATCTTATATCTAATAAAAATTGACGCGCCTTCCTCTCTTCTAAAATTGCTGTATTTTATTATTATACCGCCTACGCTTGTACTATTAAGGATTGCAATAAAGAATTGAATTGTATTGTTATATATATTATTTTTCTTTTTTGTTTTAGTGCCAGAACCGGTGCGGAGAGAGAACGTGGTGAAGAACGTCCTGACGCGGATGCAAACCATAGATGGACCTTTGAGCATTTTAAAAGACTGTGTTGATCAGAGGCTGAGAGTCATGGTATGTAGCTTTTAGGTTCACAACGTGGGATAGATTGTGTGTCTGTGTGTGTTGTGTGTGCGGGGCTTTCAGTATAGTTAGATAAACTTCGACCTTGCAATGTAACTGGAATTCAATGACGGCCAAAGACCTCAATCAAGGGTCATGTCTACTAATATAGACGCTGTCTATTAGTTTGTATTCGTCATCATCAATTTTGCTGCGGTCCTCATCATGTGCCCATTCCTCTGTTGGTGGTTGTTCTATGCTATGTTTTCCAGTAATTTGTTTTGTCGAGAACTTGCTCTGCGCCCACATTGGCGAATCAGCTTTGGCCTATTGCAACTTGCTAATATCTAATTTAAATGTTTTTAACGAGCTTACTATATGTAAGCTCGTTAAATTATACCCATCATATTTTCTGGAAAGATGTTTAGATTCGGGTGTCGTAAGCGTCATAACTCGGAGCCCTTTAATGCATCCTTTGTGCGTCGCTTACTGGCATGGATCCAACCAGGAAGCTGGCAACAGGGCGCGGTGAGCGATGGCCGGCCCAATGCCGAAATAGTCGCGGTTCTAGCGAAATTGCCGAGCCAGTTAACTGCGTTGTATTTTAGGCTTTTGTATGGATTTGAGACTGGCAACAACGGATGTAAATATAGTTTAATATTGCCGTAAAATGATCTATGACCCAAATAAAGGTAATGTGAGACCTTATCGTCAAGGGCAACTGCGCAAGGTGATATTTTAGATTGCAGTCATTTTTGCGTTCCTTATTCACATCATTTGGAGAAATCACGAAGACACGGTACATAACGGAATACGACGGATATATCATTAAGCTTATAGTCTAGTCCCTGACAACGCGCCGATATATGGAGTGGTCACACAGTGACACAGTGCTCGTGAGTCAGCGAAGTCTAGAGACTAGGAAGAGCCTTGCGCTTGCGCCGCCGGCTGGTCGCATTCGTGCGTCACGATGCATCGGGCGTTGTAATGCGCTATTGGCCCTAATTCTGTTAATCACACGAACTAGCTAAAATTCACTAAAACTCTTCAAATTGAAGTAGCTTGTATTCTATTTACGCTAAAATTCAAATTCACGTAAGTCCATACAGCGCTCTCACTAATATTAGACGAGTTTTATTCCATTGCTGGCCAATTGCGGGTAGTTTTAGTAGGTTCCAAATAAGTGGCGACTTAATTTCGCTAAAACTACCCGAAAATTTAATAAATGCATTTAATTTCAGTGATGTTATTGATAAGTCTCATACTAATTTAGACTTTATCGTAACCTTATAAGAACTGGATTAGTTTTAAAACATTTTAGTTTAGTTCAGTTGAATAAGCGAATCACTACCATTATTGGCATATGTTTTCGGGAGGTGGGATGAAATTTTCTAGACTAAAACTTCACATAAAATAGTTTAACATATTATAGAAGTGTCACCTCGTGATTCTGTGTACTTCTACTCTATGCCGTGGATCGCATCTAATTTTGTCTGTTTCCGACAAATTAGCATTAGAAAGGGTTCTTATCAAAATAAGTGACATTTGACGATACAATTTGTTCCTAATTCCTTGTGGTGAATACAACTTTGTCGAAGTTTGTATTGTCTAGTTTGTAATAAAAAATTATAGCCCAACATTTACGTAAACTATGTATGCTAAAAAAAGTAGTTGTCGAGTTTGGGATCAGAGTACACGAATTGTGACAAACAACAGGGCCTGCTGGGTCTGTTGCCTTGAATTTTAATTACTTGATTATATACAATAGGTATTGCTTTATTGATGATGAGTATATTATAAAGACGTCGATTTTGTGTCTTTTCTTTATGTCTATTTAAACTGTCCTTTTGGATGTATAACGTCTCATGTTGTTTGTTCCTTATTATAAGCTTGCGTTCGACATCTGTCTCACCTGATGTTAAGTGATGACGTTGTCGAGGATGTAGCATGCAAACCTCGAAGGTTTGCATGCTACATGCTGTAATTCACTCGTGACCATTACAGTTTTATTTTAAAATTGGGCTTTAACTGGTTTGAGATTTGCCGAAAGTTTATGACCGTCTAAACTAATGTAAAAGGCTGGAATTGCGGCTGTCTACATCTAAGGATTTAATTTTTTTTTCTTAAAATACCTAAATTATAAATTCACACAATCACTGTTCCGACATACAATACTGACAGTACCTGTGTCTCTCGCGACTACGATCACAATGAACACTCAATTGGATATTTAACCGACTTTGTTTGTTATTATTTCTGACGTAAAATTGTTGCGATTGTTCTGGTTAGTATTTGGCCGGCATGCAGACAAGACAGTCATAGCTGCATGTATGTTATTACATTCAGCTTAGTCTTTATTTCCAGTAACTTTAAAAATTGTCGGTTGAAAGCGGAATAGAATACACGAGCAGTTGTGGGTTTAAATCTTCAGAGATTATATGTATATTATATGTAGTCTAAATTTTATTTTTGTCTTGTAGTTTCTGTTTGTCATTAGGTAACTAAGGTAGATAGAAGCGAGAGCTAGCAATAAGTTAGTCATAGTAATAATCACCGACTTGACAATGTGATAATTTTCTATGAATATCTAATGATCACTTCCGTTCTTTTCTATTTATAAATCCTTAGATCTGTAGGTTTTTATAGCTCTTTGTCATCGTGTGATTGTACCTATAGTTTAATAGGTATATCTATTTTATTGTATTTGGCAATGTAGTAACCGTAGTGTGTCAATTTGTTCGTACATTTTGATGTAATGACATGTCTTGTATTAGGTATGTTTATCATGGTTAGTGAGAATTATTCTGTTTATATTTCCTGTTATTTTTAAAGTGTTGTCTTTTAGTTCGCGGTTACGTTCATATTTTAGGACTACCTCAATAATTTGGAGACGTCGGCCATTCGTCATCCTGTCTTCAGGAGACTTGTCGAAGTAGCGAGAACTATCAAGCAATCGTTGATACTAAAAAGACTAGAATCAAGTTAATAGTTCGTTGAAACGAGATTTAATGCTACAGATAATTATTATCTTTTGTTTTCCATTCACTCAACCAAGTGTGAACCTATACCTATATGTTTATGATACCACGTTTGCATGGTGGTAGGATACTTTCGAGTAGACGCCTGGCTAGCTACCACTCTCAAGTTTGTAAAACTGTCACCAAACACATAGTGTATTCACGCAGCAGTCCTTAAGATCTAGTGAGCATTCTAGGTCTAGCATGATAACATTTTCGAACACATCGTCACTGACCATCAAGTGACGCTAGAATTATACAGAATAAAAAAACATTTTTGGACTGAAGTAAGTATGAGTGTAAGCCGATACGTCCGAAAAGAATGGACCTCCGACTCCCAAGGCCAATATATAGGCTGTTGAGCAGGGACTCTGTCAATGTGGCGCTACGCAGCATGCGTGATGCACGTGCAAGTACTGACCGCAAAAAATATCAACAATACTCACAAAAAGAGATACAGTTATAATATGTTCTTTGCAAATATTTAAAGCTGTAAAATGCAATGTCTCGCTGTCACTTACTCTGCATGTTTTCTAGTTGCTGGTCAATTCTTCAAACAAAACCAAACTAAACTGGGACTTCATTATTTTTTTATTTTATTTATTCACTGAGAATACACGCTGAAAAACATTGTTAAAAGTAAAATAAATATAATAAATTATATATACTAATAAATGCGACAGCGTTCCATTCACGAGTTTTTATATAGTGCCTAGATCGCGAACTATGCAAAAAAAACGAATATACACATTTTCTTTATTTTAATAGTATTCAAATATTGGAATTAGAAGTCGCTCTTACTGTGAAACCACAGAGATTCCAATAATAAAATCATTGATTGCTTAGAAAGGTACCACCTCCTGATTGCATCTGATCTTGATTACTTGACAAGTAAATTAAAGTAAAAAAATCATAAAAAGAGAGAATAAACGAAACGAATCAGTTATAGTCAACTTGTCACTATGTAGTTTCCAAAAGGATTGTCGATCAAGCTGGTCTTAGTAGGCAAGTTAAAATTTTTGTTGATGAACTCAACTGAGCGTCAACTCTGCAAGTTATTCAGAATGTTTGCAAACAGTTTTATTGGGTTCAAAAGAATAATTAGTCTGCAAAATTGAAACATCATAACTGATGTGCAACATTTATAAATGTAGATGGTTTATGATATTGCACGTTATGTAGAATTTGTAAAACGACTACGGCTACCTAAGCTTTGACACAAAATGATGCGTATTTATATCACGTTTCTAAATACGTTACCAAAACTTGATTTTAACCTATTACGAACTATGTTTAAGTTATCATTGATATTCATAATTTATGCCGCTATCTAATACGACTCAGTTTTATTTTTGAAAAACTATACAAGATATATGTTGAGACTAATAAAATTGTTTTTATATAAAATCAAAATGTCAAGGTAGAAGTACATACGATACTGTCATAATTTTAATGATGCAATTGATGTGAATGTTTCGTTTTAGTTTTTCGTAGTACATAGTTTATTTTAATTTGACGTTTTTTTTCTGTCTGTACCGTACATATCAGCGGGACCTTGCTATGATGTCAGTTATCTCATGGCCGTGGTGGCTCGTGTGCACGTCGGCCACGTGTGTGCGTGTGTGCTCGCTTCTCCGCTGTAGTGTGCGTGAACAAGGGCTTGCTAGGACGAATCGGGCACGCCGCACGATACTTCCTCGTACTAATAATCCGTTTATCTATCATTAGTTCGGCGGTGGTTCACCTTGGCGCCTAAAATTCAATACATAATTGATTGACTCTAGTATATAAAAGTATCAGTTTTGTATCTTGCCATGAATGGTACAGCCGCGGCGGCCTACTATTATTTTAGATGTGATCTGTTTTATGAGGCTTGTATGGAGTGGTCATTTTGAATCAAGGCTGATTCCATAGCTCCCTTGAATAAAGTTATGTGATCGTTCTTGTTATTGTTGCGTTAATATATGGTATTTGATCTACGGAGTGTCTTATGGCAAGGCAATAACTTTTAGAAAATAGTGATTAGAATTATATTTCCCTAATGGGACCGTTAATGATGAACTATTATCAAAACACGAATTATTTATCCAAATCGTTTTGGAGATATAAATGCTGCACATTTTATAATTACATTTTGATCCACCTATACATCTTCTTCAAATTTACAAGTTGCTTTTGGTTAGGTTTTTTTTTTAATTTAAAATTCCGTTGCTTTCGTGAAAAATTGATTTCGTCTGCCTTATGGACTTAAACGCGATATAACAAGAGGCCGAATTCACACTGTCACACTGGCACACATGCAGGTGCGATATATATTTTTTGTCTGCTTATCTATTTTATCTTTACAATTCTCGCCAGAGATTAAGTACGCTCATAATAAAATTGAAATGAATGAGAATTAACTGTACCTACGCATCCAATAAAACGTCACCCCTCGATCCGATAACAAGATGCCGCTATTCATACGTAAAGGTCATCAATTCATAGACTGTTATGATAAAACAAACAGATTATAATACAATATCGAGCGAATCAAGGCCACGTAAATATCTAATCGGAGACTTTGTTAACATCGTAAGGCTTGAAATTAACAGCTATGAAACCAGGAAGTAAATAAACCAGTAGAAATAATGCTCGGGGCCTTGAAGTGTGTTTATATAACGTTTAAAAAAAATTATTACGGTACGTTAGTATGTGTTTCGTGTAGTTATACGGTTTGAAAAAGGTTTACGTGACTAAAATATTTATGAAATGTTTTCAGGCTAATAATAACAGAAACATCTGGTTGTACGGTTTTATTTACTACTCAATCTTAGTACACAATGTGGTTGTTTTTTCCCAAGTTTGGTTGTTATGTTTATATACACATAATATATGTATGTATAAATATTTAAAAAAAAAAATATTCATTAACTTCCAGATGAATAACTGCAAATAAGTTCGAAACAGGTCGGATTGTAATTTTCCAGTATTTACCACGTGAGTCCTAGTCGGTTTGTAGATTACAATTATGGAAGAAACTCGCGATAGTTTTCAGACTCAAAATATTCATTGATGAGCGAATCTCTTAAGTATTAGGTATACCAGATAATAACTATTAGTATGTCTTTCGCAAAAATGTTTGTAGATACTTAATTTCATTGTGAACCGTAATAGCGAATTATTTTTGATAGCGTCGCGTCGATAAAGTCGAACATTAGAACGGAGTATTATCGCGAAAAGTACATCATTTTTAATTAATGTGTTATGTAAGAGGGTAATTGATGTACAAATGTATTACATTTTTCACTTTCACTTTTGATAAAGTACATTATTTGTATTGCGAATTTTATCATCCTTAAATTTTGATTAATTCATCTGTATCTACGTATTCTTGATGTAAAAGTTTTGTTTTGCCATCAGTACCATTGACATTTAATATGTTTTTTTGCCCACTGTACGTCGTGCTCAGACGAGCGGTTAACCCCGAATTGTGAACAACGACAAGGCCGCCTACATTCGAAGTGCTTTAAAAAACCTCCGTATGCGTTGCACTGTTAACGACACTTTGTTTGAGGTGTAGGAAAAATTCACTGTGTATTCGAAGGCAAAAGTGATTTACCTAGGTACTTTTATAAATTACTTAATGGACATGTAGAATAGCCAATTAGTGGTCCCTATGAATGAGGCAAATGCTATTTTAATTGTTTACCCCTTATTGATATAAACAACATTTCCCCCCATAACAATGGAAATTACGGAAAGGAAAAAAACTCACCCACCTCACAAATCTTTACTCGCTATGAAATATCACTTCATGTGGGTTCTCATTGGTCGTTCGTGTTTTAACTTTGAACAACCGAAGAATCACAGATAGAAGAACTTGGTTCAATGAGATTCGTTGGATGAAAGCACCAATGAGAATAGAGACGAACTGATATTTCATAATTACGCCTGACCTTTTGAATTGATTGAGAGAGGGCGGAGGTCGCTCTAAATACGAGCCAACATGCTAGCCCGAAGGTTTGCTAGGTGTTCAAAGGAAGTAAAAGCAACATTATTCAGAGCCTACTGCGCATTGCTCTACACCTGCAGCCTGTGGGCTTGTTACACAAAGAAGTGCTACAGTGACCTACGCGTTCTCTACAATAATACGTCTAGGATTGTGGTGGGGCTGCCTCGATTCTGCAGCCTCTCGGGAATGTTCGCGGAGGCGCGCACTGCCTGCTTTTATACTACTATGCGCAAGCGGAGCTCCTCTCGGTACGCAGAGTGCGAGCCAGCTCCAACGCAACCCTGGCGATGATCGCCAATAGGTTGGACTGCCTCTACATGCGGCACTGCTGCAGCAGCATGTTTCAGCAGTGACGTGGTGGTTGTGATCCGATTTATGGGTCATAGTAACCCGAAAATAAACGAATTTTATTATTATAATGGGAAAAAATCCCCGGTACGGCCATGGATTAGGTTTCTGGTTTTCCTCTGCAGCCCTCATACGCCAACCTATACCTTATGTAAATGATCTCTGTGTGGGCGTCTAATAATAAAAAAGATGACTAATTAGGTAGCCATGTTCAGTACTCACATCTCGCAACCAGCTCTCGTGCTGTCAGACAGTTGGCACGCTTATTTGTAACGCGCCATACCTGAAATTTTAAAAACATTCCATTAGACTAAAACAAAACAAAATCTGATATTATTTATTGAACATGCGATAAAACCTACGAGATAACGTATAACAATCGCACGGTAAAACGTGTGTTCAACTGGCAAAACAGCTCACAGTCATTATCACACAAAATTATCTACAAGGTCCTTCTTCAAAAGAAACGTATAGCGTAACAATAAATTTATGATTTCAATTATAAATCGTTTAGTTTCTCAAGTACGCAGCAAGCAAAGGTATGATGCATTCGGCCTCGCAGGCAAACAGACGCTAGATAGCGTTCTAGACAAAGACGGTGCGAGGTCATGAGCGTAGCCTTGCGCGGGTGCGCGAGCGCACGCTTCCGCCTGTCGGCGACGACGCACAGCTCGGCCAAGCCGCGTGCCCGCCCGCCTGCTCGCCTCGCCTTTCAATACGCACTCGTTGCCCAGCTTTCAGATGAGAATGACACGCACCCCCGAAAATAAAAGATATTTAATGTCATGTACTTTTATTTAATTATATAAATAGTGTTTTTTATGTCACTATAATTATTATTTTAATACTGTTACAATAATTTATTTTATGATCTTTATTTTAATCGGTGTGATGAATAAGCTTAACAAACAGAAACATATAACGTAATTTGAAATGTTGTAATTGATAGTTAATAAACATTTGTTGAATATAGCAATGATCGAGTCAACGAAGGAAAACGGCGCGAGCGACGATTTGTTATAAAAGTTATAGTAGTTATACGATCTTACAAATGGCTCATACATAATCATTTGACCGACGACTTTTCATCAGTCATTGCAACTATGTCGCGGATTCATTATGATACAAACAGCGGGTTCTGCTAATTAATATGTGTTGTGGTTCCACTCATCTCATCAGACTTCGGCCAGCCGGCGCCGACGCGGGCGCTTAGTACAAGTCAGTGTAACTAACTTGACTCCTGCATATTTTGATCGTGAATATTTTTGCTTATAATCAACATTAAATAATCCCTTAAGATAAGTTATTGACGATAATTATTTAATTAGGCAATTCGCACACGAGTTCAATATGTTTTTAAGTAAAAGATTTCTGGATTTTTTGCACCTACTAAATTTCTGTGAAATCGTTTGCTCAAGGCACAGAAGTCAAATCAAGCGCTCCCGGTATTTCTGTGAACATTATGTTATTTAAGAATAATAATTACTCTACCCCCATTATCAAATATTATAAGATGTGGATAACTATGTCCAACGGTATACTTCCTACCGTTGAAGAGACGATGTATAAAGCTCTAGACGGTGACACGTCGCGGCCGCGAACGGTAGTATTTGTGGAATATATTTATCTAAAATACCATAGGCAATTACTGCGACTCGCCGAATTACATAAAGCTGTAGTATAGTTTAATCTGATTCAATGGAATTGCTTTGTTTACTTTATGGGTTTCCTACATCAACCTTTCAACTGTAGCATCTCAGACCCTCTTCCCCATCATAGGAATTAGTACTTTTATGACAAATTCGTCGAGCCTTCCAAAATACCTGGCAACTGCTGTAATTTAGTTAATGATGCTTCGAGTGCCCACGATTATTTTCATATTTAGCTCGCTTATGTCGCCGTTTCTCGCTTGACAACTAACTAACTGTATGTCAATTAGTCATTGCGTAAAATTACATAAGCACGTGTAGTAATATGTGTCAAGTGCGTAACCGTGATCTCACAAAAAGGCTTTGAGGCAGTTTCCTAACTCGCTCCGCGGATAACGAAGAGAGAGCCGCTCTATTATCTTGCATAGTTGAATGTCTCAATGATGGTTGGTGTTCTTCGGTCATTTGGAACACGTGTTGGATATTACTTCTTTGCTTATAATTCAGGTCGGTCATGGGCCGCTTTTTTATTTATTAAAAATCGTTGGTTATTCGTTTTGCCCATTTGATTCAAAAAATGTGGACTAAGAATTTCACAAATTGTTTTCCCTTTTTTGAAGTCTCTATTCGTATTTTTATTTCGTTTATTGTGACTTATCAAAGATCACATATTGTACATGTTTAGATTAGTTTGTTGGAAGTGATATCTATGTTAGGAGATGTCTTCCAGTGGCCTTGCGTGACGTCTTCAGCTGTTTGCGTTGGCAATCAACTGTGAACGGACGGCGTTGTGCAGTAGTGATGACTACCAATTTTAACAAGTCAGTTTTCATTTATTTAGACCAAAATACACTATTCTTATTACATCGTCTGCATTTTCCAGTTAGAATAATGGTTGCGTTATTGCAAGAACTAGAACTTTAAAAGATCAACTCGAAATACAAAACATTGTATTAAGTATGACGATTAAATATGACGTGACGCCGTGGCTCAGTCGTCAGCGGCTTGACTTGTGCTCCGCCGGGGCCCTAGCTTCCAAGCCCGGCAGGGGCCATGCCCCCCGCGACACGAAATCATAGTGCGGGGGTTTGAGTGCGACAAGAATTTATTTTAAAGTCCTTAGTACTCAACCCATCTCTAGCTCTTCGATGTCACCATGTTAATTCCTTAAAAATCCACCATTTCAAATAGATTATTTTAAAAAAAACACGCACACTATTACGGGGCTACGAAATACCAAATGCATACATTTTTTTCTCGTATCTGCTCCTTTAATAATATGTTCTTGTAAAGAAATAATTTATTATGGGAACTACAGGTAGGCTAGGCTCTATTGTGATCGGTCAGGCGAACAAACTAATTATTTTTGATTACCTAATAATGTTATGTTTTTAGTAAATCGGTAGGAGAACTTGCGTTTTACTAAGCTTCAATAATTGGTATGTAGTAACGTCACAATAGTAATAATAATCAGGAACATTCAAATGGGCGACATTGCATAATAACAAAACGTGGTAAAAAATACTGTTGCTCAGAAATTAATTAATGTCATGATAACAATTATTATCAGATAGTTACAATTTCGCCACAATCGATCACAACAAAGCAGATTGATCGCGAACCGTTGCACTGTTACGCAAACAGCGTCACAATTACGCGATTGGCGCGATGTTGTGGAACGGCGGCGACCTCGCGCTGTCAGGGCCGCTGGCATCGCTTCCTGATGCACTCTTGCACATCACTGATACTGCGTTTACGAGTGCGATTTAGATATTGCACGTGTTGATAGAATGCACCATTTTCCACTCGTCTGGAATTTGGCGTCGGAATTAATTGAATGGTGAGTTTCTGTATAATGGTAGCGACCTCGCATTACGGCCTCCTAATAAACTTCCTGGTGCGTTCTTGGACATCACTGGAGTTATTATGATGTGAAATGACTGGTTTAAGAGAAATTTATGAGAAACTTTTTTTTTGTATAAGTTAGACTAGCTTGCCTGGTGGTTTATAGTAAAGTCATCTAAGTGAGAGCGAGGTGATCGAGGGTTAGATCAGTATCGGACGTTAATTTGACAGTGTCCAGACGAGATAAGTTTAGTAAGCTAAATAAGCTCAGCCGGGTCATTTAAATAAAAACTTACCTAAGCAAGAGCATGGCGTAGAATTCGTTGCAAATTTTACGATCTCTATATAAAGAGCATAGATGGTCGTAATATTCAATAATTTTAGTAATAAATTAAATATAGTTAAGGTGAATAATAAAGAGTACTAAGCGTGATTGTGTAGTTGTAGGTTGAAGTTAATTGTGTGTGTGAAGTTTAGTAGATTTTAGAATATTAAGTAGATTAATGTTCATGCAAATCGGTTTTAACTTAAAATACTGCAAATATGCATTTCTGAAATACAATATTTTTTTACCACACTAGCGTTATTAGCGTTACTAGCGCATTAACTAGCGAGAAGCTAGCAATGCGCGCAGCGCGGGCGAAAAGGATTATGCGTTCTCTGATTGGTCGGCGGGTTGACATTAGCTTTGTCAGAGGTGTTCTGGAATTTTAAAAACTTGTTGCTTGTGAATAAAACAGAATGAGTCATCAGTGGCCAGCCAATGTTTTACGATATTTTCTTTGCAATTTAAAAGCTAGTAACACATAAAATTCAACTTTATAATGTAGCCAAAATTCACGAATTCGTACGTTTCCGTGGTTTTATTGCTGCATACATTACTTCCTACATTACCAAAATGAGCGTACAGCTCAAGAATAGTTCAATCGTAGGCAAGTTTGTCTCTACCGCCTCAGGCGCCACTGTACTTGTATAATGTAGCATTTTCATACAAATCCGATTGATTCCAAAAATCACCGCAATCATTATAAAATTGCCGTATTCGGTACAGTCAGACTCGTGCTTTCGACAAGGACAACCGGATGTTATTTTATTGGATTTGCGTGAATTCTGGAATGTTTATGACCCTTTATTTTGTATGAAACATACGTGTTGGTAATTACTACAAAATGTACTTTCAAAAATCGGTTTCCTCAAAAAAAATTTACATTAATTTATAAATCAATCTTACGGACCAAAAAAACGGTGAAACAAAGGCCGATCAATGTTCATACTTTTATGTAAGACCACGTGTAACTTTGTATTGAAAACTGATAGACTTTTTGTATTACATAAACAGTAAAGTTTCAACTACATATATTTCTAGACAGGCGTGCTCCATCGCAGGCCGCATCATGACTTAATATCAGGTGAAATAGTAGTCAAACGCTTGCCTATTATAATTTTTAAAAAGAAATCACATCAGGGTTAAAGGAGCACGGATCGCAGTTCGGGGTCTGCCGTAGGTACTCATTGCGAGAATAATGTCCGTTTGTCATATTAAAAACATAACATTACCGTTTCATTCTATATTAAAGACTGTCTTATTTGATAGATAGCTTTTACCGCAAAATTTGACCCGAAAGCCACTAAAATTGTTCCAAATGATATAACCATTATACAAGGTTCTAACTCTTAGCTAGTAAAATAGCGGAGAATTAAAATAGGGTGACTTGCGAACGTTATGTGGAATGGAACCTTAAATGGAACTATAATTAAACGATGGCATAGATCTAGTTTGACCATTATCTCACTTGTTGGTCAGTAACGATGTGTTCGAAGGTGTAATCACGCTAAACCTAGATGTTTACTGCATCTTAAGAACTGCTGCCTTAACACACTGTGTTTGGTGACAGTTTTTCAAACTTGAGGGTTGCCAAGCTGGTGCTCGAAAGTACCCTACCATAATGCTGCCATTTAACACAGTACTTCTAAATAATTAATATTTATATTAAGAAGCATATAGCCCATAGTAGTAAATGATATATCCTTCATCAGTCTATCTAGTTATAATATTTGCTAGTTAACTCGGCCGCCGCAACACAAACCAATGCCATCGGCCCAAGTACAAACACGGAAAAAATTCCATTGCTTACACAAAAACACTACAAATTTAAATAAGTCTACCTCGACCTTTACCCACAGACTTGGGACCAAGACCTTGCTACTGATTCACTTATCGCCTTATCAGTGTTTAGTTTTTTTTTATATCGGGCGATAGAGGGCCTGCCCTTGTAGTTACTCGACGCAAGGTTATAGACGATTCCGGATTCGTTTTTTCGTCTGACGAATTTCATGCACGGCTAGTGTCCGGAATTCCGGATAGCACACCATCACAATACTGTCTTGCGGTTTTGTTGATCTTCCTTCCGCGTTTGTCCTGTGTAGTGCAATTTTGGCTAAGGTCGAATGCGGGTCGAATGCAACTTTTTTGGCGACCTTCAATCGTTTCTATGCTAATTGAATTGGCTAATTTGGAGTATTTAGGTTGGTTTTTGTCCAGTGCAACATTGCGATTCAATTGTAATGTCGTAGATTTGTTTCAAAAGACGTCCAGACCGAAATAAATATGTTATAGTTTTACATCTATAATAGATATGTGCTGGCAATGGCAATGATTGCTACTTTCAACTCAGTTATCACTTGGTAAAATTAATTACATTTTTCATATGATTGCACCTGTGAATGATGATATTTCATGTGTTGTTGTTATATGCTACTTTAATTAAAAAGTTGAATTACTCTACTATATGAAATTTAATAGAACTCTAAATTGAGTATGTACGAGAATAAATGCTGTGAAGTCAAAACCTACGTCAAAACAGTGTTTGCCCGTCGGCAGTCTAGGCATTTGCACGCATTTACCTACAATACGGTGTCCAAAATCTGCGACTTAAAACAATATTGCCACAGGAAAGCAAGAGCGAAAGTGAAAACGTGGCTGCTTACTTTACCATATGAGGAAACCGAAGCTCTGGTCAATGTGTATGATGCCTAGCTTGACAAAGCGAACATCTTGCAACTCCTGCATTATGCACGTACATCATCACTCACACACACATTACCAACATTAACACACATACACACACCAATACATACACACGCGCTCATCTAGATTTCCTATATAGATATACAATATTCTTCCCTCCTCATCGTTCCTTTCCTCTTATATTCCATTGTCTCTCGCACTGTTTTGTCATTAATAGTACCTAATTGAATTTTATTTTAATGTGATGGACTCCCAATTTCAGTCTAGGAATATAATTAGTGATAGGTTTTGTATAGATTCATAAATTTTATGTTAAGTACCTGCACGCGACTTAATCTTGTACTGTTAATTCTTACTTGGGTCACCAAGATACAGGCTATGCCTAGTTTGGGCCCGTTGGGAATTTTACCATGTAGTTGCATCGTGTTGTCTAATAAATATTTTCATATTTTCAAGTGTAACGCCCCTAAGAACGTGAAATATAAGTATAAGAAACTAGCTACGTAAAATATCACAGACGCATAAGTGACGATGAAGCCCGAATAATTCCGATATCAGTGATTTTATTCACTGAAAAGTTCCTATTTTTTAAGGCTTTAACAGGTACCGATGACATAACATGGGCTCGCGGGTGTTTACAGGCAATCGTGGGCGGAACAAATCCTGATGCGAGTTGATTGAAAATATATTAAAATAACTCATGACCTGCGGGCTCAAATAAATGACTTTATATTTATATATTTTTAGACTTTTTAATTTCCTTTCTTCTGGTGTAAGACCAGTGCTGCCACCTGTAACAACACATTCGTAGCTAAACCAGTCCTGAAAAGTATCTAGAAAACCAGCTTGACATAACTAAAGGGTAAAACCACAAAATATTTAATAATAATAATTACATTTACAGTTAGACATATGGAACTGAATCCTAACGAATGCGTAAGTCTGTTTACTTGTTGTCTCTCCCTAACTACTGAGCCGATCTTATGAAATTTAGCACGAAGATTATTCAGAATGTGGGCATAGGCTACAACATTAGCTTTTCTCATTGCTCGGTTGATGATATATATACGATGAATTTTAACCGAGAATTCATCGTATATAATTTAATGTATTAGAGCAGAATTTCTAAAAAGGCAAAACTAACTATTTTCACGCAGTATAAGAAAGAAAAGACGAACAACCGTCCAAGCGCGAGCAACGTCTGGGGAACCCCGGAAAGCTTCTATTGCCGAAACATTGTTATTTATGATCATGATTGTACACTGCTAATCCCAGATGCTAGGTCCATTCCATACCATCATACATGCTGTCAAACTGGTATATGGATAACTTAATAAAACTAGTAGGTACTCGTTCTGTGGCTACAAAATTTTCCAAACCTGTAGCGCCATCTAGATTTGCCTGAAAATATGAGATTTTTTCCGGCGTACGTTTTTCTTTAGGCGAATGTCAGTCTTCTTGTAGTATATTGGTCTATGAAAGTATTTAAGTTGGCAACAGTGTGTAAGACAGGGTTGAAGCACATTTGTCGTTACCGCGAAAATTCTTGATAAAGGAAAAACATGATCGTCCGAAACTATTTTTTCATTAATAAATTGTAAATGAAATCAAATTTTGTTCAATCAGAATTAACAACGTTTTTCTGCCACATAAAATTTGTATAGAGATATGTAGGACATCTGTCGGTAACAGTAAATAATAAGGAAATTGAATGTAGTCGTCCTATGAGAGAGGGTTGTATTGCGAGTGGCTAATTTAATACATTATTAATATTGTCCTATCAATGTACTGCGTGCAATGATATTATATGTTTAAAACATCATTGACCGCGAGACGTCTCTTTCCTGAATCCATACAGAACCTCATCAGGGAAGCTGTTAGCAGCGATTACAGCGATTCTTGAACCAAATCTCCAAGGCTCATCTCGTAGCGAATCGCTTCAATGCCCAAAACACTTATTCGTTTATTGCTAAAGTTCTTAACAATTTTTTTCCGTGAAGGTCGAAATCCGTCATAAAAAGTGCGGAAGTCACGGTCTCATTGTAAATGAAATAAATAACACAACATGACTCAAACTTAACAAGGCTATAAAATATTTTAAAATAATCGTTACATGAATGACTTGAAAATATCCTGTTAATTAACCCTTAGATCGCCAGGAAAATATTTTCGAGCTTTGCCAAATACATTTACCTAACTTAGACCTTTTGCGTTTGTAATGTTTCCAATGTTAAAGTAGCTAAAAGCGGGTCAGTCCCGCTGACGATAGAGCTTAGTATATAGGCTTGGGTGTAATCTTTTCATGATCACCATCTTCATCATGTCAACCATAAGACGTCCACAGCTGGACGTAGGGGTTCCCCATTCATCTCCACAAGGACTGGTTGGAAACGGCTCATGCCCAGTCTGCGATCTTAGCTGTCAGTCTCATTGGTGGACATCTCCACTTGAGCCGCTTTCGATCCCATCGGCCATCAATTCTATGAGCTATATACGGGTATCCGCTGGGCTGTCAGTGACGTTCGATCTCCTAACTTCAGATTCAATGTCGTCGATAAATCTTTTATTTCATATTAATTATTCGGATTCGGTGACTCAAAATCTGCATGGATATTCGACTATCGAATGTTAAATAAAGTCGGGTAAAACCACGACAGAGGCGGGTAAAAGACACATATATACAGAGACACAGGTATGCCGCAGAACAGCTGTGCTATACGGTAGCTCGCCTATTCCGCGCATCATTTTGGCTCTCAGTGCTTGCCAGGACACGAACGCGGACTGTGATTTGTTTGCAGATGGCCAAATATTATTTATAATATTAACGCGAGCGTGCTTGCGTTTTTGCGAAAGGAATGTATTAAATAAATAATATCCATATTATCTTTGAACTGCATCTTTAATCGTCATTGTAATTGGTGAATCACAGTTTTCATTAAATGAAATATATTATGGCGGCCCTAATAGTAGTAGTAATAAGGTGGCAAACAAGTGTCTGCTTGTTTGCACAATCTTTTACTTAAAAAAATGTTATGTATGTTAAACGATCCGATTCAAGAGAACTCTTCAAAATAATTTAGCTATTTATATACGTATACCAGTTATAGAGCTAACCAAAAAAAACAAGTAGTTGTAAATAAAACAAAACAAGCGTCAGGTGTCCGTGACCGTCCACAGAAACCAAGAGTGGCAAATCTGGAGCGGATGCCGAATGAATGCGTCTCATACACAACACTGCGCCATGCAACACAGTATTGCGATGAGCTCTTATTGGCTGCATTCAAGGATAAAAGTGAAGGTTAACTTAAGCAAAAAATAATATAAAAAAAGTTTACAAAACCAAATGGACATAATACACGTTTTCACGCTCTTGAAATTGTTGAATAACTCGAATGTATTTAGGGTATTTTTTTATTAACTACTAGAGATTTCATGTCTCAAATCGAATCAAAGCAATATTAGAAACGAACCTTGTTC
Organism: Apeira syringaria; assembly: GCA_934044485.1. Classification (NCBI taxonomy): domain Eukaryota; kingdom Metazoa; phylum Arthropoda; class Insecta; order Lepidoptera; family Geometridae; genus Apeira; species Apeira syringaria. The sequence goes on along the minus strand of OW203662.1, from coordinate 10,955,399 downwards.
AAGCCAAAATCCATTTCGAGTAATCCGATTGCATCAAATGCCGAGCTCCAGGGGCTCTGACTCAAAAGAGTTGTGGCGCTGTGGTTACACCGAATGATGAAATCGCACCGCGTCACACCATGCTTTGCTTCAAAATTCTCACCGGCTTTGTGTACGGAAGCGTTATGAAATACTAACTTAACTTCCACTTTCGAATACTGGCCCTCATGAGTCTCATCGTTGCCGGCGCCGAGCGTATGTCCTTGACCGGGTGCCGAAATCGAGAGCGGATCTAGCTAGACCGAGTCAAATGCGTGAGGTGAGTTACACAATACCCCGCTTGAGCGACACTTACATAATCATTTTTAAGAATGCGTATTGTCGGAATGTAGGTCAGCGTCAAGATTTAGGTAGTCATTATCAGGGTCGTTTAGAAACGGAACATGTGATTGATGAAGCAGCGAGAATTGTGGGCCGTGCCCTTGACGTAAGATAACGCTATAGTTTTATGACTGCATATGACTTGCATAATTCTGCCGTAGATAGGGATTGAGGTAGAGAAAACAATAATGCCAATCTAGTAGGTAGGTATCAGTATTTTGAAGAGAATGGGAGAAGATGACAAAGCTTTCGAAGACATTTTCACCACTCCCGCGTTGGAAAAGTGAAACTGGTTCAGCAATCACACCTTAAAACGACTCCGGTTTCACTTTAATTTCCGAACCGCATCAGAAATTGTGCGTAAATTGGATCAATACACGTCCATGGCAACAGAATCTGCATCGTAACCGCACAGCGCGTTTGAGTTGTCAAACAACTTTCATCTACTGTCAAACATAGTCCACAGCCTACACTAACTGGAACACCAACCATTGACTATTAAAATACCGTTTTATTATCCAGTAATACTAGTAATAGCAACAACTGGTAATATGCGAGCAAATACTAATCACATTATCATACCTTCACCTTAGCTACCGCACTACGCTTCCGCGTGCTGCGCGTCACCGTTCACTTTCACTGCTTGCGACGACGTGGGGGTACCGCCTGCGGCTGCCTAACCGTCAATAGATACTGACGAATACCCATTGCACATAAAACGTGCCTTATGGCCATCGTGGTAAAGCACATAATCGAGCCCCTCACACGGTCACATTTTTTACGAGCAAACGTTTCGGTCACGTTCAGAACTGGACCTAATTACGGTCGTGCAAAGTTGAGTGTCGGTTACTTCAGACGAGGGAGACGGCCTCGTCAAGGCCGCACGTACGACGCGCAAGTGTCTGTTTACTTTCTCTAGCGGTCAATGGTCACAGCTTTGGGAGTTTAGGTGTTTGCGATTGTTTTTGGAGAGCATTCAAGGTCGATTGTCAGTTTTGTGACTTACACTGTGACCTAAGGTCCTGTGTGGGTGCTCGGGTTCATTAATCACTTGATAAGTAGAAATGTGACATATCGGGAAGTTTTTATTGGTGTCATGAGCACTTACAAGCAAGGTGGTTATGGTTGAGTCAGGTAGCTTTATTGGCTAATAACTTGAGAAAGCTTTTATGATATCATAAGCTTTTATAAGGTTACGCGTACTTTAAAACCTATTTCTACCAATAAAAAGACAAGCAATTGCAAACTTTCTAAAAAAAAGAACAGCGATAAAATGGTATTGGTTGAGCGACCACACAAAGCCAAATATGTCACGATAAGGAGAACTACTACACAAGTTATTTGTGACCTCTGTTCCGTATTCCGGTCCAAGTTTACCGCTTTAGCCTTTCGGTGACCTATATAAAAATGCTAAACAGCTTTATGACTACGCCATTGAACTTTTCTATTGGTCTAATATAACTGGCCTTACATGGGCTAATGTCAATACTAATCAGGGATGTTGTGGACAAGGTTTATTTATTGTTGGATCATGTAGCTAAGACGATCTAGTTCTTAACGCTCACTCTCGAAATATGCTTACTACATGTTGTACTCAACAGTTGTCAACAAACTGATTATATTTGGTCAAAAGGTTCATTCACGATAATATTGCTGAAACGTATATACCATATATATGTATATATATATATGTGTATACATAACATTATCTTCCATAGTAGTTAAGATAAAATCTTGAGTCTGCTTTCAAGTTTGCTTAATTAAATTCCCAACTGCCGTTTGTTTACACGTCTAACGAGCCAATCAGTGTGCTTTTGCAATGTTTGAAATTCATTTGCCTGGTTGATTTGATCATGACAGCTCCGTTTATTTATTGCTATCATATTGAGAGAAATGATAAAAATGACATTCTTTCGATTTGTTATATTTTACGGATTATCATGTCTTGTCAGTCAGTAAATTAACCTAGGCAGGCGTGTTACACCGTACACCGCATTATCACTTAGCATCGAGTGAGAGAATGGTCAAATGCCTGCCTATTTTTATAAAAAAAACTCAATTCTCATTAGTGAGAATGAAGTAAGCGCGAGTTAGAACGAATCCCACCGTATATTAGACATTTCTCTATACAACAATTTAATGTGACGCGATGATAGCTCAGCGGTGAGAGCGTCGGCTGTCAAACTGACGGACGCTGCTTCGACCCCAAATTCCCAGCATGGTAGTAGGGTACTTTCGAGTACCCGCCTGGCTAGCTACCACCCTCAAAATAATATTGTGTATAGGCAGCAGTCCTTGAGAGCTAGTAAGCATTCTAGGTCTAGTGTGATAACATCTTCGACCAAACCGTCACTGACGATTAAGTGAGATAGTGTATAAACGCTATGTTAAAATAAAGGCGTAAGTGTATTGGTGAGTGCGAATACCAACTCCGCCAGTTGGCATTTTGTATCCACTGTCAGATTAAATCTATGTCAACGTATGAAAACACCGAATTCTTTATCAAGTTCCATCCCGTTTATATTATAATTAGGCAGTGATTATTTTAGTTATTTTGTTATTTTGTTTGCCTTAATTACTTGTATACTCTAAGAAATGACATATAGAAGCAGTTTTGTAAGCATCAAAAACAATGTTCATAGTCCATCCAGTCGCTACCATTGTAATCCAGCAGTCCTCATTACAAACTCTATAAAATGGGAATCGTGAAGAGAAACGGCAAAATGCGACGCGAACTCTGCATAAACTATTTACTTTCACTTGGCCAAGCCGCTCCGTTGGATGCAAATACGAACAGATTTTACGCGATTTGTCCATAGATTATAATGAAAATGAACTTGAGCGATTCCTTTGAGTGTCTGTACCAATATTATAGTATCTACACTAATATTATAAAGAGTAAAGATTTATATGTTTGTGTCTATGTGTGTATGTTTGGTACTTCTTCACGCTCAAACGGCTACACCGATTTCGATGAAATTTGGTATGGAGATAGTTTAGACCCTGGCTACATAGAGATAGGTAGATAGACATAGGCTACTTTTGTCCCGGAAAAAGTATGGCTTCCGTGGCATATTTGAGGTAACGGGAAAACTGCGAACTGCGGTGAAACTGGGAGCGCTACTAGTAATATTAAAATGTGAAAGTGACTTTGTTTGTTTGTTACGCTTTCACGCTCAAACTGCTAGACCAATTTTGATGATTGGTATGGAGGTAGCTGACACCCTGGAATAACGCATAAGCTACTTTTCATCATCATCTCACTGTTTTTATCACCAACTGCAGGTGCAGCTAGTCCTAATATTATAAATGCGAAAGTTTGTGTGTATGTGTGTATGTTTGTTATTTCTTCACGCTCAAACGGTTACACCGATTTCGATTAAATTTGGTATGGATATAGCTTAAGCCCTGGATTAACACATAGGCTACTTTTATCCCGGAAAAAGTATATTTCCCGTGGGATAATTGAGGTAGCGGGAAAACCGTTATCCACGCAGGTAAAACCTCGGGGCGCTACTAGAATGATATAAAGTAAACAGACTACACCATAAATTTGTAAAAGCTTATAAGGAAGGGAAAAAGCATAATGTCTATCCCTAATATGGCCACATGTAATGACGTCAGCAAGTATGGTTAAGAACCCAACATGAATATGGTAATCGCAAGGTCGGCGAGATAGAGAAAGGAAGCTTCCTTTTATTGAAGTGCTACAAGCAATATTTAACAGATTTTTTTTATTCAGTAAAGGTTGAAACTTTTATCCTTGCGAATTCGGAGAAATATACAGATAATAATGAAGTTTATAACTTCTTGGAACTTTAGGTTCAACCACGTATCTCGAGTCTTTCTCGAGAAAAAATATGTAATAGAGATTTCGTTATGTTTCATATATCATTTATACATTTGTATACGGACTTATCGATCAAAAACTTAATGGATTGATTTACAATTTTATAGATAAGACAAAGACATTTTACATATAGTGAGGAACACAATTATAAACACAACACAAACTAAGCTAAAAGAATACATTATTATTATTAATTTTTACCACTTTGGTTGGCTACTGTTAGTGTAATTTTAACTGAGCGCTTCTGTATTTCGTAGAGCGGTGTAAAGCGTCGGCTCCGGTTGTTGTCTTGGGCAATAGTCGCTTGGTTACGTGGGAGACCCTCAGGCGGTATGAAAATTCGGGTTTTAAATTGCAGAATTTACTAGCGCTCTGCTTGCACTGCTTAAATTGCATATTGATCGATACATTTTGCAGAAGTTTTTTTTGAATGCTTACGTTTGTAATTACCTGAAAGTTAAATAAAAAAAAAACAGGCGTGAGGTATAATCATTTCAGAATGTTTTGGTTTTGTCATACTTCTGTCTGAGATAGTGAAAACCTTAGATTGATGCAGCGTGAATATGTGCTAAATATTTTTTATATAATTTACTGCATAACATTGAAGGTTAATATAGAAACAAGAATAGGATGCGACAAGGTTGCCTTTGCTAAGCGCTTAATTCGGAGGCTTGAAAATTCGATAAATCTCCTAACAGTAAAGATTAATCGCGACTTCAAGGGCATCAAAAAATTGCTTACAAAACTACCAAAAGTCTAACAATGACTAACGTAAATTACCCAATCTCCTCCGATTCCGTCGGCCACAATCAGACCTGATCATCGTTAGCCTTTACCTATTAAACTTCACGGCTGCAACCTCCACGGTTACGAAACGTTTTCCTTCCGCCGGCGCCCGCGCCGGGTGTGATGCACCATCGGTAATTGTTATGCTCGCTGCTCGCGCTATTGTAATACAACGTAATGGAGGATGCGAGTGTTATGTTCTTAGATTCATTGTAGTTTAAAATCGTTGAAGGTGTGAGCGTGTTTTGTTTTACCAAGCTAGTTATGGCACATGTCGCACAGGCCTCTAATGTTGCCCTCGTAACCTCTCTATACGGAGCTTCTTAATCGATCAACCTAGCCTGGGTCCTTTCGCCCGACACACACAATAGGCTTCAATAAAATATACAGTAGGTACAATATATTTCGATTATTCATCCTCGATCGTGGGGGAGTCATATATGTATGGTGATAGTCTTGGTTAGCCACCACCGTCAAGTTTGAAATCTGTCAACAAATTACTCAGTGCATTCAGGCAGCTATCTTGCGGGCCGTGATGCTTGTTACCACATAGTCATTGACCGTCAAATGAGATGGTGTTCAAACGCAAGACCTATAAATTAAGAAAAATATTCGCTGCCGATTAGACTATAAACAAACTAAAAAACCATTAGACTAAAAACCCATGGCATGAGCCTTGTTTTGGCTGATATGAGAAATATTATGTATTAGATATGAAATCTAAATTGCGCGAGAAATCTAACACGGAAATAAGACAACATTATAACATAAATAGCAGCAACAATAACTATTCTGGAATAATTTGTTACTGGCGACACTTTGGCAACTCAACGTATTCATGTTTAGCTCTTTATCAATAAGAAATATCACGAAACAGATATCGAGAATATGCTTTCATGGCCGAAGATATTTGGCTCGGAGACCCCAAGGCGAAGGGCGGTAGGCAGTTATATAATATAACATAACGAGCTATTTTGAGCCCATCGCGATATTGCTGGCGAATTGCAAGGAATCTACTGGCACGGCTATCTTTGTTGTTCACTTCCGAATGCTAATGGGATTGGACTGTATCCACTTAGCATAGGATTTCGTTATTGGATAAGTGGGGACTATGACGTCATGCTGGAAATTTAGGCACCTGAAGTATACACTTTAGTCGAGGATAAGACACCGAAAATACCATGAATACAAATATTTGTACAACCTACAAACAAGTGTTTGTCGCTAACGAGGATCTTTTTTATATTAACACTCAACGATTCGTGCATTAACCAGTGTCAAGATAAAACAATCTTAAATTAGTGTTGCGGTAAGTAAGTGGCCCTAAGCTTTCAGTTTAAATCTTTGTCCTCCTTTTTCTTTTGAATAAGGAAGGAATGACACTTATCCTAAACTTTTCTGGTTATTTTCGATTACTTTACCAAAAACATTATTTAGAGAAAAGAAGACACGAAGAGTTGCTATTTATTGTACTTTCATATTCTCGTTAATATGCAAAAAATCACTCATTTTATAATAACACTTTGCCCTTGATACCTAACTCTACGAACTCACGAGTTCTTAAAATGATTGGTTAATTTCTGTGCAGAACAAAGGGCCAAACTCTACGAGACTAGAATTAATGTTAAATGGGCATAAGGAAATTATGTACAAATTAAGTGGAAAATTTTGACAAACCTGCTTTGCCTATTAATTGATTCCAAAGGACAGAGTATTGAACAAACACCGTTAAGAACCTACAATTTAATAATGAAGCACCGTGGGTGTAACGTGTCCCTTCCACCTGTCCAATGCACTTGTGCAATTGAGCTCTTCCCTACCGCCGCGTCGGCCATGATTGCTAAATTGCCTCAATGCTCTTCCTACAGCGCATTCCCACATTCACGCTTGTAATCTCCTACAGTGAGATGCTATCCTAGTACCGTCGTTACACTATTCACCATTATTTACATAGTGTTTTTTTCTAAAGAACTAATATATTTAGTGACAACTTGGCAAGAGGAGTATCTGCCAACACATTGTTTTAAAATAATGTACCTACTCCCGTTGTATGAGACTATAAAATAAGACGATATCTCACTAATATTATAAAGGCAAAAGTTTTTATGTGTTTTTTAAGTGTGTATGTTTGTTACTCTTTCACGTTTAAACGGCTGTACCGATTTCGATGAAATTTGGTATGGAGATAGGTTAGACCCTGGAATAACACATAGGAGCTGGTACTTTTATCCCGGAAAAGTATAGTTCCCGTGTGATAATTGGGGTAGCAGGAAAACCGTAATCCAAGCGGGTGAAACCGCTGCGCGCTACTAGTTTAAATATAAATTAAATGCTGTTTTCGAATGCATGTTTGTTTGTTATTTTGCTTGAAAATGGTCATGGTGGATGGTCGATTTTCATGAAATAAATTTGTTGGGTGGGAATCTTTAATTGAGTTTCTGCGGGGTAAATCATAAACCGTGACTATTAAATCGCAGGATGCAGTTAGCTGAAAATAAAAGTTAAAATTGTGAGCCATCTATCAGCTGATTGTTAAACTTGTTCAGTGGCTAATGGCGTGGGTTGTTAAGCCGAAAGTTACATTGAGGATTTCAATAGTTTATTGGCCGTATTATTTTAAGGAGCCGCAATGAGCCGAGCCACAGATTAAGCTGCGGTGAGCCGACATGAGCCGTATTTGGTACGAATGGTCTCCGCCAATTACATAATCGTGTTACAAATTATTATGTACCTTTGGCGAATTGATGCTTGAATTATCAAATAGTAGATGTAATATAATAATAATGGGTGTATGTTCATATTTAAAGTCTGTAGTTCCCTTTTTATTTATCGAACAACACATTTTTTAGATATGTAAATTAATTATACATAGTTCAAATTTTTGAACGTAAGTTCTGCCCAGCATGTCGTTAATGCAATAAATCATAAAACTCTTATAGTGTTCATTAAAGTCCGTCTGTTTGTTTATCCGCTAATTTATATCACAGTTTAGTACTGTGTTCATTCATCAATAGTTCAATATTTTTCACGTAAGGTTTATGTTATTTTATTATATTTAAGAATAAAAATAATTTATTTGCTCATAACACGAATACATAATTTGAATTTTTATTTTGCTGAATACTAATTAATTATTAAGATTTAAGATTTGACTCTGTGTCTCCACACTAGGATTCCCTGTGTTGTGGAAAACAGTTTCATATTGGCATGTTAAATAAATTAAGTGAGCGTTACAAGCAACAAAAACAGTCCATATCGAGCGATGTACACAGCATAATATAAACACGCAGTAATTTAGCTTAAAATAGTCGTGAAAATGAGTACATTTTGAAAGCAGACCATTAGATACATATAAAATAATTTAAGGACACTTAATAAACAAAGGATTTATATAATTACAAATGTATAATACTATAAAATTTATTCTTATTTCTTTCATCAGAACAAATTTTATAGTATTATACATATATAAAAGTATCCAATTCAGTTTTTATGTAGGGAGAGTAAAAATATAATTCGCGACCAACTCTCCGGAAAATAAATGAATAAGAAAAACCAAAATGGTGGCGTGCACCTATTTGACCTAACGAGTCAGCGTTGCGATTCAACGCGATGATGTTGCTGGAATTCTGGCCATGCTGCTAACTGGCAACGTGTTTTCTTAACATAACTGGTGTTTGGACTATTTATATACTTTTAATTGCTGAGTTTCACAAAGGTAATCTAAGGATTACCTTTGGGAACTAGGATTGTTATTAGTTTTTATTGTCTTATACAAATGTTAATGTACATTACGCACGCCTTTATACTTAGCTTAACCATAAGCTTAACAAGTATAAACGCAACTTTCCTGGGAAAACGTCGAAGGAAGCTCGATCGCCAATATACTCTTATTTTAATAAAGGAATTGAACCGATTAAATTTTAAATACTAATACGCTTACATGTGTTGTTTTTTCATTTGACAGTTATATCCTGTAATTCAGATTAAATGAACTAATCACAATAAATACTTGGCTTTAACTTATAACTAATTAAGTGCACACCGATTGCTTAAATATGTATCTTATATATGCACCGAGTAAGTGGACAATGTGAAGCTGTTTCCCGACATGCTGTGTCATATGAAGCCGTTCTATAAATAGTGCACATGGTGACGTAAGTCTTCATTTTGAGCGTGGTCAGCGGAGCAGTGCCCTGTGAAGTCTGCAGCGGCCGACCTTGGGCCCAAAGCTACTTTCAACCCGGAAGCGCTGCACCATTTACAATGACAACCGCGCGACTTAAGCGAACATTTTTTACTTTGCCCTTATTTGGCACGTAGCTCCATAATAAATGGGTCGTGTACAGAATTAATTATATGTGTATAGTTCCAATGGCCCTTTTGATCTTATTGGTAACCCTGAGCCTTCGTGAGATAATGAAGTGTCAAGTGTCAACTCAACCTTGATGGACAGGTCACTTACGCTCAGGTGATGAGACCTTTTACGCAAATGACATTTTCGTTTTTATTTGGGAGCTTTTTACATTGTTTTTATTGTAGTCCATCTTTAAGATTTTTGAACTATTTCGAAAATCGGAAAATTAACCTTTCCGCTATACAGTACGTAATTTCTTTCATTCTGACCTATCATCACTGCATCTTTCCGTTTTATATGTATCGTTCCTTACACAATCCATCCTCTTTCCTTTGGTGTAACTTCTCCATTCATCCCATTAACTTGTATGTTTATCAGAATCTCCGTACAACTAATCACACCAGTTAAAGAAAGCTTCTACGGTTTACTGACAACAAAATTTGACAAATTGTCAGTCGTATTTAACCTCTATTCCTCTATTAGTTTTTTAGAATGTACCATTGGATATCTTACAAGTCACCGAATCAAATAATAATATTTAAGAAGTACCGTTTAAATATCGTCCGTATTAAAAAGCACGCGAGCGACTGAGCTTAGCTTGGTGTATTCCCGGACAAGATTGTCTGTAGGTAGTAGGTTAGTCTGTAGGTCATTTTCTACCATTTTGTGAGATGGGGATAGCGAATGGTTTAGTTGACTGCTCGGTTCTACTTAGTCACCTCGGACTCCGCACTACTGATAGGATCTAGAGGAGAAAGCTACTCGACGTACCGTTTGCAAAGACGCAGAATTCGTTCTTCATTCGGGCGTGCAAATGCTTTAACGATATATCCAATGAACTCGATATTGATATGTTTTACACCACTTCTGCAAAATTGAAACATGCACTTAGTTGTAAGTTTTTTGAAAGCTAAATATGCCTCTATGTATAGATATCTTATCTTTATTTGTATTTAATTATATATGTTTACTCCACACATCAAGATGTCGTCCATTAACTTTTGTTTTGTTTACTAATTTGGCTGTTTTTGGAAATTTATAATTAGCCTTCAGTAAATGTTTACTTATCACGTTTTATCGGCTAGCTGTTAATTCCCCTAAAGTTTTTAAAATAAAATAAAGGTGGTACACATAAACTTGTTCGACATAATGTCATTCATGAGAAGAACCCACAAGAATTGTTCGTTCAAAATTATATATACACTGACTATTGTAAATTTGATCGTGAAAAGCTGACCTTTGCAAGGATTCTAGAAACAACCCGATTACCAAATTACAGTGAAGGAAAACTCAAAAATTTTCCATTTATACGGAGCGTGTTTAAAGGCAGCCGGGACCTTGGCGAGGCACTTACGAATTGAATCGGCCCCGCTCGAGGTCGAGGCGCCTTCCGTCATTACACACACGCACACACAACCACATATATGATTCTACTGTATGACCGTGTGAGTGTTGTTTGGGTCGCGATCGCCACAGACAGAGTTATATGTTACGATTTAAATTTTAAAACGATTCAGATGAGACTTGCCCTTGTTTTGGGCGGAGGGCTCGAGTGGAAAAGTCCGAGATTCGTCTGTTTTCCCGTTTTGTTTATGCTGGGAAAATGAATGGAATATCCATTTTATTATTTATTATCCATATTAGTAAACGTGTAGATTTCACATGATATAGGTAGTAATAGGTGAAATGTATAACTACATCTTTATTGCTACCTATATGACACACAAGTACGGAGAAATATAATCAAGTTTGTGAATGGACTTCGCTCACTCAATATACCCACAATACTTTTCCTGAAAATCCTTAAGTTTATGTTGATGGTTTTAAACAAGTATTAATGAAGAACATGTATCACGTTGCTGTAAAATGAAGAACATTTTAAAACATGATAATTAAGGCCTACTAAACCACTTTAAGAGTCAATCGAAGAAACCTACTTGTTGGCCTTGGGTACCTGCATCCTATAAAACCTTACCGTCATCGACATTTATAAGGGTCTATCTTATCGGATATGCAAAACAGCTAGAATATATTACATAGGTGTTGGGAAATCAGACAATATGCTTGTTTGCCTACAATATTGATGACTTTAAGTAACCATGTTATGGTTACTGGTAAATTTAAGAATTGAATTTCAGGCTCATTCCCGTGGGAGATGCGGTACACACCTCACTCCCGCAGTCTCTGTAGCATGATGTTGTTTTTTATTTGAAACGTGTCTAATATTTTGTATTCAAAATATTCAGCTAGGACATCAGCAGTGCCCGCTTAAATTGTTGTCACTAACGTACATATTTCAATAAGAAGTTTTCTTTGTAGGTACTTTTAATACTTAGTAATCTTAATTATATTTATTTTTTTACTCACCATCAGGAAAAATAGTATATTATGTATACTATGATGGAAGGAACAGTTTTGACTGAACACATCTGGTGGATAGCCGCGTATCCTTGTCATTCACAACCGTCACTGCACACTTCCTGTAACAAACAACACGAACTAATTTGAGTTTTAAAAAAACAGAAAACGGAAAAATACGGCCTTAAAAATATCACACCCTTATTGAAAGCAAGTCAATACTCTAAATTCAGCTTAATTTATTATTGCGTCAATAAAATTATCTAATCGCCCGCCGAGGTTTGCGTGAGTATATATACTTGTTGAGCATAACGTTATTTGTGTTACAAACTTTCATCGAAATTGTTAGTCGTTCCCGGGATTGCTTGGAGATTGATATTATGTAAGAGTTTCTCGTTTAATAGGCGATGTTCCGGCAAATCCTACTTGCGCCTTTTTGACACATCCGCCAATGTAAATATTGCAATGCTGTAAAAAACGTCATTCCACATTTAGGATCCATATTTCACCTTTGTGTATACCTAGAACCATGAAAAAAACGGCATCAGGATCTGTTACTTGATGTCTAACTAAAAAAGTTAAGAGTTTTAGATTTGTTTAATTTTTTTTATAAGTAACTCGAAATTTCTCCTTTAAAAAATAATTGCGGAAAAGTCAAAATTTCATTTATGTTGCTAAAAAAATAGTTTGCCGTAATAACATGTAAATCTGACGATAATTCCAACTTCTTTGGTTTTGCTACGAAACACAAAATTTTGCGTTGTACAGCATTAACACCTATCTACCTAGTATCACGTCTAACAAGCCTCGAGGAGAAACAAAGCTAAAATATTACCAGACGAGGGATAAGATAAGGTACTAAGAAAATGTGCTCTTACTGTGTTCAGTTAAAGAATACTATAAAATTGTTCTAACCAACGGGGGATTTTCAGGTAATAACGCGTAACGAGCGCGGCGTAAGGGGCGTGCTACACGCGACTGTGGTGGCGTTCGATAAGCAATGGAACCTGGCCCTTAGCGACGTGCTTGAAATATGGAAGCGGAAGGCTGTGAAAAAGAGGAAAATACCCCCCGGGATGGGTAAGTTATTTCACCTGGAGTCTGAAGCGAGTTGGTTGTTGGTCTTGTCCTTTACAATTTTGTGGGTGTAAAAAAGAGAAGGCCGGACCGGACCAAGCTCTGAATCTAATATTTAAGGTATTCTACAAAATCAGTGCTAGGAAGTAATTTCGTAAAATAGTTTTAATATGAATTTCAAAACTAGGTCCGGTAGAACACACGAATGAACGCCGCGAAGAACGCCACAAGCTGGAAAAAGGTTTTCCATACTAATATTTCCATAACTGTGACTTTTACCTATATTCTATTAAAAAATAATGCTATCCTAAAGAAGCTACACATAGCTTATTTGTTAAAACCGACGCTAACAGAAAATGTTATGCTAATGTACGAGCAAGTGTATCGATCGGATTGCGTGCGTAAGATCGGATTAATATTTATTTATTTTCCCTATTTACAGGTGTTGTAAATCTAGTCTGGTGAAACAATAGTGTTACCATATTTAACTTTAAACGTACAGACCGCGCGCCCCGGCTGCAGTACTACGCCGCAATGTATCCGCGTTGTCTCGTAAATAGCGCTAAAAGTCACTTAAATTTAAATTATTGTTCGCGAAACCGGGCGCTAACTAAACATTTGTTTGTTTTTAGTTTAGGACGCATTTAAAACTTGCCTCTGTTGATTATGTAGGTACACAATGGAAAGGTGGACTATATGGCGGGAATTTTAAGTTTTTTTTTTTTTCTGTAGTTGTTTTTCATTTACATACTAATTTGTATGTGTCGATTGGCACATGTGTATTTCGTGACAGTTTTTCAGTGTTGCGGTTGGGATCTACCCAGGTAGATACTGGAATGAAATGGAACAAACCGTCTGTTTGGCAGTTAAATCCCAAAATACGAATATAATAATGTAAAATACTGAAGCATAAGATTATGATATTTTTTTCCAGGTACGGCCGTTCCGAAAGGTACAGCAGCCGCCATATCTCCCGTGCCTTCAGTACAAGAGACACCTCTAGGAAAGGGTGTATGGGAGTGCACGCGACACCTCCCCCAGATGTTCATACGGGGAGAGCACGTGGTGTTGATTAATGTCACTGGTCGATAATGAAACAGGAGAAAAAAGGTTTTCATTAACAATAACACTACACAGATGGTGTGTCTTTAGCATAAAGCTGGCTTAATTTTCAAACTTAGTAACTCCAAAAGTTTTGAATGATTGTTAATGCCGTGTAGTGTAAAAGGTCGTAACGAACACGATAGAATCACTTGTATCTCCTAAATATCTTTTTTGTTATTTAAAGTGTAAATAAAGCTGTTTCTCTATTTATTACTGTCTTAAAAAAAATAGTTTTTTCTACCTCCTGTAAAATTTGATCAATTGGAGATACGAAGTTTGAAACTTAAGCCAGCGAAAACCATAATAATGGCGATCCCACTGCTGGGACGCGGGCATTTCTCTCCTCGAGAAGATAATCGATTTATGTGATACTGCCATAGTCCGGTCATGATCAAATCGAGCGTCCACCTTCGACCACATGAATACTGTGAATATCAGGTAAATAAATGCAAGATCTAAAAACTATGAAAAAGAAATCGTTTTAATCAAATCGCGACAGAGGAACACGTGGTCGGGTAAAGCTTGGGAAATATAATGTTCTTGATTGTGATACCTACATACGTAATAATATGTGCGGCGATTCGAATTTTCTGTTAAATTTGTTTTTGAGAACTTTTTGTTTTGTATTTTTATTATATATAATAAGTGCCTTCAATCAGAAATGCAATATGTACACAAAGTAATATTTATGTTATATTTAAGTAAGTTTAAGTTTTTTGGATTTTTTTTATTGACATTAGACAGGCGTTTGACCACTATCTCACCTGATGTTAAGTGATGATGCGGTCTACGATGATTCACGCCTGCCTAGAAGTTACGTGTTCACTCGTGTGAAAAGTTAAGTAGTGGTTATTACACTTTTTTTTCTTTGCTACCATTGATAACGTGAAAGTTTGTAGGGATTTATTAATGAAATTGTAATTTAATTATAGGGGTTGTTTGTTTGAATGAAATTTAGCACACAGGCAATTTGTAATCTGGATAGCACTGTTTCCTGGAAAATGTACGCTTTCGATAGGTTAAATTCATAGTGCGTACAGCTAACGAATGGAATTTATTGCCTAAAGGTGTGTTTCCGCAAACATACAACCTGGGTTTCTTCAAGTCACGAGTGAATAGGTATCTTCTAGGCAGGCGAGCTCCACCGTAGACCGCATCATCACTTAACATCAGGTGAGATAGTGGTCAAACGCTTGCCTATTCCCAATAAAAAGAAATGAGGAAACGTGAAGTGTAGTTCACGCGGGTGAATCCGCGGGGCGTGGCCAGTTGATAATGGTTGTTGTAATCAAAGTTCATAGTCATTATAGTTGTGGTCACAACCTGTTCGCTGCCGGGTTCAATTTTCCGAGTAAAACTTTGTCTAAAATGTGTGCGGCTTACAAGCCGCCGCCCGTGTCAATGTGCTCGTTTCTCAATGATTAAATTACAAACTCATGAATGATATTAACTCGTTATTGTTATGAATCTCTCGTTCGTACAATATACTTTCTCAGTATTGTTACCCGAAAACTGCACGATAATAAATGTTTGACATCCACACTTGGCTCCATTTTCATCAAAACAATTTTATGAGAAAGTGTCTTATATTTGATGTCGACTCCACTAATTGTACAGTGCTTACGCTAATTGTTAAGGTACATTTACTTTACATCTAAAAGAAATACCTATAATTAAAGTTGTTTTTCATCGTTAACTTTTGTTTTATTTTGAAGACTTAGTATAATGACGGTTAATATAAGCGGAGTTGTGAGAAAGGTTGACGCGGGTTTTCGGGGCGGCATATGTCTAGCTGTGGAAATCCTAGGGTTCAATCAATGGTAATCAATTGGAAAAATCGAAAATAAAGAGGCGTAAGGACTGGGTCTGCTTTCTTTCTATTCTTCATATCACTTATGTAATAAGTCCGCGTTTGACCTCCGACTCGCCCGGTCGAAGAATACTTAGGTCTATCTATGGTCGAAGACGAACCACGCAAATTTAGTAGTTACCTACTCACTCTGACCGTAAAAGACCTAAATTCTCTCAGCCATGGGGCGTCCACTGCTGGACATATGCCTCCCCCATATAGGGGGGGATTTGCCAAAACTCGCCACGCTTGGCAGGCGGGTTGGCGAGCGCAGTATGATTTTTAATCTTCAGAAGGCGCTAGACCTAGATTATCTTTCAAGAAATAAGGAGATCGGCAGATTTATTCTTAGCCGTACAAATGAAGAACGTAGATTCGAAACATTTCATACGTATATATCTAAGGGAAATTATGTGTAATAAAATGTTAAAAGCGCCTATTCTGCGCACTGGTTTTCTCTCGAAGCAATCATCGAAGTGTTAGGTTTTTGTACCTAACACTACCTCTTTGTTAGCAGGTCGAGACTTAAGGTCGATCTCCTCGGCCCTGATTAACCTTTTTCTGTCGAAATTGTCCACTGCCCCTGCTAGGGTCCACTCTGGTTGTATGACTTTGTAAGAAGTACGGTAAGAAGACCTTGATGGACACAGTGGACAACTTAACAGTGTCAAATCAATAAGGGAAATTTGGAACCTTGGTATGTGCAGTAGATGTAGCGAAAAAGAGAGAGCAAGAGATACTTAAATGGTCCGATACATAGCGAGGATGAAAAATGATAACAAAATATGGGAAATGTCGCAATGGTGAGTCGGCAAACTTTTCAAGACAATTTCGATAAAGTTTGATAGAAAGGGTCGAAACTGACGAGCGTTCATTGAAAGTAGAAGAAGCTAAAGTATCATTGAAATATGCTCCCTATCATAATAACTTAAGTAAATTAAGCGTGTAGTTAAGTTGAAGTTTACGGCGTCAGACGCATGCACTCGTAGTTCCCACAAAAGAAAACTCGATATTGACCCTGCTCGCATTGCCCATCGAATACAAAAACAATTGCAGGTGTACCCGGAAGCTTCCTAGCTCATTGTCATAGTTTGAACAATAGTTGCTAGGTCCATTGTGTGCATTAAACGTGTTGTTTTTCCCATTTTCGCGCGGTTCCCGCGGGCGTCGGCCGGCGTGACCGCGCGCCGAGCGTCGACCCCGGCCGAGCGCGGTTTTCACGCGCTTTCACGTTACCACCGCGCGGGATGCGGGATGACACGTCAGGGTTACGGGAAAATAAAAGTTCACGCGTCAGGTCCAACGACAGTCGGCAACATTTAATATTAACGATATGTTACAAGAAAGAAAACGTTTGCTTTAAGCGTGTCTTTCGTGAGCCTAATAGTACACATGTGCGTAATATGTATTAACTTTACACATATTTTATTGCAATGCTTCGATGGTATTTAAGGTTAGCTTTTCAGTAGTGGTGGTCGCTGGTGGTACGCTGATAGAAATTATTTAGTTTTTTCAATGTCAAATTATACGCAAAAACATAGATTATAATTAGGTGAAATCATAAGAAAATGCTGAAGCAGGCATATCATATCTATGCTAAAGAAGAGATGTATAGCTTTTAAATCTTTTCCGACAATAAGTGTATAAAGTATTGCTTCCTATTCTGTTTGATTCGGCAATTCAAAATGAAAATGCGTGTCCATGGGATATATTCTATATTAGATAATATTTGTATATTTTTTTTTTGCGGTGGGTGAAGGCTTGTAAATAGAGAGAGGATATTGGTCATCCACCACGCTGGCCGCTGCGGGTTGGCGGAGAGGCTAGTAGCCAGCCCAATGTTTTCAGGCGGTGTCAGTCCGCCCAGGGGCCTCCGAGGCCTAAGACGACAACCGCGACTGACGCTATAACGTGGCCTCCGAAGCACGAATTTCGTGATGATAGATCGGAATAGAAAGCCGAAAAATTTCAACATTCTAGATGCATCAGAGATCTATTTGCGTGATCGATGAGACAATGTCCCGGAGGGCGACGCACCCTGACCGCCTGGCCGCGTGCCAGCCGCCTACGCTTGGGGGTGGGAAAATCAGCGCAGGTGGTTGGGAGGGGCCTGTGACACTGGTCATATACGTATGTATCTTCGTACATACTGACTGGTGTACTTTTAGAAATATATTTCAGTGGGTGTTTCACAATATAACGTTATTTATGATCAGCAGCATACGAGTGCAAAGCAACAGCATACATCTGCCATTTACCCTGCCTGTAGTATCCGGCTTTACTCACGTTTATAGTCGGAAGTTCGGCCTAGGTCTGGTCAGATCTGGTCGCCGCGATCTGGCAGCGTAAACTCACCTCAGGATGGGCATCGGACATGCCCGAAACCTAGGCCGAATCTTCGACTATAAACGTGAGTAAAGCCGGATACTACAACTATACAATTAACCGCTTTATGTATATAAGTTACATTAAATACATTATCTCGAGAGAACACGCATGCCATTGAATGAAACAGGAAGTAGTTACTTAATGTGCCACAGAATAGATTAATATTAAGTAGATATACCTACATATTATTTAATATATCTACTAATATGCCTAGTATAATTAATTGAGCGATTTGTTATAGTTTGTGAAGAAAATTGTAAATGAAGCATTTCTCGAAATCTTGTTCGCGGCAGCATAACCACTACCAGCATAAGCACTACCTACATTAATAATAAAAAATCAATCCATTTCTTTAGTTCAAAAATAGGTAACAATCTTGAATGCCTGATTTCTTAGCTATTTATTTAATTCTCTCTAGCTTGCTTATAAGATGTTCAACTCGCCTCACTTACACAGTTATTATTTATACCTAATGTATTTTTATTTTTTTATGTACTCGATCTGTTAATTAATTATATAATAATCGCCAATTAGCATGTCGAGGTACATTTAGGCAAATAACACAGGTGTAGGAAGTTTTTGATGGATGCGGTGGGAAGTGGTAATAATTATAAATAATTAATACTAGCATAAATAAATATACAAATCATGTATGCATTATCAAACACTGTATCTATTTAGAGCTCTACTGACGTAAGATTATATCAATACATTTCAAACAGTGCTCAAAAACAGTGAATTCATGAATATCTCAGTAAACAAATACCAGTGTTAGCCTTGACCTAACCCAGACTGGGTTTTAACAAAAATGAATTTAAAACTGTCTATCTATTCCAACAAACAACAATTCTGTATAATCCAAGCCTCCCGTCTTGAACGCCTGGTTCCGCGCCTCATCCATCCGTTGGTCCTTGTGTATTGTTGGTTCTATGGGGGAGACTTATGTCCAGTAGTGGAACTGCCAACTCTTGCCAACTTGCAGAGTCACCCGCGCGGCCTCAAGTCATAAAGCTTCATAAACTTTCATATCCTATTTAAATACAATAACTAACATCAAATAAGATAGTGGTCAAACACTAGATCTATACTGTATATAAAATTAATATAATATAATAACTACAATATTTAACCTATTTAAAGCCATTTAACAAATTGTCTCTAATTATTCCGTATACTACATTAGCTACAAAGGATGACAACATCTTGCATCCTTATCTATTGATAGCACGTACGCGAGGAAGTTGATCTCTACATAATATTCTGAGATACAGATTTCGAAATAGTTTCGAGGGTAGAGTAAAGTTTACTGTATGAGCCTATTAATATAATTATGTGTTTATAAACAACAGTCGATTATCTAGTTACGAAATAACTTAGTACTGGTAACGTAATCAATTGCTTCACGTTGAGTTCGGATGCATAAGGCAGTAGTTAAACAATAAACCCTCGGTGAGAAGATTAAAATCCCTTCCGAGTGCTCACATTTATGTCATCATTTGCTCAAGAACTTTAAAGTAAAACTTCAGTTCATAGCCCCGATCGCTTATAGACTGCGTTGTCGAATAATAATCAAAATATTAATTATTTTATTCGAATACTAGGACTTATGAACTTCCAACAATATTACAGATATTATATAGTTATAGACTTAAGACTAACACCGCGTTTCAAAATATACATTTTTAGCAGCCATCGCGGAGAACAAGCTCTCAAACTATGGTGGCTATTTAATTAGTAGCGAAGCGTAGATAGCGGCACGTCAAAAATAATATTGTGTATTTTGTAATCTGTACCTGTTCTTTTTCTGCTATTTTTCTGATTCTGGTTTTAATTATAAGGTTATAAAGGTATATGCATAAAAATATTGATTTGCAGGAACTACTCGTCTGGAAAAAGTGCACAGCTAAAAATCAGCGTACTATTGCGATAGAATATCAAGGCTGAGCTTTGTGCTTTTTGTTGCTAGCTATAGATTAATTTTGCGCTTATATGTATAGCATTAATTGTAAATGTGTAAGCTAACTATAAATAAATACTTTTTACTTTACTAGTTTTTACAGTGTGTTCGATTTGATTAATAACAAATTCAATTAAAAAAAAAGTTACAAGGTATGTGTAAGTTACATCGATATGGTTACTAGTAGGACCTGTCGTTAATCGTTATTTATGGACCTAAGTGATGGGCTGCAACATACATATGTAGGTATACGAGTATACATATAAGAAAAGTGTGAGAGGCAGAGATGCGAAATTTAAAATGGATGTGTGGTGTGACTTGACTTGAATCAGAGCTTGAAAAAAGGCACCATGGTGTATGAACAGTTAAAAGGCTCGCTTTGTATGGGTTTGTCATAAGGAGGAATGGAAGACTATACAGCGAAAAGAAAACTGAAAATGAGCGAGAATTAATACAGAAGTAGAAAAATACTGAAAAAGGTATAAATGGACTGCACCAATAATATGTTTATGAAAGGTGTAAATAATGAGACAACTAATGATAGAATAGGGTGGGAGAGGATGCGCCGACCCCATTTAGCGTGTGATAAGAAAAAGAAGACATTGTTATACTGTATTAACAGAAATGGAGCATTCCATACTCGTATTTTTCATCCCAATCAAATAAATCAATTGTAAATTTATAGAGATATTAGTATTTTTCTATAGTTATGTTTGTTAGTAATTCAAAATCGGTGTCAATTGTCCTGCATACAGCCAAGCGAAAATCAACTTTATCGTGACGGGTCTTTTCATTTTGTACTGTCTAATCGTTTTATGAAGGTCATATTCCCAAAAAAATACAACACATTATAATCATTACATAACGCAAACCTTGTGACAAACATGATATAATCGAATATTATATTGTTTTGTATAAGTTCAAGAACTCTTCCGTGATCTATACTGAGCGATCTACATAATAGAGGCAGTGATGTCACGCGACAAAATTTGTTATTTTGGAACTGCAAGGCTATGGTATCGCTACACTGATAACTATCACACTTGCGATGGTAATAAATAAAAAATAAACAACCATGAATTCCGTATTTTTTATTAATGTTACCTCAGTACTCCCCCATTTATGATAGGTATGATTTTGAAAAATATTTTTTTGTAAAAAAGAATATTACGGTTAACTATTTATCTTTATTTTCAAGTTCCAGAGCATAGAAGTATATAATATGTATGTATAAACAAGTATACACTAAAAGTTAGTTTTTATATTATTCAAACTACATAAATTATTTTATCAATATACGTTTATCCCTGTTTAGAAAAACATAAGCAGTGCATAATATGAACTATCAGTAGGGCAATTAAACACATTTTAATCAATATAAGAGCCGCAACAACGTTTGACGTCAATAACCGAGTTTGCGAACCGCTTTGGGTGACCACGACTATTGTCCTGTTGACCAAAGACACCAAAGTAAGCCTGTAGCCTGTAGCCATTTAAAAAAAATGAGTCGAATAAAAATCCTTGATATTTTACAGGCAATCAAATAGCAATGATATTAGTCATATTCCGGTCCAAAATCTTCTAGTGCTAGTCCGTCGGAACCGCTAGGCGCAAGGGGCGTTATAAATAGCACGGGTTGCGTAACCGGGACGATGCACTGCCGCGCCCGCCTTCACTGACATAATGACGCCCTAAACTTTAACCGACTGTTAAATGGTTCGGGGTAGAGCTGACTAAACTCATCGACATAGAAAACAATAAATAAACGCATAGTGCAAATATATAATTTCGTTGGAATTATTATAATGTTCTATGCTTATGTTTATTTTTTATATACGGTGTTTGTTTTATTCGGATTAACAGAGAGGATATTAGAAATGCGACTGGTTATCCACAGATATAACAAAGCAAGTTGATTATTTATTCCATGTAAAACGACAACACGGCTTGTTCCTGATTTAACGCAACGCAGTCTTGATTGATTAGCGGGCTTAATGATACCCTGGATGTTAACAGGAAGCACTTTCCTGCGCCGTTTGGCGTCATCCTTTCCCAGACCTTTACCTTTCTTTCCTTGCACTTAGGTAAAAGCATTTACTAGAAGAAACAAAATTATGACGGTCTAAAAGTTAAGTTTAAATAAAAACAATTTTGCTAAAATAACTCGTTTGACTACAAAAATATAGAGTTGTGTTCATCTCGTTTTTTCAAAATGTGAACCAGAATATTAAACTTACAACAAAACTACTTCTTTGGTAGAGCGTCCTGATATTGTCATCTGACGACGAACAGAAAATATAACGCCTAGAAATATTATAAAAAATACATTAACGGTTCTCAATTTCAAGATCAAAACCTGTCGACAACGTATAAAATGTACATATAAAGGCATAATAAATGTATCGAGTTAACATATAAGGCTAACTGGTCGCGCAAGGCAACACTTCCGCAATGTACTATACACAAACAGAATGTATATGTGTTGCCAATGCCGACCACTATTCTTTTGTTCAACCTTGATCGTCTGAACCCGCTACGCGCAAACATTTGCACAAATTATCAATTTATTGATGTTTTGTGTGTTTTTAAATTAATTAAAGATATTTTCTTTATATGATTTTAATAAGTGTACCCATACTAAGCTTGATTCTAATATATTTTTATGGCAGTTTTGATTTAAGTGTGGGCACTTAAAACTGTCCCATTATTTGATTCCCAATTTTTATAATTATTAGTATTTCACCGTTTCCAATTGATAACAGGTAAAGTTTTTTGTATTTATCATAATTTTATCTAGTTGACAAAGTATCAAAGCATTTGGTGTTCTTAGTTTGCATTTTTTGTGTTTTGCTTGTAATGTAACGTATTACTAAACAACAAAAATGTATGTATTATAAAATGCAACGCACAATCAACATTGCAACAATCCGAAAGTTCACAATATATACACAATATGGTTATAAGAGCTGCAAATGTAAAAAAATATTTACTAATATAATAATACATTTTTTATTTTCACAAAAGTTAGCTATTTGAAAATCTCTAATGCAATATGTAAAGTTAACCAGCAGTTAACCGCCCTCGCTGGCCTAGCAAACCGGACGGGCGTGCGTCGGTCGTCGCGCGCTTTACTCTTTTTGTATTCGTTCTTGGTGCTAACTTGAGCTCGGTTTGACCTATTTTCCACAAATAACCGCGACTGGGACTCGAACCCGCGGCAGCCACGTGCATGAATAGTCAGAAGGATTCTTGCGGGATTAGTAAGGGCTTAGAAACTTGTTACTTATCTATGGTCTCAGACATTGGAGGATCATACTTCTAGTGCGATTCTGAGTCATCTATTGGCTACAAGCAGCCTCAAGGGCTATAAAAAACTTGAGTATATCTTTATTAGTATACTTATTACCTACAAGAACGCTTACTAAAAGTTTCCAAAAACAACTTTTTGTTTTTTGACATGCGTGCAAATAACCGAATTAAAAATAATCAAGTAAATTGATTACCGAAATTAAAGTTAGCTCTTTTTAAATATTTTAACGGGATGTTGAAGTATTTTAAATCTCTAAACTTTTCAACTGAAATTCTGTCAAATTCATAATGTACATAATTGAAAAGATAATATATAAATAATAAAAACCTAATAATTCAATAATAGCTACGCATACCATCGAAATACACGTCGACATGAGAACCTCGCCTTATAATGTCGCTAAAATTATAATGAAACTTAAAAAAGCTTTAGCTTCAGATACATATATTATAAGATGTGTATACCATGTTCCAGAAGGGCATTGCTCCATATGTTCTCGTTATGTAGTTGATTACAAGCTTTACCGTACCGCACTATCTGTTACTTAATCTACGACATGGTTCACTTGTAAAGGGTTATGCAATATGTCCATTAGAGAATGTTTTTATTTATATAGAAGCTATTTTTGCTTTACAGTTGAAAGGGGTGTGGGTGAGAGAAATGGCCGGAAGAGGATCATTCATGTTGAATAATGTTTAACACGTATTTTGACTTCATCGGACTTTTTTCACAGATCACCTACCAATTGCTATATACTATATAGCAAGAACTAGTGTACTAGAAAGAACTAGTAAAAGTTATTTAATCATTTTAATAAACATACTCATAATTACTACTCTATACTCATAATCACTATACTCGCTAACAAAAACATACATCCATACACTGCTACTTCTTACATTAATTTTCATACAGAAGCATAGCTTTTCTCTCACTGTATCGATAATTATTTATAACTTTGGTGAAACACTGTGTTTCTGAGAAATTTATTGTTTCCGGCAGCTGGAGCGTTAATCTTTTATTAAAAACTTATAAAGGACTTGTTAATACACTGAAACATAATTTCTGAACTTCCTAATATCCCAATCAGAGGAGGGTGTTGATGTGTTCGACATATGTATGACAGAAGTACTAGGTAAGTGGTAGGATTTGATCAGGATTCTGATCAAATCCTACCACGCGCTTTCGGCAGAGGCTACTTTTATGCAGCACTATGGAAGTTCTGCAGTGCTGTTGCACATTGTTGCATAGCCAAGTCTGATCAAGGCAAGAACTAGAAAACAACATTATTAATCGATTACACGATTAGTTGCATAACTAAAGTTAATACAAAACGAATCAGAGTCGATATCTCATTAATAAAGCATCGGTATACTAAATAACCGATACGCTAGTCTGTTTTAATATGATAATCATTACATATTCATGACACCGATACCATATTGTATGGAATCAAGCGAGACACCGATCATTACAGTCGTGAAAAACTGATTTTTCCCCCTTCCAACATAATGTCTTAAATATACTTATGCTGACAGTCTTTTTATTCTTCTGTTACTAACTCGACAAAGGCAAAGTTTGTTTTACAACTTAGATGAAAGGTTCTCACAAAACCAATTGTCCGCGGCAGCAGAAAGTACAAGTTTAAGATGTACAATAAAATGACACAATACTCGTAAAAAGAAAACGTCTGCGCAGCATTGCACAACGTGATAATTCGTTTAATTGCTACTTTTGTCGGTGGTGGATGGCGGAAACTGCGCGTGCGCACTGTAATGCCATATTATCACGTTCGTTGCGTTATTATTATTGTGTTTAATCTGTGACGCTGGTGACAATACTATAATTTCATACAAAAATGCTAGAACGGCCGATGGAATCGGCTATCTACGAAGATAACAATATTGAACTTAATTTAACAATTGGAGAACATTTCAATTTAGTTTATATTTATTAACAAAGCGGTGCATAATCTGATATTTATAAACTTTTTTTTTAATTTGTGAGGTTAATATACTAACCCCATTGAATTTAAATTGAAATTGATTATGTTCTTCTCTTAATTTTTTCATTTAATATTGAAAGCCTCAAGTAGTTCAACAACTTATTCCCTACTCACAATGTAAGATACAATTTTAGATCAAGATTTTCTACGATTTCAATTGTTCGTAGTAGCTGAGAGATCAAATGAGAAGAAAATTACAAATTAATAGTGTTTTAGTAATTTATTTTTTATTTTTTTATTTATTTATTAACATTAACACAAGGTCTTCAGGTCCCAAACTAGGCAGAGCCTGTGCTATGGTAACCTGATGACTGATATATATACTTATATATTATACATATACACACCCAGACACAGGTCAAACAGACATGTTCATGCACACAAATGTCTGACCTGCCCGGGAATCGAACCCGGGACCAGCGGCTCAGAAGGCAGAGTGCTACCAACTGCGCCAACCGGCCAGTCAAATTATACAGAGAAGACAAATTTTCAAACTGCATCGTGCACTCTGCTGTACAGGACAGTCTGCGCGTGCGCTCGTGACTGCTGCTTTCTCCGTCGACTGATGTACGACACGACATCGCGATTATGCACACTATATTTCACTAATTTTCGTGTTTTCATCACTAAGCACTGAAAAAGTAATAGCACAGGCGCCTACAATGAAAGGTGCTAAGGAAAGTGAGACTTCGACCTCTAAGAAACTTACTATTTAAATGTGTCAATCAACACGACCGTTTTCTTTATGTAAGAGCAGTAAAAACTCATATGGGTCGCCTGGCGGTAAACGGTTACCGCCTATGGTCATCTACCAATCTATTGGTCCTTTCGACGCGTTGTCGCGCCTGGATTCTGGATTCTGTTGATTTACCTTCTAGAGGACTGTCGATTTTGAGAACATTATAAAGGAAAGTTGAAAGAATTATTTAGAGTTTCACACATTTTCTTCCATAGTTTATTTCTATCAATTCACATTCACGAATTCAATTTGAGAATCATTTTTCATAAATAAACAATATCTGTCGGTATATTACATTCATATTTTTAGCTTGACTCCATATTTATGCTGTAACTTGCTATTTCTAACGCGTAACGTAAGATTGTCTGTCATTCTGCATTATGTAACAGATAGTGTCGCGCCATCTTGAGAAAACTGGCATTTCTACACAAACAGGTGGGTTCTCGGCGTCAGAGGTATTGGTGCAAATTCTGCTATTGGCTCAAAGTAAAATAAAGTTTAAAGTTCTGTTTATGCTTAAATTGAAGTTTTTTTTATTTTATTTAGTAACATTGACATTAAATAAAATTATAGAAAATAACTTTTAGTATAATGAATATTAAGAGAAGTGTTATTGAAATTTGGATCTCAGCGTAAATGAAATAACAATTTTCTTAATTTGCAAGGCCTATTTTCATAATAAATTACAAAGTGCATTTTGTGTTCAATTCGGCAACCTGTATTAATTAGTATTTGACTTTTAGACGAAAATCTTAATGTCCGACAGAAGACGGTCGAGTTCGTTGTTTTAGAAATAGCTATAACTGAGCCAACAGTGAGCGTTTACGATTACTGAGGTACCAAATACCAATTCACTCGCCATTGTTCAAGATCAGTTCATTAAGTGCCCCGGCTAGAGCCGACTCGAGCCCGAGGTATGCCGGCAGACAACGCGCATTCCTAGATGAATTACAACTGCTTAACATCTAAACTATTGCGAATCGCCAAGCCACAGAGGCCATTTCACCGCGACACTCGCCTTATCTACCATCTCACAACCAAACTCCGAGCAATAAAGACGCAAACGCTCGCGTTACAATAAGCGTTAGAGACTTGAATGCGCCGGCGCAGTGAAAGTACTTTCGCGCGCTCGTTGCCCCGGTCGACGAACTTGCGCGAGCGAGTTAGAGCACCAGGTAAGAAGGAGACGGGCATGTGTTTCGGAGGAAAGTCGTGAAAAGCGACGGATCCTAAGAGGGCGCTGACGATCGCGAACGGTGGACGGTGCCGGGTGCGCGAAAGTGGCTGCACCAGGAAGCGTGGTGCTCGTAAACTGGTGTAAACCGATTTTTATGCGTTCACATTTACGATCACTATAAATGGTTTATTGTGTGCACTATTATTTTTCCGCGGTCGTTCGCTTTTCGACATTTTCTCAGAACTCTGGATCGAACTAAGGAAACACGGGAATATCTTACGGGTGTTACAAATCGGTAGGTACCAAATAGGTACTCATGATCGCCATACCAAATTTAATCCAAATCAGTTAAGTTAAACCGTCGCAGGGTATGAATAATACACTCTAATATACATATGTCTCTTGAACTATAGAGCAGGTGATATTGAAAACAGTATAGAGGTTTATTTATTCTTATATGAATTGCCTTTTGTTTTGTTAAACTGTGGTATAAAAAAGGCAGGCAGTTCCTTGATACATCAAGGTTATACAATTACACTAATATTATAAAGGAAAAAGTTTGTTTGTCGTTTTTATGTTTCTTACTCCTTCACGCTGAAACTGACATAGCTAATAACGCATAGGCTTTTATCCCGGAAAAAGTATAGTTCCCTTGGGATTATTGAGGTAGAAGGAAAACCGTAGTCCACGCGGGTGAAACCGTGGGGCACAGCTAGTATATTATTCCATATGAATTCCACATTATAGAGGACTCCTCAAGTTTCACTTAAAAGTAGTAGATACTTGAAATTTTAACATACATAAAACTGTAGTCTATATGAGTTCACAAACGGCTTTTTAAAATTAGTACCTGCATATAATTTAAATAAAAAAACGCTTCACGAGGATACCAAACACCAGTATACCAGGCCAGAGTGTCAAACCTCTGATAGTTCAGTCTTTTAATATACCTACCTTATTAGGTACCTAAAGCGTTAAAAGGTTATTCACCAGTTGAGGGAACTTTTTTCAGTGAACGTGTGCCGTCGTGTGACTTCTTTAATTCCGCACACAAATACTGATCTTATCACACAGCCGCTGATGGTCCAAATCAAAAGAAAAAGGCGCATACTAAATTTACAGCCCGTGAGTCTGGGTTATGCTAAGGATTTAACAAAAGCCACTTAACATTCAGATCTCCACTTCCAAGAAATATTGAATAGTAATTTATAGTAATTCTAAACCAACACGAGAAGACATCAAACTAAAGTTGTTCAAAAAAGTATTTATTAAGTTTAACATTAAAAATAGGTAAAGTTTCTGAGGTTGTAAGGGGTAATCTCTGGATCTACTGAACCGATTTTGAAACTTATGTTACCAATAGTAAGCCAAGTTATTTGTGAGCGTCGTAGGCTCACTTTTCATCATCATCATCAACATTATCACCACGCGGGTGAAACCGCAGGGCGCAGTATAAAGTGACTAAATCTCTGGCGGTGACGTTGCACGCATCTTGGTCAAGCGTGGTACTTAACTTGTCAAATGAATAATAACAGTTTAGTAGTAATAATCAAAGATGCACTCATAAGTCTCAATAAAATTATTAATATTTACTCAGATTCTAAAAACTAATATCGGGTTTCAATTACATAGTCAGTAGTCAAACTATCAAGCAAAAGAAGCAAGAAACTCGGGTCCATTCTTTTCAAATTTGATTTACAACTCGTGGCTAGGCATAAACGAAGCATTCTAAGTATCTTTTTCTTTGAAATAGTCTCCTAGTATGCTTATTTAATTAGATTTTGTTTTTGATGGGGTGCGCAAAGAAATCAAAATCACGTGGTATACTTAAATTGAACGATAAACTATTAAATCGCTTACATCTCATACCTTGCACCAATCATTACAAGCGGCAACCTGCCACTGTATAATTGCCGAGAGTGAAAGTATTATAATCGGTACGAGTTTGTTTTGTTGTGCCGCGTGTGGCGCCGGTCTAATGTCTTCCGCGCTTCTGATCAGGATTCATCGTGAAACATGACTATTGTCACTTGACAATGACAGGTGATTTGTCGAGATGTAATGTGACGTAAATTATCTAAACTATTATTAAACTTGGTAAACATTTTTTACAAGTGGATTTACGAGTTGTTTGAGTTTAGGCAGTTTTAAGAATAATAATAAGGTACACTTGGTCAAGCTACAAGCTTACCCGAAAGGTTCTGTTTTAATTTAATTCAGTAAAGTTTTATGCAATTCACCGACGACACTCAACTTGGAGGTCTCTAGTATAAAATTAAAAATTAAAGATTTGTTATCATGTTCCAAATAATTACACTTGTGAATAATTTGGTACTGTGTAATGTGTATTAAACTATAATTATTACTCATTGTAACCTGAATAAAACGGATAAAACATCAAGATGCATAAACATATGTAACGCAAAAAAGCTTATATAAATTTCGCGACTGAATGTAACTTCATGTAATGCCTGTACTTTGAATTAATGTGAAATATAAAATTGTTGGGGCCGAAAAGTTCTAGAATGGAGACCACTGACTGGCAAGCGCAGCATAGGACGGCCACCAACAAGGTGGACAGACGACCTGACTAAGATCCAGCAAGGGCTGGATGCGGGCCGCTTCCAACAGGTCCTTGTGGAAATCAATGGGGGAGGCCTATGTCCAGCAGTGGACGTCCTATGGCTGAGATGATGATGATGATGATAAAATTGTTATTTGTATTAAACTGTAGATAATTGAAGGTAAGTTAATCGTTATGTAAATTCGTGCATAGTAAATTACAATTCATATATTATATTTTAATTTATTGTATTGTATTTATTGGTTTCATAGCAGGATTGGCGTGTTTTATGTTTCACGAAAATTTGAATCATAAAGTACACCGTAAGCATATTAGAATTTTCTGTCGTAATTTACACTATTTTAATTAGTTTGAGGGTAGAACAGATTCACCCCCAGTTGCTGTATAATTATACCGATTACACTTCCCAGATTCCCGCTGACTCTTCCTACTACGCTCGTGTCCCCGCCCAGGGCTGATACGCAATGGTACTCGTACTACTACCCTTGAAATCTCCCTCCCCTTCCACCCGCGCGCATACCCCCACCCTTCTTATCGATCTGTAGTACTAGCGTAGGAACCTTTTGTTATGGAACTCTTGATGCGTACATAGAACTCCCAACTTTTTTCATTTTTTAAGTTTTGATACCAAACAGCCCAGGTTGACCGAGGAACAGTCCATTCCGGCAGAAACTAATCAAATCTTTCTTGTAATGTACTAAACTGTAGAGCACATTAATGTACACAGGATAAGAACGTGGCTTAGAAAGCAACATAGGGAGCATAAATCAACTTTCGTATGATAGTAAACATCTATATCTTGTAATAATTTTACAAATTTTACACCATCAAGTCAAAGTAGAAAATAAATGGAAAATTGGACCTCACGATGGAAAGTTAGCATCTGACACCGTTGAGAGTAATGCACAGGTCGCGTCATGTGCTCTTTGGGAATTTCGAATTTCTTACACGAAAACTTTTTAGGGTGGAGTTCAAAATTG
Source organism: Apeira syringaria (assembly GCA_934044485.1). NCBI lineage: Eukaryota > Metazoa > Arthropoda > Insecta > Lepidoptera > Geometridae > Apeira > Apeira syringaria. Next base: position 10,924,518 of record OW203662.1, on the reverse strand, counting down.
AATCGTCCAATTATCAATTAACCGTCGGTAAAATGTATGGTAAAAACTGTTTGACCGACGGTTAAATTGATACTCTGACGTTTTCCTTTTTTGTGAAATTACGTTAATTAATTATTAGTATTACGTTTGCATACCATAAGACGTACTGAGTGTATGATATTATAAAAATTATGTTTCTAAAATAAGTTTTAATCAATGCGTTCTTTTAGATACAACATTACACAATCCGTTAACGTTACTAACTATACATGTATAGCTCACTGAACATTATATAAGAATAGAAAAAAAAAATACAACTAAGAAAAATAGGTACCTACTTAAAACTTACGTTTCAAAATTATCAACTATCTAAACAACCGAAGTTCGCTCGATGGTTTCCCAGGAAAGGCTTCGATAAATACGTAAAGTTGTTATGCATGATGTAATCAACTTACAAATTTTGAATCGTAACAGCTTTGATATTAAATAGAGAATCGCTCGTTTAATAGGTCTTCATGATGAAGAACTATAGCACCTGTTCACACAATAACTCAACTTACGCATAACGTGTCACGACAGAAAACACATAAATAGCTATAAAGTTCAGTGGGTATAGATAATTCATAGAAGCTAGTTACGTTCAAGAGCGTTAACCTCGAAATGGTCGGAATGAAAGCTTTAGGTATTCATGGCATCTACGCTAAATATAGTTTACTACAGTTTGACCGATATCAGGATACATACACTAGGGAATGTTTATTGTTTTACATACATATCAAACATACAAACGATTTGGTCCCTCATGTGATAATTTTATCGTAACGACATTCTAAATAGGATTTTATTAGCAAGCCGATGCAATCAACTTAATAGTTCCTCATTTTCAGAGTTGAGCTATTTTAACATAAAACTTTTTATAATTTTTTTGCAACTTCAAGAATTTCTCACGCATGTCTTTCTACACAATTCCATGACTTTAAAGTTACGTGATTAGATATTTTCTTTACATAAATAGTTTCTTTTTAATGGATTACTTTCCTTCTTCACCAATTAAATCATCTCTTTCTTACGTGAAAGTGTTGTATCAGTCCATTCTCAATACCTCGCTGTCGTGTATCACCAACCCCTATCCCGGGTGTAGATTTCATTGAACACGCGCCACCCCTTCCCCCCGCCGCCACCCCTCCGCATCGTAGGCGTAATGCGACGCTACAACGGTGGCCCGGATAAGTTACTGATAGTTATACTGTGGCGATGGTAAATGAACACGAGTTCATTTCTGTGTATTTGAACTCTGACCAGTTATGTGCTTACTAGGTTTCATTTGACGATTAACTTTGTGTGGTCCTTTAAGAAAAGGAAATAAATTCGTTGAAAATGAAATTAAGTATGAAACTACAGATAAAGTTGCAATGTAAAAAATACTAATGATTAAACAGAATAACAAGTCCAATCAAGAGCGTACACTGACCACTATAAGCATTGTCATGTACAGAACAGAATAGCACAAACCGGTGCACTTATACCCTTGTACAACCTCAGTCTTCAAGTCCTGAGTGAAAACCTTCTAAGTTTGCGTGATAAACCTTAGACCAGATGAGACAGCGGTCAAACGCAAACTTATAAACATTAAAAACAAAATTCAAAAAAGAAAAGAACCCACCTTCGACCCCTCTTTCGCCTTTACATGAGACATCAAGAGCTATGTGCTAGTCTCAACGTAACATCTCCAATAATACTCATCGTTTTATTATTTACTAGTGACCCGCGGTTTTACCCGCGTGGTGATGATTGATGATGATGAAAAGTAACCTATGTGTTAATCCAGGATCTAAGCTATCTGCATACCAAATTTCATCGAAATCGGTGAAGCCGTTTTAGCGTAAAGAAGTAACAAACATACACACAAACTTTCGCCTTTATAATATCAGTAGGATTGAATGTTGAGAACTCAGGCGAGATTCAACTGAATGTCTGCTGAAATGTGCGCAGCTTCACTGGTCGCTAAGATTATACATAATTTGTTTACTGTAAATACGTCATACGCGTGTACGTCATACCCGTAGAAACAGTGTAAAACATATGTTTTACACTGTTTCTACGGGTATGACGTGGCACTTACGCGTAGTCGATATCACGATCGTGATCGTGATAAAGGCCACCGGGAGAAGCCGAAACAATTTTCGATCGTGATATCGACTACGCGTAAGTGCCACGTTGTACCCGTAGAAAAAATATAAAGTAATTATGAACGTGAGTTTTAATAATGTAAATATATGTTTCCCAGTAATTTCCTGAAGGAAGCCACAATATTTGTTTAAAAGTATTCAACCCGCACGTGCCTTAGCCTTGCACGTGATTCGGAACCGCACGAGTCGGGCGTCTTAGGAAGCTCTACTTGGGCACTCTCAAGGGCGGTCAACTCTAACTTTTTCCAACTTTCGTTTTTGTTCACATATATTTAATGTATGAGACTTTATATCCACCAGAAAATGTTAATAATTTGGAGATTGCGGGGTAAGAATTGTATGGGTTCATACAAAATTAACCCGTACTATTATTATTCCGCAATCAGTGACTAAGCGGTTGGCGGTTGCTCTTTTAGTAAACGAAATGCGTGTATATAATTTTCTAAATTCACTTTTATCCTTCAAATTAATTTTATTGGAAATTATAATGTTTATTTGTACCCTTGCCACGTTGTGAACCACAGATACAACTATATATCCTCCTAAGAAACAGTTCAACCACAAAAATTCCATTCCACTCTCTTTGAATGAATAAATGACTTTTTGAATATGCCATCGTAGTAATACATACTAATGTAATATAACAACTTATATTGAACAGGCCCCTGTCAACACACCCGGATGGCACGTGTAGCGTTGCTAAGCAATCCCGTACGCTATCCGCTTCCCCTCAATATGAAATAATAGAGCCTTTTACCCCACCACAGAAATTACATTCATATTCAGGAGCTCCAATTACAGTGGTTATTCAGAAATGTATATGTTCACTAATAAATGCTGAGCTTTTGAAAACTTGCCAACCATTTGTACGAAATAGTTACTTTATTACTAAAAATCGGAAAGAAATGCTATTACGTCTAACAATGCAAGTGACAAATGCTTATTACAGTAAAAGTGCGACCTTCAAAAAAGTGAGCTCTCAGCGAAAAGTGACACAATCATCCTCATTATTGCTATTAGTATCAGCGTCTATTAGCAGGCACCTATCGACGATAGTTTTCCAGTAATCTTTATTTTGGGGAAAGGTTAAGGTCGTGGATTCACTTGTCCAATTGCTAATTAGCAGTAGAATACATATGCAACTACAGTAGCAGCTCTTCATTCCTAAAACGTGGTACTAATAATTGTCTTATTTTTGACCGTTGATGGTTGCAACATGGTATTGGTGTATCTACGAACTTCGTAGCACTTTGCTACGAGTGCTACGAATATTTTATCAGGCGATGAAACTTAAAAAATCCACCATAGCCTTATTTTACAAAAATGTATATTATGATAAACGTAAAAAGGTTAAACTAGACCCTACATGTTCATTCATACATAATAATACAGCATACGTATGTGGTTACAAGATTAGATAATTCCGCAGAGTGGAAGCTTTACAAACCGATTTCCACTACTTATCCGTGGAGTATTTTCAACAATTTCTTTTAAATACGGGAATCACTTGACTAATTTTAATGAAATTCTATGGGAGTAATCTGAAAGTAAGATAATAACCGTTTCGAATAATAAGTAGTCTTAAAACGTTTATTATGTGTTAGATATTTATCGAAGAATACGTACATACTTTTTATCCCAGTGTTCCCACGAGAACAGAAATATTAATATATATCTTGCCAAGGCTCTCTTGGAAACAGCTCTTACGATCTGCAAGTCATTTTCTACACGCTCAATGCTTCAGAAATGCTTGAAATATATATGCTATACATGTATGAATCTTACAAAAGCACCGATTGAAAAATTCCCTCTACTATCGGGTTGTTCCTACGTGACGACAATTATAATATTAGTACGAAGTAGGATTATACACAATTATACTTTTATCACATATACTATACTTACAGTGCAATTATACTATACTTTTACTTTGTTATCTAGGAATATACACAGCAATGGGAAAATCTAGTCAACGTGGGTCAAACTAAGACTGGGCTTGATCAGGCAAAACTACAGCACATCCTGGCCTTGTAAATTATTTAAAATATATACTTAGTCTCTTTGCGTATTAGTTTGAAAGCTTCCAAAGTCTGCATTGTATTTGCATGGTGGTAGGGTACTTTCGAGTACCCGCCTGGCTAGCTACCACCCTCAAGTTTGAATAAACTGTCACCAAACACATAGTGTGTTCAGGCTTGAGAGCCAGTAAGCATTCTAGGTCTAGCGTGAATATATCTTCGACCACATCGTCACTGACCATCAAAAGAGATAGTGGTCAAACGCTAGATATATAGAAATAAAAAAGCTTTTCAAATAGTAAACATTACCGTGCTCTAGAAGTTTCTAGCACTACATAGAGGTAAGATAGCCTTTAACATATAATAAAATCTAATTAATATATACGCATACTAATTAAAAATTACAATGGACCAAACTATTAAAATGACGTATCTAATTGCAGGCAGAATAACTATCACATTGACTCTACAAGAGAGGCCATTAAAGTAGAGTGACACTAGACACATTTTTTTTTATAATACGTAAACATGCTAATTGAATAATATAATCAACTATAAACAAACGGTTACTAATTTGACCTTAAGTAGAAAGTTGATCGACGATACATATATGTAGATATAATTTATGTTTGCATAATATTGAGTCACTTTCGATTTTAAATCACAACTAAAATTAGTTATAGTAATAAATAAACCTGAATACGTATGATTATTTGTGAAATATTTTTTTATAACAACAATTGAACCGGTTTTGAGATCTAAAACTACTATAAGTAATTTTTTTATAAGCAGATTTGTTAATAACAGTAACAGACAATCATAATTCTCGTTTAATCTAAATTACATACATTAACAATTACTACATTTAATATACTAAATTTTTGTTTAATCTCTACGCTGCCTAAAACAAAACATTTCGTCGACTGGAGCGAGCATCACTGCGACACTACGTTAAGTGCATAAACTTAACATCATCATTATATTCCAGGTCTGTTACTCGTTTTACCCTATTTATTAATAAAATTTCAAAATCTATTCAATTTCTCCATCTCATTCTGTCATTCCAGCAAACAGAAAAACAAAATCAAAATTGTGGATAACCTCTGTTCTTTTTACTTTTAGGTGTTTAAAATGTCATCTATGCAACCCCAGATACAAACAGTACAACTTCAAAAGATTTAACTGCAACATTTTTTTATAAAACACATAAAAACCTTTTACCAGACCATTAAAAAAAACTGTGGCTAAGGTACGATGTACGAAATTTCTGTAGTGATTAATTATTATGAATGTTAACATCGATTTAACACCGATTAGAAATTTATGAGACGCTAATGGCTATCGATCATTGTCGATCATCGAAAGTTAAGTTACATCACTATACTGTCTCAATCGAGTTCATATCATTGCACGCCAATGCGTGATTATGTTGATTTTTTGCAAAACGATTTAAAATATTGATATTGCACGCAACTGTATTCGACAGGGTTCTTATGAAAGTGATATTTAGTGACAGTTTAGGATATAAATTTCGCTCACAGTAGTAGTTCAAACTGGAACGGAATATGTGTTTAAAAATGTTTTTTTTTATGTTTTTCTGGATGGAAAGCACCCTAAGGTGATAACAAAATTAAAACTGTCTTTAATACGACCATTATGTGTTCCTATGTTTCAGAAAACGAAAGGATTCGAAATTGAATTTTATATTTACTAACAGCGTTATAGTAAAAGCAAAAGTCCGCTGTTCCAGTTTGTCCTCAGAACCATCGCTCAGCTCGTTTAGTGTCGCGATTATTCGTGTTGTGCCTTTCACAAAATACTGACAAACATTGTAAATGTTTCGAGTCATGCGCAAGTTTCACTTTCAAGCTCACTTTTTATCGATGACACGATTCACCTTGACTTTTATTACTTTCAGAACAAGTGAAATTTTTACTTAAGATTTTAAGCCGCACGCGATTTTAATATTGACTTTAACACTCTTTCAAGACCGTTTCATTGTTTACTCGTACACACTGAAATGTCACATAAGACATGTGCCATACTGGCGTGTACGTTTCATTTGAAGGGTATACGAAATGCAGCTGTAATCTCAAACGTAACGTATGTAAACTCAAACTCAATCTTCTCGGGTAAGTCAATTCTCCAAAGTAACTCCCTTGGAGTGCTTGGAGTTTACCATGGTAATTTGTTCCAGGTAAACTAAGTGTACAATTGGTTGTTTTGAAATATTATCTTAAAATAATCTGCGCCTGTTTAAGACACTTTTGTCGTCTACAGCCCAGGACAGAGTCCTGGAGAGACCCCAGAGTGTACTAAATTCGATTAACTCTTTCAATAGATAATTGGTAGCTTACAAGTGACGAGGCAGGATAGCTGTTTGCTTCATGATAGGCATATCACGTTTGCATAACTTCATATGTTTAATATGACCTAGATATTTAAGCTTGATAGTTTTGCGCGAAACATAGACGTTATTATGAAACAAGCGTCTGGCAATTCATTATCCGTGTCTATTTTCGTTGACCATCAAACCTATAAACAGTAATTCTTGCACAACACAGCTTCAATGTGATAAAGTCTTGCCAAAAACTGTCATAATTTGACAGTCCTTCAACAGAAACTTCAACTGAAAGTGAAAATCACAGCCATCTGTCAAAAAGCAGTCGCAATCATCTCGTGTCTGGTTTTATTTTTAACTGTCGTAACAAGTGACCTCAGTTTATGAATGTAGTGCCAATGCCGGCGTAACTAGGTCTATGTCAGAGCAGTGGCCTTAGCCGAGCTCGCGTCGACTAGTGCGGGGCGGCCACCACGTTTCTGACTAGCCTTATTTGGCATTTTAGGCGGTATTTTCAACAAGTACTATTTCAAAAATGGAATTGATGTGCCAATATTTGTTTCTGAAAATGTTACTGGCCGTTAAAAATTTTTAAAGTATGATATTCTTGCAATACAGAATAAACTTTTATGAGCTGATGTTTGATAAAAATAGCTCGTAATTATAAACATTAGCTACCATTTTAAGGGGTCTCTATTGTATCAACTTACAAGTGATTTTTGAATTAAGTACACAGTGATTACAACTGTACTTAATTCAAAATTGTCTTATATTTATATTGAATGACAAATATCTAGTAATTAATAATTGGGTTAATAAATGCCCTCACTAGCGATTATTATTTATCAAGATCTAAACAAACCGGCGATCATTGGCCGTGGTGAGACGTCAGATGCTCCGATAACCTGAATCACGTGTTGCAACCTACAGCATAATTTAAATCGTGATTATTTATTTTAGATTGTATGTTTATACATCGATTAGAACTATTCCTTCAACATGTTTATATTTCTTCACCGTTAATTCTTTTATCTCGACACACATATATGTAATATTAATCATAATGTCCATAGCACATTAAGATCAATTGTTCCCGGTAGCTGAGGATTTCAACGCATCTTAATATCCAAGGCTCAAATAGCATGTACGTTCATTATACGTAAAATAATTGTATGTAACGTCGATAAGTGCACCCTTAAACAATAAATGATTATAAATGTTGACACGTATTTAAAATAAACGCTTATAGCTGTAGATTAAAAAATGTTGCCATCAATCACTAGAGTAGAATGCCAAGTTCAAAAGGAAGCTGAATGCAGGACGCGAGTCCTTGTTCTTGTGGAGAGCAATATGGGAGCCTATGTTCATCAGTGGATGTCGCACGACAGAAATAATAAATAATATACTAAGTCCAAATTAGACTCATTAAGAATAATCCTAATATTATGTTTTTAAAGAGGTTTAAGGTATATAGCATTGATGTCATGCTTCGCGGTTCTGACGTTCAACATCCTAGGACAATCTGCGAACAAATTGAACTGTAAGTGGAGTGCCCCTATAGTTTAGTTGGCAAAGTGACTGGGACAGTGTTCTGTACTCGTTGGGTTCATGTCATGCTAGTAGCCGAATTTTCTCTTCAAAATTGATCGTAAGTGTTTATAAAATTGCATGAACGTGCTGATTAACATTACTCGCAAATGAATGAATTGTTCTAATATTAAGAATTTCATGGCGGCTGCACTCTAGAGACTTCAATGTCTCACAAGAATTATGGCAATCTGTTGCCACATCTGCTGGCTACATCCGTATAACTTCTAATCTTGTCTAATGATACGTAAGCGAGGCGGCCTAACATGTACGCAATACGTTTGAATAGGTCAATTTAGAGCGCAGATACAGAGTCTCATACTCTGTCTCAGGGAGATTGAGGTCACAGCGATGGAACTCTTTAGCCACTTAGTCCAATTGACATTTTTCGTCCCCTTTTCTTTTCCAATATTGAGCATATAAATAGTTCGCCAATTCCCATATTTATCATATTCAAATTACATAACTTAAATAATAGTCATCTATATGTTAATACATAAATAAAATTCTCATGATGATTGCATTATGCGTGTAGAATTCAGACTTGAAAATATGATATCAAAATGAAATACTTCTAAATGAAGAAAAATGCATTAATAACTCCGTAGTTAATTTACTATGAAACCGCCATCTACGAGTAATAATTATGTTTGGAATATTATATAAATTAAATAACTGAACCAGTTTTGAGGAAAATTCATGGAAGCAATCTGAAAATTGAAAAGAGTTTTTTTCAGCTCGGTTTATAAAAAAAATACAACTGGATTGAAAAAATTATTCCTTTTTAAAAGTTAAAAAAACTTGTATAACAGCTAGACTTGCCGAGTTGCCCACGCATTTCCAATTCCAAGTTATACATTTTTTTGTCATTGCATGGTATTTTATTTATTATTAGTACATTCTATCTAATATCGTAATTATGTTGTAATCTGTGGCGGAATGGAATCATGTCTAGCGCGACCCTACAAGGTAGATAATCTATGACTAAGGTCTGCGACCTAGCAGGACTAGTTCTCGATCAAAGGTCTACCTTCGTTCCATACATTCATATTATTATATTACTACTGGCCGGTTGGCGCAGTTGGTAGCACTCTGCCTTCTGAGCCGCTGGTCCCGGTTTCGATTCCCGGACTGGTCAAATATTTGTGTGCATGAACATGTCTGTTTGACCTGTATCTGGGTGTGTATATGTATATAAGTATATCAGTCATCAGGTTACCATAGCACAGGCTCTGCCTAGTTTGGGACCTGAAGACCTTGTGTGAATGTTAATGAAAAAAAAGAAAAATAAAGTGCAACATATTGTATTCACATTTCAAAAAGGGCCTATGTAACCAATTTAATCTTCTATATATATATAAAAATGAAACCCGTTTTCCGTTGTCACGACATAACATGAAAACGGCTTGACCGATTTAGATAAAATTTGGTATAAAGATACATGGGACTTTGGAGAAGGACATAGGCTACTTTTTGTCCTGGAAGAAGTATGGTTCCCGTGGGATAACTGAGTCAGCGGGAAAAACGTAGTGCACGCGGGTGAAACCGCGGGGCGCAGCTAGTTATTCTTTAAATTTAATTGGTGGCTTGTTGCCAGCGTGGATATTTACTACCTTGAAGTTTGAAAAAGCAATTACCAAATTCACAATGTGTCCTGGTAGCTTCCATTTAGGGCCAGTCAACATTCCAGGTCTGGGATTGTCGAGGCATGTGTCCACCATCAACCGCATCGTCACGGACTAGTCAGATTGTATTGTAACTAGACTTATAAATTTTAAAAAAAATTACATATAATAATTTCCATCTGCATATTTGATTCGATTGATTTTAATGTTAGACTTTGACTCAGGACGAAGGTCAAATAGAGCGATTTTTACAAATTTAAAACTATATATATACAAGAATATACTTGTATTTATTCTTAGATCAAACGATAATAATCTTTATTTGTGTTCTTGAGATCGTATGAATTCACGTTTAGTTATAAAATTGTATGTGATAGTAATTTCGGTATGAAAATTCATTGAATAAATCTGCAAAAATAAAATAAAGTCATAAGATACTGCAAATCAAGAAGCTTAACTTGCTTTCTATTTTGACCACTACTTCACTTGGTTGAGGTATAAATAATGGTGATCATTGAATAACCAAAAGGATGCCTGTAAAAGGCTTTTCTGTCAGATTTCAACCACGAGAAAAAAAGGAAAATTTTGTTCAACTTTGAATTCACACAAATTAACTTCACAATAGGTACTTTTACAAACCAATTCGTGCTCATATAATCAGAAAATTCGGATACGTCAATTTTTCAATTTTTGTAAAAAAAATGTCGCTTAAGTAAATATTTCTTACGTTGTATATAGTCTGTTGTAAGTCTTATGTCATAAAAAAGCCGTTAACGTAATCTTGTAATGACATGATAATAATACATATGCACTTGGATGCACCATATTATGTACCGTGGTGGTACCGGCCTAGAATAGTACTTCCCCATCTATTCCCGCGGGTGCCGTAAGAGTCGGCTAAGGGACCGCTCGCTAACCCAGCGAAGCGTGGCGAGTATTGGCAAATCCCCCCTATATGGATAAGGCATATGTCCAGCAGTGACGCCCCATGGCTGAGAGAGAGATATGCACCTGGAAACGTCGATAAGTAGAAAACTCAAAACTATATTTTTAACCTTAAACGACAATAATGCACAAGATTTTTTTTATTTATATTGTGGATTGTTATGATATTTTTAATAAAAATTGATGTGTATCTACACAACTATTAAATTAGATCAGTATTTTACAGACCGTCATCTGTCGGAAATCAGTAACATAGAACGTAGTTATTAATCTGTGACACCAGGCTCACACCTCCGCTCCGCCTGGCCATGAGAGTAACCTTGCTGCGCTCTCGCTCGCACTCGCAACAACAAGCTACATCCTTCCCGCTTTGAACGCTGTGACACTACCGGATTCCGAGTGCGTGCGTCGTTGACTAGGAAAATTCTATAATGGACATCTTGCTTCGAACTCATTTATCTTCTTATAAAAAGTTTTATATGAATTATATTAAGACACGTCTGTATTTTTTTGTTATACATTTTTACGAGAGCCTTTGCCAAAAGCATTGCTAAGATTTCCCCGCTATAAAAAAAAAATACGTTTAACAGGCTCTTAGCCCCTTGAAGTTCCGCTGTTCCTGGCCACGGCGTGGGCATGGTAGTGTCGGTCGCAGGGTGCGCAGAATCTCCAGTAGAGCCAAGGTTGCCACTCCTGGATGCGAGCTGCTTCCAACCGAACCTTGTGGAGATAAATAGGGAGGCTAGCTGCAGATGTCCTATGGCTGATACGAACGCGCGATTTACAATCGTAATGATTAAATATAACTTTTATAATTGCGCATGAATCCGAAAGTAGGTCGAGTTGTGAAACGCAATGTGTCACTTACGCTATTGTTTTAATTCGAACACATTACTGCTGATGAGACGGTTCGAGTTTTGCAATAGATGACCCGAATTGGTAAAACATTGTCGATGCAAATATTGTTTGTGTTGTAACATATCACGCGAGGGTCAACAAAAGTCTGTCTAGTTCTCGGTACTAGGCAGATTGATGTTCACCCTTCATCCACACCAAACAGGAAACTAAGTTGAGTTGATCGGCACACATACGCATAATAGAAATGATAAATAAACTTTTTTATTCATTCAAATATTTGAAGGGAAAAATTCGGCTACTATGCTGATTTTATTGGCCTTCGACTAGTGAATACCGCGCTGTCGCTTTGCCACATATGCTATAGTAGCATAAGCAGCCCAAGTTTACACCTTCATGATCTTACGGGAATGTGTAACTTCAAAAATATGAAAGTGAATTCCGTCTAGTATTTTTTCAATGCCATCTTATAATCTTTTTTCGTTTATATTGGCAAGACAAAAACAACAGGGTAGGTTTCGATGCCATTCCATTTATGTAGCTTACATGACATTTGGCATTCTCCAAGCGACAAATTCATGTATTTTATTGTTTTTACTTAACCTACGAGTAGAATTCATTGCCTAAATCCGCATTTCCGCAATATTCCGCATGAATATACAATCTGGGTGTCCTCAAGTCATGAGTGAATAGATATCTTATTTCATTTTATTTGGATATTGCTGAATAAAAATATAATATGTAAATCAGTACAGACTATTGATTTTTCATAAACGTTAGAAGATGCTAAAAGCATCACCAATGACATGAAATTAAAATTGTTGGCCTTTATATCAAGTTTGTATATAAAAATGACTTTTAAATAATATATATTTGAAAATGTTAGAAAAGGCAGCTTATACATTATTCAATTACATTTTAGTATCAACATTGATTACAGTTTTTCCACTTCCACAATTATCCCACGGGACCTATACTATACAATTTCCGAGATGAAAATAGTAGTAGCCTATTTGTTGTCTAGAGTCCAAACTATCTCCATAACAAAATTCATCGAAATCGGTGCAGCCGTTTGAGCGTGATGGAGTAACAAACATACACACATACAAACAATTTGACGTTTATAATATTAGTGGGTTTAATAAATTTTCATTTTAGTGAGATGTCACACACCACGAAAGCGATAAATGATCGCAATGACGTCAAATGTCGCCAGTTATTTTAATTTCTACGACAATGGCAATGATCCGGAAATAAATTCCATTCGCAACGTTTATTAGTCTCAAACGTGTAAAATATTTTGCGTTTGATCTTATAGGTATTTTTTGACTGGCGCAGTTCCCACGTAAATCTTCCGACTAGGAAAAGTGCTCATGGTACATTTTAAATATTCTTCTTCCTCCTAGCCTTATTAATCCCATTTCATTTGGGGTCGGCTCTCCTAGTATTCCTGCGACATGATGCGCGATCTTGAATTGCATCTGTAGTCAACGTACATTTTAAATAATGTATTTTCAAAAAAACTTTTGTAACCAGCAGCGTAATGGTGATAGTGATCTGAAATTGTGGTCCGGACTTTACGCACAAAGAAGGGAATTCTATCTTAATCATATCACCGAATATTCTATGACTGTAACCATACCGATATCTCCTAGGGGTGATGGGCGCCTAGTAGACCAATCTGTAAATAAAGACACTAACTGCACTTCCTACCCTATCTAACTCAAATAAAAGGAGGAAAATAACTGTATTTTTAACAAATAATCTGTAATACATTTTTGTGTGACAGCAATAGAAAATCATATTTCTCCGTGTGATATTTCAATTCACAGTTGAAATTTCAGCTCCGCAGAGCCTGTGAACATATCAACAATACATTTCCAATAATCGCATTATCTGAGTATTTCGATCAAATCACGTGCCAGTAGCTCGACTAATAAAATCACCCTTCTCATGGAATCGTTGTTGAAACTATCTTCAACCTATCCGCTCCTGCCAATAATTAATTTCTCGAAGATCCTTTATCTAAACAACGAGTGTAACATCGGCAATAACTCTTGCGAGTTGCAAAATAAAGCCATGCAAAAACCTCAGTCCCCAACACAGAGGAGAAGGGTTGCTTCAAATTTACCATATATAATATAACCTTGCCAATATACACAAAACGTACTTAACCTACTCAATCGATTTAAGTGACCATGTATTATATTAAAATAATTCACATTAAGTTGGTTAATATTGCCATAACTGTCAATTGCATATAAAAATTGATTTATTATACCATTCAAGGGCTTATTTTTAAATGCAACCCACAAAAACGTGCACTGCTACTAACCCACATACGCATGATAATACTAACTCTCTGTCATAATAACAATGCACCAATTTTTTAAATAAGGCGAACGTAAACACTGACAAAAGTAATATGACAAAGTGCTAAAATGGATTTGAGAAAACATCGTGATATTTTTATACCTGGTACTGATACCGACCTTAGAAATAATGTATGTAATTACAGTATAATACTTCGGTATCAAAGTACTGGGTAACGCAACGTTGAAATACTTGCATTTAACGAGTCAAGGCTCATACGCTCGAATGAAAAGAGTGCGCTATTTCAATAAAGTTCATCCAGCTCATAACACCGTCTGAACGCGCAACTACATACCTCGCTATAAATTATATATTTTATTCAAATAGTGACAAATGAGAAATAGAAATCGTAATGAAAAATTTCATTAACCTAATTTGTACTAAATTTAATTAAACGTCGAGATGCAACAAAACATGTCGCACTCAAAAGTGTCATTGGTGAACGCACATTCCAGGTACCGTTTCAGGTACGTATATAGAAAATAATATTATTATACAGGGTGTCCCAAAAGTCAACGTCCAACCGAAAACCCAAGCTAGGCCTAGTTGTGGGGGCTCTCAAAAAAAAAGAAAAAAAAATCTATCTCATGTAGTTTCGAAATGACAGCCATTTTTCTTAAATTGACACCCTGTGACGAGTTTACGACTACTGGGGCTACAAATGAGCTCTTTTATAATTTTATTTTTGTGTGGAGTAGTCTTAAGTGATGCTCCTACAAATTCCAATTCATCATTTGCACACAACTTCATTGGAATTTCAGAAAATATCCGTTTTATACCGAACCATGACGTGAAAATGACTACATCACTAAACTTTGACAGTCTGTACTGAAAAAAAAATCTACTATGCAATTTCGGCAAGTGCCCTTAAAAGTTGGCGCATTTAATGGGCTTTCCAAAATGGTATAATACTTACTAAATTATTTCTTAGACGACGAGAAAAAAATAATTAAGAAAGTCGATATTTAGCTTATTATTAGTTAGTCATAAAACTTTCTCAAAATTATTCTAATATCATCTAGGCGTTCTGTAAGGTGTAATTAAAGAAAGAGACGAAGAAAAGTTAGAGCGGGATAGTGACGCTACTAAAAGAAAGAGACGAAGAAATGTTAGAGCGGGACGGAGAGTGAAGAATTAGCGTGCTATCTGTTTCACCCACACTAGCCAAAATGTCAATTTCGTCTCGCTCACACATTGTAGAAAGATTCACTGACACCAAGTAGCGTCACTCTCCGTCCCGCTCTAACATTTCTTCGTCTCTTTCTTTTAGTAGCGTCACTATCCCGCTCTAACTTTTCTTCGTCTCTTTCTTTAATTACACCTTACAGAACGCCTAGATGATATTAGAATAATTTTGAGAAAGTTTTATGACTAACTAATAATAAGCTAAATATCGACTTTCTTAATTATTTTTTTCTCGTCGTCTAAGAAATAATTTAGTAAGTATTATACCATTTTGGAAAGCCCATTAAATGCGCCAACTTTTAAGGGCACTTGCCGAAATTGCATAGTAGATTTTTTTTTCAGTACAGACTGTCAAAGTTTAGTGATGTAGTCATTTTCACGTCATGGTTCGGTATAAAACGGATATTTTCTGAAATTCCAATGAAGTTGTGTGCAAATGATGAATTGGAATTTGTAGGAGCATCACTTAAGACTACTCCACACAAAAATAAAATTATAAAAGAGCTCATTTGTAGCCCCAGTAGTCGTAAACTCGTCACAGGGTGTCAATTTAAGAAAAATGGCTGTCATTTCGAAACTACATGAGATAGATTTTTTTTTCTTTTTTTTTGAGAGCCCCCACAACTAGGCCTAGCTTGGGTTTTCGGTTGGACGTTGACTTTTGGGACACCCTGTATAGTAATATAAGATTAATCCGTAAATGTTATTTGTGTATTATGCACATACCGTGTATATTACCGAACTAGCCTAGCGGATCATCATGTTGGAATGGCAGTGGGCCGGGCGTACAGTATAACGTAGAGCTGATGGCCGATGGGGTCGAAAGGTTCTCAAAATTCTCGATGTAATCGGTCCACTTCCTGTCATGCCTTTTGGAGACCAATGGGGCGCAATATGTCCATCAGTGGACGTCCAACGGCTGAGATAATGATGGTATGCATATGTTTAAACCTTATTGTATTTTTTATTAATCTATTCGATAACATACGCACGCTACCCATTCACTCATTTGATTAGTAGATTTATTTCAGAATTATTTCTGTTTTACCTTTATTTCAATACGATATTAATTAAAATAAAAAGAAACAAGCTTATATAAAAATGACAAATATATGACAGTAAATTATATTTTGCTATATGTTTACGCGTTTGTTTTACAGTGGACATTCCGATGAGATACGGAGATCTTGGAAGGATCCAAACGACATTAAACACGTCAGCCTTAAATGCGCCGTACTGAGGCTCATTGGCCCCTAGATGTATATCATTGATTGCTGGATCGCAGCTTAAAATAAAAATGTACTAGGAGGCTGGTAAAATAAAACAGTACTCTTAAAACGCTAATTATGAGTCTGTTCAGTGGATGAACATAAAATGATTCGAAAAATCATACTCGGCAGCAATACTAGTAGGTACTGCACCTGATGACATCACCACATTGGTTTCTTCAAGGCTTTGATATGGCTCAGTGACGGAAGACATAATAGCAGACGTTATAATTTCTCGATTCTCTTTCATGCAAGTGTTAGTATCTTGGGGGTTCATTAACGACGCCGCCAAGGCGCCACTCATATTGCTATAATAGTTTCTCAATAACTCATTATGAATATAGCATAAACAGAATTCACAGCCATTAGCTAATATTGCAACGGGTGGCCTTGCTTGCGAGACAAGGCTATGGTACACCGCAAAATTCGCACCCTTTATGACCGTATCAACAATGGTTCATCGAAGACCTTCGGAAGCAACACGCGGCGGCCCTCGAATCAATTTATTTAAACTTCACCTACTGATCATGACACACTTTTAGCGATTACGCACGGACGTGTGTGTGTCGGTGGGTGTGCGCGTGTGCGTGTGGCGCGCGCGCATTTTTCATGTATACTTTGGGTGCGCTAAATCGTAAGATTATCGCGAAAATAGGTCATGATTTTTTTTAGGTCGCGTAAATAGTGTCGACCTCAGCAATAATTAATACGTATAATAACTAGTGCTAACTAATTAACAATATACAATAATAAACAGAAACAGTTGCTAGTTTTGAAAAATGCTGATTCATTTGATTTTACACGTGACATGGTTTAATTACAACTCGATCAAAACCTGCATATTACTTCAACTCTACAATGGACGTCACATGATTCAATTACTGTCAAAAATAATCCTATTTACACGTTTTCAATATCAAATCTTAATTAACCAAAGAAAAAAACAAAATAAAAGTAATATTGTACAAATTGATTCGAGCAAGGCGGAAAGAGCCGCCCAGATACCAGCAAGGCCAGCCGTCAAGGTCTACCAAACTAAATTTATACGATTTTTATCTTTATTTGTATAACAATAGTGTTGCTTTATGTGTGCTGTGGGTAATGCAAGACAATAGTTAGGTAGTTTAAATGCAACATTTTCAGTAATAGGCAGAGATCAAGGTTGTAAAGAGGCCTGGTGTTACCTTCTCATATTGCGCGCTTCCCGGGGCCGCTATTTAGGCTCCCTGGCAATTAATTACTATAAACAACTATTTAAATTGCAATATGACAAAGTGCAGAGATTTATATGAGGTCGTATACTTGAATCTAGATAGTTTAAATATCATTTCCTCATTTTAAAAACTAGACTGCATAATCCTTGGATATTATTCAGTATATAAAAATATTTTTTACATGAATTAATGTAAATAGCAATAAACATTTTGTCCTCTCCACTAAGCGGCGTGAATGGCATTATTTCCGGAGTCCAAGAAGTGAGGTTTTTTTTTTACATATTATAAGTTTGCGTTTGACAACTGTCTCACGTGATGTTAAGTGATGACGTTGTCTAGGATTTAGCACGCAAACCTAGAACGTACCTATTCACTCGCGACTTGAAGACTCCAGGATTGTACATATCGGGAAACACAGACTCGGGCAACGAGTTCCATTCCTTGGCAGTACGCATTAAGCAAGTGGAAGCAAAACTCTCCGTACGTATAGGTATAGAGGAAATCCCAAGAGAATGTGAATTAATTAGTTTACAGTGTAGCTATTGCAGATAACTCTGTGAATTAAATTTGAAAATGTAAATTATCGAATGAATTAATCATTATAATATGTTACATATATCATGATATTTACTTGATTCCTATGTAATTATTGTATAATTTAATTTATTGTTCTATACTTATCTAGGTTAATACACATAATACGTATAGATAAGATAAACCAATTTTGTGTAATTATTCAACTTCTTCTGGAAACCACTCGGGCTCTTAAGATACAGGTATAGTCTAGTTTGGGGCCCACAGTTTTCATATTTTTTAACTAAAACCAATGTCTAAAAATCTGTTATCTTATTCCACGTTGAGTCAATTTTAGAACTTGAAACGTTGGGTTAAATAGTACCGAACGGGATAATTTGGAGTGTTTTGTGACCAATAATATGGAAATATTGTGTTGTTTATTACAACAATTGTAATATTGAGAATGTATAAAATCCGGGAACTACGCACGTAATAAGTCAGATGGTTCCGACTATTGTTTCAACCACATTCTGGTGGTTTTTTTAACCGACTTCAAAAAAAGGAGGAGGTTATCTATTCGACCCGTACGTTTTATTATGTTTGTTACCTCAGAGCTTTCGACTGGGTGAACCGATTTTGTTTTTTTTTTAATTGAAAGCTGGTGCTTCTCGTGTGGTCCCATTTAAATTTTATCAACATCGGTCAAACGGTTTTCCATGGTCACAATATTTTGATTATAGTTACTTTTAACTATCATGGTACCGACTTCAATAAGTTATTTCACACTTTTGAGTGTGTTAAGTCGGTTCTATTATTTGGTACAATTTTTTTTAAGAGGCGTGGAGGCGTTTAACACGTGGCGCTCGCTGACGCGGTTCGTCTAGTACTGTTGTCGTGTTTTATACATTCGTAATGTGTCAAAACCACGTTAGTTTTAATAAGACAATTGTAATATTATTAAATCATTATTGATTATTTCCAAATCGTACGCGTTGATGTCTTTCATTGCTTAGTCAAGTGCCAAACAATTTCATATTAGATTCTAACTCGAATCAGTCGATTTTATCGCACATGAGCACTTTTGGATAATAATTTTCCAAGAAATCTTTTGTTCATAGCAGTGTGAACGTAGATACTATAAAATATATGAATATATTTGTTTTATACTTACAGATTATTATTCGGCTTTAATCTGTAAACGCCAGACAATGTATATGAATAATAATGTATATTTTCATTATAGGTATCACTGAATGTAAGTTTTCTTGGAGGCACAAGAGGAGACAGACATTATTAATTAATTCATTAGTGTAAGAGTTATATTATTCACAGACGATTTTAGGAAGTGTATGTGAATCGTTGTACCGTCGAACAGCTGCGGGATACTATCAAACTAGGCCAAGGTCGCGACCGCTTTAGCCAGACCTCCGAGATATGGTTATCGATCTCCTTTGAGCCTTCAGTGATGTAAGACAGCGGGGGGAGCGGCAGCTCTTCGTTAACTAGTGTATTTTGTCGCGACAATTGGACCAATCGACGAATTCGGCTGATGCGTGTTTTTAGGAGTACCTACGTCACGACAACGCTTATTTTAGTACTATTAAGATACTGCGCTTTTTGTTAGTTGTCTGGATAATTATTTAATGATTGCTACTATAATGAGAAATATATTTTTATCTGTATGAATTATGTTGAATTGTTATGGTCCAAGGGTGTACTTAGGTAATACTTTTCCAAAGATACGTAGGTTATGATAATAGGTTAAACATTTTTTTAAAATTTAGAACCATGGTATTACTAAACTTATATTTGTTAAATAGGGAAGTCAAGGCTGTGTTTTGGCTATTACAAACACTGAATCCTTAACTTGTGTCAATCGATACGAATGCATAAGGTGTTTCGCCATTATAATAAACTTTCCCTATCCCGAACCCTAAAAAGGCAACTACAATTATCGTATTGTCTAAAAATCATGCAAACTCCACCACTCACAAAATATTCTTTGTAAAAAAGAAGTCCTTATCATTGCACCCGCGGGCTTTTTAACGCAAAATGTATGGCCCAGTTTTATAACCAAGTAAAAACATACCATAAATATGACTAATTCTGTAATAGTTCTGTTTGTCATTTCTCAACCCTTTATGGCATGGGTTGTGTGTATATTGTATATTTTTTTATTATGATCGTTTGGAACTTTCTTCGAGCAGTGAAAGGTTTCTCTGCAATGTTGTTTTAAGCGTTTTTTAAAAGGGTTAAATACAATAGCGTTTTAATTATTGTTCAACGTGAATGTATTTTAAAAAGAACCTCATTTTTGCCCTATTCACAGTTAAAAAATATATCCATGACATTTTTGACATTTTTACAGTTCGACCGCCATAATAATGTGTTTAATAGTTTAGGTTGGTTTTGTCTTTGTGGCGTTTAAAAGCAGTAAAAGCAGACGAAACAAAGCTGGGCGCTGGTTCGATCAACCGCCACCGCTGGCCGCGGCTTGAGCTTCCTGTGAGCATCGTCTTGAAACTCACATGTTGGTGGCATGGTACTTTCTAGTAACCCATCTGGTTAGGTACCACCCTTGTCCATGCATGAATAACTTTCAGCAAACAACACGGTGTTCAGGACACTGTCCGTGAAACCTAGTCGACATATTGGGTGTAGTGTAATTCCATCTTCAACCACACCTTCACCGACCATCAAGTGAGATAGCGGGTAATCGCTTGGTGTATAAAGTGAAAAAAAGCTAATAGAATTTCCAATTTTCTTTTGCGTCAATTTTATACCCTTAGTAAAACAGCGACTATGGAGCTACTGTGGAGTTTTAACATTAATTTACCTAGGTAGGAACTTCGACTATAAGCGTGAGTAAAGCTGAATAATACATATATATAATAAAATTAATTTAACCGAGAATGTAAATGGTCTAAACGAATAATGATATCGAACTTAATTTAGTATTCGATGACACACATGATGTACTGCCGGATACTAAATTTTATTTGATGTTTCATATTCTGGATATTAAATTTAAGTTTACAAACATCACTAATTTACGAGAGCATAATTTAGTAGATGGTTTCATATTCGGAGACATTTTACAAAAATAAAAAACCAACTATGATTTTCTATTTGCAGAATCAGTAGTTGATAGAAATACCAACGCAAAAGACCTTACCATAACGCGTATTTCTTTTAAAATAATTGCAAATCACGGACTTTCACATAACGTTCAAAGTGGGAACATAAAAAATTAATCATGTCAAATTTAGCTTGACATATTAGAATCACCATAAGGTAGCTTTTAATGAATATAGAACTTTTTGTGTGTAAAAACAATTAATGCTTATTATGTTCAATCAAAACGTGTACAAAATCCAACCACTTTGCCGTATCTCGGTACAAGCAATTTAATGGCGGCATTATGTGATAGATACACTAAATAGTGCAGATAATGCGTTATCTTCGCTGTTATCTCGTCTTATCAGCGTTGCTTAAAATGCTGATTGGTGTATGAAAAGTCTGAGTAAGGCATTGGTTTCTACGAATCAGACAAAACCATTACAATTATTATTTCTATGATTTTTTTACCGAGTACACGATCGATATTTCAGAACAGTTGCAGCGCTACGCTCACGGATATAATAAAATTACTGCGGGTAGACATTCTTAGCTGCAGCAGCAGTACTACCCTCTTCTTTCCACGTCTGTTGCCTTTAATGAAAAAGAACGAAGAAGGAAATACATTCTACAAATCCTACTAATATTATAAACGCGAAAATTAGTGTGTATGTTTGTTATTTCGTCACGCACAAACGGTTTTGCCAATTTCGATGAAATTCGGAATGGAGATAGTTTAAGCCCTGGATTAACACATAGCTTACTTTTATCCCGGAAAAAGTATAGTTCCCGTGGGATAATTGAGGTAGCGGAAAACCGTAATCCACGTTTTTCATATTTTTCTTTCATCAAAAATCTCGCGATAACGACAAGTGCACTTAAACTGTGTCTTCACCAGAAGAAAGAAATTAAAATGTGTAAAACCGTGATATGCAATTTTGTTTTTTGTACGCGTAGGTTTTCTGTAAAGTACTTTTTTATAATATTTTTAATCAACAAGCGCCAGGTCTTTTTCCCCCCTACTGCCTGTAAACCCTCGAGCCCCTGTAATGTATTTGCACCTGTTAAACCCTTAATGCGAAGTTGTCACTTACACCTGTATCTATAAGACGAAGAAATGATGTCAAATGAAAGTAATCACATCTAATTTAAGAGTAGCCCGTAATAATAACAATCTATTTTTTGGTAGCGAGGCTATATCGAGTAGCGTCATTAATGTCATTATCCTAGTTCTTCCCGAGCAATCAGATCGAACATGTTGCCATGACAACGACGGCACCCCGCTGAACCACAGATTAGATAATACTGCGTGCAGCCTTGGTACGATTTTGTCCCAATTACAAATACATTGACATACATGTTTTTTTGACTCCGCTAAGATTTGTATTGTTTTTAACGTAATCTGTATGATACGTTTAGGAACAACGTTATTTATGTATATTGCCATTATGATCAATTTAGATGCTTGTTAACAAGGGTACACAGGTCCTATTAACAGGTGACAGAGACGGAGGTGTTATAACATTTCAAGAGAGCACTAATACCACTATAGTAACAAGACCATCTGTACACATAAAGTATGGTCCAATAAGGAATTGTATGAATTGGTATTTTTTCTATAGAGAATCATATAAAAGTAAAAAAAAACCATTATAAACTGATTAAAAAGAAATAAGTCCACAACTCTTAGTAGGTAATTTAATTTTTTTTTAATAATTAGTGAACATGTAGAAGTAACTTTATTCTGAACTATTGAGGATTTTTTATATGTATATGATTTTAAAAAATGTCAATACAGGACTTTATAACGTTATAATCCTACAATCCTACTTCCAATAATATTATGAATGCGAAAGTTTGTGTTTATGTGTGTATGTTTTTAACTTCATCACGCTCAAACGGCTACACTGATTTCGATGAAATTTGGTATGGAGATAGTTTAAACCCTGGATTAACACATAGGCTACTATTATCCGGGAAAAAATATAGTTCCAGTGGGATAATTGAGCTAACGGGAAAAGCGTAATCCACGCGGGTAAAACCGCGGGGCGCTACTAGTATAACACAACCCATAATTAGAAGCCTTTAAAAATGGAAAGGATAACTGCAAAGAACAATTCAAAAATATATCGTCGTTGTGTCGCAGCATAGAATAATTATTAAATTACTAATAACTTAATATTGTTATATTTGTACTTTGGATAGGTACGCTATTCTACTGAAATGAACTTTTTGTCGCAAATCAATCTTGTCACACGTTTGCATTGGTAATAAACTTACAGCGCCCTCTCGAAAGAGCAGTAACCATGTACACCACTGTTAGCATTGAGGCGATGTTAACTTTATCAAAATTAATTAAATATATTTTACACTTTTTAAGGCGCGTTGACAGTTTCATTAATATATTCTTAAAAATAAGGTTTTTTTTTATACTTTATAGATCGTTTGACCACTATCTCACTTGATAGTCAGTGACATCGATGTGGCTGAAGATGTTATCACGCTAGACCTAGAATGCTCACTGGCTCTCATGGACTGCCGCCTGAACACACTATGTGTTTTGATGACCCTACCACCATGCTGGTAATTTGATAACGGTGTTACCTTCACCGGAACCTCAAGCCGTTGTTGGGGATCGAACCAGTGTCCGTCAGTTGAACAGGCGATGCTCCCCCCGCTGAGCTATCATCGCTTCAAAGAAGATGACTACGGTTTTCCGGTCTGTATACGAGACGTCAGATGTCCAATTACAGTCTCAACAAGGACACGACAATAATAAATTCTTAAAATACAATTTCGGATTGGATCTAAAAATACATGTAGGTAATGAAGTACCTACGTCAAGTGTAGTGCTTCGTTATACGAGGATAACAAGAAAATAAGGAGTTTCAGAATTTAAATACCATTTGCTAAACGAAATTGTTCTCCCAATTAATCATAAGTAAAGTACTGTAGGGTCGTGTTGAAATGACTTGGGGATTATAAGTCCTGGTGTCCTATTTGAGCAAAAAAGTTAATCAAGAGTTTTGTAGGGTCGGCCACGTATCGGCCATACTAATGTGTTACAGTTTTCTACTCGCTTACCAAAAGCGTGCCGTGTGCCGTTCACATAAAACTGAAATTTTATTCTGAGTGGGGGAACTCTATGGCCTGCTTGAACAAGGATTAATATCTCGTCTCAATTCACGTAGATGATAAATTTACTGGAAATCGATTGTTGGCGGTTAAATGATTTAATTACGCGGTTGCATCACTCGAAGACGATACGCTGCTCACACGTTAGTGGCGTGTCTTCTGTGTGTACCGTTCGTGACTCTGCTTCCAACCCGAAGGTTCAAAATGCTCATAATCTACTGTTATCTCAGTGTTCTATTTTTTACCGGAACCTACGAGTTAAAACTGTAGCGTACGTAAAGTGTGTCATTTATTTAAAAGTAGCCGTATTTGACATCTGGATATAACATACAAAATAATTTGTATAAAAAATATATCTAATGATGTAGGTACCCTTATTAAAAACGAAACCAATAAACTAGGTACAGCCAATCTCTCTACAGTCACCGCTTGGATATTACACTATAATTTTCAATTGAGCGGTTTCGTGCTTAGGGGTGAACGTGAAGCTATTGATCTGTTGTGTTAGAAATAACAATCTTTAGATTACCCTGAAGGCTATTTTTATTACTTAGGAATGAAACACATGCTATTCGGAAACGACCGCCGTTGGTTTGCAAAAAAGTAAAACTTTGTATGCTATAATGCTGTAACTGCATTCAGATTAACAATGTCACTTATTTTCACATTCATATGAATAGACGAAACTCACAGAATACACTTCAGTAACTTGCGAATCGCGTAATTTATTATCAGCGTACGATTCGACCGCGTTTTATCTGCTAGTAAGTATTTTTTCGTCGGCGCGGGCGCATCGCGAACTGTGTCAAGGAGAAACGCGCTTATTGGAGAAAAAATTCGCGAACCTTGACGAAGATTAGAACTAGGGACGAGCAACAGATTCGTTTATAGTTAATACGCATCGGTTTATTTAGTTGTGAGTTTTTGTGCAAAAATAGTTTGGATGGATGGTTTATAGCGCGGTTGTGGGAGGGAAGGTCGGGGTGACTGTTGATACGGTTTCGTGCGCTCGGTCTGGGCTACTTCTAGATGTAAGTATTTTGGCATAGATCAAATAAAAACTAACGTACTTGGGAGTTTTTGTTTGCAGAATTTTCTCGTTTTATAGCAATTTGTGGTGATGTGTTTGTTGATAACGCTGTTTTGATTTTTCGTTGTATAATCGCCGTGTCATCTGAAGTACCGAGGTAGGTAGTTAGGAATAATACTAGCGGTCCCCAATCCCTACAGCTGCCTCATCGTTGCTTGACTTGCAATAGCGACAAAAACTTAGGTGTTTTTATTCAAGTATGACTTCAATAATTAAAACGATTAATTGTTTCCATACAACGTAATTGTATAATTGCTCAAATCCGTCCAATTGTCTGCCAGGTCAAAAGGTCATCTCTATAATAATACAAATAAACACAAATATAATCAAATTAGTTTATAGCAGGTCAATACTCCGGCATAAGATAGTAAACACTTTCTTTCAGTAGTTTGACTTATTTTGACGTTTGTTTTTGTTAAATAGTGAGTAGATCATCATCTCAGACATAGAACATCCACTGCTGGACATTGGCTTACCCATGACTTTTTTATGAGGGGGTTTGCCTGTACTACTCACGCTTGTCAGATTCTGCAGGGAGGTTAGCGAGCGCGGTATGTTGATTTTATCCGCAGAGGGTGCTGCTAACTTACCTTCTAGTACGCGATACTTTAGTCGTCTTACCTACGGCCCCACGAGCAGAGATGAGGGGGTACAATTCTAGGCCTGTACCCCACAGCAAAATTGAATAGATAGGCAGGTACAAACAAAAAGAAACAAAATACATAAAAGGTAATTGCCCGGATAATAATTACAATTCTTGTATTAGTGACCATGTCAATTCGGTCAAGACGGTCGCCGTGGCGCAGTGGTCAGTGTCAGTGACATGATTTCGGTGTCTCCAGGACCTTGGGTTCGAATCCCGGCAAACATTTGTGCGATGAGTGTAGATGTTTACCCCGGCTCTTGAGTGTTTGTGTGCTGTGATTGCCTCCCGAGACACAGGGAATCCTAGTGGGGGTCTAAGTGTGATAAATAAAAAATAAAAAAAAAACTTATATCATTACCTTACTGAGAATTAATAAAAATGGGTACCCTTTAGAGGATTATCATCTTTAAGGAATTTATAAACGCCACCTTTTTGAACTATAAAAGTAGGTATTTATTGATTAATGTTTACCATAAGTTACAGCTTTGAATATATTAATAGCAATGCACTGTACTTGTCCTAGTTTATATACCAGTCTTAGTCGAGTCACTCATAATCATCCCGATACGTTCCCTGGGGGCCCTACTGGGATATTAGCCTGCCTCACAGTGAATAGTGTAAGTCACAGCGAAATGAGGATATCCAATCCAAGACATTAGACTTAGGCTACCCAAGGGTCTCCGACTATTCTAAGCTAACAATCGGGACTGATGACTGTTAAGTCGTGCCCTCGTGCGCTCCGAAGCAAAGTAGCGGTAGCCCCCGGAAGCGCTCTGCTAATTCACTACTCAGCATTGCTTACATCTGATGTGACGTGGAACAGTTTGAAACAGCACTTGTGCCTACTCACCAACATATGTAAGTGCGCTCATCAAATATTTTAAACCGTAAAAACATCTTGTATGTATATATATCTGTCAGCCAATTGACAGGCATTATTAAAAGCTCGGTGCATAGCTAATGGGACTCGCTAAATTAAATTTTATTATCCTATCCCTTATATACATACCATCATCTGTTCATTGACCCCGCGCTGAGAAACTACTCCGAATCAAACACTTGAAATAAAACGATTGATATAAGAATAGTCTAATATTATCATTTTAAAGGTGTTGTAGCGATTTGAAATTTATGAACCGTATTAAATGTTGACCAGCTATCGTATTTTTTATGTCGATGAAAACTATTACATAATGCTTAAAAGTTGTTTTGTTAGTAGTAGTAAAAATGTTTAATGACAATAATGAGCAGTTATATTTAAATTGGACTCTACGATTCGAATATCAATTCTTTAGGACTCTACCTCTAAGAGTATACTCTTTTATTTTATGACAATGCAACGTTTCGCTTTCAAAACGTGACAAAAGTATACGAACTGTACAGCTGATGAACAAGTTCTAAATTTAAAAATCATCTAGATAAAATAAACACTAGCCGTTGCCCAGTAGCGTCACAGTGACGTTCTAAGTTTGAAATTTACTTTCACTTGCAACCGCGTCGAGGCGCGGTGCACAGCCAGCATGGCCGTGATATAACATTTCCATAGTTTATTCCTAGCGAAGTCATGCGAATGGTAGTATAATGCTGTATATGCATCATTTGTTTGGTTTTAAAGGTCTAATTTTCCATTATTTTGTCTATTTTCACTTGGTGAATCTAAATTTTGCACATGCTGAGCATAACCCTGTTGCCTTACATAATGTTTTTGGCATGTCTTTGTAATAATACTCGCCCTTTATGTGCTAATATTTAAGACAATAAATGAAATTTTATCTTTATCTTTATTTTATAGATGACATTTAAGTTAATATCGTTTCAAGCTGCGTAGTAAAAATATACATAGCTAAATTTACTACTTCTTCACCGTGGATTGTGTTACTAGATGCGTTAACTTTCTGGCTTGTCCATATAATATTTAGTAGGTGAACCTCATTATGCTTAAATATATTAAATGCGTTAAATCGTGGCATCCAATAATGCCTTCATTACACCTTTTGTGCGAGAATCATTAATACATATTATATTTTTTTTTTATTATTATTCTCTTTTGTTTGATTGTAGAATTTCTCATAGTATATAACATCGTTCTGTTTTCTGACTTAAAAAACACGTTAACATATCCGCTGTACAAATAAGAAATTCTTAGCAAAAAATATTGATTTATTATAATTTAATTTTCCCATTCTCCCATTCCGGAACAAAATAAGACCGATTGAAAAAGAGGCTCATTTACTGCTTCTAAACTACTACGAGTCACTAAATAATAAAATAGCAAACGAACCCAGCTAACTTAATAACGCATGCCATTGCAACAATTTCGTAGAGTTTAGATCAATGAAATACAAACCTTACATTACCATATTACGGTTTAGATTACACTCTTTGACATTGTATGATTTCCACTGCATTCGAATGACTTTCGATTCAAGCAGATAGCGATTATTCCAATAAATGATCGAATAACATGTTAGTCATCTCTAATAGAGAAATTACTTTCCCTTATGCAATAGTTATGGCAATAAAAATATTTTGTTTTTGTATTTATAAAGAGTTTTCTTTGTCTTTATCCGCACAAACTATATCATGAGATAAAACACACGTGTTGTGGATGTCCCCTTGCTTACCCTCTACGTCCTTGCACCATCATTCATCGATCACCGTGAGGCTTCAGTTGCAGTCAATCGCCAAAACCACTCGTTTTGTACGTGTGTACCGAATAAATTCGAAAACCATAGGGCCTATTTTAAAATATTTATTAAACATTAACTGGGCAAAGGGTAGTGTTTATTTTATCTAGATGATTTTTAAATTTAGAACTTGTTCATCGACTGTACAGTTCGTATACTTTTGTCACGTTTTGAAAGCGGAACGTTGCATTTTTATAAAATAAAAGAGTATACTCTTAGAGGTAGAGCCGTAAAGAATTGATATTTGAATCGTAGAGTCCAATTTAAATATAACTGCTCATTATTGCCATCAACATTTTTACTACAACTAACAAAACAACTTTTAAGCATTATGTAATAGTTTTCATCGACATGAAAAATACGATAGCTGGTCAACATTTAATACGGTTCATGAAGTTCAAATCGCTACAACACCTTTAAAATAATAATATTAGACTATTCTTATGTCAATAAATTTATTCATACAAGTATGTCACGATTAGAATGCTACATTATTCCTGAGTAATAGGCTATATTTATTACTAAAATATATTAGGAAACCCTACTAAAACTCCAATATAATACCCGAGGTGAAAAAAATAATTAAAAAAACTTTACAACGCATTCGCTGCGAAAACTATCGATATTAGAACAAAAAATATATTTATCAAATACCTAAATCTACTAATGCAAAGCCGAGGCAAGCTGCTAGTATAATATAATAAGGAAACTTAATACAAGGTAAATGGACGTGATAAAAATTAAATGATGAATATTCACATAATAATGTTTGCGTTATTTTCAATTACGATGTCATCTCATTTTAGTATTTTACGACTTTACATCAGAACATGAATGGTTTCATATATATAGGTATTATGTTAAGTTGTTCGACAAATTTTAATGTAATTTATATTTGCTATGCAAATAACCCTGCATTCCTAGTTTAGCTTATATCTTCTTCTGAGTTAATGTAAATATATTTTACGTGTCATATTAAAACAGTATAATTTTATTATGTTAATGAATAAAAACACTTAAAAATATGTTGAGATATATATAAATATATAAACCTCAACCAAATTTTTCAAGCACTGTCAGTGAGTATCTACTTATAACTACACCGTTACGAAATAAATCTTGGACCTTCAGTGTGTTCTTCTGAATCGTAAGTTCTGGCGTAAGTTGAAATGGAAACTATGCAGGAATATACTACCCACCTTTGAGATGAAAAAAAATACGTTGTGCGTATTATTATAATTAGTTTTTAGATACCCTGGTACGGCTACACAACAGTACGCATGCGTCTGTGTGTTCGTCGTTTGTTACACTCAGCGTTGATACGGTTGATTGGAGTTTGGAATAATTAAGTAGTACCTAATGAGATTAATATTGCCTGCCTTAGGATTTATAGTGATAATAACATTTTCGACTAAACCACGAGGCCCTGCTTGTAAATATAGGCAGAGGAAATTTAAATATTTTCTTTTGTATGCCATCAAAGGACTGAAAGTACAGACACATCAGTATATGCAGCCTTGTAGTTATCACTACATCGACTTTGCATCGTAATTATTGATTGTTTATAGATTGTGCTGAAAGGGTTACCATATTTATGTTCTTTTTAAACAACCCAAATATTTGTTTTAGAAGTTGAACATGTTTTATCTTTTATTAGTCTGTGGCGTCCGGATAAAACCGAATTAGAATTAGTTTTTTTAACCCGCGACGCAAAAAAGAGGTGTTTTGACTTTGACGTGTGTTTCTGTATATCTGTGTGTGACATAATACTTCCTGAACGGATGAACCAATTTTTATTCAGTGTTTTTTGTTGATGTTTAGTGTTAAAGATGTCTTTATCGACAGTGATATTTTGCATCGGGGTTCGTTTAAATTTTTGATTAGATTAAAACTTGATATAAAAAATATTTGATTGAAAATGTATGTTTATAAATAAAAGAATCCCCCTGTGACATTCAGTTTATCTTTTTTATATCTCTGTTATATCTTTTCCAGCTATATCTGTGTATTGTTTTTAATTTAATACCAAAATAGGTGTTTCGATACCATTGTCAGATAGCAGATACCTGCGTCGTAATAACTATCTGTGTGCGAGATTTCAGTGCCATCCGGTCAGTTATTTATCTATTTGATGACATATTACTCAGTCAGTCTGGTCACGGTTTTGTTTTTGTATATCTACAGATTAAATACGTGACATTTGTCTTGGTTCGTTACCTATCTTCACTACGCGAGTCTTGCCTCTTGCATGAAAATAGCAAGTACTTGTTGTACATAAGTACTTATTATATCGATGGCCTCTTGTTTAGCCGATGCATTGTGATGCCAGTGACGTGCGGTAGGTTTCTCAAATGTGCGTAGTGTAGTAATTATCTTGTCGCCTTAATTAAATGTTTTATATAATTTAATTACAAGGTCGGCATTTGAATGTAATAAGTGGAGTTGAGGAAACATATGTACATAATTGAATTGGTGGGTATTGACTAATTACAACAGAAATCGGTTTGTAATCTAAATACTAAATTAAAATTAGGTCAGCGTCCGACATGCTTGTAGATTGACACCTTTAATTTAAAATTTGCATAGAAATATTGAAAATATTTTGTAAATTGAAATATGAGATTCAGGATAATGTCAATTAATTACAAAAATAACTTAATATAATGGTTTTCCATATTGTGTTTGCAATGCTATGAAAGTTAAAGTTCAAGGTGCGTGTCTGTGTATAAAATAATATAATTGTTTATATCAATCCTAGTTCCAAACAAAATATTACTACTAAGCGTATCTATTCTACTCCATATTGGTTATGCAGTTCATATTTTGGTGTTGTTAATTTGCACATATTTCGTAAATGCAATGGAATATTCTAAAATATACAACTATCATTAATTAAATTGTTAGAGTAAACATTTGAAATAGTTCTATAACAAGTCTGTAATACGGATTTATTCGTTACCGGGGTAATACGGATTTATTACGACGAATCGGGGGCTGTATCGATAGATAAGTCACTTTCGCTTTACATATCCATAATATGTCTAAGTGCAGATCACAATTGACAGCCCTAGTGTAGTGAACAAGCGTGTAGGTAAGGGCTTTGCGGAAATGTTGTTTATCGAGTGAAGGACGAAGCGATAAATAGGCCGATGTTTACAACTTACATTATAAACTATGTATAACCTACCTATCGAAGTATATTATTTACGATTATGTAACATTTAATGTTGCCAGTGTATACTTCAACTGTC
Source organism: Apeira syringaria (assembly GCA_934044485.1). Lineage (NCBI taxonomy): Eukaryota > Metazoa > Arthropoda > Insecta > Lepidoptera > Geometridae > Apeira > Apeira syringaria. The sequence goes on along the minus strand of OW203662.1, from coordinate 10,892,497 downwards.
AAAGTTGCTAAGCCAGTTTTAAACCTTATAAAATCGTTTTGTGTATTTTCTGCTACTAACTGTATCAAGTCACGTGTTGCGTAGGCTTGGTCAGTCGCTTTTTTCGTGAGATTAATTTTTAGCAGATGTGTAAACTGTATGAAATGTGTAACTGTACCCACAACTCAGTAATTTATATATATATCATATATACAATGACTTTAGTTAGCACCCTTCGCTAAAGGCTCAACATTTTATATTCAGAATTGTTTATTCTTTTCCGTGTAACTGCGCATTTGAAACTATCAAGGTCATAGTAAAAAAAAATGCAGGTTCTGTTACTCACGGATAAAGATTATTTCGGGGCGGCCTTTACTGCTCTGATACTGCACGAGGAGAGGTCAGGGGGCAATTCTACTATAATAAAAGTTCCAATTTATAATCGCAGGACAATAGTATTTAAAATGAGTTTACTAATTTGAAAGTAAACTTTTCAACGTTTGAAACCTGCTGATATGAGAATGGAATTACATATATACTTGCTTTAAAATAAATAAGTGTTATGTCGGTATATTCTAAAGCATTCTAGCTGCACAAACGTCCGATGCTGCTAGACTGCTTTATCGGTCCGTGTATCGGATCATGAATGATGCTTTATAAGTATATCAGTATAGATATATGTCTGGCCAATACGGGACTGGCATAGTCGTCAGACGACTAAAAGTCCCTAAATAAATAAAGAAAAAAAAAACCTGCACAAGTTTCAATGCTCTACGATATGCGTGGTGCAAACCGGGTTTTTGCAACAAAGTCGCGGCTCAAATAACTAATTTCTTAAGATTTTTTTAGGATGAAACTATTTTTAAATAATACAATAGAGCAAACGATTTCATCTGGATTGTCCGTAGCGTTAGGGTCTTGAACAAATTAAAGTAAGCGATACGGTGCAGTGAGAGTGTTTACTAAAAATAAATCTATGTATACATGTCACATAAATTAGTTATTTATCACCGAAGACAGCAAATCATACTCTTACTTTTCAAAACATAAAATTGCAGAATAGACTCTCAGCCTTCGTTTTTCAGTGCGTTTTTATTTTATTTGTTACATACGTTAATTTGATGAACAATAAGAAATAAAGTCTATGATAAATGAATAATATAATACAAACCCATTCATTTTCTAAATTCCATAAATGGAGAATTAAAAAAATGCATTTAATATTTGCATATTACATATCAGCATTAAGTTTTATATCACATATTTTTCTCACATTTTCGGTATCGTTGATTTTTTCTCATATCTTTAAATATTTCTTTATGTTATAATTTAATCTCATTATTAAGATAGACTTGATAAATCTTTATCAGCTTGCGTTTAAATATATTTTTTAATTATATAATATTAAATGTACTCTGCTGAGAAGATACTCGTATGTCTAGAGACAAAAAAACTACCACTTTGGTACCCTCGGTGCACGAGTCAGATTTGCACTTGGCAAACACTTAACAAAAGCACTTGACTCTTTATTTAATTATATTACCATATAATAAATTACTATCAAGAGGTCATACGACAGCCGGCGAAAACAGTTTTTAAAAATACCTCTGTGTGGTTATGAAGGCTGTGACGTAAAACAGTCGAGATCAATTAGTATAAATTGCAGGTTCGACATTTAAATTTAATCATTACATTATAATATAACAGAACAATACTAAGTCTAGTATCTGTTAATTATGTTATTATTAATTATTTAATAACTTTACACTATCTTATTAATTGTACTTAACCATTAATGTTTACCTTGAAAATGAGTCTAGATAAACACTTTAATCTTGGCCACATCATCACTTAATATCTGTTGAGATAGTGAAAAAACGCAAGCCTATTGTATAAATATTCCTCATTAACATATTAATAATATTATTTACCAATAAAATAATTCTTGGAAATCGTTCATCTAAGAATACCAGAGGACTGTTACTTGTCATCAAGTACTGAATAAAACAAGTATATAAATATGCCTTACGCCAATTTTCCTCGAAATAATGGGAAAAGGCGAAAGCAGTCTACTCTTACTGTTACAGTTGTATCTGCCCAGTTTTATTCCCTTCATCCTTTGATCACGGAAAATAACAGCATGATAATGAACGTTTCGGAGGAGGGCGTTGATATCTGCGACACATTTTTATACTTCTGCAGTTGACATAGATTCTCATAATATGTTAGAAACCAATCATGTTATTGTTCCAAATAAATATAATTAAAATAATAAAAACTTTTTCTATATGTGCATTGTACGTGCTTGCGCGTTTGTAGCCAAATTGGAGGTCTCGGTGACACTACATTTTTTATAAGCAGGCTTACCATCAGAAATGTATGACACGTCCTGTTGGAACTAAATCAACTCAAAAATTGCGTTGACACTTTGGCGCCGTCACATCTTCTTGAGACACATGCTAGGGTTGGCGCCGCGGCTTATTCGGCGGAACAATTAAAACGGCGAAAATATGCTAACCTAGGTAGTATCGAGACATTGGGCCCGTGAGGACCTGGAGCTCAACGGATTTTCCAAAAATTATCAGAGCGTTTGATCGATGCGACTCGTGACCAAAACTCTGGCACATATTTGGCTCAACGAATCAGCATTGCAATTCAACGTGGCAATGCTGCTAGCATTCTGGGCACGCTGCCAGCCGGTAGCGGGTTAGACCATTTGAGTTATCAACTGCTACCAATACCAAGTGGATTGCTCAAATGCTATTGTAGTAGCTGCAGTATTGTAATTAGTTATTAGTGTTTTATTTTAATAAAGGCGCTAAAAAACTCAAAAATTGTTTTTTATTACTTCAGATTTATTGGCCGACATTATATGTGACATTATATTATAGCCTCTCCGCTGCCTCGAACAACTGATATCAAGAAATGCTTCACTTGAAATGTACCACGGGCACTATCACGAGTCACTAAAGTAATGAAATTCGAATGGTTTTGGAACGTACAAGCGTGTAACATTGGAGTAGGCAGTTTTAAAGGTCACTTCCTACTTTTACTTGCAGTTGCTGTTACCAAGGTTATGCTTATTTTTGTCGCTTTTGTTTTCAGTCTTTTTTAAAATACAACTAAATTAAGGCAAAATCAAGTAATTGTAAAAAGTATACTTACTGATCTTTTTTCGTACTTTTGTAATTGATATTTAACACTGACCGACATTTGTTTGCTTACTGACACGTAGACAACGAACCTATGCCCCATCAGGGCAAATCCATGAGTCAAAACTAATTTTTAAATACTACAAGGGTTAAATAGGTTATGAAGCTTTATTTAATTGACTATAGGTCTAGCGCTTGATCACTGTCTCATTCGATGGTCAGCGACGACCGAAGGTGATATTGTCACCAGACCTAGAATATTGACCGGCTCTGTAAGACAACTACGAGTACCTACCTGAGCAAATCATGTGAATGGTTAGACATTTTATAACCTGATAGAATCTAGTCGGGTGGGTAATATAAGTTTTATAGCCTTAAGCTTTGAATGTGACTACAATGTTACTTTCGGATGAAGCAAGTAGGAAGTGATCATACGACGACGCCTACTTAACCACCTTAACCAACGGAGACAAGACTATGATCAGTTCAAGATGTTATTTTTTAGTTAGATATATAAATTTGTGCTTAGTTAGACCTGACCAAGATCGCAGGAAGAGACTGGATGCAGGTCGCTTCCAACCAGTCCCTGTGTAGCTCGATAGGGGAGGAATATGTCTAGCAGTAGACGTCCTATGGCTGAGATGACGTATAATGATGATGAATTGCTTCATCGTTTTAGAAACTAATCACTAGAAGAGAGACAAATGTTCTATGTTGTGAGGCAGAAGAAAAGAAGATCAAGTAGGCTATCTTGTCATATACATACATGTAGCCTTTACGTTTTATAAACATGTATTATATAATAGCCATTGAGCAATCCACTAGCTATTAGCCTGCACAGCACAGCCTATAGATAACTCAAATGCTCTAGCCTGCTACCTCTTGGCAGCGTGACCAGAATGTTAGCATTGCCACGTTGAATGGCAATGCTGATTCGTTGACACAAATATGTGCCTTTTTTGGTCACGCGTCACATCGATCAAACGCTTTGATAGGTTTTGGAAAATCCGATGAGCTCCAATATCCAATAAACAATATACCAAAACAATGTTCATGAGACCTTGTTATTAATGCCCCTGAAGGGCAAGGTCTTTGCTTGTTAGCTACGACCTTATGTTTACTAAACAGCAGCTACTAAAATTACTATATTGTTAATAAATTTATGAGTATTGTGATAAATATGATTTCCGTGTATGGAGTTATTGATAAAAAAATGATAAACGTTGTTTTTATTGAAACATTAATAAACATAATATTTTCTAAAACATATTAAATAGCTTGGTAAGTACAACACATGAACCAAATGCTCTTCCTTTTTTGGCTCTACGAAACCACATTAACAGTTTAAGTACCTACGATGTGAGATAATGGGTAATGTTATTAAACTTATAACATAGGCTGGCAAAAGCTGATAGGTTGGTCAACTGTCATATAAACAGCTGTTAGTAGTTATGGATAGCGCATACGCACTACTGATTACCTTTTAGTGTAGTAGAAAAAGGCTGGCAGCGGCTAGGAAGATGATCAACTGCATTCGTAGCTGTATCATTATAATTAATTTGAAGTGGTTTCTTATATGATGATTGAATATATATATTATACATACTAATGGTATATTGTAATAATATTATATTTAATATACATGTGTATGCATATATAATTTATTCTTTGATCTACCCTTCAAAACTTTACACGTAAATATACATAAATATATGTATAGGTACGTAATAACAAGACCTATGTTTTTTGTAACAGGTTGTTAATAAAGCATAACAATAATAAACAATTGTACCTACTTATCTTTTGTTATCACTAAAATACGCGATATTTTCCTACATCATTCAAGGTGAAACAGATCAGCTTATTCCGTTTAATTTGTACGTTTTATCATTATATTAATATATTACATTTTTACGTTGCTGAATTAAAAACATTTTTACTTTACAGCTCTAAATTTTTAATTTGTAGAAAACCTATTGTCCAATACTTTCGTGCCGAATAAAACATTTCATGTTTATATCCAAAATTTATGTGCAAATAGCATCTATAATTAACATTTTTTTTGAGGATTGTAATTATTGTACTCTACTATAACTCTATTGCTTTATGTGCAAGTGAGAGACACGTGTTGGCTACAGTATGACTACAAATATAAACAATAATATTTTTTTTTATTCACACTTACTTATTGGTATTAATTAATTTAGGTAGCTGTATATACTGGGTATTTATTGTTTATTTACATGAATACTCACCAAGTCCAAAACGCAATCCAAATGTTCACAGATCCGTCCACATGCACAATAATAAATATAAAAGTAATCGGTTCAAAGTCACAATTCAATCCACACGAATTCGAAATCGCACTGTCAACACACACTCCTGTCACTGTCAGCCAAAATTCAAATAAACAACACAGATATTCCAATGTTCCATGGGAGAAAACTGCGAAAGCAGCGATCGTGCGTTGTGCGGGCGTTGTACGTGGTGCAGCGAGCGTGCGTGCACTCTCGGCCGCGACTCGCGAGTCACTGAACCGACCTCGACGGAGGCGGCGGCGCCCCCTCGCGGCCGCCCAGCGCCTGCCCGATCCGATGCGACTGACTACCTTATTTTACACATTTTTTTTACAATTGGTGCCGTCAAATTTTAGTTCAAATTGAACTAGTACCGTTTCCACCTGATAGAAATTAATATTTATAATGAAACGCAACTTTCCCCTTTTCAGCAAAACTTTGCAGAAATATGTTACAAAATCAGGCGGCGTATATTTGTTATACATACTCAAAACTAGTGATTTCATTGTCAAACCCTGAAATGGTTGTGGATTTAAGAAATTGGGTCAAGCGCTCGGGCCGGTTGGGCCACGCCGTTCATTTTTTATCATCCCACGCAAATTATTTATTTTACTGATTTCTTGGCCGAATTCATAGTTGTACTTTAAATGCTGGCATTTTTAAAATTTTTAGGGACATTTAAATAGTAAAGTAACAACACTACTTTCAGACATTCTGCATGATTTATACAAACATTAAGAAGCGACACAAAAGCTGCACATGTTGTAGGTGTAGGTTATTTTCTCCGTTCTTTGGACAAGTTTGAAGAGTGGCGTATGGCAAGCGATTGTTTATGGATCATTGCCAAACAAAGCTCTAGATTTTTTTCATGGATGAAATTACGAGTAAAAAATATGGTTAGGTACCATATTTTTTTACTCGTTCTTATGTTTAAGTTTTTTATATAAGTAAACATGTACTAATGCGTAGGCGATGACAATTAATTGAATCGCTTTCGTCCGAAAGTATCGTTAGTGTTTTTAGGATTTGGAGTTAAGTATTTTTTTTCAATCAAGTATTTGTTTTGGAGAATTTCAACTAAAATTAAAGGTCGAATGATTGCACCTGATGAACAGTAGACTAAATTAAGAATAAATTACTTTATGGTACCTGAATAAATATATTAAAATAGTATGGTATAATGATATTAAATAGGTACATATAGTACGATCAGCACATGCACGAATATTTGTTTCGAAGCATATACTATTGTAGAATAATTTACCCACAGTTGTGGGGGGTTGGGGACCTCACTGTTGGTGGTTAGGGGAATAATTATCAGCATAATAATATCTTAATAATCAACATAATATCTGCTAATTTTGATGGGCAAATATCGTTTCAGCTTGTTTCCGACTTGTATAGGTTAACATCGGTTTCGATCCCACAATTAATTAATGTGCCATAAATCTTTGAATTACCATTCTGCTATTCATTTATGCTATTTTTATTATACATTGTTTTTGAGGGCTTATGGGACCAAAATATCATTGAATACTAAGTGAGATTAGTTTGACTACCTATAAGAATATACATTTTTATGTAATAGGTGGCAAGCAAGCAGCCGGGCCGCTTGATGGTAAGTAATCACAGTTGTCTATCAATATCTGTAATACTGAGGGAATTACGATGCGTTGCCAATCTTTTTTTAAGACTTTGTTACCTCTCCTTTTGAAGAATCCCATATTGTAGTTACTCGGGAACACCGACAGGGGAAGCCCGATCCTTATTGTAGGTGTATGGCAAAAACGATCGGTAGGTGAAACAGTGTGTGACTCCCTATGAGTCCATAATATAGGGATAAACTTAGAAGCGGTGCCGGCTAGTGCATTGGTGAAACCGTGATGCCAGCATATGGTTGAAGAGCTCTTCAGAACTCTCCCCGTTGTATATACGGTAGAAAAAAACTTTTTGAACGACCTTTTAAACAGGATATGCAGCAGATTCAGAGCTCAGTCTAATTTACAGGACCCTAGGAAGGTTTTATGTATAAGTATGTATATTTGTGATAATATTTAAGACTATATATAGGACTCTATGTGAGAGTTAGCCTGCGGAGGTACTGCCACCATAACTATTTCTACCGTTAGGTAGTAGTGTTTGCATTACTGTGTTCCGGTTTGAAGGGTATGATTTCCGGTGAAATTACAGGTTCATGAGACTTACCAACTTTATGTCTCAGGGTGACGGGCGCAGTGCAGCACTTTACGAATTATATCTGTCTATATGCAGAGGTTACATCTTAACATCCTGTGGACTGTTCTTGCTTGTTCCTTCACTTTATGCCATAAAAAATACGTACCTACAGTTATGGCATTCAATAGGATTAAATTTGTGACGCTCTCTAACAAATAAAAAAATAGCGATTTTTACGCTTATACATTATTTTGAAAAATACAAAAGTATATATTAATAATATAGAAGTACCGACCACGTATTATTATTCTTGATTATATTGATGAGTTACACAGTTTGAAAACAGTTTTTATTATCAGAAGAATTTAGCTACTGAATTAACCTGCCGGTTAACCAATTTTTGATTATCTTTAACTAAGCATACCAACTGGCTTTTTCATGGGTCAACAAAATAATAGAAAATTTGTTACCAACATTTAGATTATCTGATATATTTGAATTTAACAAAAGTCAATCAAGGACGCAGAAAACTGATGTTGTTTTATTTGCAATTAAATTTAAATTTAATTCCTGATGCAGTAAAATATAATAATTAAAGATATTTCACATAATTCAAAAAGCGTTGTAATTGCTACAAAAATAATGTTGAACGGACTCTTAGTAATAATTTTATGTATAATTGCAATAAAACATTAATAATGAGACGGTCCGTTTGTCACGAACAAGTAGGTGATATTTACAACTCGGCCAGAATACACAAACTTTCCAAACAGAATTACTGTACGTTATTTTTGAGTAACACTAATAAGCGTAGTAATTGTAAACTTATTATGTACTTCAAACACATTTTCATGTACACTATGCTTGCAACAACCACTTTTCTATCTTGATTACCACAACTAAGTTTTGTGGTAGCATCCATAAAGTTTCCGTAATCAATAAAAGTAGTTGCTACAACGACTGTACCTGGTAGGCTCGCATTTCATTAAGCTACATAGTCACGGTAATCAAAAAAATGACTGCTTCAATCACTAAGTCACATAAGTCCAATTATGCAATTTCACGTTTCGGTAAACGGCAGAATAGAAGAACGACAAACTAAAATATAACCAAAAATTTACTCTATTTTCGGGAAATAAATTTCATTTCATTTCACTATTTTCATTCGGTGTATGCATTGAACAGTAGCTGCCTGGTTAGCTGCTAGCCTTTAGTTTGAATAACTGGCACCAAACACACAGTGTGTTTGGGCAGTTGTCATTAAGATCCAGTTAATAATTGTAAGGTGATTACTGGCAGAGCATATATTCCGCAGGACTGACAGCGATAGGATTGAGAAATTCTTGAGTGGGATAGCGGACTGGAGAGCTTAGTGCAGTGCTCTACCCAATGCTGCTTCAATATGCTAATCCGATGGGCTACCTCGCTAACTTTCATCGTTAGAAACACATTTGAGTAGCACCGAGCTCTACCTTATGTTAGAGCTCAGCCTTAGTCAGAAGCTCATAGTCAGAGACCACGTTTTGTTGCCTTAAGATACCGATAGTAACATAGATAGACACTGATCAAGTTCCTTAGTCATATTGCGAAGAGCTATTTAGTAAAGGTGAAACAAATTCTAGTGCTGGTACAAAAGTGCGATACAACTAATGTTCTCAACCTTAAAGTAATATATACCTACAGATTGGTTGCATATAATATTGTGTCAGTCCGTCTTTCCTACAAGCTATACAATGGCATCTATACTAATATTATAAAGAGGAAAGATTTGGTTGTTTGTTTGCATTGAATAGACTCCGAAACTACTGAACTGATTTGAAAAATTATTTGACTATTGGGCAGTTACAATATGCCCGGGTGGCATAGGCTATATTATATTGTCAAAAAAATTAGGGCTTATTTTTACTTTGCGTAATTTTTTACACGTTTGAAGCCGGGGCGCACCGCTAGTCCTTTATAAAATAATAACATAAACGCATCAAACGCGAGCCGTATTGCCTATGTCTAGAAGACGTTGACCGCTTACCATCCCGCGTATTACGCGCTTACCATCCTTATGATTGATGCCGCTACATATAAAAATCAGGTATTTCAGGAGAATTTTTATCGTTGCTTGATGGCCATGTCCACGAGCAATCTGGCGCATGCAGCTGAGCTGAAATATCGAGGAAAAATAAAACCAAATAAAATACGTATAGTAAGTATAGCGATAATAGTGTTAATATATGTATTGGGATCCATGTTACTTTAAAAGTTTATTTTGCCTACTCCATTTAAAATTGACAACTTACATTACTTACATTATTTATTATTTTGTGTATAATATTCATATTTATTATCATTTTTCCGTATTTACAATTTCAATTTGTATTATTCCAATTTCAATATGTATTATTATATCACAGATATAAATTGAAATTACGCAAATTTGCGACGGTTCGACTTTAACATGTAAGTAACAAAGTATATAACTTAACCAACAACGTACATTTTTGCCAGAGCCAGGGTAAACTGCGTTTATGCGAACTTTCAGCGAATATAGAAACAATAATTATACATGTACTGCTTACCACCTCTGAATAAAGATCAACATATGACTTTTCACTAAAAAATTGAGTACTTCATACCCAATGTACGCATTAATCATAATGTACATAATATGTATATAGCAGCCGAGTACAAGCGAGGACATCCGAGTGTTCCCGAAGTGAGACGAACACCGCCGAAGTCCGGCGAGGCTCGGCGAGCGTTGGCGGCCGCGAGCGAGGCCGCCGCGCGGGAATCGCGTCACTCCAAGGTGATTTCTTTTCCCGCCGCGCTACGTCACCCTGATTGTGTTTGTTGTAATTTTAATTAAATAATAACATATCTTAATGTATTGTTAGCTATTTAAAAACGGAAACTGCGATACGGGAGGTATTTTCCTAGACGAAATTACATTGTAACCGCCAAGGTGAGATGAATTCTCTATACAGAGTTTCTCAAAGGCTTTTTGTTTTATCATTTTAATCAGGATAGATAGAGTAAATATTAATATATTTCTAAATAATCATTGTGTTTAATTTGAGCCACGCGCTCTCTGATGTAGATAAGGTTATAATCCTAATAGGCTTGACAGCAAATGTACAGTAGGACATAATATGTCCTCCCCAATTACCTTAATTGTTACTATACTAATTACACTCCTTATAGTCAAAATGTATCACCATATATATAACTGTATGTATATAACTATATCACTTCCCTCAGCAATTCAACGGAATTGCTGAGCTGAAGTGATACACGTGCGAAATCATTAACGCGTTATATTTTTTTTTAAATCAATTAAAAACCTAGTATATGACCACTATTGTCTGCTAGTGAAACCTTTTTTAGGGCAGCTGCCTGAAAACACTGTATATTTGATGATATATTTTAAACACCCTCAGTGTTACCTAGCTAAACGGGTGCTGGAAGGTATTCTTCTACCCTGCTGTGATTTTGATAACCATGCTACCTACACCGACAGCTCAAGTATTGTATGCGAATCGAGCCTGCGACCGTCAGCTTGTCCATCGACATTCACAACCCCGAGGCTATCATCGCTACACAATCAATATCACAGCATATTTTTCGGTTCATTTGGAAGTTACAAAAATACTGCTGACGCCTTCACCGAAGTAATTTTCGAGCGCTTGATCTTTACATCGTAATTTTTTAAAATTATAAGTGTCACAGAGAAGGTTTGCTAATTACCGAATTAATAGTACCCATAAATGTTTTAATGCGTTCGAGCTTGCCTATAATAATATATGCGATATAAGCCGATTATCTGGTAAAACAAAGTACTCTGTGGTCTCTGATTAGATGGGTGACCTCTAGAGGCAATTCCGATTGAGTGCTTCCGTGCATAAAAACTCAAGCCCAATCTCAAAATTATCTATTCAATGTAGATTTTCGGCGGTCCCGTGGCGCAGTGGTTTGTGTCATCGACATGACTTCTGTGACACCGCGACCCTGGGTTCGAATCCCGGCAGGGGCAAACATTTGTGCGATGAGTGTAGATGTTTGTCCCGGGTGTTGGATGTTTGTGTGCTGTTATTGTGTGTGTCCATGCCTCCCGCGATACAGGGAATCCTAGTGCGGGGGTCTGAGTGTGATTTAAAAAAAAAAAAAAAAGATCTACAGGACGCACTTATGACCGTCAAATTTTTATATTATTCAAAACAACTGTAACACCTAAGTCAAATAAATAGAGCCACTACTCAGAAGAAATGACAAGAAATTCGCTTCATTAGAGAACATGTTAAGTTGTGTGCCCAGGATCTTGCCCAGATAATGTGCTCATGCACCGATCACAATATTAACTATCGGGGACGTCGGTCGATCTGAAAACGCCGATGCATGATGGAACAGCGAGGTGATACAGCTAATACTCCTGTCATTGAAAATGGCGGTATGAACCGACATGTGACATGGAAGGTTCAGATTATAATTTTATTGAATACTAACGAAGTTTTTGCTAGAGCTTGGTGAGAAACGCCTCTTTAAATTATTTGCTGAACCCTTAACCCCTAACTAACATATGACAAGTGTTTTTAAAATGTGGAGTATGATCGACAATGAAGTTACGAAAGTTTATCGCACCTCGGGCCTTGACAAAGGTCGCACCAGGAAGGTTGCGATTTTGACTGAGGACACTCCGCTAGCGCTGCGCTACTGCTGTGCGCTAGAACTTAGCGTAGCCTTGCCTAAGGTCATGAAATTTTAAATGTTTTTAATGACTTCTGGGTTATTTATATAATTTAATTAATTATGTTTTTAATTCATTAATAAATAATTGTGGGCAATAAAGAAATAGCTATTTTAATCATTGTACTAATTTTTATTTCTGTGAAGGCTTTTCTCTAGGGAATAAATTCCGTATATGTATCGACACATTTATATAGAGCTTTTACTATTTTATTTTTTTGTTCGTGATCGTCTTAAGGTTTATGTAGTGAGAGTTTCGTGCACTGTTGCCTTCTCACCTTCGACCACATTGTCACTGACCGTCGGACGCTACCTAGACTAGACTTTTTTGTATTAATTTAGAGGAAACAATGCAATGAGTAAACTTTGGATAAGTATTTATTTATGCAAACTATTATGTTTGTATTCTGGCTCTCACAATTTGGAAGAAAATTTGTACTGTGACATTTTCTTTGCATTGCTTCAAAGATACATAAAACTTTGTTAACATCATTTTACAACAACTTCTCTCAGACACGGAGTGAAGCTCGGTTGTGAGATGCTCTGAAACTATAGTGTACATTTAACATTTAGGCTGTCAATAAATATAACTAAGAATAATTCAACCTAAAAAGCAACTTACAATAAATATACAGTGGGTAGATTTGCTATAAATAAAATTAAAAATGTATACGTTTATTCATTTTCACTGTACATAGCAGCGACTTAATTAACATTAAAATAAATACATGATCTATATTATATATATAAAATTTTCTAGGATCGCTGCCATGTATAGTGCACCAGAAAAGATTGCGATGCATTACCATCATTATATATGCTCCAGATTAATCCTCAGCGCTGATTTTCAGCCGTCTAAGTGATGCAATGGACGATGCAAGTCTAAATAATACGGTAAGCACTAGATCCGTAGTACAGCTAAATTCACCGACAAAGCTCAAGGGATCAGCAGAGCAAGGGTAAGACATGTATCATGAAGGCCAGAAGACAGATAGCATTAACACTTTCTCGACTGGAGACCAAGAACTGGCAATAGCAGTGTGGGACGTCCAACGACCTAGCAAAGATCGCGGGAAAAACTGGCTGCAAGGCGCTTTCTACCGGAAAATATATAACAAATATGCATAGCTGGATTATGCCTGTGCCATTGACATCCATCAGTGGGGACATGTCCAGCAATGGACGTCATATGGCTTAAATAATAATGGTAATGACTTTATTAACTTGTTTCGGTATAAACACTTGCTTCCCGGTTGTATAAGCTAAGCTGAATATTTTAGCTCTACTTTAACACATTTTACTTTGACATTAATAAGTCGTAAACACTCAAAAGAGATTGAAATATTAAGTTATTTTTTATTTTATCAATCTAGTATTTCATAGTGCCTCAGATACGAACCCTGATTATTGCAATTATCTATAGCGAGGCTTTTTCTGTTCCTATTAGGTACATACTACTCCAAAACCAGCATAACATATAAAAATATGTTTCATTGAGTAATCGTATCAGTTACTAGTTGCGCCCCGCGGTTGTACCCGCGTGGTGATGAAAAACGGTGATGATGAAAATAAGCCTATGTGTTAATCCAGAGTTCAAGCTATCTCCATTACAAATTTCATCCGACTCGGTGTAGCCGTTTGAGCGTGAAGATGTAACAAACATACACACGAACTTTCGCATTTATAATATTATAGTAGGATTGTCTATTTTTTAAGCTGAAAGTACTAAACGGTACTTTTAAAATAATTTAAAAATGAGTGATGGTTCCCAGCAGCTGACAGGATGAATTATGATACAGTGGCTGAAAGGCTTTCCGGCTTCTAAATCTTGCATATATTACTACTTTCGGCTGCAACGTCTATATAAACAAAATATTTATAACGAATTACAATAGTATTGTAATTAGTTATTACTATTTTATTTTATTAAAGGTATCGGTCCGTTTAAAAAATACAATACTACATACCTACTACAATAACATTTGAGCGATCCATTACCTGTTACCAGCCTATAGATAGCTCATATGCTGTAACCCGTTAGTAGCGTGCCCAGAATGCTAGCAGTATTGCCACGTTAAATTGCAATGCTGATTTGTTGAGCCAAATATGAGCGAGTATTTTGATCACGCATCACATCTATCAACGCTCTGATAAGTTTTGAAAAATCGGATGAGCTCCGGTCCCCACGAGCCCAAAATCTCGACGCCAAGCGGTTCAAATATGTAACGACTACGTAGGATATCATATTTTCGCCGCTTCAATTTCTCCGTCGAATATATGTGGCGCCAGCCCTAACGAGAAGATGTGACAGCCCCAGAATGTCAACGCGTCCCATACTTAAGGCCACCCTTACTTACAGGTAATAAGTGTAACACCTGCACCTATTGGAATGAATTTCCATGGCTAACTTATTGTTAAATAAGGGTAAAAACTGTTACGTAAGATCGTGTAAAGGAGAAATGCGTTCCAGCTGCGGTCTTGTTGCGGCCGACGCGCGTTTTGCAACCGGCATCGATACTCGAGCCTGCGACACCTCACATGGAGAGCACAGTTGTTAGGTATTCTCAATTGTATTTAGATTGTACATTGTTTTATTAAGATAGAACCTTAACAAGGTCATTATTCTATCAAGGAAAGCTTCTTTAACTCTTATGTTAAATAGTGACTCCTCACCGTGCTATTTTCACGTAGATGAAAATCATGATAAAGTCGCTCAGTTGCTGATAGACTGACAACCGACAAAACATTCTCCTGTTCACTACTTGAATGCTAATTGTAAATTATATTTAAAAAATATATAATCAAAATGGATTCATAATTACAGTATACTCAATCTATCATAAGTTTTAAGCAAATAAAATACTAATAACTAATTACAATACTGCATTTTTTGCAGTATTTATGTTATTATACTTACTAACTTCTTATGTTTTTGGTCATTACACATCTTGATTCCTACACTAAATATTAATAATAATATTATATATCTACTATTTATAATTATAATATTATATCTCTACTATTTATAATAATAATATGAAAAAGAGGAAAAATTTGTATTAGGAGTATATATGGAATAAGGATTAAATTGAGATATAACATTCCAATGCACACTTACCAAAATGTCTCCAGAAGAAAACAATTAGACAGGCAAGTGTACGCCGTTGGTCAATGTTCAAAAGACCATACAGTGAACCTCTGCCTATAATCTTATCAAGGGCTTAACAGGGTGCCGATGACATTAAAGAAGCTCGCGGGTGTTTACAGGTAAAAGGGGTGGAACAAGGCGTCATGCTTGTTAATATTACGAAATAGTACTTTACAGATGACCTTCGAACTCAAAAATAATTTAATAATCACATTTTTATAATTACCTTTCCTCATGTGTAAGATACAGTTCAAACGCATTTTTCGGTAGCGCGAGAAATACCTACTAAAATATGATCAATCAAAAATATCTTTGCACTAATAAATTAGCAAATCAAATCAATTTTTATTAAATATGAATATGAACCTTAATGAACTCTTCGCATTAGTAATATGTTATTAAGTTTATCACATATGTAGAATTTTAAAAAATAGACTGAACAGGCTCAAAATTGTCTATTTCGCAAATGGACAAGCCTTAACTCGCCATTCGTTTGACTCTAGAACTGCTGGTAGTAAACCAGCCTACTGCCAACCCACAGTTAGTAAGGTGCTGGGATATTTTAATTATTTCTTACATACATACAATTCACAGCTTAGGAATATTTCTAAAGTAGCTAATTTATTGTTAGACCGCGCATGAGCCAGGTTGAAACCTCATTATGTTACCTACCTTACTTCTACCTTATATATCACTAAGTAGGTAGGTAGTCATAAAAAATAAAATTGATATATAGTTGACAATAGATTTTTGCATGCTATTTTTATGTATTTCCACAATATTATACATAAAAGTTCGATATGAATGCTATAGATTGGCTAAATATCCTGGAGTAAAGTATTTTCTCATGTTAGCTATATTTTACCAACTTTTTGAGCACCATATTAGCAACGACTTTGATATTTAACATACATTGAGACAACAGTTCTTACAAACATACAAAGCCACAAAACCGTCCGATGAAGTTATTATGAAATATAACTACATATAAATACATAGTAATTATGCCCATAGCGAAGATGTCAAAAATATAAACATTTTGTATATAATGCATGTATACATATAAACATATACTGTATCTTTCCAAAAATACCCCACTAATATTTTTCTTGACCTATGCAATAATGCATTTTATTACGCAAAGTATATATGTGACTAATCGGGATCTATGAATTACGTTTCAGGCCCTGGTCCCGGTTTAAAGATTTACAGTAGAGAGATATATGAACACTTTATTGTCACACCACAATACAAAAAAACATTACATCAGTAACCATATAAGCCTTATAATATTATAATGGGTGGTCTTATTGCTCATAGCGATCTCTTCCAGAAGATTCTCTTCCATAGAAACAATTAGTGTGTAGTTATTAGAATTCTTTCGACTAGTCTGCTTTATATATTTTTTTACTCAGTTACAGACACCGCACCCGCAACGTGCGCCATGCTACATTGCAGAATTTCTATATTTTCTCCATCAAAATGTCATGATAGTCAGATTTATTTGGTCAAAGCTCGATAATTTGTCATTTAAGTGAGATTATGATCTCCATGGCACAATAATCGATTTGAAAGTTATTCGAATAAGCCCATAATTCAACACACAGAACCGTGATTGTTGATACGCCTCTAATCTAGCATATTTACTACAGTAGCATGCGGCGTTCGCAAACGCGGAAAGTAAAAAAGTGATATTTGGCTATCTCACCCAGTATATAAAAGTGTTGATAGGGTCTCCGATTAATTAATAATTTATTAATTATAGCTCGTATCAACTCGTATAATTTATTAATTATTAATTAATCACGCTTAACTTGAAATTATTGATTGTAGAGGAAAACTAGAACTCAGCCAATGATTACCACATTTTTTACTACTTATATGCCAAATAAATGTGTAAGCAAAACGTTTCTTAAAACCTTTCATATTATTTTTCTACAATTGATTAGTCAATTGATCCACATTCAACTAGAGATATTCAGTGATGATGTGATCATATGTGGAGAAACAAAAAACCTAAGAACAAAGGCCTAAACAGACTGGATGTTTGGTGGCAAATATTTAAAGTCGACAGTGGTGGCTAGCCATGCTACATGCATCAGAAATGTTCTCACATTATCCAAAGCAGAGATTGTATATCAGCTCTGATAGCTTAAGTTGTACAAAATGAATAGACCCACATCAATTTTACACAAGTCCCTTTCAACCTCTCTAGCGTCCAAGTGTCAGCTTACATTTGCATATAATGCCTAGCTAGGTATACCTAGGTATCTAGCAACGCTCTGAGCTAGACTTTCACTCCCCCTTCCCCGTCCTGCTCTCGCCGAGATCTGTCCTACAATTACGCAATGGACGCAATTGGAATTGCAGTGAATTTGTAGGTCTTTGAGTTATTTTGAGAGAGTATAAATAACAATTTATTCCCAACATTTAGATATAAAGGTCCAAGACATTAGTTACTTGTTATTATTAGTAATTGAGTGTTGATACGAGTTACAATTGCGTATGTGATTAATTATTAGTTTCTAGGCAACTGAATCTCGCCAGCTATACTTACTTATGTATTATTTTAGATGTTAATTAGAATAAACGTTATATCATTTTTGTCAACGCCATGGACATAATTAATACACGCGCTGAGTGTGAGACGGGGAGTTCCAACAAACGCATTACAGTCAAGATACTGATGAAGGGTTCCGGACGAAGCAGAAGCAATTGTCGATCGTGACGTCGATTACGCGTAAGTTTTTACGTTGAACATCGATTTTAATTCTGTTATCCAGCCAAATAAAAATATTTTATAGAGTTACAATAACAAACCAAAACAAAAATAAGCGCACTAAGACATACCACATCTAAGTCAACCAGTGAAGACATGTTATATTTTTTACGCTTGGTGTGAAAATAAATGCTCCTAAATGATAACTCCATCCCTTATCTTTAAATTTCTTACACCGTATGAAGCGTAAAGATTTTTGATATTAAATCCGAGAGCTGCATAGTTGCACTCACTCTAAAATGACAAGAGTAACACGATAGTGAGAGCGATATCATCGCATGTTAATTGTACACTTAAAACTGACTAATCGCTGGCGTGAATCGAAAGTTAGATGTGCGCACAAGAATCGGAGCAGGTGCAAGCGAATCAGATGCTATAAATTTAAAATAAAACTGACTTCAGTGAAGAAAAATATTAAAATTTATTGAAACTGATTCTTAATACATAATTGTGGTGGAGCATCTGGATTCCAAACTGGCTCGAGTCTCGCTCTATGAAATATAATCTCACACACGGCAATCGACTAAAGAACAAAACAAAAATAGGTATTCACTAGTTTATTTACCAAGCTAATAAAATAAATAAATAAACCAAAATAAACTATATAAGGATTACATAACGTAAGGAAATAGTGTTACCAATATCAGCGCATGTTAATTGTGAAATTAAAATCGACCAACCCCTGGCGTATATCGAATTTTGTATCGGCGGTAAGAAGACCATAGGGGAGGCGTCTGGCCACGGACATCGATGGCTGAGATGATGACCGGAGCATGTGCCGGAGTTATTATCAGAATGATTACTATAAAATCGATCGATTATTCCAATCAATTATCCCCTACAAGGCTAGAAAGTCACAAGCTTATTTATTTTAATTATTAAAATGAGATTTAATATTTGTATAGTTAGTTTTGAATATTTCATTCATTATCTGAACTCACATGGTGGTCAAAGATAATGCGGTCGACAGTAACATATATTAAAGCCAGATAGTCGACTGGGCCTAAAAATAGCTGCCAGTTAGCGTATGTCTTACGATATTCAAACTTGAGGGTACTAGTTGAAGTGCAGCGGGCACTAAAAAGTGCACATTTGTGACGTTTGGCCGCTCTTCTAAAGATACGGTAAATGGACTAGCTAAGGACATCTATGGCTGCAAGGTTCTAGGAAGGTTCTTGTGAGCTCTTCTCACTAACGTTTCCAATATCAATGAATTTTGCGAACACTATGAGCCTATAAGTAGCTTACTTATGTGCCTTATTACTGTCACTAAGCCTTTATAGGCTGAGTTAAAATAATAAGTTAGTTTCACATTATCTGGTTAAAGTTGGGCAGACATACTTAAAAAAAGAGTACTTGCACTGCACATCAGTGTCCGCAAAAACGCTCTCTGTGTGGCATCAGCTTTAGGGAATCCCAGTCTATCGTGATCTTAAACGATACAATTGAAAATTTACGTTCAACATCATTTAATGGCTTTTACAGAATATTAAAACATTCGTTTTTCTGAATAGAATTTTATTTTGTGAGGTAATCATAACATATGAAAGTAAAAAGACGTAACGTCCCTTTGCCGAAGTTAATAGCGCTATAATCGCTGTTGATAGTATATCATGGTAAGCCTTATTTATGTAAGAAATAGCGGTATTTCCTCTATATTTTTCTATAATTTGAATAATTTACATTTGATTCATTACATAACATTTTTGAAGATTTCTTTAAGGTCCATATGCAACGGTTACGAGATAATGATATTAATCTACTGCATATATTTCGTTGGTCATGGTTCTAGCCACCGCGAACAACACTAATTCTACGAAAACTATTATTTAAATGTGTTGATCTATGCGCGAGAATTATAGTTCATACAAATAGCAAAGTTAACCTAAACATTATGAGGGATTACGGCTGCTTTTTTGTAAACATTCCGCACCATTCAAGAAAACACCTGATGAAGTAAATTGTTGCATTATCTACCAGCGCAATCATAAAAAGGTCTATTACGGCAGACTATTATTTTGATACTAATCTACATGCACTTTTCCACAAACACGCACACATTCTCGCGATTGGTTGTGTGTGTGCTTCCACTGCGCTTATGTAATGCTCAACGAGAGTGCATTCACTCTGCGCGGGGGACAAGCGGGGAAAGGGAAGGGAGAGAAATGCATCGATGGACACGCACACAGAGATAATATAATATGTATAGTATTACAGATTAAGACTTTAATTACCTATGTAGTATATTTGTAATACGAGATTAATGAGATTGCATTGATACGGTTGTGTATCACCGTTTCGGAATGTGTACTTATTTGCATATTTATTTACCTATATTAAAAGAGTTAAGTGGTTTGCGGTAATCAAAAATATATCACAGATATTTAAATAAAAGTCATCAAATAAGCCTTCAACTTATATAATTGGTGGTCGGAACAGATATACATCTTAGTCGTGATTCTGTTAAGTGATTAAAGCTAACTAGAATTATTTTGAATATTTTTCAATGAAATAGCTCTTGCTGAACAAATTTGAATTTAGCGCGTATAGATTACGCTAAAGTTATGCAACGCTTTAGGCTTTTTTCTCCTCGCAAACCGATATCAGACGAGTTTTATTAAATTGCGGGTAGTTTTAATCGCCACAAAATCACGTGATGTCTTGTTTTACCTACAACTACCCACAATTGAATAAAACGATCTAATTGTATTCTAAAAATATTTTTAGAGAATTTTAGCTATTTTGAGTGATTACCAGAATTACGACCACCTATGTATTTATTTACTTTCTTTACCATCGATCATTATCATAATTTCAGTCGTTGGAGGTACACTGCTGGAAATATTCTCCCCTAATAACTTTTAATTACCATTCACAAGGACCGGTCGGAGGTAGTCTTCATCCAGGTTTCACCTTGCGATATTGATCTGACATTCATTGCTACATCTTGCGTCTGTCGCCTTGTTTTTGCTGCGCTTGCCAGGTCTTGGTCTCCTCAAGAATCTGCAGGCTTAAATCTTTCAGATATGTTTCATGTTATCATAACAGTATTACAGCTAATCCACTGGACAATCGTTCTTTAACAGTTCTCCTTATTTATGATTCGTTTACTTAGAAAACCCCACGGCGAACCGATGTCCATAGCTTTTTGTACAACTTTAGCTTGATCGACGTTTCAGTTCCATATACCGTCACTGGTAACACACTGATTGAAGACCACTACTATGTATACTTGCTATGTTCTTACGTTATCATCAATACTAACCTAAGTAGGTATTAACATTAGTTGAAATTCCTAATTATTAGAAGTTTCAACTCTAAAGTGAAAAAATATTTTAATGCCTTACACAGCAAATCAACAGAAAAAAAAACCAAACATGAGACCTCTGTGTCTTGGACAGCATTTGTCTTATCTTAATCCCATAGTTACAATCTTTGAGATAATATCTGTTCAACGTAAACTAGAACTCGAATTTATTTATTTTAGTTATTTGCGACTTCAGCAGTATATTCAAAGAAATTGTTCTCTGTTATTGTAGTTTATGATAATTATATATCTCATAGCAGCAATTGCAACTTAAAACGCATGAAAATGGCGAAGAATGCTGAAAATATGCGCGTTATACCTTTTTCAACATTATTTTATCGCAAATCTATGTAAAAGGCTAAAAAGCGACTTTCCCAAATAAAACATTGATATGCATTTCTAAAAATATATAATGAAGACTTGAAAAATTTGAATAATAATGAAAAATGTATTTAATCCGGCATACACACAATATAATAAAGTTCGTTTTAAAGTTTTAATTTTATGTGGTAGCTAAAATTATCTAGTAGGTTAATTAACATTAGTTAACAACTTAAGTGTTGAATTATATTATCACTTTTCTATCTACAATTTCAAAGTCGTTTCAGAGATAGTGATGTATAAGTTTATATAGGTACGTATATACAAGGACTTTCATTTTATTTGGTGTCTTGCAACTTTAGCTACATAGTACATTTTAGATTAAGAATTCTAACGTAAGGAAATCTTTTATTTTTACATACCAAAGATTTTTATACTTTTACACTGTATAGTGTAATTATAAATAACTTAAATGTGATAATACAAATACAAATAATACACAACACTTCATGGAATTTATTTAAAACGAAATGTTAGAGAACTTGGTGTAAGCTCTCTAAGCAGAAGTAATACCTAGGTTAGCGAGCTTATACCTACGTTACCTAGGGTTAGCGGCTGTAGCCGCTTAGCTACAACGCAGTAAGCACCACAAAGTATGGTTGTCACTTTGTTACCTTTCCCCATTATTGCATATACTGAGTAAACACATGTACTCTTTTTTTTCATATTTGGCTCAACGAATCAGCATTGCAATTCAACGTGGCAATGCTGCTAGCATTCTGGGCACGCTGCCAGCCGGTAGCGGGTTAGAACATTTGAGTTATCTATATGCTACCAATAGCTAGTGAATTGCTCAAATGTTATTGTAGTAGCTGCAGTATTGTAATTAGTTATTAGCGTTTTATTTTAATAAAGGCATTTGCCCCAAGAAACAAATCACATCTATATGATAACATCATTTTTAAAGTTACCTTTGTCTGAAAATCAGAGTCGGATATGTGGCATTCGACATTATCGCTGAGAGAAAACCGTTTTAAATTGAATATCCCAATGTATTATAATTTAAATTGTTGTTCTATACTTTTACGCATATAAAATCGCATTTATTTCCCATTTCTTTTAATTGAACGTTTTGCAACTTATTGTTTACATTATTGTCTATAATGACTATCATTCAAGTTCTGTTTTTGATTTTATAATCACTATATTTCAGTATGAGATTATATTAGAACTTTTTTCTTGACTCAATTTTAAACCATTACAAGTTAAGCTAATTATAAATGCTCATCTTCTTTTCCTTGTTTAAGTCACGAACAAGTAAATGATGTTCTTATTTGTAACTGCAGTATGCAATATATGTATAATACTTTTCATGGTTTGAGCAGCCCTGTCGCCGCAGTTTTCCATAAGAAAGCCGCACCAGGCCGGCCACCGCGGCCGCCGCCGCCGCGCTGCGCCGCTTCCTTGATATACAGCGTGCTCTGTTTATGGATGTCATACAATGCGTCATATTTCAAATTCCTGTAACTTGAAAATTACGTACGACAAAATTTATAAGTCTAGTCACATATTTTTTGTGGTTTGACAAATCGTTTCAATAGAAAATAGTATAGTTTTTATATACTGTATAGATCTAGCGTTTGACCACTATCTCACTTGATGGTCAGTGACGATATCGTTGAGTATGTTATCACGCTAGACCTTGCATGTTTTGTGTATGTATGTATCTATGTTTGAAGAACATATTTCTTAAACTTGAGGGTGGTAGCTAGCCGCCAAGTACTCGAAAGCACCATATAACCTTGCTAGGAATTTAATAACAGTGTTACTTTCACCAAAAGCTTAAACTGTTGGTGGGGATCAACCAGCGTCTGTGAGATGGACAGCCTTCGCTCACACCGCTGAGCTATCATCGCTTCAAGATGTACAAGCGTTTACCTTCTCAATTCAGTAAATAAGTTATATTTTTGGATTACAATAAATCATTATTCAAAATTAAGAGAAAATACCTAATGATGTGTCTTCAGAAACTGCAACACCATCCTGTAAATACTGAAAGTGCAGCAGTGTCGAGTCTGTGTGCGTGCGTGTCTGCACGCAGGCTCTAAACACACCAACACACGCTCACTTTCACTTGGCGAACTATTCCTGCGCTGTGTTCACATTACCACTGGAAAATACAAAATTTAATATCTACAATTTAATAACTTTCTTTAGAATAAGGTTAGAACGAGACCCCCAAACCAGAGTAAAGTTTTTATGAATAAATTGAAATATTCGTTGTCTATCAGCTGACTGTGTAAACCATAGTTAAATATATACATAAAAATAAAAAAAATAACATCATTTTGTACCTTAAGGTATTTACCATCAGTTAGTATAATACATATTATTATGTAGATATTATACTACATTATTATGTAGTTGTTACAATGATATTTGTATCTACATAGAAAAGCGTGAACGAGATTAAATAAAACGTTATGACGTTATATCTATATCTTAATTAAAAAATATAGTTATAAAATAATGACACGTTGCTTAAAAAGGTGCATTTTTTTAAAATAAATGTATTCATAATTTATCAGTTTTTCCACTTAACATGTTACGAATTTAACTTAAGGATATTTATGGTACATGATCATAAACACCCAACAGTTACATGCTTTGTATTATGCAAGCTTAGCCCTAGAAAATACTAAATTGAACATACGTCAGAAAGGATATTTTATATAGAAAATTTAATATACCTAAACCCAATAGTTTTTGTGGTAATAATTAATATGACAGAGTTTTATTTTACAGCTACAGCCTTTATTTTGTGTTACAGTTTCAATTGTTTAAATGCTCTAAGTGTAATATGAAAATATATCTAAGTAGTGCGGCAAAATCTCATGGTGACCACAATTAAAACTGAAAGGCGAGCTAGCGAGCTAGACGAACGTTCATTATGAAAGCGCGCTTACCCATCTATTAGAAACGTGCATGTGTGTTTGTGCGCGAGATTGCATCGTGCGTTTGTGTGCGTCTAATGCATTGCTTAGTTAGATTATTATATCATATAGAGCTGCATTTTTCTAATGCACATTATTTTAAAGATAATAATATAGTAAATAGTTTCAATCTGTGCTGTCGACAAAAATGGATTTCGTCGTAATGAATGAACAATGAAAAATTAATGAATGAATGAAAAAAAATCTATCTAAAACGAACGATGGCACTATTGCGAGTCATCGAATTCAGCAATCTCTTTTAATAATTTGGATTTTGACGAAGTGCATCAACATTAGGTAAAATAGGCGTTACTTTTTTCTTGAATAAGATGTGAAGGCTGACGAGCGAAGAGCAGTGGAAAAGCGTTCGATTTTTTTCTTATTTTTTTTTAACAATTGAATAAAGGGGGCAAATGCCTTTATTAAAATAAAACACTAATAACTAATTACAATACTGCAGCTAATACAATTACATTTGAGCAATTCACTAGCTATTGGTAGCCTATAGATAACTCAAATGTTCTAACCCGCTACCGGCTGGCAGCGTGCCCAGAATGCTAGCAGCATTGCCACGTTGAATTGCAATGCTGAATTTTTCTATTATTTTACATAAAATTTGTTAAGTTATGTACAAGTCAATTTATTTGAATATGAAAATAAGCTTAATTTACTAACAACGTGTATCATCAAATATACGTGAATTCAATAATGAAAAAGCATTGAAAATAGATATAGAATACGATAATCTTACACAATGAATCCAAAGTAGGAAGTCAAAAAAGCATATATAATGAACTAACTGCGCCCCGTGGCTTAACCCTCGTGGTGATGACTCATGACGATAATGATGATGAAAAGTAGCCTATAAATTATTTCGGGTCCTGAAGTATCTACATACCAATTTTCATCGAAAACGGTGTAGCCGTTTGAGTGTGAAGAAGTGACAAACATACACACAAACTTTCGCCTTTATAATATTAGTAGGAAGCAGGATAAGACTTACGTACATTTCGTCTACACTACATACTATAGGTACTAATTATTCAAGTAAAAAACCATATTGAAACCAAACTCCAGATATTTAAACTAAAATTGAATAACGCTCAAATGTACAAACTCTATGATGTAGTATTGTATCAGTTGGTGTTGCAAAATAGTTTTTACTTTATTTTGTAAAAAATTTAGATTCCCGAATCTCGTGAGGGGCTGCTCCACTCGATATGATATCTGTGCGTGTGTATGGAGGAACGAGGGAGCGCGGGGTGAGGCTGCGTTAGGCACAATGCGCAAAGACGTTCGTTGCTCCCGTACGCCGGTCATCGACTCTTTCACCGGCGCACGCGCACGCGACCCGAGACTTTCCCGAGCGATAATGCCCGTGTAAAGGACAAAAAACTCAAGCAAATCAGCTGATATGCAACTATTCAACTAGAGCTCTTGATGGGCTTAAATAATAACAAATAAATAATTACATAAATCTGATTCTGCAAAGCGAGACTCTTTCTCTCTTTTCTCTCCAAGTAGCAATGTGCATAAAATTTCACTCTGTAATCAAGCAACTAATCCTTATGTACCTTCTCGTAAGTACTTGCCACCTGATTTGTACAGCTCGAATTTTGTCCTTGAATGGGAGACAGAGGTGTTTTCAAAAAGGTTCTAATGTAGGTCTACATTCAGATTTACCTATTAGGTAAAGGAGCTGCATGTGATAAGTTATAGACGCTTAGGGCAAAGATTCAGTGTCTCTTTGCCCGTACAAGTACAAGATCTAAATCCGTAGAAGCTATAGCATCCATGTTTCATACCTAGCACGTCTACTTGTAGACCTACATCCAGATTCAGGTATTTATCAGCTAGTCTGTCCATCTTGTCAGTGGACTTTTTCATCTTCGCTTGCGGAGAATAACTTGCCACCATCACTATTACTTCACCTAAGCATCCTGTGCGCTACCTCTTCTACTTGCTGATCCGATAGATATAGATCTTCTAATGTCTGATTCGATTTTATAAAGACTCCCCGAGCAAGCCCTTATGTGCGATTTATATCTTACCTATGACGCCCATAGTTAGGTTTTGACATCATATGTCATCAGTGGTAACAGACACTGACTTAAGGACTGAAGACACATGTTAGCTAGAAAAAGGTGATTTCCAAATGGCTGAATAAGCTTTTTTATAACAAATTTATGAAACTCTCATCATCTGTTTAAGAGCTAGACTCTCACAAGCATGTTTAACTCACACAAGTAAGACTATTAAAAAAATAAGTCCCATTTGACCGGATTGTAAATGTCATCATAGCTGAAATTCAAAATATCAGCTGCAAATAAAACAAAAAAAATACTTTCAGTGTTATATAACGGCCTAATACACATAGCATCAATTCAAGTTAAATTTGAGAGATTCCGAGTAAATCATGAAAATACAATAAATTATGTGTAAATATTTTGTTGGATATAGTTTCGAATTTCGGCATAACCAAAATAGAATCCCCTATCGTATATATATCGCTTATAAAACTTGTATCGAGATAACCCCCAAAATGTGCAAAATCAAATTCAAGCCCAAAAGTCAAGCTAACCTGAGTTTTGGCATGTGATCTAACATCCGTATGCTATGAAAAGTTATACAAATCCGAAGAGTACAATACAATAACTCTTTCCTGAACGCTTACACCATTAAATAAAAAAAATACTTAAAAATGGAACCGTCTTCAGCACTCAAAAGTGTGAAATAACTTGTTAGTATCAGAGAGAATATTCAGTAGATATACGGTGAATGATGAAATAATACAATTTAAAACTATAGATAATAATGATAATTCCAATAAATAAATAAAATAACAAACTAATATAACATACCTATTTGCAATAAAATTAAAATAACTATAATATTGAAGAGTGTTATCTAACTTATAAGTAGTGTTATTTTAGCATATTTTTTAAAATATAGCAAGGCCCATCTCATTTACAAAGGCAAAGCACTCCATAGTAGGACAGCTTGGAATATGAAGCACTAATCAAAATACAGTGAAGAATAGATGGGTACTCGAAGCTTAAGAGAATTCATTGATCATAAGGATGAGGAAGTGAGATGGATGCATAAAAGTGAAATTCTCTTTGAGGAAGGAAGGAGTAGCTGGATAATAAATTTTATAAAGAAAGAAAAGAAGACGAGCATTCCGGCGAAGGCGAATAGGTAGCCACTTCAGCTTTTTACGAAAATCGGTTATATTATCATATTTACGGATGCCATATATAAACCTAATACAGAAATAATAAAATACAGAGTATTACTTCAATTAATATGAAGTAATACTCTTACTTAGTTACTACTTAATTGTTAATACAGTAAGGGTGCTGAAGGCCTCTTTTGTATTTTTAAATATAAGTTAAAAATTCTAAGAACTGTTGAAATAAGCTTTGTTGTGTCAATCTACCTCACCAATTCCAACATTTGAATTTTCCCGCTTCGCTTGCCTTATTGCTTTGCTTATAGAAATCTTACCCAAGATGTTTACCGCTAACACCTGATTCACGTAATTTGGATACAAATGGCATTAATCTCCTGTTCTACAAGTGTAATGTGAACGCAAAACGTTCATTTGGCTGCACAATGATCGCCTTTCACTCGCCGACGCCGTCGAAAGCGATAGTGACATGACGTCAAAGTGACGTCCACACTACAGTCTTACCGCTACAGCTACATAACAGTGATTGAGTTGGCGTTGATGGACGGTTTTAAAGTTGACTATTTCAAGTGCTAACTACAACATACTGCTGTTATGTGCTACAACACCTAACTAAGCAAATCAGGATTCACAACTCGAAATATCGCATTGATGATTTATCGACCTCAAGTAGGTACACATTACTCTAACAATCGGTTACTTATCATGATGAGCCTTTGCTCGTTACACATGAAATTAAATTAAATCTCACTCAATTTACAACCAAAAAAACTACGGAAGAAGGCAGTCGTAGGTACGATAATCAATTAACCATAGCAAAATCACTACCTTGTTATAAAACTAAATAGTACATAAATTTTTTATTTTCTATTTTACTTTTAGGCTGCCACAAACATAAATTTCTTACAATAGCTTTTTTCCAGATGTAACTGTTAAAACATGCACGTTGAAATAATTCTGACTGCGAACTAGTCAATATCATATAAGATTTTGTCGCATATCAGAAAATTATCACTCAAAAACAATACACAAAGTATATTCTTTCATAATATGTATATGAATTCAATAAACGAATACTTTGCTAACTCTCATTTAGCAGAGTGCCAAAAGAACTGACTGCATTCCCGCTTTGAATAACCAATAGAAGTATATATAGTTATAGCACCTCGCGGTTGTACCCACGTGGTGATGAAAAACGGTTATGATGAAAATAAGCCTATGTGTTAATCCAGGCTATAAGCTATCTCCATACCAAATTTCATAGAAATCGGTGCAGCTGTATGAGCATGAAGAGGTAACAAACATACACACATACGGACTTACTTACATATACACACAAATTTACGCATTTATAATATTAGTAGGAGTAGGATAACATGTAATTGCATTCGAAAAAAACAATTCAGCAAACTTAAACGTAAAAACGCAAGAGTTTTCTCTATAATACTAGCATCTCGACAGCGTAATGAAGGTATATTATTTTACGTTATCCAACCATATCAATGTTCACTAGACCAGTGTAGCTTTAAAATATGGCGACGCAAGTTTTCACAAATAACAACTACGTGATATTGCCATTTATATCGTAAACAAGTGTTGCCCTGGTGCTTACATTTTATATAATATTTTTCCGACAAACTTTTGTTTTCGGCACCGTGACGTAAACAATACGTATAAGTAGGTAGTATCAACAATTAATTCAAGAAGGTTGGGGCAAATTTCAAAATTGAACAAATACCTAAGTCTCGTTATTTTCTAGAAACTACTTAACTTTATGTATATATTTTAGAACGTGAAACCACGCTTATCTGACTTAATATATTCTGTATTTTTAAGGAGTAAACATGTAGAGGGATAGATTTTATAATTATAGGCCGAGTATTTTATGAATATCATACATGGAAAATTTTAAATCCTAGAATCTAGCTATAAATAGCTATGTCTTCACCTAGAATCTAGAATATAGGGTCGGAGATTATGTTTCTGGATTAGTGGCGTACATACACCATAAATAAAAAATAATCCCAGCCTTTTCAATGAAAATCTAGGACTATTAATGACAGAAACGGGAGCGAGTCAATATATAAAGGACTATAATTTTTTCAGCGGTTTATAATTTATGGTTTTAAGATCGAATGTCACTTTTTATATTGTTATATAAAAAGTTTATATACTATACGTTTCTTTACATATCTAACTTCAAAAAAGTTATCAAGTTTAATGTATTTCAAATTTCATCTCTTATTTTTACCCCTTAGGCGGTGAAAATTTTAAATATCCACTACTAATGCTCACATTAATGTTTTATTATTATATTTTATATTTATATAAAATACCCGCACACTTATATATATATACTTATTATGTACTATTGAGAAACATTCCATGCTTTTACTCTGCAGCTACGCCGGTGAGGTGATCGATCAGTGAGTTTATTTGTTAACTTACGAAATATCAATTGTAAAGATGATGAAAAATCAGTGAGTTCTTCGATCTTTGATTAATATTTCAAATTTGCCGTTTTAAATAAAAAAAAAATCCAATTTTCCTATTTTCTAAGGTCTTGTAGCTACTGAACACATATTTATAGCATGCATGCTACACATTTAAACGCTAGGGCCACATTTAGAAGGAAATATGTTACACAAGATATGTTATGTTTATGCTATATTAATGAAGTATTGTGTATTCGAAATGTATTGATAGTTCTAGGATTTATATTTAAATAAAACTTGACGTAACAATACTAATGCTAGCGCAATAAAGCAATAAAATTAAGATCATAATCATTTCCGTAACAAAGATCGTGGAAAATTGTATAAAAAAGCAACTGAGATTTATATTGCCAAATGTAATGTATTTAATCGTGTCTGAACATTCATTTTCACCTCCAAAAAGATCTCCTGAGATCATGAAAACCTAACAAAAGGCTCATTGTAGTATTGAGAAACATTGGAAAAAAAATATCTTAAAAGAGGTTTTTACACGAACGATCCGTCAGCCGGCAGTCCAGCACATCTTATGCGACTAATATTTAACTGATATGTATATATAAAAATATATACATATCAGTTATAAAATAATTGCAAAGTAGGTTTTTAATTTAGCCCTATGTCTTATTAAAATTTACAAGAAGAGTAGAGGAGAGGTAAAGTTAATCTTAACTAAAGTTTAAGGTTAATCAAACATTTTAGAATATATGGGTTGGTTTTTCGTGGTATTTATTAATTTGGCGTCTCGCAAACGTGTCGCTTGACAAACGTTGAGCAAATATTTCTAGGACACATACCTAAAGACTATTATTCTATAAATATTGTACCTTGGTTTTATTATAATTTATTAAGATTTTGTTGTTTTTACCAGTACCATGATGGTCATTACCGGTGTGGTTTAAGGTGGAATTATACGCTAGACGAAAAATACACGTACGTAAGGACCTGCCTACACTATGTGCTCGGTGACAGTAATGCTACTAGAAGGTACCCTCCCACAATACTGCGGATTAGATAGCACGATACCTTCACCGAAATGTCGAGACCGACGTAGGATTCAATCCAGTTACTGCCTGCTTGATGACCTTCAGTCAGACCCATAAATAGTTCGGTACCTACCTCAAAAACAAGATATAATGTGAGTGAGTTTAGGAAGAGCGAGACAGGCCAACTTTTACAAGGTTGTGTTGAATGAAAGTGCCTTTTGAGTCGCCTGAGCCATTCTAGGTCACAAGTCATAACACTTCAGTGCCATCTGGTCTGCGTGTCTTTTGACATATCTGTTTTGGGTACATTATGAATGCACCTGTAGCTTTACCTTTTGTAGTTATTGCGTCAAGCGTTTAGTTATCATACAATCATGCCATACGAGATCAGGCTGTGTCGATCGACAGGTCTATGAGGGACGATTAAGATTATTATTCACCAATATATGTCGTCAAAAGCAGACGAAGGAAGAAACATAGCACCAAGTACCTTCATCACTACTGACGCAACGGTTGAGTACAAGTTATGCATATAACTTTATGTTCGAATATATGTCATGTATGAAATAAAATTTCAATAATACCTGTAGGTGTAACCCACCTAACCGGCTACCAGATAGCAGCGTGTACAGGACACTACCTGCATTGCCCCGTTGAATTGCAATGCTGATTTGTTGACATGAGATGGAGCTTGTTCATTGGGGAAAAGAGAAAAAAAGACTTGCAGCGAGTATTAGTCCAGCTCACTTCAGTCGTGTCGAGAACTAAATCTATATAATTAACAAAGACAAGATTAATTTTGAACAATTACCTGTGATTACATCCACGTTCAACCTTCGCTACTTCACAAACGATTCAAATCGACTTGGGCAACAAATGCTCATTATTTTTGTTCCTACTCCACTGTTTAATTTGAATAATATGTACATAAGTAAGTTCTCATTATATTTTTTCATTAAAAAAATCAATTAAAAATAAAGTTAATACATGCAAAAAGAAATTCGACACATACAAATTAATTTTGGTTGCCAATTGTGAGATTTTGGACACTTAGATATTTTACCCAAATTTACGCACGCTGATATTCAGATTGTCGCTGAAGGTTCATACCTAGTTTGGGAAACTGTCAAGGTCAACCATGACAATATGATAGGAATGATCAAAATAATAGGAAATGTTTGAAACCTTCCCAAGTAAGTGTATGGTGTGTTTGATCACTGCAATCCGGCATTGTAAAGACGATGAGAATAAGCAACGGAGATGCCCTAGGTCGAGAAATTCGATCGCCAAGATGAATAAAGCCGAGTTAAATCTGTAATATAATGTAAAAGTATTGAAGTTTCTTTTTTTTCAAAAGTATGTGTTTGAACCCAGTCTTACCTGATGCTAAGTGATAGGTCTAAGATAGCAAGAATAGAACACGATTCATTTTAAATTCGCATCTGGAACCCAGACGCAAATAATCAGAAACTCAGACAAGTCAAAATGAGGTTATTATTAAATAGTTTAAATACTAAAAAAATATGTAATTAATAATTATTCAATTGATTCAGTCATGTGTAGCGTAGGCTACTTTTGTGTGGGCTCAAAGAGTTAAGTTGTTCTTACCCTTGAAGTAAAAGTATTCTTTGTATAATGCACATAATAATCTTTCACAAACAAAACACATTCTAAACACTTTCTTTGTTTGGAATACTTATATGTAGATATTAACATATTTAGCTGCAGTATTGTAATGAGTTATTAGTGTTTTATTTTATTAAAGGCATTTGCCCCATAATAAATATAGTAAGAAAAAAAAACATAAACATGCGTAGGAATACATAATTTTCTGCAACCAAGAATAATACATTCATTTTTGAACTGATACAATATTGTGGTATTATTAGTAGTAGTATTATTAGTTATATTATGCAATTATTGCCGGCTAGCAATTACTACCAGAAAATTCAAATTCAATTCACTACCTTAAAGTTGAGCATTGGACGTATTCAGAAATGTATCGAGCGAGCCTTTGGTTCGACTACGTGTCGACCTCACTTGGCGGCCACGACAGCAAACATATACGTAGGTATGTATTTATTTAATTTATTCTTACACGCCACTTATGTGTGCTACAGTATGTATTTTAATTAAAATATCATTAAGCTAATTTAACAAAAATATTTGATAGTTTAATATCTTACCGAACCTCACCCACTGTTTACATATTCGACTATTTATCGTGATAGTGTGCATGTGTGTGTTTTAATTGTTGTATCAAAATAGTTAGTTAAACAATAAGAAGGCCGTGGATGCTTTGTTTCAGACCACGAATACATAGAACACACCTATTAGATGGCGTGAATAACATTGGTTTGTTCCACTTGTGTGAAAAATAACCTCACAAGGCCGCAATTTACCCGGCTCATGATACTAAATGTTTGAGGTCACTCTTTTGAATAAGGCTTTTATTTTACTGTGACTTGTTATATCATTATTTCATAATCATTTAGTACATTTTAATACAATCTGTAAACACTCATCATGTATTCAATGTTATGATAAATCTTCTTTTACAAAATACCTCAATCGATTTTGAGGTGTTAATAGTCCAAGGCTGTGGGTATCCGCCGTCACTCAGGTAGTCAGCGCTCATTGCATAAATCGGCATCAGCTTTCAGTAAAAGGATTCACTTCTTTCTCATTTCTAGTTCAAACAACTGACATTCATCACAAAATACACTCAATGTGTAGACGTGTTGTCTTCAATACCACTTGAAATAAGTGTATGGTAATACCATCCTCGTCATATATTATCGCCACATAAAGAAGCTCAGTCTTTTTGAGGGCAATGCTCGGATTTTATTAAAGAAATGTATCAGAAATAAAGGCATCCGCAAACTAACTATAGTTAGTGTAGTAGTTGGTGTATGTGAGTACTGTGAAATATGACGTAGAGCTTTAGGGCGATGGGTGCTGAAAGGTCTTGATTAAAAACTACAGACAGGCAGTAGCATTAAACATTTACCAACAAGGTGGATAAGCGACCTAATAAGGTTTGAGCGACAGTTCGATAGGCAATCCACTTACAACATTGTCGAGATCAGTGAGGCAGGTAAAAGTCCAGCAAGGGACGCCAAGTGATTTTCAAGAAAGGAAGTGGTGTTTCCGAAATAAATTGTAGTGGACACCTTTACTTATAACAACATAATAAAAAAGGGGTGGGGCACTGACTCCTCGGACGTGGACAGCATAAATAAAGTGCATACACCTAATTTGCTTTACACGCAATCGGGCAGTTGTGCTGTAGAACTGCCGATGCCGGCCCGATTCTCATATGGTTCTCACTAAATGTGTGTTTAGGCAGATAAATAATATAGGTAATGCTTTCACGAAATTCACAAATAGCTCTACTGAAACTGACAAGTCAGCGTGCCTTAGCCTATAGTTCAGTTTTTAGTTAGGTGATCTTGGGCGTACAGGTACCTCCTTTTTAATATCATTAGCCATCACCGAGCCAACAAACTTTTTCAATTATCAACTTAGAAGAACATTTGGATGACTTCAGTTTTTGGATCGCACCTTAATAGAGATATGGTACCTACAATAATTTAGCTTCACCCTTTTATTTCATATCGTATAGATAAATCCACTGACAGTCCGTAAATAATAAGCAAATTCCAAAATGGGTCCAGCAGAAGCACAAGCTTATGCGCGTCCATAACTTTTGCATATAAGTATGTGAAATTAACTGCAATAATTTACGTTCCCAAGTTATAAATGACAGAACCTCGCAACGAATCAAGTGAAGGTCAACCAACATCTATATTTATTTATTAGGTATGCGGTCGTGTATCTCGTCCATTGCGCGGATTCTGCGCGACCTAAAAAAGTTGCATGCGTCAAAATTTGACAGCGCGCAAAAATTTTAACTAACGCTCAAAATGGCGCGATGAGCCGGCGCTGTTGCGCAAATATGCGAACGTAAGTTTTGCTCGGTGTATTATATATTGATTGTTGGAAAACAATGGCGGGCGCTCGCTGGCAGTGAGTCAGTGGGTCAAGGGTGCGCTGGCCTACTTACAGCCGCCTTGCGCCGAAATTCGCGGGCTTACCAGTTGCTAGCCTCACCACGCCGACTAGTGAGGGGCACTACTTCACACTACATTCTTGTGGATACATTTAAATTCTACTATTTTACATACATTTTGGAGTGAAATTGAATTATACGCAGATGATTTAAGGATATAATAGCTTAATCAATAGCCTTTGTTCTGTAGATTGATGCGATAGGTAAACGCTGTTACAATCATTATAAATTACAGTAACCTTGGCAAACATTTATTGTTGACCGGAAAGAAAATTATCCTATATTTTTTTCTTAGTATTGATAGATGTTTTTTAAACTGTAGGTATTGATCTCGTTTGACCACTGTCTCAGTTGATGGTCAGTGACGATGTGGTCGAAGATGTTGTCACGCTAGACGTAGAATGCTCACTGGCTCTCAAAGACTGCTGCCTGAAGACATTTTGTGTTTGGTGACAGTTTTTCAAACTTGAGGGCTGGTAGCTGGCGGGTACTCGAAAGTACCAGCAGTACCAGCAGTACCAGCATGCTGGTAATTTGATAACGCTGTTACCTTCACCGGGAGTTCAAGCTTTTGTTGGGGATCAAACCAATGTCCATCAGTTTGACAGCCGACGCTTCCCCCGCTGAACTATCATCGCTCCAAAATATTCGATCAAAATATATGATGGGTTGGGTAAAGAATTTATTTAAAGGGCTAGCTTGTTTTAGTAGTTAAAACGTTGCGTTTTAATAAGCCAAAACTGAAAATACAATAATTGAAAAAAAATATTCTAAGAATAATTATTTATGAAATTTCTATGTGTAGGTGTTTTTCTAGTGTGGTTAAAAAATAACCTATAAAATAACTAAAGTACATCCTTGCAATAGAAATACACTTATTTTTTATCGTTAACTATATTTGTTTTTACAAGTGAAAAATTGTCTCCGCCTCGGAGCTGTCCCAATTTCGTGACACAGTAACCGTAGAATTGGGTCACCGCGAGTGCCCATCACTATCACGGCAGCGCGGCGGCATTGAGCGCGTTACGTAAACCAAGTTTAAGGCCGACTAGATTTGAGCGCGTATGACAAGTGCGACTGTGCGCCGTATGGAAGTACATGCTACTCCCGCCTACGTCAAACAGATTAACCCATACATTTGGTCATGTTGAGAGAGCTTTTTGGAAAACATCACGGTGGGCGAAACAAGATTACAAAATACGACACGACCCTTGGTCGCATATTTTTTAGATACACCACCAAGTGCGGATATAGTCTATAAGCTAATTGTGTTTTGTGTAAGTATTGTCCATCGCAAACAATACTAATCTATAAAAAGCTTCATCTAAAGCTACGGTTCACCAACATATAAAACGTCGGTCAAACAGTTCCTATCATGCAGTTAACCGACGGTCAAATGGTAATCTGACGTTTAATTTTTGGTGGAATAGTAAGCCTAAGTGTGTGAATTAGCACGCTTACACATATCCGTAAGATGTAATAGGTAAGCAATTTTTTTTTATTTAACACTCAGATTGGTATGATTATGCTTTATTCACCGATTCATATCAATGTTCGTGGTATATTAGTTATGATTTCACATTTTTGTTTTCAGCAGCGAGTGACTTGAATGTTAATTGTACCTTGACAATCTCATTAAAAAGGCTTTGATCCTCTCATTTTTTGTTTCACTGAAAATCATCATTCAACGGCCATGTTGCCATGAGCCTAAAAGGCTCTTCAACTTCAAAGCCATTCGACTATTTTCCGTACAAAAGATGCCGTGTAGTAAACTTTAGGCTTTACAGCA
The DNA here is from genome assembly GCA_934044485.1 of Apeira syringaria. Classification (NCBI taxonomy): domain Eukaryota; kingdom Metazoa; phylum Arthropoda; class Insecta; order Lepidoptera; family Geometridae; genus Apeira; species Apeira syringaria. The sequence continues at coordinate 10,855,086 of OW203662.1, read as the reverse complement.
CTGCCTGATGGCTAACTTGGCATATATTATACTTTTACTAATAAAAACTCAACTACGCTTGTCCATTTTAGAAAAACAGATTAAAAAAATCAAAAAAATGGAACCGACTTCAACACACAAAAGTGTGAATTAACTCGTTGAAGACAGTAGTTGAAAAGTAACTATTATCAAAATATTGTGCTCATGGTACCGACTTCGACAAGCTATTTCACACTTTTGAGTAAGTATTGAAGACGGTTCCATTTTTTGGTAAAATTTTTTTTTTCATTCTAATTAGTGACTTTTGTTACTGATGGGATCAATTGTAACCGGGTATGTTCACCGATGTCTTCAATCACTACTACGAGTATAATATCCTTTAGGCATTAGCACGTACTTTTCAGCTATTGGCGCTCAACTCAAAAACCGCTTGGCAGATTTTGATGAAATTTAAATGGGACTAAACGGAAAGCACCAACTTTCAAATAAAAAAAGAACGATCAAAATCGGATCACCCAGTCGGAAGTTATGTGGTAACAAACATATTTTTTTTTATAAAACACGTGTCGTATTGAGAACATCCTCCTTTTATGAAGTCGGTTAAAAATAATAACTCGTATGGTAAACTCGACCTTTTCTCACCGAAAATACTAAGAAGAACTATTGTCTTCAAAGGGTATTATTTTTTTACCAGTTGTCGCTACAGAGCTAAGGAGAAAGCTACGTAATACCGACATATTCAACAGAATTACCACTCTCGCCAGATCAAGCTAGGTACAGGAAACTTCTAACCAGTCCTTGCGGTTGATAAAAAAGACATATAATATTATTAACTCAGTATCATTGTTACTTTACACGGGTATCCACAGTATAAAGAACAGACATGTACCTACATAGGATAGAACGACTCCCTACTAAAACTATATTTATCATCGAAAGATAGGTAGTTTCACCACTTGACCCTTGAAGGTCAGTATTCCACTGCTCTTAAAATGTCTACGGATATTAGATATATTCTTATAAGTTATCTCTGAATGAAGTAGGTATGCCTTGGTTTGTTAATGAGAAGGAATATGACCCAAGGATAGAATCGTCTAATTGGTGCCTGACCTTCAAATAATCATTTTAAAGGATGATAAGAAAACAATATACAATCGTTTTCTATCGACATCGATTAAATTCAAACTGAACAAGCGATGGGTACAATAGAGTACCAATGCCGTCACTTCATACATTCGATCTACAGACAAGCAATTAGGTACCTATTGGAATGTAGAGGGTGACAAAACTCGCCCAGCCTGGGGCTTTACAGCTCTCCATGTAGGTACCTATGTAACTGCTCTATAATAATATGTACTGTTCTACCTACGTTCATGAAGCTAAATTAAATGTCACATGTTTTATTATCTGTACAAAAGGTGCTTTAAACTTCACTGAGACCATGTAGAGCACTCACTACGAGGTGTTCTTTAATTTTATTACCTGAATTAAAAATGAACTGTTTCTACCCTTGAGATACTTCATTGGATTTAAAACTACCAAAACTGTCATACGATGACTTCACTCGCCGAGGTTGACATTGATTTTACAGGTTTTTAAATAAAACATTTAAGTATCAATTTAAATGACTTGATTTCTAATTAAGTTAATTTTATAACTGCGTAGTTTCATTCAATTCGATACCGAAAATGAACAACGCGTTTCATTTTTCCTGGAAGTTTCTAAGAATTTGTATGTTTGCGCCATCTAGCGGTGAGTAGTAGCAGTTTTAAAAACCAACAAAATTAATTTCGCCTTGGAGTTGTTATTGATAAAACTTGTCCAGGGTTAAGTTTAGCTTAAGTAAGATTATCTTTTTTGTTAATATAATAATAGATCAGATTATCCACGTATATACACGTGGATATACCACGTACAGACAATGGATGATCTGGAAAACAACATAAACGTGTTATGTCTTGGACCAAAAGGCTCCGGAAAAACAACTTTACTGAAGAAGCTTCAAGAGTCAGAAGGAATTGATAACACATACAGTCCCGTGCCCACTGTTGGAACCAATATTTACGATATTTATTACCTTAACAAGCACGGGAAAAAGCAAATGATGACTGTGAGGGAGGTGGGCGGGGAGATGGCGACATTATGGCGAAATTATTTGGATGGAGTCGATAAGGTGAACAAAACTACATTTTTGACTCCTTGACTAAGAACCTACCTATATTGATGGCAAGCAGACGTGGGGTGTTTGGTGAAATGTCATCGAAGGAGCCTGAGCGTGAGTGGCGTCTGATAGTGGCGTCCTGGGAGCCACTTCATACTTCGACATATATTTACTAGAGAATATCCTAGGGCTCGCACTGGGATACCTAATGAAACGCATATGGTGCTTATAAGCATTATGTAAGTAAGATAGGGTTTAGGCCAGCTTTTGAATCGGTAATAACGGAGTTATTAGTAGGATAGTAACTGGGCTTTGTGAGCAGGCTCAAAGTCGCACAACTAGTTATGGCGAGGGCTATCCTCGGAGTTTGTTCGTGATCGAATCAGAAATGAGGAGTTCCGTAAAAGGAAAGAAAGTCAGCGCAACGGATTAGCATGCTGAAGTGGCAGTCGGCAGCGCACATAGCTCGAAGAAACATAGCTTGAGGCCGTTGGTGTCACACGGTTCACAAACGGGCTGGCAAGTGCAGCATAGGACTGTCACTGCAAGGTGGGTATACGACCTACGACTAGGATCGTAGGAAGACTGGATGCGATTCGCTTACAATCGGTACTTGTGGAGATGATTCGCTCTCCAGCTTGAGCTTTCAGATCACGTGAAATCGTCATACCATCTTCGGAGCGCGGTGGTAGTTTACGTCCTAGTACCTACTTGGCTAGCTACTACCCTTATATTTGACAAATTGTCACCAAACACACATTGTGTTCAGGCAGCTAGGATAGCGGCAATTCACCTTCGATCACATTGTCATTGACCATCAAGTGAAAGTCAAACACTAGACCACTACTTACTTGGTCGTAAAAGTATGATTTTAACCTTGCAATCTATAATTCTCAATAGTCCGTACATACATGTACATACCTAATAATCTAGCTTTTTCATTTGCAGGTAGTATATGTCGTCGATACTTCAAACCTCTGCCAAATATCGGCTGCTGCTGTACTGCTGTACACTCTATTGGCTGAGCCCAAGCTCAAAAAGGCTAAGGTAAACTTGATACCTATCGAGTAAATTAAACAAACAAAACACATGGTAAATATTCCGATAATATAGGTAATTCTTAGTTTGACCACTATTTCACTTGATCGTTAGCGACGGTGTACCTACATAGTCGAAGGTGGAATCGTGCTAGATTTAGAATTTTGTAACTGCCCCTCAAGGACAGCTGCCCAAACATAATGTGTGTCATACAAGTGACAGCTATACAAAATTGAGGGTTTTTTTTTTTTTTTTTTTATTACACTCAGACCCCCGCACTAGGATTCCCTGTATCGCGGGAGGCATGGACACACACAATAACAGCACACAAACATCCAAGACCCGGGACAAACATCTACACTCATCGCACAAATGTTTGCCCCTGCCGGGATTCGAACCCAGGGTCGCGGTGACACAGAAGTCATGTCGATGACACCACTGCGCCACGGGACCGGTCGAGTTAGCCAAAAAGAGTGCCAACCACCATGCTGCATTTATAAGACTTATGAACTCTCAACATATTTATATGTTATATGCGTACCTTACTATATTTCAATATAACACTCTGAGCAATCTGAACATATAAAATACCTCTAGGTAATCATAGTCCTGAAGCACCCATCTGGTGATTTCTTATTCTATAATCGGAACTCCACAGTATACAGCATGCTGTAACGTAATACAGTACAGCATACAGTACTGTATCATTGAGAGTACTTAAATAGCTAGTTTGTGTTTAGTTTATAATAAATGTTTGAAGGCATGAAACCATACTAAATTATAATATTTCCCCCTTTCAGTTTATGCTAGTGCTTAGCAAAATGGACGCTGCTTACAGACAGATGCGCAATGAAGCGCTCCTCATGCTCCAATTCAACAGGCTTAGAGCTGAGCTGCCTAACGCACCAAGGCTCTTGGAAGCTTCACCGCTAACCGGGGAGGGTATGGAGGCCTTGAAAGTCTTTCTAGCAGAATCTAGGCCCGGTGGAGTGTGGAAACCAGTGTAAATTAATTAAATCAGCATTGGCTCATTTATAAAATAAATATTATTATTATTTCTGCATACAACGAAACTTATAATTTATGTTCCATAATATTATTCTAATTTGACATTGTGACCTTACAATTATGTTACTTCATTACGTACAATTACAAGGATATCAATAATAATAATAAAAAACACATGAGAGAGATAGTATGTAGGCACCTATTCGCTAAATTTCAAGCTACGCTCAGTATTTTTCAGAAGATTTAACCGTATTTTATTTTTATATTGTTAGAGTAGGTATGGGGTGATAATATGCGGATGCACTAGCTTTATTTTAACATTGGAAGTTAGAAGAAAGCTTGCATTTTAACCCCCCGAGTGGGGACGAGAGGTTTAATATAGATAAAACCTATCATCACTTTGGCGGTAAGTACTGAAATTCTGTCAAATCTTTCAATGCCTATTGCTCTAGTCAGGGCAACATATGGCCGTAGGCTGTAGTCTTATGTATGCATGGCAGGGTCGATAGAGTGAGCGAACGCGTACGCTGATTATACGATAATTTCCATTATGATGCAAACTTTGATAATTACACTGACACCCAATAGCCCAATAACAATTTCAGTCGTTTTTTTACTGTCAGCACTATCTATTGGCACATATTATTATTTTATGAATATTTTCAAAGAGAATGTACTGCGTATAAAAGTTTCTCTTTCGAAAAGATTAAGTTTTATCAATATTTGTGTATTCTGTTCTCGCAAAAAATACAGTATCTATTGTGTTAAAACTTCAAAAAATATGCTTTATTTTCATTTGGCTGTATCCTGGTGGTGATTTCCACACAAACGCATTTTTCCATTTATATGAAAGGAGAGTATATTTTTCCACTGGTTAAAGTGTGTTTGGCTTTGATATTGGTCTTTATTTGCGGCAAATCACATTTCATTAAAGAAAATAGTAGAATAATAGAACAAATAACACCGTAAGAATTTTCAACGTACGATAATATTAATATATCCATTTTATTTAATTTACGATGATTTTACGGCCCTCGTACGATAGCTGCCTGGCTTCAGACTGTGAACACTGATTTAGTTTTAAATTCAAGATTGTGGAGTGTGCCGTGTATGGTCACGGAGTGTTTACATACTCTATGGTTTGTACCATAAATCGGATAGAATACATACTACAAACCCTAGAGAAGAAAAAGCGCGGGAAACGTTTAAACTTGGCGGGCGCGTTTAATTTTTCAAGTTTATTTAATTAATATTTATTTGCAAATAGTGGTCAGTAGAGTAATAATTGTAATTATTTTTTCCTTATTTTGTATATAATTAATAATTTTGTGTATATATAACTCGGTAAGTTCTTTTTTCCTTACTTCCTTCGATGGATGAGCCCCCCGACCCAGGGGGCTCAGTCCCACCTGCGGCATGCTTCGTTACTGTAATGTCGAATGAATCGGGCATGGAGACGGATGGGTCCTTTGTGGATGGATCCATGTCGTCACGATCCCTGAAGCGAGTCCGTCCGAGCAAGAGGTGCAAACACTGCAATAAAAGAAAATGCCACCGTAACTCTACGGCAGTGCCGAAGTCGACTGAATGCGCATGTGATTCCGTCGATTCTATTCAGGAAAATTCAATTAACACTGAAAAAGACAACAAAGTTTTGAAATATGATACTGTCGTTAACAGTACCATGGACCAGCCAATCCCTCCTACCCCCTCTATCAATACTATCAACCAGCCAAACCCTCGTTCTCAGCCCCTGAGTCGGGCTTTGTACGAGTCATATGATGCAGCTCCATATCTAGTGCATGTTCAAAGAGAGCAGCTAAATCCAGAGGATGGCACCATTCTGCATCCTATTGCTTTTGGCAAGCTTCTGCAAAGGCAAAGGTTCAGAAATATTGTGAATGGCAGCCTGAAACGAATCGGCAGAAATAGAATTTCCCTATCATTCACGCATTTTGAAGATGCTAATGCATTTATTAACCATGAAAGTTTAAAAACTAATAAACTAAGAGCTTTCATCCCATCATTTAACCTCACACGCATGGGCCTTGTTCGTGGAGTTCCATCAGAATGGTCTCCTGAAGAAGTACTGGAAAATATAAACCTACCCATAGGATGTGGGAAAATATTAAAAATTAGACGACTTAATTACAAAACTACTGTAGATGGCACACCTAGTTGGAAACCATCACAGACCATAGTTTTAACTTTTGATGGACAGGTCCTACCTAAAAGGATTTTTATATGCTTTAATGCCCTACCTGTAGAACTCTATACATACCCGACAATTCAATGTTATAGTTGTTGTCGCTTTGGCCACACTAAAGTCCAGTGTAGATCAAAACCTCGCTGTTATAAGTGCGGCCAAGCCCACACCTCCGATAGCTGCAACATTGAAGAAGGTAACGGTTCCTGCTGTTTATGCTCTGGGTCACATTTTGCAACCAATAAACATTGCCCTGAACATGAGAGACAAAAGCGGATAAAACAGTCAATGGCAGAATGTTGTGTATCATACTCAGAAGCTTCAAAACTCCATCCACCCATTTCCAAATCATATGCAGAAATAACCACAGCTCGTCCTAATATAAATAAAGCCAATATGCCCCCTCCATCCACATCTTCAATTTCTTACAGAAAAACTGTATCGACAAAACCCCGCTCTCCACATCAGCCTACCAAAGGGTATGATCAAGCAGCTCATCAAGAGCTAATAAAAGAGTATGATATGCCATCCCCTTCGAATGGATGTGCTTATATTACAAATTCATCTGGAAATGAAGAACAATCCCTAACAAATATAATTATTGCCCTAATAAATATTCTATCTCAGTCCCACATTCTCAAACCGAACAACGCTGCCCCTATTATCGACCTACTTAATAAAATTATCCATACCCAACATGGATTTAAGCCATAAAACGATGAATAACTGTAATCACACTGCGGCGCTTCCACAGCACTACCCACATGAGGTGGTGCAGTGGAACTGCCGAAGTGTGAATAATAAAAAATCAGAAATCATGTATCTTATCAATAAATATGACCCTTCAATTGTTGCTTTGGCAGAAACCTGGTTTCGTCCAAGTTCTGTCTTCAAAATTAAAGGCTTTACCTGTCTTCGTGAAGATGGAAGTGATGGCTATGATGGAGTCGCCTTAATGATTAAAAATAATTTAACTTATAACATAATTTCCTTGCCCCAACATGATGGCATTTACATGATTGCAGCCATAGTTACTAATATCTGCTTTGCTTCTGTATACATTCCATACCCATCTTCTGCTATATTCCAAACTCTAGATCACATATTAACCTTATTACCTAAACCATATATATTATTAGGTGACTTCAATTCCCATCATAGGTCATGGGGTAGTTCCACATCCAATCTGTATGGGGAAACATTAATTAATCTATTAGATCAACGCAACCTATGTATCTTAAATACAGGTGTACCTACACGTCGTACCCGTCCAAATGAAAATATAAGTTCAGTTGATCTTACCATTGTTACAGAAACATTAGCTTCTCGGTTAAATTGGTACACACATTCATCCACTTGCGGAAGTGACCACTTTCCAATCATTATATCTTTCTTAGGTAAAAAAGATAAGAAGACAGTCCTCTTACCAAGAATGAAATACAGGTTAGTTAAAGATAACTGGAATATATTTAATGAATATGTCGAAAATAATTTGCAAACTTTACCAGATACAACTCTTAATACACAACTTTGCTCCACTGCTTTTACTGCGTTATTAATCCAAGCAGCTGATGTATCTTTTCCTATAAAAAATACTTCAGATGGAAAACTACCTTCACCTCCATGGTGGGATAGTGAATGCACAGATGCTGTTAAAAAAAGGAAAAGAGCTGAGGTGGAATATAATTTAAACATGACAGATGAAAATTTCCAAAATTTATTGCAAATAATGAACGATACTAAAAAACTTTTTACTGAGAAAAGATTTTCAGGTTGGAGACGGGTATGCACTACAATTTCTCCAAACACACCATACTCAGTGATGTGGTCTTATATCAGACGATTTAGGCAAAGTACTTCCGATTCCACTTTTAGAACAATCCCACCATCTATGTCCAATGAGTTTTTAGATCATTTAGCTCCTCCGTTTGTTCCAGAACTTGAATTAATTTGGCCTCCTGAAGAATCAGGAAATGATGGTTACTTCTTGAATTCCTCTTTTACTCTAAGCGAACTCAAAGGTGTTCTTTCTGGCCTTCAGGACTCTGCACCAGGCGAAGATGGGATACCTTATTCCTTCTTTAAAAATCTAGGAGAAAATGGCTTAAAATACTATCTGGAGGTTATAAATAAGGTCATTTTGACAGGTGACGTTCCGTCAACATGGAAATCACAAATAGTGTTGCCTATTCTAAAATCCAATAAAAATCCCTCTGAAGTTTCTTCCTACAGACCCATATCTCTATCACCTATAATTACAAAAATTGCAGAGCATTTGGTAAAAAATCGATTGGAGTGGTTTTTAGAAAGTAAAAATTTGTTTTCAGAATCACAGTATGGATTCCGTAAGGGTAAAAGTACCCTTGATAGTGTAGCGTTATTTGTTTCGGATATACGAATGGCATTTTCCAATAATAATTCAGTTGTGGCGGTTTTTTTAGATATCCAATCTGCATACGACAACGTCAGTTTGCTGATATTGAAAAATAAACTTAAATTGCTACAAGTACCACCTAATCTTGTAAGGTTTATTATAAATTTAATGTCTGGACGGTCTATTACGTTAGAATCAAATAAGAGAACTATTTGGAGAGGTATCCCGCAAGGATCCGTGCTTAGCCCAATTTTGTACAATATATACACGTCTGATTTAGAAAAACATGTCAGAGGAACCTCAATTTTACAATATGCAGATGACTTAGTATTATACAACATCAGTAATAACATTAATAGTGCCAGCCTTGCTCTTTCATATTCACTTTATAACCTAAATATATGGTTAGATAATAACGGCTTAGAGCTTTCGGTATCCAAAAGCTGTGGAATGTTATTTTCGAGGCAACGTATGCCACCACCTATTACTTTAGAATATCATGGATCACCTATCCCTATTAAAACAGAAGCCAAATTCTTAGGATTAATTTTAGATACAAAATTAACTGGATTGCCTCACTGTGAGTACGTTGCAATGAAATGTGAACGGGCACTAAATATTATTAGATGCTTATCGGGTGTATGGTGGGGTGCCCACCCATTTTCTTTAAAGCTGGTCTACAATGCTCTAGTAAGAAGTGTCCTTGATTATGGGACCTTCCTATTGGAGCCATGTAGTATAGCCGGCGTGAAGAGATTGGATGGCATCCAAGCAAAGGCCCTTAGAATTATAACTGGAGCTATGAAAAGTTCCCCGATTAACGCTTTACAAGTTGAGTGTGTTGAACCTCCTCTTCAGTTGCGACGACAGTTTCTGGCAGATAGATTTTTCTGTCGAATCTTACAGTTTTCCGATCACCCACTATTCTTAAAACTGTCTAATATATCCCATCTTATCACTATATCAAAATATTGGTGCCATAAACGTTTACCTTGCCTGGTAAACAGTTTCAGAAAATTCAAAACGATTGAAGCAGGTACTCACTCCTCACTCAAACTCCCCCTTTTTGAAACTAACTTTGAAACTCTTATAATTACACCTAACATTACACTAAATGTAGGCATTACTAAAATGGATCTGTTTGCCGATACATACCTAAATAATGCTATTGATGAATTATGGCCGGGTTCGCATCAGATTTATTGCGATGCTTCGAAACATTCCAATACTGATTGTGTTGGCGTTGGCCTGTTCCATCAACAGTATAATATTGTTGAAAAAATTAAGTTCCCTCCCCAAACTTCTATTTTCACTGCCGAATGTTATGGTATTTACAAAGCCCTTGAATATATCCTTATTATGAAACTGCCTAAGACCATAATCTTCACGGATTCTATGAGTGCATTACAAGCTTTGATGAAATTCCCACTTAAAAGAAATGCATACACGCCTCTTATAATACAGATCCGAACAAAACTTATGAAGTGTGTGGACAGAGGATATTCTGTTTCGTTTGCCTGGATTCCTGGTCACAATGGAATAAAAGGAAACGAAAAAGCTGATCAACTCGCTAACGAAGCAATCATAGATGGCGATATGTTTCCATTTAAAAATTACCCTCAGGATCTTGCTGCTCTTGCAAAAATAGATTTGCATCATGCTTGGGGTGAAGCCTGGATCAGTAGTGCACGACTTAAGGGCAAATACTTCCATAATTTTCAACCTGTAATCCCAGCGAAGCCCTGGTTTGTTAAGGCTAAACTTAGTAAACGCGCAACATCTGTTTTGATACGAATGAGGCTGGGTCACATGTGCACTCCTGCACATCTTGCTCGGCTCCGTATTGTTGACTCTGATATGTGCGATTGCGGAGAAGATGTTGGTGAGATCAATCATCTTATTTTTAATTGTGCAAGATATGATCACGCACTGCTATTCCATGATCTTATTGACCTCCGTGTCCCACTACCTACTAATATATTCTGTTTACTATATACTCAATCAATTTCTATTTATAAAGTCTTAGCTTCCTACATAGAAGCTAATGATATCAAATTGTAATATATGTATATAATATGCAAGTAACTATACCTATTATGTCCTCTACCTCGTCTGACCCTATCCTTTTTCCCGTAAATCCGTTTTCGCAATTATTGTTCTAATCCTACCTCGTTTCCCCGTTTTATTATAATTGTAAATAATAATGTGCGCTAATATACTACACCATAAGAAGAAGACTCAACATTTTGAAGAAATTATAATTGAGTTGAAGACATTTATTGAAGAGAGAAACTTCACATAAGAAAATTTCGCAAATGACACGACACTGGCAAATGCTGACGCGCGACGCCATTTTCCCGCAAAAAGGGATTAAGAAAAAAAAAAAAAAAAAAAACCCTAGAGAATGTAATACTACCGTCTACAAACATGTAAACAAACTTTGTGTACATTTTCATGAAAATTAAATCATAGAATTGAAACTTAAAAATTTACGTATATTGTCAAACTATGGAAGTATCGAAACTATGTCGTGGCTGTATGAAAGAAGTTGCTTCGTGGGAAAAGGACAATTTCGACACAAGGGCCGTAGAAATGTTTTTTTTCTGTACAAATATTCGCGTAAGTTAATAAGTAGGTACGATCTATACCTAGTTTGATACATTTTCAATGAACTCTTTTATACTAAAACATTGAAAATCATTTAACATAACCTTGTGATAATATTTACCTAATTTTAAAACTCGTAGCTTTTTTAAAAATAGTTTTTCTAATTATTTTAATATCCAGATTACAGATGAAGACCGCTTACCAAAGCAATTTTGCTATGACTGTATTATCAAAATGGAATCTTCTTATACCTTCATCACGGAAGCGCAGAAAGTAAACGTCACTCTCAAAAATTTTATATCTAGGACCAGCACAGTCATTGTTGAGCCTGACTCAAAGAACAAAAACTCTCTCAATGTAGGAAACTGTATAAAGTTAACTTTACCTGATTATAAAATATGCAGCGTTATCGAAAATGATACAAGACAGTACTTAGATCCAATACAAAGCACATCAGCAGATGCAGAAATAGATGATCAAGAGCAGTTTATGGACAATGTGGAATTAATTAATGAGAAAGAGATATCAGATAATGATATGATAGCAAAACGTGTAAAAGAGACAGAAGATGTAGCAGTTAAGAGTAACATGTGTTTGATATGTAGAAAAAGCTTTACATCCAAGACATGGTATGAGAAGCATGTTCAGAAAGAGCACTCAGGAAAGAAATATGTGTGTTTACACTGTCCTAAAAGTAAGTATAGCTGAACAGATAGAAGAGATATGAGAGAATATTTTAAATAAGATATTTTGTTCAAAATATCTCAATATCTTTACACAAAAAACTGTTCGATTGATGACAGTGAGTACTACTGTGATTGTATGTTGCAGTAAAACATTATATCTTATTCTGGGCTTAACAAAAAAGAGACTGGCTTTGGGTCTAGTAGATTGCTTTTATAAAAATAGATTTTCCGTTAGCAAGTTAAAGTTGCAATTGTTTATTGAGGTCTAGTCACTGCAACTTTAAAATCATAAAATTATTTGAGGGATTGAGAATTACTGGTCTTTACAGAGGTCAACGAGGCAGGTCTATGTACATCTGCAGTCAAAGTAATTAAGGCAGCAATTAAGCATCTAAACTAAAATGCACCAATATTGCGCATTTCTAGCTATTTGATTTGCATAGAACCAGGTATTATTAAAATGAATAATCTTCATGGTATATGAGTATATTGGTTGTCTAAAACTTATTAATAATTCACTTTTATTCATTTTCAATTTATTTCACACAAATATATTTACAAAACCTTTGCGTGGACTTGAATGTAATTAGATAATAATATTATATTATCTTATATATAATAGTTATGACAAAAACGAAAAGTACAGCAAAGCCTACACTAAGGTTGCTCTTGTGTTGTAGGTTTGCAAATATTAGTTGGACTCAAAAATTAGTTGAGTCAGACTAAAAGTTCAGCAAGCAATAAATTAAAATATTTAACACATAATATCAGGTTTCTCCCGGCCATCCCAGCTAGCCATCCATTCAGTGTCGCATTCAGATGAGCGCCAGTTCCATTGTAACATTTGTGGCAAGAGGTTCAAGAGAAGCAAGCAACTTGCAGTACACACTCGGGCCCATGGGGAAGCCAGACCTTTTACTTGTGATAAATGCAATGCCAGGTAATTATAAAAACTTGGCCTCTTGTTACTATTCATTCTTGATAGGTGCCGCATACAAACACTTACTGCAGTTATGATAATATGTATGGTAATACAAAAACCTTGAAGCTTTTGAGTGTAGCAAGTGAAATTAGACTTCAGAATAACAAACAGATTACCTTGTTGGTATACTTCTGTTAAGAAGCTATATAACATTTTATTTTTGCCTGGCAGAAACGTCCTCCAGTGCACCATTGAGATGGTACACTGATCACTGATTGAAAAGACCTGTATGGAGGATGTAGCATCTTTATGCACATTGCTAGTTATTGTTGTTTCTACTCAGAAAAGTCAGAATGTGCCACTTGCATGAATCTGTTTCCCAATAGGTTAATTCCTGGAGTGTACAAGTCATGATCTCAGATCACGTCATTACTTAACATCAGGAGAGTTAGTTGTTGCCCATGTTTTGTTTGCAGATTTAAAACAAAAAGCATTTTGAAGAGTCACATGTTAGTGCACGAAAAAGACAAAGCTTTCTTGTGCTGCTTTTGTGGCTGGAGCTTTAATCAATGTAAGTTGTTCTACTCATCTCATATTTGGTGATCATACCATTTCTCTAGCATGTTGACTACTGACCTAGCGATCCCCAATTTGGGACACCGGTATGGTTAGTGTTCTTTTTCTTTATTTTTATTGTATTTTTAATAGCTCCATAATGATGTTGCTCTATGGTTAATTATGTTACCTGAGATCAGAATATGTAGGAAAGTGTCTTGTTTTTTATTGAGTAGGTAATTTTCACCATGTCACCAATAATGCTTTTGTTTCGTAGTTTACAATGCAGCACAGTGGTTTTAAAAAAAATTTGGCGCATGTCTCTCTATTGTTGGTTGAAAAGTTCGCTTGCCGCTTCCAGCTGGCAACCTGAAGGTGCACATGCGGCAGCACACTGGCGAGAAGCCGTTCAGTTGCGGCCAGTGCGGGTTCCGTGCCGCCGTGCGCTCCAGCCTGCGGCGCCACCTGCGCACGCATAGCGGCGACAGGCCGCACGTGTGCCACAGCTGCGGGAAGGCCTTCTACGACGCTAGCAACCTGGTAACACATGTTTAATCGTATACCAGGCGGCATCCGATTTCTGTTCTGTCTGTTTGACCACCAGATCAAAAATATATTCGCATTTACTTCTTTCATTAAACTAAGGGTTTCAATCCGTGGTTCCCTCAAATCAATAATGAAGTCGATAAACGCAGCAGTTGCTCTAAAGCAAATATAAGTCTTCTGCGAACTCGATTACACTGTTTTATTAGTTGAAGTGGAAATAATCTAAATGGAATGATTATTCTTTGCGACCCTAGAGGCTATCAGTTTTGCAGGAGTACTATATATGCCATTTGAACTCGTTAACCAGCTGGGTTATATGAGACATTCATGCTTCTATAAATCAGCAAAAAGCTCTCAGTTACACGATTCGATTCCACAATAATACGTCATCACTGGTAACACAAGTCGATGAGGTTTCTTTTATGAAAGTATGATATCGAATGAATCTGTTGTCGGTACCTGCTTTACACTGTTTCTACGGGTATAACGTGGCACTTACGCATAGTCGATATCACGATCGACAATTGTTTCGGCTTCTTCCGGAAGCCTTCATCAGGATCTTGAGTAGAAACAGTGTAAAGCAATTATGAACGTGAGTTTTAATAATATTGTCCGTACGTGTAGGGTCGGCACGCGCGCACGCACAGCGGCGAGCTGCCATTCCCATGCCCGCGCTGCGAGCGCCGCTTCGCGGACAGCTGGAAGCGCAAGACGCACCTCATGCGCGCGCACGGTCTGCCGCTGCACGACATACCCAACATGCGGAGAGACACACTCCTGCTGCACTAGACACTTATGTTTACAATCCATACATTCAGGTGTAACTTTGCTGAAATCCATTTAAATTAATGATATACCAAATATTTTGAGCCGATTCTGCAAAATTCTTTGGTCAACGTGCATCACCAACCATCCTGCAATTATAAAAAGTAATAGAACATATGAAGAAAATGAACATATGCCTCATTAGCGCAAATATAAAATGACCTGATACAACAGATCAGAATTACAATATCTTAAGAATGATGAAAGAGCTATGAAATGTTATCAAATTTTATGACAACATTCTCTCTGTGATTACACAATAGCATTAAATCGCTGTTTTAGGCTTATGTTGTATGAATGTATATATGTATTATATATACATTTTTTAGACCACCGACACCTAAGTCTTACATGCACTAAGATTGTACCAATGTAACTAAGCTAAAAAACTTGCCAATTGATTTTATACCAGGAGTAATTATATACTAACTATTTCAAAGGTTTATGAGTATGGATGTGTGGATGTATGTTTGTTACTCTTTCACGCCTAAACGGCTGAATGGATTTGGATGAAATTTGGTATGCAGACACTTCATGCATACAGATAGCAATACAGTATATATATGTTGGTTTTTTATCTGTACCCAAATATAAGGGGGATTTGCCAATACTCGCCACGCTTGGCATGCGGGTTGGCGAGCGCAGTATGGTTTCCTATCCTCAGAAGGCGCTGCTGCCCACCTTCTGGTCCGTTGTCCCTTAGTCAACTCTTACGGCACCCGCGGGAAGATATGGGGGAGTACTATTCTAGGTCAGTACCACCACGGCACTAGTTAGTAACCTGTCATAAATAAAATAATTAGGTGGTCACCACCATCCTGACTAACCCACCGACCTTTTGCCTAGACAGATCACCTTCCTAAATAAACGAGAAAACTTATTTAACTGTAACCAAGATGAAAATCGCAAAACATGACATTATTTAATGTTTGTAACTAAATCTTAACCTTATTAAAAAATGAACTAGTCAATAGGTTATCAAATAATCAAAAGATTAATTAATCTATTAAAGAAAATAAATATATTTCAACAATAAGCACTGGTTTATTCTTTCTAAATGTTAAAAGCCAACAGTCAGTAAATAAACAGGTAAAATTATCTACAATTACCTATCACATTGTTATATTATGGACAATGTGAGACATTCTAACCTAAACTCACCAATAACAGCAAGGTGGAAGATCGCAACCTGACTTGATCAAAGTAGGGACTTGAGGTCTCAAATCCCCAATATCTAATTAAAGCAGTGGAACACTTCTTGTAGAAACAATTGAGATCTAAAATCCTCGACGCCAGTGATATAATGAATTTACGAATCCATCCTCAAATAATGTAAACAGGGGGGTTTTGAGACATCAAATGTTCAACCCCACTAATTTTAAGAATTTAAGTCACCATCTTCAAATATTATGCAGTGGGCGGTAGTTACTAATTAAAATCCTCAACACCACTAGTATAAGGCTGAATGTAAGAGTGAATTTTTTGAAATAATATGTTTTTGGACAAAATATGTAGACGCAAGATCGGGTTAATGGAATGCTCTCGATATAACTAATCAAAGCTTTCTATACATTATTTTTTCATCTAAATGTGGACAGACTCCTAAAATTAAAATGTACACCATTTTGCAAAGTATTATTATACACACACACATTTCATCTTTAGTTCGCCAATCGCATGCGTGTCTATTGTTAAATTTAGATAAGTAGGTAACAGTTTTCCCAAGAAACAATTTATTTTCAATAAAAGGTTAAGCGCTTGCATACCACTACTCTAGTGGTATGTAAGAGCTTAACCTTTAGCATAAAAGCTAATAACTGCGAAGTGTGTGATTTTTCGCCTTGTTGAACAAAATGAGGCTTTATGTATATTACTACACGGCTCTCTACTAGCGAAACAAAAATCACTCTACTTCTAAGAGAAGACTCTTAATATGAAGGAAGACTAATATAAAATACAATCTTCTAAACTTTCTGCCTCTAAGAATAAGGTTCATATTGCATAGGGAACTGTCCAATATACACATATTATACAACTCATTTACACATAAGGCAAGCACCAAGCGCTTACTACGGATTACTTAACTAACAATAAATAGAGTTCTTTGCCATTTATAACAAATTTTCCAATAATATTAATGACACATTTTTATCATTTACCGGGTACGACTTACTAAATTCTATGAACTTTATAACTGTAATAATCTATTATATAATCTTAATGTATCCCTTTTAGTATGTTACAGCTTAATATCACACCAGTACCTTTTAAATATACACACGCATCGCCACGTCTGTTTACCAGAGGGGCAGGCAGAGATCCCAGTTTCCCAGCGATCCTGGCCCAGGGTGTCCACTCTAAATCATCAAAACATTTCCCTGACTTTCCCTGACCATTTCTAGAATTTTCCCTGATCTTTTTAGCTGTGATTTTTCCAAGAAAAAATGTTTCTCTTGTGAATGATTGTAAGAGACAAACATTAGTCTTCACAAACATTCTAGAGATTATGTTGTTGGCTTCCAAAGGTGTCCAACTATGATAGCACTCTAGGATAGTTGGGACACCTTTGGAAGCCAATAATTCTTAGAGCTTAGAGCTATTCATTTTTTACTTCTTCTAGCCAGTTTGCAAAATCAGGAATATTCAATGGTTGGACCCTATTATGCATAGGGTCCAGTTCAGGTTAGTATTAGCACATACATAACCGTTGAAGCAATGACTCAAAGACAAAAACAACTGAGTTAGATTAGAGTAATTTATGCAGTGTTTTACTTATATGTACAATAACATATAGAATAACACACTCAAAAAGACGAATTATGGGACCTGCAAAAAAATGCTTCAATAGTCTGGGTTAAAGCAGACTAAAGCATGTAAGCTTTCCCTCACTTACCGATCTCTCACTTACAGCGTCGAGACGCAGACGCTCCTTCCGTATACAGGCTGATTGTGCTGCTGGTTGATACGGGAAAGCTCATGGAGAGGGTGGCTTCTCGTGTCATCCGGCACCTGACGGATACTGGGCCTGACTTGTCGGAAGCCCAGTACAGGTTTAGGACGGGGCGTTAAACGGTGGGCGTCCTGCTCTGACTCAAGAGGTAGACGCAGGAGGCGGTCAATGAAGGGAACATGGCGTTGGCCGTGTCGCTCGACATAGCCAACGCCTTTAACAGGCTCCCGCATAGGACAATACAAGAGGCGCTCCGCTATCACGAGTGCCCCTGTATTTACGGAGGCTGTTGGCCGACTACCTCCGGGACCGTGACGTCCTGGTGGTAAGACGCGAAGGAGTGAGGCACCGTCGCGTCTCCTGCGGGGTTTCACAGGGGTCCGTTTTAGGACCGATTCTGTGGAACATTGGCTACGACTGGGTGCTGCGTGGCACGCTTCCCGCCAGTATGCGGGTGGCGTGCTATGCGGACAATACCCTGATCGTAGCCAAGGGGAGGGACCTCGGGAAGACGGTGCGCTTTGCCACGGTGGGAACATTCCTCGTGGTCTCGTGGGGAGGCTATTGCCGAACGTGGGCGGCCAAAGCGCCACATACCGTCCGCTTTACTCCGGAGTAATCCAGAGTATAGCCCTGTACGGGACATCTGTCTGGGTGGACGCCCTCAGACCCTGCTGCGACGACTGCAGCGGGTCATCGCAACGAGGGCGATACGCGTTTACCGGATGGTGTCCTGGACAGCCGCATGCGTGTTAGCCGGAGACCCGAGCTCCAAGACGAGATCACAATTATGTAGCGGCGAGGAAAGAGCGCGGGGAGCACCCAGGATGGGAGGAGGTGGCGCGCATGCGGCTTGCCGTCGCAAGCGCCACCTCCTCCCATCCTTCGTAATGGGTCGCTGACCTTCAGATTGGTGCAGGTGCTTTCCGGACACGGATGTTTCAGAAGGTACCTGCACCGAATCGCAAGGATGGGAGCGATCAAAAGACAAACACATCAGCCCTACTTTTACAAGAGCCATATAGGGGCTCAAAAGAATTTGTATTAATGCCCCACAGAATCCAGTTCAATGATCACATTGAGAATCGAACCAAAGCGGCGGTGGTCGTCGTGGACCCTAATCAAGGTAGTTGTTGACCCTGACTAAGTCCATAAGAATGTAGTCGGAGTCGCAATCAGTAAATGTCATTTTAGAACAAAAGTCATTAGCGTGTAGCAAGGTAGGAGGGATGTGGAACCATACCTCAATGAAATAATAGACAAGAGACAGCAACTATAATACGGGCGAACACATCATAGGAGGAGACATCAAAGCCTCCAGTCCTTGGTGTGGCTGGGATGCAGAAGATACAAGTGGGGAAAAATGCATGGATGTGTCTCGTCTCAAATAAGGGGACATGTTATCAATCAGAGTAGCAAGCCAACATACCACCAATACCGCGGTATGGTACAACACGTTTCAGGAGTATCGTTTATTTCACTGTTTGTTCCCCCGGAAGTCTTCGAAGAATCGGGGAACCCTCGGACCACGGCGATATGCATCAAAGTTGCGACAACAACATCGATGGCAACTGAGATGCAACCACGTAGACAGTCCACGCGCATCCTCAATACAAAAAAGGCTAATTGGAACCATTTTGGACAAAACTTACGCACGCACACATCGAAATAACGACCCAGGAGTCAGAAGCTGACTCGCATCATAAGATAGATGAGTCCATCGAAAAATAAACTAGTCATACTCAAAGATGCAGCAGGAAAAAGAGGAATTAAAAAGATTTCGGAGGAGAATACGTAACGCCAGGGGAGACTGAAGCGATCTCGTGATCCATGACTACCTGGAAGCGAAAGCTAAATTAAAGTTAATAATTAAGAATACAAGCACCTGCAGGTGGAAGTCACTGTGCACATTGCAGAACAAGAGGGGCGTATGGAGGAAAACATTAGTTGCTGCAGAAGACTATGAGGCAGGACTGTTATTAAAATCGCAAACGGTAGGTACGACCAACAATCTGTGAAACTTACTCCTGGCTGAAACTTTTTTCCCGAAGATGACAGCACTGTTGACACCGTTGAACAGAAGGCAATACGAGTGAAAGTAAAAGAGGCCAGCTCCGATATTTATTTTTTGTTACCTTTTCCTCAAAAATATCTTACCAAGTGCCTCGAATACCATAGTGTGTTTTGTGTATTAACCTGTGCCTGCTTCATTAGTTCAGTGATGGCGACAGTTCAAGATGTACTAAAAAATCAGAGGCGTTTTGAAGAATCGCTAAGCTTCACAATAGCCAAAATAGAAAAATGTCTGACGGCGGGCACCTCACAGAGTAAGCCCAGCATTGGTTTATTGGCGCAGGAGTTCAAGACATTCAAGGACATTGTTCTACCATTCAACTTTTACGAGCGCAAGTTTATACTTTGGCTATTCGAGTTGAAAAAATCGATTGCCACAACAGAAAGTATGCGCTTTTGTTGAATTGTAGTAAGGAGCAGGATAATGAAAACTGCTTCGAAATTATACTAGACGTCATAAATTATTTCATTAAACTCAATGAGGTAAAGGCATCATCATTCTACCTCTGTCACCGTTTGGGTGCTAGAAATAATAACCGCACTCGTCCCGCACTTGTTCGGTTCTCGAGACCCTCAAGGCATCATCAATAGTCGTTTGCGAGTGCCTTACAAAGTCTCGACAGGAAATTTTGTTGTCGTGACGCGACACTCACCACTGACAGCACTGCGACGTCCGCTTAGGGGTCTCGTCGATGCGCATGTTTGTTTGAGTATGCCATTTCGAGCGTTTATATGTAGTTTCCGTACTGTATACATATTTATACTGTGACATAGGTATGTGTTTATGAAAACTTGATTTAGCATATTTCCTACACCTAGACATTACATCGCCATTGCATCAGCGCCATCTATCGTCAAGTTTTATATTAGCTACTCAACAACAGATGGCATACATGATGTGACAGCTCCTACAGGTGAGGAAATGCAATACAATAAGAAAAGACGTCGCTTGAAGCTCATTTTCGGCACGTACTATCTCTCTTAATTTTTTCTATTATCTCTTTACAAAGAAAGCGTACAGTGCGATTTCACACAGTGACCTGCACGTTCTGAACGATGTTGGACCACTCCACTTTGGAAGGCACCAAATAAAATGCGGGCGCCACTTTCTGACCGCACGGGCATTTGCAACCTGAAAAAAAGGTACAATAAGTGGATACTATAGGCACTTAGATAACCTACGAAGAAAAACTGGCTGACAATGAATGCTATATAAATAACTTCATTTATTGTCTGCCAGTTTTTCTAGAAAAAATCCCTATTATTTGATAGATTTGTTCAAATTATTGAAGAGAAAATTCGGCTACTCGTGAGAACCTTCGACGACAGAATTAGGTCCTGCTTTCTTTCAAAAATTTGAACATAAGTTCCCCCTAGCACAGGAGTCGGCAACCTTTTCAGAATAAAGAGCCAAAAGTTACTATTCACCAAACATTCCAGTCGTCAAAGAGCCACAAAGAAAATATTGTCTAAAATATACTCAAATGTAAATCATATTAGATTTTCTACTTCTGACTGAAAAAGCGTCGGGACGGCGGTGGCAGTGCATTTAAGACCCCGAGTGTTAGGGGCTGTAACAAACACATAGTATTGCGCTCATGGATCAATTACATGATTTTCAAAAGTTTATTTTGATTCTAAATATTAAGTATTATTATGGAACTGGGACTGGGAGCCACAACTGGCTATGGAAAGAGCCACATAAGGCTTGCGAGCCGTAGGTTGCCGACCCCTGGACTATCATGATATTACTGCAAAGAACTATAAAACTCTATAATTCTTTATATTCATAACATACTCATTATCCTTAATTGATCGACATTCTATTAACTCTGTGCCTGTATTGCTCTTTAATCTGGCTCTCTTAGAGCAACTAACCATCGAAGAAGAATTGCTGGTACACCAGATTCCGTAACTATGTGTTTTGAACAAACTAATGCTTGAACCGACCAACAAGAGTTAAATAAATAAAGAGCACTTAAAGCAGTTCCACTCGTTAGCTGATGCTGAGCACTATGAATATAAAAGCAAAACGCTACGCTGCGATTGGTGTGTGTCCATGCCTCCCGCGACACAGGTAATCCTAGAGCGGGGCTATGTGTGTTGATAAAACAATAAAAATAACCCGATAAATTAGCAACTATACGTCAGTGCTGCAACTCTTGACTGACTAGAAAATCGATATTTATGGGCCTTTTGGCTCGCCTGACTATGGATTCGAGAGCCTCGAGTTAGTACTTAGTCAAGCCGCCCCACAAATGAGAATAGTACTATACCTATGTATATATAGAGAAGCCTTACCGCAGAGCCAGTTGAAGCTGCCGACTTTGTTGCGGCACTTGGGGCAGTGCAGCTTGCCGGCCGGCTCGTGCGCCACGCGCTGCATCCACGCCAATGGCTCCACGAACCACATCTGGCGGCAGATTGTCGTCGCGTCGCGACCAGCGATGTGCGCATCTACTAAGTTCGTCTCGTTGTAACCATCTACATTCTGGAAAAGGAAAATTTATTTATACTGCATGATCATCATCATGTCAACCATAAGACATACACCGCTGGACATAATTATGTCTCTCTACACGAACACTGTTTCAAAGCGGCCCCCAAACAGCCTCATCCTGTGGCCATTAATATTATCGAAGGACACTCACATCTCCACTAGAGAACCTTTTCGTACATCGCCCGTCAGTTCTAGGAGATGTGTGCCTTGCCCACTGTCACTTGGAGTTGCTCATCTCTTGACAATTAATTCAAATCAAAAGAATCGCAACTTTAAACTTGCTAACAAAGCAGAGACATTTTGGATTCATGTCATAATAACTGGTAACACACTGATCGACGACATTTTCTTTTAGGCGTTGCGGTGTTATTCAACGAAAATGCGTCGTTGTCTATAGAGGTATAATGAAATAGACAAATCATTATATATATGATAAAAAAAACTGCTACCACTACAGCAGACTTTGTAAAAAATAAGTTGATCGAACTCCGAATCTGCAAAAAACATCAGATGTTCAGACAATCAGTTAAAAATATGTTCTTTAGGCCTTGAGAAATGTTATATGTATTTTGTTATCTAACTGCTACTTGTATTCTGCAACGAACTGTTACATGCAAAATTATCCACCATGTTACTTGTGGAACACACACCTACTATACTCACCCACTCGTGACTAAAAAAACACCCAGATTACATCTATGAGGAATCAGACTCAAGATAGTGAATTCCACTCCTTGGCTAAATCACACGAGAATCAAATACTCATAATTTCATCAAAAAAAATTATTTGCGTGGATCCTTTGGTCCTCTGGACATATCATTTGTTTAACTTGTAAATGTACTTATTGATGTGTACTTGAATACCTTAGTTGAGTTATAAAAAAAGCAATATACATTTATTTTTTGTTATATGTTTGTTTCTATAACTATAATCAATATTTGCCTGACTGGAGCCTTCTTCGCTGTCGCTGTGACTCTGCCCGGAGGTATCTTCAGTATGTGGGTCTAGGATCTGACATGCAAGACTTTTTAGTTTTTCTATAAGTATCTCGCCGTTTTCCGCACAGTTGAGAGCGGTCAGTTTGCTGGGTGGTGGTCGGATACCTAGAAATTAATTTTACAGAGTTTGTACATGTTATACCTATAAATATATATATACCATATTATACCTATAAATGTGCAATTCTTTTGTCTCGAGGCTATCTCAGAAACGGCTCTAAGGATTTTGATGTAAGTTTGTACACAAATAACGTTGTTTAATGTGTCTTACCTGTGAAATCGCCAAGAGCCATCTTTGATTGGCCACTTCTACGGCTTCCTGATTTGGGATTTAAAATCCAGATATTAAAGTGCGTAATAATTTACTTCAGTTTATTTATTCAATGTAGGTACAAAAGTACACTTACGAATGTCAGTTTACAATATTAAAAGTAATCAAACTACTAAATAATTTAGAAGATAAAAAAAATATTATAACGTTATTTACTTAAAGTTTAGTTAGTTTAGGGAAGCTTTTATCTTTTAAAAAATCGTCACCTGAGTAATATGCCTTTTGTAATAATAGTTCCTTGAGAAATTTCTTAAACATTGCATTATTTACATTTTTTAACCATTCAAGTGAATGTTTTTCCGGTTTTGACCAGTTTTGATGACGGCACTATAAAGTGATATTTTCTTCTAGTTTTTCGTTTATTGCGTATATCAGTCATTTTAAAATATAGTAAATTTTTACGTGCATACATAATGTTTAAAAATATGTATAAGTTGGGTAAGGTAAGAATTTTGATTTTAGTAAAAGCTTCTCTAAGCGTTTCGCGACGACCTAGTCTGTATATCGCTCGAAAACGCTTTTTTTGCAAGATAAATATGCTATTTACGAGTACATTTGCAGCATAACCCCAAAGTAGAAAGCCTTATGACATGATAGAGTCGACACTCAATGTACAGTTAGTCAGTTATAGGTATGATTAGTATCAATTCATAACACATCATTTACCTCATGCACTTACGGTAATCTCTGACCTACATGACGATTTAGACATTGAGAGAGAACGAAGGGCGTTATCTGTGAGAGCCTATATGATAGCCCCCAGATTTCGCTGTTATGAAAACCTCAAAATAAAGGCATTGTTTATATATTGACTAATAAACATATTATGTCACAATTGTAATCTAACAAACCGACTAGGACTCACGTGGTAAACACTGGAAAATTACTCTCCCACCAGTTTCGAACTTATTTGCAGTTCTTCATCTAGGAGTTATGATCGTGCCAGGCGGCGAGCGCGAGCCTCAGCACGTTACTGAGTCCTAGTCGGTTTGTTACATTACAATTATGGAAGAAACTCGCGATAGTTTTCAGACTCAAATATTGTGTCACGTTGTGTGCCTGCTAATATAAAGTATAAATTTTGTGTTAATGATGTTTTTTATGCATATTATAAGTTTGCGTTTGACAACAGGTTTATTTAATTTTAATTTAATATAAATTGAATCTATAACTTAAAGTTAAAATAAATGAATTATTACGATTAGAACATAACTCAAAAATAACTTTACACTTAATTTACTTTTAACTTATTATGTAGTTTATTGTAGTGACAATGTTTATAACTGACATATATATTTCATGATATGTAATTTTTTATTTTAAATTCATTTGCTTTTTTTATTATATTATAATTATTGCAATGATTAATCTGGTCAACAACTTGAAAAAGTGCCTTTCAGGTCAAACTTTTGTCTCCGCCTCCGAAAATTATGATCAAGGTGTCATTCGATTTGGAATAGCGTGTAGATAATTTATGAATCTTTTGGGTTTGGTTAATATCTCAAATATTATTAGAAATATTCAAAATTTGAAAAACGTTTCAAAAAGAAGAGAAAATTTCCCAAAAAAGTTCTACCTCCCGGAACTGTAGGACCAATATTTATACATTTCCTAGAAGGTTGAAAGTACGTCGTAAAACAGGTACTCTGGCTTGGGCAAGACACACCGACTGTGGACCTTATAATTTTTTGCCTAAGTAAATTGTTGATATGCCCTAATTCAGTTAATCACATGAACTAGCTAAAATTCAAATTCGTATAACTCCATACAACGCTCTCACTAATATTAGGCGAGTTTTATTCCATTACTGGCCATTGCGGCCTTGCGGGTAGTTTTAGTAGGCACCAAATAAGTGGCAACTTAATTTCGCTAAAACTACCTGCAAATTCAATAAATTATTACATTAATTTGAAAAATATTTTTTTTTATTGTTTATCCAACAGGTATCTATTCTTAGACCTTTCAGACTGGTCCTCCAGCAAACAAACATAAATTATTATAAAAAGGTAGGTTTGCTTTATAAAATATGTTATTACCTTTCTTAGCCAGCTGTATCCTCAAGTCTCGCGGGATGTGAGGAATGATGTTGGCCTGACTAGCAAGCACACGTCGACATTTCTTGCAGCGATACACGATGGGCTCCGGCCGCTCGCGGACCAGCCCAGGGTCCTGCTTCACCAGGTCCGCGAATGTTTGTGGGAGAATCTTCACTAAAAATATACAATATATAGATAGATAAAAATTTCACTGTTGCTGACACTCTTGGATTAAGTTAAGATGTTCACGCTGCGAAAATGCAGTGGCATTTTCATATTAACATTCTGCATAGGAAGAAAACAAATTATTATAAAATATAAGAAAAGCAAGAATATGAAATATTATAAACATGGGAAAACGAAAATTGCCAGCCTGGTTCTCTGCTACTAAAAAATGACAAAACCAGGTCAGGTCGTGATATTAAGTACTCATAGATACATAACATACATAGATATATAGTACTCATACTCATATTAAGTACTCATACAAGGTTACAAATCTGTAATTACACATGCAAAAATGTAGGTTTTATTGTTAAGGACTTACATCATGACTTATTTTCTTTTTAAAATCGTAATAGCTTGTAATGTGATGATACATTACAACCATAACTAACTATGGAAATTAATTTACATGGTTCACTTAGAGTGGAAATCATATTCACTCAATAAGACGATGCATATAGGTATGTGACTTAATGATGTGCGAGATATGATATTTTACAGACATTATTTTACCTTGTTTGAGTTTCTGTCCGGCCATTTTCAATCGAAATTGCTTAAATCTTGGATCATCTTTGTTTATTTTATAGCCCATATGTCCAAAAAGCTTCAATTGAGCTACGAAACCAATGTTGGGGCCTATGAACCGACGCTTCGATTTGACCAGGGTTAATGCATCTTCATAGCACATGCCATACTTCTCCATTATGTATGCTATCACCACTGCAGCAGAGCGGGATACACCGAAATAACTGGAATTTAAGTTCCCTGTTATGAACAAAATGACTATGGCAAACTTGTATCCTTAGCTTGTGAACTTAGGTCCATGAGGGTTTCATAAATCTGTAATGATAACTGTGAACAAGCCTAAAGTGCCATAGATGACAGACAACACAGTTGAAAAACATCTAGATTCTTGACTGAGAGATATATATATGTATTTAAAATACATAAATAATAGTGTTTAAGTCAATTGCTTTCTATATAAAAGCTTTAATAAAAAAAAAAAAATCATTCCCTTAACCGGGAAACGGTTACCCTATAATAAGTTAAGATAAGTTTGAGTTAGTTTCTAAATATTGGGTTGCATTTATTTTCATTATTTTTTTTTAACAATAAAGAAAAACACAAAAATCTGCACATGGTATTCACCGACCTTGAAAAAGAGTACAATTGTGTGTTCTGAGAGGTTCTATGGTAGACCTTAAAAGAGAACAGAGTACCAGGGAGGTACCTGGAGCTTATCCATTCCATGTACAGCAAATCTAGTACGCAAATGCTATCCGAAGCTGGTGTCACTGACAAGTTCAATGTGGCTGTAGGCTTACACCAGGCATCGGCTTTAAGCCCTTACCTGTTCCTCCTCGTTATGGATGCCGTAACATCAGACATACAGGACAAGGCACCCTGGTGTATGCTATTCGCCGATGACATTGTCCTTGTTGAAGAAAATGCAATCGAGGTTCTGAACAGACTGGTCAAATGGTAGGAAAAATTGGAGAGTGCTGGATTGAAGATGAAGAAACCAAGCACCTGTTTTGCGAATTCCTTGGATCATCCAATTTTTCCCATATAGCCTTAAATGATGTATCACTACCAATCTGCTCCAATTTTAGGTATCTCGGTTCATTGATCCAAAATGATGGCAATATTGACTGAGACATAAGGAACAGGATAAATGCAGGTTGGATCAAATGGAGACAGGTCTCAGGGAGCATATGCGATCCGTGAATGCCCTTCAAACTCAAGTGCTAAGTTTATAAGACCATAGTTAGACCTGTCGTAATGTATGGATCTGAATGTTGGGCAGCAAATGAGGTGGATGAAAGAAAGGTGCATGTGGCAGAGATGCGAATGTTGAGATGGATGTGTGGTATGACTAGAATGGATAAAATACGGTATGAGTATATCAGAGGAAGATTGAAAGTAGCACCAGTGAATGATAAGTTGAAAGCGGATAGATTGGCGGAATTGGTGGAAGGTGTGAGAGCACTGAGACAACAAATGATAGAAGAGAATGGAAGAGAAAAACATGTTGTGCCTACCCCACCTAGTGTGGGATAAGGACAAGAAGAAGAATCAATAATTTAAATGTTGTGCCATTGAGATAACAATTGTCTGTATTCAGTGAAGGGAAAAAATGATATTTATAAATTGTGCTAGTGTGAATATAAATATTTGAGTCTATATCTGATATTATAGAAAATAAAAGTCTTTAAATGGATTAGATACTTGACTGTGTTCAAATATTGATTATTGAAAATTATCAACAACCTAATCTTGTATTTTATTTCAGTCTGTGTTTACACATGACATAAATACAATATGTCAAATGTCATGCGTTTCCTGGAGGGGTAGACAAAGATTACAGACTTTCCCTTAGTATGTCTTTCTAGCTTCCATCACTTTCATCAGATTCATCATACACACATATCTACTGAGTTTTCCTGACCTAAATCACTTGGTATTTACTTACCAATGTACAAGCACAGTGCCTTCACTTTGTATTGCTTGCTTTATGAATTCATTAGTCTCGG
This sequence comes from Apeira syringaria, assembly GCA_934044485.1. Classification (NCBI taxonomy): domain Eukaryota; kingdom Metazoa; phylum Arthropoda; class Insecta; order Lepidoptera; family Geometridae; genus Apeira; species Apeira syringaria. Next base: position 10,826,531 of record OW203662.1, on the reverse strand, counting down.
GCAGGTGGGTTATAAGGTCATCCTTTGGTACATCAGCCACTGAAAATTACATTGAAAAAATAATTAAAATCATTGGAATCTTGTACCCTTAGGCTTAAAAGCTCAAGAAACTAATATTAATTAGCATGCTACAACCAAATGTTTCCAATAACTAGAAATCCTGTTTTGAAAGTATGCAGCAGAATTCCTTTTACTTTGTATGTAAAAAATTCATATTCTTATCAAATATTAACTAGATTTTTTAAACACATTATTAGTTATACCAAAAAAGAGCTTGGCCAGAAAGAACTTTTATAGTTTACATAACAATTTAAAATAGCATGGCTGACAGAATTTGTTTTTATCAGCATTCGAGCTTGTGATACATTTTTGATAACATATTTCATAAAAAATATGTTTATAGGAGCAGAAAGGTTAATTTGACTGAACTAAGACTTATACTTTAAATATAATATTTATATAAAATGTATAAAACAACTTCCACTTTAGAACGCAATAAAGAGTTTATCTCTATTTGTACCAAAATAGATATAATTATAACTCATTCATTTTATTTGTTTATATTAAAATATATGGGATAAAAATAATTAGATGCATTGAGATCCTTAACTGTAACATAAAAACGTACATTTGATAAACTTGAATATAAACTCGGTGTGATCAAGGATACTTCTTGGCAAAGGCACATTGTCTATAGTAAGGACATGTGTGATCTGATAACGCTGCAGTGTTTTGTAGTCACGGGCACATGCTAGGTTACCTGGAATGAAGTGGAGTGTAAGGATTAAAATTTAATCAATTTTGTTAGGGTGTGTTCAGGATATCTTTTCATTTGTATGATATTTGAATAAGATTTATGTTGTGGAAAGCGAACAAGATTTCACATTTATGAGAATTAATATTGTTACATCAACAATTACACATCAGTGTTTGAACAATCAGTTTTAAAAATGCTGCTAAGCCTATCAATCTATCCGCAGGCTGCACTAGATCTGAAATCTGGTTTGTATGTTTCTCTCGGGAATTTTTCTGTCAGTTCTAGTAGTAGAGATGTAATGAGCTGATTATATAGCTAATATCAATATACAGTGGCTAGTGTGAGGAGGATAATAATCATAGAATCCGATAGTTATTACGATACTGGATGATGTAGGTTATTAATGAACATTTTGTGTTGGTTATAACAACTGTCTGTTTATTTAATAAGTGTGGAAAATTAGACGAGGAAAGGGTTTATTCTATTTGTATTATACTCCTTTGTAGCATCATAGGAAAATAGTCCAAAGAAACATACCTAAATATAGACGATCTTCGATACAATCAACGCTTATATCAAGACAGTCATCCACTAAATTCTCCTGAGATTCTGAAGCGTGGATCATAACATCCGCCAACTGCTTCTTAGCCATTTTGGAATAAGAAAATCTAAAACTGTAAAATGAAATTGAATAGGAGCATAGGTTTCATTTAGGTTAGAGGATATAAATAATAAACAAACATGAATAGAGAATAGTAAACAAAAACCAACTAAAATCAATATCTTCTTGATATTCAGTCGTCTTGATGGATTCAAACGTCCGTTTAGGTTGGTCCGAATCTTAATTGATAGGGTTCGTAAAACACATGAAACATTGCTGGAACGCAACCAATTTAATCATTATCAGATACCGTGAAAAAATAAAATTTTCTTTGAAAATTATTAGAATGAAAACAGATGGCTTGCCTTGAAATTAATTACGCCCGCGCTTTTGTTGACATTTTCGCTTTCGATCGAATTTCTGATCGGTGGTTGACATCGTTGACATTTGTTTTATTACTTTTTTGGTTTTGTCTCCGCACTAGTCACTGTTTGTATTTGTTGACGATTGTGACTTCCCGTATATTTAGAGTACTCTTTGATTGTGACATCGAAAGACGTCGAAAATGACAGCAACAAAAAGTGTTATTTTTCTTGCCGTTACATTTTCTTCTTTTGTATGGTACCTATATATATTTATTTAGAGTAAGGGAAAGAATTAGTTCTTGAACTCTCTCCTACCAAAGTAGGAGAGTTCAAGTCCTAATTCCTACCCTAACTAAACTAAAGTAAACCTAAACTAACTAAAGTGTTTATATTTGGCAGAGGTCGCCGTATGAACTTAATTACTCTTTAAATAAATCTAAATATATTAGATTCAGTTGAATAAAATACCTGGGAGTGTGGTTGGACCGATCTCTTATAAGGAATAAACACGTGAACGAAATTGAACAAAATTACAAAAAGCTTTTAAATTTATAATTTTGCTAAAAGTCTTATCGAGATCACAATGGGGAGTTCACCCGAAACATTTACGGACCTTATACATAATATTGAATCAGTGATACGAAGTAGGATCGATTTTGGAAGTTTTTTGGTACCTAGCGGTGCAAAAGTTCATTTATCAAAATTAGGTAAAGTACAAAATCAAGACTTGAGAACAATAGGCGGATACATCAAAACTACACCAATATATATTAAGGAGAGTGATCTTTGCATTACGCCACTATTCATTAGGAGGAGGTATCATGCTCTTAAATTTTGTTTAAAAAATCTTTTTTGAACATCGCTTCGACAACGCAACTATATCACAAATAAAACATCTTAACGGCCTTATAAACGAGAGGTACTAGCAAAATAAAAAAAAGCCTTCACTTATTGAAGCATTTAGGTATTGTAAAAATTTTAATATTTAGGTACACTTCCAATCCGTTAGACAGACGCTAGACGTTAGATTCGTGGGTTACCTAAACTTATGGAATTTGACGGGGTTGTTGAAGTTAACTTTAGATTGCGTTACCGGCCTAAAAAAGGATCACAATGTTACAAGTGTAAATTTTGAAATTAGAAACAAAATTTATGATAAGTTGATACAATGGTATCAATTTACTGATGGATCTAAAGGTACACATGGGAAAGTAATCGCCTTTTACGACTCCGTCGCAAAAAACGCTTTTATGTTCAAAACAAATGCCTATTGTATCGATTATGACATTGGAACTCATTGCAATTTTAGAAGCCCTAACTTACATAAACGTTATGTTGACTACACAAGCTGTGTGTTGTCATTTTTACGGAGGGAAAAGTGCTTTGCAGCATCTAACTTGATGCGCCACTGGCTCCAGAGGTGTATCGGTAGCTTATTGAATATTAAAAAGTGTCAACAACTTTTCCACTAAAGGTGTTATGCTAAAGTTGCAATGGGTGCCTTCGCATATAGGTATTAGAGGTAACGAGGAGGCTGACAGGTTTGCAAAATTAACGGCTACAGAAGGGATTGATTACACAATACATAAACCTAACTACACCGAGCTTTTATTTAGTTGTAAAGATATTTGTTATGATACGTTTAAAGAATATTTCGATGAAAGAAGCAGAGAAAAAGGTAATTGGTTAAAACAATAAAATGTCAGCCTCCTCGTATACCATGGTTTGTTAGAAGCGAGTTGCCGTGAAATGATGTTGTTCTTGCGCATAGGCTAAAGGCCAGGTGTAACAAATAAAACCCGTGTAACAAATTTGCTTTTTTGATGAAAATAACTGGTAGACCAAATTGTGAATTGTGCGGCACTCTTGAGGATGTTTACCATATTCTCGTGGAATGTTCTAAACATGCCCGAGAAAGAGAAAATTTGCTAAATACTTTCAAGATAAATAGATTAGACGTAGGTGTATATATTTAAGTTTTATCTTCGCATGCGTGCGATGCGACAATGGCTCTATTTAACATATTTATAAAATTAAGTTTTTATTTGTGTATAAGTTTAGCGTACGATGAGGCTGGCATACCATGTTGGGAAAAGCCCCTAAATAAAATGTGATTAAAAATATATATTTAGAGCTAAATATCACAAGTGCCTACTTAATATTATTTCATAGTCTCTCGATATGGTGTTTTTGTTGGCGAGCTTATTCTGCAACCAAATCAGTTTTTTTTCTTACGTTACGTAGGAATTTAAAAATAACTATTATATATTATTATTATTTAAAAAATAAAAATTGGTTGACTTGACTGAGCTTAAAATGCCGCACATCGGTGACATAACGAACAGTGAGTGCAGCCATTATTTCAATTAGCAACTCATTTGTTCATCCAATGTTACTTTCATACCTGGTTTCCCTTACTGCGTACATACATTTTATTGTTTTGTTGGTCGACTACATTATTTACACTCTACACCAACGGCTAATAGTCGTTGCTCTACAGTCTACACCCACTGTAAACAGACAAGAGAATACAAATCACATAGTTAATGGCGATCTAAACGTTTTAGCGTTCTAGGTCTAACGTGATAACATCTTCGACCACATCGTCACTGACCATCAAGTGAGGCAGTGGTCAAACGCTAGATCTATACAGTATAAAAAAAGACGTGTGACACTCGGGGACTGCCGCGGTAAAGCTATTGCATAGCATTTTTTATCAACTTATGCAATTAATATATTTATAACTTATGCAGTAACGCCGATACAACCAATGCCACCTAGAGGCGAGTTGCTGAACTAAACAGACAAGCGTGATATTTCAAAGAAGTCATTAAAAAATCTGCTATTCATCGATAGATGGCAAAACTAAAAAGTATCACCGCTGTGCCGGTCGGAGTGGGGGGTTATTATATAGGTTATTTTCGTTACGGAATTTCTTGATTCGGTCTCCACGCTCAAGACCCGCGATAGAAGCTATGCAATAGCTTAAAAACATTAAAAAAAAATGAACACTATAATAGAAGTTAAATTAAGTGCGATTAGGAATGAGAAGGTGCGTGGCAGGAGAATCATACTATGTGCATATTGTGTTGAATGGGTCTTGGCTTTCAACATTATGCTCACTATCGTCAGACAATAAGTGCCGATTTTCAGTTGAGAAGTGGTGAGAAAATTAAATGCGTTATGATAAATTATCAAATGAATATAATGACTATGATTATATGTCAGGTATATATGTATACATAAAATGAGTATCGAGTACATATCAAATATAATATTTTAACAGCAAAAACAGGTAGCTGTGTTTAAGTTCTAGTAAGATCAATAAAGATGGTGCTAACGACTAACAGATTTGATCTTCTGCGAACATTTGATTTTATTGAAATCATGTACTACGCGCACTGTTATGTACTATTTGTAGAATTTAATGGGATATTCTTAAACTGAATTTTATTGAAAATACATTCATATTTATTTTTCGAAATCCTATGCGGACGAAGTGTCTGTCGAATGCTGTTTACTAGTAAACGCTCCAATCCTCTGCCATCCTAAATATTACGAGAGCTACTTTCTACTTTTCTGCATATTATTACCGACGATCAGCATCAAGGTGGTCATCGATATTGTATAACTTAATGAGTCAGTTATCTTGGACTGTTGCATGCGTTTGCGCAACAATGGGCACAGCCATGGTACCTAATCGGGACAAATAAGTATTCGGTGTCTATGCTAACAACATAGGTGTCATTAATATCATTAATTGTCTATCGTTAAATCTACCTATGTCTGGAAGAAATGTCTTCCCCATGTCTTTTTGTTACGTCTGTTATTTCCAAAACCTGTTTGAACTTTTCATCATAGATAAGTAACTATCTTTTAATCAATGGCTCAGAGACTTAAAAAATCGCTATGCCTATTTGAATATGATGAAGTTACATGATCTTTACTACCTACTACTAATTCGCTGTAGGTGAACAAAATGATTTGTATTTTATTATACATTTTCGATACCTAATGGTTTTCCTATACTTAAGCCTTTTTTTCTGATAGCGGTTGGGTTAATAGCCACTGAACAATGGGGAAGCCCACGTTGCTCAAACATTTGAGCATTTTGAGGTCCAATTTTGAAAGCGCACAGCATTTCCTCAATGTTAGAATGCTGTTGAATAACGTTCGGACCGAAGTCCAAGGTTGCTTGCCCAATGAATATGCCAAATATTGGTCAAGTCGAGACTTTGAAATAAGAAAAAATATTTTTTTCAAGAAAAAGGCTTTCTATTGAAATACAAAACCGGATAAGAGCGAGTTGGACTCAAACAAAAACAAAGCGAAAAATAAATAAACTTTGCCAATGGCCATATTCTAAACCACCCCCATCGAATGTTATAAATAGGTACAGATTTTGAAGGTACTTTAGTAAGCTGATGACGCAAATGTTTTACAACAACATCCACTAGATGTCCATTATGTCCCAAACGGAGGTCCCAATCATCAAATTCAACTCGTCTGGTCAGCGTTCCGAATCTCCTCCGGGAAGATTGTCGAAAATACTTGCTAAGTAGGTATCTTAAGATTCTTAAAAGTTTTCAGTCCGTTTAATGGCCCTCATGCTTCCTTAAAGGAGCATCCCTGCTTCTTATGCATATTACACAAGAATGATGAGTGATGAAGACTAAAGAGATCGAATAGTAATCGGGGACCGGCAGAACGAGCGTCAAACGTCCATACGTATACGGTTGATAGACAACCCGATAAAGATCGTTGGAGCAAACTCGAACCTTTGTGTAAAATTACAGACTAGGCATGTAGGTAGGTAGGTACTTCAAACCCTCCTTCATTATACATGAAGCAATAGCTTAAATTCTTTGCGTGAGATATTGAAATCTTTGATAATAAACGAGAAATTGCGTTGCATTGCATATTACAAATTAGGCCAACACACCTTCAGACAAGAGCCATTGCGACTGCCTTTCTTAATCACATGAAATTGGGAACAAGTTGTTACGTCACTGAGTGCTTTCGTAGCGCGCGCTAGCCTAGGTCCCTTACTTGCGTAAATATAAACCTTAGTACGGTAATTTTAAGGTGCAATATAACTTATAAACTAAGTTTGCGTTCGCTGCTGATCGTGCACCTTGTTGTAATATAAGGAAAACGTGGTGTATAAACAGTGTTCATATCGCCACGATGAGACCTGAATTTTGACGATAGACAATTTATAAAACGTACTCAATCCATGTCTTTCGGCACAATTCCTCTCGTTAATTTAGCTCTAATCATTTATAAGATACAATCACGGCTCATTTTTCTTGAAAAAAATTCGACCGATCTCGTGCTACCTAACCAAAACACGGATTGGGCCTTAATATTATATTGTTACTTTAAAAGATTGGAATGTTACAGATAACACACACTGGATTCTAGTTTGTTGCAGAGCCCTGTATATCAAAGTGTGTGCCGGAGAGAGGAATATGAGGGGCACCGTTAGTGTGTGTGAGTTTTAGAGTCTACTTGTAGTCAGTCTATGCATAAATTATACCGCTAATAATTTTAAAAATGCATGTTATTTTACATTAATTTATTTGTGCATAGTCATACAGTAAAGTTAGAATGTAACATAAATATTGTATAAACTAAATAAATAAATATCATTTAAAGCAAAATAAAAAGTTTCATACCTACTGACAAAGAAGGTTACGAAAAATTTGCGTGGACCTAAGTGCCTTTCCATACACGAACATGTATTGAGAATACCAAACTCCCACGCCATATTCGCTACATTGTTCGATTGTGTGTTATTTCTCATTTTTCTTAAGTAATAATTGGTTCCATATTGCATACATTCTGAAGTTACAGACCTAATAGAAAAGTCTCATTGTAACGGGGGGTAAAATTTGGGGAGTCCGTGTCTACACAGGGAAACGGTGTGATTGAGGGATATAGAGCCGTCCTAAATCTATCACCCTTATCATTGAAATGATGAGCAAGATAGACGTGAAGATATAATAAAATATGAGATGTAACATATTTATAGCTAAGAAGCAGAGACAAAATAACAAGCACAAAAAGGCGTTGGGAGCTGAAAATTTTTGGAAACCACCGCTATATGTATCCATGCTAGTAATGCAATGCAATGCTACTACCAGACCATATAATTATTTAAAAAATTACATCATTTGTCAATAGCACAGACTTATGAATAGATTAGTAGTCTATCGTCATATTATTCCAATTTAACGGGGCAATGCTGCTATGCTGCTAGCATTTCGGGTACGATGGAACACGTTGCAGCATAATACAATGACGCATTTAGGGCGGTGTTGAGTATGCCTCGGTTCTGCTGTGCTTCAGGCATGTTTTCGGATGCTCGTACCAGTTGCTTCCATGCGAGCATGCGCAAGCGTTCGACGTTGTTGGTGCGCAGAGTTCGGGACAACTCGCGGGGCCACTAGATTGCTCTTTCATTCGGTACTGTAACAGACATGTTACAGCGAAGCAAGTGAGAGTGTCACACATGTGTAATTTTTATTTTATTTTTAGGCTATATGAAATAAAAGACAACTCCATGGGTGTGCTTTGCCTGAAATGAAGAAATTTTAATTTAATTTATAAGCCTATATAGGCAGGAATTGTCAGCCTATAGGTGAATTATTTAAAAAAAAGCCTTTACGGTTATTACATTACACTTTGAGTAATTTCTGAACAAAAGATTTTCTCTGTGTATAATAACCGATATTATGTCACGTTTCAGAAGAACCTCCTGTTTAGTGTCACACACACATGTCATCTTGTATTACACCCATTGTGTTTTGCGTACATCGTGATGAATTTGTGCTGTGATTGCATATCATACAGTAAGAGCAAGAGTAGTGAACGGTACTATTGCGTAACCCGACGTAAATGTATACACCTTGCTTTATGTATTTTTCTTTCACTAATAGAAAAACAAAAGCAGTAGAGCAACTTGTCGTAGCAAGCCCGTGTTTGCTAAGGTGGATTTAACAATAACATTCACAGTTGTTTCGAAGTCATGTCTTCTATAAATAACTTAGAACTGATTATGCGCTAACAATAAAGTGAGGATAGCTTAGGAGTGGTGAGTGCCACAGTCGTCAAAAAATACCTGAATTAAACTCCACTTTGGGCGTGAGCTTGCGTTGAAGGTAACATGGCCATTAAGGCAACGTAATATTGATCTTTGCTCCCTCTCACTATAGGTATTGAAAAATTTTCTCATACGTCGTCACTTCAGTTAAATAGTATCTTATAGCTACATTTATGTATACATATACATCTACTAGGTGACCTGGCAAACGTTCTTCTGCTAGATAAATTAACAAAATTTCAAAGTGATGCAACACTTCATGGGAATGACGTCACGTCAATGGACGACGGTAAAATTATTTCGATATTTTTTCATACAAAATACTAGAATCGCGTTAACTAAATGGTGGTGGAGTAGGAGCGTGAAAAATACTCTACGACCTATATTCTCAGACCTATATACTTTATAGGTATCACACAAAAAGTTTCACAAAAATCATGCAAGCCGTTTCGGAAGGGTTCGATAACAAACACTGTGACACAAGATTTTATATATTAGAAGATAGAAATAGAAATATATCAATCTAAATATATTTGATTGAGATATTTATCTTTCAATCAAAATATATGTTTTATAACTTTATATCCTTCAATTCAAAACTTTAAAAACCACATTGAAATCCATCTAGAAATGTATATATTAAAAGATAGAAAGATAAATATATCAATCTAAATATGTTTGATTGAGATATTTATATATATCTTTCAATCAAAATATATGTTTTATAACTTTATATGCTTCAATTCAAAACTTTAAAAACCACATTGAAATCCATCTAGAAATGTATCGTATAAGGAGTAAAAAAAACAATTTTCGTAGCCAATACATTTGGTCCAGCAATTTAGAAATAATTTAACATTCTGTGTACAACAGCATCTCCTGTGTATAGGCAAGGCATACTTCCTTCTTGAGGGTGTGGTTTACAACATCTATTAAATGAACTGAACTGAAATTCGAATCCTTTTAACGTATCGCATAAAACGACGACATTTATTCAGCGATTCGATTTGGTTTTGGCGTACATTATAAAAACATGTATCATAAATATGAAACACATAGAAGATAAGTTTCTGTATGAATATAACACTGTGGCAGCGCCTTCGATCAAGCGAGACAGTGCAGTAACCAAAATGATAGATTACCTTGATTTCCTATACTATTTGGTTCAAATCTACCATAACGAGGATACTATTGTGTACGATGTCCACAGTGATCTATTAGCGAACAACTTAGACCGCCTTCAGTTTTACCTATGACATGGTAACAGAAGAAAATAAGTAACAGTAACAGTAACAGTTGCTCTGCGCGCCGAGTGTATTTTTTTTGAATACAGAATTCATGCTGACAAAGAGGGAAAATCGTTAAACAAGCAAATAATAAGTCTATGTTTCCACATATAGACACAGGTATAGGTGTAGGTATTACAATAGGTGATTTCAAGTCACGTACACATCACATCACATACGTATCGTCTAGGCAGGCGTGATCCATCGTAGATCGCACTTACACTTAACATCATGTGAAATAGTGGCCATACGCCTGTCTATTCTATATGAAATAAAATAATAAGGATAATATATATAAAATAATAATTTCTATAAACTTAATTATAGACGCCGGCCTAAGTTAATGTGAATAAAACGGCTCAACGGAATAAAACAAACATTTCAAAATTGCAGACATCACAGGCTTATAAAATAAACTAGAGTGAGAATATACCTAATCGGTAGCGGCCCGCATACAGCAAATTTTTTGAAGTAAATATTTCTGAAGTGATACAGTTACTTTCAAAGTTTAATGATCATGCGCCATCGCTTTGGCCAAATTATCGTTGTTTTTATACTAGATCTAGCGTTTGAGAACTATCTCACTTGATGGTCAGTGACGATGTGGTCGAAGATGTCATCACGCTAGACCTAGAATACTCTGTGGCTCTCAAGGACTGCTGCCTGAACACACTATGTGTTTGGTGACAGTTTTTAAAACTTGAGGGTGGTAGCTAGCCAGACGGATACTCGAAAGTACCCTACCACCATGCTGGGGATTTGATAACGGTGTTACCTTCACGAGAAGCTCAAGCAGTTGTTGGGATCGAACCAGTGACAGTGATCGAGTCAGTTTGACAGCCGACGGTCCTCCCGCTGAGCTATCATTGCTTCAATACTGTTTTAATATTACATAGGTTACACTTATTTTACAACTATTACCTACACTTTATGGTCAGTGACGGTATTATCGAAGGTTCGTTCCTACGCTAAACCTACAATACTGACTTGCTCTCTAGGACAGCTGCGGGCTGCCAGAATACAGATACAGATATTTATTGGTAAAAATGATTATTTAGACCATACGTGCTTGGTAAGATTGTAATATACAGACCGACTAAGAGTCACGCGGTAAATACTGGAAAATTAATAAATTTAGATAAGATGTAAGATCGTAAGATGTTTTCAAACTTACGGGTTGTAGCAAAAACTACAAAATAACCTACCATCATGTTGTGGATTTGATAATAATGTTACCTACCTACATTAGAAACTGATGTCCGAACTCTAAAGTCAGTATCAAACCACAGTGCACGACGTTGTTATTATCGCTTCAAAATACTCAAGCGATAAGCAAACTTCTTCATTAGACAATGATATTTATCGGTTGTCAGGAGTTTTAAAATTGCTATAATTCTAGAAATGTAGCTGTGTGAACATCTGCATCGTTGTGCCGTATGTGAAGCCATGATAATACACAATAAAAACCCTATAAATCAGGTTAGAATTGCCTCTTATGATCATGAGAGCTCCGCAGTGTTGCATTGTGGGAAAACGTTGAAAAGCGAGTACCCATTGTTATATAACTATCTCGGAATTAGAAATCTTTGTGATTTTTGCTGATTTATTGTTGTTATGGGACTTCTCCATTCGATCCTAAAAACTTAAGTTGTAAGAAACATATCGTGTTCTACATTTACCCAGTACAGTGTTATGAACGGGATGAGTTACTCTAGTATTGTTTTCTGAGTAAGAAAGAAAGAAAGAAATACGTTTATTCGTGACATAAGCAACACCACAACAGTAAAAAATATAAAAACACACAGTAATAATAAGAACATATAAATACATACAAGTAATAACATATAGATTTAATTAAATCTTTGTTGTAGTGTTGCGCGATGCCAGAAATGAGTTCCCACTCAGCATTATGCTAAGGTTGGATCACCGTCGCGCTGATTTTCAGTAGGAACTCAGACTGGCATCTCGAACGTACATCTAACTAATAGTTTATTTACCATTAGGTGATTATATCGACTACGAGTACATTGTTGAAACAAATTTTGTGTAAGTTTCAAGTAAGGAGGTACAATTTTCTTATATATAATTTATGTTTTAGTATTAGTAGGTATTTATTTAAGTAGTTAGTCTAGTCTAGTAAAAATTAATATATGTATAAAAGCACTAGTTTTTAAATACAAGCATAACAGATTGTGCAACATGGGAATAAAATTTTTTTTTTAAATGAACAGCAAATAAAAAGCATCAAATATTAAATAAAGGCAACCTAGGTAAGGGCTTGCTCAAACGCAGCATTGCTGCTATAATATCTATGGTCAGCTAAGCTGAGTACTATCCAAGTTATTAAAATGTATTTCAAGTTATGTTATATTATGTAATTATGTTAGAGTCGAGATAAAACGTTTTTTACCCTTAAAAACTCACCCCCTTCCACTTCCCGAAATATAATCCTTACTGGTTTATAAATGTTATCTAACCTTGATTTTAAATTTTTAACTGACTTCAAAAAAGGAGGAGGTTCTCAATTCGATCCGTATGGTTTTTTTTTATATTTTTTTATTTGTGTTTGCTACCGCATAACTTCCGACTGGGTGAACCGATTTTGATTGTTCTTTTTTTTTGTTGAAAGCTGGTGCTTCCCGTGTGCTCCCATTTAAATTTGATCCAAATCGGACGAGCACTTTTTGAGTAACAAGTCAAAAACTGAAAAATGCGTGCTTATGCGAAGTCGGTACCAAGAGCACAATATTTTGATATCAGTTACTTTTGAACTATCATGGTACCGACTTTAACAAGTTATTTCATACTCTTGAGTGTTGAAGTCGGTTCCATTTTTTGGTAAAAATTTGTTTTCCTTTGGTTTAGGATGCCACATTTTTAGATACCCTTGCGCCGTTTCATCTTCCAGGGACTGAGAATTTTCGATCAATACTTGATCGAAGCTGAGAATAGATCTTGAGAAGCGGCTCAAACAGGAGAAAACCTCAAAAGGTGCAAATACAACTATAGTACGCAAATACATATAGTACTTTTGATAGCGGGTTCATATTTGAGTTTTCTGCGGTTGAAGCGCTTGGATCGTGGGGACCGGGGACACAGCGAATTTTTAAAGACCTGTCAGGGCGACTAAATGCGAGCTAAGTACAATAATGAAGCGAACCTTTCTGTTTTTCAATCGTCAGATACCTGGTGGTCTGTGCTTGATACTGAATTGAAGATCAACATTAATATTCTGCTGTGGGAATTTACGCAATTCTTAATATACGTAAACGCGTTGCCTACATAACCATGAACTTAAATTTATTTGTGTTGCATAAGAACCAATAAAAATATGAATAACTTGACTAATTTTGAGAACATATAATGGGTTTTAATAAATTTAACGTAAAATGTGTAGATTGTTTGATTATGTAAATTTTAAACTTATGTCACGTGCTATGTGGAATCTTGGTGCCCACTGGAGCCTAAGAGTTACATACAATGTGTCTTTAGCATTATATAAAAATGCCACATAACCTGCATTATGCATCTATATCTACTGTGCAATGTGTGCAATCAGGATTGTAGATTTCGAGAACGAGTAGGATGACTATTTAATCTAAAGATTTGTTTTATATTGTATACGAGTAGGTATACATTTTAAGGATTTATTCGTGGTATTTATATGCGATGATCTTTTATTAAATACTAGCGGCCAGTCCCGGCTTCGCACGGGTAAAAAGAATTAAAAATATAAGGAACCCTATTTTTTATAAAAAAATTATATAGCCTATGTCACCCGGGGATAGTGTAACTTCCCAACAGTCAAAGGTTTTTTTCAAATCGGTTTAGTAGTTTCGGATCCTATTATGAAAACAAACAAATCTTTCCTTTTTATAATATTAGTATAGAAAATCCTTATGGTTTAATCATTGATATTATCTCTAAACAGTACATGACAAGTTTGTACGCTGTAGGTAATAAGCTAGTAAATCATTACAGATTTAAAAAAATACTTACTTGTTTTCATTAATTTAAATGGCAATTTTTCCTACAGTGTTCAATTAATGTCAACATGACGCTCTTAGGCGAGATTATATTTATTATACGAGTAATTACCGTTTTAAAAAGACTGCAGAGGCTGAATGATACAATTTGTGTATTGTTTCGCTTTTCATTGCCATTGGCTTCAATTCGTGCGTGTGTCACTGGAAAGATAAAAAAACTTCATCCAATCCTCTGATATTATAAAGTGAAAGTAATCTGTCGTTTGTTACGTTTCCACGCCTAAGCCGCTGAAACATTTTTTGTATAGGGATAATAGAAGAAGAGTTAGAGTAGGACATAGGTTACTTTTCAAGCCCGGGAAAAAGAATGATTCACGTGCAAAACTGAAATAGCAGGTGAACCGTAGTCAATGAGGGTCAAAACAATGAAGAAGAAATATTTTTATCATAAATCTGTAGCTTGTCACCGGGTACCTTCATTTTACAAATTGTTATTTGGGAGTATGCGAGTTTTTGTTAGTCAAAGTAGTTTAGGTAAGGTAGTTTTTTAAAGTTAGGGGGTACAATTCTGAGCCGGTACCACCAGAGCTATTTTTAATTAAAAGATCTTATTTTAGTGTTATCATTAATAAGTGTCCTACCAATTTGGACTTTATCATAACCGCATATGAATTTATCTAGCTTAAGTATATTATTTTCAAAATGTTAGTTTACTTTGGTTGAACAATGGAATAATCGTATGTCATCGAAGCAACTTTGCGCGAATGTCATATGTTGGTCAGTAGGTAGCTACTTATTCTAGTTCGTTCATTAAATGCATCATCAAGTCGATGGTTTTAAATATCATTATATTTGCTGCATCAAACAATATATGTATTGTAATTAGTTATTAGTGTTTTATTGTAATAAAGGCCACTACCTTGGTTAGCAAATTTTTGCCGCTTCAATTGTGAAATTTTATGACGCCTCTTTATTTTGCTTAATATTGGTATGACGTCAAACTTATCTGGTAAAATATATCTTTTACCAGATAAGGTTCTATGTAGTATTCTTCACCATAGCTTCTCAGAAACCTATCTAAAATGTACGATGGCTGCCAAATGAGATGTGTAACTTTAAATTTATATCTTATTTAGCCGCGCCCGCGGTTTTACCCGCGTGGTGATGATTGATGATTATGAAGAGTAGGTTTGTGTGCCTATGTGTTATTCCGGGACCTGAAGTATCTACATGGCAAATTTTATCCAAATCCATTCAGCCGTTGAACGTGAAAGAGTAACAAACATATTCACAAACTTTCGCATTTATAATATTAGTAGGATTAAGAGCTGTTATTTTTCGGGTAAGCATTTTGTTTTATTCTAACTTTGGATCGCAAACAAAAGATTTCTTGATGTATCAACTCAAACCAGAAATAAATAAAATTAATTTAGCGTTTACTCGGATATTTTGATTTAATTTTATGCAGACAAGTAAAAGTGTTACCATTAACATCTTTCGTTTCTATTCACACGGTGAGTATTTCTTAAAATATTCACAGTTAATATTTTGCTCAATATCTAACGATAATACTATGCGATTTTAAATGTTTTAATTCATCATATTAACCAAAAACACTTCTCATCGGGGAGCCTTGGGGAATCCCGTCTTAATTGATATAATGCAATAAAACAACTAACAAGAGAAGGTGTTGTTATTTATTTTTGGCAAGATTACTAAGCGTTACTTCATTGGCCTACATTTTCGTGATTTATTACACACTAGCAATGCCTTCCGAAATATCCCCAGGCCAAATAAATGTACCGATTTAATCATGTTTGACCTCCTTTTTGAGTTCTCGATGTCAAAGTGGCTTGAACAAATTATGTATTACGAATTATGATATTACATGTGTTGGCTAACGAATAAGTGGAGCGTCGGCATCGACCGCCCTACAAGGATGCGCTCACCTGTGCGGTGCGCCGTGCGCGCGCGCATGCCGCAGTGAAAGTGCCGCGATAACTTCGTAACGGCGTTATGTCACAGCCTCTGCCGGCTCCGCACCAGCCACTCCAGCCAGTTCCACTACGGCTATGACGCCGCGCGCGCACCTTTGAATTTAAAAATAATAATTCATAATCCGACCGACACAAAATCGAATTTCCAACCAGTGTCGCCAGTATGCGCGAGTGAACAATAAAAATATATATCCCTTTTCGAAAATGTCCTCTTTTGTGATCATTTTGCTGAGTGCGTCCGTTCTGGTGAATTGTGCGGAACTTCCTTCGAGTGAGAATAATGGCAACCCACGGGAAGAGAAACTTCGAAGTGCGCTCATCGACGCATTTCAAAACATCAAGAAAGCTTCTGCTAAAGGCGGATTCGATGAAGAAGGACCTCTAACATCAGACCTTATTGGCTCAATGATCCCGGTGCAACTCCCGAGCCGCACCGAGAAGCCCACTACAGTTAGCAACTTCGATCTGTTCGCTGATGATGACGGTCTGTCCTTTGCTGATTTTAGCGCGATGGAAACCGAACAAAAGCACTCAAGCACAGAGAAGTCTCACAACGTCCAGCATATCGTCAAAACGACCTCGAAACCCCTGGAAATTGCTACTTTAAAGCCGAACAAAGGCGCGCTGGGTCAGCTAAGTGAATCCATCAAGAGCACATTTAATGAATCTCGAACCGTGTTGAAACGAGATCTCATTAACGCCACTGATTTCTTGGGAATCGAGGACATGCTGAGGGTTTTCGACGCCGAAATTTTAGTTAGCCAGTGGAGTGACTTGCAGAAGAATCTCAGTGGACAGTGTCGAGATGACATGCAGGAGTATGTGGATGGGTTAGTGGAGAGGCGACTTTGGGCGCTCAAAAGTGAGTAACTTAATTAAAAATAAAGTACAGTAGACATTATTCTTAAGTTTAGGTCCTCTATAACTTTATTGAATGGCAGAGTTGGAATTACTTACGTCCTGCTTAATTTATGTATGTGTTGCGTTTAATAATTCCACGAGCTGACGTTACGTAAAAAAAGAAATCGAAAAGTATATGAATACATGTGTCTCGTTTGAATTTCGACTTAGCTCTTGGTAGATGTTTCGATAATATATAGCTTAAGTTCCCACTGTTATTTTGAAAAACACGCATTGTTCTACTAAAAGTATTTAATGTGTTATTGTGCGGGCAAATATATTTTTTTTTTAAATGGGTTCTTAACTTTAATGGCAATCAATTCTATGAAAACTATTATTAAATGTGTCGATCGGCACGCGTGATGATCGCTCTATGGCCTAGCTATGGACTGTAGGAGATATTATATATGACCTAATGCCAACGCAATGTTTCTTGAGAAATTATAATTTTATAAAGCGATAAATTATATTTATATCAATTTTCTGGGTCAAACAATTCTCGTCGGAAGCGCAGCAAATGTGGTTTTCTTTTGTTTCTTCCGGATGTAGGTCGTACTTCTTTTGATTTTTGTTCTGTACTAGCGATTGCGCAATGCATTCGGCGCGAAATTAAACATCTAGGCCAGTGTCCGAGGCGTGCGGTAAAAAAGACCAAAACAAGCTATTCACTTGCACAATAGATAATTTTTGGACATTAAATAACAGTTGTTTTGGCGAAATCGGGTTCGTTTGTAACTGCAGTTTGGGCAATGGTTTGCTACTTGTTTGCCTAGATATGTATAGGACCTAGAAAATTACAATTTTTTTTCAAGTTTCATCAACTTTTTTACACTTCTATTAAAATGCCTCCTTAATCAACCCTTAGACCTCTCTTAATAAATCACGTGATCATGTTGATAAAATATAGGTTATATTGTGAATAAGAATTCGCCGTTTATCGGATATCGTTTTTTTCAATTTGGTGGAACATAACAAATGAAAAATGACCTGTCTGACGCCAACTTTCCTTGATAATGGTTTTGTAGATTTACTTTTGCTTACTCATCGAGGGAAGAGCGACCCCAAAACACGATGGTTTCTGTACATGGTCTTAAACTCCAATTTCACATTTATGGTTACCATGAGATGAGATGAGATCGCTCTGTGAACGACGAATAAAGCATACCTATCATCTTTTTTCATGGTGTTTCGTAATTTTGTTGTACCACGGCTAGCTAACACCTCCAAGTTTGAGACAGGTAAAATTAAAAAAAAAAGGTCACACGATTTAAACTGACATTGTGATCAAACACTAGATCAATAATTAAGATAAACGGGTGAATAATAGAATAAATAAATTTGTTTATTCAATGGTTAAAGATGAATTTACGCTATGCGTAGAATGTTAACTAGCTCTCAACTTTGATATATCTATAGTCACTTTTGCAATAAAGACAAATCTAACGATGCCTCTTCAGCTGAAATCCACCAAGCTGTTAACGCCACAGCACGTGCCAAAGATATATGCTAATTACATTATGTATTTTAGTATTTATGTTATTTATTAGTATGTATTCATATAAACACTTACAGGTTGAAAATCATAAGCTTCGTTCTGGTGCAGTCAGGTAATAGATTACGGCTTTATAGGCTAATGTAACAGCATGATAACGGATACAAAAAATATGCTAAATATTTTTTCGATTTTTATTGATCACATATATAAAGATCCTACACATTCCATTGCACATATTTGTCTAGCAATTCAAATAAAATACGTGGTGAATTGTATGTGATCACTTAGCACTGTTTGCTGTTTGTCGTGGTGTTTACATACGCATAGACTGGTTCGCACTCAGCATGTATATTAATGGTCTTCCGCCATTCCCATAGCTTGGGGCTTTCGTGTTGGCACATTTCTCCTAGATGAGACAGTCGACAGCCTTAATCCAACTCCAACATGATGTATCAGTGCGGGATGGCAAATAGACTATACGACTGCCAGATGTGGGCAACCTTAGTATCACCTTTTACTAACCACCCCGTGTCTAGGGCTAAACACTTTTGTCTTTACTTTTAAGTTATGTCTTTTTGATTTTTGGTTGTTGCCCCAAAAAAAGATAGCGGCTATCTTTACCTATTTCGAAATGTTACTCATGTCTACGACGAATGAAACCAGCGTCATCGTAGCTTCATGTCAGTTCTCAATGGTGGTTCGTGTCGGAGTGAATAATATAGATGAACTTCGTTGAATGATAGCACCAATGAGAACGGATCTAAAGTGACATTTAATTTTGGGTAACGATAGCTAGTAAACCTGTAGGTGCTAGGTTAGACGCCTTCTTAGAAAGACGAATATTTTTGTATAGCCCGCCATGGTAGCCGATGTGGGCTTGCTACAGGTGTACGGCAGGAGTTTTTATATGGATAATAAAAAGTGATAAGATCGAGAGAAAGTGATATTGCGGCAAACATTTCAAACACTAATAGACGTGCCCCATGGTTTCACCCACATAAACTATGATTTTGTTTAGTCTGACGATGACGATGATGATTATATCAAGAGTTCACAGTAGTATTCATTTCTGTTGCCCTATTTTAACACTTTAGGGATTTAAATCCCAACATTTATTTATCATACATAAAATCCCCGCACTAAGATTCCCTGTGTCACACACATAAACATCAGATCAAGTCAGATTACTTTTTCTTCAAACTCGCTTTTTGTATCGTAGATATTCCCAAATATTCCCAGCTTTTGACGATAAGAAAACTTTGATTTGTTTCACAAACGCGATATTGTTGTTTGCATTTGTAATGTGTTTAGGTAACACAATGAATTTTTATTTTTTAAATGGTCTTGGACGTTGCTAAACTCACGCTAGGTACACTGACTGTCCTCGACCAATTCTCAGACTGTCATATACTACTGCACGTCTACACAATATTGAAGGAACATCAAGAATCTTTTGTGTTTTTAACGTACACAATAAGTATTTAGCTCATACATTAATGAGCAGCCCAAATGAAAACGTGTCCAACAACACGATCTAGGTAAGCATTACTTCAAGGTTAATTTTATTAACAAGCAGAAGTGCAAATAACTATTTAATATTTATGCTTCATGGTGCTATCAAAACATAATAGAAATAAGAAGGCACATTTTATTGTCAACTAAGCATATTTTAACTTGTTTATTTATACATGAGTTCCTACTCAGCATCATGCTAAGGTTGGATAAACCTCGCGCTGGTTTTCAATAGAACCTCATGTCCGACATCCAATCTTAGCAGGCCTGTGTTTGCTTGCTTGCCAGACAGCATCTAGCATGATGCTGAGTAGTGACTCATTCCTGGCATCGTGAAACATCACGATGAAAGGTTGAAGAATTTATTGTTTATTTTTATTTTGTTGTGTTTTCATTTCTTGTTGTAGTATTGTGTGTATGTCATGAAGAAATCAAATGCTATTCTATATATACTGTTTAAATTGGATAACTTTGGTAGTGTGATAATTGTTATTCATCCATATTGATTTCAGTCTTTATTTTTATCTCAGGATTGAATTACTCGGGAAACAGATTTTCTTGTCCGAGTGTCAAGACACCGTATAATATGTGGATATATCTGCATTTAATAATATGTATTGTAAAATTATTGTTATGCTATTACTTAAAAACCGGTTTATGTATATAATTTCACTACAGTTATCCGTATTTACAACTGTGGAATATGTAGTTCGTAACTTTTAAATGTTACCCGTCGTTTAATTTCATAAATAGTATGTAGCTAAATTTGATGTTAATAAAATAAATATTGTTATACTAGGAATTCAATTAATACACGCTACTTCCACGCTATTGTAGAATTATACATCGTGCTTTCTTGTACTTTATTATCATATGACAAGTCTTTTTTTCAAATAACAAACATACGTTAGGGTATATTTAACGTAGCTTTAGTACACTGTGAACTTAGGTTGCGTTTCAAAATGCGTAATTACCACTCAGCAAAGGTTAATCATTACTCTGTCTCGTTCCAAAACCCTTCCGAAAATACCCCTCCTAAACATTGAAAACTCACGTTGACAGTTGTGAGGTCTTGTAACCGGTAATAGTGCATTTGACATCAGGGTTAAATTTATCCTACCTGACATTGACAAGTGGCCGTTCTAAAACTCAAATTTACTCGACACTCAATGCTCGACAAAAAAATATTGCAAGTAAAAAGAAAATTCTTTTAAAAGAATAGTACTGATTTCACCCGGATCCTTACGTTCTTCGACCGAGATGTTTCATTCTCATTATTTCTGAACTCCTTTATCTTCGTCGGCCATACATAAAAGTACATTATGAATTCCTTCCTCGAAAGATAAAAACGTTTATTGGTATACTTTGTACTTGAAAAACGAGGGCTGAATTTTAAATTCTTCATTGTTAGTGAAGTAAGCCACATCTGTTTAGATCCGCTTAAGTCATGTACGCAAAGCGTTTGAGAAACATTTGCCTGGATCATGAGCGTGACTTTCTTAATATATTTATTTTTTAATTTTATCTATTGTTTACTGAAACTACCAAAAACTATTTAAAACAAGAATTTTTTTGTTTTTAAATTCGAATTCGTGTAACATTTAACATATTATTACAGGTGGTCAGGACCAAATTATTCCATCCTACTTTTTATGTGAAAATAAATACCAAAACATAATAGAAAAATGAAACTTTAGGAGCCATTTTTGGCATATTATTTTAAATTTTATCTAAAATTGAATAGGTATGATGAACGTTCTTATTTTAAACAAAAGTTTGTGTGTTAGCAATCTACCACTCAGCGTAAAAACGGCTAAGTGGACTTGAAATGACACGGAGGTACATTGGACTCGGCAATAACACATACATATTATTTATACTTTCATACCTAAAACCAAGCGGTTCTTTTTAGATAAGAAGGATTTCACGGAAGGTAACGTGTATTTCATTACTTCAGTTCGCATCGCATCAGTGTGGAGGGTGTAAAATTTTAGCTATTATTAAAAATTGGCTGCACATTAATTGAATTGTTCATGCAATCCGTCACGTTTGACTTTTAACTGTACCTTGACCGGCTCTGTCCCACTCAAGATTCAATTATTTGCCATTATCATATTAGTAGACTCCCAATTGTCTGCTTTTATAATTGATAGCCAATTGGCCATGTGACCGAAAGCTGCGAGTGAATGATCCAAGGTTGCATACTGGGTGATAATGACCGGTTGGCGACGCCATATGCTTGGTGTCAGCCAATTACTTACCCTTCAATTGTTATTTTAAATAGCTATTGTAAAAACTATAAAGTTTAAGCAATACTATTGCTTGTGAATATAATATGTGATATTGATGTACTACAACAATGACGTATCAAAATCTTTTGTATACCAATCTAAACGTTTGGCTTTATCGTAGACTAACTAATCCGCACATCACTCGCGTAATAAGTTTCATACAAAACCTTGTAAGGGTTGAAAAATGTTTGTGTTAATTTTCTACCACTCAGCGTAATCACGGCAAAGGACTAGAAATGGCATGGAGATACATAAGACTCTACAGTAGCCCATATCATACTAACCACTGCTTAGTGTTGCCAACAAGATTTAGTACTTACTTTAAAATTGTTGTTATAATGTTTAAAAAATAAATATTCAGAGCCGGGACGGGCCGCTAGTAATATATGTTTTGATAGTTACAACTCATCCAACTTATACAATTATCTGCTCATTTTAGTCAGTAAACAACTGGAAAAAGTCATCGTTCAATTAAACTAACGTGACTCGAAGTAAAAGAACGATGTGCCATATTCAAGATTAGTTTCACTTACAGTTGACACTGAACTGAAGCGCAAGAAGCGGAAGACATAAGCGCCACTTTGAATATTGCGATTACCGTTGAAAACTGTCATTAATGTACATTTCGCATTCAAAATGATGGTTGTTGATTTGGTGTCGTGTAAGATGCCGTAACAGAGTAGGTTACCTACTTGCGCTAGCCGTTACACCACTGAACGACCTTCTGAGGAATTTCTACTGACACTATATTTCACAACTTACCATCTCGGTTGCTTAACTAACCGATGCTTATGTAACGGTCGCCCGGCTGACCGCTCGGATTGTCTAATTGTACAGATTTTATAAATTAGAGCGAAGAAAATAGGGCAAGACCCAGTCAACATTTTATCTTTTTCTTTGATAACACACTCAAACTAGGATCTCGTGCGCTAGGATTTCCTGTGTCGCGGGAGGCATAGACATACATAATCTCACCACACAAATATTCAAGTCTCGGGGCAGAAACTTACACGCATCGCACAAATGCTTGGCCCTGCGGGGATTCAAACCCAGTGCCCTGGAGACTGAGAAGTCATGTCACTGACCACTGAGACACGGCGACCGTCGAAAATAATAATTATAATTGAAATATATATGACTTTAAAAGACATTGCTAGCGATTGTATTGCTGACACGAACTAATATTCTATAAAATAAGACAAGTCTTACTCAGTTACAATAAAATATAATTACAGTAATATATAATAACACTTTTAAATTAGAATCTTATAATTTCCTTTAGTTTAAGGTACTGTTGCATAAAATTAGTCATGTAATTTAATGCTGACTAAAATCACCTGCAATATAATAAAACTTGAATACTACTACTAAAACTTATATAAATTTCGTCGCATCGATCAAACGCTCTGATACATTTTGGAAAATCCGATGAGCTCCAGGTCCCCACGGGCCCAATGTCTCGACCCCAAACGGTTCAAATGTGTAACCACTACCTAGGTTAGCATATTACATATTTAAATTATTGTATGAGTAACCATGTCATTTAAAAAACTTATACATTTATATATCTTTGAATTTGCATACGAGTATATTAGGCAACTCCAATAATAACCATGGAAGTTCGGCAAGGCTATATTTATGTATTTTTAACCGACTTCAAAAAAGGAGGTTACTCAATTCGACCATATATATATTTTAGTTTTACGCATTCTCTTACGTTTCCAGGCGTGCGTTCTGCAGCTCCATCGGTCAAGCAATATTGGATTTGACAGCGGAAAGCGGCGTTCACGATCTCCATTCAAACATTATTTGCTCCACCCAATATTTAATCATGAGCGTTCACCCGTCAGAACAAATATGCTCGACGAGACCATTAATCTCTCTACGTTTAGATTCGATCAAATCTTGTTCGGCTGTGAACAGTGACATAATATGACTGTCACGTGATCCATTATCGATGTAAGTGACTTCTTATTCTGTAACACAATGGAGTAGCCGTTCGTGAGATATCGATCAAATATTGGTCGATCAATATTTGGGCGAAGCAGCTGCCGAACGCAGAGTAATTTTTCCGTCTCATTTTATTGAACCGCGCGTTTCTAAAACGGCACTTGAGGCGATCAAAAATAACACTGAAAAATCTTTAATTACCGTCTTTCATCTTATTCTTATATAAAAACTTGAGTAAAATGTAACCTAAAAGCAACATAATGTTAAAAAAAAAAGCTACCGTAGTTTTGAACGCAAATTACTTCGATTATTTACGTAACACTCTTGCATTATTAACTTTTTTCAAAGAAATAAAATAAGTAACCTTTTCCTGGTTTTAAATACTGTCTTTATTCGCTTCCGAGAATTTGTTTATTTTACTTCCTTTAGCAAATAAATAAATATATACTCCGGAGGTAGGTCGTTATTTACAAGGATGGCCACGGCCGTGACTTATTATATATACTTATTATTATTACTAGTTATTTTTTTATTAAATGCACGTAACATGCATTATGCGAGTTGTTCGCTTTAAAAGTAAAATGTATATAATTTGTTTCTTTCCGTTTCCGTATCTCGAACATTGAATTTGTTCACGCATGGCCTTGTCCTTGACCAATAGTATTCCTTGTAACTAAGTAGCCCTTAGTGAATATAGTCATCATTATCAGGAATCATTTTAGTTGATGGACTTAGTTTTCCCATTGATCTCTATAAAGACCAGCTGGAAGCGGCCTATATTGCATCTAAGTTTTTTTTTATTAAGAATAGGCAAGCGTTTGATCACCAGATGGTAAATGACGAAACGATCTTCGATGGAGCACGCCTGCCTAGTTAATGGTTCTTTAGCGCGAGTTTTTCAGGACCAGTGCAGTCCAAATTGTTGGTTATACTACGAAGTACTATCCAGCTGTGCTTCCACTGCATCAGTCCTACGTCATGTTCCGTACTTGTGTTGGCTGCACTAAGTTCTATTGGGGACTTTTGTAATTATACAGACATCCTCACTACATAATGGAACTACGAATGTTCATAGCATGTGCTTAGTATATGTAAATCAATTTTATAATTTACTATGACTTCGGCACTCAAAAATTCGTTTAAACTCGAATCGGTTTTCTTTGAATGGCCAGTCTAGCAGCTCAGCCACTGAGTCACTGAGAAGCTCACTAAGTGCAGATTTTCACTGCCCAATTATCTTAGCTTATGGTCTATACTAACTCCCACAATCCTGCCTCAATCCTCAGCCGCAACATCATTTCGGAATTTAATTAGATATATATATCTTAAAGCAGAATATAAATATTAATAATGTCTTAGAATGAAAATATTGGTCCATGATATCGGACCAATATTTTCATTCAAAGACATTAAATATAGGCACAATATGAATAACTCAAGAACAATGTATGCATTACATTTTCACTCAGATATTTTTGTTAATGAGAAAGTAGCTGACGTCTCGCCATCGTTGTTAAAGTTATAAAAAACCAACAAACTCACAATGCGTTGAGAACTAGCAATTAAAAAATTTGACACAATTGAATTACCGAAATAACTTCCACTTAATTAACGCAATTAAAACCTTACAATTACGTAAACTTTAACAATATGAACTAGACACATACTCTTTCTTATAGCGCTCTAGAACTTTGTCGTCTTAAATAGCGTAACTTGTTTATAGAATATTTTTTAAAAAAAATTATCATGCATTTTTTGCTGATAGCTAGACAGCTTGCTTTTGACTTCGATCATTCAGACTCGGGCAATCAGTTACACTCTTTGACAGTACGCATTATAGGACCAAAACGCTTCATTAATAATAATTTTTTTTTTTTTATTTATTTTATTTATTTATTAACATTCACACAAGGTCTTCAGGTTCCAAACTAGGCAGAGCCTGTACTATGGTAACCTGATATATATATATACTTATATACATATACACACCCAGACACAGGTTAAACAGACATGTTCATACACACAAATGTTTGACCTGTCCGGGAATCGAACCCGGGACCAGCGGCTCAGAAGGCAGAGTGCTACCAACTGCGCCAACCGACCAGCCAAGTTGGCTGAAAATTGTTTATCACTGTCTGAGAATTGCAAGTGATCTTATAATAAGTTGGAACATACCTGCAGATAAACGCGTGCACTGTCACTGCACTGCATTTCAGAGCATAAACTCTTACAAATATGTTAGGTCTGTATTGTAAAGGATATTTGTATTTATTTTATAGCGATAGAGGTCTAAAACTGTTAGAGCCTACATGTAATACGAGTAGTAGCGAATTGCACGTTGTCATCGACTTTCATCTGATCTGCGGAACTTAACTGTGGTTTGGAGACAATGGTGGCTTAGTTAGCAGATACCAAGCATGAGTTAGTGAGGTCGCGGGTTGTTTTCCGGTGTCGTGCTCATTTATTTACCATTGTTAATAATTGTCAGCCATGTTGAAAAATCATCAAATGGTTTTTCAATATATTGTATTGTGTCAAGGAAAATTATGCGAGACGCATAATCAGGAATATTTGTTATTCTGAAAAAAGGGGAAACGTAAATTTACTGATACTTCCAATAATAATTTCAGCTTTTGTGGTAGTGGTAACAAAAATGTGCCATACGCACCAGCATATAACAAGGTGCGTTTTTCTCATACAGTGTTCGTTTTCGTTTGTAATAAAAAATAGAATTAATTAATAAAAATATAATTTGGTTATAATAATATATTATATACATTTTATAGTTCTCTACTTGAATTCTTGGTAAACTACATTGACTATTGAAATTGATGCAGTATATTATGTTTGTAATGTATTTATTTTATAGTCATAAAGGGTAAACTGATAAGATTGTTTTAAAAATGTCTTGAGATAGTTTAATAGACAAACAACTATGCCAAGAAATTAACAGAAGAGGAAATTAGTAGCTTTAACGACAGATGAGAATGAAGTTACTAGCGGACTTACGTGTGCCGTGGTGGTACCGGCCTAGAATAGTCCCATCTCTTCCCGTGGGTGCCGTAGTCAGCTAAGGGACCACGTACCAGAAGGTGGGCAGCAGCGCCTTTTGAGAATCGGAACTCATATTGCATTCGCCAACCCGCCTGCCAAGCGTGGCGAGTATTGGCAAATCCCCCCTATATGGGGGAGGCAATATGTCCAGCAGTTGATTTCTTATGGCTGAACTACTAGTATCTAGTATATAGTATCTAGTATATATAACTACAGTATGTTATATAGATATTCTTAATTTTCTTTAAAACATGTCCTTATTACGTCCTTGTATGAACAAATTGTTTATACTTACCACAAATTAGAAACTGTACGAAGTTAGATAAATACATGCTGAAATTTAACTTGAATAACTGCCACCAAACTTTAATGTGCTCAGCCTTCAGACCCATCTAAGTATTTTTTGCGTGATTACAACTTCGACCACGTCGTCACCGGCAATCAGGTGAGATAATAGGCAAACGATCTATAAAGTATTTTTAAATAATCAAAGGCTGGAACCGGAGCACGAATCTCTATCGCAAACACAACGCTTTCGTATTGCAACGTAAAACAACAAGTAACAGTGGTCTAAGATACGGCTTAAGAAATATATACCTACCCTCTTTTGTTATTAAATGATGAGAAGGATTAAATGTTAGACAATATGTAGATGGATGAATTGGACATGGGTTCCCGAGCTAAGGGTCCGGGCCTATACTGTTAAATAATCCAATAATTATTAAAAAATCTCTCTGCATCCTTGTCTCTCGCATGGAGTAGCGCGCGCAACGCTTCTCTGTCACTTTCCCTATTCGCGTTTCAATCTGATCTTTTAATAAATCTAAGCAACCATGAACAGGACACAGTTTTAAGTAGGCAACCTAATACTGTTGGGTAGGCAATAAAATAAGCATTAATTCAAAAAAAATACAGTCAAATCGCACTGTTTAATATTAAAGTTAATATTATTGAACAGTATAGTTCCGGTATTTCGCTAGGCAACCCATGTGCAATGTATAAATCTAAATATGTAACATATAGTCGGTGTCATAAGTAAATAACAGATGAGGGTATATATTTCTTGAGCCGTATCTCGTTGGAACGAACAAGTCTTACAAAAAGAATTGATAATCAGTACATGCAATAGGTACGATGTTCGATTATTTATTCGATTGCGTCAACTATTTGTATCGCCTTCTGTCAACTGTTTGTATCGCCTTCGTATAAGCAATAGGCACCTATCGCACGTAGAAACTATCAACTCTCTGTGTAACCGTAGTTCTAGATAAATGACAGTATTTAATTCAATTGTTTTACACTGAGATGCTTAACTGTCAGATTGTTTTCGTAATAATAATGAATAACAGTCTTATTTTAACATATAGATAAAGCTGAAATTGAACACTGCTCTGCATAGTGTTTTCTTTGTAACACATACATCCTGGTTTATTTTTATTTTCTTAAATATGCATATTATTATAATATGTTCATGGTTATGTTTAGTTGTTGAGCAATAACAAATGTTTAAACTATTAATTAAAAACATAACCTTGTATGTACGTTCTGCAAATACACCGATATATATTAGTATTGGTTTATGAAATATTTTCTTTAAAAACGTATTGATTCACGTACAGTACTTATTGCCGGATGTTGGCCAAAAAATATCTATTCATACATAATAAACCCGTTGTTGTAACTGTTGACAGTTATTTTTTTGTTTATATATGCATAATAAAATGAACCCAACATTTGTAAAATTAATATTGATACTCTAAAATGGTCGTAACAATGGAAACAAATGTTATTCTTAATCAAAAATTGAATGTATATATATATTTCGAACATATTGTTAGCTAGTATTTTTTAATTATCACTTTGAAGTATGAATAACTTCTAACGCTCATCACACTTATGAAAATTTGACGCTCATAAGTGTGTATACCTAAGTGCGTAACCTGGATGGCAATGTTAAATAAATGATTTTCACTTTGAGACAAAATGTCTAAAATTATACAATTGCTATAATTTTCTATCCACATTCAAGCAAAACGAATCTATTTTACTCATGCAAATCACCGAAATTGTCGTCTACGTTGTAAATTTCTTAATTGATTCGTGTAGCCCAAATAAAAAAACCTAAGGCAATAATTACTATGCATGTGCCATTCCACACTTGTGATAATCGATGAACTAATAATCCCTCGTATTTAATTAGACATACGAGCTATAATGCGCTAACAATGATAATGTATAATTGAAAATGTACTTATTAAGATTGTGCGATAATAATTTGATACGGTGTGACGTTTCTACGAACTAACACTAAATACTTTAACGTACCTACTTTGTTGTATTGACGAATACCAAAGCCTACGTTTCATTGTAAAGCTTTAAATTTAACCACGAAACTGTATGTTTACTTTCGTCCAAAATCTTGAGGTCAATTAATACTCATAGACAGTTTAGGTTTTGACGTGATAACGTTTTATAAATTTATGAATACCAGCAACACTCATGAAAAATAGTAACGTTCCGCGTAACGTTCCACCTGAGTTTTGTATTACATAAAATAATCAAAGTCAAAGTCAAAGTCGAAGTCGAAGTCAAAGTCATAAATGATTATGGCGTTATCACGTAAATCTATCGTCCGTAAACCGACTTTACAGACAAGCAATTTTTTTTTATGTTTTGTTTGTTTGCTTTGTCCGCGTACGCACTGATTAGTTGCCGAAACTGAATACAAATGCAAACCTTTAAATAAATACGAAATTAAAGTGACTCTTTGTCACTAAGCGACCGAATATTATATATAAAATGAAATTTTTCAAGTAGATAGTTTGTATCCGGAAGAAAATTATATGCAAACTTTATCGCCTAATTCGAAATACATTTCTGAAGAGATAACGGGAAGATCCCGCGCAAGAAAGCGCGGGACGCAGCTAGTTTAGGTACACGCGTAATTGTATAGTACCTACGTACATACGTTCCATTCGGTAATTATTGTTAAATGACCTAAGACTTAACGCAACACGTCCGTTGCAAATTTTGCAAGCAAGAGCGACGCAGCGGTCGGCGTCACCAATGTCACAATATGTTGTAAGGGACTATTGAATGTGTGACCAGAGAGAGAATTGCTTGTGAAATTATTGACTGACTAAACAATTATATTACTAAACATCAATATTAATTCGCAAATGTTTGTAATTACGTTGTAAAATATTAAAACCCTAGTCACATACGTTTTTAATTCAGTCAAGGTACAAAAAGAACTGTTGATCCTCAAAACACCGGGCATTTTAAGCGCTACTATGAGAACCAGCAATTTCAAGTTATTATAACTTAATATATCGTCAAAAGGGAGACAAAAAGAGGTACCTACGCTTAGTAAAGATATTGTTGCACTGCTGATAAGAGCTTCTTACGCCCCATAAAAGTGAAAAATTGACAGCAAAATAAGCGCGTTCGTATTTTCCACAATGTCTGTTGGTTTGAGAGATCAGCAAAATTTAAGCTATGGTCCTATTATATATAATAATACTCGAAACAAAACATAAGTAGGTATATATGAAAAGAGTCATTGTCAAAGTACCTTCAACACTAAATAATTATCAAAACATCATAATACGTGTGCTTCCGAGCGTTTAAACACCAACCTTAACCCTCCGCCTCCTGTTGGTAATACACGTGAGAACTCTATTGTACGCACGCAACTACCCGCTTGTTCTACCCGTTTGCATCGTGAAACCTGTTATTTAGTAATCACATTAGTCGATTGGGCATTAGTCGTATGTATACTTTTTCCATGTCAATGAGGTTAAGGTCTAGAGAGCCTACTCAGGTCTATGCAACTCGTCTCCAGAAGGGTTAGAGACAGAAGCGGCCCGTATCTGGTTTCTTTTTATGCTGAGCAAGTTCTTATCTTTCGGACTTATCAATTAGGGTCTTCGGGTTGTGTGCCCTGCACTGCCACTTCAACATGATAATTCGTGGTCTATGGTAAATTGTTCATGTTTATCAGTTTATAGTTAATGAGGCTCCACCTAAATATACATATTGTGAAATTTGGATG
Source organism: Apeira syringaria (assembly GCA_934044485.1). Taxonomy (NCBI): domain Eukaryota; kingdom Metazoa; phylum Arthropoda; class Insecta; order Lepidoptera; family Geometridae; genus Apeira; species Apeira syringaria. The sequence goes on along the minus strand of OW203662.1, from coordinate 10,795,178 downwards.
GTTTGTAAACCGAAACATGAATTACAGAAAACTTTGTTATAATACTGATAGCAATTGCTGATTGCTTGCAAGGCAAATTAAAGTCTTCTAAATCCATGCACCATCTTTCAACAAATTGAGCGCTTTCTTTCCCCAATTAACCTGGAGACATCGCTCGTTTAGTACATTTAAAGGTATTAACACAGCTTTCCAAAATGAATAAAGTCATAACCGGGAAGAAACGGAAGAATGAAGAAATTCGAGGGCCATAATTTTCAAATATGTTCAACGGTGTACATAATATTTATCTCTGTTACATCTTTTGGGATTTTATTGTAAAAAAAAGGAACTCAATACATTTACCTAAAAAATATTTATCAGTCTGCTGATCACTGAATGTCCGTCGGCGACACCGATTACATAAGCTTCAGTACACACATGCAAGAAGTTCAACAATAATCAGCGAGCACACGCGACCGGTTGCCGATATCCCGGTCACTCGTTGCGGTCTTACGCAATATTGCTTTTACCGTAATAGCTGATTGTCAACGTAGTGTAGGTCAGGAATTCACTCATTGCTTAGTAATATATTTTTTTAAAACTCTCTGAGATCAATGTACAAAATACCTACCTACATATGTTTAGAACCATTTCGGGTGTAATGAGTTTGTTTATTCGCCTAAAACTTACAGAGTTTAACAACTTGAGTGCCCAACGTGTCAATGACAAGCAATTTTTTTAAAGTCAAACTTGATATCAATAAAATTATTTTTTTTTAGCATGCGATTCTTTTGTTAATATAAAATACGAATAACTAATTACAATACTACAGCTACTACAATAACATTTGAACAATCCACTAGCTGTTGTCAGCTTATAGATAAATCAAATGGTAGCGGGTTAGAACCCGCTACCAGTTGACAGCGGTTCAATAAAATAGGTTATTTTATACAACATCGTAATTAATCTTCGTCGGAATAAGTTAATAATGTTTCGCGCAATTCGTCTGCCATTTGATAATAAGCATTAATATAAAGCAAAGGCATAACCTCACTAGAACACAAGTGACATGGGCAGTCCCATTATCTGCAATGCCAACGTATGTTTTGTAGCCCTTTCTCTGGAAAGGGCTATAATACATAATCCTCCCAGGTCTTCATATATCTTCATAATCCTCCCAGGTCTTCCCGATGACTCGAATGTCTGACTTGGTGTAACACTTATATTTTCTAGAGAACTGGGATCGACACTTAACCTCAGACCTCGGTTTTCTAGAAGTGCTATACATCAAAATTTTATCGATCAACACGCGTGGTGATCTCTCTCGCAAGTAACATTTCTCCATTCCAACAACCCATTCTCTATTTTTCCTGTAAGAGGCGTAGCTAACCTATTAGATAAGTTTTTTAATTGTGTTACTTTCGCAAAAGACGATTCCTGTATTACTGGTCTTACCTAAACAACACTTAACATTCTAAAAAGCCTTCATTTTTGCGAATAATGAATTGACACCAGAAATACGTAACTATTATTATATATTAAAACACAAATTCACGTACAATAATGCAAAATTGATTCCGCAACTAAATTTATATTGAAATAAGAATGCCAATATGCATATTGATGACCAGCTACACTATTTTAATAACATCATTGAGCAAGCGTTAAACAAGGACAGATAAATATACCGTTTCATCAGCTAGAAAGAGATATAATAGTTACGTAAGTATAATCTCGCGAAACTTAAATTGCCGTTAATTTTCTGAGGATAACTAAAAATTGCTTAATGTTTCATTTTGTTATGAAATTGACCGTTTTACTTGTGCAATGAAGTAAATAAAACTTCCCAGCGTTCATTATGAACCAAAATTTGATTGCATAAAACTTTATTTTTTAAAAAGAGATCAAGTCTGGGAGTACATTGCACTCATGTGTCAAAGATATGCGTGATAATCAATAAATCTATCAAATTATCGGTCAAATATTCATCATTCAATCATTCATAATCATAGTCTTAACTTTTAATTTAATGACAAGTTACTGGTCCAGACTGTTGGCCTTACATATTATAACTAAGAAATACTGATTAAACTTTTTAAATCTGAACCACACAGTAATAAGTAAACGTTGCATTGCATTAATGTATTGAGTCTACGTCATAACTAGTTCAATGGGAAATTGATGCGAAACGGCAGAGATACCTACCGAAGCTTTATTACTATTTTACCTAAAGCGGTATATTGTATATGAAACCTACCAGCAAGTATTATAATAAAAAATAAATAAAATTATAGAAACCTTACTTTTGGTTAAACAATTGTGCGGAGAAGCTATTGAGGTAATTTGAAGTACTTTAAAGTATGATACTTCGTTAGGCGATTCGCAATAGTGCCCATGGTAACAACTAAGTAATGATTTTTAACTAAAAATTATGTTCGCGGCAGCTAAAAGGGTAAATAGTTATAATATATAACCTCCAACAAGTATTTCCTTCTTTCTAACTAAACCTTGTTATTATGTAGCGCCGCTTAAGAAAATTAGAGTTAAGTCATTTGAAACTAATTATACCATATTACTTATTATGTATATTCCTATATATACGAGTATAGTAGGAATATCTATATATCATTATGAACATAACACTTTGAACAAGTTTGCAATTTGTTTCAACGATCTTTAAATTTTAAAATATCCATACATAGTAATTACAATACTACACCTACTACAATAATATTTAAGCATCCGATTAGCTATTGCTAGACTATAGAAATCTCAAATGTTTTAATCCTTTACCAGTTGGCAATGTAACCAAAAAGCTAACAGCATTTCCCTTTTGAATTAAAACACTGATTCGTAAATATTACATACTTTACAGATTGTAAAGTACATAATCAAAATATTGTTAATTAACTCGCATCAGGTTTTGTCCCGCCCTCTCTGCTTGTAAAAATCCGCGAGCCTCTAAGATTTCATTGGCACCTGTTCCTAATGAAGATTTTCGAAAGACAAATCACACTAATAGCCATCTCTTCCAGTACATAGAGAGGCTAATTTCTTGTACAAAGAATATCTTTAGAACTTCAGCGCAGCAATACACAAATAAACAGATCAAAAAGTTTCTGTAGGCAATTTTGAATGTTTTACAGTATATCGTTTGGTCATTTATTTGATGGTTGGTGAAGGTATTGTCAAAGGTGGAACCACTCTAAGCAAGTCTGAGGCTTGGTATTTTTCATTCAAGTGTACGTTGTTACGTGTACGAACTGTCAAAATTTTAAATGCTTACATAATTATGAACGCGTGTGCAAGAATCCTATGAGAATATTTCGAATCGGCCAACTGAGCCAGTATCCAATCGAACCTTATTTATCTGAGAATCGAATACACCTCCTCCTTCGCACTACCCCTTGCCGACTGGTGCTGTAAGCTCCTGAATAAGTTGCAATTGAACCAAAGTAAAAGTTCAAGAAGTTTAAAATGTAACCTATTTTGTTCAATTGCAGCAAACAAAAAACAAATGGCAGTAATTGCTTTGGTCTCAATTGCTTTTTAACAGCCATCCCCGATACAATACAAATTGTATTGCTGAGATGATGTTGGTATATTGGTATTCGCGAAATAAACAATTACCATTGTTTCTTATACATGGCAATTCAATTATGACGTAGAGCATAATATTATTATACGATTGTATTGGCGCTTACCTATGGGATTATAGATCAACTGGGCTCGTAACTTGGATGGGTAACCGCTAGTGCCATGTTTAACTGAGCGCTTCCGTGGCTTGGAGAGTACGTGAAGCCTTCCGAAACCTGGAAAGCTTGTCACAGTAAGCCCCTTCGGAGGCCCTTGGTTGGAACGAGAACTGCGAGATTGGGCTGGGCACTGGTCTATCTGCCTACCCTAACGGGGTGGTAAACTACTGCCAGTACTCCTCTCTCTAGGCCCGCGTGCTAGAATTGGAAACTAGCGCCTGTTACATTTTATTTTATACAGACTACAAAACAATGGCATGATATCATCATCATCATCTCAGCCATAGGATGTCATGAATCATTTGTGTTAAACATGCGTCGACGCTTTAGGTCTTCTCAGGTCAATTCCTTCAGTTTATTCAAATAAAAAGAAGTAACCAAGTAAATAGTTACGAGTCAAGTACCTCTTTTGATTTGATTTTAGCCGGAGCAAAATGTTTACTTTTTATTCAGACTCTGCTTACCTCATGCAAGATCAAAACATGTGAACCCATAGGGACTATATTATGGCGGGTCAGCTAGCCTGCAATAATACCGACAGCATATAAGGGTTTAAGTTAGAAGGAAACTTAGATTATAAATACTTAGAAGAAATACGAGAAAGCCTACATGATATCAACGGTAATAACTGCTTCTCTTCCACGATTACCAACAAAATTGGATTACATACCCTATGGAGTGAAAGCGACAGTCAGGGATGGGGTCGTTGGCCTTACAATGCATTCTGGCTGTAATAATTTCAGTTTTATTACAATAACCATAAAGACTATAACTGGAAAGACGTACGACTACTTCGTATGCTCAGTCTATTAGCCATGATTTAGCATCAATGGCTCTATTTGTAGTACTTGTATCACTTTCTTTTATTTACATTGCGTATGAATATATATATACGTATATTACATAACATGCATACATAATCAACCTATAGCATTCCCAATGTTGTGGGGCAAGAAAAACAGTAGAATATAATTCACTAAGTTAGTTTAGTGCGCGTTCTTGCGTATACTGACAGCTCAAAGTCAAAAGCCTTGGTCAAAGTATAGGCATCAAGGTTCATAAATGCATCCACTGCCGCAAACAAAAGATTTCATAGATATAATTAATTATGTAAATATATCATACCCATGTGTACAAAATAACCAATCCCATAATTAACCGTATTATGGCGGTTAATTATGAGATTCGTAAATACCTTACTCACTTTCGTTTTCAGACTAAATATGCAAATAAGTTACATTATTTATTCTGTGCGAGAACTTTGTTCCTTATGTCAATTTGAGCAAGTTGAAAGAATGGACTCTGCTATTTCTTCGTACAATATATTATGACTATGTAGCTAACTGATGACGTTTCTGATTTCTATCTATTGTTATTATTATCGAGCCAATGAACAAAAGGAATGCGTCTTGTGAGTCACGTCATACGATCCCTGCCAGCCGGAGGCCGCTGATCCCTAAAACAAACATTTATAATGCCTCACTGACCCACATTCCTAGCCACCAGTTTTTTGTCCCAAAAGAAAAGATAATGTTGCATACCTTGATAAAAGGGTCCCTCGAATGCAGGTGCAGTGATAAAGTATTAAAATGAATTGAGCTGGTCTCCATTCTCGTACTATTTAATACTGATGTAGAATTGAATATAAAAATTGGCGGTTTGTATGAAAAAAGCAAAACTAGGTAAATTAGGTACTCAAAGTATTATCATAATAATGGCCCTAATTCTGTTAATCACAAGAACTAGCTAAAATTCATTAACTCCATACAACGCTCTCACTAATATTAGACGAGTTTTATTTCATTTCTGGCCTATTGCGGGTAGTTTTAGTAGGCATCAAATTAAGTGTCGACTTAATTTCGCTAACACTACCCGCAAATTTAATAAATGAATTTAATTTTAGTGATGTGATTGATAAGTTGCATACTAATTTAAACTTTATCGTAACCACATAAGAACTGATTTAGTTTTTCAAAATTTTAGTTTAGATAATGCCTATTGTATCCATACATAAGTAACTATATACTGATTGTATCATTGTTATCTATGCACTTTCGCCATTTTACCGGCAGTCTATTCATTACGTTAATGAAAAAATTATGAAGGCAGTTTTGAAAGCCTTATCGGAATAGAATTTTATTCCTTACAAGAAGGTGTCCAAATTCCGGAAAAAGTGATATTCTGTTGGAGCAAGGTCCGTGAAGTAAGGCGGGTGTCGGAGACATTCCAATCGCAGCTCCTCTGATTTAGTGACCGTATCTTGTGCAGTGTGTGATCTAGCGTTGCCCTGAAGCAGCAGTGGGTTAGTGCAATTGACCAGTCTCGGTTGCTTAACGGCTAGCTTTTACACCACGGTTCCCAATTATTGACAGTAAAGATCTGCCGTAATCATCTGGCCAGATCTTAAGAAGCTGTTGTGGATAACACCAGCACACTGGGCTTAGACCAAATAATATTTATAATTGTATTACATCATGAGTGTGTTAACTTAAAGTATTGAAATTCGCCCTGTTCGTCAAAACCAATTTAAATCGGTTTGCAAGTTTTTGCCCAAATGGTAAACTAGAACAATTGTATAATTTAAAAAAAACCTGAAAAACTTTTCGACTCAATAGAATTATGTTTTGTAATTCGCCATTCGTGTTTGATAATGTACCTATCCACGATCATGAGATCATATCATACTGTGTATTCTCAAGCTCAATATTCTCAAATTTTTCGAGTCTAAACAAATTTTACGAAATCCTATACGACGCTTTTTATACCCTGACAACTAGATTGTTTATTTGTTACTGGAGTAAGTACTAGGCGAACCGCGTCCGCGTCCGCGAGCGCCCCGTATTCTCCTTGAAAAAGACCACCGAACGTGGTTGAAACTATAGTCAGAACCCTCTGATTTATTACGTGAGTAGTTTATATGTAGTGTATAGTTTATGAGTAGTGTTTTATACATTCATAATGTGTCAAAACCACGTCAGTTTTAATAACAAATTATTGGTGTAGTTGTGGTGCTTTATTTTTATATCACCTTTAGTTATTGCATGATTTTTATATTAACATCTATTAATCTTTATTCAAATATTAAAAATACTTTGCATTTCTTTATTAGAATCGTTTTGCTAATTAATTGGCATCACTAATGAGCGACATACACTATTGGCGCTTAGGGGCCGGTCACACCGGTACGATGGTGGTGCCCAGAGTGAAAGCGAGTTCCATAGGCGCTTGCGTAACACTTGCTATGACTACGGCGCAAGACATGAGCGGCAGTGGGTCAAGTTCATAGGCTTGTGTTTGTGAATGCACCTTTACGTAAGCCAGAAAGTAGGCGTTTAACCATAACTTGGGGTTAGGTTAATGAATACCTAAGTAGGTCACCATGTCAACATTTTATGTCGAAGTGGTTATGATTATCAACATTCATAAAACATTACCAATCCTTCTTACACTTATCAAAGCTTATATAAAATTATACTTATTTTTGTTGTATAATGCAGCAATTATGACCAATTGCAGCCCAGTCGCATTTATGGAGAATGCATTGAAAAGTAAATACATAAAGGCGATGTTTTCCCGGCAGTTTAGGTAAATAGCTCGGGGAATTATCTGTTTAAAATGAAAAAGGAATGTATCGATACATTCCTGAGAGAGCAGAGCGATTAAGCAAAGGTCAAACGTTGTCAGTGTTCACTGTCAGAGTGAGAGGGTGGAGAGGGTGCGGACTAGGCAGCTGAGGTTAGTCGATACTGCGCGGCATTAGGAATTTAACTAAATTAATTCGTATATAATACGTTTATTAATATAAACGTTTCTAGGCTATTTATGACATTACCCAACCAACAATCTAAGTTTTGTATGAATATTCTTATTATTTTGCAACATATACATTTTTTAGTTGAAGAGAAGCATGTTTTTTTCTAAATAAACTCTTTATATAATATCTAACCGTATGTTTAATGCTAAGCATGCCTTTATAGTGATTCAAAGTTACTAGATGTGAAAAATCAAAGTTCTATTCATTCATTTCATATATCATGTGTATCGTGTAACATGATTTTGAATTATATTTTCATAAATTGCGATTCGTCTTACTACACAGCCTTAAGGGACTGTTATTAATTTTTTTGTTAATTTCAGCATAATGCTGAATCTTGAATAATTGAGGTCAAGGGATCAAGTTGTTTATTAAAATATTTCACGCATTTCGTACATTTAAAAACAAATTAATTAGATGACTCACTATAGTGCCTGTGGTAAGTACATTTTAGACAGACAACTCAACTGAAAACTTTCATTCGCGGTAGCGGAGACATTGACAATCGTCTTGAACGTTCATCTGCGTAGCTTTAATAGATTTTTGTGTCTAATAAAGTTGATGTAGTGGATATCTAAACTAATATTTATATTGAGAAGTCTACTGAACCGATTTTTTTAAATGAAAATTCTTTTAGCAATAGAAAGCCATGTTATTTGTGAGTGTCATAGGCTCATCATCATCATATAATATAATAGAGATTTAAGGATCAATATTGTATAATATTACTAGATACTTCAGACCTCACTATAAATAATCCCAAAAAACTTCATGTGTCGATTTATGCACCTGTGTAATGCCGAATTAATTTGATGTTTACTTTTGCTATGAATGTATTAGTCACCTTGAACTTTTTAGTTATTGAAATGAAAACTATCGTTATTACTAACTATAAAAAACGAATCAACCGCCCACAGTTTATTTCTTGGGGCACACTACTAAACCAATATACGCCTTTGCGAACGAACTCCTGTACATTATGGCTGAGTTACGTGAAGTGAAATGTATAGGGCGGTCACATTTGCTGTTCATATCAACTGGCGTCATAATCACATCATAATGCCCACGTACATCACGTCACTATCCGTTTTATTGGGGGTTATCGGTTCTTTATCGTATTTTTACTTTGATTGATACTACTTTGTTTAAACAACAATTTTCGGCCGTATCTACCGTCTAATAGATAGAAAAATCTTATGAAGGTTGACAGAAGTACGCAAGAGAGACATGATAAGATTAAAATCGATTTTTCCTAAGCCATCAGGGAGACATGCGTATCGCAAGAGTGCTTTTAACTGCCAGTGGTTTTCTGTATCCTGTACATATTTGCTTCCGGGAAGACATATTGGGGCTTCCTAAGGGATGCCGTAGTGTCAAACATAAACATCTCACCACCGCAATAAACACGTCCTCAAATCGTCCTAAGCGATAAGGTCTAAATTTGCTTGAACTGTTCACGATTTTTGGAATTATTCACGTGAGAATAAACAATATCTGTGATACTATATTTTTACCAAAATTTTTACCAAAAAATGGAACTGACTTCCACACTCAAAAGTGTGAAACAACCACCCTTTTCTGTGACCTTTGCTACTCGCGGGATCAATTGTCATTTTGTATGTTCAACAATGTCTTCAACCGCAACTATAATTTTACGAGGTATGCATAGCATATTTCAGTTATTGGAGTGTAACTCAAACACCGCTTATCCGATTTTGATGAAATGTAAATGGGACGACCACGGAAGTATATTCTATCAAACAAAAAATGAATCATCAAAATCGGTTCATAAACGACGAAGTTATCCGCATGTGTGTTCACACATAAAAAAAAATCTACGGTCGAATTGAGTAGCCTTTGTCAAAGGATGGTCAAAGGGCAGGGCATAATAATATTTGCTGCGTATTTTACTATTTATTTATTCGCGTGGTTTGAATATGTGTTGTAAGCAGCAGCAGCGGCGGCGGTCAAGTGTACTGCGTCCCGATTACCTAATTTCGATCGGTGACGCAAGATGGCGCTGCATGACATTTGCAACGTCATTACGTATAAGTCTTGTGACAAGTTGAAAACATTCTTTTGCTAGAATGAGGCGCGACTGTTTGAGTTAATAAGTAATATTTAAGTGTTTGGTAACAATGCAAGTAAATGTATTTCAAAATAATGTCTTCACTTTTGTCTTCTTGTGCAAGGGTCCTCAACTCCTTACTAATGATGTTGACCATCGCAATGTTAGTATGTAGGTAAAAGATTCTGAAGTTATGTTACAGTTGAAAAGATGATGGTTATGCAAGAGCACCCTTTTTTGTTTAGCAATTTTTACTTAACACTCAATAGTGTACATTATTTAAGTAATCTTAATACTTCCTCGTGCCGTTGTTGAGGAGAGTAGGAATAAACTTGTGTCTGAAATCGAATCTTCCCTCGTCCAGGTTTTTGAGTGGGATAAGCGTAACACAGTCCAGTTCAACCCCGCCATGACACAAGTTTTCGCGTTCACCACAAAAAAACAAACCATTATCTGTAGCTCCTCGTTTAAAAGCTCATCCAAATATTATTGAGTCATGGGAGTTACATACTGTGCGATTCCATAAATAGCTTCTGCTACACACCTGCAAAATGTGGAATGAGCATCCTCCCTCGGTATTCCCGAGTAGCTACAATATGGGATTCTTCAAAAGGAGAGTTATCAGTCTTAAAAGGATTGGCAACGTATCGTAATGCCCCCCAGTGTTACAGATATCCATAGGCGACGATGATCGCTTACCATCAGTCGGCCCGTCTTCTTGTTGTAACAAAATCAGAAAGCTTAGACCTTTTTCTGGCGCTTCTTGCAGCTGATCTATTATATAAATAAAAAACATATTTGTTTTTACCATTAGGTATGCTAAATAACTTGCTCTAATTACGATAAATATTTGTAATAATTTATTTAATCTCAGACATAGCTATATCTATCCAGCTTAAGCCCATCTGCTATATAGCAGCTATCCATGAGCAAGTTTCAATTATACTTATTGTTTATTTTATTAACAGTAATAACTAAGGGTCATATCAACACATATGAATCACAATATTCCTAACGCAACCACACGCTAAACTTGGGTCAACCGTTCCACATTTCTTGACTTAACATTCACATGTGCAACTTAAGCTGGTAGAAATGAGTGAATCACATCTCCAAGCACCAAGGAGGCCAGCTCATTCTACAATCTTGAAAGATGTTAGCAAATAGTTAGGAAACAAAATTATAGCTGTGTCCCAACCACGTCCGTGCGCAGGCGCGGCAATCCGCCGCGAGACGCATACCGAGCGGCCACACCGCTCCACTTGTGAAACTGCGCGTTCGCTCGGGCACGGTTGGTGACGACGTCGGTGTCGTTCAGATCGACTGCAATGAGATAGCTAGATAGATGGCAATGTTACATACCATTACCAAAAAGGAGTATCAAATGAAATTCAGTGCTAGCGGTGACCCTCATAATGTGCAGAGTCAGGACTCGGAACATTATTAGCTACATCACCTTCTATGTCTGTCTATTTAGTTTTTTATTCTATCTATCTATTTATATTTTTCTTTCGTAAGCTATTGGACATTCCTTATAATATTTATGACGTAGTCAAGTTATGTATAATGACTACATATCAAATTGGGGAAAGTAAATAGATAATACGGAAATACGGACGGTAAATAGATAATTTACTACTAACAATAGATAGGTAGTTTAGTAGTATTATTCCCACGTATGCACCCTTGGATTAAAGGAATATTTTCTTTCCTTTAGTCGAAGTATGCACTCACAAGTTCGTGTCTTTACTCTGTTGTCTGAGAAGCATTAATGGAGCCGAGGCCAAAAAAATGAAAAGTTCATTAAGAATTCATCATCACAATCATCAAGGTGGTCATATTCTTGGATATTGGTATTTTCCCCTCTTCTTCAGTCGTGGCGGTCTAGTGCCCGATTAATCCAGTCTCGTCCTCCGTATCATCACTCGCTCGACCGAGAGCCAATGAAGAATTACTTTCATTTAATTATTATTTGCATTATGCCCTTCTATTCTTCCCCACTGATATAATTTACATATATTTTTCGCTCATCGCTCTCGCTACATCTCTGATACCAACGTCAGGGTAAAATGCAATATACTCCAGTTTTCGTAATTAAAACCAAATCTCATACCACTCAGGTACCTACATTGTTATTATTGAAAAACATTCAAGTATCTGATTTGCAATTCTAGATATAACCACCAACAGAGTTTCAAACATACTATGGCTCTATCAACTGTCTCTTCTCTCAGCCATGTGCGTCCACTGCTGGACAGATGCCTTCTCCATATAGAGGGGATTTGCCAATACTCGCCACGCTTGGTAGGCGGGTTGGCGAGCGCAGTATGATTTCTTATCCTCAGAAGGCGCTGCTGCCCACCTTCTGGTACGTGTTCCTTTAGCCGACTCTTACGGCACCCGCGGGAAGAAATGGGAGAGTACTATTCTAGGCCGGTACCACCGCGGCTATCAACTGTAAACGTAGATAATTGAAACTTAGATTACCGCCAGTAAAGATTATCATTAGAAATGCACTGTGGAATTGTGTTGATCGACACGTGGGCCATAAATATCCGAATTAATCCAAATCAATACCAAAGATTAATTGCCTAGGGCTGAGTGCATTTCCTTCAGGTAGACCTTCGGCTAAGAGAATGGAGTAACCTTAGCTGCACCTACTCATTAATATTAATAACATTTAAACTTCAGTAAATCAGCTGTATAAATACTGAAACTTAACGCGATTAATAATAAAATGTAATTTATAGTTAAATAGTTGTTATTATTTAATTCAGTCGATTCGGAAAAACTATACGAAGGAAATAGATCGATAATAATCTTGACAGTTTCTGTGTCAAGATTTACCGAGATAGATCAATGAACTACACACAAAAGCTCCAGTTCAATCGCGGCCCGTTGTCATTGAACAAGGACCTTGTCTATCGAACTATGAACGTTTAGAGTTGGTTTCATAAATAATATTAACATTAGTACCAACCAAGCGAGCTTCTAGTTGCCATTGGGAGCAACCGTAGTTCTCAGAGTGGCTAATGTACTAGGATTGGTGACATGCTCATTAGTTGAATTCAAAAAACTTTACACGTTGATTTAATCGTTTGCGTTTTATTCCTTTTGTTTAAACGTTTCAAACACTTCTCGGTGATTGTGATCTCTGGAAGGTTACTCAAATTTTTTTTAAAATTTCTGGACCCACATGAGTTAAATATACAGGTTTAAAAAAATATAAATGGTTTTTAGTGTTCAATGTATAGAAATTGCGTATTCCTTACAATTAAATACACACATAGTTGTTCGTCTTGGTAGATTCCACCGCGATGCCAGCCATACTTTGCCTTCAAGATACATTCTATGAGAGGTGTTTTAAGATGGTTTCTTTCTTTTTTCTATAGTTTTGTTACAGTCGCAGGCCGTGGTGAAATTGATGATGTAGATACCAATAGCGAAGTCAAAAGGTAACTACCGTCATATTCAGCGCCATCGAATCACAAAAGTATTTACACAGGTGATGTTTTTTTTAAAATAAAACATCACATATTTACCCGGAATAAATATTATATGTAGGTAGCACGAAAAAGGTAATTACCGACCTTGATAAACTTTGGCCTCTAAATTAGCGAAAATAAAATAATTTAGTTAAAGCTCTGCAATCAGATAAATCTCCTTTACCTTCCGATTATTTCCGGTCGTTACATTTTTGTAAAAAGTTGTTGGCCTCACAACAAACAAAATACAAGATACGTCGGCAGTCGCAGAGGTCTTCTCGTAGAGAAAGGGAACCTTGGTATGATTTCACATGCGTATTTACCTAAAAACGTAATTCAGACAAGGATAATTTTCTTATTATGAAATTATTTTTATTTAACACGGACTCATCGTGTCAAGTAATATTACTTGACACGATGAGATAACCTGTTTGGGTTATAAAAACAAGTAAGTAGCAATTGTCAACTGCAATTTGATATACCTGTCTACCATTATAAAGTGTTTTACATCAAGAACTTTGTTTTTCAGTATGGTCACACCGGCAGATTACATGACTGTTTTGCCATTTGATTTTCGACATATCTGTAATAGTAGCTTAGGCAACATATAATAATTGCGACGAGAATAAAAATTCTACTGTAGGCAATTGTTACAATGAATTCTATTTCACCCGAAAATTGCATGAAAATAATAAAAATGTTAGATCTCCAAAAGTTACATTATGCATAATTCAGGATTTTTTGGTCAATATAATCGTCATTCTGAGACCGCTATTAAGAATTTGGTCAATAAGTTTGAGTCGATAGGCTCGGTACATAATGTGCTAACACCAACACGTGTTCGACCATGACTAGTGAAAACATCGCAGCCGTGAGCCTACAGTGCTGAACATGATTCAAATTTGTCAATTCCTCGACGTTCTCAACATTTACTATATAACACAACCATTGTCTCAATGAAAGTTTTCAATAGTACCATACGACAAGGTGCAAAGCAGATGTACAAGAAATGACCACTGCGCAGATCATATATAAGATGACCATCCTCGACAGAGAGGAAGACATTTTTTATTGTAAATGGTGATGTATCGCCGTGAACCTACCTTAACTCATATGTACATGAACATCCCATTGAGTGATGTTCTCGAAAGTTCAAGGCGAAGGTAAAACGTTGTCACTGCCACCTGCTACAGGTCACATAGTTACGTGTAGAATGTAAAGCGAGACCATTACCAAATGTCGCATCCTTAGCACTCACATTTTACCGCATATCATTGAAAAGCTCGCCTTTGAGGGTGACCTCATAATTTTTGAAGGTCATGTAAAGTCCATTTCTCGAAGAATTTACGATCTCAACCTTTTTATTATACTTTTCTAAAATCCTTCAATATGTAAATACTAGCTGCGCCCGGTTTTTCCCGCGTACATTGGAATGACAGTGGCGCCATTGGTCGCACCATCTAAGAAACTTTATTGGGCTCAAGCACAACAACTTTGCTAAAGATCATCACATACTTAAATGCATAGTTAACGATTTAATAAAGGGCATAAAGACAAACATTCATTTTGATTTATAAGATAATAAATATAAGACGTTTTATAAAAAAATAAAACTATTAACTGTGTAGTAACTATTATATAATTGTAATATAATAAGTTAAGCTCCATGTTGAAAAATGGCATGGACCCTGGAGTCCGTGGAGAGTCTTCTTCTTCTTCTTGTCCTTATCCCACACTAGATGGGGTCGCCACAACATGTTTTTTTTACTTCCATTCTCTTCTGTTATTAGTCATCTCAGTGCTTACACCACAATCATACATTCTATTTACCTAACTACACACATCACAATATAGATTTTATTCATATTATTTCTTATTGTCAAAAGATGTAACATGTGTGTCCTTAATATGTAAATAAAAGAATTTATTTATTTATTATTATTTATTCTTCACACAGTCCATCCATGCCTTTTTCGGTCTTCCTCTACCTCGATATCCATCGCAGAGTAATGTTTAAAAATAATAAGACGAAAACGTCATCGCTGCAAATGGGTAGCCAAAAAGCTGGCGATATTCAACTCATACAATATCCAAACCAAATAATCGATCAAGGTAATTGCAGCTATTGGATCACACGTCCATATGATCCATATTACTTTTGGACAGCTTTTAAGCATCATAATAGTTACCGAGAAGGAGGAAATATGTAACCATCAACCTGCAAAGATGGATCCATTCTTCACCTCAGATTGTCCGCCGTTTCTGCTTCCTTATACATATTAGAAACTCACAGTTTCCGTTTCGTTGGTTTCAGTGGAAGATGCAAGTGGCCGCTATACATCTATGTTCTACTGGGGGAACAACTACTGGACTGGTTCAGCAGAGCTCTGCGAGATCCTCAACAAACAGCACACGCCTTCTAAGAATCATAACAGTAAGTAAAACTAAGACCAACTACGACAAATGAAGCTATTCTGGTATACTATAATATGTAATGATAGTAGACACTGTCTATTATCATAACCCATTTGCTGCCTATAACAAAACTTCTCGACACACCATTTTCTAATATGTATTATGGGTACCCATTTCCGTTGTATATTTCCTTTGACCTGTATCCTCTGCAGACATATAAAGCATCCTATAGGTTTATCTAATTTGAATATATTTGCTTTAGTGTTTTAAAAACTTTATTAGTGATAAGGTTGTATGATGTCGATTGCAGTTATAAGGACATAAATGACAGCGCTTGAGTTAATACAATCACAAATTACATTCACGTTTCAAGGTGTTTCGAAACTGGTTATAGAATTGGTATTGTTTTGTATGTTCATTATGATATTAAGCCCCTTAAATTTCCACGGATGGGATTACGGCTTTTTTCTATGAGAGGAATTGGTCCAATCTATAACTGGACTATAAAGAAGCTTAAGCTTAGGCAAAGAAACTCAGCTTACTGGCAAAACGACTGTTACCCCAAGATCAACGGCTGTATGTGTGCTTAGCTTAAATGTTCATCATTTAAGCTAAGCGCTCCCGTGGCTAGAAGGCGTCTTACCAGCGCCAACAGTTCCCAGTTCCCACTGCCGAGACACGAGCCTTTCTCTCAGAGAGAGAGTACTGGCCATAAAGCGCTTTGGCAGATAATCTAGGGAGCAGACTGCCCGATGGTCTTCGAGGTAATCTTACGACTGTGATCTAAGGCGCGGACCACATGTAAATGACAATTCATCTTCAAAACCGCTAGAAGCTGAACACTTCTGCACGGTGATGAAACACAAAAAGGTCAAGTCTTTCCACTCTACCCGTCACCTCCGCCTATAGGAATTATGACACTTGATCACATCCGAAACAAATTATTTCAAATTTAAGGCTATTGTTAACGTCAGGGACAAGAATTCAGTGGCGTATCTTCCTCTTCCACTTATTATAATTATGTTCGTACAATATTTTACTTTAAACTACCATTTACACCGTATAGTCCTTATTATTTTCATTATATTGTACCCGTATAAATAGTTATTTTTAAAAAAATATATCGTACATTTTATTTATATGTAAGGACTGTGGACATTGAATTTCCCATATTTTTATAAGAGCGTCTGATCGATGCGACGCGTGACTAAAATGCTGGCACATATGTGGCTTAATGAATCAGCATTGCAATTTAACGTGGCAATGCTACTAGCATTCTGAGCACGCTGCCCTATATTAATATTAAATTTTCGAAACATTTAAATTGTAGAGGTATATTGTATGATGAATTGTATAGATTTACGTACTGATCGTATACCTACTTATTGAATACGTATTTTCTAGTTACCCTCTTGAATATGGGGCTATCTCTCAGAAACTGTTTTTTTTATTACGGTGGATAAATTCTCCTACAAAATTTGTTGTAGATCCGCTCAGCCGTTACCTATATATTACAAGTGGTAACAAACATCACGCACACAAAAGCTGAAGTATATTATTAACATTATTCAGACCCTGGGGTACCTGCACATTTGCGGTTCACAATGTACTCCCCGGCTACTTACCGCCAATTCTAATTAATAATGGCATTTGCCGCAAGAAAAAATAAAAAAAATCTAATGGCGCTAATGTACAACTCTTGTTTATGTCAGAGAAGATGTTAATTTAATCTGACTTCTATTACGGATGTGTAAAGTAGTAAATATAATATAGTAGTAAAGCCAATAAACAAAACAGTGGCACGCCGGGAGCGCCGACAGGAGTGAATACTTGAACGTATTTTTGGGTGTCGGTAACGGTAACAGTGTTGCGAGTGTTGTTTTTCTCAAAAAATGGCCGCCAGACATGGCTTAAAGACATTTTCACTTCAAAAACTCTACATGTGATATGCGCTAAGTTTCAGACGACGCCTTGACGTCTTCGCTGTGCACTTAATTATTTTATGAACGTATGTTCATAAAATTTACATAGTTTGCAATTCCGTATTGGGCAATGTTGAAAACTTTCCCGGTTGAAATAGTTGCACTATTACTGAGAGGTATTGCTTCATGTGTAATAGCTATCGACCGTACCGCACACAGCTCGCCATTCGTATTTTGTTTGCACATTTATCAAAGGCAGTATAAGCTATTTACACCCCGAACAGTTTTCCTTTTGAGAGACAGAGCTTCATCAGTTATCAAACTATTTGAAAAAGTATATTCCTCAATAAAAAGGATATTATTTCAGATTAGTCCCAGAGACATTGCATCGAAATCAGTTCAGCATTTCTCTACATTGTCTAGAAATTTACTAACTTATTCAATATAGTATTACTACGTAATTATGATTATTATTTGGATCGTTGACTATTTACGTTGTTGGATCATTTCAAAATGAATTATCTCTGCCAACCCCTCCAGGAAAAAGGCATAATGCTAAGTATGTATGAAATATTAAAGTATCCGATTTATTAAGAAAAGGTTTGTTGTTTATTTTTAGTCACAGTTATATGCAATGTCCGTAAATGAGCAGGTCAAGGGTTCTTGTACAATATTCATATCACTTTCCACAACACGGAGGCCTCGCTGCGACCTTGTATCTGCTTCTTTGCGCGCTCACTCGAGATACTTCTTAAATTGTGTTGAACATCGATTTATTCATTTTCAAGACAGTTTAGGTTGATAATTGACGTAATCTAATACTATAAGAATCTTTTTTCCTGACGTATGTACCTACTGACTGACTGATTATAGGCAGCGCACTGCCCAAACTAGGGATATGAAATTTGGAGGGTGTGTTTGTTCTAGTTACTAAATGTAATTTAGTCTCGAAAATAATAAATAAATAATTTGAATTCTATTAGTAGATACCGTGAGAGCTATTTTGACGTTTTCTTATTCGCCCACCGAAAACAGAGACATTTTAAGAAAATCATACTCTAAATGTGTTAACATATAATTACGCAAGCGAATTCTAGAAATAATAAGTAGATACATATATTTTTTTGTTCAAATCAATTTATGCAAAATTTGTACTTACATACCAACAATTACATATTTGGATGCTAAAGCTAATTTCTAATAGGCGTGTAAAATAGTTATTCGTCAATTTACATGAATTTATTTCCTTGCCGGATTCTCTAGAAATATTAATGTTAAATAATATATATATATATAGGTACATTCGTGTTTTCCCAGGGAAGACCAATATAACATGTATATTAATTATTATGACGTTATCGATGTAGATACATATTTTTACGCAAAATGTCAGAGGCTTTTCTGCCAGGAGATACGTATATTCAAGAACTAGAACTTATTCAAATACAATTGGTAGGTATATAAAAAAAAATCTGATAAATTATCAACTACAAATATAAACTCCAAACAAACTTATTTAGTTTATTATTAAGAAGTTGTCGGCAAAAAATACATTTCATAAAATTACACCAGTAACGAAAGATATAATATTATTAATTATAAAATACATACAATACATATTAATTATAAATCATAACCTAAAAATGTTCTCGAAATTTTAAAATGCCTCCTCAACCAGACGTTTCTTTAATATTTGCTTAAAAACATTTCACTATTCACACACATTTCAAACTCTTTTGGTAGCTGGTTCTAGACAGTAGGTGCCATTACGTGTATCAGCTTGTAGTTCCTGGTGAACTTCCGTGACACTTGACGTAGACGGTGCGCATTTCGCGTGCAGTAAAAGTGCCCGTCTCCTAGCCTATAAAGTCCCCACAGGTGTACCAGGCGTAAAAAGCTGTCTGAAGATAATACTGGGCACATTACGATACGTTGCCACTTCCAATCCTTTTTAAGAATATGTTAATTGTCCTTTCAAAAATTCCTGCGTTGTAGCTCTACTCGAGAATACCGAGGGTGCAAGCTCGTTTCACATTTTGCAAGTGTAGATATTGCAAAAATGATCGGTAGAATCACACAGCATCTGTCTCCCATGAGTCAATAATATTTGGATGAGCTTGAAGCGATGTCGACTGGTGTGGTGGTTAAACCTTTATGTTCGAAAAAGGATGAGAAATACCCCAGACATTGTAATTATTAATCAAATAATTAATTATAATTAATAATAAAAAGTTATAAACACGCATATTGAGGGGCGCGCGTTGATGTCTTTTGTTGACGTCACAGTTGTCACGCTACGAGCTACGCAACTACGTAGCATGATGGAATTACTATCAACTTTACTACTTCTACTATTTTATCTATGCGTAGTATGAAAGTAAATCGCCCTCGGCGGCCTATAAGTGGATCTGAACAGACACAGACGTGTGTTTATCCGCCAAACCTTTCTAAACCGTGCGTGAAATTCGAAACGGTTTCACCTATCGTGTAGGATCTAATACATAAAAATCTCGAGTCACGTTGTTTGTGTGTGTCGTGTCGCGCTCTTCCAAACTGCTAGTAAGATTTTTATCATATATTTTATGCATATTTGGCAGGTATGAGAATAGTTCGTAAAGTATTTTTCACCTCCTACCTTCACCCTCCATTAAATGGCAGAAAACGTGTCAACTAGTTATCTATATTTGGCTTTCAAAAGACACCCTTGCTCAACGGTTTTCAAAAATTCATTCTATTTCTTCAACATTTGCATGCATGCTATGTTTGCGTGGCTAACTGATTTATCAACATGCTACACAGAGCTTAAGTAATGAAGGAATTGGGCTATTAATTGGGATATTCAACGCCTAAAGAGGTGTAACCGCAAATTCATATGCCATCTAAGTGCAATCATTAGGTGCATCTAATCCGTTCTATTCATTTTCCAGAGAGCAGTGGGTCGCAGATCTTCAGCGAGTGGCGGCAGGATGTCTCCATGTCGGGGTACGGCCCGCCCTTCGACACCGCCTTCTACACGGTACGCGTCTCCGTCTCCAGCGAACTCCAAGAAATCGTCAAAACTGTAAGTACCAATTTTTTTTTTCATCGCACTCCTCAAAAGTGTAAAATAACGTGTCGAAGTCGGTACCATGAGCATATTTTGATTATAGTTACTTTTGAACTATCATGGTACACTTTTGAGTGTTGAAGTCAGTCCATTTTTAGTATATTTTTGTTTAAATATGAATTACCTATGCATCCTTTGGCTTAAACGAGCTTGTTATTCATTGTTTCAGAAACGAACTCTATACCTTGGTCTGTGCTTGCCGTTCTCGTGCTCGCGGACAGCGGTGGGAGCGCTGGTGGGGGCTGCACGCGCGCCTCTGCTGCAACAAGACGTACTAGCGGTGCGCTCACCGCAGCATGGTGGCTACGAATATATAAAAGACTCCACGTTTCAGGCACTGCTGTAAGTATCCACTGCAATGGTGTATTATTACCATCATCATTGCCAGTCATATGACTCTCATCGCTGGACATACACTCCCCTTAATGCCTCTCCCTTAATCGCCAATATCTTCAATTATGTACAATTTATTAAAATTAATTATTATTACTTACCAATGCTAATAAATCGTAATTATACGCTTATTAAAAAGATACATTGAGAAACATTTTGTCCAGGTCAATGACATTACCATCACATCATAGATATGATCATTAGTCGAAGCGGAGTGGGCCACCTACACCGCCGGTGTTTATGTGAAATTACTTAAGAAAAATAGCTAGTGGTTTGAAACGTGTCGTGGCGCCTTGCGAAATATCGCGAGTGAATGTTTCTTAATGTTAAGTGGATTTGTAACATTGTTATCTCTTTCCAATTCACCAGTTAATTCGCCAACCGAGCCATTTCATGCAAGCAGACGCAAATATCTTACTATACAACCCAAACGATGAACATTCTTCGCGTTGCTAGGTGGCTGTAAGGGAAAATGTACTGGACATTCAACAGAAATTATAACTTTCATCATCTTACTCTCGACAAATCTATATGTACAAAACTGCGAGTGGGTCAGCTACCATTAGTAATAAGAAAATCACTATTGATTCAGCATATAACAAATTATATATGATTCCATCTGGTTTATGCAACGTTTGATTTTCATAAACATTATTCCACCGTATATCTGATAAGTATTCTTCACCATTAGTAATGAAAGCGGCTTATAGTCTTACTTAAAGTCAAACCAAAACTTAAACCAAAGTTTTATTTTGTTAGTAAAGCTTCGGTTTAAATCTTTGCAAATTCAATGTTCACCGTGCCGTGTATATCAAAATAAACATATTACTTATCATAAGATTTGTACATCTCTGAATAATTGACTACTTGTCGTTTGATTTTTCTACCTTTAGCATATTCAATATTTTTCTTGTTTTTATGGTTGCAATGTGATACAAAATCGTCTTTTTAATATTTGGAGGCCATCACCCCTAGTTTTAGTCTAATGTAAGTATAATTCCTTAGGGCCAACGAACGGGCTCACGAAATTTATGGTTTCTGGTTAACCATCGAAACACTGATTTATTATCATGTTTCATGATGAATGTCGTGCAAACATTTTTTGTTCAACACCGTTTTCTTGTAGTAATTTTGACCACACATCGTTATATTATTTATTCAGAAACAAAAAACAGTGATATTGACGTAACGTTCGAAACTTGCATTTTTGAGCGCATGCTCCCAAAATTTATAAATAAATGTAATGTTTCACCAATGAGTCTCCTGACACGTTTACAATATAATACGCCTAAATCCGTGCTAAGGTGCTAATTTTTAAACCGCTTTTAATAAACGAGTCTTGAAAAGAGGGTAGCATTGGGACACATACATACTCAAGTTCGAAAATCTGTCAAAAAGGCAGCTGTCCTTAAAAGACAGTCATCATTATTGGTCAAGCATGACTCCACCTTGACCCCATCGTCAATCAACCAATTATGGGTCGCCGAATTAAGCGAATCCAATTATTATCGTTCTTTGTAATTATTATGGTTATTAAGGATGGAGTAAAGTTTAAAAAATATGTGTTATTCCGCTTTCCATTGTTTTGCAACTTGGTAAATACTTTTTTAAAAGTTTAAATCCCAAAAGTATTACGGCGGTGGAGGTCGCCTAGCATTAAGCTCCGTGTCATAATTGTTTTTTTTTTGTAAATATACAGGCAAATACAAATATTGTATTAGTGAAATATTCTCCAATCTATTTATTATATATTAAAACTGCAAGGCTCAAAAAGCATTACAAGCAAAACATTACCTTAAAATATCTTTCCACGAAAGCCAGTCAGCGGTGCGTGGGATGACTTGATACTTCTTCGATCGGGATAACTTCGGGAACCAAACTCTTGCTTATTTCATTTAATTCAAGAATTCTATTTGTCGGTCTTTTTGTTGTCTGTTATTACCATAAAACTCAAGAACTACAGAAAACTACTTTATTCGCAGGTGTGCCTACTCCTCATCATTGAGATTACTAAACCGAGTAATAACTTGTAACTTAGAAAGTATTAAGTAGACTGTAATATGTAAAAATAAGTTATGGCGTTTTTACACTTGTGTTATAATAAACCTAATTATATATCATTCATGCATAAATGATAAAAGATAATTCAAGCCCACGGCAGAGAAGAGGCAATATGAAAGCACTTGCTCTACTTGCAGGGTTTCTTCTCGACTAAGTGTAAGTTCATAATAATCGATAAAAGCGGAAATGATAGCTGAATAATAATGCTCGAGATTATACGGCACATTTTATCGTATAGGTATATTCTCGGCGATATGTAAACATTTTTACCCTGTACTGTAGTCAAAGTGAACAAAGGCACGGGCGGTGCAGTTAGTAAACACGAAATGCTAGAATCAACTCATTTCGTTATGACTTCCAGGGGTATGTCAACTGTGATTGGATTGCTGCTGATCACAGCGACGATATACGACATGCGGCTAGCGCGCGCCGTGCAGCGCCGCCGTCGTCGCGCCGACAACATCGCCGCTCGACCTCGTGACTTGAAGCTGCAGATCAACTCGCTAGATGACATCGCCGTCAATAATGGTAACTTGTGGGCTCTGGGTTAAAGAGCACGTATTCAGACTGAGTACTTAAAAACTGTAACATTAGACTAGCCTATCCGCAAACAGGCGTATTGGCCAACAATGTGGATTATGTACATATTTCTGTCCCTGAGATGAAGGTCCGTACCAGCAGTGAAAACATGAGGAATAAAAGAACTTCGTATATCTATTTTTATTAAACTAGCTGCGCCCCGATGTCACATCCGCGTCGACTACGCTTTTCCCGTTACCGTATATTTTTTGGGATAAAAAACTGCATTTGTGCTAATTCAAACTATTATCTATTTCTGAGCCAAATTTATGATACAAACATGCAAACTTTCACATTTATATGCAGTGGGATTCGATGGTAGTATTGATATTGTGTGTCGTGTATTTCTGACTTATAATGTAAGTTGGTACAGTTATATACACATAGATTTATAATTAAACAAATCCATACAGTAATAACAATAGTCAATAGTAACAATAGTCCGTAAAACAGCAAGTTGAAGTGGCAGTGGGGGGCACATAGCTCGAAGAACTGATGGCCGTTGGGCCCGAAAAGTTCTCGAATGGCGGCCACGGACTGGCAAGCGCAGCATAGGACGGCCACCGACCAGGTGGACAGACGACCTGACTAAGATCGCAGGCAAGGGCTGGATGCGGGCCGCTTCCAACAGGTCCTTGTGAAAATCATTGGGGGAGGCATATGTCCAGCAGTGGATGTCCTATGGCTGAGATGATGATGATGATACAATAGTAAAATTCGAAAAACGTAAGTAACACGTCTTTTTTATATTTTCTATATTTAGCGTTTGCCCAATTCATCTCTTGATGGTTCGAGGCGTAATCACGCTAAATCTTGATGTTTAACTGGCTTGGCTAGAAGTGTGCTTCTAACACTACCAATGGTTGATTTACTAACTTAAGTCTTCCCTATATCTTCCCTCCCGTTGACTTCCAACATTTTTTCAGGCAAGTCTATGTACAATGTGAACAACAACATCGCGATCAACAGCAACAACTCCGAAGAACGTCTCACTGCCGAAACCGCTTCTACGAACACCGAAGACGAGCTCAAACTTAGTGAGTTTTTTTTTTAATGCTTTCTGCTCGTGATTTCATCCACGTACACTTTGGAATTGGTCTTAAGGGGAAATCACACATATACCCAATTCTAAGCGGATACATCCCTCATGGTTAACTGTTGGGAAATGAAACATATACTGCCAAATCCTTAGTGAATGTCATTTAATTTAATACAATTTCAATTATTTAAATGACTCAAACAACTAATAAAAACAAGCATGGACTTAAGACTAATTAGAACTAATACACTGGTACTTTTGAATAATCGAATTTTAAAAATTGATTACGTCGAAGAAAAATGTAGAGCAAAGCCTACACACTAAGATTGCTCATGTGTCGTAGGTTTGCTTATTTAACATTTTCTTTATGCCAAATTTTATTCAGATCCATTGACCTCCTCTCTTTTTCATGATTAAGGTACGAACATACATACGAATGCAACGCAAAATAGCACTATTAAAAATTGTGTGATATTAGTAGTAATTATCATTTATCGTTAAATCTACTGTTTATGTTACTATTAGGTTTACCTAGATAGGTGAATATACGTAGCAATTTGTTCGGCGCTAAACTTGTCACCGTGTGTCACATTCTATCATAAGTTCTACATGCTCAACCTTCGACCTAACCACAGCAAACATAAGTATCATATTGTCATGTCCGTGTATACTTCGCGTGTTCTAGGCGTATGGTCGGAACTTCTGCTATCGTTCTCTATGAAGGCGAACATCCTGCAGATCTTCGACCAGTCGGTGGGCGCCGACACCATCCCCGTGGTGCACGGCCTGCGCTCGCTCTCCATGGTCTGGGTCATATTCGGTCACACCTGCATTGTCGTCTTTAAGGTACAACTCTACATTTTGTTTGTATGACATTATTAGGAAAGATGTTACCTACTTATCTAACACACATCGCTTTTAATATAATGTAGTGATTTTTTATGGACTATAAATATGACATGTTATAAAAAAAACATATCATATTCATACCAGAGGTTGTCTTTCCCAAAAGAATAAAGCAGTCGCGTTGCAGCGCCACCTATCGGGCACAATTATAAATACAACCCATCCAGGGAGCCACGGATTGTTTAAATGTAATAAAGAAAGAGCTAGTTATTTATTTTTTTATTAAGTTTGAGCCAATATCTCACTTGATGGTCGGTAATGATGTTGTTGAAGGTGGAATCTATCATTGAAAATTATGTAATATGAATAATACATGATTTATCTTCCTAACCAAATTTTGAGGGGTTGTATCACAAGGACAGCTGTCTGCATTATGTACTCGGACCAAAATTTTCATAAATGTCCACGACAAAAGGGATAAAATTTCTTTTTTTTTAAAATGTAGTAGAGGCAAGACAGACAAGCAGGCGGGCCGCTGTATAATAAGCAATTACCGTCGTTTATGGATGTCTGTAACACTGTATTAAGAATTACGTTGCCAATCCTTTTAAAACTTGTAACTTTCCTTTTCAATAATCCCAAATTGTAGCTACTCGGAAATACCGGGTAAGGATACTCGTTATATTTTGCAGATGTATAGAAAAAACAATCGGTTGAATCGCACAGTATGTATCTCCAATGACTCAATTATATATATGGATGAGCTCTTTAGGGATGCGATGACAGCTAGTACGGCAAGTGGATTCAAAAGTGTTGTTAAATTTCGAACGCGCCAAAATCTACATCCAACTACGTCTTGTGGTAACGCCTTGAACATGTTAGTTTATGATAATTTATATTGTATAAGAAAAGAGACATATATTTATAATATATTGATTTAAATATTACCACATTCAACAGATATATCCCTTGTGTCCGCGTGTGCTGCCCAAATTCTACTGATTCTGCATCAATTGGAGTACAGAAGCAGGTCATATGATCATTATTACTTTTCTTTTTCAGTATGCTGATAACACAGCCTTGCGAGCGATCCTGGAGAAGAGCTTCTGGTTTCAACTAATTCTCAGTGCAGTCTACAGCGTCGACACATTCTTCTGTCTTGGGTGGGTTTCTTGTTTGTTAAGGCTTGTCTTTATTAATATTGTTTCAATTTAATTACTTTTTACTTTTTGACACCTTTGAAGTATGTATTACAATAAGTACTTAAAATTATCAAAATTGTTTATCTAAAATTACTCATACTCCAAACAAGACTTCCTATATACTACGGAATTTACATATTTCTACTAGGGAAGGATTTGGATTATTTCGTTATCGTTAGTAGTGTATTTTGTTCTTATCTGTGGGCCCCAAACTAGGCAATGCCTGTATCTTGGGCGCCCAATCTGTATCAATTAGAGACAGAGGTTACAATTGTATAGATTTAACCTTTCTTTGTTAACGTTAAGAATAATTATGCGTTTCAGAGGTCTACTAGTCTCGTTCCTGTATTTCCGGACGAATGCGAAGGGCAAGCTTAATTTGCTGACAAAGGGACGGAGCAGAGTCGGTGCGGGATTGATTCAGTTCCTTGGCCTCTTGGGCTATAGATTTGCAAGGTAACAATTATTCGCCGCAAGAGTACCTCTGTGACAGTCGGTGGATGGCGACACGTCGGACTCCTACCTGACACTAGATTTTTTTTTCCATTCTACTCAGCCATGGGACGTTCACAGCTGGACATATGCCTCCCCCATACAGGGGGGATTTGCCTTGCTTGGCTCGCCACGCTTGGCAGGCGGGTTGGCGAGCACAGTTTCATTTCCTATTCTCAGAAAGCGCTGCTGACCACCTCCTTGTACGCGATCCCTTAGCCGACTCTTACGGTACCCACGGGAAGAGATGGGGGAGTACTATTCTAGGCCGGTACCACTACGGCACTGGCGGGCATACGGGACTAGAATTAAATGAGACCTATGAACTCATGATTTCCTTATTTAGCCGTCCTGGAGTGGAGATGCAAAGTAATAAACAAAAAGCTCCAAGGGGGGGAAGTGATTAAATGACATCACTTTGGTACCCGTACTACTGAGGTTTACCTCTAATAAAAAATGGAAATTTACTAAAGAGTGTCGAAAGGTGTTAGATGTTTGACTTCCTTTTAGCCTGCCCGTCCGCTTACCTATTAAACATTTCAGGCGAACTTACAAATGAACTAATGATTTTGATAAGATTATTTTAAGGTTTCTTGTATTTTTACTATACTTTTTTTAATTAAACATTATAGTAATTTGCAGTGTGGTCCATTCTATGTATTATAAGGTTTATTTTATATTTTTTGTAAATTCTGTTACCGATACATACTACGCCTGTTGCGTATCACCAACTAATTAGCAATGACGTTGTCCTATATACATCATTTAGCCATCTGGAGCCGATCCGGCATGATAGCTATTAATCTCATACAAACTTTCGCATTATTAATTACAGTGAGACACGTGTCACTTTAGTTCTTGTTTTGCTTCAATGCGTTACTACGCCTTCAGACCACCGCGAACACAAAAAATATAAAACTTGTTTGTGTTGTCAGAATAACGGCTCCGTACCTGTTCATGCTGGGCGTGGTCCAAGTGACAATGAAGTGGTTCGCGCACAACGCCGTGTTCGAGCCGCCCGCCATGGACCACGAGACCTGCGCTCTCTACTGGTGGCGGAACCTGCTCTACATTAATACCCTCTTCCCGGTGGAACAAATGGTAACACTCATGCTTTATACCGGTCGCGTATGAATTACATTGGTGAGACTATAAGGAAAAGATTACTGTCTGGTTTCGATTTATTTCAAAAGCAGAATATTTCAACAACTCACGCTCATTATGACTATAATATTTAAAACGGGTTTAACGTGAAACTTACACGTTCTCGAAATTACGATCGAAAACTGTTTCGGCTTCTTACGACTACGCGTACTTAAGCTTGACGTTAAACCCGTTTTGGTTTTATTTGGTTTGGTTTGTTTAATACTAGCTGCGCTCCGCGGTTTTACCCGCGTGGTGATGATTGATGATGATGATGATGAAAAGTAGTCTACGTCTTATTCCGGGACCTGAAGTATCTACGTAACAAATTTCGTCCAAATCCGTCCAGCTGATTGAGTGTGAAAGAGTAACAAACACCCACACATTCACGCAAACTTTTGCGTTTATAATATTACTAAGATTTATTTATTATAGGAAAACGACAGCGTAATCAACAGATACGGTTTTTTTAAAAGTCAGAAAATCAATTAAATCTCTTCATTGCTATAAAATAAGTTATATAACATAACGTGAGAATTCACGTTGAGATTTTGAAATTTATACAGAATATAAATTATAAAAAAAGAGAAAATAATAACTTTACGTAGACACTCCATCTCTTGAATAATAATTGAGTTCAGCGTAATCAAATCTTTTGGTTTGCTTAATATAGTCGACTGAATAGTAAGCCTCCTTGAGTTACTGTTTAAAAAATTAATTGCATAGCAACCGCCTCGCTGAGTTCACGCTTGTCCAGAACAAGTCTAAATGTTTCTTCTCTTTGCATAATTTATTTAATTTACTGCTTACTTTGTGCAAGTAGATATGAGTAATATAATCTATAACGGTAACGCATCAATTGTAGATTCTACACATTCGAAATAGCATTAAATGTCTGATTCAAAAGTAAATTATAAACATAATAATAAAAATACATTTTTATAAGCTAGGTTGTCAAATATACCTACCTACTTCCAGTGCGCAATGTTCTCAATAGCTTACGGTTTGATTGTCAGTCAAAAAACGATGCTTATTCTTTATCCTACTATTATCAAAAATGCGAAAGTTTGTTCGATTTCGATTAAATTTGGTACGGACATAGTTTAGACCGTATTATGACACCTTGGCTAAATTTCACGCCGAAAATAGTTGCTGTTCCCGTGGGATAAGCAAATAACTCAAAAACCTTTGTTACTCCTTCACGCTCAAACAGCTGTACCGATTTCTATGAAATGTGGTGTGGAGATAGGTTAGACCCTGGAATAAAACATAGGCTAATTTTATTCCGGAAAAGGTATAGTTCCCGTGGGATAATTGGGGTACCCCGAAAACCTAATACTCGCGGGTGAAACCGCGGAGCGCTATCTGGTATAGATAAAGGCAGTCAAGGCGCTCTGGTATAATGAAGATATAAACTAATTTACGTACCTATTTATTCACATATGTATTAATCAATTTCTTGGCCCTTTCAGACTGTCATCTTCACCCTAACCTGATTCATCTTTACTCTTCTTCGCCGCATATTACACTTTTCTTTAACATCTAATACGCCATTTCCCGATCTTGTATCTTTATGCACTGAGCGAGCTCGAAACATTTCTACGCATTTGCTCATATTTTTGGAGTACTCATCTACTAGATGATTGTCAAGAATTTATTATTATACTATAACAACTTATAACAGATAGCAGACCTTTCATCTTAACACGTTACCATTTTCAGGTCATAGTCTAAAGTTTATTAATCACTTGATTGTGCGATCGGAGATCAAACCACCAAAATAAAGCAAAAATATAGTAACTATAAACCTAGAATCTCAAGCAAGACTAAGTTAAGTTAGCCTACATTTTGAAATGAGAATTACAAAACTTTTAGACGAAATCGCTTGCCATGTGGAAACTAGAGTCTTACTACCTTGCTGTGCATTTCATCTCAATTTACAAATATACTTATACTTCAAATCCCGATCGATAGGTGAATCGATGCAGCGACCATCAGGATGGTGGCAGAATCTGGGTTTAAATCGCTTCTACCTAACAATCATTTCTCTTTTTAGTGTATGCTGTGGAGTTGGTACCTCTCAGACGATACTCAATTCTATGCAGTTGGCGCGATACTTCTCATCTTATCGACCAGGTAATAATTAAAAATACTATACTCAAGCAAACCATGCATGCATCATTTTATATGCAACGGGATATGAACGCGTGAAAAAGTTTTAGTTAATGTAAGTATATTTATCTGGACAGACTGCCATTATTTCCGAAGTATGAAGCGGTTAAAATATGAAAGACATCAAAATTCCTACCGAAAATATAATTTTACGCACCACACATATTAGAGAACCTAGTAATCGGTGGACGTTTGCGTCGCAGCTTGTACCTTAATCCAAGAACTTTCAGATATGTGACGGCTGACGGTCGCCGTGGCGCAGTGGTTAGTGTCAGTGACATGACTACTGTGTCTCCGGGACCCTGGGTTTGAATCCTGGCAGGGGCAAACATTCGTGCGATGATTGTTGATGCTTGTCCCGGGTCTTGGATGTTTGTGTGATGTGATTGTGTGTGTGCATGCCTCCCGCAATACAAGGAATCCTAGAGCGGGGGTCCGAGTGATAAAAAAAAATATCCAGCGAAGTCACCGTCACTAAACACGACAACAGATAACCTTTTATCCTGTATCCTCTACTCTGTATCTTTTCTAGCCACTTTAAGGTATCGGCAGCTCTCACCGCCGTCCTGTTCGTGTCCTCTCTGATCACGACGGGCTACGTGTCGTGGAGTAACGAGCACATCCCGAACAACGAAGACCCGTTCACTCAGTTCGACAAGATCTATGACAAGCCTTGGACGAGGCTCGGCCCTTATCTCGTTGGGATGCTGGTTGGGTGGATACTATTCAAGACTAACTTGAAGATTCGAATGAACAGGGTAAGCCAATTGCATCAACATCATGTCTAGAGTAAATTTGTATTTTTGTCTGTTGTATGAATAATTAAATTTGGTACAGAGATTAAATTCTAACTTTATGAGATTCTACCCTATCTTTATCGTAGGCCCATAATATGGGCGAGCTTACAGGGCCTTTATATAGAGCGCATTAATGTATACTTTAGATTAGGCAACAACATTTAATTAAAATAAAAGCATGCATTTGTATACTAAGGTTCGTGAATAAAAGTCATAAATTGACATGAGTGTCCGTGCGACAAATAGATACATAATAAAAAGTATCGATTCACACCAAAATGTGAATTCTATTAATAGTTTTCTATTAATTTCGTTAATTGAGTCCTAGATTCATTCGATGATTATTAATAAATAATTAATACTTTATCTATTTTTCCTAAGTCAATGACGCTGGTAAGTCAGCTTTCCTAATACTATGTTTGTAGAATGGTTAAATTAAGCAAACTGTCATGAAACTTAATACCATTTCCACTCCGAGCGCTGAACCGAAGTCAATATTATGATACTACGATGCAAATCCTCAGTTTTAAATTAAATAGAATCAGTGGTAAATGTTTCTATCTATCGCAATAAATCCAAACCGATTTCATCAAATAAAAAATAAAAAATTGTATTACTATATTGCGCAAACCCCATCATTCCCCATCACCCCCAATATTCTAGGATAATTGAGATAAAACACATAGGTACCTTGGAGAATTCGGATGAGTGAATTGTAGGTGTTCTTATCGTACTGTATACATTTGGACCGCGTAGGACCCGACACATTGCATCTTACCAAAAGATTGGTTTATTTGGAGTTATCACTATATATTGTGTATATAATATCATTTCAGTCCAATCGTCAGTTTCATCAGCTTTCCATCGTGATGAAACGCTTCGCTATATTTTTCTAGAAAAAAAAACCAGTCAATATATATGTGTTGTTAGATATGGGCGTGGGTAGGCTGGGCTATCTGCACGGCGACGCTGCTGTTTCTGATCTTCGGGCTGTACCAGACGGAGCTGGGCGTGGCATCGGCCGCCATCTACAGCGCTGTCTCGCACTCGCTGTGGGCCGCCTGCATCGGCTGGATCATTATAGCTTGTACCACTGGACATGGTGGTAAGTCACGTGACACAACACAGATAACTGATACTGTATCAGTATTCCAGCAAATCTAGGGACTGTTATATGGGTATCATTTGTAAAATTTTAATACAGATTCTTGTTTGTACAAAATTTTCAGGGAAAGAAATCGTTAAAGCTTTTTCAGTACTACCCGCAACTTTAATAAAGAGTTTATTTTTTTGAGTTTAAATTTTGGAAAAATCATGAATGAGAAAAGATTGATTGATAAAAATGTAACGGTTGTCAGGGTGGGTGCGGCCGCTGCTGTCGGCGCCGATCCTGCACCCGTTCTCGCGCGTCACGTACTGCACGTACCTCGTGCACCCCGTCGTGCTGCGCTACGTGGCCATGCACCTCACGCACCCCTTCCATCTCGGCGAGTTACTAGTCGTAAGTGCACTTATATATACATATACAGTGAGGCACAGAGTAAGTTTGTGTCTCTGATGTTGCTTGCGTAGTCTGCTTATATTATTTTATTGAGTCGCATCGCATCTTGTTTACCTGCTCGAGGAGAAACGAAAAACTTTTATAGTAGTAGCATAAAATCGTATTAAGTTGTATTCAAGTCTCAAAGATTGTTTCAGGATTGAATAAAAAGGTACTATTGAATAAATACTATGACAGTAGCAACATACTAAATAGATGAGGCCGTAGTGGTACCGGCCTAGAATAGTACTCCCCCATCTCTACCCGCGGGTGCCGTAAGAGTCGGCTAAGGGACCACGTACCAGAAGGTGGGCAGCAGCGCTTTCTGAAGATTGGTAAACATACTGCGCTCGCCAACCCGCCTGCCAAGCGTGGCGAGTATTGGCAAATCCCCCATACATGGGGGAGGCATATGTCCAGCAGTGGATGCATATGGCTGAGAGAAAAAGAAGCAACATACTACCTACGTGATTTTGATGATATTTATTTCAACTTGAAGACATGTAGGGTATTCTGTAGTAGGGTTTTCTTTGCTGAACAAAACCTCCCACATCTCAAATACCTTATTTATTATCATCATTGTACCATCCTCAAAGATCTTTAATTTATATAACTGTCATGCTGGATGCCTTACGCTGAAATAAGTAGCCCATTCTGATATTATATTACACAGAGCAAAATGCTCCAACTCTAGTTCACTTTATTTATGAAGTGCATAGGACGATTAAATTGAAACATGATAAGGAACTACTTTGGCGGACCATTTGGAACGAAATGTTAGAGCGCCCATACACAGACATAGGAATCCGTTTCAAGAAGAGAAATCCAGTCAGAGAAGCGTTTGCATTTATGACGATTTCGCATGGTTATACCAAACACTTGGTTTTATATAATTAAAATTAAGTATGAACAATTTGTATCTGCAGTTCGTCCTGTTCCTGGGCCTGACTGTGATCTCCTTCTTCCTGGCACTGGTGATCTCCGTAGCGTTCGAGGCGCCCATCGTCACCATGCTGAAGATTCTCTCGCCACAACGTAAGCCGCATCGAGTATGACCGCGGCTCTGGGTACAACTGAATGTGGATACGAGCACCTTATATATGTACATAGATCTATATAAAGCACTACCTACTGCTATCCTGAACTTTGCTACTCTCATGCAAAACAAATGCAGAGAGTCCTCGTGGGTTGTTAGTAGATATGTGAGATTTATTTGTTGCCTAGTGCAGTTTTACGAATTTACAACTACTTAGAATTGCCTGGCGTACGTTATTTAAGATAGCATTAGACTATTATACAGTCCATGGAACTCTATATGCTAGATATATACATAGGTACGCCTGTAAGAGATGTCAAATTATGTTCTAAAAACGGGTTTTGTAAAAGTGCAGCGATAATTAAATCGATCTTCACGAGTAACTTAAACCAAAACTAATTCGCGTACAGAAGCTAACATAGATGTATACAATCATGCATTGCATGATTGTGTGATTTGCATCATATGCAATCATGTATACAAGACACCCTGAAAATGAATTTTAAACAAACTTTTATCTCAGGATGTTACTACGGCTTGCAAGATTTGCTTCTCGCCTTGAGTATTTTAGTAACTTCCAGATAATCGCAGAATGAACTATCATAAAATGCACATGATAGGGTGACATGGCTTTTATTATTATATTTACTGTCTTCATATTGAAGTCTTGAATTATCCTTTAAAATGATAACAAGGCCTATACTGAACCAAAGTCCGGGTTATCCAGTTTTGATAGTGAAACGTTCGGAAATAGCTTTATATTTTCAATACGCAAATTTCAAACTATATTACACTACTCTGGTAATATTCTAAAGTGAATGTGATTACCGGGATAGTTAACATATATGTTTATGCGACGCATGTAATGTTACTGAAATATCAAATAATTAATTAAAAGCGACCAGGAGCTGGTCCCTCTCCAGTCCGGCGGTGCGACCAGCTTAAGAAATTAAATAGGTAGGTACCTACCTACATGTAAATATCCCGGTATCAAAGTTAAAGGCGAACACTTACTATTAAAACACGACACGATCCTGTCTTTAATCTGCATATGCTACCTATATTTTCTATATTAATTACGACCAAAACCTCATCCTTAACTCGCGATACGACGCAAAGAATGCTAACGTCAGTCGGTCCAATAAATCCAGATATAAGTATTCTCGATGGTGAGGGTAAACTCGCCACCACACCATACCAAGTAGCGTGTTTTTAGGCAACACACAACGCACCATTTAATATAGAATTGTCTTCTGCGGTCCACTTAGGATACGTTACCTATGTGTCACAGTTTAATATTATCGTTTGCCCGCCTTAATTCTTGCGTGAAATTAGAGGAGAACCTTATTTCTTTTCGAAAAATGTATAAACCTTTGTACTGTTTTAATGTCAATGTTTTGTTAGATATAGAACAAGATTACACATCAAAGTTACCTAGGTAGAATATAGTAGCTGGTTATGTACAAGTTATACATTTATGAGCATTTTGAAAAGTTGGCAAATTTTATTGTGATGAACTTGTAATGTTAAATTAGATTAGTATGTACAAACAGTTATAGATTATAAAAAACAAATTAGATTTAATTCGACTGAAAAATAATGTTTCAACACGAAATGTTGAGTCATTTATATATTATTGGATTTAGACAGTATTTCACATATATTCTGATTGCTTTTTAGAGCCTAAGTTACAATATTTTTTAGCTTTCGAAAACGTATGTAAAAATTAAATGAATAATTTATGAGAAAGTGATTTAAAATTTGGTTGTTGGCTCTAAAAATATGTACATGAAACTTACTATTTCGTTGCTTGCGACTAATTATGGTCTAAGTTTATGTTGAAATAACAATTTAATATCGAATATTTAACGCAAGATTGTGTTTATTGTAGAAAAATCTTTAAAATATTTACTTTTTAACTTTGATAAACTCCAAACAAAAGGACTCTAGTATGCATCCGAAACGCAAAATTACTTCATGTTACTAGCAAAAGTTATAAAAAGCATTTGTTTTATTGTAAAGGCATAACAAATAAGGTATTTAAAATAAGAAGCTTAAACACATTTTGTGAAAATCGTTTATTTATAATAAACTGTACATACTCTGTACTTATACTCGTAGTATTGTAAATAAGTTGTAAATATTATTGAACTAGTTGTAAGTTTTTACCGATTACAATAAAATACTTTAAAATAAATAATATGTCTGATTGTTCTTTTATGTAACCTATCGACTTAAATTCTATATTGGTAATATTAATCGTTGGCAAAATAGCTATTTCAAGGATAGGTCCTGAAATGGTGCCTCACAGTCTATTAAAAGATACGAGTAGGTATGACTTTTATTATTAACATTAGGTACATAAGTTTGACCACTATCACACTGGACGGTTAGTGGCAATGTGATTGAATTTGGAATCACACTAGACTTACAATGTTCAATGGCTCTCAAGGATCACTGCTTGATATATTTTTAAATTGGAAACTAGTCATATTGCATCTCTTTGGGTTAGTTACTCGTTGCCCCGTGGTCAGGTGGTAGCGCAATCAGAGAGTCTCCGGAACAGGCCGCAGCACGGCATTTCCACCAGCATGGACAGCAGCAGAGCGGCGACGATACTCACCATCGTAATGCCCGCGAAGTACATCCACTGCGGAGTAGTAATGATAAAAATGCTATTAGGTTAATAGCGATACCGAATATATCCCCCGAATATATTGGGCAAATGTATACTATAACAGGATGCCTCAACTCCCCTGACCTGCGATAAATGCAGTCTCACTTTCAAAGTAAGTACAAATAATAAAAATTCATAATATATATTTTTTTTAAAAACGCGTTGCATGCCACTTGTTCCATGTTAGAGTTGTTAGACCATCCACAGACTTGCAGTGAGTTTATAATCTGTGTAACTATACTGTATGATTAGTCTTCAGCATTGATACATCTGTGGTCGTTGACAAATAAAAACAATAGTGTACTCTTAGAAAGTTTTATTAAATTAAATATCTCCAATTGAATCCGAAAACATCTTTAAATCATGCTAAAATAAACGGACCCAAACCAAAGTGGCAGCGATACGAGTAAGAGTTGGGTCACCACTGGTGACATATTTTGCTAACCGAGACCCTTATACATAGAGGCACTTTGTGCTACGTAATAATAATTTTCAAAATTATTATAAGTTACAATCACGCTCAAAACTATTAACAATTTATACAGTGCAACTTCATACATTACACTAGCTGCGTACCGCGGTGCTACCCGCGGTGAAATGGTACGTGCTATTGACGATTTTTGTATCTTCCCGTCATCCCACGGAAAATATTTTCGGGATAAAAATAGCCTATGTGTAATTTCAGGGCTATCTTAATTCCGTTCAGCCGTTTGAACGTAACGAAACATACAAACGACAAACGAACTTTCGTCTTTATAATATTAGTGTGATAACGTTTTAGCAAATAGTGCGGTCACTAAGTGCCATGAATATAGTCTATAACATTCAGCGTAAACGCACGTTATAGAAAATAGCGTTCAATATATACGTTCCGTGACGCGACGCGATTGAAACGCGCGAAAGCGCTGAGACAAGCCGACATAGCCTGTTACATCCATTAAGTAAATTTATCGTAAAGTAATGTGGTGATATTTCCTACATTATACATATTACAACGGAAAGAACTCGTTTCGTAGAGTTTATTCGACCTGGATTTTTATCAAAACAAGATACATACGTATCATAGATATTAGAATAGAAAACGACTACTCTGTGGATATGAACAATATTTTTTCAGTGTAATACAGCCTTGTATAGTATATAATACACATAATATATAGTAGCATTCATGACTCATGGCTAAATAGTGCTTAAGTATGCTTAAAATACATAAGATGTGCCGATTGATGGCGCTGACCAACATGAGGCTTATTTACTGAAAGAGACTTCGTCGGAAAGTAAAATGGGTACTCACGATGCAAGTAGCATGCGAGCAGAGCGCGTCATCCCCCGCCAGCAGCCACCTCGCGACGGCGCCGTGCACCAGCAACATGCTGTAGCTCAGCCGGCTCAGCGCTGCGCCGCCACTTCCGCCGCCCAACCACTTCCGGAACGCGCCTTCGCCAAACACAACTATGCCTTTAATATCTCTAGCTTAGCATGATCAGCTCATTACATGCCTAAAGTCTTAGGACTTAATTTTTAATAAAACAATCATTTTTGGATTTTAAGTTTGTCCGAGGAATACTGAACTACATTATTATGCAATAAAAGGTATCATCCAAAAATAAGAAAAAGGTAAGAATACATAATACCCACCGGCGTAAAGCGTGGTACAGACTAGCACGGGCCACAGCCACGCA
The DNA here is from genome assembly GCA_934044485.1 of Apeira syringaria. Lineage (NCBI taxonomy): Eukaryota > Metazoa > Arthropoda > Insecta > Lepidoptera > Geometridae > Apeira > Apeira syringaria. The sequence goes on along the minus strand of OW203662.1, from coordinate 10,756,975 downwards.
AAAGGCCACGCGAGGTGAACCCAAGCTGAGAGCCACGCGGGCGACACCCACGGTAGAGACACGGACAATACTAGTAGTGGGATGGATGCGCCCCATAACAGAGATGACGTCACCTGGGAAAAAAGAAAAACAATTGGTGTATTGTGCTTTTGAATATTTTAATGACTTCGGACCCATAATAATGAGGTTGAGTGAAATGACTAAATTATACCATGGTACCGAAATCACAGTACCTTAGTGAGGTGTAGGGAATCTCGCATGGCGTGCACGAGCCAGCCCGCCACCACGCCCGCGCAGTACGGAGCCGCGCGGGCCCATCCGCGCTCCACCACCGCCCCGTACATGCTGTACGTGCTGCTATATCTGTGACAATTTAAAAAAAATATTTGTTTAAAACATTAAAGAAAAATATTTATATACGATAATCGTCACATTCGACTCCGCTGACCGTGATTTAATATAGGAGTAAAATTAATATTAATCAACTAAGTCGAATGTTTTGTGCCGTCCTTGGTTTGGTATATATACTTAATTGTCGTAATGGTTAACCATTACAGACGTATTAGTCAACACTTGATATACACAAACTAGGACAGTCTAACTTGAGAAGAGATGGCTACGCCAGGGATTTCTCTCGTAAGGTCAAAACAGGAGTTACGTAGGCTCGGATTAGCAAGTTGTAATAGCAGTGATGACATAAATCAAGCAGAACTGTTGGTCGATGGGTTGAAAGGTTTCTTGCGGTTTACGCAATGTAAAAACTATGATTATATGCCTACTTTACAAAGGAGTATCTGGCTGGCTAGCTACCAACGTTATGTTTGAAAAATTGTCACCAAACACATACTATGTTAGCAGCAGCAGTCCCTAAGAGCCAGTAAACGTACTAGGTTTAGTGTGATTACACCTCCGACCACATCGTGACTGGCCATGAAGTGAGATATTGGGCAAAGGATAAATCTAATAAGTGTTAAAAAAAATAAAGTTCTAATTTTCCTCTGGTCCTGACCTCAGTCCCTCTCGAAGTGAATTCCTAAATACGGCTTTCATCTACACTACTGGATCTCAATAATGGTCGGTTTTAATATTTGGAACAAATAATCACCAGCCATATATTAAACCATTTAAGTATATTTACTGGCAAGTATACTCACCGTATCTCACCCTCTACGTAAGCTGCGCTGACGTCGACAGTGGTAGAGCCCAGCACGAGCACCGCGGCGGTGCCAGCGACGAGCCGAGCGCGCACGCTCGCCGACTTGCTCGCCGCACATGCTAGCGCTCCGAGCGCGTGCAGCTGCGTCTCCGTGGTTAAATACCACGAGATCTGCATGCACTGGAGTAAACAAATAATAAATTAGTTTATTACTGATCAACTACTGAATCGTTTCTGGCGTAGGATGATCATAGCTGTACATAAGCGTCCCGAATAGAACTCCATAAAAACCGGTTGGGTCAGCAGGTCATCTACCGGTCATTTATGTATAATTATAATAATAACTAAATAAATAAAATGAATTTACTCCCATCAAAGGACAGCATTACATAAATGCAATTAAACTTACACAAAACGAAATACCGTAACAAGTAATGTTGCCCGATGTAAAGAATGAGTTTCGACCAAGCACACACTAGAGTCACCACACCAAATAATTGTCAGCCGATACTCATTATGACATCACGAACTCATATAAGTCAATATTTATCAGATTGTAGTACATACAAAAGAAAAATAAATTCAACACACCTAATACATAAAATAATAGTAAAAATATCGCACTTTATGATTTTTTTTTAACTGGGCCGATGCCTTTATTAAAATAAAATACTGATAACTAATTACAATACTACAGCTACTATTAAAACATTAGGGAAATCCACTAACTATTGTCAGCCAATAGATAGCTCAATTGCTCTAACCCGCTACCAGTTGGCACCGTGCCTAGAATGCTAGCTGCATTGCCACGTTGAATTGCAATGCTGATCCGTTGAGCCAAATATGTGCCAACATTTTGGTCACGAGTCGCATCATTATGGAATATTGTACTAACAAATACAAAAGGTTGAAATGCTCTATAACTATGTTGACTGCAGCTTCTTGGGAGCCACATCGTCACTCAGAAAAGAGACATAGCTCTACACATATTAATAATGAAACAGACCTGTTCATGCGGTGGGTAGACGCTGGTGACATACAGAAGGTTCCGCCACCAGTGCATGGCGCAGTTCCGATGGTCACCATCCGGGAGCGCCACTGTCGAGGAACTGCGAGACGCGCGTGCTACCACGCCTGACAAGAGGACGGCATACGCGTATGACGGTAATAACCTAGAAAAACAAGATATCTTAGAATTTTTTTCAATGTTATTGGTTTATTATACACTAATTTAACTATACAATAAAAGTAGCACGCCTTTAGATTATACTATGTAATTATACATTTTCATATAGAACCTGAGCACCCCTGACTGAATCCCCTGATAATACTTTCTCACACTAAAAAGTCAACGTAGAACCTAACCTCGTAACATTAGGTGTTATTAGGTAATAGCGCTAGGCTTTATTAGGTATATATTTATCTTTTTAAACTTTCGTTGTCATAAGAGTTAACTTTAAACCGGACTATTTACCGTGTATTTTCTTTGTATTTAGTCGGTAAAAAATCTCGTTTTTATATGAAAAATTATGTAAAAACTAACGTGGTTTACAGATATTTTTTAAATGAAAGGCGAAACACTTAAATGAGATTGTTAGTTCAACCACATAAGGCGTGACCTGTCTTAGGGCGCGCGCTTAGCGCGTGCGCTTCTCGCGCGCCACTGTGTAGACATTAATAATAATTAAATATATGTAAGTACGTTCTTCTATATATTCAATCCATGAATTTGGACATGGGTATAGATTAAGGTAAGAAAGTTGTGTCATACCTGATGATCCTGTTGGTGACGAAGCACACAAACTGCATGAACTGGCCGCAGCCACCGCCGAAGCTAACCAGCTCCTCCACAGAGTACCGGCTCTTCAGATAGAAGAAATGGTGCGAGCTGAATAGCCCACTGGAAAAGACATGCTCGTTTCAAACTACTACGGACAATAGATTGCATTTCCAGGAACTTTCACAAATTAAGATTTCCAAAAAATACACGCAGATCTACATAATCTCAACTGTGTGTATTAAGCAGCGTTACCAAACGATCTATAGCCGGGTATAGCGGCAGCACTAACCCAAGTAACAATACTTCGTACAAATAGCAGAAGTACAAAGCTCTTCCCTTTTCTCAAACCGTCGAGGCAATCAATTTCCATAACAAAATCAAAATTCAAAATAAGTTGGAATTACCTTACAAAGAACAAGGTGTCGAAAGCAAGCGTCCCTGTAGCTATTATGTAATATAAGCCTCCTTTGTCATAGAAATCTTCAGCGTCGTCTGAAAACAAAATAAACATTAAATTTACTCTACATTTAATAAACAATACGCAGGTTATATAAAATTTTCTAGACTTACCTGAATTATAACCAACAATCACGGAAACATGAATGAAAATCACCCAAAGCGTTGCCAAAATTCTCATCAAATGGATCAAAGCAAGATCCTTATTAGCAGTATTCTTATTAAATATCCTCTTCCAACAATAACTGATTGAGAAGCAAAGCAAAAGCCTACAGAAGAAGTTCTTCTTCTTTCTATCTGTGCTTAAGCTTGCAAAAGAGCTATATTTAACTCTAGGACAGGCCGGTAAATTATCCATATTATGTTTGTTATTAGGACATTGTCTCTTGTACTTTCCGCATCTATTGCAACTCCCTGACATTCGGTCCACGTTCACTACGTCCAGCGTAATAGGGGGAGGAGCTGCGAGCGATCTCGAACTTTTACTCATCTTCATAAAGTCTAAATTACTTTCAGCTAGTATATCATCCACACTCTTGACTTCATTGTGTTTCCGTTTTAACTCGTCCACGATTTTGATTTCGCTGTTATATGTCGGTAGATCGAAGCTCATCGATTGTTTCTTGTATCGAAAGCATTTTAGCTTGTCGAAGTCCAGCAGCGTTGCCGTGACAGTTATTGTTACTAGTAATACGGTTATTGTGATCAATAGAATGGCTCCAGCATCATTTTCAATGAAAAATTCACCGGGTATCGTCCTAGAGGACAATATTGTCACAGCGCGTGGTAAGGTCTTGTTACTTTTGAGGTTATCGTTGAGCATTATAGAGAAGTTGATAATAGACTCGACGTCGTCTTTAGAGCAGGATTGGGGAAGACACACTCCCAGTGTTATTTCATAAGCCTGGAATCAATAATATCTATTATCATTATATCTAGGGTATCAATTGTCGTTTTTGCTAGTTTTGCTATTCTACTTTGAGCATAAATTAGATTGGCTACACAGATTGTATTCCTACCGCAATACAAGTAATGCAATCGAGATGCAATTGTTATTTTAGCAGAATACCAAGCTTTATTACGATAACATTTTAATCGCTATTGCATTGTTTATGGATTGCTTGTCTTAATAAATAAGAAAATTGGCACCCTGCTCCCGCCACAAAGTCGTCTTTCACAGTTTATTGATTTCGGATTTACTAAAAAAGGAGGAGGCTCTCATTTCGGTTTTATTTTTATGTTTAGTTTGTTACCACAGAACTCGCAACATTTTGAAAATATTTATGAAAGTATACACTTTCACATTGCTTCAATAGAAATTACATTAAAATTGGTACAGTAATGAATATTGATAAAATCAGCTAAGAATAGTATATATAATATATTTCAAGGATAAGTAGCTCGGATGTCAGATATCATAGATTGTAAAGAAAGTACTGCACTGTTGCTCTACAACTATACATAATTATTTTATATGTTATAGAGAATAAGCAACTATAATGATAAACAAACCTGAAGACTTCTTCCACGTTCGAAAACTATAATTTACCTTGGTCAAAGTGATCTTGGTGAGGTTGAGCTGCAGCTGTATCGCAGTGTAGGCCATCCTGAAGGGGGGGCGGTGGTCGGCGACTACCAGTCGGGTCATTAGCTCGTCGTATTGTGGCATCCATCGCCAGTCATTGATCTCTGAAAATATGTTAGAGTAACTCGACGGTCGCCGTGGCGCAGTGGTCAATGTCAGTGACATGAGTTCTGTGTCTCCGGTGACCCTGGGTTCGAATCCCGGCCGGGGTAAACATTTGTGCGATGAGTGTGGATATTTGTCCCGGGTCTTGGGTGTTTGTGTGCTGTGATTGCATGTGTCCATGCCTCCCGCGACACAGTGAATCCTAGTGCGTGGGAATAAGTGTACTAAAAAAAAACTATTTCTACGGAAACGCTAACAGCGCATGTTAATCCATACGATCTAATCATATTAAGGCTTTACCATTAGCTGAATAGACAATTTGGAGTCTTTTCAGTTTTTTTGTTTAAAGTCCTACACGTCTACTAAACTTTTAAAAATAATAACACCTATGAGCACAGTTTATGAAGGTTAATACTGATCGAACAAAATTTGATTATTAGTGAAAAAGTATTTTCAAGTGCCCATATTTTTCCTTTATGAAATATAATTGAGGTAACAGCAAATGCGCTTGAACTGTGTCTTACGACAAAAGAAAGGAAATAAAATCTAAAATTTTTATTAGTAGGTACTTTTTTTGCGCGCGTAGGTGGTCGATTAAATCGTAGGCGAAGGTCGATCTGAGGCGTAGGCTGACACCCTAAAGATTTGATCGCTTATGACTTAGTCATCCCGCTCCAGACCACCCACTATTGTCTGATTGTGCCCATGTGTATTATTACGAACTACAGAATTAATAAATACCTGCATCAAAATATTTCTGTCTTCGTAGCACTGAGTTGAGGTGATCGTTGTTTCGCAAAAGGGCCAACGTATCGTTGTCTATATTTTCTTGGGAACTCTGATCCTGAAATGAAGTCATTAATTGGATGAAAGTCATAAATGGGAGCCAATGAAACCTAGACGGAGCTGCACTGACCAGCGTCAGAACTCTCCAGGCGGAAGTAACTACTAACCGACAACTTCGTCATATTCTCTGTTCTAGCAGACTTAACTTTGATTAAAATATACTTTAAGATGGATAAATATTAACGATTCCAACAAAAATCACTTTTTACTTTTTGACGGAATTAGGTACTTGCTGTTCTATCGCTCTAATAATTAAAAGTAAGCTTTCCGCTGATACAAACAATAGTTTTAACAGAATTAACTTCGTGTTAATATTTCTAAGCCTGATGTCCCCATGGCCGACGACCTCATGCCAATCGGGCAATAAAATCACACAACTTATTACACACATTTACGTGTAATGTGGTTCTGTGGTGGTCTTAAAGAACAGTTTAGAAGAACCGTGGAAACCTGCTAAATACTTATATGGTGTTAATAGATAAATATAATGTGACATAGCTCACATTGTTTCGCAGTTAGCGTTGCTGAACCATATATACATTCATTTTCGTAAGATGGAAGGTTACTTTCGAGTACTTTCGAGTGCCTGGATACCTACCACCTTCAATTTTGAAAACTGTCACCAAACACATGGTGTGTTTTTGTTTTTTTTATCACAAGCAGACCACCGCACTAGGATTCCGTGTATCGCGGGAGGCATGGACACACCCTTATTCGTTATTTATTTATTTTATATTTCGTTTCGTTTTAGGTATATTCGTTATATTTGTTATTATTCCAGCGGCAGTTCTTGAAAGCCAGTGCATTCTAGGTCTGGCGTGATTATCCTCGGCCATATCGTCTGTAACCACCAAGGGTTCTAGAAAAGAGAACAGAGAGTGGTCTATCTATAAAATTGAAAATATAATAATACCTGCATCACAGGTTTATTACACTCACCAATCGGAGGCATTCTTCTTTAGAGCCTAGCCAGAAGCGGCTTCCAGAAAAAAGCGCTGACTGGTACCGACCTGAAGCATCGACGGCTGAAAATAACGAGGGCGTGAGTCGTGGATTTGACGTAGTAGTACCTATATGTAAGTAGGTAGTATAGTGTGAACGTACCACAAGCGATTTGCCGCACTCTAGGAGGCGGGGCTGTATAGTACCAAAATTAAGATTACTAAGTATACGGCTGCGTTTTCCGCGCGCCACTTTTGATCAAACTATATTTACCGTGCGCAGCGGAGGTCTTAGTATCATTAAGTTGTCAAATTCAATTGTCAATTCCATGAAGGCTGTGATCAACCCCACATCCGTGCGCTTGGCTAGTTATTCCGTAAACATCAGTGTGTTCAGGAAGCTTCTCTCGAGTCAACATAAGTATATAGATATTATATCTTCGTCTACATCGTTATTTACAATTTAGGGAGTCAGTGGATACAAGATAGCCCCATTAGTAGTTTATAAAATATAGAAAAAAACGGAACATGAGGAAAACAAACATTATTTATAACGCCCATGTGTGCCCACCCCAGTTGGTATCAGTTATGACTTGATTCTCGAAGTTGTTGAACGATGTGTCTATACCTAAGACAAACAGTAGGTACAATTAGCCAGGTCCTACTTCGAAGAAGAGATTAGAACGACGGATTGATAAGCGAAGCGCCGTAGGACGTCCAGCTACAAAGTGGACAGATTACCTTAACATGATCGCAGGAAAAGGCTGGAAGCAAACTGTACTAACCGTTCCTTGAGGAGATCCATAGGACAGGCCAGCCCAGCAATGGATTCCTATGCTGAGATAAGGATGATGACCTTTTGGTCAGATGATGTAATCAGCGAATAAATATACATCTGGGCCACAGGTCGTCCACTCAATAAATAAAAATAATGTATTACAGACATCAGTGCGTGAAGATGCGTTAAATAATTACTTAACCTTTCCAATAGCGGGAACAGCAAAAGAAAAATTGAAATCAAAATAAGCTAAAACTAGCTAAAATGGAAAAAGGAAAAACCAGGCTAAACCGATTCTACGAAAAATCACTCATTTTCACCGTCAGCGAAAGAAAGAATAAGAACGTCGTTATTATGCAGTGTCGCGGACGAATAACTAGTAAATAGTGATTATTAGCCTCGAAGAAAGAAACAGTTACCTGTCCGTTACAGTTCTCAATTTCAACGCTATAGCATGCTAGTAATCAAACATTGTTCTTGTCTTGTCGAGTGATATATAGAGTAGGTACAACATCTACTACCTACATCACTAAAGATATGGAACACATGTGAATTATTTTATATAATTTATATATAATGGGAATTAGATGCCGACTTCTGGGTTGGTTTACGAGGTACTTAAATGACATCGGCCTACTAGCATAGATTGAGAAGTTTCACAAGGAATAGTTACGTTGTTTAAGACAATGCAATACATTTATTAATCTTATCCATTAATTTTGAGATTCGCATAGTTACTTATCTATGTTCGCAATAATTAGTGCCCGTGGTACATTTTCTACAATTTATTTTTAACAAATTAATGTCAGAGACTGCAAAGAGTACATAATTAAATAGCAAGACCTATTTACTGACTGTCTGAGAGCATAGATGACAGCCACCCTACCCGTAATACAAACCATGGGTTTACTCCGATGATTTCTCTCATGTAGGAGCGCTATAACTTAGCAGACTAGGGATTTTTGGCGTTGTCTTATTGGCATCGAGTCGGTCTCGCAGTGGACTGAATATGAACATGAAATTAGCAGACTTGACACCCTGGTGACTCTCGTAGAGCCAATGCCAGATGATACCGACTATCTCCTTATTTAGATATAAAAAATATGTACTATGTATCTATAATATGCCATTTCAAGTATTAGTACAGTAAGTAATATTATTTTCTTGTGAAATTCGAAAAAAATATATGAGTAAGTAGTGGACAAGCCTCGGCAAGCAAACACGCGAAAGCATTGAACTTGAAAGAGCGTTCACACTGGCCATGAAAGGGGCGAAAGTTGCGCAACACAAGCTAATTCATCGCAATCAATTGATATTGCAACGTTTACTTATATTTAATTGCTCTGCAATTGTGTAGGAGACTGCTACGACGCTAAAGAAATACAATAAGTATATTATGTGTGTGTGTAAGAGAAAAGATTCCAACTTGTCGGAAACTTTTTTATAGGCATTAGGTGTCAAACACGCAGACGGGGCTCCTGATTTTATGCGGTCATCGTCGCTTATGTTGTGACTATTCGAGACTCGAGAATAATGAGAGGAAGCTCGTTGCACATTTTGCGTATGACAAAAACGATGCGGTGGATCTTATAGTATGTGACCCCGATGAATATGTGAATGAGCATCATGCCGTGGTGGCCAGAACGCCCCCCCCCCCCGTTCTGGAGTACTAGTCGCAAAAACACGTCCCATTTTATATATATACGGTAAAATAAAGAAAATACAAATGTAATATATGTATACTTTACTTGAGGCCGGACTTGCGCTTCGGGGAGCAAAAACCTTGGATTAGGGGCGAATCCGCGCTTTACCTTGTTTAACACACCAAATCTTATAGATGCGGTCTAGACTTAGAACCCTAATATGCTCGCGGTTACTACATTTGTAGAAACAACAAAGAGATCTTATGCTTTGAGAGAGGAGTGCTCTAAAAAGGAGCCACAATATAGAAATTCAGAAATCTAGGCCTCAGCAGATAGGCAGGAGCAGGTTCAACTTAAGTCTACAAGAGCGTGACTTTTTTAAAACTATTAATAATAACACTAGGTAATAAATTTTAATTCCACTACAGAATATAATATGTGGATACAAACTTACCATCATAAGCCCAAGCTCTCCCTTCTATCAAATCATTGTAGAGAATACTCATCTCCTCCCAACAGGAGACCTCCAGCATCAAATGCACTCCATTCGAGATCTTGGGCCACACGCCGCTTAGAAAAGAAGGATCGTAAACATTGAACAAATTTTCAAACACATCGCTACGACCCGTTCGCCTCCACGATTTAAAACTGGTCTCTTTAGAAGTACCCGCATCTCTGCGACCGTTCTTGACACTGGTTACAGTTAAAACTAACATACACAATAAAATAACTTTTAGAAGCATTGTTTTAACATAATTTTCTGTCGTTAATTACAAAAGCGATGATACGTGCGAGCACCACGCGGGCAGAATATAGATTACCACGCATCATGAATTAAGATTCATTTTCATTACTTAGAAAAGAAACTGACTTCAGTTTGAACTGCGAATCAGAGGCAATCAATATTACAGAATGGCTATTATCGATTAAAGAAAACCATTACTTTCTTTTTCTTTCCAATTATGATTTTAGCGAGATGATTGATTCGAACGGAAAGCGGTCTTATCAAAGTTCACCAAATCTGTTACCAATATTTAAACACATTCAAAATCGTTTATTCAATTTAGGGTATCAAGGGTAAGTTTACTTAGAAACGTCAATAAAGGTAAACATTTAATTGCGACTAACGCCGCGTTCCAAAATAAATAGAACAACACCTCGGTGTTGCTCTATTTATTTTAGAATGCTTCAGAAGAACAAATCATGCATTAGTACTTCTGAATCCAACCGAAACTCTAGGCCATTTTTTCTAGTTTTAAGTGCAATGTGTTCATTACGATAGGTGCCTTGGTAGGTACGAGTAGATATTGAATAACAGATTACACATGATTATGGTGGCTCGAGAGGTGGAGCATTCCAAGCATTTTTATCTTACAAATATTGTTGCAAATCATATATAATCCTACTAATATCATAAATGCGAAAGTTCGTGTGCATATTTGTTAGCTCTTCACGCTGAAGCGGCTACACCGATTTCGAAGAAATTTGGTATGGAGATAGCTCATACCTTGGATTAACACATAGGCTTATTTTCATCACCACCATCATCGCCGTTTGTCATCACCACGCGGGTACAACCGCGGGGCGCAGCTAGTATGATATAATGGTTGTTTTTGCTACATGTCTATATAGAAATGAAACGACATAATGTTAGTAATTATTTTATTACCTGTCAATACGACAATAGCTTAAAATTATTAACTTCATGTACTTAGTAAATACAATTAGCTAGATTTATGTTTATTTTATCCTGATACTGCATTTATGTCACTGTAGTAGTCTCTGTCGGGACGCTCTCACACACACACACACACATACATAGGACGACGCACAACTTATACGAATAGTTTACATTACAAGGTATGGTTTATACCCGTGTAACCGCATTACATCTGTCGGAGTCGCTTGTTGGGCCGCTGCCCGTCCATGAAACCGCCCTGTCGAACAAAACACACAATTTTAATACACCTCGAGATAGTACAATTTGGAAAATGTGTGTAAGCTTTACCTGGATAGAATATATATACAGTGATTCTAAGGCAATGCGTCCTATTAAACAAACCCCGCGCGCATAGTAACGTTTCATTCAACATTAAGCTGCTAATTTTTTTCCAAGCAGAGTCATCGATCAACGAATCTTAAGTCCGCGTTTTCTCATCTGCCGCGCGTTCGCACGCGCAATACCTCAAGTATTGCTGTGGTCAGTCTTTTTGCCTGTAGATATCTGCAACACCGTTGGTGTTTTCGCTGCTTAGATAGACACTGCACACAGCCTAATGGTCTAGCGTAGAGTTGATGAATAAAGCGTACACACATGTATATATTTACAATGCGAGTTACCTGTACGCTCGTGTTCTAGAACAGGTAGTTCTGAAAAGAATGCACAGAATTCATTAATGGCAAAGAGATGTGCAAGAGGCGCGGCATGTGTATGTCCGATCTTAAACCATTTTTTACATTTTTTTCACTGCATTTCTTTGCACATTTTTCTATGCACTCGTTTCTAATGACATGGCGGCGCGTTCTCATGCAGAATAAGCAAAACTTTGCAAAAAAAAAAATACAGTTTAATGAAGCTTAAATGTAATACGTGTAAATAATGGTCTAAATTTATGTAAATAAAGTGCATCAAGAAATACAACCAAACCAATATACATAGAATTGAAAATAAGGTAAATAAATAAATATATATCAGTCACACTTAATGAGAAACAAATTGGAACAAGATGGTGTTCCTTGTCTTTAAAACTAGAAAATACCAATTTAGGTGTATCTCTTATACATCAGATCACCAACTCATCCAAAATTATTTATTATGGCTAGACTGGCTAGACATGAAAGCAACTTTTCTTAAATTGTGTTAGAATTTGTATCTATTGTTTCTAGCTAGTATAGATACATATCCCACTCTACTCGGACAATTTAGCGTGATGGTATTACTATGTGGTATATTTAAAAAAATACATATCTCGGTAAACTGGCTAATGTATGCCTATGGCGTAGAGCAAGCGACTGGAGGGAGAAGCCATAGCGATTATTCCAGATACAAAATAGTCTGTCGTTCCCTGCGGGGGGGAATGTGCATCTCGCACACTTTCTCAGACTCCCACACAAAAACAATCACCGTTTACTACGAAACTCAGACATAAAAATTCAAGCAAAACATTAAGAATTTCACACACACGCCTATGTATGGCTTCTCCCTCCAGTCGGTTGCTCTTTGGCCCATGGAGATGAAGTATTTGTTGTACAAAACATATTTCACATATATGATTGATATATTTGTTAGTCGTTTTTAGAAATGATCAGTTAGTGTGGTTTATTTTTTGAAGTATTCGAATACAGTGCTCACAGTGAATACGCCCCGGTTTAAAATTGTATTCATTGACAGAACGTTTTATACACGATACCAAAAATAAACCGCAGATTGTACGCTTTTGTGTGCTAATGTCAGAAAAATCAGCTGATTGTAAATTCTTGCTAAATATAAGCATTGTATTTTGAACCGACTTTTAGCGTGATTAATTCAAATATAGTGAAAAATCTGAGTTTTAAACCACATTAAGTGTTTGTACGTTAGCCGTGGTGGTACCGGTCTAGAATAGTACTCCCCCATTTCTTCCCGTGGGTGCCGTAAGAGTCGGCTAAGGGATCATACACCAGAAGGTGGGCAGCAGCGCCTTCTGAGGATAGGAAATCATACTGCGCTCGCCAACCCGCCTACCAAGCGTGGCGAGTATTGGTAAATCCCCCTACATGGGGAGGCATATGTCCAGCAGTGGACGACCTATTGCTGTTATGAATGAAGTGTTTGTACGACCTTGATCGCACTCTTAACGTTTTATGGATTTATGTTCTAGTAAGTGTATTTTACTAAGTAATGAAATGTTAGTTACAATGTGACGCAGTAGCAAAACAGGACGTTTATATACTCTTTGGTAACCTGAATGTATGCTGCATGTGAGTATGTATGTTTTAAAAACATAAAAATTGTTTGAAATGTGATTAAAGCTTCACAAAGTGTCTGGTGTAACTTTGAAAGACAGATGTGCTACATGATAACAGAATAGTGTGGAGTGATTGAGGATATAAGGAGAACATAATCGAGACGGTTTGGACATGTAGAAAGTATGGATGCAAAAAAGACTTACAATTACAAGGTTTACTAGCTTTGTTACTCTTCTTTCGTAATATATACATACATCGTCCATTCGCACTTACCCATTAGTGATTAGGTAAGTGAAAATGGAACAGGTGGATGTTTTTTCAGTGGAGTTTATTAATCAAAACTATAAATAAAGCTACCGAAATCCGGCAATTATTTTCATATAATCTATATATATATTAAATATATAATTTTTCACGCGTCTTTTTAACGAAGAAAAATTATTCGTTCTTCATTTTAATAGTAGTAAAACGAGTACATTCCCTTTATTTGAGTGATTTAATAAAATTTTGGTATGTAGGTACCACTTAGAATCCTTTGTTTATTACCCAAATAAAGAATATGTTCCTGCATTATATTTTTCATGAAAATGTTCTAAAATATACTGTTTAACATTTTAGGCGATATTTAGAATGGGAAATATTTGTGTTAACTTTATTTATACATAAAAGTTGCTTCTTTTTAGCTTCTCACACACTATTAAAATGGTTTCCATATCTCTGCACTCCTTCTTGACTTGATAGCCGAACTTAATAATCATTTAACGAAACAACTTGAACAAATAGTTAAAAAATAAACTATTTATCAATAAATCCCACTATTAGTTATTGGTTAAAAATATCACTTCAGTTTGTATTGAATAAAAATATCACATAAAGCAAATCAGCAATTTAATCACATTCGCAAAGTCTAACTTCAGATGCACAATACCTAGTTGACTATGGCATGGGTCGATAGGGATTCATGGTTGGGTTGGGCCTCTGTACAGTATAGTTATGTTGTGGGGTGGAGTGGGCATGACATTGGTGAGAGTTACCGGTCGGGGCCCCATGAAGGGTTGCGGAGGCATGTACGAGTTGACGGGTGGGAAACCGCCGCGCGGGAACGCGCCGCCGCCTCCGCCACCGCGACCGCCGAACCCGCCGCGACCGCGTGCTCCTGCACCATATTATAAATTATATAACACCTTTTGTACATTTATTACTAAATTGGGCCTACAAACGCCAATTTCTTTTTTAGATACTGATCCGGTGACTTCACTCTGATCTATTGGCTTGCTTTAGTACAGTAATTAAAATACACTGGTTGTGTGACTCACTGGTCCGTTACATAGTTACCGTTAGCACTGGACGTGTCCAAAGACTCACAAACATAAGTCACTCATACACTACCCTAACTAATATTAACACTGTCGATAATCAGACACTGGTCCAGACGACTATCGACGACTCTGAACCGGTGACTCTCAGAAACTAGACTTTCTGACGTGTCCAGTGCCACATTTATGCATACATGTACATTATACACTGGTCGAATAGCTAGTTATTCATAAACACTAATCAATCAGTGACAGACATCAGTCCAATGACTTTGAAGCATTATGAATAATAACTATTAACTAATTAACGTACACAGCGAGAAGACCCACTGCAGTGTTGTTAAGTTACCTCTGAAATTACCCCTAGCGTTGAAGGCGCCGGCGCCTCCACCGCCGCCCCCGCGCGGTCGGAACGCGTTGTTTCGATTGGCGTTGGGACTCGCGTTGGTGCTAGCGCTCACACTGCTCGTGCTGTTGCGGTTCTGTTGTTGCTGTGGGTGTTGTCGCTTGTTCTGAAACAGGTAACATTTGCTTGCTCACTCCACTTTTATCTATTATTTATATGTAACGTAATTTCAAGTGCCTATTCTTTGAAATAAACGACAGAAATCATGTTTTTAAATCCAAAGTATTAAATGTCAAAACATTGACATTGCTAGTTTGACCAAGAACATAAAACATAAAAGAAACTTTATTGTTGTGTTTATATTAAGTCTAGATTAACAATGTATCCTAATCAACAAATGAAATACTACAAGCAACCATTGGAGATAAATGAAAGACATTTTACTCTGCTGGCTTTAACTGGGATAAGCAGGTGCTATTAACTCCAGTCAGTCATCAGTAGATGGGATCAAGTACGTCATACCTAAAAACTGTTTATAATATAAATATATATATAAATAAGAGAATCATTTACAAAAATACATATTGAGGAAAACAACCTTTATTAGATGTTAGGCTTCCGAGTCGACAGAGGTAAGTCTTCCTGACTTATGATACAGATGTGCTGTATGTAAATTTACCTTGTTAGAACTGGCATTGTGGGCCTTCTGTTCGTCATCGTCGCGATACTTGGAGACAGTGACGAGGAATCCGTTGATGCGCAGTTCCCGATCCAGCTTCAGCGCGCGCTCGACCGACTCCTTCTCGTGGAATGTCACCCGCACTGTAACGAAGGTGCTGATCACTGAATCTGACACATCTCAATCCTTATCTATATACACGTCATTCAGTCACTATACACCAATATTGCGCAAACAACTGTGTCCAATGAAAAATACATAATATCAACTCTTAATTTACGAGTATTTATTTTACCTGTTAGAGACCAGTGGCCCGGCCGGCGTGTTCATACCTAACTACAATGTAATAATAAGTTAAACCATAATCGAGGATAGTAAAATATATTTTTCCTTATTTTTTAATTTTTGCTTTCACTACATTTTACTATTATTTACCAAATATTACCAATTCTAGCATTACTGTGTACAGAACTAATTATGTACCAAAAATAAACATTAATAGTAAAAACGAACTTTCTAGCTTCTAGCTATTCATAGCATGAATTAAAAGGATGATAAAAACGAAGATGATTTTTTAAGAAAAATATAGCGAAATTTAAGGCAGACAACGCCGTGGCCAAATGTAAGTATAAAGAAATGAAACGTCGCGTCTAAAATAATACGAAATATAGACATTCAAATCCGTAAGGTTGATTATTTTCAATCTTAATATTGCTTGCAGACAAAAAAAGGACTTTATCTCACTAACGCAAATTTTGTTAATTGTATGTCTTGGAAGTATATAGAAATGAAACGTCGCGTCTAAAATAAAACGAAATATAAACATTCAAATCCGTACGGTTGATTATTTTCAATCTTAATATTGCTTGCAGACAAAAAAGGGCTCTATGATTCTCACTTGCGCAAATTTTATTAATTTTAACTCTTGGTACCGCTCCCCTCGCCAAGCCAACCTGGTTATTATTCACCATAACTAGTAGAAAGAAAAGTAATGTAATAAAAGGTTGTGCCTCCTAAAGTTATCAAAACCGAGATATTTTAAAATCATATTACAAAATATGTATTCACAATATGGTTATATATTTATGATAATTAGCAAAAAAAAACAGTACATATACAAATATTATTAATTTGTGTCAAAGCCGCTTTCCACCTTTACCTGAGACTCATCGCGGCAAAAACTTAAATTGTAAAATTTAAGTTTTATACAAAACCTCGAGACATAAAATAGAATCCATGACGTCAGCGTACTTACAATTATTCATGGTCACGCCATGGTCACGGGTCCTGCTTATGGTACAACTTTATCGTACAAAAGTCCATTTATGGAAATTTGAACGAGCGTAAGAAGTGTAAGAATTATTATTACGAAATTATCTACCTCATGGCTCTATGCAAGAGAGGTCAATGACTTGGCGTTGCCACCTGAACTCTTCATTCAGATAGCCTAACTTTAAGAGTCACTAGCTGAGCCTCTCGCGGTTTTACTTGCGTGGACCTACAGAATACTAACTTCTAGCGATATGAATAAATTTAATTCTCATTTTTTAAATAAAATGACTTGACAAAAGAGAGACAAGATTTTGCCGTCAAAACTCGTCGTTAGACAATTACCCCTTATCTTCGAAAATACTTAAAGACGGTCTCTTTTAAATTAATATCAATCTATTACTCTGTTTCTCTGAAATTACTTTACTTGATAGACAAACGTATGGAATGCACTGTGAAAGCGCTACAGAAATACCTTTATCTTTTGAATATTGAAATGTAAAATAACAACAGACAGACAAGATATATGACGTGTATATAACTATAAGATCCTCTACTAATCACCTATACAAACAACACTATCACAAATTTTCTCAGCGTTTAGATTACTGCATACAAAAGGATTCAAAGAAAACTTAATATCGCGTGTGAATTGCTGATTTGAATCTGGAAAAAAGAGGTCAGCTATAAGGTGTTCTCTTGAGAACATAATATACAATTAACATAGGTATAATTGTTGGGTAGGATAAAAAAATGTAGTCTTTTACATTGCCGCCAATTGATATCAAATCAATAACAAAATTCGTTGGTTTCATTACATCTAAGTATTAATAAATAACATTTTTAAGATTTTGGCTCGCCTTTCAATTATAACAAAACAAGCCATTAACCATTAACTCGATGTGCTCGAACTTAAATATGGTGTGCCAAAAAAATCAAAAATAACTACATAGTGTTGACCATATTGCTGCCACAAATGGTTTCAGCGGAAATTATTTATTTAAAATGTACCATGGCCACCATTACGAGTCAGCGCTCAGCCGCTTTTAGTGAGCGGACGCGTGGTGTCGCGTCATTCGATTGGCATAGGTACATACGTAAACAGAATAAAACCGGTAAATTTTACGTCGTCCGAACTTCAAACATAGGTACTTGTCCCCTGCACGCCAAAAGTTCGTAAATGTATTGCGTTTGAAAATTTGTTGATGAGAAAGTTTTAATGTATTAAATATTAACTCAGTGATTAGCAACCGTGTCGAATGACGCACTCATGATTTAAGATACTGACTGAAAATGTACACGTGTACGTGTATATAGGTCTATATGTGTATATAGGTAGGTGTATATAGGTTATTCAGACATTCGCTCTTCGCAAACAATATTTTGAAGTAATGATGGCCTGGCGGTATGTGCGGCTATCATCCTGGCGGTCGTGTTGGTTAAATCCCAACACACCGCTTTTTTTATGTTCACACTCATAATTGCCCACTTCTTTGTAAAGAAACATTTTAAAAAAGTAGAAAATAAGTAAACACGTAAATAATTCCATGTGATACCCGATTGTTTCTCGAGCATTTTAAAGACCGTAATTATAAATGGCGGCCAATTTTGTTAAGAGGGTGCTTACAAGATGAAATAAAAATATCATGTTATGAAAAATATAGCGTCTTATTTTCTAACTATTCTCAACTATTTTCAACTTGAAAACAACAGGTAAACATGGTATGTGCTGTTGTGATAATTTTTGAGGTTGAGCTATACTAATGTCGCCGCCCCGGCGGCGTGTGGTAAGCAAGCGCGGACTGACTGTGGGGAAGCCTTCTGAGCGGCGGGTGCCGGGTTACGGGACGTAACGTATTATATATATATAATATATAACAACAAACACTAAAAAACATAATAAAATAAATTTTTACGAGGGCTCCCACAAGACACTTCTACATAC
This sequence comes from Apeira syringaria, assembly GCA_934044485.1. Taxonomy (NCBI): domain Eukaryota; kingdom Metazoa; phylum Arthropoda; class Insecta; order Lepidoptera; family Geometridae; genus Apeira; species Apeira syringaria. The sequence continues at coordinate 10,738,182 of OW203662.1, read as the reverse complement.
GTAATTTTATTGCTCGATATTTATAACGGCAACAGGTAGACGCTTGAAACATTCACTGAATATTGAGTTATATTATTCATTTTAAAAATAATTAATTAAAATAAAATTGATATTTAAGGGTGGCTCCCATACAACAAACGTGATTTTATTCCGTTTTAGATAATGGTACGAAAACCCTTTGTGCGCCAGCATGACTCGCAATTGGCCTGTTTTTTATACTAGTATAAATCTTGGTAATAATTTATACTACAATAGATCTAGGCATTTGACTTGATGGTTAGTAAAAATGCGGTCAAAGATGTAATCACTAGCTAGGTCTTTAACGCTTACTGGCACTCAAGGAATGCTGTCAGAATAGAATTTGTTTTGTGACAGTTTTTCAAACTTGATGCTGGCTGTAGCTAAATAGCTAGAAATTTTACTGTTTATTAAAAATATAGGTTACTAATCTCATATCATAAGTTATCCGTTTTTAGCTTTTTGTGTACAATAGATATATTTATTATCTATTCATTATAATTATCCATTTGAAAAAATAGTTTGAATGGCTATGAATAAAGGAGTGTAAGGTCATATATCTTCCACCTGCAGGCTTACTGGTCTTGCAGGCTTACTGGTCTATAATTTCATATGAAATTGATTAAATAGAAAGAACAATACGAAGCGACATTTAATTATGGGTAAAGATGTGTGACAGTGAGCTTGCTGTGCTCGCCTAACTCATTTAAGTATAACTAAGTAAATATGCCCGTGTACTCACATATCTTGTACTTGGTCTTGCTGAACTCGTGTATATGCGCGACCGAACCGCACTGCGCGAACAGCAGCCGCACGTAGTCGGTGGAGGCTTCGTAGGGCACGCCCACCAGCACGGCCGTCTCTGCGCGCGATTCCACCGCCACAGAGATGGGCGACCCGTCCAGCACAGCGCCGTCCTCGCACAGCGCCTGCGCGCGTCACTCACTTAGTGCCACCCCCCACCTCCTGCTACTCCGGCGCTTGCGACTGCGCGATACACTTACACGACTATTCCGAGCTATTTATCACACCTGAAGTTACTGCAACACTTCTGCATGCCCAATAACTGCGAGATCTATACTGTGACACTATCAAATGACATTGTTCATTGATTCAAATTCAAAATTCAAAAAAATATGTCAGAGAGTCCTGAATCATAGAGAAGTAAGACAAGTGCACAAGATCATCTTAAAATCAAACACATTCATGTGATCAAAACAAAATATGTTTTGTCCCAGTCACAATTTTAACCTGGGGCATGGAACACTGGCCACACTGACTTTAAGCCAGATATTGTATGCCAATTGAATTTATAATGAGTGTTGTTATCTATCCACAAGTCAGAACACAATCCAAACATGTTGAAATAAGTATTAGATTTTACTAACATTAAAAGTTAGGCTCTACATAATTTTAAATAGAATAGAAATATCACAAGCTTTTATTTTAAATAATATTATCTTTATTTATGTGTAATATTGATTGTGTCAGATGTAGTTCTTATGCTTCAGATCAATCACTCTCATATGGATGTATCTTCAGAGATTTAACATTCGGAATGCATCAGCCTATAACAATGTTATAATGGAGATGTCGCAAGCGCCGGCGTAACACAGGCTCAGCCTTTGAGGAATGATTCAAAAATGCCTAATCCTTGCAACTTGAAAGTATTCGAAATTAGAAACTTATTTTATGTCAAACTTTAGTAATTTTATCCATAGTTTCAAGGCTCAAGATTAAACACTTTTATTTTTGAAAAAAGGATAGATAGAAAACAAGATGTAGGAATCTTGTAAGCTATAACAGTGTTGAATAGTAAAGCTAAAAAAATCCAAATATCTGCAAATCAATGTTGAAAATTACCTATTCAACTCTACAAAAATAGTTTAAAGTACCTACTAGTTATTATGTTTTACTTACACATTTTAAACATAAGTCTGAATGCTTTTAATAGTATTTGTATAAAACAAATGCACAACCAATGCAACTTGTACATAAAACAATCATGTAACAAGGCCATTACACGGAAGTGTACATATCCTCAATCAATCTCACATAAGTGTCATATTTCAACACACCTCGTGAAATTATTGAGATTTTTTAGGCAAATAAAGAGATGACCAACTATCAACAAAGATTTCTATCATTATGCAACATTTTAATATATATTTTTCCCAATACATAATAGTATTTATTTTTATAACTTTTATCAAAATTTTGAGTTCTTCGAGTGAAAAAAAATATCAGTTTTGAGTTTTATCAGAAACCACCTGTAAGTCTCAGTTCCTCAATCTTATACTGTACTAAGTACATAACCATAGAGAACACTGTATTTTATGAAAATCTATGTATTTTTATGTCAATATTATGGTATTTTGTGGAAATACTGAAACAGGTCTTGAACTTTTAAAACAAATAGAAGCTGTAAAAGAATAAATATGAGTACCACTTCATGTTTATATATAAAAGACTATGAAGATCAAAATCATAAAACATTTAATTATCAAGGTATAATGATTTTCTAAATAGTATTTAGCTCCCCACCCTGGTAAAAACATAATCACTATAAATAAAGTACTTAGCACAAACTTGAAATATCAACTTCTCCACTGTCACACTCGCAAAAGAAACATCATGAAACAAGACTCAGCAATGTAATAAAAAAACATTGTGTTGGGCTCTATTATTATCTATATTTATAATACAAAATGTTTTCTTTTTATACAGAATGTCTGAACTAAGTACAATAGTCTAAAGTACAATACAAATATAGAGTAACATATTATATTATGCTATTCATAAGGTCTTTTCAAAAAGCATTATAGTATTTGCCAAAGCTTCTATGAATGGAAATTTTATTTGAAATAACTTTATATGCATCTATCTATATTCTGTACTTTCAAGGTTTGACAACAACAAACCTTAACAAATTATTTGCAGAGCTCTTTGCTCTAGAATTACTAGACATTCCCAAAAAGCTTATATGACATTAAAAAATTGTGTAGAAGAGCAAGATGTTATTTCAAGTATGCACATGTCTCCAGTGCAGGTGTACTTACCACCTGCAAGGGTACACAGTTAAACAACACATCAGTATCAGACATGATATGCTCATTAGCTGATCTGCTACTTGACATGGCAACTTCTACAATCTTTACTACATTAAACTCAAAAACAATGCAGACCTAATAGAAGCTGAGTACAGTAGGAGACCAGCCTTTTCTAACATTCAAATAGTCACTCATTCTGACTTGGGAAGAGGCAATTTGGAAAATATAACTTATAGCCTTAAATAAAACGCCCTCTCGGTACTAACAACTACTTCTTATCTTAATCAATCTTAATCAAACTTTTGGTTACCTTGTCCAGAGACTCTTTGTTTTTGAATTCGACTATTGCCGATAATGTTGGAGTTGTGGTCAGTTCAGTTACAATGATTGGACCACGTCTAAAAAGAAAGAAAAAAATTCTCTCATTAATACTCCGTCCAAACGGCAGTCAAGCGTTCTGAGTACAGTTTGCACCTCAAGAACACAAATAGAAATTTTTAAATTCAATATTAACATCTCAATATTAACAGTGAAGCTTATGAATTAATCTATATTATGAAATTCAGGGACTGATATTTGAATGTTGATGGATGCAACTTTTAAGATATAAAATGAAACTAAAAATAAATTCACTCACTTGACACCAGTAACTTCGCCATATTTTGAGAATAGCTCCTTGAGTTTCTCTTGATAGTCAAAGAGGTAGCTCGAGGGCAGGTTCTCAACAAGAAGTTTACCAGATTCCACTTTCTCTTCTTTCTTTTCCTCAGTTGCAGATTCCCCTTCTGCAGGTTTGGTCTGCTCCCCTTCAGCGGAGGCGTCCGGGGCGGCCTCAACAGAGTCGTCTGCGGCCTGTGCGTCATCCCCTAGTTCTGCGGCCTCGGTGTCACCGTTGTTCTCGTCAGTCGCGGGCTCGGGATCTGTCGCCACTGGTTCGGCCTCAGCCACTGCTTGTGGCTCCTCTACGGGCGCGGCCGCCTTACCCTTCACTGCCTGGTTCCTCGCACCGCGACCTCTCTTAGGAGCTACCATTTTGATACCTCTGTAATTATATTCGTCGTGTCAAAAGATGGCATTTCACCACTACGAAACTGACGACAGCGAATGTTTTCCCGCCATACGCATTTTCCGCCGAATAATTAACATGAACGCTTTGCGATGGCGCCTATTCACAGATCTCAAGGACAATGTTCCGCGCCCAACGGCTACTACGCCTTCTAGCTGTATATTTTCATATAAAAGGCTCTTGAAACTTCCGTAAAATAACTTATTCATGGCATTTAAAATTGCTGTAAATACAGTACTGACTTACGCGCCATGAAGCATGGTTTTTACAAGTGGAAAATTCACGAACTCCGCGTCACTACGACTTCTTACGAAAGCACTTGAGCACTCTTACGCGAAGCGTTAAATTAATTAACATAAATTGTACTTACCGTTAAAGTTAAAATAGATAAAACCAGTGAAATCACAAGTTAACACACAGTGACACAGTGACGCCAACTAAAAGCAATATTAACACGAACTAACCGGCGGCATCACGCAAGCGCATCCGCCATATCAAAATTATAAAAGTGAGGTTATGCTTGCTAGGATACAAAATATGACGTCAATGCCTGGGGTTACCTTATTTCGTCAGTGAGACGACTGCTGGGCCGCGTTCGGAAGCAACTTCGGCCAAGCCATATCTTGCTCTGGCGTGCGTTCAGCAGCTCCATCGGCCAAGCAAGCCATGTCTTGCTCTGACAGCGGATGTGCGGCGTTCACAAACTCAACTAGAGCATTATTTGCACCACCCAATATTTGTTCATGACCGTTCACGTCAACCTGTCAGAGCAAATTATGCTCGACCAGACCATAATCTTTCTACCTCTAGAATCGATCAAATCTTGGTCGGCTGTCAAAAGTGGCATATGCAGTAGTAACTATCATGAGATCCATGAACAATGTAAGTGACTTCTTCTCCTTCTTCTGCAAAGTGCTATAAAGTAGCCGTTCGTGAGACATCGATCAAATATTGGTCGATCAATATTTTGCCGACGAAGCTCCTGAACGCAGCCCTGACAGCGGAAATGCGGCGTTCACGAGCTCAATTATTTGCTCCACCCAATATTTGATCATACCGTTCACGTTCACCTGTCAGAGCAAATTATGCTCGACGAGACCATCTTTCTACCTCTAGAATCACTCAAATCTTCGTCGGCTGTCAAAAGTGACATATTCATAGCAACATGTGATCTAATGTAAGTGACTTCTTCTTCTGCTTCCGTAACGTGCTATGAAGTAGCCGTTCGTGAGACATCAATCAAGATTTGGCCGACGAAGCTCCTAAACGCAGCTCTGCTGTTGCGTTCTAGCATCGAATAGTTTGTGGCTGCTGTGAAAAAAATATTTCGCATAATCATTGGCTCATATTATGATCGACAGCAAATTGCTATTGCTTGTCGCCAAGTTTAGGTCACATATATGTGGTATCACATTTTATATATATATATATGATCTCTCTTACTGACTGGTCAACCTTGCCGCAAGTTATTTTCGATGGTCAAATTATTGAAATAAGCGAAACATGTAAAAACTTAGGTTTTCATTATGGATCGGAAGTTATCTTGGGTACCCCAGTTACCTGAAATTAGTCGTAAAATTTACGTCTTATATTCATCTCTGCAAAGGTTGAGAAACTTCCTACCTATTACCGCTAAAATTGCGCTAGTACAATCACTTTTACTTCCTATTCTCGACTAAGCTGACGCTTCATATCTATATTTAACCCAAGAGCACCTAAATAAATTAGAACGGTTTCAAAACTTTTGTACCAGGTTCATATTTGGCTTGCGCAAGCATGACCACATCTCTGAATTTCGTAAATAAAAAAAAATATCTTTATTGCAGGCAAAAGGACCCATAAATTACAAAATATAAATGGTCAAAAATAACTAACTAAAACTAATAAAAGAGATAATAAAAGAAAGAAAATAAAAAAGCTGAAGTGGTTACCTATCCGTCTGCGCCATTCCGGCGCAGATATTGATATTAATGTATTAGGATATATATAGAAATTTTGTCCAATTATGTATCGCCACCGACTACTTAATTGTCATACATATACATAGTATAATATACAGGCTGACATTGAATTCGTTGGCATCCGTGTAAACTAATATATAAAAGTTAGCGGAGTACATATTCCAGATTTACAGTAAATATTCAGGAGGGGCCAAATTAAGGCAGATGACAAATGGTACGTCTTGTTAATTAAAATTTACAAAATAATAAAAGAAGCGACGAACTTTCATAGGATGGGAAAACTAAGTTAGTTAGTTAGTTTACCTAAAAGACTCGGAAGACAGGGGTTCTGAGCTAAAAGGTTACAAATGCTTTAAGTGCTATAAGTAACACCATTTACAAAGCGGAAGGCATCAAAGAGCTCTAAGGTGCTCGCAGGAACATATTACACCGATAAGTATACAAATCCATGGGTGTTCGACAGTTAACCGTCTTGCACCAACCAAATAATCTTACTAATATTAAAAATGCTAAAGTAGTATGGATGTATGAATATATGGAAGTATGTTTGTTAGATCTTTCACACAAAAACTACTGGAAGGATTTGAATAAAATTCGGTAGATATGTTATACTTCAGGTCCCGGAATAACACATAGGCTACTTTTTATCATCATCGTCATCGTCGTCATTAATCATCACCACGCGGGTAAAACCGCGGAGTGCAGCAAGTATCCAATAATCTCAGATGAAAGTCGCTATCAGTTCTCTGAATAAGGGTGTTAGCTGGGTGTCCGTCACACACAAGCACAGGTCACACACAAATACAATACAAAGAGAACATAAAGTCAGTCAGATCAGAAAAATCCATGGGTCTGAATAATTGCCCCCCTGCCGGTCTTATAATACTTATAATAATTAGCGTTATGGTGTGTTCCATTACAGAGTGTTAATGTATGTGCACGACCTTATACTTATATAAATCCATGTGAATGTCTTATTTAATTTTGATCTCTGACCAGGGGGAACGCAGTCCCGAACGCAGCCCAGCCAGTACTCTATTTAGTTTGTGTCTTTGACATAACCTCTCCTTTTAAAACTTGGTTAGATTATTTTCTGCATTGTAAAATAATCATTTTTTTAAATACATAACAGTTTTAAAAATGAAGTCGAAATCTTATGATTTAGGGATATTAGGTCACCCATCTTCTGAAAAACGTAGACAAAACCGAAACTTCGATTTTGTAAATCTTTACAAATCTTCCTCAGAAACCAACGCTCCTGTGATCGAAAAACACATTGTTAACGATAGTAAACCCACAAGGCGTCATAATTTAGAGTCTCCTAATTGTGAAAGATCTCCCAACAAGCGAAATAAGAAAGAAAAACGGGAACCTATTGACATTTCTCAGATAAACTTTGAAGGCACGGTTCTGAATAATAGTGTAAACAGCGCTGGCGACACGTCTCAAGTAGCTTCCACCCCACTCGGTAACCACAAATATCCCACAACTACGAGGAAAGTTAAGTCTATCATGAAGAATACTTCAGTTTCTGATGATGTAATAGATATGTCTCAGCTAGACACATCTACCTTAAAGTCTAAGAAACGTAACAAGTCTGTTAGCTTTATGCTAGAAGATAATGATGATATGGTCATCAAGAAAACTAAATCAGATGACTCCACTAGTGATCCAATTATTAATGCCAGTGATCCTAACATTAAAGCCAAATTTAAGCGACACTTTAAAAAAGATAAAAAGCATCATCAAGCTGAAAAAGAAAACACAATAGATGGTAATCATACCATGGAAGTGGACAGTGAATTTGTTAATGGAAAACCCAACAAAAAGTCTAAAATAAAACATGAACAACTAAACCCTGTAGAAGCACCATTAAAAGCAACAAGTGACTGCAGTCAAAATGAAAAAGTCAGCAAAAATAAGAAAAAAAGTAAAAAGGTGAAGAAACCTAAACAACCAGGAAATCCTACAGGGTCTACAGATAAGAATGAAAATGATAGTCAGGAAGTCCGAGACAAAGTTAAGAAACCAAAAAAAACAAAAATCTTTGATAAATCTGACAAGGAAGAACCAGTTCAAAAGTTATGCAGAAGCGAACCGAAGCCTGATGTCATAGCTGCTGATCTAGAACACTTAAGTATTGGAGACAATGCACATACATTGACAAACTTATTGGATGAAATGACTGTAGTTGACAAGACCCAACGGAAAAAACTAAAACAAAATTTTAATAAGAGTAAAAAACCTAAAGTTGCGGCTACAACAGCAATTTCTGAAAAAGCTGAAGATGTACAAGAGAAGGTCAAGTGGAGGAGACGGAAGTGGAATAAAGATACAAAAGCTGACCCTAAGGAAGCCAGCTTAGAAACAACAGTTATTGTGGAAAACTTACCTTTGTCACTGTTATTTAGTTACAAAAAAGTTTTAGCTGAGCATTTTGTTAAGTTTGGTCTTATTAAGAGTGTGGGGTGAGTGTGAAGCCAATAAGTAATTCGATTGTAACTTAAACTGCTAATTAGAGGTCTATGTTGGACAAATAATTTGCCACTAAGTGTTTCTACTATCATCAATTAAAAATTTAAATAATGCATTTATTCTAGTTGTAGATAAATGTGCCACTAGCTGCACCTTGCTGTTTCATCTTTGTAGACTATGATTGACTTGTGAAAAATATTTTTTTGCATAAAATTCTAAATTTCATGCAAATTTGCCATTTCAGCTTGAAAGAGTAACATATATCCATACATACAAACTTTTGCATTTATAATATTAGGATTATTATTGTAGTTCCCTGACAAGGTTTATATATAAGTGTGTGTATGTTTATTAAGGATTAATTTAAGACACATTTTTAATTATTTACAGTATTGCTGAAGTTTATGCAACTGACGTATCAAAACCTGTGTTCACAACAACAATCAACTTTTACAGTGATGGAGCTGCTACACAGGTAAACCATATAATAAAATTAATACAGCAATGTAGATGCCACTGTCAATCTGACTATCAATGTACTGGTACAATCCCAACCATTGGCTTGAGTATCTCTGTGGTTATTTAATGTCCACTCTGAATTTTGGAAGCTAAATGGAGTTGAACGCCTAATTGACTGTGAAAAAGTTGGACATATTGCTCAAACTGAGACAGTACTTTACACCGGAGGAGTTGCTAAGCCTGTATAAAGCACAAGTCTGGTTGTGCTTGAAGTACTGTTCGCATCTTTGGGATGGTCAAGCCAAATACCAACTTGATGCTTTAGATTCTATCAAAAAAGATCATATGCATTGAGAGACTCTGTGCGAATGCAAAGTAGCACTTACGTTAATTCAGAGAGTTGCTTTTCTAATTGCTGTTCAAATAATTATATAACAGTCAAAATCATAAACTTCAAGTTTGAAGGAAATATTATAATTATATTGTGCCCGATTATATGACAATTTAGTTTGTAATAAAACAAATTAATAGCTGTATATTTCAGTTCTCTGTCCTAATAATCAAGCACTTAGAAACTTGTATGTAGAGGAGGTCAGGCCAAAATGGGTATGCTAAGGTTGGGTGTATGAAAAACACATTAATCAAATATTTTATTTTAGCTACTACTAATCTTTATTTACGAAGATTTAACATTGTGAAGAATATGCCTGTATAATGTGACAATACAATTGCAGGCTGTAGGAGAAGATAAGATGATATTTGAAAGCAGTCGCATCAGAGTGAAGCGGGTATTAGCCCCCACTGAGACCACACTGGTTGTACGCTCGTATGGGGCTCTCACCACACAATTCCTTAGCTCTACATTCAGCAGTGCTGGAAGAATCCGGAATATTCGACATTCAATCAAAGGAAAACATGCTATGAGTAAGTACATCGGATATGTCAGTGACTTTCATTCTACTATGAATCTCATTGTACAAAAATGTTAATTGCCAAAAGTTGGGTATTCTGGCAAAATTAAGATAAATGAAATCAGTGAAGAGAGTACTTTAGGCTGGTACAGATGCTCAATCTTTATTAAGCCCAAAGCAGTTAGTTGCTCAATCCGTATCAAGCATACGTATGGTTGTGCATGGAATACTGTTCTCACCTTTGGGATACTTCTGCCAAATACCAACTTGAAGCTTTACAGTCAATTGAAAGGGGAGCTAAAAAGATCATTGACATTGACTGTGGGGGAAGGTACGCTTCAGAGCCTTGAAGTTAAAAAAAATCTGTATAAAAGAATTCATAATCCTCCCTAAAAGTTAGTTATTGTAATATTTAAATGAACCATTTGCTACTATAATATGACTCAATTTTCCTTTTTATTATTTTTATGCCTTACAAAACTCAACAAAAGTCATATGCCGAGCAACAGCAAAATAGGAGTATAATATACTAAATACATTAGACCATTAAGAATACCCTATTTTTAGTGAATACATTTCATTCCATTTGAACCCCAGCATATAGTTGCTTGCTTATCAGCTTACTATTGGGTACATTTCAGAGAACATTGGAGTTACATTAATCCCACCATCCCACCCCATTATTGGTCAAGCAAAGGTACAACTATGAGCCATCGCCATATGATAGGTATACTACCTATATGTACGAAGCATTTGCTTCCATTTTCTTAGACCATGCCGTCATGTGTGCATAGTGCGTTTCCAGATAGGTACAATCCTGGGGTCTTCAACTCGCAACTAAATAGATTGCTACATCTTAGAACACGTCATCACTTATCATCAGGAGAGACAGTGATCCAATGCCAGGTTATGTTTTAAAAAATTTAAATATTAGGAGAGTAAATTAACTTTGTAAGTTTTTTTTACAAACATTTATTTTTGTTTAACCTTGAATTACTGTGAAGAATTGAATTTTTTTATTTTTTTTTACAACATTCACACAAGGTCTTCAGATCTCAAACTAGGCAGAGCCTGTATTATGATAGCCTGATGACTGATATATATACTTATATACATATACACACCCAGGCACAGGTCAAACAGACATGTTCATACACACAAATGTTTGACCTGCCCGGGAATCGAACCCGGGACCAGCGGCTCAGAAGGCAGAGTTCTACCAACTGCGCCAACCGGCCAGTCAAATTCTAAGATAACACTTATAAATTGTAGATCGAATGGCTGAATTAACATATTGGCTCTTACTCTTAGAACTACAGCTAAATCTGTTTATGGCGACATTGTTTACTTAGAGCAACATACTGGTTATATTGGCAAATCAAAAGACCCCCCCCCCCCCCCCTATATGACCTTATCAAAAATATTGCTTTATATGACATACTGCAATAAGCTACCACATTTGACTGAATGTTTTCAGAGAATTATATTTGTAGAACAACCAGCTGAGCAGCTGTATTGTAAACAACTTGAATAGGCACAATATAATGGTCAATGGCTGTTATCGTAAAAGTAAACAGAGTCGATTATAGGGTCTGTAATTCTTAGAAACAAAACACGTGCATGCCGTTGAGCCAAGCCACGCTTCTTCATATCTCTTCAGTCATTTTGCTTCTTATCTGTACAAGTAAGAACAATTCACAGTACGAACTTTGAATGATGCTCTCAATGCTGTTAGTCTGTCCTTGTCTTAAAGATTGTCCTTTTTTATAAACAGTTTTACATGCGGGGAAATATTGACGATGCGCTGATAAAAATCGTGAATTACAGAATGTGTATGCACAACAGCAGTGTTCCTGTCACAATCAATTTTCGATTAAAGAATAGAAATCAATAACTTAATAAAACTAGTCAGTACTCGTTGTGACTACAAAATTATTCAAACCTGTAGCGCCATCTAGATTTAGCCTGGAATTATGAGGATTTTTCCGGCGTACGATTTTCTTTAGGCGATTGTCTGTTTTCTTGTAGTATATTGGTCCATGATGCCATTCATGATGTAATGCTGCATCTCATTTCAGTAACCTTCTTCGTCGAGTTTGATGGCCCTGAGACCGTGGAACGCGCTTTGAAACTGGCTACCGACGTTAAAATAGGGGGCAAAAAGATCTACGTTTCCAAGTTCGAAAATAGAATCAAGAAAAGCAAACAAAAGAAGACCAATGAAAATGAGGGTAGTGACGCGGACCAAAGTGAAGATTCACAAGACTAGCAATATTGTCTTTGATAAGTAAAAACTCATGTAACAGTCGAATGAATAGTACCAAAGTAATTCTATAAGCTGTTCAGTTTGATTAATACATAATGAAACTCGTTTGCAAATGCGAAGAAATGAGGGCGCAGGGCAAAAAAGTGGGAGTAGGCCCCCGCACACGGGTCGTGGCGCACCAAGATGATATCGGCCGGTGGTATTTTCACTTACAATTTCATCTAATTTGGCCCAGCAGTATACACATATCAGGCAAGAAGTCTCTTCAATCGTGAATTTTCTCCTTGTTTGGAAGCTGATTAGGTTGTGGTTTTAATACTAAATGCAGTGACGAAGCTAACATTTACAGCCATTTGCCACTTCTAATGTTGGATGAAAATAAAAAACCTACGCAATAATGCAAACTCATTGCATTGAAATAATGCTAGGTGAGCTAGGGATACGCGTGCCGGTTGACTTTTAAGGACTGCTAATGGATTACCAGGGATGATCTGAGGTCTGATGTGCAGTCATATTTTTAACTCATACAAAAATGAGAGATTTGTTAGACCGTCAAAAATTTTGAGCAATGAAAAGATGAATTACGTGGAGCCCGAATATTTTTATTGTATTGCATGGGTTATACGAAATAGTTGTACGACATGACAAACTTAATCATACACAGGGCGGCGCCAATATACTGAAAAAGTGCCATTTTTCAATATAGCGTCGTTAGCATGGATAAGATACTGCGTGCTAAGGTCATTAGTGCCATTTTACTGCACCTATGAGTAGTATGCGGAAGTGTGCATTCCAGCTGTCAGTCGGCAGTAGTAACAAATGTTGCAAACACCTGATCTTGAATATTATGATGAATGGAATGAACCTTTGTATCCTAAGACTGTAAACTTGTAGGTATTGTTTTGTATTGTAGCATAGTTATATTTAATTTATATATATCGCAATAAAGTGAACCTAGAATGTATCACTTTTTGATCACTATCAATGTTAGGTTATTGTTGAATTAGCGCACGTACCTACAGAAGTACCATAAGGTATATAAATAAATAAATAAACTATAAAAGTAAAATGAAAAACCTGTTTCTAGAATATTATGCTCTATCATAACATTCATAACCGAATTTAGAAACAGTAATCAAAGTTGCATGTCTTGTAAGTTTTTTAAACGTTACACTGTACTTATTGTAATGAAAAAGAAAATATAAATTTGCGCAGTTTTGTTATAATTATTACTATTATTTGTTTTCTTAGTCAAGGGGTCACGTACCCTTTGCATTCAAAGGCTTAACGTCAGTGCTATCATCTATTTGTTATAATGAATGATACTGCACCAAAAAGTAGTATGTTAGTGCATTAGTTGTGTTACTGAGTACTACTAGTGTTTATACGATGGGATATAAAAAATGACGCAATTTATTATTGCCACTTGGGCTGCTCTGTACAACGAGTATTTACTTTTATTTTACCGTTATGTCAATTGTTTTTTTTTATTTTACGAAAAATAAATGGTATTGTTGATTTTATTTCTATTTCCATAACCTACCCATAGTGCAAAGCATACATCACCCTAAAGGATGTACATAAAAATTATGATATGATAATGCAACGCTAATAGCTGTATTTTAAATCTTAACAATACTATTCGTAGGTTTTTCATTATCATTGGAGGCATAGAACGTCACTTTATGAATGTATCAACCATTGATCTCCACAAGGACCGGTACGAGGCGGCCTGTATCCAGCCCACGGAGTTGTAACAAAGCTATTTTTTTGTACCAGCCTCTTCGCGCGACCTAGGTCAGGTCGCCTGTACATTTACCTTGTAGGTGGACGTCCTTTGCTTCGCTTGCCAGTCCGTGGTCTCCACCCAAGCCCTTAAACTCATCACATTACATGTCAATGACTCGTTCTGCTACAGATCGCCTAAGAAACTGAGCATAGCTCTTTCAGTAACTCGTTATATTGTTTTAAATTGGTTCAAGTCCGCCTGCGTTCCTGAACATTTTAAATAAATAGGTTCTAGGTAATCAGGAATTCCCGACAGGCAATTTCCATTTTATCAACTCTCCAGTTGATTGTACTTTCGAAAGTTGGAATTCTCGATGTATTTTCCAAGTAAATGCTTACCAAAGATGAACATTTACAGCTTGACAGCAGATTTCAAAGGTATATCTACTTTCATAAATTCCCAAATCAGACTCGCTGGGTCCTAGTCGATTTAGGAATTGAAAAATAATGCTTTTTGAAAGGAAGAATTGTGCTAATATACTTTTTTCTCTGTGACCTTTTAGACTTGGATTTTTCTTTTCTACCTGAGATGTTCGAGATATGACTGTATCTATGAGTTATAGTATGTGAAAATTGAGGAATGCGAGTCGACCGTAACAAAGAATCAATACGTCACAATATTGTTTATTAACAGTAAGCGCCTTATTTGTACGATATGTAACCGACGAGTGAAGAAAAAATGAAGGGTAACAAAATTATGTTTCCGCCCGGGATCGAACCGGGGGCCTTCTGCGTGTTAGGCAGATGTGATAACCGCTACACCACGGAAACTTAAATATGCAATGTGAAATTGTCGATCAGTAAATTATGTTATTCTGTTAGTTTGGCATCTGATTATAACTCAATGGAGACAATTCCGTACGTTGGTATGCTGAGACCGAAAGATTGTAAATGTGATTAATTTTGGCATAGAAACAGAAGGACATAGGCTTAGCACTCACTATCCGATACTAAAAATACCTAGATATAGATACTCGTGTATTTAGGTAGGCATATTTAGTATTATCGGATCTTAAGACGTGTTTAAAAACTAACTACCTAGGCGTTTTAAAAACAAATGAATGATTGGCAAAACATCGTGCTCTGTGTGTTAGACTATTTGTGAAGCAAGTTTTTTTTTATTTTCCGGTAGGTTCCTAATATCATAATTAGGAGTTTGGTGCCCCTGAACTCTCAACAGATTCAGGTTATGCCCGTCTAGATGCGAGCCTGCAACATATCAATGAAATGTCCCCTAGTTTGGGAGTTTTAGGATCAGCCACGTTAAAGCCTAGGTACTTAAAGCTTTGTTGCATTTAGTAGGTAAGTGGGTAAAGTTATAACCCACTTAACTACTAAATGAAACAAAAATTGAATTTATCTTGACAATGGCTGTAATCAATTACTTAATCATTGTTAATCTACTTCCAAAAAGTATTTACAATTATTCTTGCATATAAAATATCGATTGATTTCTTCGTAGTTTTTATTTTTGACGCGGTTGAATACCTACATAGGAGGGACTATATACGGACGCCATAATTAATGCTATTCGCCAATTATGCGAAAAATACAAATGCGCGCACAAAAACCTGCATATGGGTGTCGTCGACCTTGAAAAGCTGTATACGATCGCGCGCTCCGAGAGTTTCTGGAAGTGCCAGGGAAGTACCTGCAGGTATCCGTTCCATGTACAGCATAGTATGCACGGTCCTAAGCTGGCGTCACCGACAAGTTCAATGTGGTTATAGGCTTACACCAGGGATCTGCTTTAAGTCCTTACCCTTTTCTCCGCAGTATGGATGCAACGACATCAGACTTACAAGATGAGGCACCCTGGTGTATGCTGTTCGCCGATGACATTGTTCTTGTTGGAGAAGATGAAACCGAGTTTTAGAACAGACTGGGAAAATAGCGGGAAAAATTGGAGAGTATACCGGATTGAAGATCAGTAGAAGCAAAACCGAACAACTGTTTTGCGACTTCGGTTCGATCATCCAATTTTTCCCATTCATTAAATGGTGTACCTAGGTATCGCTACCAGTCTGCTCCGATTTTAGGTAAGTACCTCGCCTCGGTTCACTGTCCAAAACGACGGCAATATTGACCGAGACGTAAGGAACAGCTAAATGTAGGTTGGATGAAGTGGAGACAGTTCTCGGGAACCATATGCGAGCCGCGAATGCCCCTGAAACTCAAGGGCAATATTTGTAAGACCTATCGTAACTTATGGATCTCACTGTTGGGCAGCACAGGTGGATGAAAGAAAAGTGGATGTGGCAACCTATATCTGTGCAAAATTTCATTCTGATCAGTTAAGCCGTTCGGCGTTATTGAGTAACAATCTTTCATTTAGCTATATACGTACATTATTATGTTGCAACATGTCCGGATGTGACGGGCTTGCATCGCTTGTTGACAATATGTATTTCTAAAAGTGCAGATTCCACATCTAGAAAATGTAATGAGCTGTTGTGATCTTGACAAAAAAAAATCACACGGACAGGAATAAAGAAAAAATCAAAGTAAATTGAAACAATAATTTATTGTGTCTTAACTCAATAGTTATGCGTTAAAATTAAATTATATACTGTATACACAAATATCGTCGAAATAAAGCTAAAATAATTAAAATTCGTTAATTATTTACAATAAATACGATCGTGTAGTCGCGATGCAACCGGAACGATACAAATAATACTTCGATACCATGAATTTGATAAGAAAGTGCACGCGCCCTTGTACCGCTCGTTCCGACATGAAAATTCTACTGAAACTATTCCATAGATGGCGCTGTATGTTTTTTACTGGTCATTTATGCCAATGTTCTTACAGTTATAAAATATCCAGAACTGGTTTCATGGCTTCACATAGATAATGTTTAATTTGCGGCGTTATCTAGAAGGAAGTAAGAAAAAATAAGTAAAAACAGTTGTTTAAACTATAATGTTATTGTATAAATTTATTTAATTACTGTCTATATTTTACATCTTAGATATGGAATTGAATGCATTATTCTACAAGTCAAATCCATTAATTTCATTTCATAGTTCGCCTTTAATATAGGTACATAATAGGAATTGTAAAAAATACGACATCCGCCATTTTTGCAGTCATCTTGAGTTTACAATGACACCGAGGTGTTTGTGAAACATGCAAATTACTTTTCACTACACTGCAAAGTTTCAATGGCAAAGGAATCATTATTAGGGTTCCTTATTGATTGGACTAGTACACGTTCTCCTTCAGTAACAAATCTACTTTCCTATCAAATTCAGAGTCTTCATACGTCACTACATTATAATATATAATTCTGATTCGTTATTATACAAAAATATTTATTCAGAAAAATAACTTCGTATATTATATGTGTAAGGCAGGAGAAAATTATTTCATTTATGTGTAGAACAATCCATGTTATTTATTAAAATTGACTTGGATGGGTGGTGATTTCTTTTCTGTGAACTGATTTTGTTAAATATTACACACACAAAGCTTATATGGTTCCTTTAAAGTAATTAATAATGCCATTTGTATTAATAACAATGGTACAATTTAAATAATAGCTTTCAGGGAAACTGAAAACTTGTGGCCGAGTGTCATTACATGTCATGAAAGTAAATAAATTTAAAAAAAACTACTATTTTCTTCGGATAAGCGATAGCATAAGCTAAACTTTATATAATTTGTCACGATGGGGCCTGCCGTGCGTCTTTTAGTGATTCATTATAATAAGTTACTTAGTTAATTTTAATTAATGGCAAGTTAAAGAACATTATTGCCAGTGTCACGTCAAAATTAAACTGAAGGAGATAATTTTAAATTTGGGTAGTCTGAAACAAAGTGTTATTTACAGAGATGAAGGATTAATAGCTAATGAAATGTATATTACACAGAATATAATCTATATGAACAGGAAGCGGAAGCTTTTAATGTATTAAAGATGAATATAATGGGTCATGATCCAATTTAGAGCATGTAAAAATTTTTTTTAAAATATTTTATAGATCTAGCGTTTGACCACTATTTCACTTGATGGTCAGTGACGATGTGGTCGAAGATGTTATCACACTAGACCTAGAATGCTCACTGGCTCTTATAGACTGCTGCCTGATCACACTATGTGTTTGGTGACAGTTTTTCAAACTTGAGGGTGGTATCAAGCCAGGCGGGTATTCGAAAGTACCATACCACCATGCTGGGAATTTGATAACGGTGTTACCTTCACCGGAAGCTCAAGCTGTTGTTGGGGATCGAACCAGTGTCCGACAGTTTAACAGGCGATTCTCCCCCCGCTGAGCTATCATCGTTTCCCCCTTATTAGTTAGTTAACTTTAATTAATAGCAAAAGTTAAAGAACATTATTGCCAGTGTCACGTCAAAAAGCAAAATAAATAATAAGTTATTTTAGTATAGTTAGGTTTGACTGCGCAGTACTATTCTATTTAGTTTGTGGGTTTGACACGATATTTGTGAACGATATTGGCAGTGTACGATCGGTCTCTTGCTGTCAAACAAATGACAGTTATATAAACGTGTTTAACAAAAAATATATATAAAGTTGGGGTAAGGTTACATTAAAAAAGTGTATAGTAAAGTGAGTCATGAAGTTTTCTTAATTTTTAAAATTTCTGCGTTAGTTCTGCTATTTTTTCTTTCATAAGATCCATCTCCTGACAATAACAAAGACAACAAAAAAAGAATTATCGAAATTGGCTCAGCTATTTACGTGTGATGTCGTGACGACGAGGATTAGGGATTCATTTTTATAAATACAGATTATGATAATAAACGTATCAAACCATCGTCGTTACAATATCGCTGGAGTACTCGGGAACTATTCCAAATTTTGTTACACTAACCATCCCCGCCTGCCTAGCGTGGCGAGTATTGGCAAATCCCCCCTTTATGGGGGAGGCATATGTCCAGCAGTGGACGCACATGGCTGAGAGAAG
Organism: Apeira syringaria; assembly: GCA_934044485.1. Taxonomy (NCBI): domain Eukaryota; kingdom Metazoa; phylum Arthropoda; class Insecta; order Lepidoptera; family Geometridae; genus Apeira; species Apeira syringaria. The sequence continues at coordinate 10,719,254 of OW203662.1, read as the reverse complement.
AAGAAGAAGAACCATCCCGATTATGGGTTTGAAGTTTTGAAAGCAACCTAATTTCGTGGGCATTTACAAGTCTATTAGAGTTTGTTTTCTTAAATAGTCCCTATTCCGCTATATTGGCAGCAATGCCAACACAAAACGCCAACAAATACAATGTATTATGAGCCAACCAGCAGGATTACGTCTTCGCATGACCATGTTTTGACAGGCAGGAGCCAACATGACGGCATAGGAACCATTTGATATAGTAGCCACAAATTCATCGCGCACGCATTCGGGCTGTCCAGTCCACAGAAAAGTTTCACCTTACAAGTTTGATTATACCATATCTCATCACTATAATTTCGTAGCATGGTTTACATAGTACACACACATGTATATTGCTATAGATTCATTTAACTGACAATTTTTTATACACAAGTACAGAACGCGAGACGTCGGTGACGAGCAGCCTTATTTTATTACCTCTGATAATTTCAGGAAACCTTTTAAAATGAAACAGACAAATCAACAGTCTTGGACGGGAACCCGCAATATGGAAGATTGCCGGCCTAGATAAGTCTACTTAAGCTGTACGAGTAAAATATAGTAATAATATTTAAGTATACAATGGCTATTACAATTTATATGTATTATATATTATATAGGCAGCAAATAAACTGGTATCTCTATGTTTCAATTCAGAATTTGGATTTGCCTTTATAAAAATAATTTCGAGACTAGTGGCAAAATGTCATTAAGTGCGGCGGCAACTCGTAGTGAGCAGGTTCCAGACCAATCAATGGAGTTATACAGCCTTAATAGCAAAAACTAAGGAGTTATCACTTACACTGCAAAAACTAATCTGAAAATAGCGCTCATCACCATTACTCGCATACGCAAAATAAATAAGGTTAACAATAATTTAAACATAAATAATATATCGGAGATCGCGAACGTCAGCGCAGTCAGCGTCACGGATCGGTCGGAGCATATCTCCACAGTTTGGAAAGAACGAGAAAGTCTCTGAACAGAAGTAGAAACAGATAAACGCCACGCCACGCCATTCAACGAGAAGAGAACTATATCGTCACCACCTTGCACCGACAAGACGACCTGACTAAGATCGCAAAAAGGGCCTAGATGCGTGCCGCTTTCAACCACTTCTTGTAGAGATTAATGAGGGAGGCCTATTTCTAGCAGAGGATGTCTTACGGCTGACTTGATGATTATACCACGACACAAACAATTATGTACTAGGGATTTTGTATACGTTTAACAAGAACATTTAAACCACAGTCAAGGTTCGTCTAAGCTTATTAGGGTTTCCGCGGAAGTTTTTTTTCATATAGGTCTAGCATTTGACTGCCACCTCCCTCGACAGTCAGTGACGATGTGACCGAAGTTGGAATTTAGCGCAATATCCAAGAATATAGACTAGACTCCTTGAGGGTCAGTTCTTCCATACGCTGTGTGTTTGGTGATAGCTTTTCGAGCTTGAGTGTAGTGTATTTAGATTTAGTTGGGTGCTATAAAGTACTCTAGCAACATGCCAAATCCGGATCTTAGATCATCATGACAGTTTATTAATAAGGTTCAACTTCCCCACGCACTCTGGTAAGTTCAGTAGATTGGGCGGCAGTACGACACGTGTAGATGTGTATTCAAATATCCACGAAATAGATCAAGCTCCGTTATAAAAGACAATTCAATTATTTAAACAAAATTAATTTTCTAGTAACCTATTTTTTTAATATATATATAATATATATTATTGTCGTGTGCGTTTATAATAATTATATACTTATAATTTGAACTATAAATATTTAACACTAAAAGTCGTGTGATTGAGTTCATGATTGTGGTGAATCCTAAACTGGTCTAGCAGGCGCGGAGTTTACTTGTTACTATTATTAGTAGCGCGTTCGACAGAATTTTAAAACAAACCCAACACGACTACCGCAAGCACAGATCATGTAACGTGTGACTCTATTGATGGTGATATCAACACATGCAGAAAGGAAAGTCACCAGTTCTATCTTATTGTTAACCCCTATCTTATTTGATGAGTGACGATCTTGTCGAACGTGGTCACACTGACCTAGAAGGTCGATGCTTAAGTATATATTACATGACAGAGTTTCAAAATTGAGGGCAGCAATCTAAGCACTCACTGTTTTGCCGTCACTGCAAATCCACATTAATATCATTTACCAGAGAACTTTTAATGAGGGGGGGTAGTCACCAGTTTCGGTCGTGTTTCTATCCTACATATCTCTCGCTGATACCAATATCAATAAATTCAAATGCTTTCTCTGCTTTATTTATGAAGTTATTCAGAGCAGTCTATTCTCGTTCGATCCAAATGAGGAACAATTCCACTCGATCGCAGGCGTTCTCGCTACATCAATTTGCTTTAGCGCAAACAGCCTTAGTGCAACGCAATAATTACATTAAAATGCATTTTACATTTCATTCTACCCTCGTTTATATACAATTCGAGAAATGTCTTTGTTTTATTGTTGGAATAGGCCCGTGTATTCGATATTTTTATATATACAACCAAAAAGAATATTCTATGATAATATTGCACACATTATAGTAACTTGATGATATGATTTAAAGAAATTAATCATATCATATAGAGAAAGTTCAAAGCAAACCTAGATTATTCCACTACAGGGTAAAGGTGGCTTTTCACAATTTATATCAGTACTTTGTTTGAAGGTCTCAGTTACTTTTTTCGGGCCTTTTAACTATAAGTGAAGAAATGTTGAGGGTAGTTAAATATTAGCCTAGTAACGATTCTCACTCAGTCAAATGTACAAACGAGCCTTATTGCTTGTGCAATAGGGTCGTGTTTCAAGCGGTAGAGGCGCGGCACCTTCACAGTTGCTACGGATGTCGTTGGCTCGGCACGGGGATTCTGGAACGTAATACAAAGTTACATCTTTTGATAATAAAATTATTAAGGATAAAGTCTATATTATGATGTGTGTAGTTATGTAAAGAGATCCCTGTACCCCGTACTAGTATGCACTGTGTTACAGGGTAACAGTTCCTTCCCATTATTGTGACTTAGAAAATATTTTACAATATGCGACGATTTATTGTCATTCAAGTTATAAGAATAATTGTGCTTGGTAGTATTTGAGGGCAGTAATAGTTATTTACACGTGGGTAAAGTTGATTTTTGGCATGAGTCTGATGCGTCATGAGATGAATCTTTCCTTCCCTGAATCAGGTTTCAACTCAAGCATGAATTGAAACCTGAGTCAGGGAAGGAAAGATTACAAAACACGAAACGCTTAAAACCTGTACTCATGAGTGAAACACAACACACACTCGCGCTAACTAACGAGGATCTTGCAAGGCGCGCGGCGGGAAGGATTCTTTCAAGTGTACTATTCTCTGATTGGTCGGCGAGTTGTCTTGTGAGTTTCGTGTCAGATATTGATGAGTAAAACTAGTGATTGACAAGGAGTGATTTAAAAATAATAATATATTCTATTCGCTCTGGATTCGATAATAAAGTCATTTACACTTCGACCGGTTCAAAGCGGGCTTGAAGCGACGACATCTTCAGGATGGGGAGGGTCCATAGAGGTTTCAGGCATTCGTACTTTAATATCGGCCGAGTTGGAAAGTCGTGAAACAATCGATACTAATAGTTATAGAGCTCAGGATCGCGCGATCCAGCGAGCAGTGGGGAGTCTCACCCGTAGAAGGCCGGGAAGCTGGTGTCGGCATTGAACTGGAAGTTGATCGGGGTCTTGGGCGAGGCGCAAGTGTAGGCGAGGCAGTCGTCAGAGGCGCGCAGCGAGCGCGCTACGCTGGGCTCGGAGGCGGAGCGCGTGATCTTGGGCAGCGCGCGCAGCATGGTCTCGAGCGCGGCGAGAATCTGCCGGAACAGCGGGCGCGCCGCGCACGAGAACTGGATGCAGTCCTCCAGCAGCCGCACTAGTGCGCCCGGCGCGTCCGCGCGCGCGCGCCGCACGTCTACGCGCAGCACGCCGCGACCTACCATCCACAGGATCTGCGCGGGCACACACATCTTTGCTCTTGTACACGCGTCTAAATACTTAACAAGGTAACGACTAAGGCTGCGTTCCAAAACGGGTAATTGTCAGAGATCGGCAGAGAGTAATCATCACTCTGTCTCGTTCCAAAACCAACCGTTGAAAATTGAGATTGGCAGTTGTGAGGTTTTGCACTGGTGCGATTTAATCTGTCAGTTGAATTCTATGATATTTAGGAATATCGGAGCTGTTCATTACTCTCCTTCTCATTTTACCAATTTAGTTTTCTATTAAAGTCCCTTGACAATAAAAAAGGATGTACATCTGTTTTCCATGATGCTTTCGATAGTGGGGCATGAAGGACTTACACAAAAACGGAGAAATACTCAAAATGTAGTTTTCAGACTCTGTTCCACACCAATTTTTAATTTTGTTTTAGATGCTACGTCAAAATTGTTTAAGAATTTAAAGAAGAATTGTTTAAAAAAGTTTCAATAATAATATATAGTGAATTCTTTAATCGGCTACGATCAATCGACAATAGCTAAAATTATAAATTGCTATTACGGAAAAAATATGACAAAAGAAACTCTTATAATTTTTTTAAAACTAATTGCTTAACTAGAAGTTTGAGTTTGGTGTTTTATCTCATTTGTCCCGTATACTTGACGCGCCCATTACCTGATCCTTGTTGTTGAGGTTGCAGTAGGGCAGCTCGCCGGCCAGCAGCTCATACAGTACGATCCCGTACGCGTACACGTCGGAGCGGAAGGTGTAGGGCGCCGGCTCCTCCATGCGGATCACCTCGGGCGCCATCCATAGGATGGAGCCGGTGGGCTGCTGCCACTGCACGCCGCCCGACACGCTGTTCTCTGCAACAATACCTCTCACATTCATGCATAATATATCTCTGAAAATGCCTGCATGTAGCTGTGCACTACCTATTCTATTTTAATAATTCCAATTTTCCAATTTCTCTTCTTTTCTTCCAATTTTAGTCGTCACATTAACATTACAATCTAGCCTTCAGACTAATAAGTAATCCGATTTTAACGTAAAATGCTATAATTAGAGTATAATTAAGAATGTGTCCAACACCTGATCTTATCGTCTCTATAAAGGGGCAGATACATTGTTACTACTTCTTGCGTGTCCTTGTTTACAATTACCTATTTTTGAGACTAATGTCTCGAAATAGTAAATAATGATAAAATAAATTAATCAGAAACACGTGAATAATGTGGCTTCTCCTTAATAGAGACTTTAATATGGGGTGTTATTGGACACACTCTTAACTTACTCTAATTAGCAATTTAAGTTACAATCGAACTATTTATAACGGCATAACGGCTTGATTGTAATTTTAATGTGGGACCGAAATAGGAATCTCATTACCAATAAGAAATGAGGCATGAAATTCAAATTTTATTTTATGAATTATAATCGATAACCATCGTAACTGGTAGCCACACGTATACCCGCACTATATATCTATGACAAATTAGACGAATTCATGTTTGCAATAAAGAAATTGCGGTTAACAGTATCGTCTGAAGCAGTCCTCACTAGGTACATATACATGGATATTTGTTATGTATACGAAACATTCCTTAACTACATGATTTAATCTCACGTCTTTCTTCATTGAAAATGGATGATGAAGAACGAAGGAACCATTATTAAAAAAAATTACTCGAAAACAAAGTTGTGGAACCAGTTTTTAATTTACACTGTTTTTTACGGGTATAACGTGGTACTTGGTCTCGCACTGAGTGCGAGACGGGACGTTACGACTAACGCACCGCACTCAAGATCCTGATGAAGGCTTCGGGAAGAAGCCGAAACAATTATCGATCGTGATATCGACTACGCGTAAGTACCACGTTATACCCGTAAAAAACAGTGTAAAGTAATTATGAATGTGAGTTTTAATATTATTATCAGTTTTTAATTCATAAATATTTACAAAAATAGCAATTTTGTTGTACAAGATTTCAAAGTGTGTCAATATACTAACCTGACCACCGTACTTTAGCCGTCGCTAGACCGAAATCTCCAATCTTAACCGACCAGTCGTCTCGCAAGAAGATATTATTCGACTTTAAGTCTCTGAAAATGACAGTATATATTATAATCAACAATTATCGTCAGCTCTTATTTTTGTTTGGACTGTGGGAGAAGGTCCTGTACTGACGTCCCGCTTTGGGTATATGTGCAGGCCGCCAACATTGCGTAGTAGTCAAATCAAATCAAAATAATTTATTTGCTAAATTTATATGTTGCTCTATATTACAACCTTTGAAGGTGTGCAAATTACATGTCATTCCATCAAAACTAATATAATTATGCTATTAATACAAGATATTTCACTTATTTTACTTATTCTTAATAATATGTCATCACATTTTATTATTTATGTACTCCTCAATGCATAGTGCGCTTGTCAGTGCGGAGTGAGGGTGTATGTCGTCTACCTGTGGATTATGTTCTTGGCGTGCAGATAGTCCATCCCTTGCGCGGTCTGGCGCGCCACGTCGATAAGGTAGAACATGGGGAAGGGCGTCTCCAGCACGTGCAGGTGCTGGTACAGCGAGGAGCCCTCGCACCACTGCGTCACGATGGCCAGCGACGGCTTCGAGACGCACCCCATGAACAGCAGGATGTTGCAGTGCCGAGTCTTGCGCAGTACTGCCACCTGCCCATCGACCGTACACTCACACAGTAATTGTACGAGCAATTATCACTTCACCTTTTTTGAAATACTTAGCATCGTTGTAAATAGCACACGCTATTATCAATCATTTGCATACTCGTATAATGAAAACACCCATCACCGAGCTTCCTCTTACGGTCTGTATCAGGCCGTCTTTCTATATTGTAAGTGCATATCCTATGCTACGCTCGCCAGTCTATCCTAGCTAATATGTTCCTAGCTCACTGCTATTTCAACAAGATGACATTGAGAAGATGGACAGACGACCTGACCAAGATCGCCGGAAGGGGCTGCACGAGGGGAAGCTTCCAACCAGTTCTTGTGAATACCAATGCGGGGAGGATTATATCCAGCAGTGGCAAACTTCTGGTTCATATGATGACGAACGACTCTGTTATTACGTTCAATGAATCCAGTCATTTCAGATTTCTACTCAAGAAGAAAGCCCTGCTAACCTTTTGTGAGCTCGTTAATTGTGAAAGCTTTAATGCCAAAAATGTCTAAACTTTCGTCCGAAAACACGGCATTCTTTGTGGCAGCAGAACGCAGTTTCCAACGTGATAATTCTAAGGCCGTCGGCACGGATCGCGTTCTCTTGCAAACCGCAAAGAAGAACAGACACGTATCTCTAATAATTAAAATTACGATGACCATAGATAGAAAACTTATATCATCAGATCTATCTATATATCATCAGAGATAATAAACATTTACTAACTTACCTCATTTTTGAAGGCTTGAAGCTGTGAAGGCGTTGGAGTTTTCACATTGAGCGTTTTGACGGCGACCGGGCCGTGCCAGTGGGCCTTGTATACTGTCCCGAAACTGCCGGATCCTGACCAAATACACAAGGGCATTAAATTAAATCCAAACTATTTTAAACTATAATTGCTACCCGATACAATCAAGTAGTGAATAATAAACAGACACATAACGATCGAAAATACGATAATAAAACTAAAAAGAATAAACTAGTTATGACAAGACATTGAGTCAACTGAGATTGCAGTCTAGAAAAGCGACTTATTTGGTAGTTTCAAGTATTTTTAATGATTTCATTCAAAGTCGAAATCAAAATTATGTATTTGCTTGAACATGGCTGTGATAAGTTTTTATATATTAAACATGTATAGAGCTCCACTTTCCACCAAAATGGCATGCAAATTTAATTAAAATAATTAATATTTTAACAAATGTAAGACTACTTCACTAACTCATAAGCGTGAAGGTCCGGTCTTTTCAATAACAGAGCAATATTTATTGTTTTACCTATTTGATAGCTGAAAAAATATACCTATATCGAATCTAATAAAATGTATAGAAGTGTAGTCTAGTACGTACCTATCCTCTGTCCGATGAGTATCTCGTCCGCGTGTATGACCCAGTCGTCGTAGCTCTCCCGCGGCGAGAGCGCGTTCTTCCACGACTCGTCCGCAGAGCGCGCGCGCGCACGCCGCGGCCGCAGCGTGCCAGTCGGCGACGCCTGTACAACAACACGCGCTTATTGTTTTTATTTAATTTATAAATATCGTAGTCTCGCTAATCTGGCACTTCAATAGTCCGGTACGTTCAATATTCCGGCACCCCCAACCCTCCCTACTCTCGTTCTGCGCTCGCGCACTAGCATCAATATAACCTTGAAAATTATCACAATAGCAAGTTTCTGTTATTTTCATGTTTAAAATAGTCAAGCAAACGGCAACATAGGACTTATCTTAATATCTAATACTATGATTACTTTCTAGACAATCCAATAATCCGACACCCCCTAGTTGTTAATAATGCCGGCTTGGTGAGACACTACTGGAATTTCCTTCTTTATATATATTTTTTATACTGTATAGATCTAGCATTTGAGCACTCTCTCACTTGATGGTCAGTGACGATGTGGTCGAAGATGTTATCACGTTAGACCTAGAATACTCACTGGCTCTCAAGGACTGCTGCCTGAACACACTATGTGTTTGGTGATAGTTTTTCAAACTTGAGGATAGTAGGTGGCCAGGCGGGTATTCGAAAGTACCCTACCACCATGCTGGGAATTTGATAACGGGCGGATAACGAGCAACCTTCACTGGAAGCTCAAGCTGTTGTTGGGGATCTAACCAGTGTCCGTCAGTTTGACAGGCGACGCTCCCCGTGCTGAGCTATCATCGCTTCAAAATATATATCGTTTATTAATATAATAATTTAATAAGTTTGCGTGTAACAACTATTTAATCTGATGTCTGAAGTGTAGCATGCAAGCCTTCAAACCTTCCACATTCATTCTCTACACTCTCCTAGATAATATACAACTTGTATCATTTGGTATCCAAACCACTCGAGTTTATTATTCACCAGCTGTATTCTCGATTATATACTGGTATACTCTTTTACAAACATTGAAAAATAATATATTACCTGTGTACTTTGACTGTGCTGTGAATCGATGGATTTATCTTTGTCATCCTTTATGTGTCGAGTGGTGAGGTAGTTGGATGACTGCGGGGAACTAGTGCACGGCTGGAAACAACACACCTACAGCTTATTAATATCATCGTTATGTTTTTAAGTGATAGACGTAGGGAAAGGCAATGAATTGGAACACGTGAGTCGGTGTGCATTTATTTATGTTTGTAATAAGGTTGTGTCGCGAAGAAGAGTAAGCCGGCTGTCCCGCCGACGAGGGCGATCGACGGTCTCTTTGGTGTGGGCGATCGGCGTTGTCCGAGGGGGAAGTGCTGGGGTCGTCGAGTTTAGCGCGGGATCAATAAAATTGAAAGAGCTTGGCAATAGGGAAGTCGTTTATATTTGATGTAGCTAATGTTTTTTACAAAGGATGTGTCTCATGGATGCTTAGAATACTATGGTAACTTAGCAGTGGTGAGACAGACGAGAATAACTGCTTGTATTGCTTGTTACCTGTTTTTTTACTACATACACACATACCTACTTATAATTTAAATTGTTTACTTTAGATACGCGTCGAGAACTTAGTGTCTGGGCAAACCTAATTTAGGTTTTTAGACATTTATATTATTTACAGACATTTATATTGATAATAAATGAAAAAAAAAACCTCAATAACCGCTTGACCGATTTTGATGAAATTTAAATGGGACCACCTCGGATGTATACTTTATCAAACAAAAAAAGAATTTTGGGAATCGGTCCGCAACTGGGGGAGAAATCAGTGAACATACATCGCACCTACACAGACTTTCGATGTGTCCGGCAAGATTTAAAAGCCATTGAAACTGCTTGGCTTTTAAGGTAACATTATTTTATGTGTTTTTTTTAAGGAAGGATGAATTTGTATAGCCCGCACAAAATACAATAAATTACATGTGCTATGCAGAGCCTTTTACTAGTGACTGTTGATCGTTTTAGTACAATTGAAATATTTCAAATAATGGATTCAGTTTGACATAGATCATGAAAATGTGAGAGGGAGATCTATGTAGAAGGACAGCTTAACAAACAAGCTGGCTATTGAAAAACTATGAATATATTAAGTATTTTACTATTTTGTAATAACTGTTACACTTTTTAAGTTAAGATACTCATTTTCAGAGAAATAAAGGCTTTGTCTATATCTCTAATTGAGATCCCGTCAATCACCTGAAAGCATGAGTAAGCGTCGATCTGATGAGTGAACGTGCGTGTGAGCGTCAGTTACCTGGTTGTACTTCCTCTGATGCTCGTGATGCTCCGCGAGCGTCATGGGTCGCTGCACCATGTTGATACACACGTTGGGCGCAGAGTTCGATCGGTCTTGTTGATTCAGCGAGCGCGGGTGCTGCTGCCTACAGATAGCAGCGAGCATAACGAGCTTATTAACAGACTTGAAAGTAATTTGAGCCTGCTGGTTCTAAAATTTAACATATGTGTCAAGGTTTTAAGAATAAGTTAGTAAATAACTCAATTTTGGGAAGATCTTAAAATCTACCCAAAATTGATTCATTTACTGACGGCCTCCAAACTTAACTTGAAGTTCAGTTGTGTTTTGTTAAACTGAAATAATGGTCCCAATTAAAATTTATTTCTACGCCTAATATGTCACATATAAGTCCATCCATATGTTCTATAGATAGTTATTAGACATAATTATCCTGGTTTTATCTCTATATGCAATTGGCAATTTTGTGACTGTTTTAATACACTGCATCACATTATTATTCAAACTATTACATTAACGGGCGAAATGATCAATACTTGGCCACAGTGTATAGTGCTAAGCTGTATATTTTTCTGTCACTAAGAAAAAACCTCCTTTACCACGTCCTATGCTAGAGTAAGAATGTATGCGCGTGACAGGTTATGAAAGTATTAATCCTAAGATTTTAGTCGTAAGTAAGAAGATTTGTTTAAATCTTAAAGTAGATATAATTGTGAAATAGAATTTACTACCTAATAATGTAATTTCTAAACATTAAGTACTTTCATAAATGTAAGCTCTAAGGCTTTCACGGCCGGCGTTGCATGTTGTATGTATAGTTTTCGGGCTGTTTGGCCGTGGTGTATGTGAAACTTGTGTTCCAGACGTTTCGTCGATCACTGCGGTCGACATCTTCAGTGGTTCAGGTCCGAGCGGCGACAAGAGTGTAGAACCTCCTTCGCGGCGTCTTCTCTGATACTGATCATACAAGGATCATACAAGTTATAGTCAACACAAGTTTCACATAGACCACGGCCAAACAGCCCGAAAGCAATACATACAACATACTTTCATAAAGTTTGCAAAAGAATACTATGTTTGTCTTTCGTTATATTAGTCATTTGATTTACTTAGTATCAAATTGTTAGTAATCGATGGTATTAATAATGTAATAATTATTAAAAATTAATAAAGTTATTGAAGTGTACCTTCCACTCCATTTTATTCAATTATTTGATATTCTTATAGTAGTTTGAAGCTATACCTACCCTACAAACTTGATTACAATAATTATTAAAAGCAAGTCAACTCGATAGCTGTTATGTTTCATTCCAATATTACCTGTTTAATTCCTGATTAGGTAGATAAATCACAGTGACATCCTAACATAATAGCAGTAAATCCTAGTACATCAGCTGGGTTGTGCCTCGATATGTCGAGTATCTAATTACATTATTCAAAACTATTAGTGATTATATTTATTTGATTAAAAATAAGATTATAGAATGAGGTAAATCTCTTATTCTCTAACTACCCACATTATCATTTTTCTTATAATCTAACACGGGCTAGAGTTTGCTTTCTTACTCCGAATATACTGTGTAATGAACATTATACCATTCATCAAGCATCATGATAGCTAATAAATCATCGTGAATATAGATGTCCATATCTTGTAATTTATCTTGTGTCCATGAATTTATTTAAATGATCTCTATCCTGCATTTCCGTTAATATAATTTTTTTAAGAAGGGTGGCCTTTCTGCTTTGCCCTTTGGTTGCGTAAATGCTATTGAGTTTTGCCCAAATTTCGTAAGCAGTTTTAAATACTGCAATTTGTTTAAGTTTAGAAGGTGAGATTACAAGTACTTCTACTCTGATTGAGCAAAAAGGTATACATATCCTTTTCTTTCGTCTGTTCGCCGGCCGTTTCGAGATTCGGTGGGTTTGAATGCGAGTCCATAATTTATTTTTGATAAGTATGGCGGCACCCCTATTAGCGAGGCCTCAATCTACTACGGCTACATCGAAAGACGTTTAAATGCGACAGAATAAGAATATTCAAAGGAGATCAAGCCTACTACGACCGTAGTATATAAGCGTGCTATTCAATAGTGTGCGATCAAAATAAATACAATAGTGCATATGCTGTAAGTGATAATATAAGCAAACCACTAGACATGAGTAAGCATGATATTCACCAGGTGACATCAAAGTCCTTTATCTTCTTGGCTGGTGAGTAAGACCTGCATATTTTTTAATATTAAGAACTATACGCCTATTGTAAATACACACATGGCTTATATTTCCAGATATTTTATTGTTTTTTTTGAATAAATTATTTAATTTCTTACCACCAGTAGAATGGTCGTATCTATTTGAGAAGTAAAAACTGATTTAATTTGGCAATAACTTACCGATGGTACAACACACAGCCAAAACAAACGGGTAGTTTTGTCAGTGTTTTCGGAATTCATCTTTTGAGGAGGTAAAACGAGATAAAATATAGGCTACGCGAGCAAAGCCACGAGTGGGACAGTTAGTTAGAAACAAAAATCCAGTGTGAGATTACAGGGAGAATCATTGTCGGCGCAGTTGAAATTGCAGGCCGCAACTAGTATAATAATAATATAAATACATATGTCAAGAGTATGATACAAAACTCACTTATGTTGATCTCCCCTGTTCATCATATGGTGATATCCAAAATGTGGGGGGAAGTGGAGTATCCCAGCCTGGGTCTCAGGGTTCTGGGCAAGTAGGGCTGCATAGTACGTGTCCGTCATTCGAACCTGTAGCAAATGTTGCACTTTGTTGAAAAATAACATTGGAGTTGAATGTTTTTTTATTTGAGCGATAACCAACCTATGTTCGTGTAATATCATACATTAAGACCTCAAGTTAGTTTCTTTATTCCAAACTAGCGGCCTGTCCCAGCCTCGCAGTTTATACATTATATTATATACCTACCTTTATACATTATATTTGTCAAACAAAAATTCTGCTATGTAAAAAGTCAAAATATTCAATGTCGGTTGTTTTTATATTAGCTGGATGGGTATAAGTATACACTGATTTCAGATTCAAGTTCAGATTCAGTCTTTCATTCATTTCGATTCAGAGTTGTGACCGCGCGTTTGCGTCGCGCGGGTATCTATTTCATACATCTGCACGCCCCTTTCGCCCTTCGATGCCCTCTCGCTCGCCGTGTTGCCCGTAGCGCTGTGTGGGCGCGCCCACAACGGCCACGGCACAGCGGCGGCGTTTATTTTTCTATTAGTATTTTCTTGAGATTGGCATGTTTTAATTCGTAATATCTTTTGAATGGAATGCCCGATTTGAATAATTCAAAAAGTAATGTACAGATATTGATAGATATTGAATAAGATTTATCTGGATATGAATTAATACAAAGGTATGGATAAGATTGTCTAATTTAGGTCGACATTTCGATTAACTTAAAAAAAATGTATAAAAGTAGTTATAATGCTACAACTACAATAGTTCCCGAATGGATAACATGGACTGGCAAACCTAGCATAGAACGGCCACCTTTAAGGTGGATAGACAACCTCACTAAAATCGCAAGGTAATTGGTATGACAATAGCCAAATTAATGATTAATTAATTAGGTATGGGAAAGACGCTTCCATTCGGTCTCTATGGGAATCAATGGGGGTTGGATGAAGCCTGGAATACATTATTGAAAGCTTAGCAAGGATCCTTAGTTTGTTGCTAGTAATAATACCTATACTGTTCAGGGTTAATGTAGCATTCTAGTGTTGAAGAAATTTTGCAAATCAGTCCAGTAGTTTTTCCGTTTATTTGTTACAAACAAAACAAAAAATATAATAATGAAAAATACAAAATTACAAATCTTTTCTCTTATAGTATCATAGTGTAGTGTAGTGTAATATTTGTGGATTTTTAACCACTTTTTTACCTGATGCTAAGTGATGACATGGAGATGTAGCACACAAGCCTATAGAAATTACCAATTCATAAGACAAGTGACTTGAAAACTATATATCACCAGAAAAAGTATGTAGAACTACAAACTTTCCATAGGCAAATTTTACAATTTCACATATTCTCCTAATCTGGCCTACGTTTCAAAAATCCGAGTTGGCAACACTGTAGTAAATTCCCAGACAGAAAACAAAGGTGTACCTGGTGACAAATACTGGGGACTTTATCGGCACATCTCTGGTGAAACTTGAAATTGCACTGACTGCAGTAGAAGCCGTTGAACAGTAACCTACGGCAACACTCGCAGAAGGCGAGCGTAAAAAAAGTCTTTCGGGTGAACTGGTGCGATATGTGGCACATTATCGGCAGCTTGTCTAATGTACGTACTGTTACCTGTAATAATAATAAAAGCATTCTATGGTAAGGGTGTATGTTTAACCTCAAACAGTGAAAAATTAAAAACCTTTTTTCTCATGTTAAAACAGATGATAAAGATGTGGCCATATTATATAGCAACAGTTTATGCAGGCCCAGCCTCAGCACCTGGACAAAAAATCTATAAATAGTATTGCCCTGTGTTTCTGGAAGTGTTATGGTTTTGCAGTACTGCCCAGTAGGGCAGAGAGCAATTTCACAATATCTTTCTTGCAGCACCTGAGAAGAGCTTTGTAAAGAGTTTTATTGTTTATTGCATTAATAACAGGCTAGGCGGAACTTACGTTCAAATTATTAGAAGGAAAAAATTCAGCTGCTAGTGTGACTTGAACACACAACTACAAAATACCGTCCTGTCGCTTTGTCCAACTAAGCTATAGCAGCCCATACCACTAGCGCCGAATTTCTACCTTCCTTTAACAACTGAGGGTGTATTGTTGTTAGCGCCATCCACCTTTAATGTGTGAACAATTAATGAATACGACATTAGCAGCCAAAATTTTTTCCTTCTAATAATTTGAACTAGACTTTACCTATGCAATATTAATTGATTAACAGGGTTAAGCAATACATTCTGCCATCACACCTCTGATGGGTAGTGGCATTTGCGTCGTAGCTTCTAAAGCGCAATATGTTGGAGGGCATGTTAAAACAGTGTTCCCAATGATTAGGAACTCTGGGAGTCTAACTGCAATCCCACATTGACTAACACTTCTCTCCATGAGAGGAAGTCCAGTGTCATACCAATGAGGACATAATGACGACTTAATTATGCTATACCCTACACTACCATGTATTAAATATTTATAACTATTTATTTCATTTCCAAAGGTTAAGTGCTCGCAGTATTGAAGTAGAGATATAGAACCTAGAGATATTTTATAACTAAAGAGACAACTACAATACAAAGAAAGAAGAAAGCAGTTCAGGATAAGAGACTTATTATTATAAAAAACAAAACCAGCAGGAATAATGACAGGGTACATTTAATTGATTGCACTTGACATATATTTAACTGATTTCGACTCATAAGGGAGTTAGTCTTCAAATCAAGTGATGTTAAATGGAGTTTACACTGTATATAGAAAATAAATGCATGTGCATTGAGTAGTTTGTAGAAAGGTGTTGATAATAAATTGAATGTGTATGTAATTAATAATACTGCATTATTGTCAAAATGTATGTAGCATGATTTAATTCCTATTAGAGTATGCTATAAATCGTATTTATTAGGAATGAAAATCAAAATTAGATCATCTAGTGCTTACTATTCAACAATTTTCCGCTCTTCTAATATTCAATAACTTAAATCCGTGCAGACAAAAAGCTTGCCAAGACCAAACCACTTTACCTCTTCAGCATCGATGAGTGTTGTAATCTCGACATCCCAGGGTATCACTTGGTTGAACCCCGTTCGTACTACCTCGCACATTTCGCAAGTCAAATTCCGCAGCTTGAGCGCCTTTGAGAGGGCGTCTCGCAGCGTTACCCCTTCCTTCACTTGTACACTTGTTCGCTGTTGGTTCGGGAGATGAGCTCGAAGGAACACTTTCGGCTGGCGTGTGAGGGTATCAAATTTTTTAGAATCATCTTGTATCGAACACTCTTCACTTCTGTCTGGCGATTCCTGCAATAATTCACGTAAAGTCCGTTCCCTAAGCTCCAAGTTGTGTAACTTAGATGTCAGCTCATGATATTCAGATAAATAAAGCGACGGTGGATGCTGAAAACCAGCGAATTTCGCGTTAAGCGCATCAATGTTTTCACGAGTTACGTTAATAATACTTTGTATATTTCTAATTTCATATGTAGGATCCGCTAAATCGTCACTATCAGTAGATGTCGACATATTGTCACTATTAAGGGATAAAGCGGGTATATTTCCATTAATTTTTCTTGAACAATTTTCTTTTTCTCGAGTAACTGCCATAGCCGTATCCACAGTGCCGTATCTTTCTTTTCTTTTCTTTTCTGGGCTGCGTTCGGGCGTGCGCTCAGCAGCTCCATCGGCCAAGCCATATCTTGCTCTGACAGCGGATATTCGGCGTTCACGAACTCAACTAGAGCATTATTTGCTCCACCCAATATTTGATCATGACCGTTCACGTCAACCTATCAGAGCAAATTATGCTCGACGAGACCATAATCTTTCTAACTCTAGAATCGATCAAACCTTGGTCGGCTGTCAAAAGTGGCATATGCAGTAGTAACTATCATGTGATCCATGAACAATGTAATTGACTTCTTCTCCTTCTTCTGCAACATGCTATGAAGTAGCAGTCTGAACACATGTAGTTGGTGACAGTTTTTCAAACCTCAGGGTAGTAGCTAGCCAGGCGGGTACTCAAAAGTACCCTTCCACCATGCTGAAAATTTCACAACGGTGTTACTTAACGCTACCTCAAGCTTTTGGTGGGGATTGAACTGCATCCGTCAGTTTGATAGCTGACGCACCCATCCCTGATCTATCATCGCTACTGAACATGAGTGATAACTAATAGAATTTTTAAAAATTATTGTAAATTTAATGCAAAAACATTATCCACTTCAACCAACTCTTACAAACATATACAACAGGCGCGTTTCATTGAATTTTTTTATATTTTTTGTTATTTTGGCGCTCTTATACCGTTTCTATCATATACCACAGATTTTTTTCCTTTTGTGTGGTTTTATCATGCGATCAGTCTTACGACTATAAGCAGATGAGGTGCAGAGGTTTATGTCGTGTAGGGCGCTGTTCCCAGCGGAGTCAGCCCCATTCTTTGTTTGGCCATATGGCTCTTAATCAAAGATGGATGGTTTCTGGGAAAGTGAGTTGCCCTGCCAGCTGGGTCGAGTGCTTCTGCAGTCTGGACATGTACTTAGCTCCATGGTTAGCAATCTCTTCTTTCACTGTAGGCATGTTTAGGCGTGCGTTCAGCAGCTCCATCGGCCAAGCCATATCTTGCTCTGACAGCGGATGTGCGGCGTACACGAACGCAACTAGAGCATTATTTGCTCCACCCAATATTTGATCATGACCGATCACGTCAACCTGTCACAGCAAATTATGCTCGACGAGACCATAATCTTTCACCTCTAGAATCAATCAAATCTTGGTCGGCTGTCCAGTGGCATATGCAGTAGTAACTATCATGTGATCCATGAACAATGTAAATGACTTCTTCTCCTTCTTCTGTAACATGCTATGAAGTAGCCGTTCATGAGACATCGATCAAATATTAATCGATCAATATTTGGCCGACGAAGCTCCTGAACGCAGCCTAGGAGTTTTACTTATACCACAGATAAATAATAAAAAGTTTCGGAAGTTCTTATTAAGGCGCTGTTTACAATAGATTACGTACTGAAATAAAGGTACCTACATATTGGACAATGAGCTGTTCCGGTGTAAATTAATATCATGGCTTGTCTCCACAACCTTTTATGATACGAAATAATTCTTTAATGATAATTCTCGGTGCGACTGTAATTTGTGTAATTGTCACTAAGTATTAATATAATAATGTGTGTAAAATTCCGCCGCTTGTCGCGAAGGATCGCAAGATGTATATATTGTGTATAGCAACATTATCTGATGATTCGTGTTTCCGCCGTTTTCTATAGTTGTAGGGATATTCATGTAAAAATATATTATTTTCGATATAATATATCGTAATGGTATATCGATACTTTGCGATATATCGTGCAAATATAGTTAGTATCAATATGAACTAGATGGGTTCTTGTATTTGTAAGGTTTATCCATCGAAATAATAAGTACTATGTACAACAGGAAGACGCACTGTGCTGAAAAAACAAGCCGATAGAGATAGTTACCACGGAGCATATAATTAATATGTACTACGTATTAATTCTATGCCACGGAGTCAATTTGTCCCACTCTATTAGATATTCACAGTATGACCAAAATTTGAGCAATTAATGAGACCTAGAGAATGTAATTGAGATATCTGTGGAGTCATTAACTATATGACGTACAAAATATCATAACAACGTATTATAATTTACTTTTATATAATAAGATAGGGTTTAAGTGGACG
Organism: Apeira syringaria; assembly: GCA_934044485.1. Classification (NCBI taxonomy): domain Eukaryota; kingdom Metazoa; phylum Arthropoda; class Insecta; order Lepidoptera; family Geometridae; genus Apeira; species Apeira syringaria. The sequence goes on along the minus strand of OW203662.1, from coordinate 10,700,456 downwards.
AAAGTAAGATTTAAATGTAAATGAAATAAAACATTTGAATTCATGTTGCATTTTTGAATCACAAATGACTAAATAAAATAGTCTTATGTAATTTTTGGCTTAGGCCAATTCTGTTGCCTCATAAAGCCATGGTTTTCATTTAAATATTCGTAAATCCATACATGAAGTTAACGGATAACAAAGATATCAAACTTACAAGAATGCGAAAAGGAAACAAAAGGAAAAATTTAAAAATTTTCGCGAACATGATTCTGTTAATCACTCGAACTGAAAAAAAAACTTCTTATTTGCAATTATTTATCTTAATTTTAAAAAGCGGAGTTTGCATAACAATTGTTAGAAACAAATGTATGTGACAAGTGTTTGTTACTGTTTTGTAAAATGAATGTGTTTGTTTTTTTTTTTTTAAATTCCTGGAGGTCTGGTGTTTGTGTTAGGTAGTGAATTAGTGACTGAAAGGAGCTGCGTATATTCACTTGTAAGTGAATAAAATCTATCTGACCTCTATATGATTAGTGAATACATTGTTGGAAACTGTAACTAATGTTGAACATGCATTTGCAAAGAGAAGAATAAAGTACTTACATAATTAATATTTTTTTATTTATTTTACATCCTCAGCTGAACTATATATTCTATATGTACGCGGTAGTTGGTAAATGGTAGTTGTTTACATATTTATTTCCATTTTACATGAGACAATGTGATGAAAAATATAATTGTTGAAAAGGCCTGAAGGTGGATCTGTGTGCGATGGCCTCGTCCCCTTCAGTTTTTGGCGAACTTTTTTGTTCTGACGGAGGCGCTTGTCACGCATCCCGGTTGGTTATTTTATCTGAGTAATGCGCAGCCAGTGATTTACCGACCCGAGCTTTACTGACCCTGTATTTACCGGCCTGATAATTGAAAGCCACTTTTATAAAGTCTAGTCCACAATGAATTCCCTCAAAGTTCACACCATAGAATATATGTCTCCACGTCTCCTTCGCCCAAATCATATTCACAAAGGGAGTTATCCCTTATCCTCAGTTTGGCTAAGAAAACAGGGGTGCAAGAATGATTGAGCCTGCAAATAGTTTAGGTAGTTTGTTTATCAGCTTTCTGGAACTTCGAGAATCAAGGTTTGTCAGGGATTAAGGGTTGTATGTCAGCATTTAATTTCCCTTTTAAAGTTCTAGATATTTGCCAATCTTCGCAACATGTTTCAGAAAGTATTAATTTTGATGTGGCACAGACATCATGAGAATACATTTGGTTATTTATTTTTATTTATTTATTCATAACAATAAGTAACAACACAGTTGGATTACCAAAGCGTTACAAATTGGTATTAATTTATAACATAATAAACTAATAACATTATTTCTATTTGACAATTTTACCATAAAAAATACAAAAGATTTATTATGTCAAAATGGTATTCGTAATTATTATAAAATTAAAATACATATATAGGTATATTAAACAAAAAAAAGTCAACAATACACATTACATATTATTAAAAGTATAAACGTTCAGAGTAATATGGTATGTGACTGTAGTCACATAAATTGCCAAAAACAGGCCAATATGTAAAATTGCCAAAACATAACGCAATATGTCAAATATTAAAATTAAATCAAATACATACAGTTGAGTAATGTCATACGGGTACAGTGGAATCTCTAGCATTTATCTCGCTTAATCTCCTACATTCATCGATTACGCACTTTGTTGGAGTCGTCAATAGGCGGTGCCGTGGCGCAGTTGTTTGTGTCATCGACATGACTTCTGTGTCACCGCGACCCTGGGTTCGAATCCCGGCAGGGGTAAACATTTTTGCGATGAGTCTAGATGTTTGTCCCGGGTCTTGGATGTTTCTGTGCTGTGATTGTGTGTGTCCATGCCTCCCGCTATACAGGGAATCCTTGTGCGGGGTTCTGAGTGTGATTAATAAAAAAAAAAGTCCCAATGCGGCGCCGCGGTAAGCACGGCGCCTATCAGAGCGCGCGCTCGCTGCACCGAGCTCTACCTGTGCTGCACGGTTCGACCCAAAGCACACGGCTTACGAGGTCGCAGACGTTTCGACAACTTAACATCAGGTACAGATAGTGTCGAAAACACTTCCAAAAGAGCTACACAGTTTATGTTGTTTTTAATAATTCGGAGAGTAAATTTAGCTAATGCGAGCGATCGCCTCATCTCCTAAGTTTCGTAACCTAATTGGCCCAGTAAAAACAGAGTAGGGACTTCCGGAAGGTCATTGATAAGCAGCAAGAAAAGAAACGGCCCCAGATTTAAACCTTGATTAATTCCAGAAAGTGTAAGATAATATTTAGATATATGAGCTCCATATTTTACATACTGTTGCCTATCTGATAGGTAGTTAGTGAATTATGGTCCCGTTTGAAGAGCATTTATGGCACATGTATCAGCACATTCATTTCCAATTATACCTGAGTAACCAGGTATCCAAGCTATATACTCCATCAACAATTCTGATTCAACAGTGACAGCTAATGCATCACTTTTTCCCACAATGTTTTATTCTTTGTACCAGTCAGCCACAGTCCAAACAGAAAATAACTTTTATCCTTTTATATCTCATGAACAATAGACACACTCATTTGAAATCTACGTGATTTGTTCGTTCTGGTTGTATCATCCTTCCTCTAGTTGTAGATATAAAACAATTCATCCGGATAACAGGTGACATTTGAAAAGACCTATTGATTTCCACTTGCCGTTACTTAGAAGATCGCATTATATTCCACGCTTAGAGCTCTAGCGTAGCGTAATATTCTTATCGCTTAGAGCAGTTAGAGATTTCATATATGGGCTAATCATTTGCACAACGAAATTTCACAATGAATGAAGTAAACAAAAACAAACACATACGCCATGTTTAGTTTTTTTGCCAGATTGTCAGCATTGAGCTATGCTAGGATTTTGACTATCGCATGATGAGCAAAGCCTTACAAAATATATCCACCAATAGAATCGATTTAAGAATCATTTTAGACTAATAAGCGTAACGGATATCAGCCAATAGAAGGTGGTCGCGAATGATCTGTGTGGCTTTTAACGGCCGCGCATTATTGGGTCGGGAAATACGTGCCGAAACAAATCGCTACCGGGGTGGAATACGAAGCCAAGGACTGCGCAGCCCGTGAAATACCGACCTGATAACCAACGTACATGGTCATGAATTATCTGGGTGGTATTTATTGGGTCGGTATTTATCAGGACGTTTCATGGCCGGGAATTATACACATTCATCCGTCCAGCGTTGCCAGATGGGGGGGATTCCCTGCAAATTTGGGGTTTTTCTTTAACTTCGGGGGGAGATTTCGGGGGCAAGTTTCTTTGGGGGGATTTTCGGGGGGGGGGGGGGGGGGAAATTAACTTGGGAGATAATTTAAATGTTTTTTTTGTACCTTAATCATTCTACCACAAACACAATTCCCATCATTATATACTTACTTACTTTCATTTTAAACATTACACTACTTCAATAAAATCGTTTATTCATTCATTCTGTAATCATTCAATTCATCCCATTGTATTACATTACTCTATGATTAATTCATTCGTCTATTGCTTGGATGGAGGTAGTGTTGGGACTGATTGGACAGACAGGAACAGATTGCTCGGATCTGCCAACGCGCCCGATACGCGCTATAGAGTACATTTATATACGCGCACGTTACGCATTGTATGTGTGCAGACTTATAGAATTTTTTTGACGTGATAACGTTTTATAAATTGATGAATACCAGCAACACTCATGAAAAATAGTAACGTTCCGCGTAACGTTCCACCTGAGTTTTGTATTACATAAAATAATCAAAGTCAAAGTCAGTCCAAGTCAAAGTCATAAATGATTATGACGTTATCACGTAAATCTATCGTCCGTAAACCGACTTTACAGACAACCAATTTTTTTACCAAGAAATGGAACACTCAAAAGGAATGAAATAACTTGTTGAAGTCGGTACTATGATAGTTCAAAAGTAACCATTATCAAAATATTGTGGGCATGGTACCGACTTTGACAAGTTATTTCATACTTTTGAGTGTTGAAGACGGTTCCATTTTTTAGTAATATTTTTTTACCCTTTTAAGTGACCTTTGCTACTCTCGGGGATCAATTTTAAGTTATAGGAGTGTAACTCAAAAACCGCTTGACCGATTTTAATGAAATTGAAATGGGACCACTCGGGAAGCACCAGCTTTCAAATAAAAAAGAACGATCAAAATCCGTTCACTCAGACGAAATTTATGCGGTAACAAACATAAAAAATCATTCGGGTCGAATAGAGAGCTTCCTCCTTTTTTAAAGTCGGTTAAAAATAAATAAAAATTGTTTTGGGGGACTTTTTTTCCAATAAGCTAATTTCGGGTGCCGTGGGGTACCGGCTTAGAATAGTACCCCCCCATGTCTTCCCGTGGGTGTCGTAAGAGTCGACTAAGGGATCACGTACCAGAAGGATGGGCAGCAGCGCCTTCTGAGGGTCGTATTTTATATACTGCGCTCGCCAACCCGCATGCCAAGCGTGGCGAGTATTGGCAAACCCCCCCCTATGACAGTACAAAATAAAACCAGGCCCCCAGTCCCCGGCAGCTCCGCTAATGCTGGCTCCGGTAGCGGCCAGTGTAACGGTGGAGCAGGGGGTGCTAAGAATCTCCGGCAGATTCCCGGCTACCACTCCCTGAAAAAACGACCTCTGGCCCTGGTAACACACAATATAAGATCTTTGTTGGCAGACGAGAAGATCGTCGAACTGGAAGAAGAAATGAGTAAGTTACACTGGGATATCTTAGGGTTATGTGAAGTCCGTAGAGAGGGTGAGGACACCATAACTCTCAAATCCGGTAACTTGCTCTACTACCGGGAAGGCGACCAAAAGTCCCAAGGTGGTGTCGGATTTCTCGTTCGCAAGTCCCTCGCTAACAACATCATCACCATCGACAGCGTTTCGAGCAGGGTGGCATACCTAATACTCAGAATATCAAGCAGATATTCGTTGAAGGTCATTCAGGTATATGCACCGACCTCGAAACTCGGAACCGATGAGGAGGTAGAGGCTATGTATGAGGACATTAGTAGGGCCATACATACCTCCAAGACCCATTACATTGTTGTTATGGGGGACTTTAACGCAAAGTTGGGCGAAAGAAGTGATGGAGAGTTGAGAGTGGGGCAATTTGGTTATGGACAACGGAACCCTAGGGGACAGAGGCTGGCCGACTTCATGGAGAAAGAGGGACTCTTTATGATGAACTCTTTCTTTCAGAAGCCACCTCAAAGGAAATGGACCTGGTTGAGCCCCAACGGTTCCACAAGAAATGAGATCGATTTCATCATGACCACCAAGAAACAAATATTCAATGATGTCTCTGTGATCAACATGGTCAAAACCGGTAGTGATCACCGCATGGTAAGAGGCACATTGAATATTAATGTTAAACTTGAGAGGTCCCGTTTGATGAAATCCACGCTCCGACCTCAAAATGTCCATATCCAAAACCCCGAGAGCTTTCAACTTGAGTTATCCAATCGCTTTGCTTGCCTTGAGAACTTTGCGTCGGTGGACGAGACCAACAACAGGTTTGTAGAAACTGTCCACGAAGTGGGGTCTAAGTTCTTTAAGCCCCGCCGTACAAATAGACCTCAAAAACTCTCCAGCCATACCCTCGACCTCATGGCTGAACGACGCTCGTTGCAACTGCAATCATCCGATGATGCTGCGTCATATAGGCAGCTCAATAGACGAATATGGAAATCCTTGCGACACGACATCCGTACCTTTAGTACAAATCGTATTAAAGATACGATCGAACGGAGAAAAGGCTCCAAAGTGTTTGCAAGAGACAGGTCTATTGGGCAAAGCCAGATGACTAAGCTGAAGAGAGATGATGGCAGTATAGCGTCGACCAAAGCAGAGGTGCTTGGAGAGATCGAGAGGTTCTATGGACAGCTATACACTTCGGTCGCTAAACCTGTTGACAGCTTGGCCAAAGACCCAAGAGCCAAGCTGACCCGGCACTATACCGAAGACATCCCGGACATCAGCCTATACGAGATTAGGATGGCTCTGAAGCAGCTTAAGAACAACAAGGCACCGGGTGACGACGGAATCACATCAGAGCTTCTGAAAGCGGGTGGATCACCGATACTGAAAGTCCTTCAGAAGCTCTTTAATTCCGTTGTCCTCGAAGGGTCAACGCCGAAAGCATGGAACAGAAGCGTAGTGGTGTTGTTCTTTAAGAAGGGTGACAACACATTGCTTAAGAACTACAGACCCATTTCGCTTCTGAGCCATGTTTACAAGCTGTTTTCAAGAGTCATCGCGAATCGTCTCGAACGTAGGCTTGATGACTTCCAGCCTCCCGAACAAGCCGGTTTCCGAAAAGGCTACAGCACCATAGACCACATCCATACGCTGCGGCAAGTTATACAGAAGACCGAAGAGTATAACTTGCCCTTATGTTTAGCGTTTGTGGACTATGAGAAAGCCTTTGATTCGATCGAGACGTGGGCGGTGCTTGAGTCTCTCCAGCGGTGCCGTATTGACCATCGGTATATCGAAGTGCTGAAGTGTTTGTACAATAACGCCACCATGTCGGTCCGAGTACAAGAGCAAATTTCGAGGGCGATTCCATTGCAACGAGGCGTGAGACAGGGAGACGTTATTTCTCCGAAACTGTTCACTGCCGCATTGGAAGACGCCTTCAAGCTCTTGGAATGGCAAGGATTCGGCATCAACATCAACGGCGAGTACATCACTCACCTTCGGTTTGCCGACGATATTGTGGTCATGGCAGAATCCATGGAAGACCTCAGCACGATGCTCGAAGGCCTCAACAGAGTTTCCCTAAGGGTGGGCCTTAAAATGAACATGGACAAGACGAAAATTATGTCAAATGCCCATGTTGTGCCCGCCCCCATATCAATTGGGAACTCGACTCTCAAAGTTGTTGACCATTACATCTACCTAGGACATACAGTCCAATTAGGTAAGTCCAACTTTGAGAAAGAGGCCAATCGTCGAATCCAACTCGGCTGGGCAGCGTTCGGAAAGCTCCGAGACGTCCTCTCGTCCAAAATACCGCAATGCCTGAAAACGAGGGTCTTCGAACAATGTGTGTTACCAGTGATGACTTACGGAACTGAAACGTGGTCTCTGACTATAGGCCTTCTGAACAGGCTCAGAGTCGCACAACGAGCTATGGAGAGGGCTATGCTTGGGGTTTCTCTACGTGATCGAATCAGAAATGAGGAGATCCGTAGAAGAACGAAAGTCACCGACATAGCCCAGCGGATTAGCAAGTTGAAGTGGCAGTGGGCAGGGCATATAGTTCGAAGAACCGATGGCCGTTGGGGCCGAAAGGTTCTCGAATGGAGACCACGGACTGGCAAGCGCAGCATAGGACGGCCACCGACTAGGTGGACAGACGACCTGACTAAGATCGCAGGCAAGGGCTGGATGCGGGCCGCTTCCAACCGGTCCTTGTGGAAATCAATGGGGGAGGCCTTTGTCCAGCAGTGGACGTCCTATGGCTGAGATGATGATGATGATGATGAATTTCGGGGGGATTTTGAATAAGGTTGGGGGGAAATTCACAGGGTCATCCGGCAACACTGCATCCGTCACGCTTCTTATCAACAAATACTTAGCAAATACTAGTACCTATTTATTCTATCTGATCTATGCAATTAATGTTCCAAGTTTTCAAAGGAATTGATATTTTTTTGCTTGTTGTGGTGAAAAAGGGTTGATTGGGATTAATGATGTCCAATGAAAAGAAACGATCAATTTAAATGCAAAAAATGTGCATAGACGTGTAGCATCGACAGATTAACCTGTATATTCGCATCCATTCACAACTTTTATCATGTGCTACTTTTATAATTGTTTTATTTTGGTGATGGGAAAACAAAATCATGTCTGAATCAAGCGTACGTCGCCACAAGGTGTCGCTCGATCAATTAAAGCTGCTAATAGACTTCATGTCTCAGCACACAGAGTTAGCTGCGGGAACATACAGAACGTTGGAAGCGCGCCACAACTCAAAAATACTGTGGTCAGAGGTCACTAAATTGCTGAATGGCTATAAAGGTGGCATCAGACGCCCATCTCATGGATGGAGTAAGGTTAATAATCTTATCGTAACACGATTTGACTTGTATGGGAGAGAAGATAGAGTATGGCAGAAAAAAATGCAGTTAAGATGATGTGCATTGAGTTGTGTGACAGGTGAGCGAGTATGATTATGCAGTTTGAAGTTATGTAGTTGGGCCACCCAGTATACACTTTCATTTTAGTTTGTGTTCTATTTTCAAGGAAAGTAATATTTAAATTCAACTTGCTTACATAGGATTTGTACTTTGTATCCATTAACCTACTATTTGATTATATCAATATTATTTCTGGAATGTGTTAGAACAAGCGAAAGAAGTTATATGCACTGATTGAGGATAAAAACAGTTACTATTTCTTAGTTTACCTTAATTTATATCTTATTATGTAGTACTGGAGTGATTTCAAGAACAAATTGAAGAACAAACTGATAGATATAGAGAGGAAAAGATTAGGAGTTATTAAGAAAGAAGTAAGCCCTTTGACTAAACTGGAGAAAAGAGTTTTAAGCATACTAGGGCCAAACTTTGAAAAGAAATATGTCTGTGATTATGAAGATCCACATTGTGTGAGTATATTGGCATTTGTATGCAAAATGTAGGTGATTATTATAATGTTGATGTGATTGACGTTTTAATATCCTTTTCAGGATCCACTACCTACAGAAATAAAGCAGGAATCGGTCACATTAATTAATGGCTATATCAAAGTACATGGTGAAAATGACAGATTATCAGGTATGGCTTGCTTTAACGGGGCTTTTGGTTCAGTTTTCCAAAAGAGTTACATATATATTTATGTTAATTCACTTTGGCAATAAATGTCAGAATTTTTTAAAGAAGGTTATTGTATCTGTTATTTAATAATATGGTATGGTTTTTGCAGACTCATACGTTCAAATGTTCTAAAAAATAACGAGAACTCATTGCTTCATAGTAGGGGAGCCCAAGTGGTTATTTCGGGATTTACTAAAGTACGGCAGATTAATATACAGGGGGATACCTTGTACCCGTTTAAGTACCTCCACCAAACATGAGCCCCATACTTTACAGTAGAAATATTTAAAAAATGTGTAAATATTTTGAAATATCGTCGGAGCAAGCTGGTTGTCTGAAAATCTCGAGGAACATAATGATAACCTTGAATTATTGATTGAATCATCATTAAATGATTTATATCACGCTCAGTGTTATAAATTATTTACTGCAATTAAAATACCATGAGACTTACAGTATTTACATGAGCAAAGTGTAGTGGAACATGACAATGCACCAGAAGCTTATTATTTCTTTGAACTCAGCGAGCTCAAAATATCACATAAATTATATTTTGGGCTCAAAAATGTCATAAGTACAATTTTAAGCGCCCAGGAATGGAATTAGCGGGAAGTTGCAGGGATGGCCTTTAGGGTGAACTGTTATTCTAATTTTTTTTTGTCAGATCAGGCGAATCCCTCTAGATAATCGTCAGATTATGTACGTTTAGAACATAAAGATGAACCATATATATATCCTAATCTGACGCGCTTCAGTATTTCAATATGGCGAATTTTTCAGCACATTATGAAAATGGCCGCGAGTTTGCATCCCATCGAAATCGTCAGATTGGTGAATGAGAGCTTTTTTTTGGTGCACTTAAGACTCCCTTAGAAAATCTGACGCGCTCAATTAATTTTTTTTTTTAATTTTTAACCCTTACATTCAACCACCCGCATCATGCAAATGATCAGATTAACATATGTACATTATTAAAAATACGTAGGGCATTGATGCTATCAATATCTGATTCGCTCGAGGATGTCATGCAACAGGTTTTGTTTACATATTTAAAAATCTGTAGCCGCTTCCCCCACCGATGAAAAGGTATATATCATATAACATTTTTTTCTTCTTATCATCTAAGCTTTGCAACCCAATAGGTGTCTATGACGCTCGAGTAATTCCCCATTTAGCATCGTGGGCTCCCCTACTATCATGGTAAACACACAAACACACATTTTTGGTCTCTTGTTCAAGTACTGCCCAAACACCTGTGGAGAAATAATGATAAAAATGTGAGGCTTTGCTGGTTTACAATTTAACTTTAACAACTTAATAAAAGTTATGAAATAATTCAACTGTAAATATAATGCATATAAAAGTTTTACAGTGTGTAACAGTCATGCCTCACTCATTATAGGTACCTATCAAAGTGAGTTAGGAACTAAACCTTAATGAAAAACAAAAGGATCCCATTTCCAAGTAATTAAAATGATGGCCAAGGAATTATTTTCACACATTTTAATGTTATATCAATTATCCAAATGAAAAAGACTGGTATGGTTTCATAAAGATGTATTACATAATTTTTACCACCTACACACTTTTTACCTATTATAATATATCTGTCATTTTACTTTATTTGAACAGATTTGCAGCTTAAATGTTGTTCATAACTAGATAAAGAATGAACATGTTGAAGACTACACAAAACTATCATTTTCATGCAATGCTTTATGTATATGTACCGATAGACAACATTTAAATAAATATGTGTGCACTTCCATCACAAACTAGTAGCATACTGTGACTTGTGTTCCATCTAATTGAAAGAAATGATGAATGGAAATGCTGGGTTTCCTGGGCGACATCGGGTGGCTGGACTGACAGACTCCACCCGACTTCACGCAAAATGGGCCGCGCACTGTCGGCCTGGTTGCGGAAAAGAGCCCGCCCTTGGTGGGCGGTGGGGTACCAAGATGAATAGAAAGTGAAGATTAGTTATTCTTGTTTCAAATATTATAATTTATGAAAAGAAAAAATATGAACCAGAAATACATATTATTCCGAGCTCTAGTTTAAAAAAACTGTGATCTCAGTACAACATTGATGGAGCTAGACTACATTGCTTAGGACATCTCTCTACTCCTACTACTACTCCGTGTTTCCGAATAATTGGAATAATTGAATCACAGATGTCCAATCCATCCATGGATCCAATTGAACATGATAAGAATCAATAAAAATCATAAAAATTAGGTAATATATAAAGGTATAATAAAAGTAATTTTACTATGTTTTTTGTACTATTTTAGATAGCGACTGTAACAACAGTGCCCAACAATCGGATAATGAGGTAGAGGAAGGAGATCAAAGCTCTGATGATACTGTTTTAAACAGTAAGTGTCCATTTACCTCTACCTAATCTCTACACATAAACAAGCCCTTTTAAAAGTGTGTAATACACTTTTTTTTACAGATATCTATCCCCAATGGCTAATAGAAGTTGAAAAAAAGAGAGCAGATGCAGAATTACGTCGGGCTAAAGCAGAAGAGCTAAGAGCAGAAGTAGCAGTAAAGAATGCAGAAGCAATCTTAACACAATCTCAAGCTCTTAAAAAGCTTTCAGATGCTGCAGAGAGACAGGCAGATGCAGTGTTGAGGATTGCAATGGTATTAGAGAATAGAGGGTCTAGGGGAGACTTACTGAGTCTGTAATTATTGTTTGAGTATTGATGAATATGAAACCCTTTTTTGGCAGAATTTGTCAAGGTTAGCAACAAAATCCATTTCGGATATAATGGAACACTAATAAAAGAGGGAGATATACACATAACTATAGTATCCGAATGTCGACGCAAGCCATAAATAGGTATTTACTGCTGAGCGCTACATGTGTATCCGTTCATGCACACAACAGCAATTTGCCTGAGCATTGCTGCATGCTTGCCTGGCACATTAATTGCTAAATTAAGGATTTTAAAAGCGTCCAATAATCATATTGTATTCTTATTATACATTGTGGATAGTTTCATGGTTAGTTTTGATGAAACCTTTACCCTGTACTGCCTTGATGAAGGAATCTGGAAGTTGCTACTAAAGCTCCTGGGGAGTGTCCAGACCTGACGAATGCACCGTACGCGAGCCGTTCGCGCGACACACACGGTGCGGTGCGGACAACACCCTTAAACGAGTAGAGGCTTGTTTTATTATGACGAAATCTACCCTTTTTTTTTTTCTTACGTGGGCGAAATGCATTTACGAACTTCCGCCTACCGGGAAAGTAGGCGGGGTGTGTCGGGCTCGCTCGAGCATCACCGCTCCCTGGGGGGCCTTATGGCCTCCAACCCTCACTGCACCCACAGCAGCCAGGGTCCACTACCGACTAAAACTCACGGTGTCCATCCTGCCGCTATAACGGAGGGAGCGCGGGGTACATTTGCATACCGCGCCCCCACCACGGCCGTCCGTTTCCGGACCCCTCCAAGGGGGAGGATGACCCTCCCCCTCGCGACCGTGCCGGGACCAAGAGCACGGCCGCACCGCCCCGGGGACCACACAGTGCAAGGAACGTCAGACTTCCCACATCCGACGCTCGTGGTCTCCTGCGATGGGCCAGATAGAGCGGCTCCATCGCCAGCCGCTTTGGCCGCCACCCTCCGACGGCAGCCATATCGGCGCCAAAGCAGGAGACGAACTGAATCAATCCCGCCGCAGCGTCTCCTCAGCTGCAGCGCCGTCCCACAGCGCCGCTGCCCCCCTCAGTTGCAGTGCTTTGCAGCACCGCAACCTACCGTCTGATGGACCGCACCTCGTCGGCTTGGCGAGCAAAGCCTATCGGGAGCAGTCCCGGCCAAAATACTATAAACATACATAAATACATGGATATAAATCCTTGTTTTGGCAACACCGCCACTGTTTACATTAAGCTCACGAATTTTTTGTTTGTTTTAATATCAACCACAGTAAATTATAGTGAAAGTGCCCTCAGAGTGATACATTATCCACCACAAAGTCACGGTACTGTTTTCCTGGTTAATAATCATTGTTTATAATTTGAAATCAATGAAGCAAATTTTTATTTATGTACCCACAATTATTATTTTTTTAAATATTTTTGATAAAACCTCGATATCATACCCTCACTCTGACGAATATCCATCCGTCATACGTATCTGACTGCACAGTACCTATTTGACGTTGAAAAAGTTGCCAGCACAAGAAAATTTTACCATTTTCGTTACTTGATCAAGATGACTAATTGTAGTATGTGTAACAAGCAAATCAAGAACACCGATATTAAAACCTGCTCTAAATGCGGTGTGAACTTCCACTACCAGTGTCTGGGAGTGCACGCTGACAACTTCGCCAAAGAGTCAAAGTCATACAAGGCTGTGTGGAAGTGTACCGATTGTAAGACGGGTGACAATAAAATCGACAGTACATCGCTGCAGTCCCTTAAAAATAAAACTCCAGTCCAGAGCATCGATTCACCTGCAGTAAGCAGCATCGAAGATTTGAAACGGTATTTTGACAACAGACTTCAAGAATCCCTTACTCAGCTTCACAAGGATATCCGAAGAGACTTTACTATTGATAGCTCTGATACCCGCACTCGCATACAAGAGCTCACTGAGAGCGTAAATTACATGTCCCTAAAGTACGACGAACTGAAAGAAGCTTTCGAAAGCAATAACAAGGTCATAAGTGAACTTCAAGGCGAAAACATCACACTGCGCAATCAATTGGCTGGCTTGAACTCCCAATTGGGCGATCTAAGCTCTAGGATCAACCAGTTTGAACAGCATTCACGTGACTGCAACGTAGAGCTTCAGTGCGTGCCTGAACACACTTCGGAAAATCTCAAAACTAGTGCAGCAACTAGCTACTACTGTTGGCTACGGGTTACAAGATCGAGAACTGATTAATTACCACCGCGTTGCGAAACTGAAGAAGGAGTCGAACAGGCCTCGGTCAATAGTAATTAAACTCTCGAGCCCGCTGGTGAGAGACTCCCTCATCGCTGCGGTAAAAATCTATAACCGCACGCACCAAACTGAGAAATTAAATTCTTCTCACCTGGGCATTGCTGACAAAGATAAACATCCAGTATATGTTTGTGAACACCTTACTCCAGCCAGCAAGCAATTACACGCAGCTACCCGTAGAGCCGCCAAAGAGAAGAAGTTCGAATTCGTGTGGGTGCGAAACGGTAGAATATTTTTACGAAAAGACGTTAACTCGAAAAGCATCGTTCTCAAGGACTTGGAGTTTCTAAATTCACTTTGAATTAGGTTAGGTTACGCGTTCCTTTATGACCACTCAATCTTTATGTAGACTAAAAATATTGTATCAAAATGTTAAAGGTCTTAGAACTAAAACTGACCTCTTGTTGACCAATGCATTGAGACAAGAGGCTGATGTCATATTACTGACTGAGACATGGCTTAACGATTCGGTATATGATCACGAAGTCCTTGATAAAAGATATTCGATATTCAGACGTGATCGCGCCTCAAGCAGCAATGTAAAACTTGACGGAGGCGGCGTACTAATTGCTGTTCTAAAAAAATATGAACCAATCCGCAAAATGAAATGGGAGTCGATTGACGAAGACATCTGGGTCGTCATAAAATTTAGACACGGTAATAAATTGAAATATTTGTGCATTTGTAACGTATATAACCCCTCTCCCTCAGGGATTGATCGGCTTGATCGTATAACTAAGAACATCACCTTAGTTGTACAGCACAAAATGCCCAAGAATTCGTTGCTGCTGTTGACTGGCGACATTAATCTTCCAGACCTCCGATGGAATCTTGACGCGGATGCACAAACTTTAACTCCCTGTCATGTGAATACTTTATTAGACAAGGTATTCATCGACATGCTCACATTTAATAACCTTCACCAAATCAATGCAATACAGAACATGTACGGTCGAGTTTTGGACTTGATATTCACTAATGATGTCAGGTCATTTTCTGTAAAAGCATCTACTGCACCACTAGTCAAAATAGATAATTACCACCCTTCACTAGATATCACAATGAGTGTCAAGGTACCTAAGAAAATAAAAAACAAAAGATTTCCTTATCTTAATTTCTTGAGAGCTGATTACACTAGCATTAACGAAGATTTAAGGAAAATCAATTGGAATGAGCACTTAAAGATCGCTTGTACTGTGGACGAAACTGTTGATAGTTTTTATAATCTTATTACTCCTATAATCCACAAACATGTTCCTTTCGCTACAAATAATGGTAACAATTATCCATGTTGGTTCAGTCGTTCCCTAGTAAGAACTCAAAGAAAAAAATAAATTTCACAAACGATACAAACAATATGGTAATCCTCTTGACAAAGTAACATTTGAAGTGTTAAGAACTCGGTGTGACAGCATGATTGGTGAATGTTCATCGAAATTTAAGTCTGACGCCAAGACTCATATCAAAAATGATCCTAAATATTTCTGGACTTTTATAAAACCATTGAGGTCCAATAGTAATACTATCCCAGATGAAATGTTTCTCAATAACCGAGAAGTGGAAGGAGGTCAAGAGATCAGCAATTTATTTTCAGAATACTTTCATTCTAACTTCAATACCACTACTTCATCACCGGTAACTTTCCGATACCCTGAATACTGTCATACAGCCTTCCACTCACTAATTCTTCCCAAGAATGATATATTAAAATCCCTTTTATTCACCGATAAGAACAAGGGCGCAGGGCCTGATGGAATACCCCCAATTTTCCTTTCTAACTGTGCTACGCAATTAGCTGACCCTTTATATATCATCTTTAACAAGTCCTCAAGTGTTGGTATATTTCCCACGAAATGAAAAACTGCTTACATAACTCCGGTACATAAAAATGGCGATCATGCAAACATTGCTAATTACAGGCCTATTTCAATTCTATCATCTACTGGCAAGCTATTCGAACGTTTAGTGCAAAAAATACTATACTTCCATTTGAAACCGGGACTGAACTGTCAACAACATGGATTCTTACCGGGAAAATCAACTGTGTCTAATCTCTTGGGATATGTCACAGATATATTTGAGGCCTTCGAAAAAAAACAGGAAGTTCACTCAATACATACTGACTTTTCTAGGGCTTTTGACGTAGTAAATCATGAAATTCTCATTCAGAAACTAGGGCACGCTGGTATCTGCGGATCATTATTAAGATGGTGTGAGTCATACCTTCTAAATCGTTCCCAACTAGTTGTAGTCTGTGGGTTCCAGTCCCCAGCTAAAACGGTAACTTCAGGAGTACCCCAGGGCTCCCATCTTGGACCCCTCTTTTTTCTGATTTTTATAAACGACGTCTGCTCTACATTATCTTCTAAGTACAAAGTTTTTGCAGATGACTTAAAAATATATAGAATAATAACTTCAAATGAAGATACATCGCACTTGCAGAACGATCTCAGTGCTATCAATAAATGGTGCACTAGAAATCAAATGATACTCAATGCGTCAAAATGCTTCCATATTAAGTTCACTCGAAAACATAGCATACAATGTAACGCTCAATATTATATCAATAATACTCCGGTAGGTACCTGAAGTTCTTAGCGCGCGCGATCTTGGAATGGTAATAGACAAGAGGTTGGATTTTAGAGAACACATTGACACTATTGCTAAAAAAGCAGCTCGACTTGCTGGTTTTGTTATCAGGAAAACAAAAACATTTAAAGACCCTCAAATACCCATTATCCTGTTCAATTGTTATGTCAGATCTCTATTGGAATACTGCAGTCCAATTTGGAATCCATCATACGCAGTCCATATATCTAGACTTGAAAGGTTACAAAAAACATTTCTATACCACCTCTCCTACACTAACAATCTTTGCCGAGAGCTTACTTCGTATGAATCTCAACTAAACCACTTCAAAATGACTACACTTGAGCATAGACGTAAAATGGGGGACGTGATCGTTCTTTTTAAAATTATTAACGATAAATTGGATAGCCCTGATTTACTTGAAAAACTAACATTTACTGTCCCGCGGGAAAATAGACGCCTACACAACCGTAAAACGATTGCTCTTCCTATATGTCGAACCAATTACGGTCAACACTCACCATTGTACCGTATGTGTTCATACTACAATGATGTCTGTCATGACATCGATATATTCAATGCATCGGTCAACACCATAAAAACATTTTTTAATTCCATAAACTGTTAACTCATATTCCTTAATGTTCAGATGTTATCACTTTCAAAAAACAGTGTGAAATATATAAGTGCATGTTGTGTTCGCATCTAGAAGGCCGTTCTCCTAACATGTCTGTATAGTTCTGTTTTCTGTGTTATTTTGTTGTAACGTCCAGTTTGTGAACCTAATTAATAAAAAAGAAAAATAAAGTGAGACCCGCGAGGCGCCGGGCGATGTCTAGTTACGTCTATTTCAGAGGGAATTAGACCAAGAACAGGCAGCACCGCGAGAAGGTAATCGCCAGACTTGCCTTGAGGATCATCACGACCTGCGCTTCCCCCAAGACCGTAACCTCCCTACCCATCACGGGATGAGTAAAGAAGGCCTGGACTTAACCAAAACAAGCAGCGTGAACGCCGCAAGCATAGGCATAGCAACTATTTAATGGATAAACCCAGACCCGCCCAGCCTATAGGAGAGCCTCCCATGTCCCCGGTTAACCCACTCTCCGAGTATGGGACGGATAGCCTCGAGGAGTCGTCGAGCGCTTTCCCCTCTGTGCGTGGGTTCTGCGAGGAGCCTTCCCTCCCACTGCGTGATGGCGGATGCTCTGGCTTCTTCACGCCAGAGCATCACCTCCCTCGGCGCCGGTCGCTCCCGGCGAGGGCGCATGCCACCTCATGAGAGTGTGCGGTACCCTCTGCACACTCTTTGCCATCACGCGTTGCGCTCCGATCAGCAGGGCGGTAGTCTGCCGATCGAGCTGTCCCGCCCATATCGGGGCGCCATAGAGCGCCATGGAGCCGACCACCGCGGTATACAGCCGCCGGCAGCTCCCCTCTCCTCCACCGATATTCGGGAGGAGGCGGCTCAGTGCTCCGGCCGTCGCCACGAGTTTCGGGGACAGCCGTCGCATATGCGCCCCGAACTTCCACCTCCCGTCAAGGACAACACCCAAGTACTTGAGCGTTGTCCGGACAGGGATGGGGGTACCTCCCACCACTATGGTGGAGCCTGCAGGTGGCGCTCGTCGGGGTCCATGAAAACACATGGCCTCCGACTTATGGAGCGCGACCTCCAGGTCCAGCATCCGGATCCTGGACACGGCCGTCGCGACAGCGGCTGTTGCCAGGATCACTGCCTCCCTGTAGCTCTGCCCCCGCGCGGTCACCAGTGTGTCGTCAGCGTAGCAAACTACGTCGACTCCACGAAGGTTACCGCAGCGGAGGACCCAATCGTACCCAATGTTCCACAAGACTGGTCCGAGGACAGACCCCTGTGGAACACCGCGCGTCATGTGGCTACGTCCCACCCCTTGGGTCGTCGAGTAGACTACCTCTCTATCGGAGAGGTAATCCTCGACGAGCCTCCGCAGGTACCTGGGCACATTGTGGTGCCCCAGGCCCGCGTGTATCGTGCTCCACGGGAGCGTGTTGAACGCGTTGGCAATGTTCAACGATGTGGCCACCAACACGCCTCTACTGGAGCACGCCTCCTCAGAAAGGTCGCGGACGCGCGAGATCGCGTCGATCGTCGAGCGACCCCTCCGGAAACCGAACTGGTTGGGCGCCAGGTCCGGTCCGGTCGTCTCGAGGTGCTTGACAAGGCGGGCAGCGACTATTCTCTCGAACAGCTTGCCGGCCTCATCAAGCAGCACGATCAGACGATACCCCACGGGTTCGTCCGCTGGACGACTCTCCTTCCTTGTGAGGACGAGGATGCCCCTTCTCCACCGTCTGGGAAATCTGCCGACCCTGAGGCACTTGTCAAAGACACCTCTCGCGGTGCCCAGGTGCTCCAAGGAGAGGGCCCACACGCGGCCTGGTATGCCGTCAGGCCCGGGCGCCGTGTTCTTGGCCCTCATCCTGAGCACTGCAGCACCTAGCTCTCCCTCTGAGATGGAGGCAGGCTCGTCCTCTCCCTCGGCGAGATCGGCCGATAGGGCGGCCACAGCAGTGGGAGGTGTGAAGTCGGTCCCCGGCGCACCGGGGAACAATCCCTCAACCACTTTTTGCAGAACCACCGGTTGGAGCGAGGCCGTCCCTGTAGGCGATGTATAGAGACTCGGTGTTTTCGGTCTCTCGCCGCCTACGTCTTCTATACCGCTGGTATAGGCGTCTCCTCGTCAAATGACGAAATCTACCTGGACCAACCAAACTGACCTAGTGAAGGAATATGATGAGTGGTAATGGAACTTACGGTACTCTTAAATAATACTGGTACAGAGTTGGGCTCTTACATAATTATGGGCTTTTTGCATAATTATGAGTATAGCTTGTAGATCATCTTTTGTTTTCATGCATATAGAGAAGGGACCTATACGGTTTACGGGCCTTTTCGTCCGTAAATTACCATTAATATTTAGCTTCTGAATGTCTCCGAACGGAAATAACGGACGGAAAGTATCCGTGGGTATGAAAATTCTATTCGAATAGTATGCCGATAATTCTCCCGACAGCAAATTCGGCAAAGATAAGATCGTTGACAGGACCAAAATATGGTGTTAGGGTATTTTTCAGTTACCGCCTGGGTGCTACCACTAACACACACCAAAAACGGTACAGAGGTACCGTTTTTCACCACTCATGTGTGATAAACAGTTACCAGATACTTGCGCATGCCTTCTAGCTTTCAGGGGCGACTGAACTTAAGAAATGATATTAAAATATGGTGCTACATCATGAAAATTATAACGCTTTCAATTCTCTGCCACTGTGTGGACTGTGCCGTCTATCTATTTAAATTTATTTATTATATTTTTGTACTATGTTTTTTATTCTGTGATCTAGGTGATTTCTGTGAATAGGAAAACACGATTAGATAACATTTCCACGATAGAAAAAAATGTTTAAATCACCTATAAATTTTAGATTCTTCAGTGCCACGGCGAATCATTTATGAATTATGCAATGTAGATAATGAGTGTACCCAAGTTTGTTAAGTAGGGTTTTTAATTTAACTACATAGTTTAGTTTTTACACAATTACTCGTCCCGTCTTCGATCAAGAAAGAATACAAGTAGATTTCGGGTCACATACAAAATCAAAGCTATATTCTGTCCGCGAAAGCATATACCTATACAGCTACATTCGTTTACTGACGAAGTGAGACAGAAGTATTAAAGTTCAACCTAATCACAACCACAGCTCCTGGTAATAAAGTCCAAATCCTTTAAATATTACTACTCGACATAGAAAACGTATATAACTATATCGTTGTATTTCATTTCTGGTTCCTTCTGTAAATTTTATTACAGGAGGCATGGAGTCGCGTTCAACTCTAAAATAATATAAGTTTGAAGTAAATACTTACGTAAAAGTTTTGTTTTGGGAATCCATGTTTGTTTATGAGTCATACAGATTTTTTTTAAAGCTAACGTCAGCAAAAACAATATTTATAACAGCTTATTTTTCAAATGTATGTATGTAAGGTCGGTGGCTGGCCAACTAGGGCGCCTATTGCTGGATGTCACAAATAAAAATTCATTATACTCAATTCCACATTTCTATATTTTATTCTCATTATCTATATTATTGATGCCGCCGTGGTGGTACCGCCCTAGAATAGTATTCCCCCATCTCTTCCCGCGGGTGCCGTAAGAATCGGCTAACGGATCACGTACCAGAAGGAGAGCAGCAGCGCCTTCTGAGGATCGGAATTTATGCTGCGCTCGCCAACCCGCCTACCAAGCGTGACCAGTATTGGCAAATCCCCAACATGGGGGAGGCATATGTCCAGCTGTGGACGTCCTATGGCTGAGATGATCTATGTTATTATATATACAAGAATATGTATATGTACAGTTTATTTTGTTTGTAGTTATTTAATTATTGATTGTATTTGACACGTTCAAACACAACACGAAATCGAAGCGGAAAAATACTACATATCCATCAGAATTTATTTTTTATTCTTAGCTTAATTAATTAGCTTTAAATAAGTTGAGATTGTTGTACAAATGTCTTTTTTTAAAGGTTATAAGTTTACGTTTGATCATTGTCTAACCTGTGTCGTTTTGATTTGTTTTGAACCAGATTTCTTTTTTTACAGATATAATGTAACCTTCGTCAATAAATTGTTCAACTAATGATTTGAGTAGTGATCGTGATGGTTCTCATCACGAAATCACTTAAGTACATATAAAGTTCAATCATATTTTTTTTTTTAAGATTTTCCTCCAGTTACCCGAATTACGTTTCGAATCATGCTTTCATGCAAATATTAAATACATCATTAGAGGAATAGAATAACCCTCCTACGTCTCTTAAGCCTATTAATTTGTGAAAGAATCGTTTCTCTATTGCACACAAGTTCTTTATACATTGGTCACACTTTAGTTTCTTTACCAATTTACTGGCAACAAATTCCGATATATAACCTACTATTTGCGGCTTAACACTTGTAGATGGACTTTCATCCAATGTGGCAGAAAGGTTATTGCTATTCGTATGGTAATTTTGAATTTTTTGTTGTATATGTTTATCATTTAAAATCTCTGTTTCACTTAAGTTTCTCTCTTCACTTACAACAAGACAATATCCTATCGAGGTTTTATTAATATAAAATGTTCCGTCTGATATTTCAAATCACCCAAAAGTTGATGAAGTATTTTAGCATGAATAAACTTGAAGCAGTATTTATAAATAAGGCCAAGAAAAATTGAAAAAATATTTTAACGCAAAACTACTCCATGCATTATGTTCTGTTAAACCAAATGTTGGCCCAACGTTCGCATTGGCACGTGTTGGGTATTGGCTAAACATACTTAACGGTGGTTTAAAATTGGTAATTTTGTTAAAAATTTTGTATTGGTTGATGTAAAGCCTTATATATAACTTATTCTACATTTACTTACCGAAAGATACTAATTACGTGTTAACGTTGGCTGGGTTTCGACCGAACTAAACAAAATAAGAGCTCACGCCGCAATTGCGCTGTTATTCATCGAGACGTATTTTTCGCGCCGACCCAAAATCTGTGTATTCTTGATCGAAGCGTCCCGTGATTATTAACCGTACTGGTTTAACACTCAGAAGCAAGGACTTTGAATCAAAAACACTCTTTGTGAACTTGAAAATCAGCTTTATTGCTTTAGTTGCTATTGCTATATATATTTAGAGGTACAATCTTACTTAACAAAGCCTACAGCGGCACGATACAAGTTACTCAGACAAATTTCGGAAAACGAATGGCGGCATACTTCCAAAATGCGTTGCCTGTTCGCTTACCCCCCACTGTTATACTCTTGCTTGTGATTGGTCAAGTCCTCTTGAACCAATCACAAGCAAGCCGTCGAAGTCTCGACCGATCACACGAAATCAATACAATCTACTTTAAATCTTACAACTTTATAAAAATGAACGTTGTTAGTCGAAAAATATATAAATAACTAAGATATAATTTAGATAATTATAACAGCTCGGCCATCCGATTTTCAACGAGTCCCTCGTTGTTAAGTATAATTACAAAAATATTACATTACTCTTTTTCACCACATAAACTATAAATGTATCGTATATTGAACATAATTATATTTTACCACATTAGTGCTTAATTACTCATCTTGACTATACAAACAGTTCATAGTTCAAAGTTATTTATTGGTATAGGTATACAGGTCAAATTAGCATTGAAATAAATAATAATAAGAAATAACATTTGAAAATTAACAATATTACATATAGACATCAGTACGTAGTACTAGTTACAATTAGTTATACAATAAATTTCAGTCATATTATGTCACAAAATAAGAATAACAACGTACAATAAAATAACAAATAATATAACAAAATATTTTATCAAATTTCAATATGTCACATATTCGTTCATTCAATCTTTTAAATTCCTCGTAACAATAAAACCTTTGGTTAATAAGCCAATGCTTCAATCTTGGTTTTAATAATGCATTTGTTTAAATAAGTCATCAAAGTGGCACATTTCAGTATTTAAGTCTCGAATGCAATTGTATTAATAATATATTTACATGACCTATGATTGAAACTGTATGTTTTAACAAAACAGAAGTACTGCTACTACCTACTTTTTAAATTTATAGTTATATGAATTTAAATGACCATATAAATATTTATTATCTTTGAGGAGATATCGGTTGCCTGATATCCCCAACTTAAAGTACTTTGTTATCAGATTAACAGTAAGACATTTATTTATTTACAAAATAAATTAATTAACATTACAGTGGTGCATTGCATTTAGTATCTAAACAACGCTAACTTTAGTAACTTTACAATAGATAGAACTCGTCAATGTACCTACTTATTATACCATAACCTTAGTTAACAAAAAAATGCTTATAACTTAACCTCATAATGTGTCGGTCAAAAACCTTGACCAGCACACCTATACCGATGTACAAATTGTTAACATGAGAGGCATCCGTTACCTGATACCCCACACTGACCCATCGATACTTTACTCTAACCGATGGATCAGTATTTACTGGTCCATGACGTTGACTAGCAAATATTCCAGCAAGTAGTACACGGGATATTTTAGATGATACATGACATTAATCATCCAAACTTAAAACCACATAACCTTTGCATTTACTATGCACATTTATATACTAATATTACTTAAAGTGGACCTTGTAAATTCATTACCTGCTTGTTTAACTCTGTGTACAATATTTATCTTCATAACTTTATTAATAGTAAACATTATCTTCACTATCCATACATCTCTTTCCAACTCTCATATTCAGATCCGCAATCATTATTCTCGGGTCTACTACCACGTCACCTTCTTTAAAGCAAGTTCTACTTTCTTTTTCGTCTATATCTATTATACCGTTGCTTATCCTTGTCCTGTTGCCTGCTCTTTATTCATTACACATTCAAGGCCCTCTACCAGAAATTCACTCCAAGCTTAGTATACCTATTCTAAACCCGTGACGACCATTCAAACACAACTTGCGACTGCATCAGACACTTTTCAGACCAATTCAAAAGTATTGCTAAATGTAGTCAAGCCCTACACGAGTAAATAGTTCAAGTAATCCGTACGTTCTAAGAACTAGACTTCATGCTCGATCTAATAACGATACTTCCCGCTCGTTTGACAACGACAGTTCATGGGGCGGAACCCGCCACGCGCCATAAATTTAAATATTCCTTCAAATGCCTTCAAATATTTGAAGGAAAAAAGGTTGAAACCATGTTTTGAACATTAAACCACAACAATTGTCTTTCTAGGACATGGCTGCACCTGACCCTGAACTTTAAATCTCCCGATTAAGCTACTTCAGCCGGAAGTAATATGAACATGATGAAGTAATGTTTCGTAGTAAGAACAATGAGATTAAGTATAAGAAACTATTTAGTTCACGCTTCATCCGATTTGATACAAGTAAAGCTACCCCTTTTCTGTTTATAGCGCGTCCGACCTTATCGCACAGGTGCCCTTCCAATTTAAGAATGCATATCAAATAAATACACTCGCGCATATTTATGTCCAACGCAATAGTTCTAACAACATGAGTGAGTAGTCTTTATTCCCTGTCTTCGTATTCTCCATTATACATTATATATAGAATGTATAATTATATACATATATGTATATTATGTATGAATGTACATATACACAATATGTATAGAATTTTTCAGTTAAGACGTTACAAAGCTGAATAAGTTTTGACATTTTGAAGTTGATATTCATCTACCGCGTAGATAGATGATTTATCCATGATCCACCGGTTCATTAGTTCGTAACTTTCTGTCATTGTGACATTATCTTTTTTTAAAAATGACACGACACTAATAATATCTACTTTAAATAATATTGAGACGATATAACCCTGTCCTTTTATTTAATAATGATAACACATTGAATGCTTCGAAGAAGGATTTCAAAATACCAAAACGGTGTGTAAGAGCCATAAGCAAGGCATGGTATCTGGGCAGTTGCGAGCAGTTATTTGGTCAATGTAATAGTCTCTCACTTCCATGTATGTGCATTAGGGATTTATGCATATTTGTAAAAACTCATCTTAAGTTCTTTCAAGAACGAAATGAAATTATTCTAAGACAGAGACGAACATCGAGTTTACAAACCTATGTTATACCAATCTCCTTGTCATAAAAGTATTTACATTACTATGCATACGCATTGCGACATTTAAGGTAAATCCCGATTAATCTTAATGGACACATCGCGCGCGCAGCCTTTGCATGAGCCACGGGAAGCAATGGTTCTAAATACGAAATACTTGATAACTCATATTAGATTCCTTCTTATTATTTAATTTAATGTAGGATCGTATTCATTTTATGGATTCGGGAGTTCTTAAGTAGACTTATTACAAACTGGGACTCAACGTCGTAGGACATCTGAATTTCGAATTTCTAATCAAATCTAAAAAAAACCTCAATACACACAATATATCACGCATATCGAGATTCGACAAATTGCTATCCAGCACGCACAATAACAAACATAACGCCTTAACTCTGTACTGTCACAAGCACACACATCGCTTCATACCTACTTATTATCAGAACTCGCTAATCACTATAGCTACCTAAAGTATACCAACGTGTAATGACTTGTAAGACCCAAGAATAAGTACACTTCACTAATAAAAATTTCAACGATACCTCTACCCTTGACTTTAACACAACGTAAACTAATCACGGCTCTTTATCTGTACAGTATAATCACCGAACTCAAACGTTACAATCTTTTCCTTCATACCAAATCGCAATATTTTAAGTCGGCTTATAGTAAGCACAACACATAGTTACACTATTCATTAGAGACAAACGTTTAGCGACTGAATCAATTAAAAAAACATTGCTGATGAATAGATTTTGTATAGATACGACTTATCGCTAGCTTGACTTCGCCTATTGCGCCCCACCATGCTATTCATTACATATCTGTTTTAGAGTAGTTCATACGCATTGACTAAAGCACACTCATAGGACAATGGTCGTTAACCAACTGTCACGACGCTTCTTCATTTCTTTACTAGAACAACCTATCCCTTGGTAGACAATAATAAGTGTCCGAATATTATTTTTACAGTCTATGTAACTCATGAATGCGTCGATTACAACCAACACCTACATTGTACAAATTTTGACATTTGTTTAATATATCTTGTATAGTCGCGACTGTTACGTGCTATTCGAAAGAAACACACACACACTTGTACACGTTAAAAGTTTCTCGGAAAACAATTTACCCAAAATGAACTGTTAATAGTTTTCTAATTTCGGCAATCGTTCAATTACTTCAACAGAAACAGCGAAGCCTACGCAAACTCAGAGTTAAAAAAAAACCCATTGAAGTAGATAAATAAAACTTTTACTACGCTTAGACACAATCGTCTTTGACAACTTTTATATTATGGTTAGATATCGATGTCGAGCATAACAATATCAGACGTATTTTAGTCACTTTGAACTGTAGGTTCCGTATGCCCATATAAGCAAACACTGGCAAGGGGACACATTTGAGGTTCGGTTTTCATAAAGACTGTATATATCCATGGTTTCTTTACGGTTCTATTCATTTATTTCTCATAAGGATACACAAGAAAGTTCACTTACAGAGAAATGCATTATTTTAAATGGCTTATTCGTCGTCAAGCGTAGCCGAGTACTTTAATATGTATGCTAAATGCATATTTATACAAATAAAAATATATAACTACTCGAGTTCATTGCAATATCTACATGAATTACACCTACATATAAACATTTAAAACAAAATACCGACATGAGGATATTCTGCCAATGCGACTACAAAACCAAGATGAGTTGACACCATGAACCTTTTCTAGGTTCGTGGTTGACACATACACGACTAATTGTAAGCAGTTACTCTATAAGTTATTCATTAAGGCCAATTAGTCCTTGATCATAAGAATAAGATGTATTTCGTTACATAGGTAAGTGTTTGATTAATGAGAGTTTTTGGTGCACATAAAGAAGATCAACACTTAAGTTTAATGAGGGGAAAATCTTTTAAAACATGGGTTTTTTGATAACTTTTTGAAAGTATTCAGCGAACTAGTCTCTTTGATATCCTATGGCAGTCCATTTGGTTGAATATGAGAACATTATTATTATTATACCTATCAAATGTTACATTTACCGGGAATAAGCGACTTGAAAATTATTATTTTTACCAATAAATATCTGTTTCTCTATTTGTTTCTAAGCAATTACCTTCAATCGTAAGTAAATAAATCTTCATGCGATCAGCGCCCATCATTTCAAGAAGAATACAGTGTCATCGACTTATACACACATAGTTTAAATAGTTAATAAATGGTTTGCGAAATCATGCGCCTTCTTAATACCTATGGTCCAGCCAAGGACATTAGACTTAGTAAATTGGATTAATCTCACTTGGTTAGCAAGCCGCTTAGCCACATGGGTGTTGAAGCTGCATAGTTTGTGTAGCCGACAGTCCGGCCCCCAAGGCGCCCGCTGCGCCGTCAGCTCCAACGCGTGCCTATGATGAGCAGGCACCCGGCGCCATTTCACCGCGCCAAAACAGCATGCGTTCAGCGGCCGGTTGCTCGTGTACCAGGTGAACCCGCCTTCAGCTTCAACACGTGCCGATGAGAAGCGGGCACCCGGCACCCATTCGCCGCGAGCTTGTCCTTCTTGAAAAGCGTGACCGGGGACGAGACCGACTAATCGTCAGTCGCGATTGTCTTCTTCTCGAACGCCTGGACCGCGACCGACGATGACGGCTGCCACGGCTGCCGTGACCGCGTACGCCTTCCACCACTGCGTCGGCCTCATGAATTGCGTCATGACATTTTAGCGACGGAGTCAGCGTCACGCGAGAGGTTCGCCTTGGTTCGTCACGTCCTTATAAAGAGCTAAACCTTTGCTCATCCATGCCTCGCGATTTCAACATGTGAAAAAAAAAAGAAACACCCGAGTTAATAAACCGCGCTATATTAGACAAGACTTTACAAGATTTTTATTGACCTGCACATACTTTGTTATAGACCATCTAACATGTCAATCTCCAGGGGGTACCCTGGCAAGATTAACATGCCTGACTAACCATATAAACCTCCGGACTGTCTCCGTAACGGTAAATATAGTTCGGTCGTGAAGTTTTTCAAATAGGACAGTCGAATCATTTAAAGAGGGTATACATATAGGATACACATGCATTGTTGTAGACCATCAAACATGTTCATCTCCAGGGGGTACCCTGGCAAGATTAACATGCCTGACTAACCATATAAACCTCCGGACTGTCTCCGTAACGGTAAATATAGTTCGGTCGTGAACTTTTTCAAATAGGACAATCGAATCATTTAAAGAGGGTAAACGTATAGAATGCACATCGAAAAGAAAAATTCAATTAATTGAGCAAAGTACACTTACGTTTCTTTTTCGATCCTTGTGTGGGCACTAAGTTGCTTTCCCACTTCTGAGATATTAACCGTACTGGTTTAACACTCAGAAGCAAGGACTTTGAATCAAAAACACTCTTTGTGAACTTGAAAATCAGCTTTATTGCTTTAGTTGCTATTGCTATATATATTTAGAGGTACAATCTTACTTAACAAAGCCTACAGCGGCACGATACAAGTTACTCAGACAAATTTCGGAAAACGAATGGCGGCATACTTCCAAAATGCGTTGCCTGTTCGCTTACCCCCCACTGTTATACTCTTGCTTGTGATTGGTCAAGTCCTCTTGAACCAATCACAAGCAAGCCGTCGAAGTCTCGACCGATCACACGAAATCAATACAATCTACTTTAAATCTTACAACTTTATAAAAATGAACGTAGTTAGTCGAAAAATATATAAATAACTAAGATATAATTTAGATAATTATAACATGATGTTCACCGACGACAGACCTATACCGTGCTGCGTTCGAGAGCGTCTTCGGCCAAGCCATATCTTGCTCTGGCAGCGGATATGCGGCGTTCACGAACTCAATTAGAGCAATATTTGATCATGACCTTTCATGTCAACCTGTCAGAGCAATTTAGCTCGACGAGACCATCTTTCTACTATCATTCATCATTTCTCCATCAAATCTTGGTTGGCTGTCAAAAATGACATCTGTGGAGTAACTCTCATGTGATCCTGTGTGTGTCTTCTTCTTCTGTAACATGCTATGAAGTAGCCGTTCGTGAGACATCAATCATAATTATATTGATCGATCATTAATTGGCCAACGAAGCACCTGAACGCAGTCCCAGTTTTACCGACTTGCGCGTTACAAGTAGGTACTTGTCACGAAAGTGACACCTACACCTGCTAGTATGTAGGTATTCTATCTGATCTATGAGTGACACATAATTTTATATGGGAAATTCGAAATATGTCTAAGAAACAACATTTGCAGTCTAAAAAGACGATAAAACTAGAAATGGATTCGATTAAACTCCCGTAGTGCCAATTGAAATGACAGCGGGTTTATGGAACAAAGAGTAGAGCCGCACTTGCAATGCGAAAAAAGATGATATTCGTACTAAACAAATGGTAGCAAACATGTTTTGTTATACCTATTCATTCTTTTTAAATTATAATTAGGTTAATTTTACAATATAGTCAAGAAAATAAATTTAATGGGTACAATTTTTAACTTTAGATGAATTCTAAAGTTTGTATGTTTGTGTGTGTTAGTTTGTTACCATTCACCTCCGAAACGGCTGAACGGATTTAGATGAAATTTGGTACATATATTTCTTAGGACCTGAATTAAATTAAACACTTAGGCTACTTTTTATCCCGATATTTCGCACAAATCTTGAAGGATCGGGATAACGCAAAGCCGCGGGCGGAAGCTAGTAATTACAAATGCAGGATGGTCTTGCAAAAAATATTTGTTATGCTGATTATTTCTTTACGCTAAAAAATTAAATATTCGGCTCTTATTTTGAAAATAATCTCAAGCAACATTTGATGTTTGATCACCTGTGCTCTGAGTAAGCTTGTATTATTACAAGCTTTTTTTTACATTTTAAACATGCAATGTATGTATGTTTGTTCGGGTGAAATCTTGCAACTCAATATGAATCAGATATCTTCAACCAATTGAGCTGAAATTTTGTATACAAGTTTAATTTGGATGACAATGCATGGTTAACTTGGTGACGTCATTCTGAATCCAACATGGCGGCATATGGTGGACTAGTTATTTTTATTAAACTTCTACAATATGGGTATCAAATGAAAGGGCTTGCTAAGAATACTTAGAAACATATATGTATGTTTGGGTGAAATCTGAATGTTTGGATGGATGTTTGTTACTCAATCACGCTGAAAGGATTTGGATGAAATTTGGTATGTAGATAATTATGTCAAGTCCCGTCCCGCATTAACACATAGGCTACTTTTCATCATCAATCATGTTGAAGTTTTCACTTCTGCCGGCAGTCCCGGAGTGCAACCAGTTGTTTTTTTTAATACTGTCAGGGCCACCTGCTACCTTGATACTCTGATTAGATTTTCTCGTAAAGTATAAAACTTATAACATCAATGATATACATAAAGAAAGTGCATTTCAATTTCAATGATTAAAATTAATAGAAACGCGACAGTTAACATGCTAACTGGGGTCTCTAGCCAGTTAAGTTTAATAGCTAGTTATAGAGCTTAACTGGCTGTTAGAGCCTAATTGTCAATTGAAAAAATTGAGAATTGTGTTAACTGTGGAGTTAATCATATCTCGTCGTTTTAAATGACCATTGAAAAATCAGCCATTAGTGGAATATTACAAGGAAGCAAAGATTAATCCTAAGTGAAAAGAATTGGTCATGTGTATAGGTGCAATGTATGTTATATGTTTACAAAATAATGTAATTAAAAAGTTTATCAATCCTTTATTCATATTATTCCATTAGTCCATTATTTATATTTGGGAACTGAAAATAATGATGGTTACACTTCTCATAACATGTCAAAATCATCACGCTGAAACAAACAAAAAAATAACAGTTACTGAATTTACAGATATTTTCACATCATTGCTTCAATAAAAACTAAAAGATTTACCATGTCATTGTACTCCATAACACGCTTCTTGATGGCAGATCCATCCACCCATGTAACAAAATCTTCCAGTGCTCTTGTGACAAGGTATGCTGGATCCTTCACAACTTCTGGGCCTACTCTCACATGCCCTTGTTCTATAAATTTTGTTGCCTCTCTCATGTTTTCTGACATCCTACCTGGAATACATTGTATATCTTATAAATACTCCAGGCTGAAAGATCCTAATAGGCTCAAGTATATTGAGACATTAACGTGATTATCATCTATGTGGCAATGAAACCCTTGTCAGCAACAAAGTTTCGCTTCTGTTGATGTGTACATAATCAAAATTGTCCATTTCAGAAATTACACAATAAGGCTGCTAGTGTCTTTCAACCCATTGTACAGACAAAATAGTCCCAAGTTACAGGCATCAAATACTTAATTTCTCATTATCATTAATTTTGCCAGTCAGACAGTGCCATTCTGTTACTAAAATCTGTAAATGATGTAAACACAGTGATAGTCCAGACTAAGTTCCTACCTGTTAAGAGTCTATTTTAGTAGCACTTACTTCTAACCATGACAGCTGGTAGTCTTCTTCTGCAAAAAGTGCTGGCTGATACGTTGGCCGCAAGTGCTAAGTCCCAACGGGTTGGAATGAGCCCCATTTGATACAACTTTTCTAACAATTGTGCACTACTTTCTGTCCTAAATTCTTTGCCTGGATCTAAATCTTTTATTTTATTAGCTAGATCTCGAATCTCTCTAGAAAGCTTGTTATACCTGTTGATAGCAAGATATTAATATCATATAAATTTCTACCAAAAACATTTCTAATAAACGTACAAACAAAAATACAAACTTCGTGTAGTCTTCTCGCTTTTGAATGTGGTATTTTTTCATTACTTTCACCTCGTGCAAATTGTTGTCGACTTTCCATGATATGAAATCAACTTTTTTGAGCAATTTCTGTTCGTGAAATTTAAGTTTTCGTACCATTTTACGAAATTAAATCCACAAGTTCTTTATCATACGCCTGGTAAACAACGCAAAATAGAAACGAATGAGTATCATTTAAAAATACTGATGAATATGTAATATGCATAGATCAGATAGAATACATACTAGTAATATGTTTAATCTATCTATGCATGTAATCAGGGTGGAGACCGTGGAAACCATAGAAGTAATATGTACTATGTATAACACATATTACTTCTATGGTGGAAACTGATTTTTATAGATTAGATAGAATACATATATTTGTACAATGTGAATACAAAAATATATATTAAAAGTGCATTCCATACGAACGCGATAAAAGAATATTTCATATAAATCGTATATAGGTACTCATCATCACAAATGTGCTTATTTATTTGAGTAGAGATTGACCGGATATGTTCCGGCCTGCAAACTTTAGAATTTCAAAATTAAAAAAATCTCATTTTATAGATCTTAATTTGCCCTTTCGACCTACGTTAATTATTTTATTTGCCCTTTCGTTTTCCCAAGAAAAATCGAAATAGAATTTCCCATTTTCCTGTATTTCAAATAGTCATATCTCTTTGAAAAATTAATATTGTTTGCTCCACCAGGCAAAAAAAAAATTGCCCTTAAGCTACTTTAATTTGCCCTTGTGCAAATTCGCAAAAATATTAATTATTTAACTAATGAACAATAAAAAAACGTTCGTGGCATTTCCAAGTGAATTTGTTGCGCATTGCGCATGCGCGACAGAATAAAGGTGATACCATCGAAATAATATGTACTTACGTACAACTGGAAGGTGCACTGTGCTCTTGTGAACGTGTTGGATTACATGGATGAAGAGAGTATCCACCTTCTAGTCACATCGTCGTTCAATTAGGAAAAAATTGCAAATGCTAAGTCTTTGCTGTATAACTCGATCCCAAATGGGACAAAGATGCCACTGCGTCGTAAAGACGGGAAGAAAAGGAAGTCAAGAGACCTTGACGACATCATTTGTATCATGAAATCTGTTAATTCCGAGGTATTTCCAGTATTTGTGGCAAAAGACCTATACCTAATTCCGAGTGTGGGTCTTGAGAATATTGACTGTATTCGTCTTTTATAAGATATAAAAAGACTGCAAAATAAAGTCAATATACTAGAGGAGAAATGTGTAACAAAAGATTCATTTGATCTGTTAAAACAAGATGTTGAACACATTAAGAATGCGTCTAGAAAAGAAAATCACTTTTCACAAATATATATCAACAAAATACGGGGGGCATGCCTTCAGGACGATAGCTATGAGATCAACAGTGGTCCTGTTAGTCCTTTGGGACTTCAATCTGCACAAATAGAGACGGGGCAAGCATCAGCAACTCAAATTAACGGTCATTCAACACCTACGTCACCGTTATCCAGATATAATAAGGATATATCTGTCTCTTTTTAACTATCTCAAGCGAACAAGTCAGAAAGCCGCCGAACTACTGGGATGCCAACGACAGTTTCGTCAGACAGAACGTAGTGTCTACGGGCGTGAGCGAGAGGGCTAGCGCATACGGCGGCAGCAGCATGAATATGAGCGGGATAACGCGAACTTCTGGTGTGCACGCGGAGGCGATAAAAAATACTGCAGTGGTGTCAAAACTGGTATCGTCAGTCAGTGCACTGGGAGGGAATTGTACGCAGAAGCCGGCGGAGTCGGAGTGGCAGATTGTACAACATAAAACTGCAAAACGCTACAAACTTCTGGGACAAAAAGGAAGTGCTAAGACAGCTTCTGATGTTAAATTTAGGGCCGCGGACGTGAAAATTCCGCTGTTTATTTCTAATGTAAGTAAAGATACTAGTGAACAGGATATTAATTGTTATATTAAAGACAAAACGGGGGAAAATGTTATGGTTAAAAAGATAAAAACGAAGGCAGAAAGGAAATATAATGCATACAAATTATTTGTTTATAAAGCTAAGTTGGACATATTTTTAAATAATGATTTTTGGCCAGATGGCATTACGTTTAGGCGTTTCGTGCATTTTATGTACAGAACTAAACAGGAAGGTCATAGCGCTAGTGTTAAAAGTTAGTGTTTATTTCAATTATGGATAGTACGAACAAAATATATAGACTCACTAGTTTTAACTGCCATTCTTTTAAGAACTCCATTGAAGATGTGAGAAACCTGTGTAAAGTGTCAACTGTGGTGTGTCTACAGGGGACTTGGCTTCTTAGCCACGATATTCCATTACTGGGTACAGTCAGTATGGATTTTGAATACACTGGGAAGTCTGCTGTAGACACATCGGCTGCTATACCAAAAGGTAGGCCATTAGGTGGAGTTGGTATCCTCTATAAGAAGGGTATTTTTGATGTGGTATCAATCGTTGATTGTAGTAGCACCCGTCTTGTCTCTATAAAAGCTTCATTAGGCGGGCGGACAATTTTAATTTTTTCTGTGTATATGCCCGTATGTTCAAATGACAACTTGACTATTTTCACGGATGTTCTGGGTGAAATCAGTGCTATCGAAGAAAGTAATGAAGTAAGAATGTATTTGTATTGGGGGATTTTAATGCCCACCCTAACGAACTCTTTTATAATGAGCTAGATAAATTTTGTGTAGATAGATCATGGATATGTGCAGATGTGCGTAGGCTGGGCATTGACTCGGGTAGCTATACATATGTTGATCTATATCACAGAAGCAAAAGATGGTTAGATCACAGCGTGGTCTCAATGTCAGCTTAGGACACCATTACAAATGTAGGCGTATTAGAGGATGTATATGTATCTGACCATTTACCTATATATGTTGATTGTAATTTGGAAGCAGTCAGGCCTAAGTTTTTTAAGACAAATGTACCTAGAAATGCAGTCCTTTGTGGGGAAAGAGACGAGTCTCAAATCAACGAATACCATGACCTATGTCACGTGGGGTTGCGAGACATTGATTTCCCCTTAGAGTTCAGGGATTGCAGCTACAGAACATGTAACTTACATGGACATAAAAATACGTTGGATATGTTATATAATAAAATTGTGCATATTTTAAAAGATGCGGCTATTAAAACTAATAAAGTATGCAAACGGCCGAATGTTTATGGTAAACGTAGACGACTGTGCGGCTGGAATCTTCACGTGAGAGAAGCTCGCCGGGAAGCCAGGCTTAAGCATGCAGTATGGGTACTGCATAATCGACCGACTGTAGGCACAGTATACGAACAAATGCTTGAGTCTCGTAAAGTTTATAAAGGCCGTCTAAAGTGGTGTCAAAAGCACCAAGAGCAGATTAAAATGGACCTACTAGCTAAACATCGAACCGTCAAAAACTTTAGTCAGTTTTGGAAAGCTACCGGGAAGCTGTATGTTAGGCCTGGCCTGCCGACGAGTGTGGGCGGCCTTAGTGATCCGCGAGATATTGCCACTATGTTTGCAAACCACTTTAAAGTGCAGCCTCTGCTAAGTCCACCATCAATTACGGTCTATTCTAAGAACAGCGATGGTTGGAAAGAGGAGTCAATGCGGCATTTCTTACCAAACCAGATTAAAGCTGTCATCAATGGAATGAGCAGAGGCAAATCTCTCGGTCATGATGGGCTTAGTATCGAGCACCTTAAATATGCTGGTGCTCATCTTCCGAGAGTCTTGTCATTGTTGTTTGCTATGTGCATCAGCCACTCTTATCTTCCTGCTGAGCTAATGAAAACGATAGTCGTGCCATAGTGAAGAACAGGACGGGGGATATCTCGGATTTGAATAACTATCGCCCGATCTCTCTCGCAACTACAAT
This sequence comes from Apeira syringaria, assembly GCA_934044485.1. Lineage (NCBI taxonomy): Eukaryota > Metazoa > Arthropoda > Insecta > Lepidoptera > Geometridae > Apeira > Apeira syringaria. The sequence goes on along the minus strand of OW203662.1, from coordinate 10,664,644 downwards.
AGCTAAGGTGCTGGACAGTTTGCTAAATTCATGCTTGCAAAAGCATCTACAATTACATGACGCACAGTTTGGGTTTCGTCCTGGACTGAGAGCGCGATTTTAAGTCCCAAGCACACTGTCCAGTAATACACGAACCACAAGACACCAGTGTATGCATGCTTCCTGGATCTTTACAAGGCCTTCGATCGCGTGTCTTACGAGGTGCTTTGGAGAAAGCTGGCAGGAAGTGGTATGCATAAAGATATATTAAATATATTTAAATATTGGTATGGTAATCAGACCAACTGTATTAAATGGGCAAATGCTACTTCTGAGTCTTATAGGCTGGAGTGTGGCGAGAGGCAGGGGGGTCTTACATCTCCGAAGCTCTTCAGCCTATATATAAAGGCCGCCGAGAAGTTTCCTGCTTCTATACCACCCATTACCTTAAATGGCATGAACATTAGTAGAGTCTCACAATTTAAATATCTAGGACATTATCTCACCGACGACCTTAAAGACGATGTCGACATAGAACGGGAACGAATGGCTCTGGCGGTCCGCGGTAACATGCTGGGTCGCAGATTCGCCCGATGTACGGACCAGGTTAAGATAACGCTCTTTAAGGCGTATTGTCAGGGACTGTACACGGGTTCTCTGTGGACCAGTTACACTAAAAGGTCAATAGAAAGTCTTCGCATCCAATATAATAACATTTTTAGGACTATGTTGAGACTCCCTCGTTTTTGCAGTGCCTCCGAAATGTTTGCCAATACTTATACCGACAGTTTTCATGCTGTCGTACGCAAAAAAGTCGCGTCACTGATCAGGAGGGTGCGAGGGAGTCACAAGAGCATCCTAAAAATAGTTGCTGAAGACTTACGAGCGCCCATACTGAGGCATTATATGCGAGTGATGATCCACTAGGAATGGTGATATCCGGCCGGACGTGGTGCCTCATTTTAGTGTGAATTTTAATTTAATCATAAGTATTAGCTGTATTATTTCATTGTATTTTATTTATAAGTATGGATCATTTGTAGTCTGATTAAATAAATTAATTGAATTGAATTAACAATATAGGACGTCCAAGGCTGGACATTCGGCTCCCCCCCATTGAATTCTACAAGGACTGGTAGAAAGCGGTCCGCATCTGCGCGTTTGACCCCTTTGTTGGTCAAGTTGTCTAAAACGACACCTTACCACCATGCTGGGAATTTGATAACGGTGTTACCTTCACCGGAAGCTGAAGTCTTTACACTGTTTTTACGGGTATAACGTGGTACTTACGTGTAGTCGATATCACGATCGACAATTATTTCGCTTTCTTCCGGAAGCCGTCGTTATACCCGTAAAAACAGTCTAAAGTAATTATGAACAGAAGCTGAAGCCATTGGAGGGGATCGAACCAGCATCCGTTAGTTTGATAGGCGACGCTCCCACCGCTTAGCTATCATCGCTTCAACTAATGGCTGGCTAGTGGCTACTTTGCGGTTTCACCCTCGTGGATCATAGTTTTTCCGTTTGGATAACGGAACCAAAGCTAACTTTTATTTGAAATTACAGCTACATTGTTAATTTTAGTAGGGATCTCTAAAATCATAATACATAATATCGTAACTAGCTATTTTTATTTACATTAATATATTAGGATAGGGTTTAAGTGGACGAAACAAAGTTTTACGTTAAATAAAATATTTCGTATATATTGCATTTTTTAATCATAAATTAGTTATAAAAATAGTTTTATGCAATTTTTGGCGCAGGCCAATTTTGTTGCTATTAATTTTACAAGATGAATTTCATATAAATTTACGTAAGAAAGCTACTAAAGTTTACGAAACATATCCTGGCAATTGTTAAAGAAGGACACACTGACCTCGTGCTTGCCTTCTCTGTCTGCTCGCGGCCCCTGTTCCATCAAAAACAAGTTTTTAATATCGTTGTAAGATCTGTTTTTGTTTGCAGTATTTTGGTAAGTGCACATTCCAGCGAACTGAGTATCACCTTTATTCTGTCGCGCATGCGCAATGCGCAACAAATTCACTTGGAAATGCCACGAGCGTTTTTTTATTGTTCATTAATTAAATAATGAATATATTTGCGAATTTGCACAAGGGCAAATTAAAGTAGCTCAAGGGCAATTTTTTTTTTTGCCTGGTTGAGCATACAATATTAATTTTTCAAAGAGATGACTATTTGAAATACAGGAAAATGGGAAAATCTATTTCTATTTTTCTTGGGAAAACGAAAGAAGGGCAAATAAATTAATTAACGTAGGTCGAAAGGGCAAATTAAGATCTTTAAAATGAGATTTTTTAAATTTTGAAATTCTAAAGCTTGCCGGCCGGAACATACCCGGTCCGACGAACACTTAACTGGACACCATCGATCCTCGTGCCGTTGTAATACGAATTCTACACGAACTAGTTCTTCTGGCAACACTGCCGCTCTTTTGGAAGCAGTTCCAGGCATTTTGGAAAGCTCTGCGAGAAAAACCAAACTGCAAATGCAAACCCGCATAACGTTGTGAACGTCCTTCTTGACATAGATTATACCTAATATACGGAAACTTCTTAAATCATTGTAATTGCTCTGATTGCAGTAATCGTATCCATGTGCCTTCGTACTGGTGGCATGATTAACGCGAAATGATAACTATTCAATTAAATCAGAAAAAGTAAAACTTCGCCCAAACGATATATTCAATGAGTATGTCACAAACTCAATAGAGTACTGCGCAGATTATGTAATCACCACGCTTGTTTTATTATGCAGCGATTTCTATATCGTTTAGTATGTTGGTACGCCGTACGACTGAATTTACTCCTAGCACACTCATAATGTATTCTATCTGATCTATGATGTACTCATCGAAATAAAAGGTACATTCATACGTTGACGTAAATATATTAAATATCTAATTTTCTATGTTTATATTGCAGTTGTGAGTTGTCTTGGTCATAAATGATACCGTCTTGGTCACAAACGAAATGCGCATGGTCTTGGTTTGGTTGTAACAAATGGTATTTCTCGTTTTGACGTTTAATTCCTTTTTACTCCGTCTCTTCTTACGTACAGAATCAGAAACTAGTAGTATACTCTATTTAGTTTGTGTTGTAATCTCCTTGGCATTGGCATAAACTGTGCTACATAAATGAACTGATGCTAAAATGGATACAGAGTTCGCACAATTTCTCGTGTCGACGGTAAATTTGGATACCCTGGAGAGAATAACCCGAAATTTGGATGATGAGCTCAAAGATTCTCAGGTTGTAATGAATGAAATCAAAGGAATGATCAATACTCTACCTGCTGAAATCGAAAAAGTGAAATCCGAACAGACCGATAATGGATTACGACACGAAGATATTTCCAATTTTTTATCGGCCAGCCCCCCAAAACTCTTAATGCCTGATATGGACGAAAACACCGACTGTGTTAACTTTGAAAATGTCATAGCTACAATGAAATGCTATGCGGAGGATCTTAAGAAATCATTGACAGTATCAGATAACACAACACAGGACAAAATTGCATTAAGAGAGGTTGAAAAACTAGATTTGGATCAATATGCTATGAGCTTGGATCAGTTGTGTAAGCGGATCTCTCTTATAAAGCTGAATAAAAAAGATGAAATCAATTGCTGCAACCCTGAGCTTGATGCTAAACTCTCAGTTCTGTGTGAAGATGTCAATATGTTTACTAAGGTTTGTAGAAAACTTGTAAATGGTAAAGCCTAACCTCTGCTGTGCAAAAAAAAGTTTTTATTGAATTGATTTATCGAAACTGTATTATGGGCTCTATAAATTTATGGCAACCGCGAGTTTGTTATAATGAGACTGAAAAGTAATTATAGACTAATTTTTAGCTTCAGTCTAGTCTACCAAATAGGCAACCTGTTCAAAAATGCCCCTACTATTCTGGAAATACACTATATTGCATCTTTAGATTAAAAAACATCTAGTTGGCTGTTTGATTTTTGTTTATGAGTAAGTCATAATAAGGTAAAATTCCAGAGTTGCAGAGTTAAATAGTTTTCTAGAAAAAATTATTTGAAATTCATGAATAATTTCACAATGGTTACCACTTTTTGTCATGGAACGTATAACATCAATTTTAAGGGGGAGGGGAAGGCAGAAACGGAGTGTTGTCACAACTTTCCCTTAACAGGAGGAGGTCCAGACCTCCATTCTCCTCTCCCCCCCTAAAATCAATGTTTTAACTAAAGCTGAACCTATTATTTACGTATTGTAATACTATATATGTTGTGTTTTGAGTTCTTGATATTTTTTTATTTATTTTAATTTATTTATTATCTACAATCAGTGGAAGCACTTTTAAGCAGATTTTATGGTATTTATCAGGTGCTGAGGGATTTCTCCACTGAGAATGTCTCCTCGTTTTGAGCTGGTCCACTTTCAAAGGTGAAGCATGACATGTTTTCTTTTAAGCCTTGGCCTGTAGGTTGGTGTCAATAGTTGTGTTGCCAGAGAGTTCGGGTGCATCTCCAGTTTGCGTGTATACTTCACCGAGCTTTGCTCAATCTCCTGTAGTACAGTGTTCACTTTGAGTATGTCATAAAGTTCGGTAATTCAGCAGCTAACATAGCAGTGATTTTTGGCATTTTTTTTGTAAAGATGTTAATGAATAATGGGGATAGGACATATATCTTTTTAGTCGAAAATGTATGATGAAGATCCCAGGAAGAGACTGGATGTTGGCCGCATTCTACCAGTTTTTATGGACATCAATGGAAGAAGACTGTCCAGCAGTGTATGTTTTTATTCAAATTCAAATGTGTTAATTTCAGATAACAATTGATCCATTTTGTTAGTGAACTTAAACATAAGACATAAACTATGGTTAGTGTGATGGCATACAAATTTCTATGAGGGATCTCGTGAGATATCATTGTACATATGAAATGCCTCAATACAGGCACTTTCGAGTCTTCAGCCACTGCTTTCAGGATTGTGTTGGTACTCCCCCGAAGCCTCGTCACCAGTAACGCCACTTTTCCTGATGAAGGCATGAATGCCGTCAGTGTGGGCTTGGCTAAACATAACTGAGGCACTACAAAATCGTGACAGTTTCAGAACATCATCCTAGAGCATTGGATACGCAAGGTGTCCAGCGACCGTTTATTATGCCGTTTAGTGTAATCAGAGGAACGGTCTCTGGATACTTGCTGTTTGCCTTAAAGACCATGAACTCGCTTTTCTTTACATTGTAACTTAGACCATGCGATGCAGCGTAGCTCTCACAAATCTTCAGCATCTCTTTTATGGACCTAGCAGAACCATATCATCCGCATAGCTGATGTTATTTACACAGAGCCCCTACGCGGCATCCGATACGCATGCTGCTGAGCTCGACTGTAAGGTCATTTATATTCAGATTGAAGAGCTTTGGAGACGACTGTCCCTCCTGTCTCACGCTGCACTCCAACCTGAACGACTTGGAGAGGGTATTTGACCACTTAACCTGATTATTCAATAGTTCAGTCGGTACACCCCTGTCCTCCATCTTTCTCCAAAGCACATCATAAGAGAGGAAATCAAAGGCCTTGGAGGTCTAAAAAACAGGTGTATATTGGAGTCTTACGCTCAGTGTATTATTGGACAGTATGCTTGTGAGCAAGGATCGCGCTTTCTGTGGATAGCCCAGGCTGAAACCCAAACTAAGCGTCATACAGATCTAGGTACTTATCCAAACAGGACTCAAGCATACTATTCATTACTTTGGCTATAGTCGTAGCGAGAGAGATCTGGGCGGCAGTTCACTTTATTCGAGATGTCTCCTGTTCCTCTCTTGACTATTGGCGCTAATGTTGCTTTCATTAAGTTGTTAGGCAAATAGGAGTCACTTATGCACATACTGAAGAACAAAGATAAGACCTGAGGCTGGTGCACGCCTGCATGCTTTAGGTGTTCGATACTTAGCCCATTGTGACCTGGGGATTTACCTCTATGCATAACTCTTATAACCATTGCAACCTGTTTAGCAGTAAACTTAGGTAGAGGTTCTTCTCCCCATGAGGATGGGCCTGTATTAGTCATCCGTTTTTGAAGCAGACATAATTATGATATTACATCTAAGAGTTGTGTAAATAATCCTTTTATATACTTTTCAGATGATCAAGACGAAAACAGCCCTTAGCAGAGTAAATAAAAATATGAGTACAACATGTAAGAGTACAACTGCTCTTGATTTTGATAACATGATCAACAAAATGATTTATGGTATCAATGCAGTGACACATTTGCTTCAGAAAAAGAATTGAAATAAAGCAAACAAAGTGACTGCTAACATTGGGACTTGAGCTATCTCTGGTCCCAGTGTCACTCAGAGAACTGATACATTATGCATGCACATTATTCAAAATCAGGATTATAATCAACTATTATTAAGTTAATTGAGTTGTCATTGATAAATAATAGTAGGTTGTGAAATTTTTTTCTGTTTTAAACATATAAATAGATGATTGTTAATTACTCATTGCCTTGTTATGAAAATGTATAATGTTAAGATCTACACAGTCATATAATAATAGTGGTGGTGGTGGTTCTCGCCAACACGCTAATATTATAAATGTGACTGGATGGATGGATGTTTGTTACTCAATCACGCCAAAATGTCCAAATGGATCTGGATGAAGTTTAGCACAGAGATAGATTATAGTCTGGAATAGCACATGGGCTACTTTTTATCCCGGTAAAATGTATAATTCCCTTGGAATAATTGATGTAGCGGGAAAACCATGTAGCCCTTCTCACACCTCCGCTGCGAAACTTCAGTTGCGAAACCGCTGTAGGAATTCCGCTGCGATAAAGTGTAGTTGCGGAACGGGCGTCGGAACCTGCTAGTCATCAGTCAGCCATCGGAGCGAAATGTCGTCGTTATCAGAGTCAGAGGAGGAGGAAATATTATTGTGGACTTTAACTTTGAAAAGGCGTAAATCTCGTAGAATTTGGGTGCACGAGATTAATGAAAAAAGGAAGAAATTAGGAGAAAACCTATTATGTAAAGAACTAGAGTCACATGAAGATCGTTTTTATACATATTTTAGAATGAGCCCAGGGAGTTCTGAAGATCTACATAATCTTTTGAAGCCACATATTACTAAACAAAATACAAGGTTTAGGGAAGCTATTTCTAGCAGAGAAAGATTAGCCTTAACTTTGAGGTAAGTAAATTATTTATTAATCATTAATACAAAAAAAATATTCGGCATGTTACTAACTCTACGATAAGTGAAACATGTTGATTTGTTCATGATCATTTTGATTTGAGGTTGTTAAATCAGTAGGTATAGCCATATTGCCCTCTTGTGGAAGAATATAATAATTAGCATTGTCAGTAACTGTTGCGTCACTGATCATGGAGTAATTTCCTGGAGTAGCAGGAGAATGCGTGGTATCACTTAGAACAGAGTAGTTGAAACTACCCGTTGCAGTAGAGTTGCTGTTAGAAGTTACAGCCTCCAGATCACTTAATTCAGCCTCCATCAAAATTCGGGCGATATCAAATTTTGCTTTTATTTGTGTTCGCTTTGATAGTTTTTTGAAAGTATCAGCATATCCCAAAAATAATAAATCTACTCCATCACATTTTACATCAACTTTATCTTCACTTCTGTTGCGATCTCTTCTATTTTGTAAGTACTGGATCATTCTATCTGTTGGATCCGGATCCGGATTACTTCTCTTATGCCTTCTATAAATTTGTTGGGCGTTTTGAGTTTCTTGCGGGCGGGTATCTTGTGCAACGTCTTGTGTAGTTACGTCTCCCGTAGATTGAGAGTTAGTAAAATTAACTTCTTCAACATTCAGAGATGCCATACTACCTTGAGTCTCATTCAATGTAATTGCTGGAACAATGAAATTCATTTGATCTGCCCAAGTCCAATTTTGAAGCTTTTTTGCAGCTTGGCCACTTGTACTCTTTTTAGATAATTTGTACTTTTTGTAGGAGTCTTTTAAATTCTTCCACTTCGCTTTCAAAGTTACGACTGAAAAATAACAAAATAAGACAAAATTAATATTATTTTCATTGCAGATTCCTAACTACTGGAGATTGCTATAAGACATTATCGTTTTCATATCGTATAGGAAATTCAACAGTTTCAAAAATAGTGACCGAAGTATGTCAGGAAATATGGAATGTTTTACAACCATTAGCCATTCCACAACCTACACAAGAAATGTGGCTCAATATCGCAGAAGACTTTTTTGGGAAATGGGGATTTCCTCATTGCCTGGGTAGCGTGGATGGAAAGCATATTACCATTAAATGCCCTCCAGATAGCGGCTCAATGTTTTACTGTTACAAAAGTAAATTTTCTATTGTGTTATTGGCTGTTGTAGACGCTAATTACAAATTCATATATGTTGACATTGGATCGTTTGGAAAAGATTCTGATAGTACTATATTTGAAAAAACACCTTTTTTACAACTATTGCGAACTGGTCAACTTAATGTACCAAATGCCCAACCATTACAACAAGGCACAGATCCTTTGCCTTATGTTTTAATAGGGGATGGTGCCTTTAAGCTGGAAACGTTTTTGATGAGACCTTTTGTAAGAGAAGCGGCTATGCAAGATAGAGATAAAAAGAGATTTAATCAGGCGCTCAGTCGAGCACGTGTAGTTGTGGAATGTGCTTTTGGAATAATGGCACAGAAGTTTAGGATTTTCCTAAGACCTTTCGAAACAGATTTGACAAACACAATAAAAATTGTAAAAGCAGCTTGTTGTTTGCACAACTTTATACAGACGAAAGAGTCAGCCGTACATACCAGTTCCAGCTTTGAAATAGAACAGCTAGGTGCCTTTCTACCACAAAATAGACCTGGCAACCGACAGAGAGCATCGGCGGCAGCGTTTGAGGTCAGAGATAAATTCGTTCAATATTTTACACAAACGCAGAGAACTTAACGTTATCATAATATTATCTATAATAAGTACAAATAAATAATTATACATATAATACATAATGTTATCTTATAAGCAAAATCAACAAATACATTACAAATACAGTCTATTATTATTATAAAAAGACTACATACCTTCCTCATTTAATTCCCTCTGGATTTCTCTCCATGCCTGCAGTTTTTTCATATTATTTTTATAATCCGGATGATTTAATAAATAAAGAATAGGTCTATTTCTGACCTCTTGAATTAATTTTTCTGTGAAATCGACGTCCATTTTATGAAAAAAATGTAGTTTCGCTTTTAATTTTTGTCGATTTCCACAAACACGTGCGAAAACAACGCGGCACCGCAACAAAATGGCGGCCGGAGCGCGGTAGTGTGGCTGGCGTCGGAGTATTATCGACGAAACCGCGCGGGGAAAGAGATAGAATATAGTTAAATCTATGCGTTAGAACAGGCAGTTCCGTGGCAGTTCCGCTTCTCCTACATACGGACAAAACACAGCGAAATTAATGCGGTTCCGCTGTTATGGTTTCGCAGCGGAGGTGAGCTACGGGCATGTTCCACGAACCGCGAGGCACTACTAGTTTAAAATAAAATTTAGTTTGGTTTTCTGATGGCATATAATAATTGAAACCCCACTGTCAATTTCAAAATAAAACTATATTAATAATAATTTTGAAAATATATATGGTCGAACTCTTCGAACGTACTGTACATCGAACAAGTAGCCTACTTCTTTTTTGTTGTCGGTTAAAAATGTTTGCATATTTTTAGTGTAAGTTAAATCATAAAACTACAATGTACTGTAGTTACAGATGATAGCTCAGTCAAATAAACGCCTATGCATTAGTTGATTACCAAATGCTTGCCCCATTACCCCATATTTTTAGTAATTGTCAATAATACATATTATGCTGTATTCAATCAATACATATACTAGCAATAAACACGTTCCTTATTGAGGGTTGCAGAAATAATTAAATATATGAGCAGCCCCAGCCTGCCTCTTAACAAAAAGCAGACACCAAGTGAGCCATAGCGGCTGAGGGTCCTCGCCAAAGGCGACCAAAAAGCCAAAGCTCAACTTTAATTGTTAACTTTTTTATCGAAATGAATATGTGGGTCATTGTTACTGTCTACGCTCACAAAACTCCATAACATGTGCAGCTGCTATTTTACTGTCATATTTGATAATAGCCCTACAAGCGCCAGCAAAGCTGTCAGAAAGAAACTTGAATTGAATCATACCTGGTATGATGAAACTGTGTGCTGCACTTGATAGAATACAGAATACTAGAGGAATGTTGATCGAGGCCCTACAAGATATGTTTACCCTTAAAACAGGTTGTGTTTACATTATATATAAGTATGTCAAGATAAAATTCAGACAGGGTGATTCCTGGAAATCAAGGTTTTAAGCTTCGAACATATAAAGTGTGTGCCTGTCGGATAAAAACAAGAGGTTGAATTAGTGATGTTTACATTTGTTGGATATAACCATAGGCATCTTGTGATTCATGTATATATATATATATCTGACTAAGTTCACAGGCAAGGGCTGGATGCGGGCCGCTTCCAACAGGTCCTTGTGGAAATCAATGGGGGAGGCCTATGTCCAGCAGTAGACGTCCTATGGCTGAAATTATGATGATATATGTGTATATAAATATATACATAAATTTTACATTATGAACACACACATGTAAACAAGGTTGACATGAGTCCACCATGTATATTTAGTTCTATGCTATATTTATGTAGTTATTTTAAAGCTTAATCATGTATTGTCATTGTCACAGTGACAACTGATGAGTAATATTCAAATAAGCTTAAGATGTCGTTTAATGTACTGAATATTCATTATTATTAATATTTATGTCATCTTTGATCAATAAAACTGTTTTTAAATGTAAAAAAAGTTCATTTTAATTGTAAAGAATTTTCATTGTGATGTGAACAGCATTTTATTGAATAATATTTAGACTTAATATATAAAAGCCAAAAATAATGTTAAATCATATATATATAATACTTAATAATAACATAACTACACATCATGCACTTCTACATAATTGATTAAATTGTCAATTCAAATTGATTTTTAAGTGGTTTGTCCAGGGTTTCATTAGTCATGTAGTCATATTAACAAGTACAGTTCCTGTCTACTGTCTAATTGTCTAGTTTTGCCTTCTTCCTCTCATCCGTACATTCATTGTCATCATATTCGTCAACAATCATTTTCTCATCTTTGGCAGGTTTCTCTTCTGCTTCCATCACTTTTAATGTTACTCCATGAACAGATGCTCCATTCAAAGTTTTAATAGCATCATGTGCTGACTCGGCAGAAGCATATTTTGCAAAGCCAAAAGTTTTATTAGCCAAAGCAGACACATCTATTAGATTACCAAATCGACAGAAAGTGTCACGAAGGATCCCTACTGGCAGTGGCTGAGGTTTGAATACTATGAAGCATCGTTTGACTACTTTACTGTTTATGTTGACTAAAGGTTTAATAGGGGGCAACTTAACATTGCAGTAATTGTCACTCATGCTGTCAAAATCTGTTTGCCTCAAGTCTGTTCCAGAAGTGGCAGCCTTAATTAGAGATGATGCTTGTGCTATAGCATCTGCCAGCTGCATTAAGTCTGGGTTTGAATCTATGGAGTTCTTGAAACTATTTACAATGTTTGTGAGATTGTTTGCCACTTTGTTCAAGGGGTTTTCTTCTTGTTTAACATAAATCACCTCCCCAGACGGAAATTCATAGTTGTTCAAACTTTCCATAGCATGTGCAGCTGCTATTTTACTGTCATATTTGATAATAGCCCTGCAAGTGCCAGCAAAGGTATCAGAAGAAAACTTGAATTGGGTCATGCCTGGTATGATGTTAAAAAGCTTTTCAATACACTTTTGTGGAATACATGGATTACACAACACACTGAGTGTATCAAAGTCACCATGTGTACTTTTAATTAAGGGCAAAATAGTGTCATTTTTAATAACATTGTCCCTAAATTGTAGTTCTCTATAATTATGATCTATATCATTTCTACCTTCTCTCATGTACACAGAATCACTAGATGGGTACTTATCAATGTTGTTCCTAGGTCTCTTAAGGTCATCTTTGGGTATAGCAAATACAGGCTTATACTTTCTGTCACACTGTTCATAGCCTATAGCAGCTTCCCGAAATGTATTGTAGTTAACATATGCAAAGCCTCTGCATTCATTGGAATCTCTATCCTTCTGAATTCGTACATTCACAACAGTACCAAATTTAGCAAAATGTTCATGTATATCTTTATCTGTAGCCTCTTTCGAAACTTTAATGAAAAGTCTTTTAAACTTGTTTTGATTGTCGATTCTTTCTTCATTTTTATTGGAAGCCACCATAACTTTGATTGGTTTATTGCTGTTCTGAATGTGCTTCATGTGTAAGGACTCTATAGCAGTGGCTGCTGAGGATGTTTTACTGTACTTGATGTAGGCTATGCCTTTAGATTCCCCAGTGTTGCGGTCTCTAGGCATGTGAAGCTCTTCGATTTCTCCGTGTGCTTCAAACGGTGGTCTCAGGTCTTCTTCCCGGAGCTGTTTGTTGCATACGATGAAAAGTCTTGAATAGGGAGGTTTTTCTTCATTTCGATCGTCACGCATCATGATTTTGTCTGGTCGGTAGTCGGTAAACTCAGTTAAAGGTCGAGAATCGAAATCAGTAGTGTCGTAAATTTAGCGAGTTGTGTACGTGTCAAATTATGTATTATTAGATATTTAGAAGGATACAATAAGACATCAGAGTAACAAAGATCAATCGTTCAATGGTCGTTGCAATATTTTGAGATTTCCACATTTATAGAGATGATTTAATCTCAACAAATGAATACAGAAAAATAACAAATTGACGCTTGGAAAAATTAATCGGTATTATAGACTATTTGGAGAATCGGAGGTAATATACTGCCATAGATAAGTAACTATGGGTGTGTTTCAATTTGGGCTCACAGTGCTTACGTTCGTACGTAAGATTTAGCTGTTCCGAGATGAATTTAGTACTGACAGTGCTGACGCTCGTAAGCAAATCGGAACGGCTTTTTGTGTGAATGCGCGCGAATTCTATAAATGTCAGTTCTCATTAAATTCATATTAAATATTTCACTTCCGTACTTCATGGGCACTAAATGGGTCATTTTTTTCTGATATATCAAATTACGGTTATATTTTTTTGTGGACGGACTACCAATTTTTTGACAGATTCTCTTAATGAGAGATGTTTGACTCTCAGTCCATAGTTATTTATCTATGTGTTTGACAGCGCTCACACTGCTCTACATGGTACTCTTGAGTGCTCTAAGCACAGGATGATGACGTTATATAAATTTTGTGTGCAGCTGTCAGTGCATTTCAGAATGACTAAGCACGCTATCTGTGCTCAAAACGCTCAAAGCTCATTATGAAACGAACCCTATATACGGTGAGCACGAACCTAATTAATAGTCATAATAGATAAATCCATTACGGAGAGATTACCTACTGCGTATCAGATATCACCCACGGGGATGAAACCACGACAGAGAGAGTAAAACTTACGTCCAAATGGGCCTATCGAAATGAAATTTATGAAAGGTACTTCCATCTTTAGGACGCGTTTCAATAACTAATTTATATTAATTCCATTACGTAGAAATGGCCCTTAAAAATAGAGAAAAAATGAGGTTGCTATCATATATTACTTTACTAAGATAGCAACCTCATTTTTAATCTCTATTTGTATAAATAAAGCTAAACTACTACTGATTGACTCACTTGAGAATTGTTATCCCAGAAGGAGTATTTTGGGGTGGATATGATGAAGTGAACCGTATAGAAGGCCACCTAAACCATCCAAAAAAATCCGAAGTGTCATTTTTGGATCCCTTGATGGAACTGGGGCTTTACTATCTTTTTTTAGCTTTGTAAAATCCATTCAAGTTCCGAGCAGTTCTAAAACCTGGCTTAAACCGCTTAGTATAAAGTCATACCATCACCACAGCATGACGCTCCTTTCGGTGTACGGTTTGAACATAGATATCCTCAAAGGTGAACGGTTATTGTTGTCTCTGGCATGTTTAAGCCAGGCTTTAGAACACTACACACATACATAAATCATATCTATCAATAAAGGTACATTACATTTATTGATAATATAAACAAATTGTGAATACCTCATAACTTCACACTAAGTATCTAAATCGAATAGCCATCAATACCACTCAGTTGATAGTAGTACTAACAACTTTTCTTTATGGCCGTATAATAGTGATTCACCGAGAATCTATATAACACGCAAAAATACTTGCTCGAAATAGGTAATATGTATATACAATGCATTACACTTGTTATACTTCTGAGGCCATTAAACAATTGATTATTCTAAGTCTCCAGACAACTGCTAATATTTTCCTACTTCTGTGCCGATTAGTAATAATAATAAAAACTTTATTGACTTTAAGTAAAGGTTTACATGTAAATATTAGTAGTCTTAAACTAGGTATGCACTAGGTAACAACAAGGTGAAATTGAGTTCATTAGCATAAATATGGATTTAGGTGTCATATTGAACATTATTTTTAGTGGTTTCTGACATAACAAACATAGAAAAAGTCAGTATTTAAAAAACATAATAAAAACTCATGTAAGTATCAAAGTCTCTCGATTCTCACACGCTACTAAATCGCTTGCACGCTACATACCTACTCAGCGTTATATTCCTACGCAACATATGACAAGCCGCCCGAGAAAGAACGCTATTTCCATTTCATTTCCACTGTATTCCGAAACCCCGACCGCGAGTCTCGCGCGACTCATGACGACAAACAATACTACCAACTTGAGTCTGAAAACTATCGCGAGTTTCTTCCATAATTGTAAAGTAACAAACCGACTAGGACTCACGTGGTAAACACTGTAACATAAACGCCAATTACGTGCTGAGGCTCGCGCTCGCCGCCTAGCACGATCATATCTCCCAGATGAAGAACTGGTCGTAGAGTAATTTTCCAGTGTTTAACACGTGAGTCCTAGTCGGTTTGTTACATTACAATACCACCAACGTCACTTATTTAACTAAAAATTATCGCTAGCAACGATGCTCAATTTAAAACAAAATAATTTATTAACATGCTTATTATTATTGCGAGTAGTTAGTAGGTACTTAACACCCATAACTTTGGCGTTTAAAAAGTTGGTTATTTACAATGATAAGTACCTATGTACATAAAAAAGAACTTATGTACATCATCATCATCTCAGCCATAGGACGTCCACAGCTGGACATAGGCCTCCCCCATTGATTTCCCACAAGGACCTGTTGGAAGCGGCCCGCATCCAGCCCTAGCCTGCGATCTTAGTCAGGTCATCTGTCCACCTGGTCGGTGGCCGTCCTACGCTGCTCTTGCCAGTCCGTGGTCGCTATTTGAGAATGTTTCGAACCCAACGGCCATTGGTTCTCCGAGCTATGTGCCCTGCCCACTGCCACTTAAACTTGCTAATCCGCTAGGCCATGTCGGTGACTATCGTTCTTCTACGGATCCCCTCATTTCTGATTCGATCGCGTAGGGAAACCCCATTAACTATAACCTAATGCCCAAAAAGAAGCATTAGGTTATTGAACGTGGATCTCATAAATAAAGTCAGTAAGGCCAGCAGTAGTTCAACACATACAAGGATCAAATATTTTTGTAAGCATGCAGATATAATAGGATATTCAGACACGTAGAGAGATCGTTGCTTTCACAACATGGGCAAATAGCTCTCGTAATAACAACTGGTTGTGACATTGCCTGTGGTTGTATGCAGACCAGTTTTTAGTTATGTGATCTTAGAGTACCCCGAAACGTTGTGACGGTAAGGGGCACGTTCTACGGTTCATCTTCCTTTTTAATATAATTGATGTATCTACTTATACTAATACTAGTAGCGCCCCACGGATTTACCCGCGTGGATTACGTTTCTCCCCCTACCTCAATTATCCCTCGAGAACTATACTTTTTCCGGGATAAAATTAGCCTGTGTGTTAATTCAGGGTTAAAACTATCTCCATACCAAATTTCATCGAAATCGGTGTAGCCGTTTGAGCGTGAAGAAGTAACAAATATACACACAAAGTTTCGCATTTATATTATTGGTAGGATTATAAACAGGTAGTTTCAAGTATTTAGTGAGGTTGTATGGTGTAATCCTTACATCTACTGAACCGATTCTTTAACCAACAGAAAGCCAAATTACTTGTGGGTGTCCTAGGATCATCATCTTCACTGCCGTTTTTTATCACCATGCGGCTGTAACCGCGAGACGCAGCTAACTTAATAAATAATTAACAAATGTTTACCTTCAACTACAGGCATACAGAAACAGGCTGCAATGAAGGCGCGCTCCTACTATTTTCCATTATTTTTGTATAATTTGCTTTCTGATAAGTGTAAAAACAAGAATTATTAAAATTTCTATTTTACGTGAAAGCTCAATGTCAAAGATTTTCCCGTAGTATTTATTGGAATGAGTTTTGAATATCTGTCGTTCGTTGAATGCTTGGAGTATATAATATGTTAGATGTATGTAATTCTTAAATTTACGTAAAAATATTATACTGCACAAAATATCTTATTTAATTAAATTAGTAAAAGTAAAAACTGTTTGCAAATACAAATCGCATCACAATAAAATGACAAAATGAAATGTCAAATATAATGACTTGACACTAACATTAAAAATAACCAGCCAAAAGTGAGCGGTTATAGTTATCGTTAAATTGTGACGTAACTATTGATTTGACGGTTAATTTAACAGTAACGTTGGATGATGCAACCCACCCTTACTTATTTTGTCGATCCGTGATGGTTAGATTCCTAGCGTCCTAGGTTAGACTAAAGGCGGCTGTACACTCTCGCGCGAGTGCACTCGTACGAGAGTGTAAATGGTACCGCTCGCCTCGCCTCGTGATGTCTCGGGGTGTCTTGCCTGCTCTCGCTCCCGTGGCGGTTTTTTGCGCCCGAGTCAAAGGGTCTCGGCATGTCTCGCGAGGAACGCCGAAAGCATTGCTGTACACTCTCGCGCACTTTAGTGCACAGCGAGCTCTCGTGCGGAACACACGTGTTACTACGATTTGTTCCCGCTTGTAACCTTCCCGCTTGAGGCGACCTACGACGTATAACCTACCAGCAAAATGTGGAACAATGAAACTGAATTAAATTTCATGGAAATATATCAAACAGAGCCCGTTTTATGGGAACCAAATAACAAATTCCACAAAGACAAAAAAAAGTTGCATGACGCCTGGGTGAGAATATCATATTTAATTTTTTTTTCATGATACGTGTGTACATACATATAATAATTAACAACGCATAGCGCAAGAGCAGATGCAATTTCTAGCGCGTCCATCCTCTCGGCGTTCGCAACCGCAACTGAACAGACGAGAGTGTACATTGTAGAGCTCGCGGATAAGCCTCTCGTCCGAGAGCTCTCGACGAGAGCTCTCGCCCGATAGTGTACTGCCGCCATAAGATGTATAGTTAGAGTAGTGTAAGTTAGTATAGACCACAGCAAATGAATGGCAGATTAACAGGGCTTTCTATCTGATCTATGATGAGGGGGACCATAGATAAGTAACTATATACTGAGGAGAACTACGACACTATTTAGTTTGTGGACTACAGCCCCCCGATTCAGAACCCTTCTATAACTAAACGAATCGATTCGGTTCGATATCGTTCTCGTATCGAACGCCAAATTTCGAGCTATTCAGAACGATCAATAAGAGCGTTCGATTCGGCTTCGATTTCGGTATCGTTATCGGTTTCATTACAAGACGCGTTTTGAGGTATAGTTCTGTATATGTCAATCAAATTGTCAACGTTATGTAAAGAGGTGTATTTTTAAAGTATGAATATGTATCATATTGTCATACAAATTTTGAAGGAGTAAAAGTGTGGCCAAGCTTTACAAAACTCTACTAAATACGTAGCATTTAGTAAAATTTTATTAGTTCTGAGTAAAGGTCATTTTTAAACTGTATAGATCTAGCGTTTGACTATTATCTCTCTTGGTAGTCAATGACGATGTGGTCGGAGATGTTGTCAAGCAGAAATGTTACTGGCTCTCAAGTTTTTCAGACTAAGGGTAGCTAGCCAGACGGGTACTCGACAGTACCCTACCACCATGCTGGGAATTTGGTAACTTTAATAGATTATTTATCTCTACGTTGTAGTTTTTTAACGACTTAAATATATATCTGTTATTATTAAGTATTTCCAAATAATCGATCGAGTAGTTAGCTTTCAGTAATATAATAAAGCAGAAAAGTAATAAATAAAATTAACCACCATAAAGTTACTTTCGTTTTACATGAAAAAACTTAGAAGACATATAAATTTTACGTGTGTTCGCGGATAACTTCGTTGTTTATGAACCGATTTTGATGATTCTTTTTGTTTGATAGAGTTATACTTCCGAGGTGGTCCCATTTAAATTTCACCAAATCGGTCAAGCGGTTTTTGAGTTGCACTCCAATAAAAAGTGCTACGCATACGTGGATGACAATATAGTTGCGGGTGAAATCGGTGAAAAAGCAACCGATTGCACTCCGGGAGTGCTGGCAGAAGTGATAACTTGAACATGATTGATAATGACAATGAAAAGCATGCATATCACATTTCATCCAAATCCGTTCAGCCGTTCTGGCGTGATTGAGTAACAAACATCCATCCATCCAAACATTCAGATTTTTAATATTAGTGGGACACATAGACTTAACATGATGACGTTTTTTTGAAACAATGAAATCTTTCTTCTTTATATTATCGGCGTTTTGATAACTGAACTCAATAACACTTTTAACAAAACGAATTTATCAAATAAAAAAAAATTTAACAAAAAATGCAACCGACTTCAACACTCAAAAGTGTGAAATAACTTGTTGAAGTCGGTACTATGATAGTTCACACAGAAGTAACTATCATCACAATATTATGTTCATGGTACCGACTTCGCAAGTTATTTGACACTTTTGAGTGTTGAAGTCGGTTGCATTTTTTTTCACCCTTTTCAGTAACCTTTGCTACTCACGGAATCAATTAAATGCCATTGTGTTCTGCGATGTCTTCAACCGCGACAATAATATCATCAAGATACGCGTAGCACTTTTCAGTTATTGGAGTATAACTCAAACACAGCCTGTCCGATTTTGATGAAATTTGAATGGGACCACCACAGAAGTATACTCTATCTAACAAAAAATCTTACGAATTTGATGACGTCACGTCCTGACGCCTGACGTTCTGACTATCTGACGCGAGTTTAAAATTTTTCCCCATACAAAGTACACAACGCCGCTCAAGAAGTTTTCACTTCAATATACACAATGACAATTGATCCCGTGAGTAGCGGAGGTCACTGAAAAGGGTCAAAAAATTTATTACCATAAAACGGAACCGACTTCATCACTCAAAAGTGTGAAATAACTTGTCGAAGTCGGTACCATGTGCACAATATTGTGATGATAGTTACTTTTGTGAAGATGAATTTGTGCTATGTCGCGTCGCAATGCTATGACCTACTAGTCGGCCAAAAATGGATACAGAGTGCGAGGTTGACAATCTTAAAGTACTTCTCTCGCTTACTCTACGCGACGATCCGTGTATTTGTAATATTTTATGATAATAAAGAACTTATTTATATTATTATTTTAAAACAACCAGCATCATTTTGTCCCGCTCATTCTGCGCGTAATCAACCGCGTAAAACCTCTGTAATATCATATGCACGTGTTAACCCCTAAAGTGGATTTCTGGTAGATTTGATGGATGTTGCTAGGAGTTTAAGAAAGTAAAAGTTGGTAACACTAGTTGTTTGTTTACAAACAAAACGTTAATAGAAAAACTTAAATAGAAGATAGAAATAAGAAGATATAAAAGGATTCAGCATTCGTGGCTTCAGTGAGGATTTCTTCGGAATCTTGAACCACAACTAGGAAATCTGGCTCAAAGTCTTCAGACAGTACTTCTGCCTGGGACACATCAGGCAATTCATTATACTCGGGGCTTCTAGTGGATCTTCTAAACAACTTATCCTCTATAAGTACTTATCCTCCAAATAGCCAGCAAATCATTTCCTAGATTAGAGAGTTCTCCGATAAGACACGCGCCCTGTGCCTCGAGCATGCCGAGCATGCATTATTTGTATTGTTATTGTGACAAACGATTTATAATTAACATTCCGATTTAGGTATAACTCTATAAGTGTGTACTATTTATAAGCTCTATAACAAACATGAGATACTGTTTTACTTGTAATAAGATAAGTAGGTACCTACAGTATTGTTTATTGTCTAAGTGATAAAATGTTATCAAATAAGAATATATAGAGTCTCAAATAAAAATATCAATAGAAATATGCATCATTTTTTTATTATTATTAAGTGTAGATAGACTATAAGCAATAATCTATCTCTCCCTCATCTTACTAACAAGGAATAGAGCAACTTTCGAAACAGCCTCACGCATGGCAATCATTATGATAGCTGCTCTGTAATGCGACGTATAACATTGCTGCGGACTTGAAATGCTGCTCCTATAGCTGCCAAAGCTACATGTGCTGTGTCACCATCGATAATATTGTTGGTTTCAAGGCCACTTCATCTGGCAATGGTAAACGCGCTAGTGTGCACATGTTGTTATGTAGAACACAGCAGGAATTTGTAAGTTGTCCTGCTTTTGTGGGCTATATTCTAAATGCCCAAATGCATTTGATGCATCCCACAAAGAACGTAAAATTCGCCTGTGGTGTAATGCTTTTTCATCGTGATTGGACTGTTCACGTCCTCAATCACTTTGCATCATTGTAATAAAACCAAATAATAAAACATATTAATATTGTATGTTGCCTAGAATGTAAAATAGACACTCAAACTAGATATCGACTGCCTTCTAGCTATCGATAATTTACCGAACATAATAATCGAAAGTTCGATATATGAGATTCGACATGAGCATTCTGAATAGCGTTACAAGTCGAATATCGAATGCTATGACGTCACTTTCGATTCGAGATTGAATTCGATAAATTCGGCGTGGGTTCGACTATTGTGAATTGCAAATGATTGTTATCGAATCGAATCGATCGACAACTGAGTAATCGAACGGTTCTGAATCGGGGGGCTGTACTTTTAAAATATCGGATTATCGATAATTTTAAATATTACAATACCGGAGTTCGGTATATCAGCTTTATTTTAAAAAAACTCGTAAGCCAGTCTCTAGCTCTAAAATTTTAAAAATTATACCTAGAATTTTTCAAAAACAGTTTTTTAGTTCTAATTTTTAATTAATAAAAAAAAATAATTATTGAGTATCGATTTTCATAAATAAAATACTGTAGATCAAGTTTGCGATGATTTTGTAGATTAAATAAATTACGAAAAATAATAAAAAATAAAAAATGTATTTAAAAAAAATATCGACCATCGATATCGACATTTCAATATCGAACTTTCGATATATCGTCCAAAAAAATATTAGTAATACATATCGGTATTTCGAAATACTATTATCGATATTTCGATTTATAGATATTCATCGAAATAATATGTACTACGTACAACCAGAATGAGCACATACCAAAATACTAAAAACGTAAACAGACCTAACAACAATATAAAACTTGTATTTGAAGGTACAGGGGCTGCGAGCCGACAGAGAGAGCTAGGACGGGGTCATGTGTCCCTTTTTAGCAATTGCCAGGATATGTTATGGTAAACTTTAGTAGATTTCTTACGAATAAAGCGAAATATTGAAAGTACCCTTTTGTAAGACAAAATCTTGTATCATACGTCACTTTCGTGAGATAAACTTACTAAAACATGTCTTTTCCACAAAATAAACTTTAACGAATGATGAAACTTTTCAATTACATGACTGAATTAATAAAACATAGCAGAGTTATTATTACGGGGAATTCAAAATGTATAAGAAAAAGTAAGGAAAACTTGGAGCCTTATAAATTCCCTTTCAAGAAACAAACCAAAAACAAATAATATTATTATATAGCTATTTTAAAAATAAAGTTAAGGGCAGGTCATCCTCCAAAAGTAGGCATTTAGCGCTGTCTCGGGCCGAGCGCGAAATACTTCGCACGGTTGCAGCGGTAGTGAATTCGCATGACCTCGCCAGCTACATATAGAAATAAGCAGTAGGATGTTTTTTTTTTAAGATATGCATTTTTTATGATCAAACTTTGTTTATAGTAATGATAAATTAAAGTCTTGTAAATAAATGAAGCAACTTTTATTCCATATTTGAAATTTGATTGTATGTATACTATATATTTATATGAGGCTGTGGAGTCATTAATTTCATTTTCATTGTCATCTTGGAAGGACAACGTTCTCATAGCATTCCCCGTGCGTGTCTACTGTCTACAATTGAGAACACAAAAGGGTCAAAAGATTACCACCAAATACGTCTAAAATTGGAGCGTAGATTAGACATAGACATAACTTTATTGATAATTAAACTTTAAACTTCTTTTTAAACGTTTAACTTATTTTATAAGTGTTTTTATCCGACTGCGAAAGAAAGAGGGTTATGATTTTGGAGTGTATGTATGTATATTTCTGTGGCAAGCCCTAGAGCCTAAACGGCTAGTCGTATTTTTATGTGAGTGGTGTCAATAGGTTTGTCTTGGTCGTGAAAGTGACATTGAATACATCAAAATTTAAAAAAAACAATATGAAGGATTTATGGCGCCAAAATGTATTCTAAAAAAAAATGTTTTCAAAATACATCGAGTGTGGTATCAAAATAAAGGATTTTCAACGGTGTTTATGAATATATATAGAACTTATATATATATATATATATATATGTTTTCATGTAGTTTGGAATAGAAAATGCTAATAATAGTGAAATATACAGAAACCCGAATTGCCGCAGGGTACGGATTATAATTGGGAGAAGAAATGAGTAAGTTACATTGGGATATGGTTGGTGGTTGGTTGGTGGATATGATTTGATATCCTAGGGTTATGTGAAATCCATAGAGAGGGTGAGGACACCATAACCCTTAAATCCGGTACTTAACTTACTCCACTACCGGGAAGGAAAAACCGGTAGTGATCACTGCATGGTAAGAGGCTCATTGAATATTAATGTTAGATTTTAGAGGTCCCGTTTGATGAAATCCAAACGCCAGCCTCAGAATGTCAATATTCAGAACCTCGAGAACTTTCAACTTGAGCTATCCGATCGCTTTGCTTGCCTTGAGAACTTTGCATCGGTGGACGAGACCAACAACATGTTTGTAGAAAATGTCCACGCAGTGGCATCTAAGTTCTTCAAATCCCGCCGTACAAATATACCTGAAAAACTCTTCAGCTCCTCCCTCGACCTCATGGCTGAAAAACGGTCGTTGTAACTGCAATCATCCAATGATGCTGCGTCATATAGGTAGCTCAATAAACGAATATGGAACTACTTGCAATACGACATCCATACCTACAAATCGTATTAAAGATACGATCGAACGGAGAAAAAGCTCCAAGTTATTTGGAAGAGATAGGTCTGAGCAAAGCCAGATAACTAAGCTGAGAGATGATGGCAGTATAGCGTCATATGCCTCTGACTGCATTTGTGAATTCAAAACCAAAATAAACTATGGAAATTAAAATCTTGTTTCTATCTTTTCAGTTGTTCAATTCATTTAATAAATATGGCAGTTATTGACGCAATCGGGTTTTTTGATTTTTAAATAATAATTTTTTTACACATATATGCTTTAGGTTAGGTTTAGGCTTTAGGTGGCTATACTAATTCCAATAAACGTTAGTACAAAATACTGTTTATATAATAGTCATATAGTGGTGTGCAGCCATCACTTAAAGCCAGATGATCAGGAAAAATTGAAAAATTTTCATCAACAAAAAAATGATGCAATAAAATCATGTTCGCGAAAATTTTTTAATATTTCCATTTTTTTCCTTTCTGCATTCATGTAAGTTAGATATCTTATTTAACTTTGTTATCCGTTAACTTCATGTATGGATTTACGAATATTTGAATGAAATCCATGGCTTTATAAGGCAACAGAATTGGCCTGCGCCAAAATTTACATAAAACTATTATATTTAGTCATATGTGATTAAGAAATGGACGCATTTACGGAAATGTTTCATTTAATTTATATTTAAATCTTAGTTTCGTCCACTTAAGCCCTATCTTATTATATAAAGGAAATAAAAATAAGTGGTTATTATATTATGTACGTCATATGGTTAATGACTTCACAGATGTCTCATTAGTTGCTCAAATTATGATCATACTGTGAACATCTAATAGAGTAGGACAAACTGACTCCGTGGCATGGTAACAATACATATTACTTCTATCCTCCGTGCTAACTATCTCTATCGGTTTACATTTTCAGCACAATGCGCGTTCCAGTTGTATGTAGTACGTATTATTTCGATGTAGTTAATTATCAACATATCAACATTCCCATAGATAAGTAACTATATACTGAACAGTCATAGATAAGTAACTATATAGGTACTGAGATAAACTGTCCTAAGCACTACTAGTATGTATTCTATCTGATCTATGGTCCTAAGATGGACCTTTGAGTTGAGGTGGACTACGCTACGTTATGAGGTGATTTTGAAGTGATTTCTTTAACATGATAAAACTAATATTTTAATGTTAGATTTATATATTTTCTCTTTAGATTACATTGTTACTCTCTACTAGCCTAGTGAAAGTGACTATGCATTGGAATTCGTGTGCTGATAACTAGAATATAAGCTGGGGATGATCTATGATGTTTCATAAATCGGATAACATTTTTTTCCCACCTCGCCAAAATGTGTACAGGAACGAAGATTTCCATGAAGAATTAAATGATTTATTCAACAAAAAGTTTGAGTTTCGCTGCAGTAACAATTGGAAACTTCCTGATTTGGAGTCGTGGTTTTCGACACCTCCGTGGAAGGTAAAAGAATTGGACACTCTGAAATGCCGCTTGAATTTTCATAAAAGCCAGTTAAATGACTTTAACATAGAAGAGTGGAGCAGTCACACTCGGCGTAGGAACCCCGCCGGTGAAGTCGGTTGGAAGATCAGGTGCCTCGTAAACCCGGAGTTCCTCACGCAAGCATGGACTAAGTTTTACGAGTGTGCTTCTACATACAAAATTATTCCTAGAGATGCTGTTACTGAAAGGATGATGGTATCGTTGCATTTGTGTGAGGCTCCTGGAGCTTTTATTACTTCATTGAATCATTATTTGCAGCAGAATCATCAAGGCCTACAAGTAGGTGCATAAAAATACGTAAATCCTTAAAAATAGTAAATAGATTAAGCTCTATAAAACCGAAAATTCAATAAGTCTGTACCTAGAAAATATTTTCACAAAATGCTATGAATAAGCAACAGAATAAAAATGTAGTGCTTAATTCATGTCTGTCAGTTTGCAGTCTGCTTAAAGTATCCGGACACTGATTTCACTGAGACCCAGCTAGGACTTACATGATTACTATTTTTGAACTGATTTGCAATTCTTCATCTGGGATTTATGATGACATTCTTCATTTGGGATTTATGATGACTGATTTCACATCTAATCTATAAGAATGAGATCCCCAGGTAGGATAGATACTTGTCAGTAGTATTGCAGGGAGCTGTAATATCCCATAAATAAAAAACTGCATGGAGCGCTTAAAACTTCCTTGGAGATCATTAAGTCACAGTATTACTAACTCTTATAAGGTTTAAACTCACTTGGCTGCTTTCATTGGGCATATAAGCCAGTAAAGTAGCTTATTGGAACATCTTAGAACCTCAGACTCTGGGCTTATTATTTTTCAGTATTGGTACAGTACCATGATTGTTGCAAGTCTCTGTGACATTATTTTTGAGGTGTGATCCATCATAGACTGCATCATCGCCTTATATCAGGTGAGGTAGTGGTCACTCACCTGCTTATCATGGATAAAAAAATAATTATATAAGCATGTGAAAACTTCTATCTTAGCTATGATATTTCTAGTGTGAGCTCCTGCAGTGCAAGTACGGAACTCATGTTGTTAAATTAGACGACCTCGTGATATTCGATTACAAATCGACAAAACCTGGTATCACGATTTGAAATGACGAATTAGATGATCTACGCGATTGTGAATAGTTCCGTACTTGCACTGCTGTGTTGCTATTTTATTATTACCTGCTCAAAGATCAAACTATGAAGCAAGTAAGAATACTTGGAATTATCCAATCCAAATACAAATAGCCTCATTATCCTGAACTACTTTTATTTTGTGGTGTTGTTACTTTATAGAATGTCTCTTAGTTCAGTGTGTCTGTTGGCAAAGACCTCCTCTAACAGCTTCCACTGTGTTCTATCATTGGCCACTATTCTCTATTTCGGCCCTGCTGTTAGTTTAAGCTCGTCCTCCCATAGTTTGTGTTGTCTTTCTCTGTGTCTATCTCTGGGGTACCAGTCAGTGACAATTTTACTTCATTTTTCTTGGCTGATTCTCATTGTATGCCCGATCCATTGCCATTAAAGTAGGTTTTTTTTGTTAGTACATCGGTTACTTTAGTCTTAAATGTTCCTATGTTCCTTATTCTGTCTTGTTTTCGGATACTTATCATACTCCTTTCCATGGCTCTTTGGCAGTATTCGAGCATATCTCTATGGTGTTTTGAGAGAGACCAAGTAACTAAGTAAGACCAAATAAATAAGTAAGGCAAGGTATGATGCAGGTGTTGTAACACTTATCTCTTTATTCTCTTTTTGTGCCTGAGTACAGTTGATTACATCACCTCCTTAGACCAATATCTTTTCCAGCTGTTGGCTATACATGTTTTTATTTCTTTGGTGGTTTGGTCTTTGTGAGAGATATCATCATCATCATCTCATCTCATCTCTCACTTGGGATTATAGTCTTTATTTATGAAAAGTTTCCTCATTTGTTCACAATTTGTTTGGTCATAATAATTTGTATATTTTGTCATCAGTAAATATAAGTGGCCATTGCTATTTCCTTATAATCTGGCAAACTCCTATCAAAATCAGTTTAGCCTTAGGTGATCAACAAACAAACTGCCAGACAGATAAATATTTATTCTGCTATGGCTATAGCTTAACCATAGTAAGGTTCTTTCAACGGCACTGCTGGAACATAAACCATTATCTCAGAAGAAGTTAAGGAATTCTAGTAGCCTGCCAAAGTCAAAACACATTGTTAATAAATCAATCGGGGCTTGATCGCGATAAAAAAGCCAAAGTCTGCCAGCCAGGTCTTTTTAATTTTTTCTTTAACAAAAGCAGGCAGGTGTTTTTGCCTCTTCTAATGCATAAAACAGCTATGGGTTGGCTACTAAACCAAGAAGTGCTACAACAAGAGATCTTATTGACGTGATAACGTTTTATAAATTGATGAATGCCAGCAACACAAATGAAAAATAGTAACGTTCCGCGTAACGTTCCACCTGAGTTTTGTATTACATAAAATAATCAAAGTCAAAGTCAGTCAAGGTCAAGGTCAAAGTCAAAGACATAATTGATTATGACGTTATCACGTAAATCTATCGTCCATAAACCGACTTTACAGACAACCAATTTTTGACGTGATAACGTTTTATAAATTGATGAATGCCAGCAACACAAATGAAAAATAGTAACGTTCCGCGTAACGTTCCACCTGAGTTTTGTATTACATAAAATAATCAAAGTCAAAGTCATAAATGATTATGACGTTATCACGTAAATCTATCGTCCGTAAACCGACTTTACAGACAACCAATTTTTTTTAATTTGTGATCGCTCGCGCCCAATATCAGCTGTTCAACTATGCGCCTTTCTATATCTTGAAACTTGCATCGCTAACTTATATCATGTAGGGCTGCTATGAAACTAGTAATTGATTCATTTTGTTTCTGATTGCGTACAAACGCATCAGAAACAAAATGAATCAATCACATCCAATTCTAGAAGTGGACAGATTCTACAAAGAATCTGTCCACTTCTAGAATTGGATGTGGAGTGGGTATGAAAAACTTGTTGAGTATTTCAACGATTTTCTCAAAAGTCACTTCACTTGGCTTTTTTTGTGATAACAAAGACACAATTAATGCGTAGGCGTCTTTTCCACACTGTGACAGGAACAGAGCTCGCTTCTGCACGCTTTTGATAGTCCCGGCCGCTTCTAACGCGAAAAAAAGTTGCTCCGGATAATTTTCCCACACATCTTTATTTGGGTCAAAATTGCCCGGCAACACAAGGCTTGTTATATTCGCGGCCGTCATCCTTAGTTTCCTCGTCGCCACTGTTATGTTCCTACGGGATTCTTATTGAAATACGACACTTTACATAGGAGCCTGTTTAATTCACGCATACGCCATTACAGAACTAACTTTTATATAAATTGAAGGTGCTTTATTAGTCAAGTTACAACTACCCTCAATTACTATTTTTTGTATAGATAACAAAAACTAAACATTTATTTTACCATTTGAAGGTCCTAATGTTTACTGGCTCTAAAGCCAATACTCACACCGCTGGGCTATAATAGCTTCAGAGACCTACCACCTTGCTAGTAAGCATATGTTACGAAATGTAGGATCCAATATTCATGCTTCCGTTCCAGTGGAAATGGGTGGCGAACACTTTGAATCCATATTATGAGGGGAATTCTCCATCAAACATGATAAGTGATGACCGCTTCATGTTCCACACCTTGGACAGCTGGGATTTTGGTGTGGACAATACTGGCAACCTTATGGCCTGGGAGAATTCTCAAGCTATCATTGCAAAAGCCAAGTCACTGGGAAAGGTAACAATTGTCTTTTGGTACAGTACTATGGTATGGTACTTTAGGTACTTATCTATACACTCACTAGCACATAAACTAGGCAACATTATACATATCACTTTGTCCTCCGAGAGAAAGCATTCTGAATTTCTGACAATTCACGTTGGTTTTGCCAAGGATGGTTTTTAAACAATGCTTAACATATTATTTTACTTCATCTGACTGTCTTAGTTACTATGTTACTAGAGAAAAAAATGTGATGACTGGAATAATAAAACAAAGTCTACACACCTACCACCACTTTAGTACACCTACACTTTGGTAATGAAAATGCTTTAATTAATTTATTTTGTATTACTTTATTTCATGAAACAACAGATTGGTTATCATTTCATCACAAGATTTTTGAAAACAACATGAATTTTTGCTGAACTATGTATGCTTGAAAACCTACATGCTTGAAAAAAACATTATAGTCTGAGAATATTTCATTACTATAATGTGTGTGTGAAAATGAAAATATCATTTTCAATGTCCCTCTTCACATCAAAGCCTTGACAGTATGATTTGGAAACTTATATGAGTTCCCAAAAAGTAATAATTGTTTGTGGCTTAAGTGGTTAAGAAAGCTCTAAACAGAATTTGGGCAGAAGTTACTGAGCCCTGGGAAATTAATAATATCTGTAAAATATGTGACACTTAACATCTAAATTATCTTTCTGTTAACAAGCTTGGACACAGTTTGTTTGTGTTGGTGTTTTATTTAGCATGATAGTACCCTAAAATATAAACTCTGAATATATTATTTCTAAATGTATAACAGCACAATGTCTGTTATTTATCAGTTTTTAATAAATGTTCTTTCAGGTATTGCTTGTAACAGCAGATGGCTCAATTGATTGCCTTCAGAAGCCAGATGCTCAGGAAGAGGTCACTTCTCCACTCCATTATTGTGAAATTGTAACAGCACTGCAAGCGCTCAGCTCAGGTACTGGACACACACCCACAATTACACTTGTCTTTGTAAAACAAATACCTAAAGTCCTCCAACCAGTAACAGAGGCCATAAGTGGACGCCTATAACCTAGGGGATAGATTGGCATTTATGGCTGCAATGGGCACAATCTTTAAATTTTTTTGGTGAGAGATATTCCTTTACCTGTTGCTCGACACCATCCTATAACATTTGAAGTTTGTGTCAGATTTTTAAGTTTGGAGATATTTATTTATTACACTCAAACCCCCGCAAATATGCATACTGGTCACCAATATAGCCCAGCGGATTAGCAAGTTGACGTGGCAGTGGGCAGGGCATATAGCTCGAAGAACCGATGGCCGTAAGGTTCTCGAATGGAGACCACGGACTAGCAAGCGCAGCATAGGACGGCCACCGAGTAATTCCCTTGTTTTATACATTCATAAAGCTTTTATATATTTGACTGTTTTCTTTTCGAAAGCTCCAGGCAAAAATCCTAGAAACCCTGTGCGTTCATTGCTGCAATTAAAAAAGTTAAAAATATTTTTTCAGGTGGAACTTTAGTGTTCAAGCTGTTTACCATATTTGAACATTCAACAGTCTGTCTGCTGTACTTGCTCAACCTCATGTTTACTGAAGTCAATATCTACAAACCTGTGACATCACGCCAAGGCAACTCTGAAGTGTATGCCATTTGTCTCAAATACAAAGGCAGGAGCAGTCTCGATAGGTATCTCCCAGTGCTTAAAACGGCATATGGAACTGAGCTCTACGGCAATCTAGCAATGTTTCCATTGGAAGTGATTCCTGAAAGCTTCTTAGCCCAGATACAAGAATGTGCTTACTATTTTTGCTCAATTCAATGTCAAGTAATAAATAATAATTTGCAAGCATATTTGATGCAGAATAATATTGCTTTGCACAGGGACATAAAGAAAATCAGAGCTATAGTTGCCAGTGAATTTATTTGGCAATACGATTTGAAATCTCTCGACAATGAGCAAGAAATTCTTAAAGGAGTATTACATGAGGAGAACAAAATCAATATGAATCCAAGGTACCACCGGGGCTCCTACACTGAGAGGCAACTTTACACAAAGATGTCTCTTAGGGAAAAGTTGCACAATCTGAATTCATTTTTGCAAGCGGAAGCAGTAACAAACCCTGTGATACTGATCAACGAAAAAGTGAAATGGCTCTCATTATATGACACTACTTTTGAACTGAAACTTGTCTTTACATATGGTCGCCCACTGAAGAAAATAAACAGCTCTAAATTTATATTCATACCCATATTCAAACTTTATCACCAAATACTAGCAGAGGAAGAGTTTAAAGAGTTTTTGTTCAAGAGAGAGAAGGTTGACAACGTGGATGAGAACTCCTTATTAAAATATGACACAGAAATAACTAAAGTGGTACATTTAGACGAGTTCAACTTTGCAGAAAATTACAATGTTTATGAGAAAAGATGCTTTAAAACACTGTTGCAAATATTTAGGGAGTTGTCCGTAGGACAGACGTTACTTATCCGTAATATGCATATACTGACACATTTTAATGCAAGTTTTCTCTTTATTGCTGCTAAGACTTGTTTTAAAAAGATAGGTTTCACTCCTGACTGTAGTTTGATCTTGGGTCATTTTAACAAAGAGGCAGATTTGAAATTTCTCAACATACTAGAATCAGAATGTGATCGTTTAAAGAGGGAAGGACCCATGGATGTGTTAAATTCTCTTACAGTCCAAACCACTAACGTCGGAGATTTCTTCAGTAATGTTGTGTTGTATAACAACACCTTTTACAGGAACAAATGTATAGATTATTTGACAAAAATTGAGAAATTCATTTGAGTATCTTGTGTTTGAATACAATTATTTATTTAATAAGGTGTATTACGTATTTATATGTGAGCATTTATAAATTTGAAAGACTATTTTATTACTATATATTTTATTGTTGACTGACATACATGTTGCACCCAGTTGTTCTCTACAATGAATGTGTAACGTAATAAAAAAACCGAAATGTTGTAAAGGTTGTGTTTAATTTTCCTGTCTGTATTTGTTATCTCTATTTGTCATTGATGGGTCTAGTGTGTTTGACCAATATCTCACTTGATAGTCAGTGATGACACAGTAAATACCTGACTTCTATTAACGAAGTAAAAACTAAGCATGCGACTACATATATTGCCAGATTGCCACATAAGGGCTAATATAGTATCAAAACTTATGTAAAAAAAATAGACGCGGATAGGGACTTCATTCTCTTGTTTAATAATAAACTATACTCTGATTCAAAACCCTACATATTATATGTAAGCAAAGAGGATAACAGTGCAAAAAGTATTTCTTGAGTATACTTTACTAAACCAGGGTACCTTTATCTACATCTTTACTATATTTAACAAAAGAACATGCAATGTACCTAGATAGCTAAAAATGTATAAATAAGTAGGTATAGTACTAGGTACATAATCAATTACAAAAAATTCCAAATTACTCTATTAGTTATTTATACTCGCTGTGCTCCGCAGTGTTAACCGCGGTGAAATGATGTGGTTTGACGAATTTTGTGTTTTTTCGTCATCCCACGGGAACAGTCAATATTTTCGGCGTCGTAGTAAAGCAACTGTACGGACTTGTTCTTACTGGTGTCACCGGACATCTCGGCTGAACATGGTCGCCATATGGTGTCGTGTCTTTGTCCAGTGGGTGGTCACCAACCGCGGCCGAAGCCTGCCACCGGTATATCATCCTCCCGCGGGTGGTGATAATCGGATTATTAGCACGGCGAGGGCCACGTGTAGGGTTTCAAATGTTTGGCTGCACACCCTCTCGTCAAAAATGCACCTTTCTAATAGTCAAGGTCTGCACTCCAATGTCGTTCCAGTCCACTACCACCTTGAGACTGTGAAACCGCACATATTGTTTCTAACGGACGCGCATATACGATGTCCTTCGGACGTAGCATACGCATTCGACAAGTGCATGTTCGCAAAGTGCTACGTAATCCAGACGTGAATAAATTAAGCTAGTGGCCTGGACGGTATTTCAGCTCCGGTCCTGAGAACATGTGCGCCGGATCAAAATTCTCTAGGGGATCTAACTCCTGTGTTGACAAGCTTTTTCCGGCTCTCTTTTGAGTCTGGTACAGTACCTACCTACCGAAAGCCTGGAAGCTGTAGGTACAGCCAGTACCCAACAGGGTAGTCGTGCTGACCATGCTAACAACAGATCGATTTCGGTCACGTCCATTCTCCCCAAGGGTATGGAACGTGATTTGAATAAGAAGCTCATACCTACATAGAAACACGTGACCTCAGTGATCGGCAGTGGGTACCTACGGCTTTCGTCGAAACCGGTCCACTGGGGACCTTCTATTGTACGCCACTCACAATTGGAGCGAGGCCATAGAGAAGTATGGAGAAGCGCTTGCCGTTTCTCTTGATATATCTAAGGCCTTCGACAGGGTTTGGCATGACAGTCTCATTGGCAAGCTCTCTTCCTATAGCTTGCATGAAGAACTACGTGTCTGGGTATCAGACATTTTAAGGAATCGATCGATCCAAGTAGTTATTGATGGCTACTCTTCCGATCAATTGGCTATTAATGCCGGGCTTCCTCAGGGGTCGGTACTTTCTACAACTCTTTTTTTGGTACCTAGGTATTAACGACTTGCGTAAGCCCGGTACCTATGGGTATGCAGACGACAGCACAGTAGGTAATTCAAGAGTTACATATCCAGCTCTCGGGCTAGTCATGCTCAGGTCAAGTCACTCAGAGAGGCCATGGTCGGCCGTTAAAACTTGGCTCTGAAGGTAGTGATGACGGGCGATTCCAATTTAGTCAGGTTCAACGCTATTAAGACTCAGGAGTGTATATTATCTGCCAAACGGAGTGAAAGCAAGATATAATACTGAAACCAGATATAATATAATTATTTGGTATTTGTAGTATAATTCAAAAATGATCCTTGACCCCCAGTCAAGTCAACGCCATTTTTGAATTATACTACTCCTAATCTATAACAATATTATAAAGAGGAAAGGTTTGTATGAAAGTATGTTTGAAATGAGTAAACTTAAAAACTACTGTGCCGATTTCAAAAATTCGCCATTAAAAAGCTACATTCACCCTGAGTATCATAGGCTAACTAGGTATATCATATTTAAAAAAAATTAGGGATCCTTATAATTTTTAATTTTCCAATTTTTTACCCGTGCGAAACCGGAGCGGACAGCTAGTCATATTATAAATGCGTAAGTTTGTGTGTATGTTTGTTACTTCTTCACGTTCAAGCTACACCGATTTCGATGAAATTGGGTATGCAGATAGTTTAAACCCTGGATTAACACACAGGCTAATTTTATCCCGGAAAAAGTATAGTTTCCGTGGGATAATTGAGGTAGCGGGAAAACCGTAATCCACGCGGGTGAAACTGGGGGGCGCAGCTAGTTATAAAATAAAATCAGCCCTTAACATGTATACCTATAATTATCTCCAAAACACACACGCGCCCTTACACTCCACACACACTCACACACCCTTAGACTCCACACACACTCAAACACTCCCTTATACGCGCACACACACAAATACCGACTCTTATATATACACAGACTAATCATAAACGTACACTCAACTACATTTTTATGGAAAGTTGGATACCCTACAAATCCTTATGCTTTTATTGTTTGATTATAAAACAGATACATAGAAATATTATGATTCTTTTTAGTGCCATGATTTACTTATCAAACTAATTAACTTTCATTCAATTGCGCGATTCAATTGTCTAGTACTTAATGTAATCAAACCACTAACTCTCTGCTGTTGATCTCGTCCACCGACGCAAGGTTTTCAAGGCAAGCAAAGCGATTATATAACTCAAGTTGAAAGCTCTCGGGGTTTTGAGTGTGGGCATTTTGGGGTCTGAGCGTGGATATCGTCAAACGGGACCACTCAAGTTTAACATTAATATTCAATGTGCCTTTTACCATGCGGTGATCACTATCGGTTTTCGACATGTTGATCACAGAGACATGATTGAATATTGGTTTCTTGGTGGTCATGATGAAATCAATCTCATTTCTTGTGGAACCGTTGGGACTCAACCAGGTCCATTTCCAGTGAGACGCCTTCGGAAAGAAAGAGTTCATCATAAAAAGTCCCTCTTTCTCCAGAAATACGGCCAGCCTCTGTCCCCTGGAGTTCCGTTGTCCATAACCAAATTGCCCCACTCTGAACTCTCCATCACTTGTTTTGCCCAACTTTGCGTTCAAGTCCCCCATAACAACAGTGTAACGGATCTTAGAGGTATGTATGGCCCTACTAATGTCCTCATACATAGCCTCTACCTCCTCATCGGTTCCGAGGTGTCGTACCTCCTAATGTCATCGGTGATGACTGTGTGCCCAGATTAATAATAACATCAATTAGGTATACACGACAAAGAATATATGTTATATATGACACGTGGGTGTAACAATGGGTCCACTATTACCAATGCATGTTAGTTAGGCAACGTTTAGTGCTACGAGGCTTTGCCTCATCTAAGGGCCTGCCCGGTTACCCTTATGATCGATCATGCTCCGAGGCCTTGCCTCCACCAAAGGGCCCGCCCGGTTACCCTTATGATCGATCATGCTCCGAGGCCTTGCCTCCACCAAAGGGCCCGCCCGGTTACCCTTATGATCGATAATGCTCCGAGGCTTTGCCTCCACCAAAGGGCCCGCCCGGTTACCCTTATGATCGATCATGCTACGAGGCTTAGCCTCCACCAAAGGGCCCGCCCGGTTACCCTTATGATCGATCATGCTCCGAGGCCTTGCCTCCACCAAAGGGCCCGCCCGGTTACCCTTATGATCGATCATGCTACGAGGCCTTGCCTCCACCAAAGGGCCCGCCCGGTTACCCTTATGATCGATCATGCTCCGAGGCCTTGCCTCCACCAAAGGGCCCGCCCGGTTACCCTTATGATCGATCATGCTACGAGGCTTTGCCTCCACCAAAGGGCCCGCCCGGTTACCCTTATGATCGACTAACTCCAGTCTGAGCGCAGTACACTGCACCCGGGTGCCTTCCCTCCACATGCATAAGATCTCTAAAAGTGTATCTCTGTCGTTGGGTTCCTGGCTGGTACAGTTTACCCTAGGAAGGTCACCCGCTGGACATGGGGCTTGCGCCCCACGAGGACCTCCTCCATCCCCATAGTCCTGCCCATGCTCTAACTTGCATAGCCGATCATTTCGCTATCCCTGTTGAAGTTACACCCGGGTAACTACTCAGGGGTCCGCTCGATAGGAGCTATGCTGTCTAATTTATTTGACTACCCGTTAATGTACATTGTACGCAATGATTGGATTCCGCCTAACCGTAAGCTATGCTTCACACAAGTTCTCCACATTATTACACCACACGATTCATGTAGATCTAGGAATAATGAGTATAAGCACTTACCAGTACCTTTGTTGGTTGTCTCATGGACACCAGTGCCTCAGGCGTGCTTACCCTACAGCCATCTCGTCGGCTCCCCTGTTTGCCTCCCTTTCGCCCGCACGCCATCTTGTCCTCCACTGGACTCGTCTGGCGGGCTGGTAGGAGGCCAGGGTTCTGCTTCGCCCCGAGCATGTGAGCCGCATCCCGACCTACAGCCTGCATCGGTGGATGCAGGCTGTAGTACCCTATCCACTACCGTTGGATATCTACACTTTAACTCACTAACTCGACCTCACTTCATCGCACTGCACTGCACATTACCGCACTGCACTTTATCGCATCGCACAGCACTTTACTGGACTGCACATTACCGCACTTCACTCTACTTGACTATTAACACACTATTAACACAGGCACCCCTGGTGCTACCCAAACATCCGTTCGGTACGGCTTCCACGGCAAGACTATCCTTCGTCGGGACCGGCATGTCCCCGACTCGACTCCATTTTGTAGCGCGAAGCTCGTCCATTGGTCCAAAACTGACACCACGTGTTTCTTACCTTTACTCAGTCGACCGATAGAGCACCGGCGGTACCTTAGTCAAATCCGTACTTCCCATTTAGCGCCATCTGTTCTGTGGTAGTATCTTACCACGCTCCGACAACGCCATCTGTTCTATTAGGTACAAAGCATCTATCCTAGTGTAATCTATGCTTGTATATATATAGGATGCTCCTCGCGATTCCTCGCGATCCCCTCCGGTGAAGCTGTAAACCCTCCGGTGAAGCTGTAAACCCCTCCGGTGAAGCTGTAAACCCTCCGGTGAAGCTGTAAATGCCGGTAGAGGCAAACAGCATTAGCCCGTTTAAAAAAAAAAAAAAAAAAAAAAAAAGATTCCTCGCGACACTCCCAACGACAAAAAGGGTGACTAACAATAACTAGTCTAACCATGTATATGTCAATACAACCATACCATAAATACAACCATATATGTCAATATACAGTACCGGATGCACTCTGCGATGCCTCGCTACACTCCCAACGACAGAAAAGGTGACTTACAATAACTAATCTAACCATATACCATACCATATCTCAACGCTTAATATGTTTGTAATACTGTACTCTTTGGGAAATAAAAGTTTATTATTATTATTATGTTTCAATATACAGTACCGGATGCACTTTGCGATGCCTCGCGACACGAGGTTTGAGGCCGGTGCAGGTAGGCAGGTTAGGTATGTTACCCTGCTCGAAACGCTGTCGATGGGAATGATGTTGTTAGTGAGGTACTTGCGAACGAGAAATCCGACACCACCTAGGGATTTTTGGTCGCCTTCCCGGTAGTAGAGCGAGTTACCGGATTTGAGGGTTATGGTGTCCTTACCCTCTCTACGGACTTCACATAACCCTAAGATATCCCAGTGTAACTTACTCATTTCTTCTTTCAGCTTCTTTTTAATATGTGAAAGTACTAAAAATGTTATTAATTATGAAGTCAAGAAAAAAAGTACAGAGATCTACGGTGTCATAACAATAAAACCACTTTTTAAATGCAAATAGTACAATTCTACGTATCTTCCGACCTGGGGGTCATCCGCCTAATTATATTGCTTGGATATAATATTGCTTACATCTTTTATAAATCCGAGATGGCAGCCCTGATATACTACCACAGAGTAAATATAAATAGCCTTCCCGGCGTGTTGTTGTGATTGAGTGTGTATAATTGCCGGCCATGGAATTGGCGCCCTGATAAATACCGACCCAATAAATACCACCCAGATAATTCATGACCATGTACGTCGGTTATCAGGTCGGTATTTCACTGGCTGCGCAGTACTTGGCTGCGTATTCCACCCTGGCAGCGATTTGGTTCGGCACGTATTTCCCGACCCAATAAAGCGCGGCCAATAAATGCCACCCAGATAATTCGCGACCACCTCCTATTGGTTGATATACGTTACGCTTATTGGTTTAAAATGATTCTTAAATCGATGCTATTGGTGGATATATTTTCTAAATTGTAAGGCTTTGCTCATCATGCGATAGTCAAAAACCCTGTCTAGCTCAATGCCGCCAATCTGGCAAATCAAACTAAACACGGTAACACGGATCGCGAAATATGTTATCTTTAGTGAGAGTCTGTGGCTAGAGTTTAACGCTATTATCTGTGTTGGTAGTACATCAACACTGAACAATATATTTGATTGTTTTGTTTATTTGTTTGCAGAGAATAGGCTAAGAAATTACTGAACCGATTTGAAAAATTCTCTCATTGTTAAAATAGTAATCCCCCATCTCTACCCGTGGGTGCCGTAAGAGTCGGCTAAGGGATCATGTACCAGGAGGTGGGCAGCAGCGCCTTCTGAAGATAGGAATCCATACTGTGCTCGCCAACCCGCCTGCCAAGCGTGGCGAGTATTGGTAATCCCCTCCCCCCCTATATGGGGAGGCATATGTCCAGCTGTGGACGTCCTATTGCTGCGACGAATGAATGAATCAATCTCTACCCGTGGTTGCGGTAAAAATGTGCTAAGGGATCACGTACCAGAAGCACCTTCTGAGGATTAAAAAATCGTACTGCGATCGCCAACCTGCGACATCATAACACTTGTGGTGTGGTTAATTTTTTGGAGTATTCGAATATAGTGCTCACAGTGAATTCGCCCGGTTTAAAATGAACCGGGGAAAACCGACAGTTAGCCAGAGAAATCAGCTGATTGTAAATTATTGCTAAATTTAAGTACCTAAGTATTCTGATAAAATATGAAATGATTTATGTTTAAATCGCGAATTGAAACTTATCAAAACACTGCGTAAATATCTAGTACACTTTGTTTTGATACAACACCATCAAATGTTATATATCAATTGAATTTGACGTTAGCACACACGCTGCACTACCTCGTTATCTTGAACATCGTATTCACGCTACAACAATGCTACAAATGACGTCACACCACAAACATGTACGGAGATTGTCGTATTTTGAACCGCCTTGTAGCGTGAATAAATCGAATATAGTGAATAATAATCTGTATTTTAAATCACAGCACTGGCTTCTATATCCTCGTGAGTGATCTTATGCCTACGCTGCCTTCGGGTGCAAAAATCTGGTAACATGTTCATACATGCTGAATAATAACATGATACCTATGGGAAAATAATGCAAGCATGACCCTTGGATTCTGGATCCTTGTCATTTAGCATCATGTAGGTATATAGTTTGTGATCCTTGTGAGTTAGTGACACTGCCTCCGGGAGTGTGACATCTGGACTCTATTTTTATATATATAATTATACTGTACGTGTGTATGTCACTGAACTCCTCTTTTATATAGTATTATAAATTTTGCCATGCTCACATCCCATAAATACCCCATTGATGTGCCACAGATGGGAGTGTGGCATAGCTTCAGTGTGAATTTTCATTGAGTATAGTTTAAGGCATTTCTGAATTCTCTAAGCCTGGAATACACTGCAATCTTGTAAGTAATGGCAAGTGGGAATCAATAGGTATGTTTCCTGGTACCATAAGAGTAACAACTAATTTTAGGTTATTTTTCTTATCATAGCCTGGCTCTCTGAAGTGTGATCAAAACATACAAGGAGGATTACGGAAAAATCAAAACACCAGTAAGGTACCTAGACATTCTTGTCTTAGCCCAGGAGTTTTTTGTTATTATCCAGGATACCACAAAGAAATTAAATAGAATTCAGAATAGCTCCACTATTTTGTATTTCAAAGAAAAAATGGAGAATCTATTTCAAGCCAATAATTTGACAGTATTTTTTCTGTGGTTTTCTAAAATATATTTACCATGGTTGCCTTATGCACATCATCATCATCAACTCAGCCATAGGACGTCCAGCTGGACATATGCCTCCCCCATTGATTTCCACAAGGACGGGCTTGAAGCATGTCATTTTATTTTCACACATAATATACCCTAACACTAGCAAGACCCTCTTTCACAAAGTTAGCATTACATTGAAAATAAATATTTTTAACTGAAGTTAATTAAAGTGTCGTTTCACTGAAAAAATAAACTTTTAGCCATCTACAAGATTCAAAGAATAATGGTGTTCGCATCCAAAATGAGAGCTGGATCTGACATTGAACAGGATCAGTCTTCAGAAGATAAATTTAAGTTATGCCGTCGAAATCCAAGCTATTATACTTTACTCCCATCATCATTTGAAAATCTTCATTTGCTGTTGGATGACGATGAAGTTATCGAATTTATCGATAAGATTTCAGCCCATGAATACTTTGTACAGGTTATCTATTTTCACTAGGCAGCTGTAGACTTCGATCTACTAGCTTATTTTACTTAGCATACTTTATTAGCTTTGTGCATATCATGTGGACTCTGATACATACTGATTCAAATGCATGATCGCTATGTGTCAAGATAGAGGCCTGAACACCTTGTATGTTTGTTTGGCGATACCTCGATTGCCTGAACTCATCTTCATGAAATTTGGCAAAAAGATGGTTTAAACTAAAAGAATTTACGTGTTCTTAGATGAGCTAAATTGGTTGTGGCGTTGTTGAGATATAGAATATTAACTGTGAGCGAAAAATTTCAGTTGCAAAAATGGTCAAATAGTACATCAAATGATTAATAAGGATAAGGATTTAATGATATCCAGTTCGGGACAAACTACTAGTTTATTAAAACTTGATTATTCAGATTTTTTAATACAACTATTTTTTATTCAATAAACACAATCTTGTCATTAATACAGGGCGTCCGGGCGGGCTGTAATTTTTAGTTTAGTTGTCCGGTAAGTAATAAAACTACTGAATTGTCCGGGTTTTAAGCTCCAAAATCCGGGTTTTTCACATATCTAGTCCTGGTAGGCAGATTTTAGAGATGGCAGGACCACTTCTAATGTACATTGCACACACATGTGAAATGAGACTAGCGGGCGAAGTGCCTTTGTAGATACACGTTTTTTCAAAAAAATCTATTACATCAGTTTTATTTCGAATTAGGTGTACATTAACCCATACACACGAAAATAATAAAAGTACTTACTTAAATAAAAAATCGTCCACAATTTTTTTATTTTGCCAAGTTAGGGGTTAAATGGGGTATTAAAACAATTGTTTAACATTATTCTTGTATTCATATCATTATCATCGCCGTTACGTTAAAATTTCAAGAACAGAGTTAAGTAAAGTTTTTGATAAATATAATCACCAGACATAATAGTTCAATATACATTGCATTAATTGGTAGGCAAAGAAGATCGGCGATGTGAGTACCCTCTGGTTATACAACCACTGTATATGAAACTATGCTCAAATTATATGCGACATAATATTCATGAAAGCCTTCGTTGTACGGAAGGCCCTCAGCTATAGCGATGGCTTGCACCTCCGCCAGGGCGGATGCGACACGCGCCACCGGCATTAGCGCCAGCGCGGCGTACAGCTGCACCAGCCTCCACCCCGACGAGTTGCGCCTCACCTGGACATATCATCAAACTCAAAACATTATACTTAACTGTAATGTAACAAACCGACTAGGACTCACGTGGTAAACACTGGAAAATTACTCTCCGACCAGTTTCATATATAGGCGAGACAAGGCGAAATGTGTCTACTAGGGTTACCGAACATATACGGAGCGTCAAGAATTTGGATACCGTGAGGTCAGCGGTGGCAGAACACGCCCAAATCCCAGGTGCGAGACACTTCTTACGCTTCGATAAGACGGCCGTTCTAGCGCGGGAAAGGTTTTATGTACCGCGTAAAGTTCGAGAGGCGATCGAAATTAGACGTCACCCTAATTTCAACCGGGATAATGGGTGGCATATTCCGCCGGCCTGGATACCAGTCTTAAATATAGGCGATACATCCGGGCTATGGAAACATGAGGACGACACGACTAGCACGGTGTGTAAACCGGCTTCCTACCATCATCATCACCAAAGTGACAGTGACAATGACACTCTCAGTGACAATGACTCAAGTGACAGTGCGCACCGGGACAATTTGACTGATGCAGCGCAGCCGTCTCAACGCCAGTTACGTGCTGAGGCTCGCGCTCGCCGCCTGGCACGATCATAACTCCCAGATGAAGAACTGCAAATAAGTTCGAAACTGGTCGGAGAGTAATTTTCCAGTGTTTACCACGTGAGTCCTAGTCGGTTTGTTACATTACAGTTATGGAAGAAACTCGCGATAGTTTTCAGACTCATTATACTTAACCCACTTACCTATCTATATCTACTGATAATAAAGGAATAGAAGCCAAAAAGTCTGCACATGAAAGATAAATAAGTAAGTACCTAAATAAATAAAATACAATCAATAATTCATCATCATCATCACATCTGCCATAGGACATCCACTGCTGGACATATGCCTCCCCCTCCCGGTTGGAACCGGCACGCATCCAGCCCCTTCCTGCAATCAGGTCGTCTGTCCACCTTGTCGCTGTATGTTCAAAGATGCGCTTGCCTGGTCCGTGGTCTCCACACGAGAACCTTTCGACCCCAACGGCCATTGGTTCTCCGAGATATGTGCCCTGCCCACTGCAACATTAACTTGCTAATCCGCTGGGCTTATGACTTTAAAACTTTAGTTCTTCTATGGATCACCTCATTTCTGATTTGATCTCGTAAGGAAACCTCGAGCGTAGCCCTCTCCAAAGCTCCTTGTGCAACTCTGAGCTTGTTTACAAGGCCCATAGTAAGAGACCACGTTTCGGTTCCATATGTCATCACATC
Organism: Apeira syringaria; assembly: GCA_934044485.1. NCBI lineage: Eukaryota > Metazoa > Arthropoda > Insecta > Lepidoptera > Geometridae > Apeira > Apeira syringaria. Next base: position 10,621,722 of record OW203662.1, on the reverse strand, counting down.
ACATACAGTGTGTGTTACCAGTGATGACTGTCTTCAGGCTTTGTGAAAACTCTTAGAACTTGAAAGCTATATCGAGTCGAAAGCGCAATTGGCTGCCAAGAAGTTAGGCATATTAGCCAAGGTAAGACAGTAACTACTTCACACCAGGGCAGCTGCTCAGGTTATATCAGGCACAAGTCCGTTTGGGCATGGAGTATCTAGTTGATGATTTAGACTCTATAGAAAGGCAAACCAAAAAACTCATTGGTAGCGACTCTCTGCGGTCGAACATAGACTCCAGATCCTTGCACACCGGTGTAGTTGCTTGTCTATCGGTTTTCTATCGGATACATTTCGGCGAATGTGCACTGGAATTACACTATTTAATTTCATCATCTCCATTCTATCATCGGTCAACCAGACGTACGACTATGCGCCACGTCGTCACTTAACATCAGGTGAGACAGCGGTCAAACGTAAGCTAATTTACCTAAAAAAAAAGTCAGTCAGTAGCTAGTCTAGCTACGTCAGTAGAAGCCTAGGTTCATGTAGGGAAGGTACTTACGTATAATATAAGTAACGTATAAGCAGTCCGCTCCGGCTTCGCACGGGTAAAAAATTCGAAAACTAAAAATAATACGGATGTCTAATTTTTCTCAAAATATAATATAGCCTATGTTACTCAGAGTGAATGTAGCTTTCCAATGGTGAAAGAGTTTTTAAAATCGGTCAAGTACTTTGTGAGCCAATTCGTTACAAACATACTTACATACAAATCTTTCCTCTTTATAATATTAGTAAGACATTAATATAAAATTAGTATGGAGGTATCAAATCAAATTTTACAATCAGCGAAAATTAGAAAACAAAGTAGGTTACTATACTCACTCCGATATTAAATTGCCTCGCTCATCTTAACAGCGCTTGAACATAGTGAAAAAGGCAACCTTGCACCCTCGCTCCGGTGACGGACTCGAGCGCGGCTTGAAGGGCCGGCTCGAAATCAGTGCCATGATAGGGTGGAAGGCGTAACCTTCGATTGTACAGTGGATGGTTAGGATTTGTATCCCTGCCGGCATGGTTAGGAAAGTGCCATCTACAAATACAGCCTGGCTTTCGCGGAGGCACTCCCCGAATCCAGGCATGACCACAATAACGGCAGAAGCGCTGCCCGCGGAGACCGTTGCTAGTAGCATGCCGCTATGTTGCGCGTGCTCCGCGACCGATGCCCCGTATTCAGCTATTGAAGTCGGCACGGCGTAGGCTCCTCCTCCACTTTCACATCGAAGGTGTTACTGTATTACTTTATACGGAAGTAATTTAATCGATCCCGTAAGTAGCAAAGGGTCAAAAAAATGGAAGCGACTTCAAAACTCAATAGTGTGAATTTTTATTTTATTTATACCGTATAGATCTAGCGTTTGACCACTATCTTACTTGATGGTCAGTGACGATGTGGTCGAAGATGTTAATGATTATTACGCTAGACCTAGAATGCTCACTGGCTCTCAAAGATTGCTGTTAAACACACTATGTGTTTGGTGACAGTTTTTCAAACTTGAGGGCGGTAGCTAGACAGGCGGATACTCGAAAGTAACCTAGGTACCACCATGCTGGGAATTTGATAACGGTGTTATCTTCACTATTTTTATTTATTGCACTCTCCTTTGAAGCTGTGAACATCTTGTTCCTGAAAAAAAAACATCTCCTAAATATATGACGGTCGCCGTGGCGCAGTGGTCAGTGTCAGTGACTTGACGTCTGTGTCACCGGGACCCTGGGTTCGAATCCCGGCAAGGGCAAACATTTGTGCGATGAGTATAGGTGTTTGTCCCGGGTCTTGGGTGTTTGTGTGTTGTGATTGTGTGTGTCCATGCCTCCTGCGACACAGGGAATCCTAGTGCGGGGGTCTGAGTGTGAAAAATAAATAAATAAAATATATAACTCAAAGGTGACTGACTTACTACTGGCTGGCTACTATGCCGTTCCCTAGGAAAGGCTTTTGAGATTTCCCCTAAGAAAGTTTGGTTCCCGTGGGATAATTGAAGTAGCGGCAAAACCGTAATCCACGCAGGTGAAACCGCGGGGCACAGCTAGTTTAAGTATAATATCCTTCACTATCATTCACTCCTTCAATTATAATCCTTTAATGTGGCCAGAACCAATTTTTATTTATAAATCCTTTGTTTTAATTTTATTGTCAAACTAGCTACAGTAGAATCCCGATTACCTGAACTTCGGTTATCCGAATATACGAATTACTTACAATACATAGAAATTAGACGGCGCAGTGAGACGTGTCCAGCCTCCGACGCGGCGAGGTGTAGATACTTCGGCTCACATTAAAATTTGTTTGCGTTTGTGTTTGTTATAGTTAAATGTTATTTGATAGCGTTCAACGGTTCAACGATTGTCTTTTATGTTTGTTTATGTTTTGTGTTAGAAATCTATTAGGTATGTCTATGTGAATAAGACTAGGTCTAGTGTTGTCTCAGACAAAGTTATTGCGTAGAAACTTTTATGATATCAGATATCAAAGCGAATTCTGATTCCATATTAAAATTCATCTGCAGGCTAGAGAGAGTAAACATATTAAGTCTGTCAGTTCTGAAGTAGCCGCAAGTACTAGACAGACGATGCCAAAGATGGTCACTGACTCACTGTATACCTTTTCTACGTCATGTGACATCTTGACTAAAATTATTATAGCCGTTTTGAAATAATAGTGTCTTTAAGAATAAATAAGTCTGCCAAGCCATATCTGACCGGAAGTCCTTTAAAAGTGCTTTTTAACCGACTTCAAAAAAAGGAGGAGGTTCTCAATTCGACCCGTATTATTTTATATTTTTTTTTATTTGTGTTTGTTACCGCATAACTTCTGACTATGTGAATCTATTTTGATCGTTCCCATTCAAATTTCATCAAAATAGGACGAGCACTTTTTGAGTTACAAGTCAAAAACTGAAAATTGCGTGCTTATACTACACGATATTATACCGCATCACTTCCAACTGGGTAAACCGTTTTTGATCGTTCTTTTTTTTGAAAGCTGGTGCTTCCCGTGTAGTCCCATTTACATTTCATCAAAATCGAACCAGCACTTTTTGAGTTACAAGTCAAAACTGAAAAATGCTTGCTTATACTACACGATATTATAGTAGCGGGTGAAGACATCGGTAAACATACCTACACCACAATAACAATTGATCCCATGGGTAACAAAGGTCACTAAAAAGAGTGAAAAAAAAATTTTTACCAAAAAATGGAACCGACTTCAACACTCAAAAGTATGAAATAATTTTTCGAAGTCGGTACCATGAGCACAATATTTTGATATCAGTTACTTTTGAACTATCATGGTACCGACTTCAACAAGTTATTTCATACTTTTGAGTGTTGAAGTCGGTTCTAATTTTTTGGTAAAAATTTTTTTTTAACTGGTAGGTAGCAGTGAACAAATCAAGAGTCTCTGAATCTTTATCTCAGAAAAAGATGTGACCCATTACGTCAAAGATTAATTACTTACAAGTTATTTCGTAATAAAATTTTAAATTACAAAGGTATTATGTACCTAAGTCAGCTCATAAGTAGGTATGTATTATGTACCGTACATGTATAATACCGTATTGTCTAAATGAATTTGTAAAACCCTATACATATAAAACAAAAATCACTAAAATATTATTATTGGTTGATTAGACTTTGCAATCAATTATCCGAATTTTCGATTATACAGAATAGTTTTATTTGATTCGGATAATCAGGGTTCTGCCATAAGTACTTACATATCATAAATAGCAGTATTAAGTAGTTACATATTTATAGTAGGTAGGTACCTATGTATCTACCCTACTGGCACTGGTGGGCACCAAGCGTTATGTTTGTACCTACATTGGTAGGCCTGTAGATACATCAAAATATAGCATTAGGTCCATTGACCATAATAAATCATAGCTTTGACCACAAACTCACCTGTTAATTATATTAGTTCTGTTCTGATGGTCATGGTAGGTAAGTGATGCTGATAATGTGTAGGTGATAATAAAAAAAGTGAACTGGCTCTGAAGAACTTGTAGGTATATACCTACATAGTAGGTAGGTATACCTATGTACTACTTAGGTAACTACCTACTAAACTAAACTTCCTGTACTTACACTACATCATACTTACACATATCTATAGTTAAAATATTCACTTACAGATTTTGAACCCACGGTGTAGCATCGTGGTCATGGAAATTTAAAACGGGACTCGGCTGCCCATTTATCAATGTCTATTTTGCTGGACACCTGTTGCTATGACATTTCAATGTCATGGATGATCCTCTAGTTCTGGCCACTACATAATAGTGGTCATCACGAGAGAATCATCTAGTATTACCTAGGAACTTCTCAATTTTAGTAATATTTGACATTTTAACTGCACTCGCTCTGTGGTCCATCGACTGACTGAATGTGATTATTACAGTCGCACCAGGGTCGCGGCCGCCGCCCCTGTGTGTTAAGTGTGCGGCGCAAAAGCTTATAGGAACAGCTAGCTCACTCCATCGTTACACTTTATAATTGCGTATCGCACAATATACCTTAGATTTCTATAGATATACATCCAAAATAGGGCGATTAAGGCAACGCGTCAGTGTGGGTGCTAGCCACACTGACGCGTTGCCTTAATCGCCTTCACGGCGTGATCGCGGCGGCCGTCAAGGACGTACAGTACGCCCGGAGTTGTTCGTAAAAATGGATACTGATAAAAAACGAAGATATTGCCGAGTTTATGGGTGTTTCAAACATTCAAAAAAGGATCCCAAACTGTCATATATCTCAATACCCATAAATAAAGATGGTATGAAGCAGGTGTGCGTAGCGTTTAGGCAAGTAACGCAGTCGCTCTCGCAGGGTGGGCCGGCTACTCTATATAAGCTGTGGCGGCGCATACAGGCGTCAAGACAAAACGGCGCCGCCATCGAAATTATTTTTGTTACACTTACATAACAACATATTAATTGTAGTGGAGTATCGATAAGTAAGTAGGTACACTAGCAAATGCGATCTTTTAATGACTGAACATTACGACATTTACGACGCGTAACGAATGACTCAGATTTCAAAAATATCCAACTTATCTTAGAGAGAAGATCGAATATGAAATAATTTACATACGCGTTAACCAAATTCAACATTTTATTTTAAACTTATGTCAAATGAATAACTATCTTCCAAGAATACTGGATTGTAATTCTGACGCACGTAGGGTAACTTTGTAGATATTATAATAAGATTTTAAATATTAATACAGAAACTAGAAAGTTAGAAATAAGGGAGCATTTCCTAGCTTTCTGTCCAATTATCGATACAACTGGCGCTGGATTAACGTCATTTACCTATAATACAAAAACAAGACAAATTTAATTTTTGAGGGGGACAGGGGCTATAATAATGTTTTTTTTTATTGGGAATAGCCAGGCGTTTGACCACTATCTCACCTGATGTTAAGTGATGATGCGGTCTATGATGGAGCACGCCTGCCTAGAAGATACCTATTCACTCGCGACTTGAAGATACAAATAGATATTGGATATATATGGATCAAATATGCACGGAAAGAATAGTCTTAAAAAAATGCTGGATCTAAATCCTCGCGCTTTCTATGTACCGTGCTCTAGCCATATCTTTATATATATATATAATTTTACTGTACGAGTGTTTGTCACTGAACTCCTAACGGCTGGACCGATTTGAATATTTTTTTATGTGTGCGTTTGTGTAGCGCCACAAAAAACAAACACCTTGAGCTGCATACAGGACAACGTCTGTCGGGACCGCTAGTTTTTAATATAGAATAAAGAATAGTAGGTAAACGATGCTGCCAATCTCAATCATCATACGACTGGATTTTTTGGTATTGTGCAAGAATTATATAAATATTTTTCGTCCTCTACCAAAAGATGGGATTTAGAAAAAAATTAGTAATAAATCTGATCTTACAACCATTGGCTGAAACAAGATGGTCAAGCAGAATAGATGCTATCAAACCGCTGTTTACAAATCGAATACTTAATCAAATTGACGTGTTTAATTAGGGTTCCGTACCCTAAAGAGAAAAAAACGGACCCATATAGGATCACTTTGTTGTCGTCTGTCTGTCTATCATATAATAAAACTGTAGTGGTTGAATTTCTGTACAATGAAATGAAATGCTAAAAACCGAGACAGGGGGATGTAAGAAGTGAAATAGAACTTATTAAGATTTGTATTCATTCTCTGTTTATCTGTCTGTTTGTATGGGCTAATCACCGAAACAACTTGACCGATTTAAATTAAATTTTGTTTGGTGGCAGCTTATATCCCTGATCAACATATAGAATAGGTACTTTTGATCCCGGTAAACTAAAGAGTGGCGAGTATTGGCAAATCCCCCTATATGGGGCAGGCTTATGTCCAGCAGTGAACGTCCTATGGCTGCAATGATGAAAACTAAAGAATTCTTGTGGGATAATTAAAAAACTGTAATTAATTAAACAGCTTTGTATACAATAACTTATGAACTTAATTAATTTAGTAAAATTTGGTATGCTGATACCTTATGTTAAACAAGCGGGTTAAACAATGTATATCTATACATTTATAATAAAACTGTAGAGATCGAATTTCTGTACAATAAAAAAAATGTTAAAACCGGAGTCAGGGATAAGATAAGGTAAGAAGTGAAATAGAACTAATTTAGATTTTTTAAATTGTTTTGTTTCTCTGATTGTTTATAGAGGGTAATCTCCGAAACTAGTTGAATGTCGTCTTTTTTTAAGAAGCATTATAAGGTACTACTACTACTAGCTGCGCCCCACGGTTTTACTCGCGTGGTGATGATTGATGTTGATGATGATGAAAAGTAGCCTATTTGTTATTCCAGGGCCTGAAGTATGTACATACCAAATTTCATCCAAATCTAGCTGCGCCTCGTGGTTTTACCTGCGTGGTGATGATTGATGATGATGATGATGAAAAGTAGCCTATGTGTTATTCAAGAACCTGAAGTATCTTCATACCATATTTCATCCAAATCTAAGTGCGCCTCGTGGTTTTACCTACGTGGTGATGATTGATGATGATGATGATGAAAAGTAGCCTATGTGTTATTCCGGGACCTGAAGTATATCTACATACCAAAATTCATCCAAATCCGTCCAGCCGTTTGAGCGTGATTTTTTTTTAAATTTCTTTTCTTGTGTAAATGCGTATTGTTTTATTCCTTTTAATACTTATTTTCAAAATTTAAACCACATTTAATGTTAAAATTAACTATTGACAAAGTTTGTTTACAAAACAATTTTATGACAATATATTTAAACTTTTGCTAAGACACACAAAAAAAAATTTCGACATTGCAAAACGACAAGAAGATGAATAGAATCAAACTCTTCATTTAGGAGAATATCTTCATAATAAATCAAATCTTTTTTAGAAACCCTAACTTAGTAGTTTTAATATACTTTGCAAGAACACATTTAATGGCTCTGACAAACGTTATTTACTTTACATGCCTACTAAATCTACAAAAAATTACAAGAAAAAGATTTTTTTTACTTTTTCATATCTTAAAAAATGGCTGAGGGGTATTATGTTATATTACATTAACAACATGCTATGCGGAACTTAAGTTCAAATTAATTGAAGGAAAAAATTGTGTGACTTGAACCCCAGAGTACAGAATACCGTCCAGTCGCTTTGTCCATCTAACTAAGCTATAGCAGTCCCTGCAATAGCGTCCGAACTTCTTCAGTCCTTTAACGTCTGAGGGGATCCCAGACAGCGAATCTGTCTACGGAGGGATTGCTATTCTTAGCGCCATCTACTTTAAATAGTATGAACTATTATTAGGACTGATAGACCAACATTACTGTTGATATCGTATCAAGTGAAGGCACCCTATTCTTATTCTAAGAGTTTTATGGTGTATTGAATTTACAACATGCTAGGTGGAATAACTTATGTTAAAATAATTTTATTATTTGACGGAAAAAATTCCATCCATAATCGATTGCACGAAGCCGAAAGTGACGATTTATTCAAGTTAAAGTGGCAGTGGGTAGAGCATATACATGCATACATTATTATGGCACGTGGCCACGCACCAGTAAACGGTTATGATTTTATTATACACCAATTATTAGATTTTCTTAATATTCAATGTGTTATTACAACATTTTATTATTTAAGTTCTTGAAATCACGAACGTCGTGATATGATTATCGGAATGGATGTGGGAAGGCACATGCAAAAGAAATTCAAAGGGTAACTAAGATTTGTCTTACCTTCAAAACAGACCACTTATAGATTCATTTCAGTCGATATACATGTAAGTAGAGTAATGTAGAGTAAGGGTCATTTTATGTGACTGCCTTATTACTCAATTCATCAAACAATTTCAATCAATCAGAGACTGAGTCAATATTGTTTAAAATATGATCAAATGGAACGCCTCCAGAAATTCATGTCCTAATGTTGGTATGAGGTGAACATCGAGGGAATTCATTGTGGACTAGACTTTATAAAAGTGGCTTTCAATTATCAGGCCGGTAAATACGGGGTCGGTAAAGCACGGGTCGGTAAATCACTGGCTGCGCATTATCGCCCGGTAGAATTTGTACCACCATAGGAATTACCACCCTGATAATGCGCGGCCTGATAGCTCATGTACATGGCTTTGAAATATCTGGTCGCCAATTATCTGGCCGGTAATTCACAGGCCGGGCGTTATCTGGTCGGCAAGTAACGTTTCCCGTTGTGATTGTGTAAAAATTTTTAATTTTTTATAACCCTTTTCCGCAATGCAATTGTATACAAAAGCTATTAAGTAAAAAGTCAAAACTCGTTCATAAATACGTTATCAGTATGGATATCATCGAAGGTGAGAATATCTAATTAAATTAACCAATTTAATCATTGATTTGGCGGTACTTTTCCAAGTTTATTTTAATGATATTTATTACGAACCTGTTCGTCTGTTAGCTTTCAAAATATTTCTTTTTGATAGAACATCTTCAATTATATTGTCAGCCCGCATTTAGTTTATTTTACACGGCATTTTGGGTTTAGGTTATACTCTGTTTTGCAAACTTTAAGAGAAAGTATGTGGTTTTTTAATCAAGTCTATATAGATACTACTTGCGTTCGATAACCCTTTTCTCCTCCGCAAACAAAGAAAGTTAAAAAGGTCTATTTTAAGATTTCCCATGCATATTCCTGCAAATCACCAAATTCAATTAACTTGGTGGTTTATCATCACCCAATTCTTACTCTAATTAAAGAGGGCAAGCACGGAAAACTATAATTCTATAATTTATATATGCTATATTTATAGATGTGTATGATAAATAACTCATTTCGTTATATAATTATCATTTTGTAATTAAATAATTAATAAGTTAAATGTTTTTAAAATAATAAAATAGTAAATATATAAAATCTTTATTAACATCTTTATGGCACACATGTTGATGACATGTTACATATTTTGACAATAAGATTACATGATAAAGTGTATATGAACCTTGCGTTCGAGATGGGCTAAGGAACAGTTAAAAACGCCCAAAATACTATAGTTCCTCGTTTGTTTTGGCACAGATGGAGTTTTTAACTGTTTTAGTTCACAGTTTGAGATGCATGAAAAGTGTAAAAAGGCTACCATGAACTGCCACTTTTGACCCACCTCTGACGCTGGGTCTTTTGTGAGCGTTTTTTGACGGGTGAGAGATTGACAGCTACAGCTGATTTGAGTAGATAAACAAACATGAAATAATGCGCCAGTGTAATGTTTTCTTTCTATTACGAAAATGTAATTCTCGCTATGATTCAAGCTAATATTACAGGTATGGAAACATTTTTAAGTCATTTTTATGTCAAATGAATAGTCGTACTTGATAGCTCTCTTGTAAATGATGTGTATGCATCGTTTGAGTTGAGAAAGATTGTTGTTGCCACAAATGCCACATTCCCATTTAAACGCTTGTTGAGTTCTACACTGCTAAAAACACCACTGGTCCATCTCGAACACTCCTGCATTGTGCAGTTATGTATAGAGATCCCTTTACGTGTTTGTGTGTGTGAGAGAGAGAGAGAGACAGAGAGTGTATATTTGTGTGTGTGCGTGTGTGTGTGTGTTGTTCTTAATTCAGTAATACTAACATGTTATACTTAGATATATTTTAAGCAAGTACTTTATATTATGACATGCTTGCACTCTCTTTTTGTCGGAGGATATATGTTGTGAGATCTGATAATGTAATTACACAGATGCAGGCCTATAAACTTTAAATTACGAGAACTAAGAGTTAGTATGCAAGAAAAAGTTTTACACACTCATTCATAGGCCTATGACATTGTACATATTTACTATGCAAGCTTTTTACATAAATTCTAATGATTGAATTTTAAATACAGCCTCCAATATATTAGGTAATTATTTTTAAAAAACTAAGGCAACATAATATAAATGTTTCAGGTACTACAACGGATGATTTATGGACACCATACAAAGAACTGGTATCTGTGGTAGAAGGATACTTGGCCACAGAAGGAGGAGGAGCACCTTATGCAGTGCATACTTTTGAGTCTGTTCTGAGACGACACAAGCAGACCTTCCTTAATCTGTTTAAAAATCCTGTGAGTACAGCAAGGTTTTCATATTACTATATGTGATATTGTTCTTGCTTACTTGGCCTCAGCAAGTCCCTGTAGGCTAGTTCAAAATCTTATGTTTCTATCTTTGAGTATTTATCACTGGAGATGCCGATGCTGTGCTCCTCTGTTGGCTATTTGGCAAGTACTGGCCATTCACAATATATGTTATATACTGTTTCACTTGCAACTGCTGTCATTTGATAACATATTGTGCTGCATCGAAAATGGTAAATTGTGTGGTATTTGTGTGTAAAAGGTGATCAGTGCCATCACATTTACTGGAACACAGTATTTCCAATCACAAGTGTTATTTTTCAAATTTTGAATAATTGTGATTTAAGTAAACTACCCGCTGCAACAGTTTTACAACCTTCATCCTGATAAAAGTCGTAGTGCAGGGACAAGTTGAGTAATTGATAGAATGAAGGCTAGAATTAACTATTTGCTTAATTTGCTTTTAATTCATATTATAATAAGAGAGGAACCTTTCCGGTCACTTACTGGCTAAACATGAAACCTCAAAACTACTTGACCCAAAAAGCTAAAATGGCATGTAGTATAAACTATCTATGTTTAAACATAGGAGATGTCAGCAGGGTTTTGCAACAGGGACAAATTTAGGGGGTCAAATTGGGGTAAAACTGATGTCTCCTACTTATAAGTCTGCCAAATTTTATGTTCTTAACTTCAAAAACATAGCACTTTCATATAAATGTCAATGAGTAACCTCGAAATGAGTGTAACAGGTTATGAAAATATGAATTGTAAGATTTTAGTTTTTAGTAAGAACATTTGTTTACATTTTAAAGTAGATATCATTGTAAAATAGAATTTACTACCCAATAGTATATAAATAATTATTAATTACTTATTTCATAAAGTTTGCAAAAGAATAACTTACTTGACTTTCTTTATATTAGTCATTTGTTTTAATTATTATCAATATTTAATAATAAATTATGTTTAATAAGAATATTTAATAAACTTTCTTCAATTATTATCAAAGTGTTAGCACAATCAATCATATTAATAATGTAATAATTATTATAAAAATTAACAAAGTTATTTAAGTGTTCCTTCTTGTACATTTTATTCAATTATGTATTTGATAAAATTGTAATAGTTTGAAAGTATTGGTATTTACATTGACTAACGAAATTGTAGTATAAAAAAAATTTACCAAAAAATGAACCCAACTTCAACACTTAAAAGTGTGAAATAACTTGTTGAAGTCAGTACCATGATAACTCTAAGGCTTTCACGGCCGGCGTTGCATGTTGTATGTATTGCTTCCGGGCTGTTTGGCCATGGTCTAAGTGAAACTTGTGTTCCAGACGTTTCATCGATCACTGCGATCGACATCTTCAGTGGTTCAGGTCCGAGCGGCGACAAGAGCGTAGAACTGTCCTTCGCGGCGTCTTCTCTGATACTGAACCACTGAAGATGTCGACCACAGTGATCGACGAAACGTCTAGAACACAAGTTTCACTTAGACCACGGCCAAATAGCCCGGAAGCAATACATACAACAAGTACCATGATAGTTCAAAAGTAACTGTTATTATAATATTCTGGGCATGGTACTGACTTCGACAAGCTATTTCATACTTTTATGCATTGAAAATGGTTCCATTTTACAGTAGAATTTTTTCTCTCTATTTAGTGACCTTTGCTACTCACGGGATCAATTGTCATTGTGTATGTTCACCAATTTCTCCTACCGTAACTATGATGATATCCATGTATGCTTAGCATTTTTCAAGAGAGTGTAACTCAAAGCCGCTTAACCGATATTGATGTTATTTAAATGGGACCACATGGGAAGCACCAGCTATCAAATAAAAAAAAGAACCAAAATTGGTTCACCCAGTCCAAAGATCTGAAGTAAATATTATAAATAAAATAAAAGACAAATTGACAACATCCTACTTTTATTGAAGTCGGTTAAAAAGGGCCGTTTGGCACAGCAATCCACTTTGAACCGATATCTCTGTCCTGGCAACAGCTCAAGCTGAGGTCTGAACGTCAGTGGAGCCCTTGAGCTAGTCGCCTCGTCCTCTCCTAGTGGCACAGCGCCGTCAGCGCTAGCCTCACTAGGCGGTGCGCCTTCTGCGCCCGCACAAATGCTGGGCTGAGCAACTTCTGTGCTCGCCCCGCCTCAGATAAAACTGTAAATGCTGGTAGAGGCAAACAGCATAAGATATTATATTTATAAAAATTAAATTTTTACCAAAAAATGGAACTGACATCAACACTCAAAAGTATGAAATAATGTGTTGAAGTTGGTTCCATTTTTTGGTATTTTTTTTTTCTTTCCACTCTTTTTAGTGACCTTTGCTACTCATGGAATCAATTGTCACTGTGGTGTAGGTATGTTCACCGATGTCTTCACCCACTACTATAATATCGTGTAGGTATAAGCACGAATTTTTCAGTTTTTGACTTGTAACTCAAAAAGTGCGTGGGGAAAATGGGACCACATGGGAAAAAAAGAACAATCAAAATCGGTTCACCCAGTCGGAAGTTATGCGGTAACAAACACAAAAAAACAAAACATACGGGTCGAATTGAGAGCCTCCACCTTTTTTGAAGTCGGTTAAAAAGCAAGCCAATCGCCCAAGGCAAGCTCGGAGTGAACAACTCAGATACCGTTACTTTTCTAATTATATAACTACTATATTATATTTGTATTATGTATTACTAATTATTACCTTTAGTCTATTCCCATGTATTTTGATTTGTTTATTTAGTGTTTATATTTTCTATAGTTAAATAAATTACCTTGTGCTTTAATATATAAATTTAAGGTTTAAATAATTCTTAGACTTGACACCTTGACAGTTATAAGTAATAACAATATTAAAAAATATTAGTAATTATATTTAATTTATTAAACATAGGATTATAAAATGAGTTTAATCTTTTATTTAAAAAATAACCACTGTATATTCCTCTTAATCTATTAAGTGCAATAATTTGGAACCCTTTTAATAAAATTTCCTCTTTACAAAGGCTAAAAACCCAGTAAGCCGAGAAGAGATAAAGAGGGGCATCACAGAAGGTGTGACCCTACCCAGCGTCGGGCGGACATTGCTATCCAAAGAACTTGTGGATGAGGCTATCATTATTTCTGGTAAGTTACCTAAAATGTGTTCCAAAAGTAAGTGTAGGAAAGGTATGTATGTTTTAGTTTGTGATAAGAAATACAATGATTTTGATGTTAGTCCAATATTAGTCATTCTGAATGTTTGTTGCAAACCTCTACAAAGCTATTGGCCTTAATACCTTGACATACACAAGTTAAAATTTTGGGTTAGTCACCTTCGGCATTAGCATTCCCCCTCAACCACTCCCAAAATAAAACTGTCATGACTGAATTCATAAAGTAGTCCTTATCCTTGTAAACTTTTTTCACAGGTTTATTTTTATTTTGAATTAAAAAACTTAACTTAAAAGTTTCTTGAATTAAAATGAAATAAAGCCTATGTTAGGTCAGGGATAGGGCAACTTATTGTTACTAAGGGTTGTTATTTGTTTTTAGACAACATGTATTTTAACTCATATTGAAAATAAAACGAATGGTCTTATTCACATCATAGTTTATTCTGTTATATTTTGTATTGTTGCATGATTGAGATTTTATAAATTTTTATGGTTCCGTACCTCAAAAGGTAAAGACGGAACCCTTATAGGATGACTTTGTTGTCTGTCTGTCTGTCAAGACTTTTTATCAGGAACGAGTGGAAGTATCAAGCTGAAATTGATATCAAATACTAATAGGTCTCAATACTGTCCCTTGGAAATGGAAAAAGAAATCAAACATCTAAGCCAACACAATCAAAAGATACGGCCGTTTATGCTGCCAATTTTCGACACTTGCAAGGGAATCAAAACCTACAGGGTACTTTCCTTGAACTCAGAATATTAAAATTTCGTACGACGCAACGTCTTATAGCACAAATAAAGGAAAATTTGCGAAAAGCATAAATTTTTATTTACATCATATAATAACAATATTTTTAATAATTTTAAACATATACCTACAGATTTGTACGGAACCCTCGGTGCGCAAATCCGACTTGCACTAGGCCGGATTGTTTTCTTTATTTTCTCTATACTAATAAAGTTTACGTTTTCATTAAAAGTATAGTAACCTATGCACACTTCCGTTGCCTGGCCTACAAGGTAATAATTTTGATGCCCTTTTGTGCTTTGTATTCCAAAATCTAGCCATTTTATTTTAATTCCAACTGGTGACATAAACAAATTTCAGTTGTCACCTTCCTTACTGTTGAAATAAGGTAAATGGACAAAAATTTTACCAAATATACTTAGGGAATTCAATTCTAAAAATGCAATTGATTTCTTTATACAAAAGCACCAACACCTGTTTCAACACTACAATCTTTATAAAATGAATTTCTGTACAATACCATTACCTAATTTGTTAAATATCTTTGCTATTGTACAGGAACTCCATATATGTTATGGTTATTGACTGTTTGCATCTTTGTGGCAAGTTCCATCTTCTCCCCTTATTTAAATAACGGGCAGTTGCTACCTTGCTACATTTCTTATAAAAAAATATATCCAGTTCTATTGATAGTTCTGAAGTCTTGAGTAAAGTTCAGTACTCCAACTAGACATATTAGATGAAATCCACACATTAACGTTCTATCACATACCACTAATTATAAAATTCATACCTTTTCAGAGCAACCAGTAACTTAAATAAAGTTATGTGTTCACCTTCCTTACTATAGAAGCAAGGTAAATTGGCAATATGACCAATTTCCTCTTAGGGGATTAATTTCCAAATTTTAATTTTTAAATATTACAATATTTAAAAGTGGCATACTGTACAATCTCTTTTTACTATCTTTGATAAGAAATTATTTTAAGGTAGTAAAGAATGTTCTGATTTCAAGTTGCATTTTTTAATAGTTGCACGTATGATACTTACCCACCTTACTTTATCGACTTTGTATTTTTCAGATATGTACAATGTAAATGAATACATGGCACTAGAGTTACTTCATACAGCACAGAGGCAATTACCACGGCATCCAGGGCTGCCTCGTGGGCTTGTCGCCATATTGTTGTTCTATGATGGACGTAGAGCTCTTGTACATGCACTGAAGGAGATTTTCATGGCTAGAGATGGAGTTTGTTGGTATGTGTAACTCGTGTGACTACTTAACATCAAATATTAAGCAAATTGCATCTATACAAAAAACTATATTTATAGATTATCAGAAAGGCAAAAGTGCTGAGCTCATCTCCTTCCTTATGCCTAGTGGACATGGTCTTCTACCTAGTTTTTTAGTAATCTCAATTGTATCCAATATTAAAATGGGTTAAACATAAAACTATCTTAAATATTATATGGTCGTAATGAGCGTGAGGTTGAACAATAGTATGTATCTGATATTTTTCTGTTATAATTATAAATAAGTATTCAATGTGTTTATCCAAATTATCAGATATATGATTACTGAATGTAAACCGAATATGCTTAGCCATATTTGTGTGAATGTGTAACAAACATCTTAATGTTTATTTTGTCTATAGTGGGGTTGCAATAATTATTATTTTCATTGTGTTGATGCTGCACAAATTTGACCCTTCTTACCATATAGATTTTTTATAAATTGTAATATTTAATGTTCAGTTTTTTTTTATCCAATGCAATTTTCTTTATTTTGTTCAGAAAACATAGTGTTACATAATTAATTTGATAATATCTATGCACCATTAAGACGTTTTAACATGCAAAACCTAAAATTTGCTTGTTTTACAACATACTTATGAATGTGTTATTTCAGGATATAATTATCTTTCCAAATTTCATGCAGAGCTGTTCAGTCTTTTCAGTGTGATGAAGTAACAAACATACAAACGAAAGAAAATCTTTCGCCTTTGTAATATTGGTGTGATTATGTTAATCACAGACTAATATTTAGATTCTACATGTACAATACATGTATGTACAATATGTGTTCGATGTTTCAGATTTTTTTTTCTTTTTTTATTACTTTTTTATACAAATGATGTTATAAAATTTTACAAAAAGTATAGTAAGCTATGCACAACTTCCCTTGCATGGCCTACAAGGTGATCATTTTATTGCCCCAGCTGTGTATTCCAAAACCTTATATGTATTATATATATAAATTTTTATATAATATAATAGATTTATTAGGAAAAGAGACCATCCCTGAATTAAGTGTATGTATGTAGTTTGCACTATTGCGATTGTTATAATCAGTGTTGCTATCCGTGAGGACCTCTAATTGGCGTAGAAGTAGGCACTTCTACGTATTATTATATCTGCTAAGTATAACGGCTGTTGATCTTTTAATAAAATAAAGAGGAAATTGTTTAAGGGCTTTTCAAGCCATATTGCTTACAAAAAATTGTTGAATCAATCGCAATCGATTGGCAGACCTAACTAATCAAAACATCAAGTTGCATTACTTAAGATGAACCAAAAACAAAGATTTTATAGTATTTTCATTATAACAAGATAGTCAGGGACAAACGCTAAAATTAAAAAACGATTTCAACACAAACTTTAAGACAACTTGAATCATACTCGTCAGGTAAGTGCTATAGAGGGGCAGATGGTGTGGGGAGTAGTGCAGTAGTATAGTGTGTGTTGTAATGCCCAGGTCGATAAAGGGTCGTGAGGAGGTGGTGCGGTACGTATCGCGATACGCGGAGACGCTGGTGTCGGAGGGCGTGGTGGGCGGCGCTTTGGACGCGCTACGCCGCGTCGCGCCCGACCACGAGCTGCAGCTGCTGCAGCACAACCGCGCGCTGCCGCCGCACATCTACTACGTGCGGCTGATCGCCAACATGGACGCCACCAGGTCTCTCTGCCGGTCTCACCTTTAAGCTATGGATCTTGGAATCCGTAAAACACTTGTGGGTGGCCTGAAGTTCTTTGATAACAGTGTTTAAATGTTTCCAGAAAATTGCTAGCTGGTGTAGTATTTGCTGCGTCAGCTCAACGGGGTCTAAGTAGAGACATTATACTCAGGCTCCTCTCAGAGGTGAGGTTTCACTCATTCACTAATATTACACTAGTTTTCGCCTATGACTTCACATGCATTAATGAAATTTTATGAAATGTCCATCAATTCCTTAGGAACTGCAGTCTGTCCTTATGTTAGCTTCTTAAGTTTTATAATGATCTAATAACTAGATAAACAGCATAAGCTTAGGCGAACAAACTCATATTTTGAATTTATAATATTGTTTAATATTATTTTTACATAATAATATTAAACATCTGTATGGATGAGACTTGTGTATAACGCAGTGTGTGCCATTTATTGTGATATGACCCAAGCATTTGACTACGTTGACCATGATATTTTGCTAAGTAAGCTTCTAGCCTATGGTATTAGAGGTAAAGTCTTGGACCTTATTAAATCATACCTATTAAATAGAACACAAGTAACCAAAATAAAAAGATTTAACTATAACACAAGAAAAGAAGAAACGTACACCTCTTGCGAACGCATTGTTAAGTCTGGGGTGCCTCAGGGTAGTGTTCTGGGTCCGCTTCTTTTCATAATATATATGAATGACTTGCCTAAAATAACTAAGCATCCAATGACACTATTCGCTGATGATAGCACTGTGACAATTGCCTGTCAAAATAGAAATGATTATGAAATTGATATTAACGATACACTGAATTCAATAATTAACTGGTTAAAATTAAATAAATTAAAAATTAATATTAGTAAAACAAATTTAATGCAATTTACTCAAAGAACTAATTATATAAGTGACATAAATGTAAAATATGAAAATGAAAAAGTTAACGAAGTAGATACAGCTAAATTTCTGGGTCTTATAGTTGATAATAAACTAGATTGGAAGGCACATGCTGACACTCTCTGTAAAGATTAGGTAGCTCGGCATATGCTCTCCACAGACTTGCGCTCGTTGTAAGAACAGATGCACTACTAACATCATACCATGGGTTGGTAGCATCAATATTAAGGTATGGGTTAATTTTTGGGGCAGTTCAACTCACAGTGAATTTGTCTTTAAATCGCAAAAATGATGTGTTAGGGCAATGTTCGGACTAAAAACAACTGACAGCTGTAGACCAAAATTTATAGAACACAAAATCCTGGCACTTCCGTCACTCTATATTTTTGAAGTAGCTTCATTTGTTAAATTAAACCTACATTACTTTCCGTTACTGTCTGAGAAAGTTAAGCGTAACAGACGCGACAACTATAAACTCTGCATGCACACTACAAAAAAGACTCTTATGAGTAAAAGCATTTTTTGTATGGGACCAATGATTTATAATAGAATACCTAATTATTTAAAAGACCTCAACACAAATTTATTTAAACATAAACTTAAAAAAATAATACTAGCAAAATGTTATTATAGTGTGAGTGATTTTTTTGATGACAAGAATTTTTTGAATTGAATGACATTTTTTTATATATTTGACTGCTTTATTCTCTGACATTTTGTATATTATTATTTAATTAGGCAAACATATTGTTATTTTTATTAAGATACTTTTTTATACTATTTTATTTGCCATCTCGACAATATTTGTACGCCTATTATGGGCAAAACATGACGAACTCAAAATGTTATGGAAATGACAACCTATATCCTTATATATGTACCTTGTGTGTGTGTATAATACTCATGTTTCATGCAAATAAAGGTTATCTTATCTTATCTTGTTAATTATTGTTTCGTATTTTTTATAGCAAACAACATCACCAAGTCTGGGCCCGACCGGCGCCTTGGATGAAATATCGCTGGGATTGCAGATGGCGCTGCTCTATGCGTTAGATTTATCAGTATTACACAGGTAATAATAAAAAAATACCGGTAAATATTAAATACTGCCAAGGATTGTAAATGTGCATTAAATTTCAAGTGTAGCTTTTGACCAGGCTCTTTTGATGCCTGGTGACGATATGGTCGTGGCTGGACTAGCCGTCATCAGCCATGGGACCCGCAGTGTCGGCCTAGTTTCGGATAAGAGTCTGCTGACCAAGTACCATCAATAACATCATTAGGTGGATCATCTCTGTCACCTAGAATGTTGACTGGTACTCAATGACAGCTGCTTGATCACCTTGTGATTGACCGGATGTCTTTGACAGATTTTGGGGTTTGACTTTAGGATAGAAGCTACCCAAGTGAGTACTACAAAATATCGAAGTAGCAAACATGAAAATTGAAATATTGCTATTTTCCGCAATGAACAACAATGGCAAAATGCATGCAGTATGTCACCTAACAATTTTTTGAGACAAGTTTCCTTATATAATTGTTAGTATAGGTCTAGTGTGTCATCATCGAGTGAGATATAAAGCGATCAAACATTATAATTAAACACGATACCCATTTGCGTCACGCAGTCAGGCATAATGACTATTTTACAACTTATACAGGCGAGAAGATGGGGAAGAACTAGCAAAGAAGCTGCCTTTAATCCAAGACCCTACGCTCATCTCTGTGCTGGTAGACGAACTGTCTCCATCCCACAGTAACCACAGCCAGGGTCCAGAAAGCCAGGAGAAGACTACCGGCGTCCGAGCGCTGTGTCAGTTATCCCTAGGGCTTGCATTAGCTGCGTTGAAGAGGGCGCCGCAATCCCTATTGCGGGGAGGTGAAGGGGGAGATTTGAAAGTGGAGTTGTTGGATCAAGACGAAGTGCTGGTCGATGCTGCTATCGATGGCAAGGTATAGGAAGTGTTGTTCTAATAAGTATAAACTGCGCATTGGGTCAACAGACCACATGACTAAGATCGCAGCTGGATGCGGGCCGCTTCCATCCGGTCCTTGTGGAAATCAGCAGGGGAGGCCTTAGATAACTCTTAGAATAAAGGTACGGTCATCAGTCCTATTGATAGTTCATACAATTAAAGATAGATGGCGCTAGGAACAATATCCCTCACAACAAACCACAAAACTCTAAGAGATGTACTTGGCCATCAATCTACAAGTAGATAACTCAAGTTTCCAATACAATTGCAAAAAACGAATAGATTGTTGTAATTTCATAGTAATTGTACTAATAATAAAATGTTAGCTACTTCAAATCCGTTATCTCAGCTTCCCTTCATTGAACGAGAGCTATGGTACGTTTGGATGTTAT
Organism: Apeira syringaria; assembly: GCA_934044485.1. Lineage (NCBI taxonomy): Eukaryota > Metazoa > Arthropoda > Insecta > Lepidoptera > Geometridae > Apeira > Apeira syringaria. The sequence continues at coordinate 10,600,911 of OW203662.1, read as the reverse complement.
AACAACTTATTATTGTATTTTTGATAATATGGGCCTAGTTGTCTTGACATAAATAAATCAATTGAGTATACCAAAATGTGTGAAAGGTTTCTTTTCTTACATGTGCTAAGCAAATAAATGTAATCCATGCACACCCTACTAATATTATTAATGCGAAAGTTTGTGAGTGTGGATGTATGGATGTATGTTTGTTACTCTTTCACGCTCAAACGGTTACTTGGACGGATTGGGATGAAATTTGTATCTACATACATCAGGTCCCGGAATAACACATAGGCCACTTTTCATCATCATCATCAAACCACGTGGGTACAACCGCGCGGCGCAGCTAGTTATTTATATTTTTGTTGTTCAATCATAAGTATTTACAAATATAAATTAAAATACCTCACTTAAAACGTAGAGCACGTTTTAGGTTTATATTTTAAGTTCAATTACATATTTTTAAATAAAAAAAATATGCAGAAAAACAAATTTGTAAAAAAGTAAACAGACTGAAATTTTGACACGTATTATTATTTAATGTATTCTATTTCAAATCTATTTGTGACCAGCTGCGCCCCGCGGTTTCACCCGCATGGATTACGGTTTTCCTGCTACCTCAATTTTCGCACGGAAACTATAGTTTTTCCTGGATAAAAAGTAGCTATTGTGTTCTTACAGGGTACAATCTATCTTTATTCCAATTTTCATGCAAAGCTGCTCAGCCGTTTCAGCGTGAAGAAGTAACAAACATACAAACGGCAGACAAACTGTTGCCTGTGTTATATTAGTGTGATAAATTTAAATGTAAAGACTTATCATTAGTGTAATTGGCGTAAAGCCGTTTGAATTGAATAAGTAAATAAAATAATAATGAAATCTCAATGACTAGAGCGTTTGTTGCAGGTGTTTGAATATTTGGATGAGTCAATTCTATCGACGGACTTCGTTAGCAAAGAGGAGTACTACCAGCGGAGAATACACATCCTCATCACGGACTTTATTGTGCTCATGTACTCCAAGCTCATGGAGATGAGAGTTAAGTAAGCCATTACTTTAATTATGTTGCTGATGTGATATATTTATAATTCATAATTCGTCTAATTACTTAAACTATTGCAATAGTTGTGAAATTAAATGTCATATCGAACATGGAAATAGAAAAAAAGACAGAATGCATCATTATAAAATGCTCTTTTGTGCACAGAATTTCAGTTGCATATTATAAGGTTTTTTCTAGCCTAGCCTTTTTTTGCCTGGATGAAAGGTTCTGTCTTTTTCTTTACCCCTGATTACTGCATTAATGTCGATATGACTTATTGCAAATACTAAGTATAAACATATAATTTTCTTTACAGATCCCCTACTATGTTAACTTTATTGTTTGCGAAATAAATGTGAAATAGATATCTCTTCTTTGATTATTTACATTCGATTGGTTGTTCTTGAACATCTCATTTTTTTAAGTTGTAATCTATTTTTTAACCTTATTATTGCCATAAATTCGTTTTCTATGTATGTGCTATGCGTCAAATAAATATTAGTAGAAAAAGTCATTAAAATGATATAACTTAATATAATTGTAATGGTATTTTAATAATTACTATTAAGGCACAATTTATGGATGAAAAATAATTGGGTTTCAAAATGATCGTCGCAAACTATAAAATCCATCATGACCAATCAATATTTCTCTTATGTCCAAATTATCTACTTTTATTTAATCATTTTAGTTCACTATTGTCATTTAAAAGGTGAAAACTGGTATATTGTTCATAAGAACCTAAATGATTTCATAGATTCGCTGTGCTGTAAGTTTTCCTATGAAAATATATCTGTAATACTGTATAATATGGTGTTATCTGTTAGAGCGGACGAGGCTGCGCGCGCGGTTCAGATGTACGTGTCGGAGGGGCTGGCGCCGCCGGCGGGCGCGGCCGCTAGCAGCACGCGCCTCGACGCGCTGCTTCGCTGCGTGGAGCGGCTATACGCGCGCGACCCGCTGCGGCTGCGCGACGACTACTGGGCGGCTTGCCACACGCACGCGCTCACGCACGCACACACACCCGCGCACTCGCAGGCGCACAGGTACCGCCGCCGCTGTCTCTAGCCGCGTTACGCATCGACTGTGTCTGTGCTCGAATCGGACGTACTGGGACTCGACGTGTACCTTCATATCCCATGGAAGCGAACTAGCCCTTGTAACTGAGTTATAAAAAAAAAACGTTTTAAAATGATAATCATGGTGTAATTCAAATTTCTTTATGCAAGATAGAAGACCTACCTTTCGGATAGCTGTGCATAAACATTTCAAGTATCTTTGCAAACGAATACCGCTTAAATATACGAGATAAATATTTTTTAAACTTATTTTGTGAATAAGGGTGTATTGGTATTTCCAAACTTTAAGGAGGGACGACAGTAAAGTGTAGAGATATATTCACTATGTCACCTAAATCACGAATCATAGACACTTCAGACAGCTTAGTGTTATTACTTAAATAAGAGGCTGAGTTTTATAAAAGGCTGATTGGTTTTCTCCGTAAATTTAATATGAGAGCGTTCTGAGGCATTGAGAACCATTTTTTTGATGAAATAGCTGGCAAACAAGCAGACAGGCCGCCTGATGGTAAGCGATCACCGTCGCCTATGGATATCTGTAACACTGGGGGCAATACGATATGTTGCCAATCCTTTAAAGACTGTTAACTCTCCTTTTGAAGAATCCCATATTTTAGCTAAGACACTATTTATGTAATTAATTGACTTCTTTCTAATGCGACTATGTCATTAGGCTGTCATGAAAATAATAAATAAAAGGGGTCCTAAATTTAGGCCTCGGGGCACACCAGATGCGATTTGTTTTGATTCGTAAACAAATCCACATATTATAAGCAATAGCAGATTATATAGAGAAAATAATGATTCAGAATGTAAGGACTTTAAGTCAAGTCAAGTGCTTTAGAAAAATCCGTATAGATTGCATGCACTTTCAGACTCTTTATTTTCTTAGTTATGAGTGAAATTCCGCAGGTTTTACAGTTGAACGATATGGATCTTTGCGGACGAGTGGGAGGTGACAGGCGTAATATGGTTGGACATTACCATTTATAAAAATTAACCAAGTAATTAAACTGTGAAAGATTATCGGTGTTTAAGCTATGGAATATTTGTAATTGGTGATCGCCCTGAATATTTGCTGACGAACATGGTTCTAAAGAGTTTTATGGTTATTCTTCAAATTGTTTTATGGTTAAAAGAGTTTAATAGTTCATTGCATCGACATATTGCTAGGCCGGAGTGGGTTCAAGTTCCAAAACGCTAATTTTTTTCTTCATTCATATAAATTTGAAGAGAGTCTTTCCATCAAATTTTCCGAGTCGAAACAGTCTTGTGCATTGAACCATCATTCGACTCGGTTTATGAAACGGCGCGGCGGCGGCGGGCCAACGATCGCTACATGTCTCGCCTGTGTGGTGCGGTGTGTTGTGTAGGAGCGGTGCGGGCGGGCGCGCGGCGACGCTGTACAAGTTCGTGCGGCTGTCGGGCGAGCTGGTGTCGTGCGCGCTAGTGCCGCGCTACCTGCGCGCGCTCGCCGCGCTCGCCGTGCCTAAGCACACGTGGGCGCTGCTCGCGCGCCGCGACGCGCTCTCCGCGCACCACGCGCTCACCGCCCTCGCGCGCTACTACTGGTGAGTGTCACACTGCACACGCTCACGGCAACACATTATATCGATGTTCTTTATGTACATCTGCACACATCTCACATCTAGAATTGAGGACCGTGCACCGCTTCACTTTATTTATTTATTATAGACGCACTGACGACCCATCCACAATTCATTGAGGGTTATCTTTATTAGGTTTTGTCGGGTTAAGTGAATTATTTGTCAGACATCATGGATTTAAACCCAAGAAATCAACAGCGTCAAATCTAATTGGCTTTGTTGATGACATTTTAACGGCTTTGATAAGGAAGAAGAAGTACATGCCGTGTATACTGATTTCAGCGAAGCCTTTGACCTTATATATGTATATCTTTGGATCAATAGATCGCATATGACTTATGTTAAGATCCGTGGATATACGCCTCGATAAAAATAATAAGCCATGCGCTTACCAAAGGGATCACACATTGGACCGTTGCTTTTAAAATATTTATCGATGATCTAAAATTATACATGCAAATAAAAAATGAAGATAAAAAAATATTTCAAATTAAATCGTGTTTTCATGGTCATGCCAAAACGAAATAATACTTAACATCTCGAACGGATATAAAAGCAAGGAAGCCACAACGCCAAGTACCAGAGTGAGGCAACCCGAGTGATTGTAGGCGTTTAATATCATGGTTACACGGTTGCCACATAGGGATATTTCCTTATTTTTTCAGGCAAAGGTCACTTCTTGTTTGTACTATTATATTATTCCAGGTTTCTATTTATAATATAGTTATATGATGAGAAAAACAACTAATGCTTAATACTAGCTTAATTTTAAATACTTGTAATCACAGAAAATTGAAAATTTAGAACAAAAATAAAATATGTACATCGTTTTGTACTATTTTTTTAACACAATATCTGTTCTATGCAATGTTATGATCAACAAAAACATTTTTGATAAATTTGTTTGTTGTACTGGTAGGACTGCATAGATTATATACATTTTTGCACTTCACCACTTACTAGACGCGTACTGATGATAGCGCCCCCGAGTGTGGAGTTACTGAACTATAGACACTCTGGCGTCCGTCAGGACAAAATTGATAGAGCGAGACTACATTATTAGGAACATCTTTTCTTTGTAGTTTCTCTGTGGATTTAACTTTTTAAAATTTATACAAATATTAAGGTTATTCTTCATAATTAAATTGACCACTCAGCATTTATTGTAATATGATGTATGGGATATTATAGGTGGGATAATAATGTGAGTAATGAATACATAGAATGAGTATGTGTGCCTACATATTTCATAAAACGATGAAGCTTGCCAAAACGTATTTTTAATAACAAGAATGAGAATAGTTAAGTATTAAAAAATAATTAATTAATTCTCTGTGAACGTCATTTTCAAGTTTGACCAACTGAAGCCAAATAAATGTAAACGTTTTCGAATTATGATTGAATAAATTATTTTAGTCGTAAGACAGTGCGCAGTCATTTTTTTATTTTTCTCCGGTATATGTGCAGCAACCTCCGCGCGGACCCGCTGCCGCTGTCGGAGCAGCTGCAGTCCTCGTCTCTGGGCGCGTCGGCCATCATCACGCCCGCCGCCAGGCCGGGGAAACTGCTCGTCAGGCAGGAAGAGGTATTTATGCGCTTACACTCAACTAGTATGTAGTTTTTTTATTTGAAGCATGTAAGACTAAAAAAGAAATATTACAACACTGGCATACTGTTATGTCTAGACATAGATTTCTTGTATATTAATGGGCTTACATAAAACATTATCATCATTTGTATAATAGATGTATACATATGAAATTGCCCTTTATCTACAAATAGTTACCTACTTTGTTTTCCAAATGACAGCTATAGGGTTGTAAACTCTAAGGCTTTCACGGCCGGCGTTGCATGTTTTATGTATTGCTTCCGCGCTGTTTGGCCGTGGTCTAGAGCATAGATCCTTCGCGCCAGTATTAGCTGTGTAAACCTATTATGAACTTGTACGTGTGTGTTTTCGTGGGGGTACTGACTATATCTTCAGATATAGGAGGGAGACAACATTAAATGAAATCATGACTACTCGTATCTATTACAAGTGTACCAATAAATACAGTCCATTGCATTGCAATCATGTAGTGTTGTATACTGTAGTGTAGTGTATGTGTGTTGACGGCAGGTGGAGGCGATGATTGCGGCGCTTCGACTGCTGGCGGGCGTAGCGCGCGTGGACGCGTACGCCGCTGCCGCCATTTGCGAGAACCTGCAGTGGGACGCCGTCAACGTCATGTTCGGTCAGTCATGTGGACACGCATACACATAAACTTGTTTTACATACGATATAATACAGTATTACAAAGGGCCACTAGCTAATTTTTATCACATTATTCAAATTTTAAAATAACTTATTAATTCAATTTAAGAGATTATTGTGACATTTAAGTTTTACAGGCAGGCAAATTGAAAGTATTTCTTATTAGTTTGCTACTAGGACGAGGAAACAATATGTATTTAATTTAAAACTTTGAACGGTTAACCAATCCAACTAACTTGTATAGAATTATTATATCAGCTACTTCAGCTGAGATTTAAAGATCTTAATAATATAATATTGCTTTCCATAAATTCAAGATGATGCGTAAATCATTTTTGAACTTGTCCCATTCGGTCCGCGTAAACCTGAGTAGAATGGGCTCCATACAACATGACAATATTGTAAGATACTTCTTTCACGACTATTGTAAAGGTGCATCTAATAAATGGCTTGGTTTGTTTTAATACTAAACCGCACATTTTGCTAGTTCTTTTATCCAATCCATCAATGTGAGGCCGGTAATCAAGCTTAGCTTTGACTGTGTCGTAAGCTCGCTGAAAGAAATTATTTGAGCCACTATAGCCTCTTGCATTATGTAGGTACTCATAATCAGGGTCAATTCATGTGTCAACAAACAATAAAACATTAAGATATTTAATGAACATGTGGTTCTGATTGCCTTAAGCTATTTACATGCACTGAGCGAATCGCGAATTGATATCTTTTTGAAAATGCTGAATATATTTGTGATTATCTATTTCCTTATAAATTTTTAATTGTCTACGAAATTTTTTCACATGGACCTTATGCACTTGTGAGTAGGTAATTGAGTATCAATAAAATATTTAATATGTATTTAAAAAATCTTGCGCTGGGACTAAAATAAATTTTTCGCCACGAAAAAAACTGGGTGAAGCTCGGGGCTACGAGTTCAAATAGGTTATGATTTATAATACAATGTGTTTCTTGCAGTACATATTCACTTTGACCGCATTGATATGGTAGCTTAACAAATGTGAGCAACAAAGTTAAAAACGTGTTTCAAAAAAAAGAACTTGCACACAACTTGCAACAACTTCAAAAAGAACAAAAAAATAATCCAGTGCATACAGCATTAAATTATGTTCTTCTTTGTTGTGTCAAGTTGTAAGCATAAACGAAAAGATTGATTTAATATGCCTTCTCTCTTGAGCGAGAAAAGTGGTGAGCGTCAACATCAAGATTGCGGAGAGTAATTAGCAAATTAAGACTTTCCCTTGAAAGTATTTTGTTCCCCTATTCGAAACTATAGGTTGATAATTCGCCATTATTCCACATTGAGAAAATAATTTTGAAACGTTTGGAACACAGAGTCCAAATTTTCTCCATCAAAATTTCTTTAACAATCCTAATTTGGAGGTCGCTCGACCTCTTGTTGGATGTGTGAATAAGTGAGTAGGGTCGTGTGGCGCGCATGTGCAGGGTTGATCAGCTGCCACATCCCGATCCTGCTGAAGGCGGAGCTGTGCGAGACGCTCGCGGCGCTGGGGGGGAGCGGGGGCGCGGGATGCGCGGGGCGGGTTTGGGCCGCATTCGAGGCGCAGCGGCTCGTCACGCCGCAGGGTGACAAGTCCCCGCTCACCGCAGAACTCAACGAGGTACCTCACCTTTACGCATCACACTGTCGCACTGTCGATACACTATCTGCACTGCGGCGTGTAAAAGGTGCGACTGCGGAATCCGATAGTTCCCTTCTCGTTTCACTCTACACAAATACGGTTCATTCGCGGGAAATTTAATTACTACACTGTCTACTGTGTCAGCAGCCAAAGGTTTGTAGTACACAGTATGACACTTATTAATGACAACATGGAAATAAGATCTTTAGATGATCTTATTAAAATTGCGGGTAGTTTTACGTAAAATAAGTCACCACTTATTTGGTGCCAACTAGAACTACCCGCAATTGGCCAGCAATTGAATACAACTTAGGGATAGCGTTGTATGGAGGTATACGAATTTGAATTTTAGCGTAAATAGAATACGAGCTATTTCATTTTGCAGAATTTTAATGAATTTTAGCTAACTTGAGTGATTAAAAGAATTGGAGAGATTTTTTAATTATTGGGTTATTTAACGGAGAGAGCAATTTATCCATCTACCATTTTTCTAGGTTATATTATTATATTATCTATCATTTAACCCTCATTCTCATCTTTACATAACAGATGAGGGTATATATGTTTTAAGCCGTATCTTAGACTAATAATAATGGTGATGTGGCGGTGGGTGTACAGGTTGAGTGTCGCATGGAAGAGTACCCGTTGTCCCGCGCGTTCCTGTCTCTGGTGGAGGCCCTGTGCGCGGCCGCTCCGCTGCCACGCACGCTGGGCGCGGGCGCACGCGTGCCAGGTCTCGACCCCTATCTCGACCACGTGCTCAACCGGCTAGCGCTGCCCGCGCCGCACCGCGCGTATGCCAAGCCGCACGAGAAGTGGCAGGTCAGTCACAACCATACTGCAATAACAACCACCACTAACTGTACGATAACAATCGTTCTTATGCCTATAATTGTCTACAAGTAGATATTTTGAGTGCATTAATTGATCATCCAGATTATATATTTCTTTTGAATTTGAAAGAAATAGACATATATGCAATAAACAAAAAATTACACGTCTCTAAAGTTGACTTGACGGTCGCCGTAGCGCAATGGTCAGTGTCAGTGGCATGACTTCTGTGTCTCCGGGACCCTGTATTCGAATTCCGGTCGGGGCAAACATTTGTGCGATGAGTGTAGATGTTTGTCCCGGGTCTTGGGTGTTTGTGTGCTGTGATTGTGTGTGTCCATGCCTCTCGCGATACAGGGAATCCTATCGCCCCTGCGGGGGGTCTGAATGTGATAAAAAAAAAGTTGCTTCCATGTAGCTCTGCGCTGTAGTTATTGTTATTTCGGTGGAGACTTAACTTTATACCATTTCATACTGATTAAAAAAATCCTATCCGTAAGTTTTATTGTGGACTTATTATTAGCTTTACTCTAGCAATATTAACGTGAAAAGTTGTTCGATCGGCGCACGTATTGTAATGAAAATGGTCTGAACCCCCAATGGCAATAAGTTAACAGAGGAGATTATTGCGGGAAATTTCTATGTAAACATTGAAATTTTGTTTTATTTTAGAAATGAGTGGTTTATTCGTTTTTGCCTTATAAAAACTAGAAACAAAATGTGTAATTTAAAGAGAAAATCTTTATTTCTCTCTACAATTTCATCAAAAGTTATAGAAAGTGACAACTTGTTAGTTAAACATTAAACTTATATCTTGGTATAGCGTATTTATAGTGCATAAAGCATTATTTTAGTAGAAATATATGATGTTGGTACATTGCGGAGACGTAATGAAGAATGTTGCATTGCGCAGGTGCTGTCGCAGTGCCTCCGGCTGATGTCCCGGTGGGTGGAGCAGTACGAACCGTGCGCGGGGGATTTTCCCCCGGCGCAGCGCGCACCCGAGGCGGCGCCACCCCCTGGGTTCCGGCTATGCATGCAGCTGCACGCCAAATCCGAGCTGCTGCGGCTGCTCTTTTCTACGCTCGAGGAGACCCTGGCTCTGCTCGAGCGAGACCCGCCGCCGCCCCCTGCTAAGGTCCCTGCTGCGTCACCTTACATGTATTCTACTTTGTCTAGTGGTTAATCACCTATTCTAGAAGAAGCTTGAGTCTATATTGCTCGCAGAAATGCAATTTTTTAATCTGCGTTACATAATTATTTCATCAAAAATTTTAAAGAAAACGCTGTTCGTAATCAAAAGACGTATCGAGTACATATACCAACATCTTTATCATAGATAATACACAGAATAATGGTTATATTTCAATATATGATACGCATTCGTAGAATTGCTATTCCCAATGTTTAGTTTGATTAAAGTGGGTGCTCCGCAAGGGTAGAGATATTTTGTTTTTGTGTTCTATATTTGTATTAGCAGTAACGATATAATGTATTAAGAACTTGGTAGAATCACCAAAATATTTAACTTAGCTATATTTTTATGTTTGAAATTATGAGAGCAACTCCGCCGAGTCAGCCCTGGTAATACAAATATCTCACAAATTCAAATACTTTGTTAAGTATAAAAATGAAATGCATATCCGTTTAGAAATAATTGCATTGTTGTTACCTCATTCACGATGTTCTGATTTTTAAACATGGTTCTTTGTAATTAAAAGCAGTTGATTGGTTGTATGAATTGAATATTATTTTGTATCTCAGGGTTACGTAGAGGAAGTGCTAGTGAGCGTGCTGACCATCCTGGAGCGAGCGCTGGTGCTAGAGCGGGCGCTGGTGACGGCGGCCGCTGAGGCCAACCGCTCCGTGCTCATCGTAGGCCTCTCCAAGCTTATACTCGGTAACTACTACATTTGCAGCTTATTCCTCATATAAAACAATTCATCCATGTTATTATTATATAGTACAAAAATAACAATTAAGTATGTGCAGTATATGAATCTGTTAGTCACAAATAATGTCCCACTTCACTTGGCATAGCGGAAAGGGGGGTAGGTATGGATTCCCAACGAACATCACAATGGTTAGTCGATTTTCACCTGTTTTTAGTTTTTTTTTATATCAGTGGATTTAATAAAAATACTGCTTTAATTTGGAGGATGGCACATTACAGTAAAAACAGCAGGAGTAAAAAAGTATTGCGGTTTTAGGCACCCGTGTGAAATGGCGTGGGTTCGTATCCCACCGTGCTGTCACCATGTTTATTATGATTTTAATGAAACATGAGAGGGGGGGCAACAACTAGTTTACTCTATTGTAACTTCAAAACTACCTCCCATTTAAACAGTTCTATATTTTTTATTTTTTGACGTGATAACGTTTTATAAATTGATGAATACTAGCAACACTCATGAAAAATAGTAACGTTCCACGTAACGTTCCACCTGAGTTTTGTATTACATAAAATAATCAAAGTCAAAGTCAAAGTCCAAGTCCAAGTCAAAGTCAGTCAAAGTCAAAGTCAAAGTCAAAGTCAAAGTCAAAGTCAGTCAAAGTCAAAGTCATAAATGATTATGACGTTATCACGTAAATCTATCGTCCGTAAATCGACTTTACAGACAACCAATATTTTTTTTATTTGGTTCACAAATGAGATGTAACACTTAAACTAAACATAACAAAACTAGGGTACAATCAGTGCTCATCCTAAAAATAGTGAACACAGCGTTCATTTATGGCATTCCAATTCAAAAAAGTAAGTAAGAAAGACACAAAAAAAAAGTACAAGTATTTACAAGTTATGTTAATTGGAATGTCAACTTACAATTTGAATGAATTTAGTCTTAATAGACGCTAAAGAATCATCAAAAATATTTAGTGTTGAGTAAATTCCATAACAATTAGATAAAATTCTTTACAAGCAAGAGTTTTGGCCTATATTAGTTCGACATAGTGGTAATTTAAACGTTTTGCGATTGACTAACCTACTACCAGTTCGTGGAACTTCAATTACAAGTATTTTTGTTGGTTAATCAAACTATTTAAATTTATTTCTCAACACTGACCAATGAATTGGTGCTCGCAGACCCGGAGGAGGGCAGCGCGGCGTGCCGAGTGGCGACGTGGTGCCGTGCGGTGGGGCTCGCGGAGTCGCTGCCCGCCGCTGCGGCACGCTGCGTCGCGCTGCTGTGTCGCGCCACGCAGCACGCCGCCGTCGCCAAACATCTGCTCGTCGCCGTCACGGACCGCGCCGCGCACCCCACGCTCCTCAGGTAACCCGTCCCAGTGCTGGATCGCACCGCACCATGCTATGGTGTACGCACCGCGCGCCTGTCATCTACGGTGGCTTTTGGCCGACACCCGACGCACAACATTTACCGAGCCCTCGTGAGCCGCGATGGGCGCCGACAACGCCGCGATGCATCTGATCCCCGCCCGGCCCTTAATGCACAATCATGTATCCAGCGTTCACTGTTCATACGTCTTGTGATCCAGACGTATGAACCAGCATTCTCTGCGGTTGGTGTTGCGATAGATCTAGACAGAAATTCAACTCTCTTTAATTCAACATATAATAGCAATTATGTATAGAAAATCATGCATAGCTTTGACATCACTAAAGTTTTACATCGAGGTCGGTACGCATGTCGGTAATCTCTTCGATTTTATTTCTCTGTTGCAAAAATAATTTAAATACCAGTTAACTAGACTTTGTTAACGATTCATGAGTTTTATTGCTTGCTCTGTCATAAACACATTAATGACAAAGGCCAGGTTTTCACACCGAAAGATAACAATAAAATGACGACGACAGCAGCATGAGATAGGCGATGTGTGTTCCGTGTGGCCGTCTGTTCTAACTGTTTTCATTGGAAATCTCATTAATTCATATACTTAGTATATCATATCTTTTGCGAATGTGATTTCATTCATTTATTACACTTTCACACCTCAATTTCTCAATCACCATGTAGTTTATCTCATGACTAATATACATATGCATTGACTAAGAAGAAAAAAGACACATACACAATGATTAAAAATGTGAAATCATAGAAAGAAACAAAATAAAATACGCGTGAGTAGAACCGCAGGACGCAACTGCTAAATGTTGCCAATGCTTGAACAGTACTTTTGTGAACCAATTAAGTTTGAACTGTTGTCACAGATATTAGTAGCGGTTGAATAATATGCAGTATATGTTTGGGTAGACATGCGTTCGTGGAATGCCTGGAGGCAGAGGAGTGGTCCGCGGGCCCCGCGGAGGAAGGTGGGGGTGAGGGTGGGGGTGGAGGAGGTGGAGGGGGCGGCAAGAGCCCTCTGCGCGCTGCGAAGGAAGGTATCATCACGTTGCTGCAGCAGCTGCTACCTACCGCGCCGCCCAACTTCGCGCACTTCCTGCTCGGCTTCCAGCTCACGCAAGACGTAACTATCTCTCGCCATTTCATTCGCCCAGCACTAATAATACTTTAGCTTTTGATTTTAGTAGTACTGCACGCACTTTAGTAGTAGCACTAGAAGTTAAATATAATGGGAGACTCGCAGTCGTCCATCCGAGTTGCGACCGAGAAGGAGAAGAGGGAGTCGTCGCTCAGCACGCTTAATTAAAATAAGTGATGTTCGCTATCCAGAAATATTTCTGGAACTGGAACATACAACAAACAAAAAAATTAAAAAATATCAAACAGGAACTCGATTATCATGAATTTAATCAACTTATCTAAAGATCAATTTCAATAACAGTCCTCGGTATCATCGATGTTAAAATCCTTTTTGTGTTTTGCGATTTCATTTAGGGCTGGGTGTTATAAAAATGATACTGAGAATTGTGTGTTACAACATACCACCGTTGTGTTGCAGGTGCGCAGCAGCGCGCTGCACGAAGCGGGCGCGGCGGGGTTCCCGCGCACCTGCCTGCACTCCATCCTCGACCTGCTTGATCAGTTCGTGGCCGCGCCTGCCGGGGTGCACAGGTACCGCACCTACCGCTGCACTGAACTGCACTATCGACATTGCCACCACCCTTTTACAAACATTACGCATTATGACTTTTACCGGGACATTAACTATTTTACTTTCATTGGAAAATAAGCAGCGATCTGACACAATAATAAAAACAAACAAAATTTTAGTTTAATAACAGTCATGTAAGTGTCATTAATATTAACAATGAATAACTAAGATGTTTTCTGTTTCCTTGATAGATTGAACGAAAGATTATTAGAATTTAATAAAAAAAAAACAATCTAAGCCTAATTTAATTTATTATGCTTATTTTTATTATTCATAGATTTGATGAAAACACAGTGTTTGTCCTTGAAAGTTTACCATCGTAAGTGGATGCCAAAATTGAATCATTTTTAGATATTATTATTTCTCGTACATCCAGGTAGATCGAACATACCGATTATCTCTCAAAAACAAACTTTATGTATTTGGGGACAGTCTTATTACTTTTTGAAGCTATTGCATAGCTTATATCGCGGGCCTTGAGCGTGGAGACCGAATCCAGAAATTCCGTAACGAAAATAACCTAACACCCCCCACTCCGACCTGCACAGCGGTGATACTTTTTAGTTTTGCCATCTATCGATGAATAGCAGAACTTTTAATGACTTTGTTTTGAAATATCGCGCTTGTCTGTTTAGCTCAGCAACTCGCCTTTAGGTGGCATTGGTTGTATCGGCGTTACTGCATAAGTTATTAACATATTAATTGCATAAGTTGATAAAAAATGCTATGAAATAGCTTTACCGCGGCAGTCCCCGAGTGTCACACGTCTTTTTTTAAATATTTTTTTAATAGGTTCACATACTAGACGTTACAACAAAATATCCCAGAAAACAGAACTGTATAGACATGTGTAATTTTCAGGCTTTCGCGATTCGAACACATTGTTATTAAATCAAACGGGGCGTAATCGCGAGAAAAACATTTAGTAATTTATTTACCTCGACGTTTCGACCAAGTTGCATTGGTCGTGGTCACGAGAAGACATGTAAGGAGAACGGCCTTCTAGATGCGAACACAACATGCACTTAAATATTTCATACTGTTTTTTGAAAGTGATAATATCTGAACAGTAAGGTATATGAGTTAACAGTTTATTGAATTAAAAAATATTTATATGGTGTTGACCGTAATTGGTTCGACATATAGGAAGAGCAATCGTTTTGCGGTTGTGTAGATGGCTATTTGCCCGCGGGACAGTAAATGTTACATTTTCAAGTAAATCAAGGCTATCCATTTTACCGTTAATAATTGTAAAAAGAACGATCACGTCCCCTATTTTACGCCTATGTTCTAGTGTAGTCATTTTGAAGTGGTTTAGTTGAGGTTCATACGAAGTAAGCTCTCGGCAAAGATTGTTAGCGTAGGAGACGTGGTGGTATAAAAATGTTTTTTTGTAGCCTTTCAAGTCTGGATATATGGACTGCGTATGATGGATTCCATATTGGACTGCAGTGTTCCAATAGAGATCTGACATAACAATTGAACAGGATAATGGGTATTTGTGGGTCTTCAAATGTTTTTGTTTTCCTGATAACAGAACCAGCAAGTCTACCTGTCTATTACTTAATTGGGGGTGTTTGCGATGTAAAATGGATTGAACACAACGAAAAGTATTTAATTTTTTATTACACCCTTTTGACGGTGCGCACACGGCAGATCTTCCAGCGAAACCGTTCTCCCCCCTTCACCTCCGTCCATTCACCGTTAGCCGCCCCGCACCTCCGATGCCCGTTACGGCTTGTCTGTGCCGCTACATACTCCCCCGGTTGAAGTATCTTCAACAATAGTGACAGGAAGGGGGCAAATTGTATTAAACGCCCGTCTAATTACGCCTTTTTGAGTGCGGATATCAGCCACTCTCGCGATGCCATCTTTTCCAGGATGCACCTTTACTATGCGACCTAGTAGCCACAATAAGGGTGGTGCCGCCAGGTCTTTGACGAGGACGAGAGTTCCTAATTTGAGTTCTCCTGAAGTTCTGCGCCATTTAGATTTCTCTTGAAGCCATGAAATGTATTCCTGGGAGAATCTATTCCAAAAATGTTGCTTCAGATATTCGATGCGACGAAAACGCTGCAAGTTAGTGATTTTGGCGTTGTGTATATTTGCATGTGGCAACATGACGAGAGATCGCCCAATAAGGAAGTGTGCTGGGGTCAACGGAGTAAGATCTAAAGGATCATTGGATAAAGGAGTAATGGGTCTTGAATTTAAGATGGATTCTATCTGTATTAAACATGTAGCCATCTCCTCGAAAGTTAAGTTTGTAAGACCTAGGATGCGCCGAAGATGGTGCTTCGTGGATTTTACCGCTGATTCCCATAGGCCTCCAAAGTGGGGAGTATAGCTTGGGCAACGGGATAAATTGATTCCAGGATCGACAGTATTGAGTTCTAAATCTTGTGACAGAACGCGAGCCAACTCATCAAAGGCACCGACGAATGTAGTTCCGTTATCAGAGAATATGTTGCGCGGCTTACCCCTTCGAGCAATAAAACGGCTTAGTGCTGCCAAAAAGGCTTCTTTAGTCATGTCCGAGACGAGCTCGAGGTGAACGGCTCTTGTAGACAGACACACAAAGACACAAATAAAGCATTTGACGAGTCTGCACCCTCTACCTTTACGGTCAGCTATCATGATTGGGCCTGCGTAGTCAAGGCCTGTTTCCAAAAACGGGAACTCTAAATGTAGACGCTCTTTCGGCAAGTTGCCCATAATCGGTTGTATTGTATTTGCTCTATGCCTACAGCATTTAATACAAAGATGCGTCACTTTTCTCGCTAGGTTCCTACCTCCGATTGGCCAGTAATGGTGGCGAACAGTAGCTAGAAGAAGTTGCGGGCCGGCGTGTTTTAGGTTGATATGGAACATATCGAACAATAACTGACAAACGATATGTGAACTACACAGAAGAATTGGATGCTTTATATCATATTCGTAAAACGAGTTATCCAGCCTGCCTCCTACTCTGATAAGTTGAGCAGAGTCGAAAAATGGAGATAATTTTAAAAGCTTATTTTTGGGTGGTAACGGTTGGCCTGATTTTAATAAATTATATTCTTCATAAAATGATTCTTGTTGACTGTGTTTTAGTAATATTTGTAATGACTGATTAAATTCTGTAGATATAAGTGGACCTGATTCAGTAGATTTTTTACGGCACTTATCGATAAAACGTATGACATAAGCAACTATACGTTGAACCCTCATAAAACTAGAGTATTTTGACGTGACCCTATTCAGAAAATTGTCATCCTCTGCCAGATTGACAAGATTGGATATTATAGTTTCTGGTAGAGATGTATGCCGTGATTCAGGAAAAGACGGCCAATTATTGGATGTTTCCAATAGAAACTGTGGCCCCTTCCACCACAGCGATGAACACGATAGTTTATTAGCACTAAGTCCTCGCGTACCGATGTCTGCTGGATTTTGCAGAGACGGAATGTACCTCCAACTACACCTTACCGTAGTTTCTTGTATTTCGGAAACACGATGACGAACAAACGGTTTAAGCTGAATGGATGTAGAGGACAGCCAGCCCAGGACGATAGTGGAGTCGCACCAAAATGTCGTTTCTTGAATATTGAGTGTGAGTGATTGACGAACCTTGGTATATAACCGTGATCCTAACAATGCTGCACAAAGTTCCAAGCGTGGAACAGTAATGGGTTTGATAGGAGCTACTTTACTCTTAGCTGTGAGAAGATGAACATGAACGTCACCATCTGCAGAGACACTTTGAACATAAATACAAGCCGTGTAAGCCCGTTCAGATGTGTCGCAAAAAACATGAAGGTATATAAAAGCTGCCAAATTACACACTACGCACCGAGGTATCTGTAATGAATTTAAGAGAGGCAACGTAGTCTGAAAATCATTCCATGCATTTTGAATATGCTCGGGAACTGGATCATCCCAAGCGCATTTTGCAAGCCACAATTGCTGCATGATGATTTTGGCTTCCACAATACAAGGAACAACAAGGCCTAAGGGGTCAAATATTTGTGCGACTGTGGACAAAATTTGTCGTTTTGTGACTCTATCATGGATAGTTATATCAATCGAAAATGAGAAAGTATCTCTTAAGCATTGCCAATGCAGCCCTAATGTTTTAGACATTTTATTATCACTAAGATTGACGAAATCTAAAGAGTGGTT
Organism: Apeira syringaria; assembly: GCA_934044485.1. Lineage (NCBI taxonomy): Eukaryota > Metazoa > Arthropoda > Insecta > Lepidoptera > Geometridae > Apeira > Apeira syringaria. The sequence goes on along the minus strand of OW203662.1, from coordinate 10,583,284 downwards.
ATCTCTACATAGAGCCTGCAACACCTCAGGAGAATTGGACTGCCATTTTCGAAGGTTATGTTTGGCAGCCTGTAGCACTTCGATTACCTGCTGACATTGATTGACGGTAGCCTCTACAGTGGAGTTCCCTGAAAGATAGTCATCAATGTAAAAGTCATTAGCTATTGTAAACTGAATCATGGGATCATGACATTCTTGAGCAAGCTGACTTAGGCACCTAGTGGCCAGAAAGGGAGCTGAAGCAGTGCCGTATGTCAAGGTGTTCAATGTGAATGTTTTAAGACAATGACTGGGGCTCTCTCTCCAAAAGATCTGTTGAAGGTGACGATGGGTGTCATTTACAAGTATTTGTCGGTACATCTTTTCGATATCCGCGCTCACCACTATTTGGTGTTGACGGAATCGGAGCAAGATAGACAATAAATCATTTTGCACGGTAGGGCCGACCATTTGAATGTCATTCAATGAGTTCCCAGAAGAAGTTTTGGCTGAAGCGTCAAATACTACCCGTAGTTTAGTTGTTATGCTGGACTTCTTTAAAACTCCATGATGAGGAAGAAAATATGATTCATTTGATATAGAGTCACAGGCCATAGAGTTGTTGTTTTCAGACATATGACCTAAAAGAAGATACTCCTTCATAAAGGCGACGTAGAGCTTCTGCAAATCTGGATTTTTGACTAGTCGATTTTCCAGTGAAAGAAATCTGTGTTTCGCCATTGTATAAGAATCACCCAAGACCTCAGATGATTTTTTGAGTGGGATATTCACTACAAACCTTCCCTCGGAATTGCGGTAGGTAGTGTTACTAAACAAATTTTCACAAGCTCTCTCTTCAGGTGTGAATTGATGTTTGGAAGATATTGAGTCTAATTCCCAGAAACGAGACAAGTCTTCGTTTAAATTGTTCGTAAACATGCATGTATGGGTGGAAGAATTAGGTTGCTGTACAACACCTGAAATCAACCATCCCAATTTAGACTCGCATAGGGTGGGCGAGTTTTTACCTAATTCGATACGATTCGTGCCTATGATAGCCCAAAAGACTTCCGCGCCGACAAGAATATCTATGCAAGATGGAACGTGGAAGTTGGGATCGGCTAGACGAATGTCCGAAGGTAACTGTATAGCCTTCACATTCACGTAAGTACTTGGAACTGAAGTGGAAATTTTTGGAAGTATAAAGCAATCAATGTTCATTTTATACCCCAAATTTATTGAACTTATTGAGAGTGAGCATGCTTGTGAACAATCTGAAGTTTGCGAATTAATTCCTATAACCTTCGATTTCATTTGAGAGATATGCAAATTCAACTTACGGACAAACCCATTGGTAACGAAGTTTGCTGTACTGCCGTTGTCCAGCAGGATTCTGGCAGTGTGCAAGTTGCCCTGAAGGTCTTCTACTTTGACGAGAGCTGTGGAAAGCAAAATTACACAAGACTCAGTTGAATGGTTAACTGACAGTGCAATATTTGGTGATACGGTGGATGAGCGCTCCTTATCTACATGTAGTAATGTGTTGTATTTGTCACTACAATATTTACAAGGGCCTAATTTGCATTTGGAAATGTTGTGACCTATGCGAAGGCAATTTGTGCACACGTTAGAATCACGCGCCTTTTTTATACGTGCCTCTACTGGCAGACTTCTGAAGTCAGCACACGAGTAAAGGAAATGCTCCTGTTTACACATAGGGCAACAAATATTTTTATTTATTTTTGTGTTATTAGTTGAAATTACAAAACTCTTGGGTTTGGTACCACTGCTTTGCATGACGTCATTCTTGGATCTGGTGGACCTAGACTCTTCGAGAGTTTCCAACAAATCGGCTCTGTTGCTCAGAAAAGTCATGAAAATTGACAATGAAGGAGGATCCGACAAAGAGTTCCTATGTTCTTCCCACTGACGATTCGTCACTAAGTCCAGTTTGCTCGTCATTAGATGAATAATGAGAGTGTCCCAGTGCTGAACCGGTTGGTCTAGCGTGGACAACGCTCTTAAGTTTTTATTAGTCATATCAATGATATAACGTAAAGACTTACTAGACTCTTTGTTGATAGCATCCACGCTGAATAGTGCTTGAACATGGTTGTTGACGAGTAGTCTTCTGTTGTCGAATCTCTCGCATAGCAAGTTCCAGGCAGCATCGTAATTGTCCGATTTAAAGTCAAGATTATCAATGACAAGTGCAGCACTACCCTTTAATGAAGCGCGCAGATAATGTAGTTTATTTATTTTATCTATACTGTTATTATTGTGAATTATTGAGATAAAGGTATCTCTAAACTCAAGCCAATCATGATAGCTACCGGTAAACTTTGGCAGATCTATCTTAGGTAAACGAATAGTACTATGTCTATGTGCGTGATCGCTACAAGAACTCACCTCAGCTGCACACTCACTGGTCGTTTTACTGCGACTGTTGCTAATTAGTTGGCGTGAAATGGCAACCAAACTGTAGTATTGTTTTTCAAATTCCTCGCGCTCCGTGTATTGCTCGCTAGGTTCTTCCACCAACAACTCCAGTTCATTCTGTAACGTGTCATATTTTTCGTATAAGCTTTCGAATGTATTGAGCCGATATTCAATTTCAATGATTTGAAGCTCGCTTAATTTGTCACAAGATTTAATTACATTGACGTAAGATGAGAACTGCGTTAGCTTAGCCTTAAATGATGCGCGCTTCTTGGTTAAGCTTTTTATATCAGACATCTTAACTAGGTTAAGGGCTTTAGTTGATCGAAAATAAAGTAAAAGATAAAGGTGGAAAATAAATGCTAAGAAAGTTTTTATTAAATACTTACGAAAAAATATGCGCAATGTATTATCATAGTATTTTAGAAACACTCCAAAATGTTTTGCTACTGTATGAATGACAGGCGCTACGCTACTCGGGAACTAGCCGCGAGCGAGTTTGATGAATTATTATTATGCTTTGTAATTCAATAATAACTCGTATGAATTACTGCAAACGAAATATATTAGCAATAAAAAATATGATCAATGTTGTAAATAGGAATCAGCTGACGTGATTGTGGGTTAAAGTTGATATTAAGAATGTTTATCTACCTACTTACTAAAAATAGATTGGAGAAGCACAATGTTTATATATCAGAATAGGAAGTTAGTACTATTAAAATGGATAGGAAAAACCCTAAATGGGTATAAATGATGTGAATGTGAAGTAGATAATGGGATAATGGAACGATCTCACCGTTTTAATGCAATCCGTAAATGCAATCCGAAAATGTTTGCGATCCGTAGTGATAAGTACTCAAATGTCGCTGAGTTGGACTTATTTTTCCTCGGTCGTTGACAATAAGCGCCTCGGTTCAATGTTGACGTTCGAAGGACCAATGTTTGCGATGTAAAATGGATTGAACACAACGAAAAGTATTTAATTTTTTATTACACCCTTTTGACGGTGCGCACACGGCAGATCTTCCAGCGAAACCGTTCTCCCCCCTTCACCTCCGTCCATTCACCGTTAGCCGCCCCGCACCTCCGATGCCCGTTACGGCTTGTCTGTGCCGCTACAGGGGGTAGTAGAATAGATTGCAAAGACATCATAAGAAGCCCTACCACCGTACTATGGGTTCAATAGCAATGTTACCTATACCGAGCCCAGCTCGTTGCATCAGAAGCCTATTAGACTGACAAGTGTTGTTTCCCAAAATCTGTTTCTTTAGAAAAAAATAAAACGAGTGCCTGCCTTTGTTGGTATCCTTATTTGATCTGAATTTGCAACATATATGTGACATACGGTAAATGTGCTTACGCTAATATTTGCAGTACGGTGCCCATACACTCGCATCTGTCCTGTGGTCGTCCATTCGACGGCGAAGCTTATAGTCATTTTAAAACTGATGTGTGTAGTGATAGCTGCAGTTGTGTTCCGATATGAGTATCTTGCCGGAATTTGTTGTAGAGAGGCGGACGATCTGATCGAGAGTTGCTACCGGCTGCTGTACTCGCTGTGCGCGCGACCCGCCACCTCCGCGCCCGTGCTGCGCTATCTGCGCTCGCGGGACTACTTCCTCTCGCGACACGTCAAGCGGACTGTCGATCTGAAGGTGATGCATCTTACAAACACCACTCTCATGCACTTTCACAAAAAATATCAGGTAACTACATTTACCTGATATTTTTTGTGAAAGTGCATGAATTTTCACCTGTACTGGAATGTATAGACTTAACAGATAGCAAAATTAAAGATTTTCTTTTTTTCCGCGCTGAAAATATGTCATGTCAACTTAAGGTGGTTCCATTTCCAAACAATATTTTTCCATTTATGTGAGATGATTATGAAGTACATTTTCACACTGGTTAAACTGTGGTTAGTGTTCATAGCTTTCAATACCTATAGGTATTAATTTTCGGGAAATTACAGTTAATTAAAGAAATGCTTTTCAGTTATTGGAGTGTAAAACCGCCTGTCCGATTTTGATGAGATTTAAATAGGTCCACCGTATGCCACGGTAAGTCCAGAAGTGATGCCGGTGAGTGTAGAGCGCGTGACGTGTTCCAGAGAAGTGAGCCTGTGTCGGTGTCGGCGCGCTCGTGGGTGCTGCGGCTGTGCGCGTGCGAGGCGGCGTGCGCGGCCGCGGCGCGCCACCACGCCGCGCTCTCCGCGCTGCTCTCCGCGCTCACGCACGCTGCGCAACACCCCTCGCAGGTACCCCACCCTGATCACGTTCAGTGCGCCGCCGATGCGTCCCGGACTTGCGGCTCATTCGACGGTTGCCGACGTCACTTGGATTGAAACTATCGAATGGGCTTTCTTCGGTCGCCGTGGCTCAGTGGTCAGTGACATGACTTCCGGGACCCTGGATACGAATACCAGCAGGGGCAAACATTTGTGCGAAGAGTGTAGGTGTTTGTCCCGGGTCTTGGGTGTTTGTGTGTGTCCATGCTTCCCGCGACACACGGAATCCTAATGCGGAGATTTGAGAGTAATCAACTTAAATTAAAAAAATTTTCAAGATCATCGTGCAAGTTTTTACTGCTTTTCTTATTTGTTCTGTATGCACGATTGTGTCTCCATGTCTGCACGTAAGCATGTAGACTGCATTAACGCATATGTATGCGCAGGAGTGGGAGTTTTGCCTGCTGCGGCGCACGCTGGACTCGCTGCCGGTAACTGTGGAGCCGCCCGCGGAGCCGCGCTGGGAACTCTTCCACGCGCATCAACTCAGGGAGGCGATCGCGTCCTGCGATCTGCCCACAGGTAACACTACTATTTTATTGTCAGCTTCTACCATTGTTTAACGTTATTTATTAAATCAACATAGAAGTGTGTATCTTCATAATTCATAAATTAATAATTATAATACCTGTACACGCACATATGCGCAACACCCAATGCAAATAGGTGTATGATTGCGTTGGGTGATACTTTTTTTTCTGAAGAAATACATTTTCGTTCAACCTGGAATGATAAATGGGACATGTTGGGCTCGTTCGAGCATCGCGATCACCGCGATGCTTCCTGTGGGCCTCATGGCTCTCAACTCCAACTGCACCCATAGCAGCCAGGGTCCACTACCGACTAAAACTATCACGGAGTCTATCCTGCCGCTATGACAGTGGGAACGACGGGTCGCGTTTGCATTCACCGCGCTGCCGCAACTCCGAGACGAACGTCTCCAGACTCTTCCAGGGGGAGGCAAACCAGGCATATAAATGAACAAAGCCAGACTCTCCCATGCGACAGACGTTACGTCCTGTCTAAATATGAATAATATGGAATTTGAATTGATATGATTACAAAATATGAATACAATACACATAGGCAAGACACTATTTACTGAGAATACACATTCTGCCAATCGCGCTAACTATCAAACAATTGGCAGTTATGTCAAACACTGTAACGTTAAATTAAAACAAATATTTACATTTTCAAAAGCACTAACAAGGTAATATTGCAAAATATAATACGGTTTTCTTACGTTTACGTTTTCTTACACATAATTTTCCGCGCACCTTTTTTATTTTTTCCTTTCGCAAGAACCTTTTCCTTGCAATTGCAAACCCAACAAAAAAAGCATAAGCGCAATTGGTCCAGCCGTTCACACGTGATGCCGTGACCAAGGGAAATAAGGATAAATTTTCATCTATACTATTATAAAGAGGTAAAGTTTGTGACTTTGCGAGGTTGTGAAAGGTAATCTCTGGATCTACTGAACCGATTTCAAAATTATTTTACCCATAGAAAGCCACGTTATTTGTGAATGTCATAGGCTCATCATCATCACCACCACCACTGTTTTTCATCACCACGCGGGTGCAACCGCGGGTCTCAGCTAGTATATATAAAACACTACCCAATATCATCTGTAGGGTGTTATTATTGTACAGAGTCGTTGTAGTTGCGCTATTTTTGAGAGTGAGAGTGTGAGGTTGGTTTGCGGCAGGACTTGGCGGCAAGCGGGTGAGCGTGTCGCGGATGCACGCGCTGTTGTCCCGCGAGCTGGCCGCGCTGCAGGCCACGGCGCCACAGCGCAGCCTCGTCTGTGCAGAGATACAGAAGGTACAACACCACCGCTCTACTTATTGTACACACCTACACGCTTGCAATGTACACTCGGACGAATATATCCCCCACCTACGTAAACGGGCCCTAAAATAATACAATATATTTCATTGTATCTCTAACACCTACCAACAATAATATCTGTTCATAGCCTGACACTTATTGAGCATGGTATACGTTATAGTTTTTTAAAAACTTAACTTTTCGTTGGTATACAAAAGCGAATGTGTTAGCGAAAGGTCTAAGGTCTCTCTAAGGTCGTTGTATGCTATCAAGATTTGATAACTTTGTAGTTTGTGTAAAATAAAGTAAATATCTCTTTGTCGATTAAACACTGAACTCTGAATTATTACATAATATTGTTCCGATAGGGGGATACTAATACTCAAATGTCTTTTCTTACTTTCATGAATGAATAGCGTAGCAAAGACTGAATCAGATAATAAATTGTCACTAACACAGTGTTTACCAAGCAAATCTATTATACTTATGTCCTAATTTTATTTGGAAATAAAAATGAACTACTCAATGTTTTTCTTAACCTAAGGAATAAAATATTGCAATAATTATCAATCTATTGCAGATTCATTTTTTGTGGCTTTCTACATATTGGCATGTTAAAGTAACATGCTAATTGCACATTTAACACATTTGAGTGCAAATTATGTCATGTGTCAGGTGCTGGAGTACGTGACGGAAGTGAACCGGCAGCGCAATCTGGCGGCCACGCTGACCCACTACTACGACTCCTGGCGCCAACTCACGGAGATCTTGTTCTGCGTTGCGCCTCACGACATGCTGTCTCTGGATTCGCGGAAAAACCTTCTCCTCAACGTCCTACAGGACTTGCTGAACAAGATCCCTCCCTCGGAAGTCCTCCCACAACTCGGAAACTTGGCCTCGGAAACCGTACTGCTGTTACTTGTAAACCTCCGACATTGCTATATTCTACAAAAACGAGAATCGGATCTCAAATCGACAGATTTCGAAAGCACCTTCTTTGGTCCCTCGAACCATATCATGCAGACAAACTCGTTGACTCTCAAATTCATATTGCACAAAATTCTCAGTTGGATATTAGTGTCAGGCGGATGCACGCAGAAAATGCGAGTGAACCTTTATGGGGCATTGTTAAACTTCCTCAACATTGTTAACATAAAGCCGAGTGCTGCTGAACCAGAAGAGGAGAACAATACGACGTACGTCAGCCGTTTGGACAGTTCCAAAGCTCGTCCGAGCAAAGAAGAGTCTTCATTGAAGTCTATGGTGATAGACGTGATAAATGATTTTGGAGAGAATCTGTGTGCAATAGTTTGTGGCGACTGTATCGGCGCGGGACATGACGTTTGCCGCATGGCCGCGCTGGCGTGCTTGGAAACGTTGATTGAGATAAACCCTAGAACCGATTGGATAACCATGCTCACTGACCGAGGATATCTGAGGAGTTTGATTGACAGTCTGGTGCAAGATGATCAAGAGTTAAAGGAGGTAAGTGGGTTTTCACTACTCATCGAATTTTACCATGCTATACAAGGTTCGACATTTTACGATGTCTTTTAAATCTAGACTTAGTAAAGGTTACAAATGTTTGTGTTAATATCTAAATCTTAAGGAATTTGTTCAGTGTTTTACTAATTTTATTATAAATCTTTCTTTCGCACACGTGGGAAAGCTCAGTCCACGAAGCAAATCTCTGAGGTGAATAAATTGTCATCCCAGGCTCTAGAACCACAGCCGCGGTCTCTGCGAGCCCTATACGTGTACGAGTCCAAGATGTCGCTACTGTTGAAGTTGGCGGGATCTCGTCGAGGCGCTGAGACCATCCTGGCTCAAGGGGCGCTAGCTCGGTTGGCGGACATGCGTGCGCTACACCACCACCCCGACATACACATGGGGCACACCCGCGCCGACACACAGTTTGTGCCCGCGCTCGCTAACAGGTCAGTCTACTAGCTTCGAGGGATAATAGCGCTCGTAACGCGTCTGTTCGCACTGAATCTTTCACTAAATTTGCTTTAATGAAAGCACTTTGGACTGTTGTTAGACAATAAATTGCCAAATGAAACAATGAAAAACTTAGGACAGTTCAATGTGACACTCAAAAGTTCAGGAGGATTAATTTAGATATTAGTTTTTAAAGGAAAGTCATATCAGCGACTTTTCTTCTTTTTGCAAGCGGCAGTGAATTTTTAACATAGAGACCTTGGCTATCATTTGTAAAGAATTTTTAGAAGTAAACATCGTTAATCTTAAGTATATATATACATTAGATATTATGATTGTTATCAATTTGTAACAGTAAACTGCATTAATTACATATTTAATATATTATATAAATGCAATATACATAGATATCGCGAAATAAACGTTAATTATACATTTTTCCGGTCCAATGTGAATGTCATAATCATAACTAACTGAACTCAGTAGCAGTACTCAGGAAAGTTTTAAATTGCCAAGTCTCATCTTCTGGGTACTCCTAGTAACATTGTACTATAATGTTTGAGTCTCATTTGTTCTCTTAGTATTGTGCTAAGTACACGCAATACATGCCTTAGCAATTATAGCATCGTAGTATGAAGGTCGGCTTTCATCCTGGCTGCTTTCCCAACCTCCAAATTGAGATTCCGGTGTGCATTATGAAATTCACAGCATGGCGCCAGAGTACTTTCCAGCGTTCACCTAGTTACCAACCATCCTCAAGTAATTAACAGCGTTTTTTTAAAAAAGATTATGATCTTGCGTTGCTCCGCCTCAAAACACACAGAGCGTCCAATCAACAGCTTTCTGTGTCCTTGTGGAAATCAATGGGGGAAGCCTATAGCAGCCTAGCAGAAGTGGAAATACTTAATAAATCGTGTTAGAATGGACACGTATCACGTGTCGTATCACGGGTTCCAAACCTGAAATCAGTAATTGTAACGAGTTGATTTGGTAGTTTTTACCTTCAAGTTATGTGTGCACAAGAAATCAAGTGCTGCACAGGCACTAATTATATAAAATGATCCAGGAACGATCACTTTGTTACTGCCTAACATTTTAGATACATGCGTTCACAGAGCCTAATTTCAGAGGCACGAAAATTCGAAGGCGCCTGCGCGTCTTTCTATAAATATGTAATGTGTACGCAGATATCGGCAGATCCTGATCCCGGCGCTGGCGCTGTCCGACACGCTACTGACTACGCTGGGTACGCAGAACCACAGCTGCGTGCTGCACGTCACGCACATGCTCCTCAGCCATCTCGAGTGCGTCGACGTCGTGCTCAGGTGCGTGTCATGCTCACCAACAACGTACACGTACATGCAAATATCGACCTTCGGCTACAATTCTGCCATAATTTTGTTTTTCACGGTCAATGCAATTCTACAACACTGCGACGTTTTCATCATATCATACACGACTTTCAAGTTTACGTGTGTGTACATTTTGTGTACATATATGTCTTGTCACAAGGTTGTGCAGATTTTCATTTTCATAACATATGTGTATTCATAATATACACGACGTGTGTGGTGTGCAGAGGCGCGCACCCTCGCTCCCCCGAGGAGCTGCTGTGCGAGGTGGAGGCGGTGACGTGCGTGGTGGCGCGCGCCTCCAACCAGGAGGTGTTCGGCGTCGCGACCGAGGAGTCGGCGCTGCGCGACGCGGCGCCCGCGCTTCAGCGCGTGCGGGGGCTTATGCTGGCGCTGCTAGCGCGCTTCCTCGACCCGCCACCGCAACCCACCCTCACATACTTCAAGGTAACCGTAGCACCGCTGTATGCCAGCGTTAGCGTCTAGAGGATCTGCGGGCGGGTGGGATGGCTGAACTGCTAACTGCTGAACTGTTTGTTGCCCGATAGGAACGAATAGTTCCATCGTAGGACTACAACCGACACAGGCCGGTCGATTAGCGACTCGAAATGGACGATGGAGTCCAGCTGTCTAGTAGAGACCGCTTATTAGCAGCTTCAAAGTGAAAATAAATTTACATAAGCATACTATTTGCATTTTAGCGAGACGTTAAGCTGACGAGTAATAACATCTACATGCTTTCCGTGACACGGAATCCTAGTGCAGAGGTTTGAGTGATACATTTTTTTTAATTGATTTTGATACTTTCACTTAAGAAGAAGTAAGAATAAGCAGCAAATTCATGTTTCTTACTCTGTGTATCGGTTGATCTGAGATTCAAGATAATTTGTGCTAGCTACTTGATATAAAAAGGTGCGTTAAAACTCCATAAATGCCTAGATGGAGATTATAAATAGATTTTACTTACCGAACATTCTCAAGTAGGTTACGTCAGAGATATCGTTATCGCCAACGGCAAAAGATTAAATTGTCTATAAAGGTATAAGTAGTTTTCAGTATTGTATGCAGTCTAATTGATTATAAAGGTTTAAGTAGTCTCCAGTATTGTATGCAGTCTAATTGACTATAAAGGTATAAGTAGTTTTCGGTATTGTATGCAGTCTAAAATAAAAAAGAAATTACAGTCACAGGCCGATAATTGAGTCTCGCCCTCTGCCAAATTAATAATCACCGGTAATACTTTTAACCCGGTTGTGACGGATAAATCACGTTGTGTCCTGGTTAGTGACGTCAATGCGCTCGGATCGGCGGCTTTCGAAATCAAGTTGTACTAGGTGATAAGTAGCGCTATTGAAATTAATGAACACAAATGATTGTAGGTTCTGAAATGTAATTTAAAAAAAAAAATTGTTTTCAATGTGTAAAACATACCTTTACATAAATTTATAACACGTGTCTTTATCCCTATTGTTAGCAGAGTCTTTTACCGTTACGTGTACCGGTATGTGTAGATGTATGGGTACATAGAAGGTTAAATTGTATAACGCGATGTGTGTACATAAGTCGGCGGTGGTGTTTTGGCGCAGATCGTGTGCAACCTGGTGGTGTACGCGCGCAACATCGCGTGCCCGGAGAGCGGGCGGGCGGTGCTGGCGTCGTCGCGGGGCGGGGACGCGGCGCTCGGGCCGCCGGTGGGGGCGTGGCTTGGGCTGGTGGCGCACCTGGTGCAACTCGCGCACGCACATAACAAGCTGCGCGCCACAGCCGCCCACCGCCTGCACGCGCTACCCGCCATGACGCTTGACGGTACGCTCTACCCACTGCTCTACTTCCCTCACTAGCATCCTTACCATTTCCGTTACCCGCTCGAGATACACCAACATAGGTTGCTTCCACGCGTCTGCGATCGGCTCTCTGAAAGATGTCGAGGACAAAATCAAAATTATCGATTAATTCAAGATTTTAAACGCATTTGAGAATTGTACCAATATTCTGTGAATGTAATGAGACCGACGCGCCCCTTCCAAAATGAATAAAGCCACTATTCAGAAGAAGCGGCGAGAAGTTCGCTGGCCATACCTTTCAAATATGTCTAAAAATCTATTTATTCTTGCACAAATATATTATTATTCTTTAACTTTAAATAAGAACTATATACAGTTTTATAGTAAGTACTAAAGTCTTTTTCTTTACTTATTTTAATGAGTTGTGTTCATATTGTATATCAAATAAAACAATAAAAAGTGTAGTGGGGGTAGACGTTGCAGAGGTTTAAGCGAGGTTGTTCGTTGTTAGACATAAAAAAGATCCTGGGTGAGGAGTCGAGCGGAGAGCAGCTGTCCCCGGTGGAGGCGCGCGCGGCATGCGCGGCGGCGCTGCGGGGCGCGGCGCGCGCGCGAGGGGAGGAGTTGGCGCGCTGCACGCACGCGCTCGAGGGCGCGCTCATGCTGCTGCGGGACCATCTGCACCTCTACCTGCGCGCCTCCGTCTCTGTGCAGCAACAACACCAACCACTCACAGACGGTCAGTACGCATGCACGCATACACATACACACCTCACACGTGCACACACACACGTCACACACACACGTCACACACACACGTCAACCACACACACGTCACACACACACGTCACACACACACGTCACACACACACGTCACACACACACGTGTCACAAACACCCGTGTCACAAACAATATTAAAAACTAGTCTTGCTTCATATCACGTATTTCGAAGGTCGTCTTCGTACACGTCTCTGTATAAGTCCGCGAAAATACACCTACATATAAACAAAGTTTAGAATGTCATGTTTTGTTAATAAAGATTATTATTATATTATATATATAAATATCTCGTAGATGATTGCATGTATAGACTCGTTGTGATAAGAATGCTTATCGGTTCATTAGTAAATTTATACAAAAAAATGAAATCAACTAAACTGTTAAATAACAAATCATACCCAATCCTACGATATATTGACGATCCTTCTCTAACACAAACATTATTCATTTTATTGAAAACTTTACATTTTAAAAATAGGATGGCTAGGGTAGAGTGGGCTGAGGAAATGCATAATAAAGCGTGACTTCAGTGCAAGACTTATCACCCCCACTTAGAATTAGAGAATAAATATGAGTTAGTATTTCTTAAAAAAAATAACATTTGACTTTTACTAACCAGTAAAGAAATATCCTGGACGCAAACATGAAAAAGTGTGGATCAATGACTATGTAAAGCAACTATGCAACACTTTCTATAAGACTAAACAGCTTATAGCTGGTAACTGTGCTGCAAAGCTGCGCTTGAGTATCAGTCTGAATTCTAGGTCTTAGGTATTCTATATTCGACCGCACTACTGTACGCTAGTAAAAGAATAAACGTTATTATCGGGATGTTACCATGTATTGTATTTGTTTTCATTTATCGATTTTTTGGCACAGATATTTGCGTGCCACGCCGTATATTGCCGTTCGTTAAGCATGAAACATATGGTGATATCCGTTTTAGTGATTTATGATTTTGTATTCCAGCGCTGAGTCGGGCGGAGGCGCGGCTCCCCGAGCTGCGGAAGGAACTGGTCGCCCTGTTCAACGATCGCTTCACCGAGGAACTGCTCGAAACTGCTAAGGTAGTGTGTAGTCAGAAATTTGACCAATGACAAGTCAGTATTTCTGCTGACTAAGTGATGGTTGGTAGGCAAGTGTCGCGTTTCCGTTCGTTTGGCCGTTCTTAGATGAAAGGGGGAAAGAGGAATCAAGTTATATACGTTCATTGCTCTCTCCAATATACAGAGTGGGGCAAATTTTTGGCCCCTTCGGGGTAGCTACCTTTTCTTTTGTAGTTAGAAGATTTTGTTCTTAGGAACCTTCTGTTTTATTTTGAAGAAAAATGTATTGCCATATTTAGTTTTTTGAAAATAAGTAAGGTTCGCCCAAAAAATTACATTTGTCAAAAAAAACAAGTTGGTCTCAATCAACTCTATTTCCAACCAGGAACACTTTTCCCAAAGTAACATACCAAATCAAATCGTAAGTTTTGGTAATAATTAGAAAAAAACATTCCCATACATTTTCTATGCAAAAACGAGTAAGTGAAAACAACAATGTCACTCATACAATGGTTCTTAATTTAAATTCGTATGTAACTACTTTCTTAAGTTGGTAGGCTAATTTTGAAAACTTATGTACGGTAAGACTTACCAAACAAGTATTTTTTATTTAAACTCAATAAAATGGGTGTGTCTTGCTACTAAGAAGTAACTAGGAAGGTATGTTTCGTTGTTTGGTCTGGAGACATTTTTACATATAAACCATCGTCGTTAGAGAGAACATAAGTAGGGACATAAGCCTTCAAAATTAGGCTATCAACTTAAGAAAGTAGTTACATACGAATTTAAATTAAGAACCATTGTATGAGTGACATTGTTGTTTTCACTTACTCGTTTTTTCATAGAAAATGTATGGGAATGTTTTTTTCTAATTATTACCAAAACTTACGATTTGATTTGGTATGTTACTTTGGGAAAAGTGTTCCTGGTTGGAAATAGAGTCGATTGAGACCAACTTGTTTTTTTTTGACAAATGTATTTTTTTGGGCGAACCTTACTTATTTTCAAAAAAACTAAATATGGCAAGATATTTTTCTTCAAAATAAAACAGAAGGTTCCTAAGAACAAAATCTTCTAACTACAAAAGAAAAGGTAGCTACCCTGAAGGAGCCAAAAATTTGCCCCACCCTGTATATCCGATAGAAAACCAATAAACAAGCAGACCTCGCATTGGTATACTTTGAACTTGGAAGTGTTGCCCCAGCAAGAGAGTCGTTATCTGTTATTATTTCTTCTTCTTCTTCTCTCAGCCATGTGCGTCCACTGCTGGACATATGCCTACCCCATATAGGGGGATTTGCCAATACTAGTCACGCTTGGCAGGCGGGTTACCGAGCGCAGTATGATTTCCAATCCTCAGAAGGCGCTGCTGCCCACCTTCTGGTACGTGGTCCCTTAGCCGACTCTTAAGGCAGCCGCGGGAAGAGATGGGGGAATACTATTCTAGGCCGGTACCACCACGGCAAGAATAAGAGTTGACATCCGAACTAGTAATGTGTAATGATATGTTTGTTTGGTTTCAGAACCAGCCTCCGTCTCAGCGCTGCTTCCTCGAAGTATTAGTGAAGGACATTAAAAGCATGATTCAATTCTCACCGCTATGATACTTAAATGTGATACTTTCGTTATTTAATATCAACCGCCAAAAGACTTTGTATGTATGATTAATAAATACATATTTTTGGAAATTAACTATTTACATGAAATTACTTATATTGGCCCTGATAATCACTCCAACTAGCTAAAATTTACTAAAATTCTTCAAAATGAAATAGCACGTTCTTGTTTACGCTAAAATTCAAATTCGTAGAATTCCCTCCAACGCTATCTCTGATATTAGACGAGTTTCATTCAATTGCATCCCAATCGCGGATCGTTTTAGTGGGCAAAACTACCCGCAATGTTAATAACAAGATCTAATTTTAGTGTTGTTATTGATATCCTACTAATATTATGAATGCGAAAGTTTGTACGTATGTGTGAATGTTTGTTACCTCTTCGCGCTCAAACGGCTACACCGATTACAATGAAATTTGGTATGGAGATAGCTTATACCCTGGATTAACACATAGGCTAATTTCATCATCACCATCATCACCGTTTTTCATCACCATGCGGGTACAACAGCAGGGTATTTTAATATTTATTACACACTAGCTGCGTAGTGTGTAATAAATATTAAAATAGTCCTAGAAAACACCGTCAGGAAATGGGATTGCCGTGAACTAAAGCGAAACTGAGTTCTAAAAACATACATTTCATGTCAAACTGACAAGAAAAAAGTGAGGTCGCGATATTTACTTATATTCGGTCAGTTATAGCACTAGTAGACCTAGAATATGTACACACATTTTTTCATGCGATGTTTTTTTTGCCTAGCTATTATTGCCTATCAGTCTATATATAGTATACATATATATAGGCTGATAGCCTTCAGAAGGCTATCAGCCTTCTGAAGGCTATCAGCCTTCAGTTTTGAACTTTGTTGGAATCAGAGAGTTTAATAAAATATAAATTATAATCCAAAAAAATGATGTTAACATAGTTTTAGCGGAAGAGCCGATTGTTAGTTGGCATGCTAGAAAGATTACCCTGGCAGGGGCGGATGTGTAGCACGGAGACTATGGTACCTACATATCATTGAAAGGTAAGTCGACTTAGTTCAATGTTGGATCAATACGCATGCAAAGTCGGAAAGTTGCAGCTTTTACCATACCCGCGTTAGAACACGACAATTGTGGGGTAGCTAGAAAGTCGTCTCTAGAAAATACAGCTGGTCAAACGCTAGATCTATACAGATTTAAAAAACCAAAAGAACTTTTCAAGATATATTAGCCGTTTTTTGTGGGCCAGCTAGAAATACGTATTTCTAGTCCACGTATCTGCGAACCTACTCAGAATTCAGACGTAAAATTGTTTAGTGTAACGAGCAAGTTACTTCAATATACGAGAAAATAATTGAAACCATTAGTAGTATAGTTTCTAAGATAAATGCGATTAATTGATTTCGCGTCAAAAGATTGTAATGTAACGGTGAAGTGCGACGTTGCCGCTCTGTTCACCCGAGCAAGCTACGCAGTTTTAGCGATTGTAGATCACACTGCTAGTGTTTATGGATAGACCAAAGGAAAACCTGATTTGCTGCTCCGTTCCCGAGTTCCCGTTGCCAACTGTACAGCGTTGCCTGCGTTCCCGCACTTATGTCGACGAACACGTCACTAATATTGTTCCCCGACTGCATGTAACATATATTACCTTCACTACTAGTCCACTAATTCACCAAATAATAGTTCCACATGAGGGCTCCGTGCCCTCAAACCACGTCGCTTCGCGCGCGGTCTCGATGTCCACTCGTGATCGCAATTATCCCAAATCGCTCCCAGAGCGTCAGCCAACTCGCGTTTGCCGACGCGCGCCGCGTGTGTTCCGCTACGGAGTCTGTGCTTCCCACACACACACACTTTCCCGTGGACCAATCTAGACCAAGCTCCCGGAGCTTTAGCAAATTAAGTCTTCGTAAAATTGTAATTACTGAATGTGTGTGAATATCAAGGAAGACTGTTGCCTTGTCGATATAAAGCTTAACTCCATCTTGCATGTTAAGCTCCATATATGGAAAATTGGGTAAGTGACATGACTTAGGTATGGCTCCAGGGTTTAGATTATGGCAGGAGCAAACATTTATATTATAATATGTTGTTTGTTCCGGAACTTGGAAGTTTATGTGTCCACGCCTCTCGCGACACGGAATCCTAGTGCGGGGGTGTGTTATTGATAAATAAGTTTGAGCACCTAGATGCGTTGCATCACTCCAAACTTAAATCATAAATGTAAATAATTAAGGTTGAAATAATTCTTTATACTGAAGAAAACAGGCAGTTGCTGCTGGACTATTGTATATATTGAAAGGGCGGAGAGATGCTAGCTCCTTGAAAATTGGAATGTTTACTACCTATAAGTAAGTATCTACTCATTGTTAATCTTGGTATAGGCTATGACGATGGTTTGGTTTTAAATAACGGGATCTATGTTAATTTATCATATTTCATCATAGATAACATTAGTTGCACAAAATGTAGTAAAAAAAGGAATTTGTATAGTGTAGGTCAATTCACAGTTGTCTGTGAGGGTTCTCTTTGAATGAAGAAACAAGGCCATTTCGTAAATTTAATTGAACTGAAGTTGTAATCGGGATTTGGTAGATCTCCCTAGACAAAGTAACATTCTACAAGCGCTAACGCCGAGAGAAAACAAAAAATGTATGAAATTGACACTAAAGCGATATATCACGTGATCAACGAAAACCAATAGGTACTTATAGAGCACTCTAGCGGTTAGAGAAATAGAATCGCTGTGAAGTCCAGCTAGTTCCTAGGGCTCGCACGCTTCGATCGAGTACGGAGAGATGTTCGCCTGCCGTGTCAGGCTTGTGGCTCAGTTCATTCAATGTTTGTCCAGGGGGTCATCCGCCTAAAATTATTGCTTTGAATATTGATATAGTTTTCGACCTTCTTTACGTCTTTTCGAACCTGGAGGATTGTAGAGGACCTACAGTGCTGAGTTAGGATGGACATTTGGAATGTAATAAAGGTGAATAATCTAAAATTTCTTCCTAGAGAGAAGTCAAGTGTGTACATAAATGGGTAAGCAGTTAGTTCATTTAAATGTAAGCGGTCTAAAATAATATAATTTTATGAGAGTTTCCAAGAGTGACAGGAAAAATGTTCTAAAGTATCTCTATGCATGTACCTAACCTAATGAAAAAAAAAGGTAATGGACGGTTGATAATGGACGATGTAAATACCGCTTTGCGAAAAAAGGAGACGTGATAATGTCGCCTAGGAAGTACTTACGGATTAGGTATATAGGGATCTTCTAAAATCTGTGTTGAAAGTTGGCTGAGTTTCTTGGTTGTTTTAAGATTCATTTTATTGCTTGTACTGATGAAAATAGTTTTTTAATTTTGCTATGTAGAGTAGGTAATTGCCATTACTAGTTGAAAAATTGTTAATACTTAGTTTTCTTATTTCATCTTTTTCTGTAGTGCCAATAATCCATTTCATACGGAGCGTAAGCCGTCAATTCCAGTTCGACCCGACTGCAAAACGAAGCTCAGTAATTACATAGCTAAGATATGGTAATTATGTTCGCTTATCTTAATCCTAACATCAATTAGCATACGCCTACACGATTTAAAAATATATTTCATATTTAGATTTCCTAGAATCTGGAATACATAATATAGGACGACATAAATTATGTAAACTTTGACCGTCCACGTGACCACATTTGGAGTAGAGACTTTGATTCCGTGCCGGGCCGACTGCTTTCTCTATATAGAGACTTGGCCCATCGTTCAGCGTCTAGAGTGCTGGCATTTATTATATATGGCACAGAAATTGAGCAATAGTCATTGAACAAGGCAATGGCAGCCGCCAATGCAGCCTGCATCTGAAGACTTTTCCATCCACCGTTGGAATTTTCTATAACGTTTTTAGTACCTAGTAGGTTTTAGTTTAACATTTTTATAAAGTTTTTGGTCAGTGTTAAATATTTAAATAATAATGAATTAACAAAACAATGTATTAAACATGGTTAACACTGAGTTGGACTGGACTGGAATTGAAGTGTCTTAGATTTTTATTTTCATTAGTTTTATGTACCTACTACGTTAGTAATAAGATACCTACCATTGCCTAAAATATATAAGCCTCACGATGATTTTTATTATGTATTAAGTTATTTGTTCATAACAGCTATGCTTGTTTCCCTGTACCTACCTAACCTTAGTACAGGGAAAACAAGCTGTGAAGGTATTAATATTTGTGTCGTGTATCATACTAATTACAGCGAGTAGGTATAATTTCCTTGCTTCGCTAAATACAATGTAACTCGTCTTCTAAGGTGAATGCCTAGTCAAGTATAGAC
This sequence comes from Apeira syringaria, assembly GCA_934044485.1. NCBI lineage: Eukaryota > Metazoa > Arthropoda > Insecta > Lepidoptera > Geometridae > Apeira > Apeira syringaria. Next base: position 10,563,911 of record OW203662.1, on the reverse strand, counting down.
ATGCTTGGTTCAGCGAGGTGAACCACACTTTCTTGTCTATGGTCCACCGTGAGATTTAATGGCAGGAGATCCCATACGCTTGGTAGGGTCCGCTGCAAGTACCTATTACTGTAACAGCTATGTCTACGTAGTCACCCTTTTAAGATTCCCGGGCAGGTCAAACATTTGTGTGTATGAACATATCTGTTTGACCTGTATCTGGGTGTGTATATTTATATAAGTATATATCAGTCATCAGGTTACCATAGTACAGGCTCTGCCTAGTTTGGGACCTGAAGATCTTGTGTGAATGTTTATAAAATAAAATAAATAATTAAGAATCTGTTAAAATATCTACTTTTGAAGAATCCCATATTGTTGCGATATTGTAGGGAATACCGACTGAGGGAGAAAGCTCGTTATACAGGCGTATGAAAACAAACCAAAAATTGTTTTCCTAGATACTATTAACTTCACCCATGTATATTTGCTATGTCAATCTTTTAGCGTGCAAATGGTCTTTTTCTACGTCGATAAAGTTGGCCTGAAATATTTTAAAATTATAGATGTTTTGCATTAAAATCATACAAACTCAAACAGATGATGTTTCAACCACTAGATATACATTGGTGATTATTATATTAGTTACTATAATCAGTTGAGATATCCTGCCATACTTCTTGGTGCCATACTACGTTGACTGGCCGGTTGGTGGTAGCACTCTGCCTTCTGAGCCGCTGGTCCCGGGTTCGATTCCCGGACAGGTCAAACATTTGTGTGTATGAACATGTTTGTTTGACCTGTGTCTGGGTGTGTATATATGTATATAAGTAGGTATATCAGTCATCAGGTTGCCATAGTACAGGCTCTGCCTAGTTTGGGACCTGAAGACCTTGTGTGAATGTTGATAAATAAAATAAAATAAAAAATACAAACTAAAAAGATAATCAGCGTGCTCAATTAGAAATTATAATACCTAGGTACACATAAATTATACCTATCTGTTTCAAACGCGAAGATTACTTTACCACTTTACCTTAGCTATACCAAAATAAAGGTTTAATGATGTCACTCAGGTTCTTGTACTCACAAATATTCACTGCTGATAAGATCTGACGAGTCAATATCTTACGCGCGTACAATAAGCATTATAACAGCCCCCTGCCTCGCATAACCCTCGTTCACCACTCGAAAAACAACTATCAATTTAATTGGAGATCCGCGGGCAGCCTCTTTACCCCGCTTAACTTTTCGATTTACATTCAAAACGGTCTTTTAAAAAACCAACTCGATAACTACGAGTCTAAACCCCCGTTTCAAGCAATACTTTAGAAATCATTCGGCTGTAAAACTTTGTTGGTGTGTTGTGATTGGTGGAGAAATCAGGGGCGGGCTCGACTAGGCCCCGCCTGGCGACCGCTGCGCATGCTAAACGCGATTTAAACCCCGTTTAAGCGGTATTTTGGCCCAAAACCGCAAGAAAATGTATGTAACATCAGTCAGAGGTAGGGCGTACCTAAATGAAAAGATTTTCTCGATTGAGCGACGACTTTTCGAACATGGCGGACAGTGATCGCGGATGCGCGGGAAAGTACAGGCTCTCGTGAAACTCTCCCAAAAATTTAACTGAATCGTTGTTTGAGGAAGAGTTTTGATTGTTTATTTTTAATGTTCATATAATTTGTAATTGTTAAATACTTGTTTTGGACAGTTGTTCCTTAGTCCTATCATGTGAACGCAAAAGTTTTGGCAGCAACTGCAGATTTGTTATATTGAAATGGATGAAAAAATGCAGGACAGCCATAAGTCCTTCCTGATCAAAGACCTTCTAGGCGACGTGCTGAGACCGGGCGCAGTGCCTGCTTTGGGTACGTGACGATAAACTCATTGTTAACATTCTATTGAGCTATACCTGTTTAAGCTTCCTTTCTAACTAACCTACTTTAAGGACATATTGTATTCATTTACAGTAATTAACATACATAGACATAGGTAAACTAAAGCGTAAACAAATTCTGATTAGTTCTGTTAGACTTATAAGTAATTATTTATCTGTGGTCTACGCTGTTGGTACATTAACTAACCTATATACTACTAATTGTAATTTTTTGTTATGTACTGTTTGATCCTAAAATAAATAAATAAAAATTAAAAAAATACCTATAGGTATGCTAAAATGGGGGACACCCTTAGGTAGGTATATATATGCATGTAATCCACTCTAATGTAAATTATGACCGGCTAAAAGCCAATAAATATCTATAGCCAGTTAAATGCATATTTTGTGGATATATAGCCTTGACTATAAAAAATGAGGAAAATTCGGTTTTTTAAATATTATCTTTGTCATGAGAAGTTTGAGGATTAAAAATTAGGTAGACATCAATTTTCTTTGTCTTGTCAAACAATTTTTATAAACATTATATATATTGAATGATTAAATTATAAAGTAAACATTAATGTTAATAATATGATATTACTTACCTATACTTTATAATTTAATCATTCAAAATCACAAACTTACAGATTTTCTTCTCCGTTAGTTCATCTTTTAATCTGCTTACTGAAAGACTATTATCTACCTATAGTAAAAGTCACAGCTCTTCCATGGTAAAAGTAAATCCATACCTAATTATTTACGTTTACGTAGGTACCAGAGATGTATTAGATTTTCAAACTTCATAGACTTGCAGTTTTTATAATTTGAAATAAATGATTAATTTGGATCACCTTTTTAAATTATAAGATTACCTGGTTGCGAATCTAAACATTGGGTGCAAAGAGAGTGCAAAGTCGGAAGGATAAATTAAATGTTATCAATGAAAAAAAAAATTTTGTTAAATTGACGTACTAGTGATACAGGCTATAATGTCAGTGGGAGCAATGATATTCATAAGGCAAAATGATTATAGTCATTCTCAACTTACTCTCAAACTCTACAGTTATTTTTAAAACGACTTAGCCAAGGAAATGGGTCAATAGTTCGTTTTATCACACATATCTCCTGCTTTACTTTTGATTATGGGCACAACTATACCTAGTTTGCATCAGGTAACGAGGCAGAAATGAGTGACGCAAACACAAGTTAAACAACATTGCAAGTACCCGAGGAAGATGAGGCCCAGCCTGTGTCAAATCAAATGCTGGATGCTTAAGTTGTCCAAACCTGGCGACTTGCCCCCTTCATCTTACCGAGCGCTACACGCACGTCACGTGCGAGAATAGTCACGGATATAGGCGCTGTGTTCTCTGAAACAAAAATCGTGCATGCTGGCGCTAAGGGCGATTTCACGGCAAAATGATTTTAAAAAACATTAGCAATCTCTTTAGAATTAAATGCGCTATCTGAGTATAGATAGCGCATTTAATGGAGTACCAGGTTTAATGTTGAGCTTATATGTGCACTGCCAAAAATGTTTGGAAGATGGCATATGAGGTCGAAACGTTCTCGAATGGAGACCATGGATTGGCAAGCGCGGCAAAGGTCGGCTGCCGACAATATGGGTAGACGACCTGAGAGAGAGTTATACTCTTCCGTCTTCTGTATAACTTGCCGAAGCGTATGGATGTGGTCTATAGTGCTGTAGCCTTTTCGGAAATTGGCTTGTTCGGGAGGCTGGAACTCATAAAACTTAAGTTCCAGATGATTCGCGAAAACTCTTGAAAACAGTTTGTAAACATGGCTCAGAAGCGAAATGGGTCTGTCGTTCTTCAGCAAGGTGTTGTCACCTTTCTTAAAGAACAATACCACTACGCTTCTGTTCCATGCTTCCGGCGTTGACCCTTCGAGGACAACGGAATTAAAGAGCTTCTGAAGGATCTTCAGTATCGGTGAGCCACCCGCTTTCAGAAGCTCTGATGTGATTCCGTTGTCACCCGACGCCTTGTTGTTCTTTAGCTGTTTCAAAGCTTATATAAGTACTTATATCGAAAGAATTGCCCCGGGTTGGCCGCTGTATTCGTTTAGAAACGCGGCGTTAGTCTTTGAGAAGCGTCCTGGAATGCTACATTGGATAGATATAGGTATAGTTATGCATGGTTTGCAATTATTTACAATAAAGACCTGCCGACCCTGCCGTAATCGTATGGCCAGAAGATCTTAGGAAGATGTAGTGGATGACACCAGCACTGGCCCAACAAACAGTTACCAGTACCACTTTCTAAGTCAACTTTCGCTTGGGGCAGGATTTGACCGGTTCTACTGAGTTCAACCATTGTGGTGCGCGTTTTTATCGGCCGATTATCGTATAGGATCCATTTTTCTCAAAAAGTAACGATACTATTCGACATCCTTTCGTTCTTGTGACGGTTGAGTAATGTAACGCAGCACTGGGGCCGTACCATCAACTTTTACAAAACCATCATGTTTCAAGAACGTCATACTTCAAGCTTAAAGTAATAATGCTCAGATTCGTACCATGAACGTCTTAAAACATTATTGTTTTATTATCGCTCAGTGACGTGTAGAATGAACGAAGAAACATTCCTGCTGTAAGGGCAAGCGAGACAACATTATATTTTCATATAGCGTTGTCGCTTTCGTTGGCGCTGGCTCATGGTACGCTTTGAGTGAACGAAATAGAGGTTTACGTCACAAAACTGCTTAGTCTAAACAACATTAAAGTAACATTGCTTATGTGGCCTTGTGGTACGAAAATTCAAAGTAAGATTACAATAATACTGCTATAAGAGTTGGTGGTAGGCCCCCTGAAATCGTTTTTGTTTGTTTGTTTAGGTACCTACTCAATTAAGGCAGTACCCATTTTTCGAGATATTTACTTTTCCAATTTGTTTCAAGTGAATTAAAAATGTTTTATCACTCACACCGAAGCTTGCCGCTAATTCTGACGTGGTTTGAGATGGATCCGCTTCCACGATCATTTTTAATTCTTTATTGTCAACTAGGGTCTCCGGCCGTATACGGGGTTTGTTATGTAGGTCAACATTTTTAGCGGTGGAGCAAAAACATAGCTTTCCTATACACACAAACAACATTAATTGTTCGGGTTGTTTCTGCGGCGCTGGTGCCACGGTAAACCCCGTATTCGTAAAATACCCCGATATTTTAAGTTCTCCATATTGTGAATAGAACAATGTCAAAGAAAAATCAAATGGCGCGAAAACAAATTGAAACCACAAATGCACATACCTAAATACTTCGAACATATACTACTGTTCGAAGCCTAAATATGAATTGACTGGCCGGTTGGCGCAGTTCGTAGTACTCTGCATTCTGAGCCGCTAGTCCCGGGTTCGGTTCCCGGACAGGTCAAACATTTGTGTGTATGAACATGTCTGTTTGACCTGTGTCTGGGTGTGTATATGTATATAAGTATATATATCAGTCATCAGGTTACCATAGTACAGGCTCTGCCTAGCTTGGGACCTGAAGACCTTGTGTGAATGTTAAAAAACAAAAAAAAAATTCGAATTTCGAATCAAACGCCAGATATTTGAGATCATTTTGTCAAAACGCCAATCTCATAATACGAGTTTATGTAAGTGGGTACCTAATAATGTTAATTCTTGTATAAGATAAGATATTACGGGGACTGCCCTTTTAAAAGGCTATTGCCGAAAAGTTCAGTAAAGATATGTATATATCATGGTATAAAAAAAAAATATAACTATAAATGGTCTTTGATTATAAAGTACGCCTCAAGCTCATCGCCAAACCTCAAAGCAACCACGACGCGTTTTTATACATTTTTCATTTAGTTTTCGGATCTGCAAAAAAATCACGATGAATCTAGTAGTTTTATTATATGATCCAGAGGAAGCCGCTGCTGCTCTCCATACCTGATGCTGATGACTCTCACGGCAACCACGGGTAGAGATGGGGGTAACAATTCTAGGCCGGTACCCCACGTTTTAATTATAGCAGTAGAAAATTTAATATATTAGTTTGTATAATTCAAAGTTTTTCACCACTTTCTGTAGGTATTTGATTACCAGTATAGATGGGCTAGGCCTACAATGTTGGCTGGCTTTCATGTGTAGCAGCTGCCTGGGCTCACTATGTGTTTGGTGAAAAGCGTAATTGCTAGCCAGGCGGGTATAAGAAAAGTACGCTACCACTATGCCGTGGATTTGATAAGTATATTGCTTACACCGAAATTTCAAGCTTGCAGTGAGGGCCGAAACAGTGGTTTGACACTCAAAGACCCCCATCGCCTCTAAATGTGCCAAAAATGTAGAACGCTCCAATATCAAGTGTCAGTTTATTTTCTAGTATCAAAACTTTTACTTATACTGTGTATATTAGAACGCACACAGTACTTAGAATTCTACTGTACTCCAGTTATTTAAGTACACCTAATGCAACGTTGAAAATAGCACGGAACATGAAAAATTCATGAAAACAGGTAATCAAGGAGTCGAGTTTCAGAATTAGGTCCTAATGCATGCACCTACATGATAAGGGAGCGCGCACACTTGCAAATTAGCAGCTTATTACGGCAGGCGAGGCGTACACTTGAACACGTATCGCGGGTAATAATGCGATTACTTCATAGTGAATATCACTTGTACATTTTGAATATTCATCTGCGGTTGGTCGGGATTTTAATTAAGATTAATACGAGCATAGGATATTTATTCAAAGTTAAAATATAGGTATATATTGTTGAAGCATCATGTAATTTAAAAGTTTAAGCATTTTTTTTTATTAAATCTTTAATTAACGTCATCTTTAGTAAAACGTCATAACGTTTATTTAACGTCATCTTTAGTAAAACATAATTGTCAAACGCATTTTCTCAGTGGCCACGATACATTTTTGAAAATTGTGAATAGCTTTTTAAATAATATAATATATTTAATATATTATAGGTAACTTATAATAGCGGTATATCCATAATATACCCATATTATTGATATAAAATTTACAAGCCGCGAAAATAATTATATATTTATTAAAATATGATACACTAGTTGTTTTTTAGAGGTGTATAAAAGCTTACGTTTGACCGCTGTCTCACTTGATGTATTATCATTGCTTGATGTTAGTAACTACGCGGTTAGTAAGAAATAGGTATTTAATACAGTTATTACACGTTACTTACTTACTTAGTTACTAAGTACTGTAATTATGTTGTGCTGGTATGATTTATATAAATATATCTTTTGGGAGTTACGTTGATTCTAAGGCTGCCAAAAAGTTGGATATTCTTGCTAAGATGATACAATGGTAGTGATTCTCTTGTTTACCCAAACTAAACTAAAATTCTGGAAAATTAGATATGTAAGATAAGTTGTTACAGGGTTACGATAAAGTCTAAATTAGTATGACACTTATCAATAACATTACTAAAATTAAATGGTTTTATTAAATTTGCGAGTAATTTTATGTAAAATATGTCGCCATTTGTTTGGTGCCAAAACTACCCGCAATTGGCCCGCAAATTAATAAAACTCCTCTAATATTAGTGAGAGCGTTGTATGGAGTTATACAAATTTAAATAAAAGCGTTAAAAGAATACGAGATATTTCATGTTGAAGAATTTTAGTGAACTTTAGCTACTTCGTATGATTAACAGAATTAGTGCCAATACTTCACGCTGGGGCAGTTGCTCAATCTGTATCAAGCACAAGTCCGTTCATTCATGGAGTACTGTTCTCACCTTTGGGATGGATTAGTCAAACTGGAAGGTCTTGAGTCAATGGAAAAGGGATCCAAAAAAAAAATAATTATATATATTATAACCTTGAACACCCGGCGTAGTGTATCATGCCTATATACTGGTTATATTTCATGGAATTACATAGTTTGATTGCAACATCCCCTTTATTATAATCGGTCGACCAGACGTACGGCAATGCGCCTTCGCTATATGGTAGACATATGTACATACCACCTACACGTTCGAAGCCTTTTTGCCTCCATCTACTAAGAAATAGAAATCGTTGCCAGAGTCTATGTTTCCCGATATAGTTAATTCCTGGAGTCTTCAAGCCACGAGTCAATGAAACTTCTAGACTTGCGTACGAGATTTTAGACCGCGTCATCAATTAACATCAGCTGAAGAAGTGGTCAAATGAAAGCTTAAAATATTTTTATAAAAAAACCTTATACAAGTACATCTATCATTTGACCATTATCTTCTTTGATGGTAAACGACGTGGTCAGTACGTGTGGTTGAAGGTCACGCTAGATTTAGAATATTATCTGGTTCTCAAGGACAGCTGCCCGACACACTGTTTGTTTTGTGACAGTTTCCTAAAGTTGCGGGTGATATTTAGCCCGGTTACTAGAAAGTACCTACCCTACCACCATTCCATGGATTTATTAAAAATATTACCTTTTCTGACGTTATCAATCGCTTAAACAATAACAAAGCTTGAAACTTGAGTCGGAAAGTTAAGTGCACCTAACAAAGAAATAACAACCATTCGTACCGCATTGACCACTCCACACGTGGAGTTTGTTATTTTATTGCTTGGAGAACTTTAGTTTTCGTTGTATTGTCGCAGAGCTCTCAAATTGTAGGGACCATTGATGACGAATTTTTAATAGATTTTCATGACGATTGCAACATTATTGTCAAGTTTCTATTTGTTCACAATAATCATATTAATGAAATATAGTAGAACCTTAACATAACGTGCCTCAATAATAGTGATTACTTGATTTAATCAATTCTTCGTTTTCCCCTAGAATTGCCCGTAAGTTATGATGGAAAATATACATTTAGATTACGAATACTTTTTGTCAAAAACATCTTTGCAATTTTTTAAATCATTGAGAAATTTAAATTCAAAGTGTAATTTGAATTAAAATTTCTCATTTAATCATCTATTTAATATTATGTCAACTTTATATCCTACAAATCAATCACCACACAGTTCCACGATAAAAACAACAACTCATTCTTTAATATCTAAGTTTAGGACACATTAACTTTTAGATTATTGTAAGACAAAAATTTTTGCAAAGCTATTACCACTATTACAAGTTAAGTGGATTATAATTTAACCTTTATATTATACCTATCTATTTACCTATATGAATAAAAATGAATCGCCAAATTTTCTGCTAAGCTCGAATCAGGAACAGCTCGAGCAGTTGGACTAATTTTATTTTTTCATATTTTCGTTAGGCCACAAGGAAAGCAGAGAAGGTAGGAGAGAAAAAAAGCCTGAAAGTTGCAAGGAAAATAGTAAAAGAACACTTTTTTCCATAGAAACCATAGCGTGGATGAAACCACAGGGCTCACGTAGCTTAGAATATAACAATTACATTTTTCACTTCTCTTACTCATAAAGTCCGTCACTGTAGCTGTACCAGACCACAAACAAATAGTGTACCAGACCTGGGGGCCTACCACCAACTCTTATAGCAGTATTATTGTAATCTTACTTTGAATTTTCGTACCACAAGGCCACATAAGCAATGTTACTTTAATGTTGTTTAGACTAAGCAGTTTTGTGACGTAAACCTCTATTTCGTTCACTCAAAGCGTACCATGAGCCAGCGCCAACGAAAGCGACAACGCTATATGAAAATATAATGTTGTCTCGCTTGCCCTTACAGCAGGAATGTTTCTTCGTTCATTCTACACGTCACTGAGCGATAATAAAACAATAATGTTTTAAGACGTTCATGGTACGAATCTGAGCATTATTACTTTAAGCTTGAAGTATGACGTTCTTGAAACATGATGGTTTTGTAAAAGTTGATGGTACGGCCCCTGGGCTAAAATGGCATATTATTAAAATTTAACACTACGCTAAATGAAAGCAATTAAATGATATCAAATGAAATAATCTTTATTGTATAAACTATGCGAGTAAAGATCTTAAAAAGACACAGGCTAAGGGTCTCAGAGTTTATCCTTGACGGCCGTGCAGTATAAATGTTTTTTTTTCAAATGTTCCTTTATTATCTTTTAATATTAAAATTACTAATAAAAAAAAATTACCAACATATTGTGTCAATTTGTATGTAGTAAAAATATAAAGTATTCCACATTAATCAATTATTAAAGGTACGAGTATAAGTATAATTGTTTCCGTCACGCAAAAAAATCGTTTGTCATAAAAAACGTCTTTCAGCTATCCACTGGAAAAGTTTTATCTTAAATTGCCTAGATGGTTGCTCTCTAATGTCCTGAGGTATTTTATTGTAGATTTTTAACCGACTTCAAAAAAGGAGGTTACTCAATTCGACGGTATATATGTTTATTATTTTTTATTTCTTTTTATGTGTGTTCGCGGATATCTTCGTCGTTTATAAACCGATTTTGATGATTCTTATATTGTTAGATAGAGTATACTTCCATGGTGGTCTCACTCAAATTGGACAAGCGGTTTTTGAGTTATACTCCAATAACTGAAAAGTGCTTCGCATATCTCGACGATATTATTGTCGCGGTTGAAGACATCGCAGAACACACAATGACAATTGATCCCGTGAGTAGCAAAGGTCACTGAAAAGAAGCAAAAAACAAAATGTTAACAAAAAATGCAACCGACTTCAATACTCAAAAGTGTGAAATGACTTGTCGAAGTCGGTACCATGAGCACAATATTGTGATAGTATTGTGATAGTTACTTTTGTGAACTATCATGGTACCGACTTCAACAAGTTAATACACTTTTGAGTATAGAAGTCGGTTGTATTTTTTGTTAAACAATTTTTTTGAAAGCAATTAAATGATATCAAATGAAATAATCTTTATTGTATAAACTATGCGAGTAAAGATCTTAAAAAGACACAGGCTAAGGGTCTCAGAGTTTATCCTTGACGGCCGTGCAGTATAAATGTTTTTTTTTCAAATGTTCCTTTATTATCTTTTAATATTAAAATTACTAATAAAAAAAAATTACCAACATATTGTGTCAATTTGTATGTAGTAAAAATATAAAGTATTCCACATTAATCAATTATTAAAGGTACGAGTATAAGTATAATTGTTTCCGTCACGCAAAAAAATCGTTTGTCATAAAAAACGTCTTTCAGCTATCCACTGGAAAAGTTTTATCTTAAATTGCCTAGATGGTTGCTCTCTAATGTCCTGAGGTATTTTATTGTAGATTTTTAACCGACTTCAAAAAAGGAGGTTACTCAATTCGACGGTATATATGTTTATTATTTTTTATTTCTTTTTATGTGTGTTCGCGGATATCTTCGTCGTTTATAAACCGATTTTGATGATTCTTATATTGTTAGATAGAGTATACTTCCATGGTGGTCTCACTCAAATTGGACAAGCGGTTTTTGAGTTATACTCCAATAACTGAAAAGTGCTTCGCATATCTCGACGATATTATTGTCGCGGTTGAAGACATCGCAGAACACACAATGACAATTGATCCCGTGAGTAGCAAAGGTCACTGAAAAGAAGCAAAAAACAAAATGTTAACAAAAAATGCAACCGACTTCAATACTCAAAAGTGTGAAATGACTTGTCGAAGTCGGTACCATGAGCACAATATTGTGATAGTATTGTGATAGTTACTTTTGTGAACTATCATGGTACCGACTTCAACAAGTTAATACACTTTTGAGTATAGAAGTCGGTTGTATTTTTTGTTAAACAATTTTTTTGTTGTCATTATACTTAAAACAGTTTTTATGAGCTGTTTTATGTATAATGACAGCAATATTAGAAATTAATTATATATAGACAATTTTAATCTTGTTGCATCGCGAAGGTGTACTTTAGAGTAAGATTTGTCTGTAAATTGTGAATATATCAATAACCTTGCGCTAATAAATGCTCTTTTGATGTAAGTTGTATTTTGTATATTATATTTATTATCGTATATTGTCTGATTACAATGACACATCCGTCATCAGCAAACATTACATACTCAGCATCAGCGGCATCAGCGGCCGTCAAATCATTTATAAGTATCATAAAAAGATAGTTTGCAGCCTCGAGGGACAGCGTTATTACCCATTTTAGCAATTTCAGTCACCCTGAACAGTACCTACTAAATTGCAGTATATCCTCGAGAAATGACGATATTATCATTGTCAAGAAGGGGTCGCTTATGGCATAAGAGAGAGGTATGACTAATATATTCGTAATAGGTTTTTTTTTTTTAATTCTCAATAGGCAGGCGTTTGACCACTATCTCACCTGATGTTAAGTGATGATGCGGTCTACGATGATTCACCCCTGCCTAGAAGATACCTGATACAAATATATCATCATCATCATCATCTCAGCCATAGGACGTCCACTGCTGGACATAGGCCTCCCCCATTGATTTCCACAAGGACCGGTTGGAAGCGGCCCGCATCCAGCCCTTGCCTGCGATCTTAGTCAGGTCGTCTGTCCACCTGGTCGGTGGCCGTCCTATGCAGCGCTTGCCAGTCCGTGGTCTCCATTCGAGAACCTTACAGCCCCAACGGCCATCGGTATATATATACAAATATATATATATATATATATATATATATAATATAATATTATATTATATCATAATATTTGGCTAATCCCGAGTAAATAATATATATATAAACTAATATATTCAGTAAATATTAGTAATTCCTAAATATGGCATAAGCCTTATGCCATATTCACGGCCATATTCTAACGTGTTAATAAGCAACCTTAGATTTTACGTAGGAATATAAATTTGGTGGTGGTGTGTTGTTATATAAATCGTTATGTTGGTTTTGTATAACTATACATAACACAACATATATTCTAGCTAGATATATACCACGTCGACCGTCAAGCGCGCCCAGAGTATTTCAAAACCTATGCTTATATATATCATGGTGTAGGTATTGAGGACACAGAGCAACGCGGCATCCTAAGTCCTAATGCCACGCGCGGCTTGGCGCGCTGTTCTGTGATCTTGGATATTATATCCTATAACTGCTTTTGGAATACCTAGAGCCCATGTAGTTCAATTCCCGTTCAAAATTATCGTAAACTAGGCTTACATAGGTATGTACCTAAATTCTAAAATATACATCGTTATAAAATAATTAAAAAGCATTGGTCATCAGATAACTTTGTTATATCTGGTTAAACAAAACTAAAAAGAATTAAGAGTTATAAGAGTGTACCTATAAGTATAAAGATCAATTGGTGGTGTATAGGCGCGCGTGGCGGTCGCGTGCGCGCACGAGTGGCACCTTGCTGTGTTGGAGAGCATATGCGCTGTCGTTCGCTCGTTACCGTGATTGCCGATCAATGCCATTGATTGGTAATGTTATTAAAACTCACGCTCAATATATTTTTGTATCATTGCAACGGGTTTATCACGAAAACTTACGCGTAGTCGATGTCGCGATCGATAATGGTTTCGGCTTCGCCGAGATGCCTTCAACAGGACAACCTTTGGTTGGGCTCTTTAAAGTTGGTAGACGAAAAAAAAACATAAAGGTTTAAAATCTTCGCTGCCACGGTCAAGAAATTTCGTAGAAATCATTATTCTATGGGCACCGAAGGTTTTGGTTATTTATGTAAACAAACTTTTCTTCGACCTAAAGTATCATTAAAGTATTAAATTTTATATGAGATAAAGTTCGTTAGTAATTTTCTTTAAATCAAACCTTCTTTTTAATACTGTATAGATCTAGCATTTGACCACTATCTCACTTGATCGTCAGTGACGATGTGGTCGAAGATGCTATCACGCTAGACCTAGAATACTCCTTACCGCTATGACCAGCAATTATAGGTGTCCTATGGCTATAGTTATGATCATAGAATCGTTTCATTCTTATAAAGACTTACCGCCACTTAGTTTTCAAGAGTGCTATGTCGTGGTACTTAGAAAGCGGCTGGTACAACGGATGCAGTATGATGCTTTGGATCTCGTACTTCTGCCAAATGTCTTCTGGGTCAGACCGTTTCAGGATTCCTAGTGCGGCTAATGTTGCGGGTCCTCTGGAACATTAGGTAATACAACAAATAGCCAGTTATTGGACTGAAACTAAAAAACCGTTACACATTAAATGAGACCACACAGGAAGCACTAGGTATGAAATAAAATAAAAAATCATTAAAATCGCTTCACCCAGTCCAAAGTTCTGAGGTAACAAACATAAAAAAAGCATACGGGTTTGATTTGAGAACCTCCTCCTTTTTTGAAGTCGGTTAAAAAATACATTTGGAAAATTAAGCACGTGTTTGGAATTTCGCATTAATAATAGGTATTTGTGTTGGTATAACTCACACAGAAGGGCTGGATGTCCAGCAGTAAGAATGAACCTCTCGGTAATCACGCTTCCACCGCAGAGCCACTGTAAGTTCTCATTGGGGGATCCATAACCTAGCAACGCCTGGTAGTTGGAAAAAAATACTTTTTAATTTGTCAGATTTGATTTATAAATTGTATAGGTACGATTATAAAATCGTGGTCATTTCACCTATTTTTCTAAATAGGTCATCTGACCCACGCGGGTAGAGGCTGGAAGCGGGCAACTTCCAGCTTCTTGTGAACATCAATAGGGGGGGGGGGGGTTATATTATGTCTGAGATGATGATGATGATGATGATGAAACAAAAAAGAAGAACCCGGCTCTTCGGCACTGAGGGCTGACGACTAGGACTTAAATATATTGCCCGGTACAAAAGAAAATTTATAAATACTCGTGTATAAATGGAACCGACTTCAACACTCAGAAGTGTTAAATAACTTATTTAAGTCGGTACTTTGATAGTTCAAAAGTAACTATTATCAAATATTGTGTAATGTGCTACACCAAAAGGAAGGAAACAAAAATGTATGAGTATTTTTTTGAGTCCTATGTATAATAAACATTTCAGGTCATGTATAAAAAAACATTTTGTAATATATAAATCACCACGCATCAGGATTTGTCCTGCCTGTAAGCAGCTGATAGCCTCTGCTATTTGTCTATCAGAAGTCCTCAGGATGGTAGTCTGTATGCTGAGTTCACTCTTTTTGACCTTAATTATTGTAATGTTATGTTTTTTCTATCTGTGTGTTCGTGTATAAAATATAGTTGGATTTGATTTCTACTGTCTCATTTCCACCTGGCTTACACTGTCATGACTGAAAATTCTTAGCACCCATTGTATTCAAGCATTTTTTCTTCAGCTCCAGTCAGCGTTCTATGTCTGTCCCTCTTGTCTGTCTGTCCTCTTGTATGTGTGTCTCAATTTACGTGTAGTTACCTTATAATTTTGGGAGCTTTAAAGCGTCTGCTGCGAATTGGCGACTTATTTTTAAGGATATTGCCTAAAATATACGTAAAAATCAGCTTTGAGAATTTACGTAAGGTACGTAGTATTTTTATGTACCTTGATTACCTGATACCTGAAAATTGGCCGTCTAAGCAAGTTAGCAGTTGGCATTCGTTCTTAGTACATACTAACACTACACTATCAGCCACATTTCGGTTTTCTATGGAATATTATATTATATTTTCTATTCATTTATCCTTAAAAGGAAGATCAACAGTATTATACATATCTCATATAGCGTTCCGCGGTTTCACCCGCGTGGATTACCGTTTTCTCGCCACCTCAATTATTCCACGGGAACTATACTTTTCCGGGATAAAAGTAGCCTGTGTGTTAATCCAGAGCTAAGACTATCTCCATACCAAATTTCATCGAAAGTGGTGTAGCCGTTTGAGCGTGATGAAGTAACAAACATACACACAAACTTTCGCATTTATAATATTAGTAGGATAATTATAAGCTATCAGCTGCGCCCCGCGATGTTACCGGCGGTGAAATGGTATTAACGATTTTTGTGGTTTCCCGTCATTCTACGAGAACGGTCAATATTTGCGAGAAAAAAGCCTATGTGCTATTATAAGCCATCTTTATTCCAAATTTCAACACTGAGAGCCAGTGATCATTCTAGGTCTAGCGTGATAACATATTCGACCACATCGTCACTGACCTTCAAGTGACATAGTGGTCAAACGCTAGATCTAAGTATACAGGATAAAAAAATAATTCAATCAAATCTTTTCAGCCGTTTCCGGAAACATACGACAAACAACTCTCGCGTTTACAATATTAGTGTGATGTAACAATAAAAATCAAATAAAGGTCCTCACGGCTAGAAACAATAATTATAATTTACACAAGTAATGAACACTAGAATACTGTAGATTTATAAACATTACATTCTAAAGGAAAAAAAACTAACTGTGTTTATATAAAAAAATCTGCACTCAATAGCCGTCTTATCGATGCAGAGCGTGTACAGAATAGGTCAGTTGCAGTTTTATCATAAGTATAGATTGGGTCCCCGTTACTTTATAGTTTAGTACGTACTCACTCAGTAAAAGGCATTAAATGTTCATGGTGTACAACATTAATGTATATACCATAAAACGTAGCATATACAACTCCCTAACGATGTTTTTGCAGGGGTTAATTCGTGCGTAAACATTAAGATCTACCTCTCGTCATCTCTCGACCGAAAACTGTACGCTAAAACATATTTATGCGAAATTATAACGAGACACTTGAGTCCCGCCTCTTCACGGTTCCCCGCGACATAACAAGTAATCGCGATACCTCTGTCATTACCGTAGCCCGCATACAAAACTTTAGCGATGGAAAGCCATGAAAAGCGATCGCGAGCCTGGACCCTGAATGCCCACTCTTCACCATTTTCACGCAAATTAAAAGACACAAACGTTACTATAGACTAAAATTTCCCGCGCGCGCTAAAACACACCATTCACAGAGGTCGTATTCAATTGCTCGAGAGCGAAACGGAACGCCCCGAGGCATTAATTAGAGCAGAAACCCCGTGTCTATGGCCGTTCCTTTTTTTAAAACTGAGGTCTTTACACGAGCTCCCGCCTTTGTGCTCGATCTGTTTGTGCTCACGGTTAAGTGTCGGGCGTGTTGAGATGCTTTAAACTCCTTTGTTTGGAGTAATTTAAAAGAAACCTCAAAGATTGTTTTTTTATCAAAAGCATGTTTGCTTTGTACACAGAAACTCTTCAATCAGAGGAAGATCGAGATGTGGCAAGACCTGAAGCCCCCGTGACGAGCCCTCATTTTGAGAGCTCTGATATGGATGATGACATTTCGGTTGGCGACAACTGCAGTGACACATCTACAAAAAAAACCTTTGGTGAAAGCTCTGAAAAAATAACTAAGAAAATTGATACTGAAGAACATGAGAGATCGTCTCCGTCGGAATATAATTTGGCTGCTCGAATACCGAACTCTCATTTCAATTCTCCATTCAAGGAAGATGAGAATGATTATGAAGGTCGAAGTGACGGCAGATCGAAAGTATATGAGGGTGGAATTTTCCAGTTGTATAGAGCTGATCGCGACGCTATTAAAGATGGAGGTGCGGACGTAGCGGGCTACGTTCGTATGGGCGAGACTCTATCAGACACCATCTACGGTCGTTCCATGGATTTATCTAAGAATACTTTTCAGTCTCAGTTGCTCGCTGGATTTGCGTCTGTTATGGCGGGAAATTCACAAAGAGAATCACAGGAATCTTCAGGTATAATTTAAAAAACTGTATACCTTTTTTTAGATATACGTACCTATGATGAATCTCTCGTCTGATCTTATGCTGATCCGGTCCCAGAAAGTCGACACGTCGGCGTCGGTCTAAGCGTACGTAATGATCATGACTTGATGTCATACAAATCATATGTACGCAGATATTAGTAGCTAGACTTGGAAGCCTTATGGGGCCAATTTTCTACCTAACAATTTGGTTGAATGCCTTATGAATTTTGCAATGATATTATAGAGTCAACAATCTGTCTTGTCAAAGAACCAATGTGCAGGCTGTTTTCTTTAACTATCACTCGACATTTTAGGTCTAGTGGGATATATCACCTTCAACATATATAAGGTCAGTGACCATCAATGAGATAATAGTAGGTATTTAATCGATAACCGTTTGAACAATGTAAATCTTAAATACATATTCTGTACAAATGTTCTGGTTTCATGAACAGAAAAATATCTCTATTGACAAATACTACGAACTAATACACCAACAATAACATATAAGTACCTACTACAATAATAATTAGCGTTTGGACAACCTACGAGCTGTTGCCAGCATACAGTTAGCTTAAAATTTTCAATCTGTTACAAACCTATCATTATTGGCAGCATATACCCAGAATGATCGCAGTAATGTCAGATTGAATGACAGGGCTAATTTCTTTAAGCCAAATAGTTGCCAGCCACGAACCTATACCTTTAAAATCCATGATGCCAGCACTTTGGTCACGCGCATTAAAAATGTAGTCAGCCAGTCAGTATTCATGAATGACAGATGAGAATTTTTCTGGTCACAGGTAGAGAGTCGGGACGAACGGCTTCGAGCCAGAGTTCGTCTCGCAAGCCGCGGCGGCGCCGCACTGCCTTCACGCACGCGCAGCTCGCGTACCTGGAGCGCAAGTTCCGGTGCCAGAAGTACCTGAGTGTCGCGGACCGCGGCGACGTCGCCGATGCTCTCAGTCTCAGCGAGACGCAGGTCAAGACCTGGTACCAGAACCGACGGTAAGAATTAGTTACTAAGCTACTAATAACTATTGACCTGTCCTGGGTAAAACAATATGTATATAATATATATACATACGTACCTACAAAATCTTTTCCCGGCAGCTCTTACTTCCTGCTATCTGTCTATCTAATACTAGTCCGATCCTCGATTGTATATTCGTTCTACGCATACGAAACGAGTAGATTAGCCCCCAATTTCTTTTGCGTAAAGTCGCAATTTCATGAAACAAAGCCCACACAAGATTTACGTGTACATACACACAGTTTTTAGTGCTTTATGTTATGTGGTTGTTAATAAGTCTTATATTTTTGGTGGTAGGACGAAATGGAAACGGCAGAACCAGTTACGGCTGGAGCAGCTGCGCGCGCAGACGGCGAGCGGTGAGCGCGAGCTACAGCACGCGTTGCCGCTCGCGTGCGCGCTGCTGCCGCCCTATCCTGCCTATATGCATTGCCATTTGTGAGCACTGCCGGCAGTAACCACTGCCCTACATTCAAACTTGAGCGTCCTGAAAAAAGAAATTGATTGCCATACCCGTTTCATAATTCAATAAATGATCGTCGACCTCTTCGTAGAGCTTTTCTACATAATTTAAGTTTGGTTGTCATTTAGCATGATAGGCATATAAATAACCCTAAGGTAACAAAGTTTATAAATTTTGTTCTCTAAGGACGATATTTTCACTACAAGTTTCTGTCTGCACTTTAATATAAAACAACTAGTCAGTTTTGTAGTTTTAGTATGTAAAAGACGTTTGTAGATAAATGAATTTCTTGGCAATAACTGTGAATATATATTTGTAAATGTATTATAGAGTATGATATAGATACGTTCTTTAATTAGTGTTTTTACTATGATTCATTCAAATAAAATCTATTTCTCACGGAATGTTGGTATGTATAAGTATAACTAGTTGTTAACACTAACTAGAACTTACGTTTAACCCGTTTTTACATTAAAATCAAATTCGTATAACAATTATCAAGCCCTATAATGAAAATAAATTGAAATATTAGAACAATTTTATTCAAATTAGGATTTTCACTTTTTAGCATACAAGTTTGTGTAATTCAAACTTATAAAATAACAATAATGAATGAAAAGAATTACATTAGTATATCAAAGGAACCTTGCAAGTAGCGCCAGTGAATGATAAGTTGAAAGGGAATAGATTGGCTTGGCATGGGCATGTAATGACGAGGGATGAACATCATATAACGAAAAGCGTACGTAATATAAATGTGGATTTATATAGAGGTAGAGGAAGTCCGAAGAAGGCATAGATGGACTGTTTGAATAATGATAAGTTGTCCGTGGAGTATGGAAGTGAAGTTTTTTATATGAATTTAATAGGAAATGACATTTATGGCATTCGCGCGCTTTCAAACAAACAATCCGTTCCGATTTGCTTACGAGCGTCAGCACTGTCAGTACTAAATTCATGTCGGAACAGCTAAATCCTTACGTACGAAAGTATACACTGTGAGCGCAAAATGAAACGCACCCTAATTCAGACGATGTGTCTATGGTGGTTAGAAATAACCACACCATGCCGTTTACAGAAATTTTCATTTGCAGTTTTTGGTATATTATTTAATCATTCAGTTAGCCTTTTGGATTCTTTGTTGTTTCTTTTAATTTATGGTGCTATGAAATAAAAACCCACGATCTCATAAAGCAAACCAAGCTAAGTAAGTATACAACAGAATGAGTTACTGATAGAAGTAACTATAGTTAGTTTTAACTTTGATGTAGTTAATTGTAGTTACTGATATCAGAGTACCGTATATCGTAGTAATGTGAAATACACGAATCAACATTATTGGGATAATAACTTTGTATTTTTTTCAATATGTGGGATTACTCTTAAAATGTCAGATTTTGTTATAAGCGTAAAACTTCGTGGTAAAACCTCCATCTTTTCACTGATACTATTCTGATATAAATACATAACTTTAGTTAGTTTTAGCTTTGAGATAGTTAACTGCAGTTACTAATATCAAAGTACTGTATAACGTAGTCATGCGAAATACACGTCATCGGGATAGTTAATAATGATAATTACCTAAATACACACGCAGATTTTGTATTATATACATACTTTGTATTTATTTGTTTCGTTAGGTACTTGAAGTTTTCATCACATGTTCACTACGTATAATGTTAATAATTATTAACATAGTAATTTTAATAATTCTTGTATTAGCGTCTATGTCAGTTTCAAAACGTATATCATGTTAAATATCCTATATATATCTAAGTAAAGTAATTGAAAACAGTGTTTGTCTTTCAATTATACCTACGCTGTTTTATGACCGTCGAATTGAGCGGGAGCGTTCCATTTTCCAAATTATGCAAAGGTCTGGTGCCATTTGGAATCAGTGTTGCAAAGTTGCCAACCGCTGTCAATTTGCATCTGTTAGTGAGTTGTTAACATTCGGGGAAAAGCAAGCTGCTGTAGCGCTGTATTTTGGATACATACAATTTGATACTGAGATTTTTTTTAAGATAATAAAAAGCTAAATAATGAACTTGATGTTGAACTTTTTTGTGATGATATTGTTTACTTAGACTCGCACTTCGACGTGACTTGTCTTTTTATATACCGAATTTAATTAAGTTAATCGTTTGACTACTATCTCACTTGATGGTCAGTGAAAATGTGGTCGAAGATGTTATCTCGCTAGACCTAGAATCACCGGGTGCTCGAACCGTTGGTGGGGCTCGAATCGTTGGTGGGGCTCGAATCACGTTCGTCAGTTTGACAGCCGACGCTCCCCTCGCTGAGATAGCATAATCTATACACCATCTTAACCAATCGATTACGTTGAGTAACGATCTCTGCAGTCACTACTTAGACGCGTGACCGGTACTCGAAAAGGCATAAATGTATTGAGCAACTTACCAAAAAGGAGACTCTAAACGAGTCTACCCCTAGTATAGTCTACCCATCAAATTCCGTAAATTTTCGCCAAGACATACGACATTCTGAATATTTGAAACTAAGAATAACGTGCCCTGATTGGTCAGCAAAAGACAAAAATGGCATCAACATACACACATCAACACATCTTAATACTGATATTGAAAATATCATTGATTATACAGACTATACAACTATATAAATTAAAGAATTAAAAATAAGTTCATTGTTAAATTAAGAGACAGGGTAAAGAATAGTGTGTTAAAGGAATGTTGTGGTGTAAACGAAGATGTTAGTGACTAAGATTGAGAAAACTATGTTAAAATAGTTTGGTCATGTAGGGAGCATGAAGAAAGGTGATGTTAATTGTAGTGTTGTAAAAGGAAGGCCTTTTTTTTTTTAATCGTGGAGGAAATGCCTTTACGCACTTCCGCCACCCCAGGGGGGAGGGTTGGCGGGGTGTGTCGGACTCTGCTCGAGCATCACGACCATGGTGATGCTCGAGGGGGGCTTGAGAAGGCCCCCAACCCTGACTTACAGCAGCCAGGGTCCCCTACCGACTAAAACCTGCCACGGTGTTCTTCCAGGCGCTGTTGTACCAGAACTACGGGCGCACTTTCGTATTCTGCCGCGGCCCTGGCAGCGTGATCATTTCGATTCCTTCCTGGTGGGCTCTTCCCAGCCATTTCACCTTTTAGGAGGCACGTGGAACACACGCGCGCCACCTCTGGGTCTAATCTGTACAGGTGGAGACACCCCCGCGTCTCCACCGCAGACCCAGTTCACGGCGGACGGAGGAGGGTGAAAGATTAACCTCCGTCGCCCCGTTCTTTTCTTGCGGATTAGAAGATCTGAAGATAGTTCACGCTCCCTCTCCACCGCTTCCTTTTGACTCATTACTTCTTCGCAGAAGGTAAGCATTGCCTTCAATTTCCGGTTATCTCCCAGCATCGCTGTTACAATTTCTGGGAGTGTCAACTCATTTCCCACTGCTGCGGCGAGAACACGACGTTCGTTCACCCACGCCTGGCACTCTTCTAGAGTGTGTTGCGGCCTAGGCCAGGGGTCAGCAACCTACGGCTCGAAAGCCTTGCGACTCTTTCGATGTAAAATTGCTCCCAGATCCATATGCAGAAATAAAATGTTTTGTATCAAACCATATAAAAATCGTGCCATTGGTTAATGTATATCTTTTAGCGCCTTATATTCGGGTCTTATCTGCACTGCCCTCGGCTCGACGTGTTAAGAGTAAACAAATATTTATTAACTTATCGGAAAAGTATTAGAGGCTCCTTAAGCGCTGGAAAATTTGGTAAATTGTAAGTTATGGCTCTTTGGTCTAAAAAGATTGGCAGCCGCTGGCCTAGACGGACGTTCAAAAATAATATTGAGGAGATTCTAAGAAAGAGCCAGGTCAAGAGTACTACTCTAAAAACACGCTCTTGTATGAATGGTCTCATAAGCGTGGATGAAGCAAATTAAGTGTGTCGGGATCGTAGAATTTGGAAGGATATGACCGCTACCTACCTCTATGAGAAAGAGAAATTTATGTATGTATGTGAATTAAGATACTAAAAAGTCTTAGGAAATATAATAGTTACTAATCGTTATTGCCTCCTTTGATATTTACCACGGCGAAACTATTTTTCATACTAAAATTAGGGTGTCAATGCTTTGCTGGGGTATGCGGTTTAACATTTTTTATACCTAAATATTTCGAAAATATTGTCCCATGCGTATTCAATTGGGTGTAGGTTGGGTGTCTATGCAGGTTACAAATGACTGAAAAACTTGTTCTTATGAGCTGGAAAGTCGAAATTCTTACCCTCTTTGGGCTCTGAGCGGGATAATAGCACGTTCTACTAACTCCTTAAAGTATTTATGGGTAGTCATGCTGCCCTGAACTCGCCGGATTGGGTTCGTCCGCCGATTCGAACTCGCCCAAACCATGATTGTCCCGCCTTGGTAAGAGTGGACCTTCTTTGAATGTCAGAGACGGCTGTCGGCTGATCGTGTCGTAGTGATCTGGAGCTCGTCGCGAATCTTGATGAAGCGGGACTCATCTGTGATCAGCACTAGTGACTTTTTGGGGAGTCTAAGTAAAAGAAAGTTTAGTAAAGTAAATAAAAAGAAAGCAAAGTAAACCAAAGTAAAGTAGAGTGAGTAAAGGAAAGCCAATGAAAGTCACCTGCTGCGATTGCTAAGTTACAGCGCTGGTACTTAAAATGTATGCAGGCAACTTTAAGGTTTATTCGCTCACCAGCAGCTTGTGGTCCGCATTTGCGTTGCTTTGATATTGGATAGTCTACGGGTCGTCATTTGGAGACATGGATCCTGTCTCTGAGTAAAAACACGATATCTATAGGCGTGCCGTTCTATAACATCCTTAGTAACGCCATAGTGTGACAACAGGCTGGAAATTAGGTTGTGCGCAGAGCCTCAGCTACGACGCGTTTTTACCGCACCGTTCTCTAAAATGCCAGCTACTCGTAAATATTTTATCTTGACTCAAAATCAAATAAAGGTGTAAGATAACGCTAAATAGCTTAAACAACCAGTTGATAGATAAAAAAACAATTTAGTATGTCTTCATTATTACGATAAAAAAAACTATTAAGCTTCTCGCAAATACATTCATTTCGAAATAATGTATCGCTAAACTTTATTGATGTAATTATGAATATCATAAAGCAGTTATTATAAAGCGCTTGTTTGCTTCATTCTCTACTACAACCGGACCATAACGTCTACTCGTCTCGGTTTCGCATTATCTGTCAATTTATTCAAACGAGATGCTAATTTCAGGGCCTTTCGTTTTGACTCGTGATTATTTATCGTCTTTATTCGAGAGCAAACGAGAATTATTAAAGGGTGAGCTCGTGCTGAGCGGTAATTGGCCTGTTTTGATATCGGGGCGGTGAGGGGCGCCTGGTCATTAGGGCTGTCACTATTTGTCAAGTATTCTGATATCTCACCATCTCGAAACTCGCAGATACTATTTTTGTTATCAATAGGTTATCGTTTTCAGAACAATTTTTCACAACCAAATTCTCCAAAAAATTGGGTAGTATGTGGTTTTCTTTTATGCTGCATGAATTGTTTTCATCGTCAAGTATGAGATGTAAATTTAGGTTGAATAGTTGATAAAATTTGTTTTTGATGTGAGATTTTTTCACATCATTGATGATTACCACCCTGAAGCAATTTAATGCATTTGCAGCGACAATTAACTATTATTTCTCGGTGGTTTTTGAAATCACTTTTATCAATAAACTTGTTAGACCTTACTAGCTTTTAAACTTTATATCCTTACTGGCTGCGCCCCGCGGTTTTACCCGCGTGGTGATAATTGAAGATGATGAAAGTAGCAGTTGTACTATTCCAGGATCTGAAGTATCTACATACCAAATTTCATCCAATGCCGTCCAGCCGTTTGATCGCGAAAAAGTAACAAACATACATACATTTATACAAACTTTCGCGTTTATAATATTATTAGCATTCACATAAAATCTTTTACCCAAATCCTGAGCGCTGTTTTGAGATAGCTTTGAGATATTTTCAACAACTGGCTAGTATACGATTTATATAATAATAAATAGCTAGTTATGAAATAATAAAAACATTCCATATAAGTCATCATAATGGTTCACTCAATAGGTCGCAAATGCTTACTTGCAATTTAGACTACCCTGCGTTTTCTCATAGCAAATAGGTTTAAAAACAAATTGTAAATAAACGAAAGAATCGTGACAACCCTAGAGATGGGTAATTGAAGTATTTTCCCAGCGTT
Source organism: Apeira syringaria (assembly GCA_934044485.1). Classification (NCBI taxonomy): domain Eukaryota; kingdom Metazoa; phylum Arthropoda; class Insecta; order Lepidoptera; family Geometridae; genus Apeira; species Apeira syringaria. Next base: position 10,538,769 of record OW203662.1, on the reverse strand, counting down.
TGCGGGGTAGTTACGATGTTGAATGGATTAGTTAGCGAGGCGATAACGATCTGTCAACGATGCCGATATAAAGCGTGGTTAGATGCTACTTATTGCTGCAAAGGTTTGTTACTCTGTGTTGTGACGTAATAGAGGTAATCTGCACTGATTGGAGAGCTTTGCTTACATCCCACTTATAATATTATAAATGCCAAAGTTTGGATGGATGGGTGGCTGTTTGTTACTGAATCACGCCAGAGCGACAGAACAGATCTGGTTAAAATTTGGCACAGAGATAGATTATAGTCTGGAATAGCACTTAGACTTACTTTTTATCTAAAATGTATGATTTCCGTGGAATAATTGATGAAGCGGGAAAACCACGTAATCCACGCAGGTGAAAACGCGCTATTTGTCGATATATACTACTCATAAATAGAGGAAAAATAGGGTTACCTACTCTTACTTCATAGTAGTAATAATAAAGTTGTGTAAGTCATATATTTTGTTTTTATAGATCTTGCGTTTGAACACTACCTATCTCACTTTACTTGATGGTCAGTGACGATGTGGTCGCTTATAACGCTAGACCTAGAATGCTTATTGGCTCTCAAGAACTGCTGCCTGAACACACTATGTGTTTAGTGATAGTTATTCAAATTTGAGGGTAGAACCTAGCTAGGCGGGTACTCGAAAGTACCCTACTACCATTCTAGGAATTTGATAATGGTGTTACGTTCACCGGAAGCTTAAGCCGTTGGTGGAGATTGAACCAGCGTTTGTCAGCTTGACAGCCGACGTCCCGCCGGCGAGCTATTATCGCACTTTATTGACAATTTAATATATTATTTGGTGATATTCTTTGATATTTTCCTTAGGTTTATAGTAATATGATTGATGATGTTGTAGGCAAGTTCTTTTGTTAGGCTAGACATATGTAAATGAAGGTCATAAACTAGGTATTATTGTATTAACGTTAGAATTCAATCAAGATTCTTACGCACCATCATTGTCAGATTTTATGACATAGCCGTGATAGTGAATGGGATTACATCACAACGACCTGAGCCTCTACTCGTGTTGATCTCGGAGCTTATAGTCACATACGTAACCTAACCTACCTTCGGCCGATGATGAATTTCCTGAACCTGGCCCTTCCTGGCCTATTACACTTTTTAGGAAGTAAAATATTTAACGTCGAATTTGACGTTTTAGCAAAATTAATATAGGTACATTAGGAAATTATTATGGGCTATGCTCTTTATTGCTCTATATTTCTCTATTAGAGAAATATTGAGAGCAACGAAGAAAAGCCATAATGGCATCTCTCTTCGCTTTTCTTCGCATAGCTTCTGTGTATTCACTAGCGTAAATAGGGCTATTTCTCGTATACCATGTTCAAGAGTTAGCATTCCACCAAACACCGATACTGAATTAGAGAAACGGTGCGGTAAGATTTGTACAGATTTTTGAAAATCCTCGTTGAACTGTGTTTAGTAACTTCTGGATTTTATTATTCTTGGTTGTTGAGGGCCAAGCAAGCGGAATCACCCGCATAGCAGTCGACAGCGTCAACTTTTTGTAATTATAAGTTTATGGTAGAGGAGACGGTAATCATTCTAATAATAATTTACTTAATACATTTTTTATCAATGCACATACTTTGGTAGTCTAGGTCTAAGCATTTTATTGAGTTAGGTCTATCGGCGGTACTTAATCTGTTTCTCCAACCGCACTACACGTAACATAAATGCTGAACGTTACGAATGAAAAAATACATAACTGAAAAAATCTGTCCCAATAATATGTCGATCGACACACGTGCGTGTAAAGTCAAAATAAGAGTTAACTTTCATGAAAGTAACCCAAATTAAATCGATATCTTTTAGTAGAAAGAAAATCCGCCTTCGCACATTGTTTTGCTGTGCCGATAACAATTCAAATTAGTTTTCTTCAAGCCTCAGAGACCATTACAAAGTAAACAAAATGTAATCAGTTTTCACACCAAATAGGATTTGTCAACTATTGCAATATGGGCAACTGAACAGAAATGATTGTTGGTTTTTTAATTTCATTATTGTTGCCAACAACTTTTTGCGAAGATGTCGTTAGTAGCGAAAAGAAACACAATGTTCAACAGGAGAGAACAGACAAGCATGCTGCTAATTTGGACATGAAATACAGACGTTTTCACGAAGACATGAACGATAAAGAATGGCACGTATCTCATTTGAAAGACACAGACTTTTCTAGAAGAAGTGAATGTTCGGAAGATACGCTCGACGATAAGATTAAGAGATATAGAAAATCATTAAAAAACGATGGAGGAAGAGTAGAATACGTATTTGCTGAAACATTGCCGTTTGACAAAGAAGATTTACTCAACTCTAAAACGTGTCAGATTCCAAATATCACCGCCTTATTTATGGCACCCAAGTCTAAAAACAATCTTACTGAAGGAAAGTCTACTGTAAATCAACCAGATAGAGTTGAAGCTCATAAAATTAATAATACAAAAAAAAGTAATGCTACTTATGATGTAGTTGACACAGCCACCACAGTCGCCGGGATTACAGTCAAAAATAAGACGGTCAATGAAAAAAGCAGACGCGCAAAGGAGTATCAGTTCAGTTCAGTTGAGTATTACGACGAAGTGATCGATTTCGACGATGACATGTGTCCTAGTGTTGTAGAAGTGATCACTTTAGATATTGATCAGCTCAGGAGTTATGACGTTGAATGTGAAAAAATCATTGAATGGAGGAGTCTAGATAATTAAAACTATTCTTGCAATGCTCATTATAACAGCAAAAGAAACGTAAACACATGTTTTTATGTTGTCAGTTCCATTAGGCGCACGGGCAGTTTTATAGGGGGATCATAGGGGAGTTCACCCCCCCCCCCCCCCCCCCCCCCAAACGGTAACATCACAAGTGTTCGAATCGGTTTATTGGTTCGTTCATCGGTTCACTTACAAACACTCCCCGGTTCAAGCTTTCGGTGTACCTAACACCGTTATCAAATCCTTAGCATGGTGGTAAGGTACTTTTCAGTACCCGTCTTTCCAGCATATCTAAATTTAAAAACTATCATCAAGCACATCGTCTGTTCAGGGAGCTGTTACGCATAAAAAAAGCGTAAATGGCACTAAAAAGATATTTTCGAGGTTCGATTTTCTCTAAGGGGCTGAAGTAGAAGTTGAAAATTTTAAATTTATGTAATGACATTGAACACATATCGTGTACTATATTTTTTTCAGAAACATTAGAAATAAAGCGAGCAAAACGAGTTTCCAGCATGGAGGTAGAGTGCTTTAGAGTACCTACTTGGCTAGCTACCACCCTAAATTAAGAAGTGTCAGTTTTTCAAACACAATTTCATACCTCTATAGTAAGGCTAATCAGTTTTGGATATTCGTTGATTGTATAGTCGGTCGTTCAGCCAGTGAGCCTAAAGCTAATACCAAAGCCAAAGCCTATATACCTATATATGTATTTTATATACATATATATATATATATATATTTTACATATTATAAGTTTGCGTTTGACAACTGTCTCACCTGATGTTAAGTGATGACGTTATCTAGGATTTAGCACGCAAACCTAGAAGGTACCTATTCACTCGCGACTTGAAGACTCCAGGATTGTACATATCGGGAAACACATATGAGTTTCCTATTACGATTTCTTCTGATTTTAATAAAAGTAAGTTTTATTTAGGGATTCTTTCAATGTCAATATATGAACACAAACAAAACTATTCTGAAATACAAATGAACTTTCAGCCTAACAAATTCTACGTTCTGACATCTAGTGAGGTTTTCAGTATTTACTCAACCAAATAAAGTATACACCAAATAAAGGGGAAACCTATAGAAAGTTAGTGAACTCGGTATCATTGTTTTTAGGAAAAACGACACCAGATGGCGTTGAACTACACTCTTTGAGCATAGCTATCTGCTACGAATTAACTACGACGATGTTGCTACAACTAGAATAACGTTGAATTTTTATGTTGATCAATGAGACCTCTTACAAGTATCATACACAATAAATACACACTTCAGAATTGGTGTTTAAGTAGGTTACTTATTGTTAAAATTATGATTTATTTGTTGGGGGTGCATTGGTAGAATAGATAGTGGTTTATGAAACTGTATTTAAGGGTTCTTAAAACACGAGTGTAAGTTAAAAAAACGAGCAGTACGCGAGTTTTTTTATAGCATTACACGAGTGTTTTAAGACCAAATTATGTGCAGTTTCATACACTACTTTATTTTATCTCATAAAATAGATGATGAAATATACGTAAAATCACAGCTATGTTTGCATATATTTGCAAACGTTTACTGACAAAATCTATTTGCTGGTCGCGCATGCGTGTTACGCGGCGTCCACAGACTATGTGTAGAAAAACTGCATTGCAACCTCCTTGGTCTAGCTGAAGTTGTATAATAATGGTAAAAAAAGTAAACATTTCGATACAGTTGTCATAGAAGAGCTGTATCAAAATGTTTACTTTTTAAATTTATTTAAATATACTGTCTATAAAGACTGTCATTCAAGTTCTGTTTTTGATTTTTTAATCTATATACAGTCTATATACAGGGTAAGTGAGAACTGGATAAGTGAGAAAACTCTATAAGTGAGAGTAATAGCCAGGACCCGTCATTTTAAGCTCCCAAAACCTCTATTAGCGAGAAACAGAAACCTCTGTAAGAGAGAGTCGTTTTTCCCTCATGGCCCTCCGTAAGTGAGACTGCTACTTATCTATACCTCTATAAAGCGACCGTCGAGCTTTATTTATTTAGATTATTTAGGAGGGACTATAGCTACAATAAAAATACATACATACATAAAAGATTCACACATACAGTAACAAATTACAAATTTAACATTGCTATTTTATGACTCATTCTTAACTTTCGTGGAACTTTCTACCATTGTTTTTGTATTGTATTCTCGTCAATATTGTACCTATTCTATTTCGTGGAACTACCCGTCGAATGGACACGTGTGCCTGTGTACAGTCCTGTTTGTCGGACTGACCCATTTTATGGTTAATCAATTGCGCAGAAAAGTTCTGTTCTGCATCATGTCAAAACGGAAACTTAAAGTACTGTAATTAAGTGATAAACTTAAAATAGTGAATGCGTTTGAATCCGGAAAATTGCGAAATGAAATTCAGAGGGAGTTTAATTTACCAGAATCGACCTATTATAAAATTATAAAATCAAAAGACTCTATAAAGTCTGAGTCTGAGTCCATCAGAGCAGGACATGGAAATATTTACACACTATTAAAAATATGTATTTAAGTACATAATATATGTTGTGCATATTATACACATCATTTTATCATATTACATATTTACTACATTCGTACTTGCTGTGACTTGTTATTGCTGTGTACCTCTATAAGAGAGAAACACTACCCATGTACCTGTATTAGCGAGAAACTCAGGTTAGTGAGAAACCTCTATATGCGAGAATGAGATTGTGCTCCCTTCAACTCTCGCTTATCCAGGTTTCACTGTATTTCAGTATGAGTATAACTGAGTTTTATTTTTTTAGATTTATTATAGTCCTCAGCTTTACATATTCAATATTAGTTTAGAGTTTAATTTATAGTTCGGTAAATTAACGGTTGTTCACACAAACAATTCATAGCGCATAGCGCAAGCGCATCTACCTGTCAAATGGATAAATAGGTGTGAACGTAGCCGCGCCGCGCCCCTCCACGCAGACGCACTCCGGCTCGAGACGCCGAGCAGAAAAACACTCCAATTTTATAGATAATATCTTTATAATAATAATAATATCAAAGAAAGTAGATGTGTGTTCATTGTATACACGAACATCCTCAACATTTTGGCGACCGAAGATTATTATTGTGCGGAGGCGCAATACACGAATTTGCAAACAACGCAACACGGCAACAACGAAAATCGACTATGGCGGACCTTTTACTTTGGATGACATTGTGACTGTGTTAATTTGTATCTGGAACGGCAACGGCGAAGAAAAACAAAAGGGTTTGCAGTTGAGACGGCTTCTAAAAGGGAGGTTTGCCCATTCATTACTTCTTTTGTTACTAAATTTCGTCTAGCTTGCTCAAGCGTCCAAGAAATTACGCTAGGTTCAAAGTGCAACTTCAAAGTAAATGCCAATTATTGCTTAATTTTCTTTGGCTAAGTCAAATCTTATTTCTATCAGAGTATTTAAATTGTCATAAACATACATCTATTTTGCTTCATATAAGCCTTCATCTATTAAGAGATTTTTTTTTTCATTTTAATCTTTCGCACACACCTACCTTCTTACTTCTTTTTATTCATATCTGATTTAAATACATGTAGGGGGTATGTGCCTATTCTTCTGCTAAACGAAAATGCCTTTGATTTCACCACAACAAAAGAGTTCTCGAAAGGATTATTCGATTTAATAATATATTGTCAGTATCGATTTGAAACGAGCGGCACGCGAGCGAATCGCCGACGTACTCAATAGTTTTTACAAAAGTTGTTCAGTGCCCTGGCATTAAAATCAAACGATTGATTTTGTCACTATCTCAATTCCAGAGACTGCGTGACGCGGTCCGAGCTGTCGCGCCGCCGCCACCTACCCGTCAGCGCTCTTATCTCTTCGAGTGCGGTGGTAATAACCGGTACCGGTCAGCTGATTCTATTGTTCTCGCACGGGCTCACAGCTGCTTCGTATACGAGTACATAGTTGGTCATTTCTTTAGGTATTTATATCTACATATTTTTTGTTTTCATTACAATGACTGGCACAGATGATAAGAACTATCAAGATATGAGGGAATTAAAGGGAAAAAGGTCATCATTAAAGGGTAGATTAACTACTTTTGAGAAGTATTTAGACGATTTAAAGACACAGGCTACACTCAGTGCAGTTCAGAAAAATGAGTTGAAGTCGCGGATAAAAAAGATCGAATCGATATTTGATGAATATGACCTTATTCAGACTACAATAGAGATCAGGCAGGAAAATCCAGAAAATGAAATCGAAAGAGAATCGAGCGATAATCGATTTTTTCGATGTATTGCAGAGGGTCAGGAAATATTAGATAAATTTAATAAAAATTTGGAACTAGAAACTTTATCGTCCCGCGGATCGCACAGGCAGGCAAATTTCAAATTACCACAACTAGGGATTCCCGCCTTTGATGGCGATGCCTCAAAATGGTTAGAATTTCATGATACATTCTCATCTATTATTCACAACAATGAGTCTATCGAGCATATCAATAAGTTTCAGTATCTAAAAGGTGCGCTTTCCGGCTCGGCCGCTTCTGTGATCGAATCCTTGGAAATATCTTGTAGTAACTACACAATAGCGTGGACACTCTTGTGTGACAGGTACAATGATAAACGGAAGCTAGTATGTACTCACCTCAAGGCGTTATTTGATATTAAATGCTTAAGTGAAGGAAATTCTTTGCGGTCTCTGGCGGATCATATTGCGAAACATTTAAGAGCGTTAAATACTTTAGGGGAAAAAACTGAAAACTGGGATACACTAATAATATATCTTTTTGCATCAAAATTGGATAGTATTACGAGCAATAAGTGGGAGGAATACAAGTCCTCTTTATCCGAGAACCCTGATTTAGAAAAATTTTTCTTGTTTTTGCGTAGAAGAGCCGATGTCATAGAGGCATCAGCCTCCAGTAGTAACCATTTTTCAGATCCGCACCAAGCGCAGGAACATATGCAGCTGCAGCAATTTAAGCGCATAAACAAACAACAAAAGGCATTTGTAGCTACTTCTTATGAAAATAAACATAATATTAAGTGTCTAGTATGCAATGAAGAACATCTGATTTACTATTGTAAAAAATTTCTATCTTTGTCACCGGCAGACAGATTAAAGCTCATTATTAAGAATAGGCATTGTATTAACTGTCTCCGAAGCGGACATTTAGCACCACAGTGCAAATTGAAACCATGTAAGCTATGTAATGCTAAGCATAATTCACTCTTACATTTTGACAAACAAAATGCAGAAAATAAACAATTAGTTTCTGGTCAAGTTTCATTGTCAACATGTATTGCTAATCAAGTTCTATTATCAACGGCAATTATAAAGGTCTATTGTACTAATTCACAGAAATATATTGAAGCTCGCTGCCTATTAGATAATGGAAGCCAGTGTAGCTTCATAAGTCAAGACCTTAAAAATAAAGTCGGTTTACAAACTGAACTCGTGAGTTCGGTTTGTGTAACAGGCATAAACAACATGGCGTTTGAGGCATTACAGCGCTGTAATATCATACTACAGTCGCGAGTGGGTGCATTTAGCACGCAAGTCAATGCATTTGTTATAAAAGAAATAACTAGTTTACTGCCAAGCCGTACAGTTGATATTTCCAAAATCAACATGCCGAAGAATATATCACTTGCAGATACGTCGTTTCATATACCTGACAAAATAGATCTTTTGTTGGGTGCTGACGTATTCTGGGACATCCTTTGCTCAGAACAATTAAAGCTAGGTCATAATTTACCTATTTTACAAAACTCGATGTTTGGCTGGCTAGTTTCTGGACCAGTCATGTGTAGTCAAAATATTGAATCTAATAGAAAACTCGTTTGTAATTTCAGTCATGAGATTAGAACTCAGCTCAACAAATTTTGGGAGCTTGAAGAAGTGCCCACGAAGCCCGTCATGTCTCAAGAAGAGGAGGCGTGTGAGCAACACTTTGTGACGCACACCCGTCGACTTGAGGACGGCAGGTTTTGCGTCACGCTGCCTTTGAAGATGAAGCCTGAAGTATTGGGTGACTCATATTATATTGCCCGTAAGAGGTTCGATTCGTTAGAGCGACGTTTTCAGAGGCAGCCTGAAGTAAGATCTCAGTATATTAAGTTTTTAGACGATTACGTAGCTCTCGGACATTGTTCAAAAACTGAGAGAAATGATAATGCTGTGTTTTTACCACATCATCCTGTATTAAAGGACACTAGCGAGAGCACAAAGTGTAGGGTAGTATTTGACGGAAGCTGTAAGACTTCTTCCGGCCTTTCTCTAAATGATTTGATGATGGTAGGGCCTACTGTACAGGATGATATTTTCTCTATATTAATTAGAATGCGTCAGCATGCATTTATTTTCACCGGAGATATAGAAAAAATGTACAGACAAATTCTCGTCGAACCAAGTCAAAGGCATCTTCAATCAATATTATGGAGAAGGAGTGAGATAGAGTCTATATGTAATATCCAGCTTAATACGGTCACATATGGAACCTCATCTGCACCTTTTCTGAGTACTCGATGTCTGGTACAGCTAGGAATGGAATGCGTGGACCCGGTACTTAAAGAAATAATGTTACATGACTATTACATTGACGATATCATTACCGGTTCGTCAGATGAAATTGGCTTGGTGAAAATTTATAAAGGTGTCACTAATTGTTTAGAATCGGCATGCTTTAATTTACGGAAGGTCAAAAGTAACTCTCCGGCATTGATAAATTCAATTTCAAATGAATCCGGTCCTGATAGCGTGCAGAAAAATTTAAAAATTTCAAATGTAACAAATACGTTGGGAATTGAGTGGAATCCTAACTCTGATTGTATACTTATTGCAGTAGCAAAATCATTGAAAATGCAGGAACATATTACCACAGTGACTAAACGTGTCATCTTATCTATTTCGTCAAGCATATTTGACCCATTAGGATTATTAAGTGTTTGCATAATAACATGTAAGATAATATTACAAGAGTTATGGTTACAAAAAATTGGATGGGATGAACAAGTTCCCGAACAAATTTCACAAAATTGGATAAAATTTATAAACAACTTTAAAAATGTTGAAAACTTGTCCATCCCACGCCAAGCGATTTGTGCTAATCCAATTTTGATAGAATTGCACACCTTTTCGGATGCGTCTCTAAAAGCTTACGCTGCTTGTACGTATGTACGTTCTAGCGATGCGTTAGGTCATGTTACTGTAAGGCTTTTGTGTGCCAAATCTAAAGTGGCGCCACTCAAAACGTCCACTATTTCCAGGCTTGAACTTTGTGGGATAGTATTAGGGGCCCGGCTGGGAAAAAAGGCCACAGAATCTTTGAGATGTTCAGTGAGGAACAGATATTATTGGTGCGACTCACAGGTTGTACTTGGGTGGCTAAAAATACCCCCACACAAATTAAGTGCATTTGTGTCACATCGTGTGGCTGAGGTTATGGATTTGTGTGTGAACTGTAGATTTTTATACGTACCAACGTCCTTAAACCCATCAGATCTAGCAACGCACGGTGTGGATCCAGAAGCGGTTCAAACCTTATCGTCGTGGTGGGATGGGCCTACATTCCTAAAAGGTACAGAAGGTGACTGGCCTGACCAGCAATACGGTGAAGTACATACTAGCTTACCTGAGATTCGCGTACACGTATGTAATGTTAGTACATCGGATAAATCAGTCATTGATTTCAAGCGTTTTTCTAGTTTTTTGAAGTTACGTCGCGTACTAGCCTATATTTATAGATTTATTAATAATTGCAAAGGTAAACACTTTACGGGAACTCTGACTACCAATGAGTTAGAAACTTCTGAATCAAAGTTAGCTTTACTGTCACAGAGAGAAAGTTTTCCAAGTATCGAAAATAACTTAAATAAATCATCTGCATTACAGAGTTTGACTCCTATAGTTGAGAAAGAAACTGGACTGATTCGTGTAGGTGGAAGGATAGAACAATCTAAATTTAATTATGATAAAAGGCATCCTATTCTTTTAGATAGTAAACACCATTTTACAGAATTATTAATGAGATACTATCATACGAAATTGATGCATGCTGGGCCGCAATTGCTTCTTTCAGTCCTCCGAGAAAAATATTGGCCTGTTGGCGGACGAGTTTTAGCTAGACGCGTATATAATAACTGCTTGCTATGCAAGCGAATGAAAGGAGCAATTGCAAGCCAGATAATGGGTAACTTGCCCTCTCAAAGAATAACGCCAGGTTTTCCGTATGAAATTGTGGGCTTAGATTATGGGGGCCCTTTTATGATCTTAAATAGGAAAGGCCGTGGCGCTACGTTAATAAAATGCTATCTATGTGTGTTCGTATGTTTTAAGGTAAAGGCTGTTCACCTCGAATTAGTGAGCGATTTGACCACAGAAGCTTTCATATTGGCCTTGCGTCGTTTCATATCTCGCAGAGGAAAGCCTCGTGAGATATTTTGTGACAATGGCACGAATTTCGTTGGCGCGAGTCGTGAAATTGCTGCACTTGTTAAAAATTGTGTAGATTCTGTGTCAGATCTAGTTAATGAAGGCATAAAATTTAATTTTTCTCCTGTGTCCGCGCCTCATTTTGGGGGATTGTACGAAGCAGCGGTGAAATCTGCGAAATATTTCTTAAAGAGAGCCGCCGGTAATGCTCATTTCACGTTCGAAGAGCTCACCACCCTCTTTTGCCAAATAGAGTCTATTTTAAACTCGAGACCACTTGTCCCACTATCATCTGATCCCAATGATCTGTGTCCTTTGACACCCGGGCACTTCCTTATTGGGAGACCTCTCACATCACTGCCAGCGCCCGACCTAAAAGAGGTCAATCCTCATCGCCTGCATCGATACGCGCGCATTGAACAAGCACGACAACATTTTTGGTCTAGATGGGCCAGAGATTATATTTCCGGACTGCAGAAAACTAAATGGAAAAATAGAAGGCCTGACATAAGGGCCGGTCAATTGGTACTTATAAAAGATGAAGCGAAACCTCCAATGCAATGGCCATTGGGCCGGATTACTGAAGTTTTTCCTGGACCAGATGGAGCTTGCAGAGTCGCCGACATCAAAACTAGCAAGGGAATTATACGTCGAGCATTGAACAAGATTTGTCCACTGTTGGACTCGCCAGATGCATAAGAAAGCGATTTTTCGAGGAGAGGGAGATTGTTCACACAAACAATTCATAGCGCATAGCGCAAGCGCATCTACCTGTCAAATGGATAAATAGGTGTGAACGTAGCCGCGCCGCGCCCCTCCACGCAGACGCACTCCGGCTCGAGACGCCGAGCAGAAAAACACTCCAATTTTATAGATAATATCTTTATAATAATAATAATATCAAAGAAAGTAGATGTGTGTTCATTGTATACACGAACATCCTCAACAACGGTAGTGCCCGTTAATTTACCGATTTATAAATAAAACTCTAAACTAATATTGAATATGTAAAGCTGAGGACTTTGTTTATTTGTTTGGTTGAACACGCTAATCTCATAAACTACTAGATCTATGTAATGGAACAATTCTTTTGCGTTTTTAGTGTTGGGTAGTCCGTTTATCGAGAAAGGTTAAAGGTATTATCACGCTACAACCAATAGGAGTGCAGCATACATGAAAAATGTTGCAAAAACGGCAAATAAGTCCTCGAAGTAACTATTCCATGCGGACGAAGTCGCGAGCAAAAGCTAGTATACCAATAATGAAGCCTAAAGCTAAATTTATTAAGTTTCCATGAAATCTAGTAATAGGTATTATAATGATGGAATAACTCAAACTGGTTAAAATTATCTAAATACAAAAGCATCAAATTTACGCTTTAATTCAAATTCGTAATTCTCCTAGTGATGCTATTCATATTATTAAATCTTTGTATTGTATATTTAATGACAAAGGCCTGAGATTTTTATGTTTAAACGTCATGTACACAGTTTTAAGTAAATTAATCTTTAGGTTAATTTACTTAAAACTGTGTACATGATAGTTTAGGTAGGCAGGGCACATAGCTCGAAGAACCGATGGCCGTTGGGGTCGAAAGGTTCTCACGGACTGGCAAGCGCAGCATAGGACGGCCACCAACCAGGTGGACAGGCGACCTGACTAAGATCGCAGGCAAGGGCTGGATGCGGGCCGCTTCCAACCGGTCCTTGTGGAAATCAATGGGGGAGGCCTATGTCCAGCAGTGGACGTCCTATGGCTGAGATGATGATGATGAATCTTTAGGTTGTTACTATTTAACCAGTCAATAATATCTATTAGCGAGTTATGAACTTCATTTTCATGTCCTTTAGTATCATTTGTAAATGATACTAAAGAGAGTGCCGTGCTATCATCCGCGAATAAAATCATGGGTCACAACGGCGTCCATTACTTTAGACAATTATTATTTTTACAAAATCAGTTACAGGAGGTAATACAAAGCTGTCGATGATGATTAGTAGTGGAAATTCGACAAAAACGAGTATTCTGCAATTACCATTGCAATTACTTGCAACAGTTGCGCTCCGTGGGGCGAGGCTTCAAGAGTAACATACTTGTATTCACTGAGGTAAGTACTATTACAACGTAATAGTACCAGTGACTACATAATGAATAGCTCTTCCATATTATGATCTCCCGGTACGTATCAGTGTTTAACACGTGTTGTCGGCGCTCGAGTACCGCGAAAGGCATGATGAGACAACGAAATAAAAGTTCTGTCGTGTTAGATCAATATGTGTACTGTGCGTACATACATGATACGGAAAATGTTTGTATAATATATGCGAGGTGTGCGACTATAATAGGCATGACAGTGGAGTAAGTAGGTCTAGAAGCTCGTTCATATTATGATCTCCTGGTACTTGTCTGTGTGTAACACGTGTCCGCGTTCGTATAAATTTATTTTTCTTATTATTCTTGACCTTGACTAAAATCGGGCATCTTTGAAAGTATGTTCTCTATGTACATTTTCAACATTAAAAATAACACAAAAATAAATGTGGAAAAATATATTACTTAAGGAGTTTTCAAAAGTAAAATTTGAACTACCTATTTGATTTTAAATATGAAACTTGAAAAAAATATTTAATTAATTAATTTAACTTATCAAACGTTAAAGTTTGATAAGTCAAAAGGACAACATGTCAAATTAATCTGCTCAAATAAAAAATATTTTCAAATTAGCCCTACGGAAAAAAAACATATATTTGTTTGATCTAGTTTCTAGAGCAAGTTTTGGAGAACTCGTGAAAGTGTGTACGAAGTAATATTTTAAGGATACAGCTGATGAAAATAAAAATAAGTTGACCATAATAATTATGTTTTTGACATTATTGGATAGCGTTCCGGCCAATGATAATACAGCTGGGGTATTATCATTGGTTCCGGTCATGGAAACGATCGGTTGCCATGGCGAGTATTGGTAGCATCAAAGCAGTCATGAAATCTGCGTATGAAATGTTAGTCACTAGATTTTAATATGAAATAGAAAATGGAAGGTGGAACGTCAAAGGGTTCGGTTGTCTGGCGAAAAATTTTTCCTTTTCTTTTTTGGAAAAATATCTCCTATTATTTATTTATTATGTATATATCTTAGTTCGTTTAGTTTTTAGGCGTAGTAAATTATAGTTCATCACATTGGTAAGTGTGTAAGTAGTGTAAGTGGTAAGTTGTTCCCAAAATTACAACTGTTACATTACTACAACTACTAAAATTACAACTACATTACACAATCTACATACTGGAAACACAAAAAGCCTCCTTGCCTAGTTGTGAGCTATGCAAAAGTTTGTAATTTAAAATTTCCAACTCACAGAAGTAATAAACTCCCTGTCTTTGAATTTGATTACCAGACTATTTTGTTTGAACCCACTATGCGTCTTAACTTAGATCTAACTAGGATAACCTTTGGCATGGACGGCACTACATCTTCACAGATGCTTCCAAACAGAATGATAGGGACTGCGTTGGTGTTGGATTATTTAATCAAAATTATAACATAGTTCAAAAAATTAAATGTCCCCCTGAAATTTCAGTTTTTGTTGGAGAATGTAGGGATATTACGGAAGCTATAAATTATATTTTATTGTTCAAATTAAATAAAACGGTAATTCTTTCCGATTCATTAAGTGCATTGCAAGCTTTTCAGAGCAATCCTTTCAAAACTGGTTCCAAGAACTGGCTTATATTTCAATGTAAGTTATTAAAATGCTTAACCTTAGGTTATTATGGTTAATTTAGCTTGGATTCCAAGTCACAGTAACATAACTGGAAATGAGAAAGCTGATATGATTGCTAAGAAATCAATTATTTGTGGTGACAAAGTGCAATTTAAAAATTATCCTCAGGATCTTTTGCTCCTGCCAATTCGTGATTTATAATTCAGATGGTTGAAAAGATAGTCAGTTAGTAGTAGACAGACGGGGACTAATTATGCAAAGTACCACCTGTTATTCAGAGTAAACCCTGGTTTTTTAAATTTCACTGTAGTAAGAAATTAAGCAGCATAATATCTAGACTTAGATTTGGCCATTGCTGTTTACCTGTTCATTTAAAAAAACTAAGAATCAAAGACACATACATCCCTCTGTGAATGTGGCTTAGACAAAGGTGACTTAAATCACATTTTCTTTTCATGTTCTCAATTTGATCATGACCCTTTATATACATCTCTAATACATTATAAGTTTCCACTTCCTGTTCATATAGATAATATTCTGAGTAATATAAATCCCATTACTATTAATATAATATCATCCTTCATATCTGTAAATAACATCAAGCTTTAGTATTATTCCATTATTGTATATATACTCATAATAAATTAAGTATGTTCTCCATATTTCCATATTTTATTTATTGTAAGTTGGTCAATCATTATTGTATGTGAGATATTTTTCTTTGTTTCAGACTACCCAAATTCAAAATTACCCCCTTCAGTATAATTTATTTTGCTTCTTGACGTGACACTGGCAATAATGTTCGTTAGAGACGTTATCATTGCCACGGGCACAATGCCTTGGCCCCTACCTAGTTCGAATATGCAACTATTACCTAGGTTACCGTAATAGCCATGCTACTAACATGTGTCTCGGTAAGATGTAATGCGCCAGTGTGTCAAGTTGTCAACGCATGTAGCGTCCCACACAAAAGGCCGCCCTAACTTCCAGGGAATAATTGTCATATAATGAGGTCTTTTACCTTGGTCACGCATTGCACCATTCGGTTTAAGAATGGCTGCAATATTGGCGCGGGTAAAGGCCCGACGAATGACATCGTTAATGATTTCGTCTAATACGTATGTAAATAGGTGTTCATTTTGTATCACTATGATCTCGGCTTAATTGAGAGACCCGGTATTTTATGTTATCCTGGTCTATCTGTTATAGATTTACGAAGCTCCCCATTCTTGTGAAGTTCCTTATGATTTTGCCAATCCTAGTAGCTAGCCTAGCCACACACCCGTTCATACGCCCACTGCATACGCCCCACACCTCTCTCAACTTCTGAAATATACGCGTGTTGCGACTATTGTTTGCTGCAGTGTCATGTGATCCTGGTTGTATTTTCTACAAAAAACTCAGCATTCAGTTCAACTGCCTATAAAAATAAGGTTTCTCTCAATTTCTGCAGGATATATTCTTGACCGCGTTTGATTGTAACAGAGATAGATAACCGCCTTGCAACCATGGCTCCAAAAAGACTCATTCTAACAAAAAACAACCGGTTATGGTACGAGAGTGCTGGCCAAAGTGTTCACCATTAACGTTGTCCATTTTTGCATATTTTGGAATGGTTAGGAAATAATTTCGCAACAATTGCTTTAATTTATCAGTACTATTTATGTGGTCGATCCTTACCTTCGGTCTGAGCTTCAGACTGTGTGTACAGGCAGCAGCTGTCCTTGACAGTCAGTTTAAATTTTAGATCCAGCCACCTTGGACCATATCAGCACTGACAAGCAAGTGAGATACTGGTCATACGCTACATCTATCTTAAAACTATATAACTTTTTTTCAACATATCAGTAGTTTATCCATTGCTTAATTATAATTATTACTTTGCTGTATTACGAGTATATTTATTTAACCTTCGGAATATCGAATTTTCGCAATCGCACGCTCTGTCTGAGATAGCCAAGAACGGAACTTCAGAAGTGAAAACACGGGTACCAGGAAAACATAAATATTAAGAGCTATTTTAAATAATTCGCAACATGCTGTAGAGGGGATGAATGTGGAAAAGCTTGCTTGTGTTGTTGTAGCCTGCGTATTCTAAGCATTAATACTTTTGACGATATAATATTAAAAACTCGGTGGACTAAAAAAGTAACTGGTATTAGTCCTTGTATCAGTGTTATTCTTATCCATTAAGTAAGACAAGTGCGAAGAAACTCTTTTTATTTACTGGCCATCATCATTATCATCATCTAAGGTAAAGGATATCCACGGCTAGACAGCTATGAATGTTTGTAGCAATGATTTCGACAAGGATCAGTTGGAAGCGATCTACTATACCCAGCCTTTTCCTGCGATCTTAGTCAGCACGCATGCTAGCAGTTTCGGGATTGTAAAGTTTCGTGAGCTACAATTGGAGCGGAATTTTTTCTGTTTAAGAAGGAGATGGATGATGTGCATGACATGGATCTAATGCAGGTAATTTTTTTTTAATTTCATTTTCCTGCCTATAAAACTGGACATTTACGGCCTTATCGTCCGTATACTATGTTTGTTTTTATTCCTTTATTTGAAGCGATTAAAGCTCAGCGGTGGGAGCGCCGGCTGTCAAAACTGACGGACGCTGGTTTGGTCCTCACCAACAACGGCTTGAGCTTCCGGTGAAGGTATCACCGTTATCAAATTCCCAGCATGGTGGTACTTTCGAGTATCTGCCTGGCTAGCTGCCACCCTCCAATTTGTAAAACGTCACCAAACACATACTGTGTTTAGGCAGCATTCCTTGGGAGCCAGAACATGCGCAGGAGTCGTGACACGTGACCATAGAGAGTTTTTGTGACCTGTGCACGTGACAGAAACTTTTTAGCATATTTTTGACCAAATGCGATTTAATTAGCACGGTAGAGCATTTATTTTTGAATGAATTTATTCGCATATTTTGTATTTATTCTTTTTGGTCCGGAGGTTAAATTTAATTTGTAACTTTTTCACATAAAATGTCATCCAGTCTACTCAAGACCATTGTCACTAAAGTGTTTGAAACATCACATAAACAAATGTTTCTAGTTGTTTAAGTTTAATTAATAGTAGCGCATCGGTTTTTCCCCGAAAACAATTGACGATTAAATAAAGCGTAACAGGTTCGATTCTCTAAGAGGTTCAAGGAAGAGTAGGGGCACAAGATCGCAACCGTAGGCGGACATTATTACAATGTAAGTAGTGCCGACTTTATTTATATTATGTAGAGCTGTTATTTCGATTCAGTACACTATCACACATCTGCCTCGCTCTCACGTTGCACTATCCAGATTGTATGAGAGAGATGCTTACACATTCCGCCCGAAATGTGCGTGTTGTGGCATTCTTCTGTACTAAATGTACAACAAACGTGTGTGTGTATTACCATTCACACACGCGAATGGTTTCAATATCTCTTAACAAGTCTGGCTGCCTAGTATAGACACGTTTTAGGTAGCGTAGCAAAATAGGTTGCTCAGCAAGTGAGTAATCATCTAGGTCTCTAGCGTGAAAACATCTTCGACCACATCATCACTGACCATCAAGTGAGATAGTAGTCAAATATTATCTATACAGTATTAAAAAAAGTACCATTATGATTATTTAAATTTTATTGTATTGCTCAAATGTTATTGTAGTCACGTAATTAGTTATTAGTATTTAGTTACAGTATAAAGATTATCAATTTAAAAACAATATTGATGAATAATGTTAGTAGGTCTAATCAAAATTGGTTTATGCTACTTTTTTTTTTTACATAAGTTTGCGTTTAACAACTGTCTTACCTGATGTTAAGTGATGACGTTGTCTAAGATTTAGCACGCAAACCTAGAAGGCTACCTATTCACTCGCGACTTGAAGACTCCAGGATTGTACATATCGGGAAACACAGACTCGTGCAACGAGTTCCATTCCTTGGCAGTAAGCATTAAGAAAGTGGAAGCAAAACGCTTCGTACGTAGGTATAGGTGGTATATCTATTTATTCAGGGTAGAAGAAAAGTAACGTAGGTACTGTGTTTTTTAGTTCCAAGAACGTTTTACAGTAGATAAATGCTGTACCACCAGTGTAGTTTGAGCGTTAAAGCGTAATAAACAAACTCATAGCAGGTTGGAATTAAAAAATTATGTATTTTTGTGTTGGATAGTTCATTTATTGAGGAAGGCTTTAGGCCATATTATAACGTCACGCTACGACGTATACCTACTTAGGTAATGGGAAAACCGTAGTCCACGCGGGTGAAACCGTAGAGCGTAGCTAATTAACAATACCACTAAACTAACTTCAAACGTACTAATTTACAATTTTTTACTTTTAATTAAATTTGACAATATTTTTATGTTGATAATGATCTCGCAACGTGTCCTAAACGTGTTTGTGCATTCTAATTTTGATGAAGACACCATAAAAAAAGTTACGTCTCGTTTGCATAATGCATTACGTACTTGTTACAATATATGTAAAAACCAAAAACAATCAAACAAGGTTTATATAACTTTATTATCATACGAAATAAATTTCACTTACGATGAGATACATATAGACTACACATATAACAGAGTAGCTTATTGAACAGCTGAAATGATAAATAATTAAACATTACATAATTTTTGTACTAGATATTTCGTTGTTAGCTATAGAGAAAGGTACTTTATGTACGTACACATTATACGATAAATATTTTTACTATTTAAATTATTTTCTCTCGTATTGTCACATAAATATTAATATGTGGATTAATATGTATGTACATTATGCTTATGATTTTTCAAGAACAAAAATATAAAATTAGAATTGTCAGTTCGTGGATCTCCGGTTAATACGACGCAACATCACTGGTCCCTTGACCGACGTTATAACGTATCGTATACGAAATAATTTATTAATGTACTAAACGCACGATTGTAAATACTTTGTTACATAAAATAAATCTAACTAATCACGTAGTTTCAAACCACTGCCACCACTGATATGTGGGACATAATTGAATCTAGAAATAGCGATTAAGGGGTTATAGCTCAGCGGTGGGAGCGTCGGCTATGAAACTGACGAACGCTGGTTCGATTCCCACCGTGAAGATAACACCGTTATCAAATTCCCGGCATAGTGGTAGGGTACTTTTGAGTATCCGTCTGGCTGTTCAGGCAGCAGTCCTAGAGAGCTTGTAAAGATCTTTTTGAAATACGTACATAGCAGAGTTCTGGGGTTCTCTAACAAATATAAAAATATGCAACTGAATTAAAAAACCTAATTTAATATTGGAATTTGCTTGAAAATAATCATCGTTTCATGTTTATGCTCCTGATGGTTTCTTATTCTCAAGATTGGGTTCAAAAGATTATTTTAATCAGCGCTGGTCAGCTGTCGGATATTTCCCTCAAACAGTATTTAGGTCTGTCAGTAAAACGTCGTTATGTTATGTATATACACATTTAGAACATTGTATATACGTAGTCACTATTTATAATGTACTTTGCTAATCATTTGTTATTGTTGTAGAGATTTCGCTGTTCGTTTTTATGATTTATATGAAACGTTTTACATTTGGATTTTTCTCATGCAGTTGCTGTACCAATATGGGCGCGTTTCACACGAACGCCAATTTTGCCGAGACCATTCAAACGGAAATGGAAAATGTGTGTAAAATTGTTACGTATTGAACGCGTTATATAATCTTCTTTGGAATGCGAGTATTGAATAAGTTCATTCACTTCTACTTATGAGGCCCTAGTAACTTCGTGAACTCGTGGCAATCTTCCGCGAGTGAACTAGTCTCAACTTTCATGTCCCTCGGTCTGCTCAAACTGAGTCCACTTTTTGTAGGGTTGCGAAGTTGGAACCTTCGCGAGAAAGGAAACAACCAGTTAACTTGTTTCTATGGCATGCTAACAGATGGCTCTCATAGACAATTCAATAAAATATAATTTTATTTACAGTTATGAAACTAATATATTGTTATTAAGTACAGTTGTCGCCTTAAAAAGTCTACTACAATATTTATTTATCCCCTACTGAAACATAGAGATTGAAATCAAAATCAGAAATGGAATGACAGTTTTTATGGACAATATATCGAAATAAATTATAAAATATATATACACATACAGTATACAGATACAGTTCTTTAATGGAAAACTGTATCTTACACAGTTTTTCATTGTTTCGGGTGAAATCTTGCAAATCAATTTTGCAGCAGATGTGATGATTGATGTAATTTGATGAGAAAAATTTCCATTGAAATGTCTGAAAATGACAGATTGTCGTTTTTTATTATTAAAGATTTTATGCTTACGTTTGACCACTCCCTCACCTGATGTTAAGTTACGCGGTCTAAGGTGTAGCACGTAAACTTACGTTACGAATTAATCATCGATAGGCTCAAAGCCTTGTTGCTGACAAGCATTTGATTGCAACAGAGATAGAGGCAGTGAAATAAAGTACAATTGCACAAAGTTTTCAAGTCTACACTTGCCTACTCATATTATGAGAGGAAATATGTGTATGTTTGTAACGGCTAAACTCCAAAACTACTGGATTATGTAACCATGCGAAGCCGGGACGGGCAGTTAGTATTAATATATTTTTTTAGTTATTACTTTACTTTAATTTTATGCAAGAATATTAATATTATAATATGTAAATTTTTGTTTATTAAATTAATGAGCTGTACGATTTAAAAGTCTCACATTTATTTTTCTCATAGTGGGATGACAAGTTGAGTATATAACACGATCGCAAAGTAATTTTTTCCTCGAGCGAAATAATATTATGTACATTGAGTTCTTCGCTGCGCTTAGAATTTTACTATATAGACTCCGCTCTAGATTAAAAATTTGTAAAAAGGATTTTTATGTTATATGACGGTCTATCTAATATTGTTGAAGCTGTAATTGCATCTACCGGCGTTTACAGCTTCACCGGGCGGGAGGCAAATACTGAAGATACTTAGCCGACGTAAAGCAAATGAGGTGCATGCTAACGCAGTCCACACGTGAGAAGCTATTAGTGCTTTTAAAAAAAATATCTTTGTTTATTGAGGCACGCAGTAGTTGTGGAAAACTATTTCTAAAATATGATTTAACACTTATACCCAAAGAAATACATTCATAATATAAAATATAACTTGAATACAATAACGACACTATGGTCTTGTAATATTACCTTTTCTTCGCACCCAAAACGGCTTTATGCTTTCGTCCCGTCATTGTTATGTAATGGTTTTGTGCTGTAATGACAGATGGCGTTCTTTAGAAACTATTCACACGATGAACCCGTGACATCTTGGTATCTCCTGCTGCTCTAGTGGTTTATCACGCAGAACACGTGACGTGCCAGACAGAGGAGGCACGATGAATTTGAGGTATCAATTGAAAACTCATAATTTAGTTAACGTGTACAATCTAATTCACGAAAATATTTTTTTTTTATAAATAAGTAGTTATTACCGATACCTACATATTATAAAATAACTCTTTACTGTACTGTACTGACTAAATAACATTTGATCAATCTCTAGCTATTGTGAGCCTATAGATAACTCAAATGCTGCTACCAGTTGAAAGCGTGCCCAGAATGCTAGCAGCATTGCCACATTAAATTGCAATGCTGATTCGTCGAGCGAAATATGTGCCAGTCACGCGTCGAATCAATCAAACGCCGGGAGCTGATTTTCCAAAATTTGATATGTTTTGGAAAAAGGTTAAGCTCCCGGTCCACACGGGCCCATTGTCTCGCTCGACCCCAAACAATTCAAATATGTAAGCCACACCTATATTTTCACCGCTTCAATTGCTCCGCTGAAATAGTCGCGTCGCCAGCCCTAACATGTGTCTCGGGAAGATTGTGTCGGTGCCAAAGTATCAACGCATGTAGCTTCCTAAAAAATCCCCTCCCTAACTTCCAGGGAATAAGTGTCATACCGTTCAGGTCTTTTACCATCGTCACGCATGAGACCATTCGGTTCAAGAATGGCTGAAATTCGCAATTAGCGCTGGTAAATAATTTCAAATAGTTAAGGTTGGAAACAAATGATGTATCTTCAACTATGGACGTAGCTGTTTGATACAAGTTACTATTTAAGACCAATGTGTAACTTAAAGTTTCGATCAAGCTCCTAATGCCGTTATTAGTTTGATGATTACTTTTACAACGAAATTGTTTCTTACTGTCTCAATTATTTTGTATCAAACACGTTCTGTAACTTTACTTTCTGATACTGTCAATCAAACTGTGTGCTAATCACCAAATAAACATTTTCATTTTAGTAGGTACCACAACTATGTTCATTTTTAGGGTTCCCTACCTCAAAAGGGAAAAACGGAACCCTTATAGGATCACCAGTTGTCCGTCTATCTGTCTGTCAAGACCCTTTTTATCAGAAACGCGTGGTGGTATCAAGCTGAAATTCATATTAAATAGTTAGGTCTACTGACCCTTTGAGCTGTGAAAAAATCGAACTTCTAAGTTAACGCAATCAGAAGAAGTGCTGTTTATGCTACAAATTTTCGACACTCGCAAGGTATTCAAAACCTACAGGGTACTTCCCGTGAACTCAGAATCTTGAAATTTGGTACGAAGCAACGTCTTATAGCACAGATAAAGGAAATATTGCGAAACCCATAAATTTTTACTTACTTTATACCTACAGGTTTGTACGGAACCCTCGGTGAGCGATGCCGACTCGCACTTGGCCGTTTTTTTTCTGCATATTTGGCTTTATTCATGTAGACTTAATAGTCTATTGGTTCATTTTGTTGCTACCATCCATGCCGCATGTCAGTTCATTCGCCTCGAGGGCGGTCGCGGCGGCGGCGCCGGCGGCGCGCGGCGGCGCTACCGTCGTCGTCGTGTACACTGTAGATTATAATGAGGAAGGTTAATACAGTACTCCATCTCTTTTGCTTACCCAGACTAAGATTATGTTGCATCCTTTTTGCACATTGGTTAGGGATGCAATTCTTTTATCGGGGAAATAATATGTATGGATATAAAAGTTATTTAGAAGTGAACCCTGACATCTTTGCATAAAGGTGCAATTTCACACAATCGTTTACTGGAGAAGGGGATGAAGGTGAACAAATAGTACAGCATTCTGACCTACGTACAATGAAATATATGCCGTACGTTAGTTGCATAAAGTTGCATTTCTCATGGTGTTTTTGTGGTCATAGAACAGTTATCTGTTGGGACTTCTTGGAGCTCATGTTGTGTAAGTATAGAGGCTATGACGCTCGCTAGTCCACGATCTCTTGCATGTTCCTGGAGCCCTGGTAGCGAGTGCCCTTTAACACGTGACGTCACGGTGGAATTGACGCTGTCACGCAATATGAACATAAAACGTACCTCTTTAAAAAAATGCGGTGTAATTTATTTGATATTAGTTTACAGATATTTCAGCATCATGTTCAAGCGACAAGGGAATTTTTAATTTGAAAAATATTACATAGTCCACTTACGGATTATGCGGAAACATTTACAAATATCCATTAGCATTCCATAAAAGCTGTAGTTTTCCTAAGAGAATAAAAATAAAATAAAATAAATAAGTTTTTAGTTCCAATTCCACCATAAAAGTGGTTGCTACCACATCGTGCTCGTGGGAAAATAGACTCCGACGTGTGATATGAAAACGAATTACTTATCGGAATATCTCACAAACTACAGATGTAACTATTAATATCAAGCATTGATTTCCTTTCCTTTTAAAGAAGAATCAAATCATTTATTTCTAAATTAATCCTTATGAAGTTTTTAATTTTTCTTATAAAAAATATTATTTATTTTTATGATTATTACGCTTCTCAACTCTCAACGCAACTCGCTCATATATATAAATTAATTATAAATATCTTCTACACCTGTAACTGCAGAAGTATTTGCCATTTAATGCATTAACTTGTGCAAAAAGTATTGTCAATAAATAAACTCATTCACGTGTTTCCCATTTTTCGGTGTAAAAAAACGTCTGATAGCTGCGTTAGTATTCATAATAATGTAACAGTTCCTTTAATAAAATTAAACAGTATTATTAAACTAAAACTCTGTTTCAATATCCTATTATTGTAACGATTTAGTTAAAGAGTACACATGCTTGTATTTGTAGTTGTTGGTACTAGTGCTTGTGCTCAAATCTCGTATAAATCAAAGTTTAAATAGATGTATAGGCAAAGGAAAAACTAGATTCACGAACGGTATAAGCGTCGCACAGTGATTAACTTAGAACAAGCTAGCTGGACAAAAGTCATGTCGAAAGATCGTCCACATAGTGTTGCGATTGCATAAACAAAACCCCTAAGGTCACATTTTCAGGTAAAAAGAGTGATAAACAATCCACTGTGATGAGTCATAGACCCTTATAGGTACCTCAGTGTAAATTATAAGCATTTACATTATTAATTTAGTTGCATTTTTGGAGTGCTTTCGTAAAAATCTCCCAAAATGTGTAGTTACTAATATAGTTTTCACCATGATGGATAATACTTTTGAGGGTATGTGCTAATTTCTTATTTCACTAAAACAAACATTGTAATAACAGAAATTATAGTCCAGTAGCAGTTTGATATGTTGCATAGAATATTACTTTTTGTATCCAGCCCATTTTTTTTTGGTATATAATAGGTATTTTATTCACCTTTCAAATGAGAAAGTCCAATTTTTTTTTTAGTTTACACCAACTCAGTTGCTAAAATCGGATTTTTTAAAGAAGTATCTTTATTAAGTTAGATAATAAGGTCAATAGTAAGATTATATGGTGTTTTAAATGTTATATATTTACTTTAATTTACGTAGCAATTAATTGTAAATATTGTAAAATATTTGTATTTTTTTTTTCTTTAAAAATTAGTAATTTTATTTACCGATGCTTTGCTTGAGCTATTTATTTTTTAATTAACTTTTCAAAAATTGCTCTAATATCAAAATATAAGTATTTGCGGCTAAAAAAAATGATATCTAAATATCAAATGTTTTTGTCCAGCTAGCTTGTTCTAATTGAATCACTGTGCGTCGTCGGCGTCGCCTTTGTGCTGTGCCGTGTGGTTGTTCCAATTAAGTCCGCTGACGCCGTAAGTGTAGTCACTATACGATAAAAGTTTTCGTACACATTTCAGAGATTCCACATTCAAGTACAATTTCAAGAGCTTTTTCTATAGGTTAGATTTGCATGATTAGAAATTCTCGATATATAAAAAGTAAATCAAAAATTTTCAGCAACCCTCAACACATATGTTTGAAAGTAAAGTAAATATCCATGATGCGTGTACTCCTAGATCCTTACCGCATATAATAAAAACAACGGATGACATTAAAACACCTGAAGAAATCCTCATAAATTATAGCTACTAAACACGTCAGGTTGAAATAAAAAAAAACGCAACAAAATTGGTCCATTTACTTAGGAGTTACGATGCTACATGCGATTGGCGTATACGATACACAGACATGGCGGATACGATACACGATACACACAGACACGTTTATATTATAACAACCCTCTTATTGCATCTATTTGCATCATTAAAAAAAAATACGACTCAATCTCGTTTTACCTGCGAGTATGCGCTAGCAGTGTATGCGGCCATTACGTCTGTACATCGTAAAGCCATAGATGTTCTGCGGTTGGGTTTAACCAGTCTTTAAGCGATATTATTACACCAAACATTACTGAAAACAAACTGTAATAGGAAAATATGCATTGTAAAAAGTTCGCGTAAAAATATTAACCAGAAAATGTGTTCGGTTATCAAGCGAAGCGTTAGTTGTCAAATTGACGGTTGCTTCGATCCCTACCAACGGCTGAGCTTCCGGTGAAGGTAACACCGTTATCAAATTCCCAGCATGGTGGTAGCTAGCCAGGCGGGTACTTGAAGGTACTTTAACAACTTCGTCAGTGATGATGTACTCGAAGATTTTATCGCGCCACATCTAGACAGACTATACTAGAAACAAATATGGTTTCACTGAATAATTACGAAATAGCATAAAAATCAAGCAACATAGCAAGTTTATTCTGTATCGTAACAACCTAACATTTCACTCTAGAGCTGGCACATTCTCATAAACGCACCCCTCTTGTTTGCTACTGACTCATCAACACACATTTTAAATGGCCGGCAGTTACTAGGGACCATGACCATCAAACTTACCTTTCTTTTAATAGACTCACGACACACGCGGTTACTCTATAGAACCTCTGCGAATTGGCATTTTGAGTACCTCTCTATGTTGCCATTTTCTTACGTTACCATTTTATTCTTCTTGTTTTTCCGAGCGTAGTGGCCAGGCCTACGAAACCTGTTGCTAAGTTGCAACATCAATTTCATCTTTTGTGAATCGATTTTGTTTCTTCTTCTTTGGCATCGCGCTTCTTGTGCGTTCTGCAGGTCATGATTAGTTCGTTATGAAGTAGATACAGACAGGCTTCCGAAAGTAGAGACTGAAACTAATAGTTGCCACTTGCCACCGATCAATTTTGTATACTATATTATTGTAAGTATATTTCTTGAATCCAGAAACAATCTTTGAAACTTATAAATATATGTAACTAAAATAAATTGTGATGTTTAGAATTTGGTTACAGAAAAAAAGACAATCAGCGTGCGTAGACGGCATATAAGTTTACAAAAAAATATGCATTGGAGCTCTAGATATCCAATTAGTAGTAATGCAACCTATGCGCACTATAGCCTTATTGACAACTTATCATAAAGCCCCCAGTGATACAGACACCCTGAGGCGACTTATTGTGAAATACAAATAACGATTTACATTGACTACTTCTCCACTGTCAACCTGCCATCTGCCTCCTATGTCACTGAACATTCTAATTTTAAATTTATACTTCTATTTAACAATTCATCGCAAATATTTACAAGTAAATTAACAAAATTTTATAACTATCTGAAATTATCTTACTAGTGCTATACTATACCGAATCTTAGTTAAATATAACAATGTTGCCAACTGTTAGCGGGTTAATGTAATTGGGCTGTCTATATGCTGGCAACAGCTAGTGGATTGCTCAAATGTTATTGTATTTAGCTATAGTGTAATTATATATTTATTTCAATAAAGGCTTCGCCCCCTTAAAATAAAAATAAACAATATATTTAATAATAAACTTGAACATAATATTGATATTAAAGAGCTATTTTCAATTCAGTTTGAATACTATAAACGATTAACTACAATACCTAACACCAAACCTGCAACGATAGAATGCTGATTCCGAAGTAATTTTAACTTTTTCTTATCTAATATATATATAGAAAAAGATAAGAATAAATCACAGACCAACTTATTAAAAATAATGTAAAAGCTTACATAGAATAAAAACGAACTGAATCATTTTAATCAACTGAAATACCTACATCGCTGTTTATCGCGAAGAATTAGTTTAGGGCCAATTAAAAATAGCCCGACCCATGTCCTCTGCACATATGACACGATTCAGCAAAGAAAACCCGATAGAATAGAAAAATACGTGACCGCGAACGCTCGCTTCCAGTTCGCCATATAGCTTTTCCCGGGTTGGACGACACCTACGCTCTGCCTCGACCTCAAAAATTGATATTTAAACGACGCCGGACGTCAATGTAAGGTTGTGTGACTGATAGTTCCGGCAAAAATACTCAAGTGAATAGTGTAGAACAATGACAATGAAGCGTGACCGTTTCCGGTTGAATGGAGTGTTGTGGCGCCAAACGCACGCGTGACGGATGAGTTTCGCGCGCTTTTCCTTCAGGTGCGTTCAAGTAACTTACGTTGATAAATGATAATGTACTAATGAACGGATCCATAGCCGTAGATAGACGTAAGTTGGTATGGGGGTAGTATTACGGTGAAAGTAAAAAAAATCGAGGTTATACACCTTTGTTTAATTTTTATAAATGGGTTTCATATAATTGGGTATGTTTTCATTGTTAGGTTGTGTTATTTCAGGCCACCGCAAATAATTTTATTTGATTTCCATCCTAAAAGAAACATGAAATGTACGTAAGTGATAAATACGCATGATGGAATCTATTAACTTTAGGTACATGAAAATGAAATAAAAGTTAACTTTCGCATAACAATTTATATGCGCCTAGTCAAAATAAAAATTCAATGATTATAACCAATTATTTACTTAATATGGCTCTTCGTTGAATTTGCCTATGGTGCATTATAGATAAAGTACCTGAGCGACCAAGGCCCGAATATTGTTTTCTCAGACAATACACTTATATATAGAGAAACGAATGTTATCCATGCGCAGAGTTTTTCCAAAGCGTTGGAGCCGATATGGCCTGGATATATATAGGAGAATTGCTCATTTAATATTTTGTACTCATATTATCTGCATCTTTTTATCATTAGTCTAATTCGTGTATTCTAATTCGGTTCTAATTTGAAACAAATAAATAATATATTATACAGAACTGACTATGTATATGATACTGAGTCTAAGATTTGGCGGCAGCGGAGAGGTTAATGAAGAAGACAATATGAAAGGAGTTGTGAGCTAAGCTTATACGAGTACATACATACAGCTTGAGTCCTCTTAAGTGAAAAATCTCTAGCCACAGATAAAAGACATAATAAAAAATAATTAAGACCAAAATGTACATAGTCTAACAATAAAGTTATCTAAATCTGAAACTGAATCTGAATAAAGAACGTCTCATTTATTAAGCCGCCGAATTCTTTGTAATATGTTTTCCGTAACCAGACGTTGCTATTTCATATAGTAATAACTCAAACGCTAAAAGCCTCGGCGGGTAGTGAATTGTGTCATTTCACGAAACAAACTGCTCCGGCCCAGTTTTAAAGACTTATGGTAAATTAAGCGTTGTAGTACAGTAGTGAACATCAAAGAATCTTCTTGGAGTCTCGTTAATTTTATTTGTTTTAGACAAATGAGTTTTCATTCGGTTTTGGACGCGTATCGGCCGGTAGAGGTGAGTGTTCTACGTCAGATATGATTGGTGTGCCCGGTAGAGCGCACGTGGCCACTGTTATTAGACACAAACAAGTGGCTTCTATTTTAGTTGTCGTTTCGTATCAAATGTCCCTCGGGCTGGTGTTTTGATAAATTGCAGTTTTTGATAAATCTGTTGTAACTGTGCGCGCGATGTGGATTCTCGCGGCATTTCGTGGGATGACGATTTGTCGGTGAATGTCAGATTGAATCATGCCGGTAAGCTTAATTATCAATTACATGTTATTTGGTTACGAATTTTCCGGTTTGACTGATTAGTTCCATAGATTGAAACAAAATTGGAATATTGTCACAGAAAGCAAACTTTTCTAGACACAACTATTCAATTGAATTTTCATTAAAAACGCTTTTCAGAAAATAGCACATAACTGTAACTATAGCATGACAAATATATTTAGAGGCTTTCGACCTCTCTGCAATTAAAGAAAAAATGATTTCTCAGAAAAAACATCATCTAAAGTGCATCAGGAGTGTCCTAGCCGACTTCTTATAATTTTCTTTGAAACTTCAAGATCAAAATAAATAAAACCCCCTCAAATCAATTTGATAACTTTGTTTAACTTCCAGATGTTTAATACATTTAAAAATAAGTATATTTCCATGTTATGTGTGCATACTAAACTTATGTACTAAATAATATGTTAATATATTGTACATACTTGATTAAAAAAAAAGTAAGGAAACGGGAAGAACGCTATATTATATCATCTCCCCAAAAGAACAGAGACGTTATTAAAAAAGTGGGGACACCAATAAATCTCTATATTCATAATAAGGAAGTAATATAGTAGAGTCGTTTAAAACATTAAAAAACCCAAAAGCTACCTTTTATATTACAGGAAAAGCTTTCTTATAAATCCAATCAAATAGTATAGTAAATTTTAAATGTATGCGTGTACCTTATTTATTAAGGAACTTTATATGTACCTTTTAGAGGAGGTCGTTGACATCTGCTACACAGTTCAGTTAAATACTGCTGTCATCGATTCTTGTATGTTTGTAAACCAATCATGTTTTCCCAATATTTTTTATTTATTTAAATAGACCAATAAGTAATTCGATTTTAACTTAAACTGCTAATTATTGTTGTACTCTAATTCCCAAATAAATAAATAATCTTTTTTATTGTACTTAGAGCCGATGTCTTTATTAAAATAAAATCCTAAAAACTAATTACAATACTGCAGTTAGATACTACAACAATAACATTTACTATTAATCTACTTGATATAGAAGTACCCCTACAAGGCTTTCACCACAATGCCATAAGCTTACGTCCGAGATAAGATTCGATCCGGCTGCTACAGTACTGTCGCCGCTTCATATGTTTTCAGAAACGTCACAATAATTTCGCGAATAACTTTGCACAATATGACATAGGTACTTATACCTATGCACATACATATATGCACGTCACTACTTTATTATAACTAGTTGATATTGTTTGTGCGCGTACATAATGGAGAGTCTATGCAAGTAGCAGCCGTTAGTTTTTACAACTGTTGTCCAGTTGGGCACTTGACGCGTAATGGCTATGCGTAGCTTTGTGACAGATACGGATCAAGAACTTAAAATGTGACTGTTATTTGGACCAAATTTGCTTTAGAAGGCGGTTAAGCCGTCGGTTCTTCTTTATGCCTTTTTTAAAGTTTATATTTTTTTTGACAACAATTCACCTGATGTTAATTTATGATTTTCCGCCGGTATCTACCGCCTCCGGTCTACGATGGAGCTTATCGTAGAGTAGAATAGCAGTCATTAGGCCATGTCGGAAGCACTTGAGCAGTCCAAAAACTTTTCACAGCATGTCAAACGAATTCAATGCAAACGTTTCAATACAAGTATTGGCCAGCGCGTTAAACATAGCTACTCTCCCCTTTGATCTCTCAAAGGGCTCATGTCCCAGCAGTGGAAAAGAATTGGACTAACTATTATACTATGCTCTCTGCGACTAATTAGCTCTTTGTACTAAGAATTCCTAAGTAAAACATTAGTTTATTTTTATGTTAATTTATTTTGCCTTGTTCAGGTTTTGGGATAGCCTCATCAAAGTGATGATAATTGATAAGATAAAATAAACTTTAGTATTCAGATAGAACACGGTGTTAAGTAAACATACAAACAAATTTTCAGATATGCAAAACATATATTTTCTTATCTCATGTTATTGTTACTTTTTTAGATGAGAGTAAATCTAATTTACTCAGTAACCGTTGCAATAATATGCTAAATAAGTTTATTTCCGTCATCTTTGCAACTTAGTTGTCATACGTACATGTAATCACGCTTTTTTCTTGTCTTTCTTTCCTATCAGGGTAGCCAGAGACTACATTCTTCCACTTGACTTGTTGATAATCTTACTTTCTTTCTAATTTCGTGAATATCTGCTGCAAATTTAACTTGCATATTTCCTTAAATCACTGTAATAAACATTATCCACATTTTTTGTCACGGCTTACTGTATCACGTTGTATAAATTGGTGACAATAATTATGCACCGCGTTGAGAGGGTCGCGTAAGGTGCATCAAAGCGTGTCTCTCGCATTTTTTTATGCATAGTTCTTTGATAGAACACTACATGTTTTGCTCGTCCTTGCAGAATTTAACCCTTGACAGTTTGTGCTCACACTGTGAAGCTTTCGTATTATAGAAATTATAGAATTATACACTATAGAAAGCTCAGATAATAAAAGATCAGGCATATCTGGTAAAAACATATTTTGCTACAATATATTTTACGTAGCAATGTTCAAAAGAAGATATTTCAATTGTTTTAGAACTCATAAATTCAGTGTCTGGGAAAATGAAAATAAGTTTTTTTTTGCGATACTATATTAATTGGAAACAAAACTTTAAAGTATACATTCTATGGCTTTCAGTTTAATTTCCGTGTACGTTACAACCAGTGACCGAGTTCAATTAAATACGCTAACAGATTCCCAGCTGGGGGGACACTGACAGCGTGAGACGAAGAATGGAACACACTTTTGCTTACAAGTAGAGATTTTGAAGTTCAACCTATGACACTTGCTAGGAAAGCGTAAAACAAAATAACTTGTTGACCCATGACATGACCTTGTGTTAGATTTGCAAATGAAAAGAAACCCGTTTCTAATCTTGGCACATTCCAGAGCGCTCCCTAATAGAATGTTCCATGATTTTATGAGCGACATTCTCGCTCCACCCCTGGCGAGGGTTGTTCGCCCTCATTACGGCCCGCGTTAGCTTTATCAGCACCGTCGGCGCCTGCAAGCGTTTTTATAGATGTTCGAGTTTGTTTTAATTAGTGCTTCGGTCTTTGGCGAGATTGTTAGTTTGCTATTATGTGTTGGGAAGAATAGAATGGTCCATAGATAATGATAGTAAGTTATCTAAAAAATCAGTGTAATCTTTAATTAAGTGATTCAGTGCAGAATTTGATAAAGGACTTACTTTAGCTTCATATACACAATTCAATTCATGTCCTGGGGAGGGGGAGAGAGTGGGAGCATTGACTTACCTTCATGCCACCATTGCAAATTGGCGAATATACAGGCCAGTGGCCAGGCCCATATCAAAGTTTTCAAACTGCCCGAGGTTCTCCGAATAGTCTTACGACTGTCTCAGGTGATTATTGGGTCTGAAAGCTTTTATATGTCCTGCAAAGCGAAGAAGCAGCGCTCAGTTGAAAATGCTACTTCTGTGCATGTTGTGTTTTGTGCGTAAATTGCAACAGTTGAGATCGCATGGGTAAAGTCCGCTACAAACCCTACAATTTTACGCTTAGTAAAAAAATTACTAACTAACTAAAATTCTTGCGACAATTCAAGAATTTAATAAGCTACTTATTGATTTAAACCTATAAGATGTACGCGTACGCGAAAAATATTGGCCCAGTTTGCCGGATTGCTTGGTGGAATTGCTATGACGCGACGCGACGGCGACACGTGTTAGACGGTATTTTTTACCAGGGAACCAGAAACGTACAAGAGATCTTTTCATCTCCGCTTCCAATACATCCTACAGAACTTTGGCTTTTCATATTTACGAAATACGCTGTGTTTTTCATTGTCAGGAGATATTGCTGTGCTTACTCGAATAAGGACCAAATGAACTTAAATGTGTACTACATTTGATTCAATTTTCATTGAAGCTTCATATTTAATACTGCATCTCTTTTTGATGCATTGGAGGGACGAGAGCAGAGGATTCATTCATTCAAATTGGTGCTACTGTGGATCTTGGTATACTCCGGTCGGAATCAATGATCAACTTGGTAGTCTGTTTCGTTGTCTTGTTATTTTAAGAGATAAACCTACAAAAGTAAATATTGTATATAAACAGCAGTAGCTTTTTTTAAAATAAATAAATAAATATACACATACACATACCGTACAGCTTTTTATTCCACACTGGCTGCTCTGGTAAGAGGAACATCGTAGTCCGTGCGAAAGTAACCGCGGGGCGCAAGATTTTACTGTGAGTTCTGGAGACATAACATAAAAAAATAAAATTTTGATAATAACATGGACCAAATACTATAATAGTTACTTTTGAACTACCATGGTACCGACTTCAACAAGTTATTTCACACTTTTGAGTGGTGATGTCGGTTCCATTTTTTGGTAATTGTTTTTAGGTTTTATGATTTTTCAATCACAATCTATATGAGATGGCTGAATTGTAGTGTCCTTTTCCTACGCTATTAATAAATGGCTGATTCTAAACGTATTTTCACAGCTGTTTTGTTTATATTTTTGGTCTGGGAGAATGCAATTCGTATCCTCAGATACTACCTAAATAGACCACCTTTCTCTAGATTGATCGGAGTACGTATCATGGAATTGTATTCTTTGGGAATATAAGGATTATATAAGGATTGAAATAAGTCTTACACTGACGATTTACAGCTTACGCAACCCTCGGGTCTAGTAGTATGAAACTTCTAAATAGAGAAACTCTTTATAAATATACAGAAAACGGGTTGTGAAAATATAATAAACAATAAGCATATAAACTACAAATGGAAGCACAAATACAAGTTTTATTTTTGCTATCGGCTATCGTAAGAAACTCGTGCAAGGAGGCTTTAGTCCACGCCAATATATTCTTACGATCATATACTGGGCTCCCTTTACGCTAGTATTCCTTTATAGGGCTCAATAAAGTCACAGCGGGTCATCTAGATAAGTCTAACGGGATATGATCCTGCTCGGCTGACAAACTGCCTGTTTCCACATGGATTTACTACGCCATGCCACCCACTCTCACCCCTTCTCACCCCCTGGAAGGGTGAGAATGCGATGCGGTACAAACGGTGCAACATTCCGGGAATTTAGCCGTAGTTAAAATATTTTATGTATTTGTTTATGGTGACAGTAAAGTTGACAGGCTCTAGGAAATGGTGCGGTTCTGAACTCGATGTGTGTTTGTTATGTCTTTGTTAGTTTCACTTATTACAACTGGTTGGATCCTTGCTGTCCTGCGGTTTGCAGATTTGCAGATCTCCCGCGACGTAAATCCCTCATCCCGAGAATAAACTTAGATCCGTACGTCGTAAACTCTGGAAATCTTCTTTTTTACTTTTGGAGACTGCTTTCAATGACTTTGCATTTGCGGTTTCTTACTTTTGCAAGGATTTGTTCGTAGATAAGTCCGCTTTAAAGTTAGATTTTATGGTCACCAAATCCTTTATATCATCGCTACTAGTGAAACAGCTTTTTATCAGACCTCATTTGGTGGTGTGGTAAAAATATTTCACGAACCAATTTATTTGCTTTGTGCATTTATTTTGTATAATTTCACAGAATATGGAAAGGTCATTGCTATGCATTTAGGTATTGTATAAAATGTTTTAATCGATTGTTATTATAATTATATATTGATTCTCATATTTATCATAAAGTACCTTACCGTACCTTCAGAAATGAAAGGAGGTTCTTAATAAATGTATTTATGATCAATGTCACTTTCAGATTGGTCCCATAGATTACCTATACATATTTTTTTAAATTAGTCTTGCAGCTGTATATTCTTGAAGATAATATTGAAAATTATCAATCTTCAAGAAAATAGGTAAGTGGATCGAAACTGCGTCTACCTGACGTATAATTCGATCCCCACCAGATGCTTGAGCTTCTGGCAAGGCCGTTGTCAAATTCATGTTGTAACGTATGCTATCCCACGCCTATATAAAAATTAGGTAAAGTATCACGTGCAAGACATAAACGTCGATATTTATGGGACCTTTAGAAATTAGATATTTCAAACTGACAGGAAACAAAAAAAATATTTTTGTTCTTAGCAAAACTGTGGGAAGATAGAAACAATTGAACCTTTCTTAGTACTGCGAAAGGCGACCGCTTGGAAAAAAATAGAAAGGGTCCGGCTAATGACTTTCCATGAATTGTCTAAAATCCCCAAGGTAAAACCCAAGGACGGTTTAGCACATGTTGGGAGTGGGGTGTGATCTTTGTTAACATAGTAACCAATCAACCAAACTCAAGAGAAGAAAGAAGGCGGGGCTTAGAATTCAAAGAACGGGGGGATGCTTTCCGGCTCCGCTCGCTTAGCGCGGCTTACTTAGTTAAATCCGGAACTCGGGAGTGAGCACAGTTCAATGCGCACACGCATAGCCTAGTCTGAACGAGTGTTTGATTTTGTTTTGTTTGAAGTTTATTTTCTTTAACAAGTATAGGGTAATTCTTTAGTAGTGAGTATAGATTCGTTAGTCTTGTATCAGTGTAAGTTCTGTAGTTTGTTTAGTGTTAAATTCTAATAAATTTGTTTTAATTCTTTAGCTTAATTAGTGTTGAGTAAATGTAAATTCAGTGTTAAGTCTACGAGAAGGGGGTTGCTGATATTAAAGCTAAGTATTCTTAGTGCTTAACTCTTCCTACGGATTTTCCTTTTCTAAAACCTAGCAAATAATAATCAAAACGGCAAATAATATCTTTCTTACGAGTTTTCTATAAAATCAATTTAATAATAACATGTTAATTGTAAATATTACTATGAGTTTGCTAATTTTCTGTAAATCTTTCTTTTAAAATCAATCTAGTAATCATGTTTAAATGATATTTTATTAGATAAAATTAGAGCCTTAAGTAAGCCTTAAATCTTAATTGATTAAATCTTAATGCTAAATTTCATCTAGATTTTACTTTACACCGATTGAATAGTACTACGGAGCCGATAAGTTTTATTAAGATCTTTAAACAGTTCTCAATTTCAAATAGAAGGAGGTAAAATGCCGTATTAAATATACAATACTAAGTAATCAATTTTAAAATCTATATAAAGGAAAATTTTATGGAAGAATGCTTTAAATTTTATTTCTCTTACCTTCTTCTGACTCCTTTTAAATTTAAATGTGTTCATGTGTTATGATAATTTATGTAGCAGGTTAATTATCACCGAGATTATGTTGATACTGTATTGGCCAATACATAGGAGAATATATGATGTTTTAACTACCGACATAATACCATACATAGGAGGACTTATTATATATATTGATGATTTAGTTATTGATATAATACAATACATAGGAGGATATATGACGTTTTAACTAGCGACATAATACAATACATAAGAGGATTATTATGTATATTGATGATTTAGTTATTGATATGATACAATACATAGGAAGATTGTTATATATGATAACGATTATATTACTGACATAATACAATACTCATTGACTCGAACTCTTTACTGAATATTGGCTTTATGCGTTACTATTTGGCAAGAAGTTTTGATGAATCTAAATGAATGTTCTAATCCAACGTTTATTAACGTATGAGTTGATGGTTTCATAGGAAGCTTCTGTTTTCTGGAATTTAAGCATGTACAACCCGCAGAATAATGCTTTTGTCTATCAAACCTTACATAAGAGGCTAGGTAAAACACTACCTCTGATCAAGAGAGACAATCTTTGTAAATAACACATGATGGAGAGGTCATTAACATAACACGATGGATTACTCACTATTTATATATGTATTCTCATTTGGATTTTTATGAAGTGACTAAAAGTCGTCTTAGGTCGCTCATGAATCTGCTCGTGAGTGCGAAATCGGGCTTTTTCACGTTTATATCAATTTCAAATGAATTTATTAAGTATTATATGTACGAGATATCAAATGATAGTACTGACGAATGGTTCAGAACATGTTCCTTTTCCTGTAATATCAAATGATATAATGACGCGATTGGTAAGATCAATTAATTTGATCTAGCTCTAAAAAATTAACAAAAGAAAGAGCTGACCTAACAAATATGACCTTCTCAAGAGAATTAGACGATTATTCAGCCACAACATTATATTTATAATTTGGCTATAGCTCGAAATGATATTTAAAGAGCTTTGTATTCTAAAGTATATCTTTAGATACATGAAGATATTATCTATCCCGACACCACTTGCTTTATCAAGTAGGGCACATCTTGGCCTTTTATAAATCGGTATTCGACGATGCAAAGTCACTTTATTCATACCACACACAACTTTAAAGATTCGTAAGTCCTCTAAGGCCAATCTTTACTCGCAAATTGATGCGCAACGAGGGAAAATCACCCATCCGGGTTTGATATATGGTTGTTTAACCAAAGGATCTTCACATCGCAATAATGCTGGCTTTGTTAGAATCACCATGTGTTTATTTAACGCCAAACCCATTTCTTCACAAAAACACACATAACTACTACCTTGTACGCTCTTAACTGAGTGCTACATTGACTGCATGATAGTTTGACCATGTTTGATAAACTTATGTAAGGCGCCGCTTATTAGCATAAGATAACCAAAACTAGTAATAAGTAAGTCTGGAAAATATAAGATTCTATGAAACCAAACATACCGATTTTACATAACATAATATTAACATTTAGCAGTTGTTTATAGTAACGCGGACAATATTCGACGACATCAATATTCGACGACATGACATACAACTCTGTTTCAGGATTATTATATCAATGGTTATTTACTATAAACTTACTAATAATAGATCAAGAAATTGACAATAATAGTCTATATGACAGCATATAGCTTTATTCTAAGATTATTGAAACTATAATCATCTACTTCTTTAAATGAAAATTAACGAATTCAGAAACTGACATAATTTATATATATATTTCATTGTTAGTTCTTATAATTTATCTAGCGATAGGAAAATAGAGGATTAGTTTAGCAATTTTCAATTCAACCTACAGGACCCTTCAACAACCAGCCGGGAGGGCTGTATACTTCGAGGCAGTGCTTTCTTGAAGATTTCAGGTTAGATGCATGTTTTGCCAGCTTACATGTTCCAGCCTAGGATCTGCTCACTTATTTTGCCACTCTAAATTTGAACATTATTGTATTTATGTCTTATTATTTTAGGGTCATTTCATTAGTTATGTTTCTTATGTAAATGCATATGTGACTTTTATTCCAGCACGTCAAACGTAATATTAAACAATTGATATAGGAAAACATAATGAATCATTGTAATCGACGATCACAGCAATACTATAATTTCTACTACGTAATTATAAATAACTCTATTCATCTTAGAACTTCGATAGTTAGTTTGATTATTTAATTAGGTTTTAGAATTGATTAAAGAACGCGTAAATTGTTAGGTTAGACTTCGCGATATTTTAGGTGTTACATTAGATACAAGGTCTGAGAAGTTCGTTATATATTATTGTAAACTATTTGGGTCAATAAATAAATAGGGTCTCATCACGCATATAATTATACATACTTTTATAGATTATTATGAAAGGCAATATATAATATAATTATAGTATTAATAAAATATACACAACGTAAGGTCGGTTTAGGTAGATAGGTCGGGGTAAAAGGGGGGGTGTCTCATCTGTTGCCGTTACCAAGGGATATTCGTCATTAACAATGTAATAATTAATTTTATTGCAACGAAATCAAAAGAACTTGATTACTACATACACAACGTAAACTCAGTCTGTAATAATTATATAACGACTCGCGTAACACTTCTTTTAATCGATTTACTTTGCATTATAAACGTATAAAAATAACATGCATATATAAAAGAATTGCATATCTGATTTGTTCGAATATAGGTAGAATATAAATTTCATTTGTTAGAATAAAGGAGATTTATTTGATCATTAGAGTATATTATTAGACTTTATCTTAACGAAGTTAAATAATCTTGATCTTTTCAAGTAAAATTACATTCATTAGGTATCACACTATAATTTTAGTTATTAAAACGTTTAGGATTTCACCTTTCATATCATACTCCTATCAAAGGTATGCGTTTATCGTAACCTTAGAAATTGAATTAATCTTTGAGTTGAGGTTATTGCATAAAGTTTAGTTCAAATAAGTTCGGTATATATGCATAACGGTATAAGTATATAGGAAATATTACGTTTGGCGTGTCTTACATATTTTGGCGGAAATAAGAAACAAAGAAAGATAAAAATAATACAACGCAGCCTTTGGTCGGCGATTTCTAAAGGATAGGGATTTCACAAACTCAATTATTAGACAAAAGAACAGATGCATAAGTTCATTTCGGGATTTCAGCTTTTAGTAAAAGTTCCGACAGTTTACAATAAGCTCATTGTTCGGGATAGTTGTTTGTTAAATAGGGATTAAACAATTAGTCGGGCTTGCAAGAAACATTCTTCATTCTTGTCGGGACTAGTCGTATAACACGTGTTGGGTAAAGATAAAAAAGGGTCTCGAGGGTAAAAACGGTTTAAGGTCGCTTAATTGTTATAGGATCATAATGTGTTAGCCTGTAAACCTTTGTTACAAAAATAACAAGGAACTCATAAAAATCTTTGAAGTTATGCTATCTTAGAAATTATAGAAATGTTAGGGTGGCATTATATTGTGACAGATGTTTGGGTTTGGGACGTGGTCTGGTGATACATGTGCATCTTGAGATCGGAAAGAAAACACTACCTTTAACAATGGATAAATGAACCTTTTATTCTTTGTGTCTCAACAATTTTTCTTGTTTGATAGGCCGGAACAACACTAAATAATTCAGTTTATATTACAAGTGCATTTATACTAAATAAAAATGAATACGCGAAAGAGGAATGATCCGATGTCTACAAATTCCAGTAAAAAGAAGCCCAGATTAGAAACTAGTTTAATGGATAATAATGTTGGGGCGGAGATCTTATCTTTTATGGAACAAAAATTTAATGAGATTACAACGCGAATAGAAAGAATAGAGGCTAATTCTAGTATATCGAATGCTTCCACTTCAGAAAGTCAACCGATACCTGAGAACATAGAGTTTAGATCTAATGAGAGATTGGATACCGAGTTAGTGAGGACAACCAACGTTTTTGTTATGAAGCCAGTTCTAGAACAACCGAAATTCGATGGAGTAGGCGCCTTGAATCCAGTTCGTTTTATAGAGAAATTAAGAAGATACATTAAATATGTCAATGCAGGGGATAAATCTTTAGAAATTGCATTAGAATGTTTACAAGGAATACCTCAGAAGGTTATGGAGTTACATAAAGACAAATGGAGTAGCTTTGAAGATTTTGTAAATGACTTCTTAAGTGTGTATTGGAGTTCG
Organism: Apeira syringaria; assembly: GCA_934044485.1. NCBI lineage: Eukaryota > Metazoa > Arthropoda > Insecta > Lepidoptera > Geometridae > Apeira > Apeira syringaria. Next base: position 10,497,309 of record OW203662.1, on the reverse strand, counting down.
CGGGAGCAGGAAAATGCTAAAATAAAGTTAATGAACACGACGTGGATACTTAACAAAGGAACTACTATGGAAGAGCACTTTGCGCAGCAAATGGATAACGTAAAACAATTAACCATTCCATTAACAGAGAGTGATTTAGTGAAGAGTATCATGCATCATTTTCCAGAGGATATACAACGACTTTGGTTTACGCGAGGTGAAAGGTCAACCGCACTACAGGCTGTGAAGTTTTTAAGAGACATAGAGAAAAATGTTATGTGTCATAAGGGACAGGTCGATTCGCTCAAAACTAGTGTAGATAATCGCCATGTACGTCACAATTACAGGAGGGATAGACAACCTTTTAATAATGGACAATATAGGGCAGTCGCGCCGGTAGTACAAACCAACGCAGTAACTTATAACTCTAGGGGGCGTGGTAAAAGGAATTTCAGAGGTAACACACGACATAGAGGACATTCGAGAACGCCATATAATTTTGAAAATAATACTAAATGGGTTAAAGGGGGGATTATAAACCTAGACAAAGAAAGCAACTTACCGGTCTGCACGACAAAGTCTACTTCTAATAACGTAGATAATAATAATAGCGCATCTACTAGCCAGGGAAACTAGATCTAGTTGATTGTAGCGGTTCCTTACAGTCAACAAACGAAGCATATAACAATAATAGGAACTTGATAGACTCATTGAGTGTTAATATTATAAAGGGGCTGGATAGAAGTATGAACCTAGAAGCGAGTGAAGCAAGGGTAACTCAGGTAGCTTATAAACAAATGTGTAATATGGGTTGGGAACCAGGACAGAGTTTAGGTATTAGAAATAACGGTCAGTTATATCCAATAAAGTCAAGCATGAAGTTAGTGTTTGAAACGGAACGTGATAATAACTTTAAAAGCGACGTTAAAGATTTAATGTATATAATAGAGGGTTACCAGGGGAAAATAAAATTTGTTTGTCCAGGGGTCATTAAGGAATGTCAAGGTTGCACTTTAACTACGAAATATAGGGAGATAGCCACTTTGTTTAGCGATGTAACTGAAAGTTTTGAGAAGGAATTAGATAACCCATTGATTGAATTGCCAGAAATAAATGTACAAATTGGAAACATCTTAACTAAAGGATTAATAGATACAGGAAGTCAAATAACATGTATTTCTGATAGTTTGTATATAGAGTTATTAAAAGACTTAGGTAAACTGAGTGAAATACCTATTCCTGCCATACAGATCCAGGGGGCAGTAGGTCGTAAAAGCGAGAAGGTAAATAAAATGTGTTTAATCAACTTAAAGATCAATGGATTCGAGCTATCTGTACCATGTTTAGTTGTAAAGAAATTAACTAGGTCTTTAATTCTAGGTATAGATTTTCTAGATCGAGTAAAAGCACAAATAGCTTGTTCTGGGGAGAGATTGCTACGTTTTGAGTATCTTGATAAGTTAATTCAAATAAAGATGGGATTAAATTCTTTAGATGACGGCGATCAATCAGGTAGTAATTCAAATAATGACGGGAGTGACAATAGTCAGGGAGGTGGATTGAGCTTAAATTTATCAAGATTGAAATCAAATAAGAATAATCAGGGAGGTGAGTTAGGTTTAAACCTTTTGGAAGCAATTATGAACCCAAGAGCTAATCTAGTAGAGAGGACAAATAGGAAACTTGGCAGATATTTTTTTGAACGTATTGTTCAAATAACCACAAAAATTGGTACAGTATTGTAGAAGACATAGAGGATTGCTACAATAAAAGTAACCATGAAAGTACTAAATTTTCACCAAACCAAATAGTCTTCGGTAATGAGTCTTTATTGAGCATAGATAAGGCATTAGGAAGGGATAAAATAATATCACAAAATATAGAAAAGGTACATCAAATTCGTGAAAGGGTTAGGGAGCATTTGAAAGAAGCAGCGAGGAAAAGAGCTCTAGCTTTTGATAAATCACATCATACTAGATCTTATGAAATAGGGGAATGGGTCAAGTTGAAAGCGTTAAATAAGTCAGACGCGAAACAAAAGATAACTAAAAAGTTCTCTTTGTTATTTCATGGACCATATAAAGTAGGTGCAGTACCTTATCATAACGTATACACATTAATATGTCCTGAAACTGGTAGAACTATTGGAAATTATAACGCTGTACATTTAGCACGCTATTATATAAGTTAATCAATAAGTGAAAATTAGAAATGAAATGGGAACATTGAGATATCAAAGTTAGTTTAACAAGTAGTGTAAGTCAGTACATATATGTTGTAGTATTAACGAGGGTTCCTGTAGGGAGTAGGTTATATATATATAAGAAAAAACCAAAAAAAAAACCAAAAAAAAAACACGAAAATAACAAAAAGGGGAAAAGGGAGTAGGATATAGTGCTAAAAGTAAAGAATTAGTGAAGTGATAAATCTAAATAGTTCTAGATTTGATAATTAGTCATTTAGATAATATAGTAAGGCTATAACTAGTATAAGGACTAGGCTACAATTTTTTCGTATAGGAGGCAGATTAGCTTAATTTGATAGTATAAGTTTAATTGAAGATAAGATTATTTCCATGTATGAACATAGATAACTTACTAGTTGTCAAATTGATTTTTTGTAATAAAATAGTAATAATGAAAATAAAATTAAGAACATTAAGTGTGATTGGTTTTATTCATATACATATATCATCATTATTAAGTACCTAGAAAAGGAGCAATGTATGTGTCCAACATTGTTTAGTCACAATCTCGTACACATCCAGGGAGGTGGATGTAACGTATGCTATCCCACGCCTATATAAAAATTAGGTAAAGTATCACGTGCAAGACATAAACGTCGATATTTATGGGACCTTTAGAAATTAGATATTTCAAACTGACAGGAAACAAAAAAAATATTTTTGTTCTTAGCAAAACTGTGGGAAGATAGAAACAATTGAACCTTTCTTAGTACTGCGAAAGGCGACCGCTTGGAAAAAAATAGAAAGGGTCCGGCTAATGACTTTCCATGAATTGTCTAAAATCCCCAAGGTAAAACCCAAGGACGGTTTAGCACATGTTGGGAGTGGGGTGTGATCTTTGTTAACATAGTAACCAATCAACCAAACTCAAGAGAAGAAAGAAGGCGGGGCTTAGAATTCAAAGAACGGGGGGATGCTTTCCGGCTCCGCTCGCTTAGCGCGGCTTACTTAGTTAAATCCGGAACTCGGGAGTGAGCACAGTTCAATGCGCACACGCATAGCCTAGTCTGAACGAGTGTTTGATTTTGTTTTGTTTGAAGTTTATTTTCTTTAACAAGTATAGGGTAATTCTTTAGTAGTGAGTATAGATTCGTTAGTCTTGTATCAGTGTAAGTTCTGTAGTTTGTTTAGTGTTAAATTCTAATAAATTTGTTTTAATTCTTTAGCTTAATTAGTGTTGAGTAAATGTAAATTCAGTGTTAAGTCTACGAGAAGGGGGTTGCTGATATTAAAGCTAAGTATTCTTAGTGCTTAACTCTTCCTACGGATTTTCCTTTTCTAAAACCTAGCAAATAATAATCAAAACGGCAAATAATATCTTTCTTACGAGTTTTCTATAAAATCAATTTAATAATAACATGTTAATTGTAAATATTACTATGAGTTTGCTAATTTTCTGTAAATCTTTCTTTTAAAATCAATCTAGTAATCATGTTTAAATGATATTTTATTAGATAAAATTAGAGCCTTAAGTAAGCCTTAAATCTTAATTGATTAAATCTTAATGCTAAATTTCATCTAGATTTTACTTTACACCGATTGAATAGTACTACGGAGCCGATAAGTTTTATTAAGATCTTTAAACAGTTCTCAATTTCAAATAGAAGGAGGTAAAATGCCGTATTAAATATACAATACTAAGTAATCAATTTTAAAATCTATATAAAGGAAAATTTTATGGAAGAATGCTTTAAATTTTATTTCTCTTACCTTCTTCTGACTCCTTTTAAATTTAAATGTGTTCATGTGTTATGATAATTTATGTAGCAGGTTAATTATCACCGAGATTATGTTGATACTGTATTGGCCAATACATAGGAGAATATATGATGTTTTAACTACCGACATAATACCATACATAGGAGGACTTATTATATATATTGATGATTTAGTTATTGATATAATACAATACATAGGAGGATATATGACGTTTTAACTAGCGACATAATACAATACATAAGAGGATTATTATGTATATTGATGATTTAGTTATTGATATGATACAATACATAGGAAGATTGTTATATATGATAACGATTATATTACTGACATAATACAATACTCATTGACTCGAACTCTTTACTGAATATTGGCTTTATGCGTTACTATTTGGCAAGAAGTTTTGATGAATCTAAATGAATGTTCTAATCCAACGTTTATTAACGTATGAGTTGATGGTTTCATAGGAAGCTTCTGTTTTCTGGAATTTAAGCATGTACAACCCGCAGAATAATGCTTTTGTCTATCAAACCTTACATAAGAGGCTAGGTAAAACACTACCTCTGATCAAGAGAGACAATCTTTGTAAATAACACATGATGGAGAGGTCATTAACATAACACGATGGATTACTCACTATTTATATATGTATTCTCATTTGGATTTTTATGAAGTGACTAAAAGTCGTCTTAGGTCGCTCATGAATCTGCTCGTGAGTGCGAAATCGGGCTTTTTCACGTTTATATCAATTTCAAATGAATTTATTAAGTATTATATGTACGAGATATCAAATGATAGTACTGACGAATGGTTCAGAACATGTTCCTTTTCCTGTAATATCAAATGATATAATGACGCGATTGGTAAGATCAATTAATTTGATCTAGCTCTAAAAAATTAACAAAAGAAAGAGCTGACCTAACAAATATGACCTTCTCAAGAGAATTAGACGATTATTCAGCCACAACATTATATTTATAATTTGGCTATAGCTCGAAATGATATTTAAAGAGCTTTGTATTCTAAAGTATATCTTTAGATACATGAAGATATTATCTATCCCGACACCACTTGCTTTATCAAGTAGGGCACATCTTGGCCTTTTATAAATCGGTATTCGACGATGCAAAGTCACTTTATTCATACCACACACAACTTTAAAGATTCGTAAGTCCTCTAAGGCCAATCTTTACTCGCAAATTGATGCGCAACGAGGGAAAATCACCCATCCGGGTTTGATATATGGTTGTTTAACCAAAGGATCTTCACATCGCAATAATGCTGGCTTTGTTAGAATCACCATGTGTTTATTTAACGCCAAACCCATTTCTTCACAAAAACACACATAACTACTACCTTGTACGCTCTTAACTGAGTGCTACATTGACTGCATGATAGTTTGACCATGTTTGATAAACTTATGTAAGGCGCCGCTTATTAGCATAAGATAACCAAAACTAGTAATAAGTAAGTCTGGAAAATATAAGATTCTATGAAACCAAACATACCGATTTTACATAACATAATATTAACATTTAGCAGTTGTTTATAGTAACGCGGACAATATTCGACGACATCAATATTCGACGACATGACATACAACTCTGTTTCAGGATTATTATATCAATGGTTATTTACTATAAACTTACTAATAATAGATCAAGAAATTGACAATAATAGTCTATATGACAGCATATAGCTTTATTCTAAGATTATTGAAACTATAATCATCTACTTCTTTAAATGAAAATTAACGAATTCAGAAACTGACATAATTTATATATATATTTCATTGTTAGTTCTTATAATTTATCTAGCGATAGGAAAATAGAGGATTAGTTTAGCAATTTTCAATTCAACCTACAGGACCCTTCAACAACCAGCCGGGAGGGCTGTATACTTCGAGGCAGTGCTTTCTTGAAGATTTCAGGTTAGATGCATGTTTTGCCAGCTTACATGTTCCAGCCTAGGATCTGCTCACTTATTTTGCCACTCTAAATTTGAACATTATTGTATTTATGTCTTATTATTTTAGGGTCATTTCATTAGTTATGTTTCTTATGTAAATGCATATGTGACTTTTATTCCAGCACGTCAAACGTAATATTAAACAATTGATATAGGAAAACATAATGAATCATTGTAATCGACGATCACAGCAATACTATAATTTCTACTACGTAATTATAAATAACTCTATTCATCTTAGAACTTCGATAGTTAGTTTGATTATTTAATTAGGTTTTAGAATTGATTAAAGAACGCGTAAATTGTTAGGTTAGACTTCGCGATATTTTAGGTGTTACATTAGATACAAGGTCTGAGAAGTTCGTTATATATTATTGTAAACTATTTGGGTCAATAAATAAATAGGGTCTCATCACGCATATAATTATACATACTTTTATAGATTATTATGAAAGGCAATATATAATATAATTATAGTATTAATAAAATATACACAACGTAAGGTCGGTTTAGGTAGATAGGTCGGGGTAAAAGGGGGGGTGTCTCAATGTGGTGAGTGTACTTTCGAGTACCCGCCTGGCTATATAGCTACCACCCTCAAGTTTGAAAAAATGTCACCAAACACATAGTGTTCTCAAGCAGCAGTCCTTGAGAGCCCATGAATTATCCGAGTTCTAGCGTGATTACACATTCGACCAAATCATCACTGACCATCAAGTGAGATAGTGGTCAAACACAAGATCTATAAAGTATATAAACAAGTTTATAATCACATTCTGTCCACTGAAAAAGCGTCAAAGAACTGATAGTTATGTCGACCACCATAATGTAACATTGAAAAAGTGTAAATTAGCAAACGCACTAGGAATTTTATTAAAAAAATTATATAGACTTTAAGCATTATTACATTTTCTTATGTTCCGTGCAACGTTATTAATTTTTTTTCATAAGCACCTTCTCCGTGCAATAACAAACACAACAAAAAAGAATTAGTGAAATTAGTTCAGCCGTTCACGCGTGATGCCCTGACCAAGGGAAATAGAGTTTTATATTTATATACATAAGGTATATAATTCACGTAGCCATAAATCAAATGGCTGAAGTTACCTTACATTTGAATATAGGTCTGACAACAAGTATCAACAATAAAGGCTACTTACCTTTTGAACCCGCCGTCTTTTAACTTGCCTTTTGTTTGATCTTAAAGTATTAGGGAAGTAAAGGGAAGATTTCGATTATATTGAAATTGAAATAAATTGTTCCTCCACTAGAGATTCCCTTCTGGTAAAGCTTTCGAATCTATTTCATTAGAAGACCGTAACTATCCTCGTATTTCCTCAAACATATCGCTAGATATTCTGTATTCATTTAGTTACAAAATTAGCTGTAGTACTATATAATCCAGCTCTAAGTCTGTTATGCTAAAATTTAAAGTCGTATAACTTATAACAAACTTACACACCTACAACCTTCACTGATCTCAGGAACGAAGAGTGACTAAAACAAGGCACCTTTGTGTCCTATTGTCCAACTCATCAGATTTTTTGATAAAATGACCAATCGTTGAAAGATTTCGCATATTTCAGCATCAAAGGTGGCAGCAGAGCCTTTTGATCATAGCGTAGATAAGTTACGGGGCCTCTTACATTTTAGAAACCTGTTTATTTTTTAAGCTATTGCATAGCTTCTATCGCGGGCCTTGAGCGTGGAGACCGAATCCAGAAATTCCGTAACGAAAATAACCTAACACCCCCGGCACACTCCGACCGGCACAGCGGTGATACTTTTAAGTTTTGCCATCTATCGATGAATAGCAGAACTTTTAATGACTTTTTGAAATATCACGCTTGTCTGTTTAGTTCAGCAAATCGTCTCTAGGTGGCATTGGTTGTATCGGCGTTACTGCATAAGTTATTAATATATTAATTGCATAAGGTGATAAAAAATGCTATGTAATAGCTTTACCGCGGCAGTCCCCGAGTGCCACACGTCTTTTTTTTTGCTTTTTATCTATACAATATGGTAATACAGTCGGCACTCTGGGTATGTTATGTTCTCAACCAAACTTACAGAGGAATTCTCAAAATGTATGAATATTCTGCCTGTCTTATTTTCTAAAGGTCTCAGGCATTCATCGTCGCCTGCAGACAGTCTAGACTCGAAACGGTTCTTATATGTGTGTGCAGACAGCCAACATTCATTACTGACGAGGTACCGAAAAAGAATAGAGTCTGTTGATTAAGAAAAACAAGCTTCCATTATTTTAGGTTTTATGACTTTTCAATGACATTCTACTTGAAATGGCTGGACTGTAGTGACAGACAATGTCTTTTACTAAAACTGATACCAAGTTAGTTAAGCTTTTGTTATTTAGGTTTAATATGGCGATTTAAAGTGAAAATCATGATTTTTTGCATACTGTAAAGATCTAGCGTTTGACCACCATCATATCGTCATCACTGAACATCAGGTGAGACACACGGTCAAACACAAGCTTATAACCTCTAAAAAGTTGTGTAGAATGAAAATCTCAAGCGTCTTGCAATCATCTCCCTATACGATCATAGTGACACTATAAGACTGGTCTTTAAATCTTTAGCACCATGAAAAGCGCTGCCTATTGAAGCAATTATGCATTTTTTACAATAGCACTAATTTGAAGATGAAACAATTTTCATCATAATTTAGACGATTCATAACTCAAACAAGTCAGAAACAAAGGTTTGTCTATTCCGCCGTTCTAATTCAATTAAACGCTTCGTACCTGCGACCTTGGGACCCACTTATTCGTGTGATGGGATTACCCCAAACCTGCGGCAGTACACCGCAGTAAAGCCATACTAATTGTTTGTTAACACCCCTATTAAGGACCCTTGTAAGGTATTTGGAAGGGATGGTCACGTGGTAAGACGCACTATTTAATAACCTATATAATACAACACAAATACACTTTATTGAAACAAAAACAAGAAATTACAAGAAAAGGAATTAAATAAGTACCAATGTAAAATAAGCTATCCATCCCAGTCAACCTTTGGATAGAAAATAGACAAAAGATGAGTTAGGAAGGTGCTGTAATTACATAATAACAACGAATATTATAGAATAAGCTCTATATCTACGTAGACAAGTTACAGTACTATATTGAGCAGAATGACAGAGAAGGTATACAAGAGCCTCACTAATCCGACACTATTGAAAACTAGTGGGTGCAGCACTATTAGAATGTTCATAGGTGGTGTGAATAATCTTAAAATATAAACCTATGTGGTTTATATTTTAATAGATGGAGTCCCTTGGATGGATTTAATGGATGGAGAATGTTGTTATTTTACATGACATTTTTAGCTAATTATTGTCAACTTGAAAACTTTAGATGTCAGATATGTAGGTGTTATTGTGTGAATTTTTGAGGTTATACTGATGCCGGTGTTCGATCGTGGAACAAGAGTAACAAGCAGAAGGTGCCGGATTATTGGACATACCGAGTTATTGAAGTGCCGGTTTAGTGGGACTCTACTGTATTGTAACATAAAACGGATTGAAAACTATCGTACCGATATTATTTGCAGCCATGGTTATGCGCGTGGGCTACTGGCCAAGAGCTTGTAGTGACCCGTGTTAGAAGTTAAGGGTTCATATTTAACAGCTGCTAGGTGCGGGAGTAGTTTTCACCAAGATCATTTTGACTGCGATGCCTGTAGTAATTTATGAGAACGTTTTCAAATCGTCGTTTTTGAGCAAAATAAGAATTTATGAATTACTAGCTGACCTGGCAAACGTTGTTCTGCGATATAAATTATCAAAATGTCAAAATGCCATGACACTCCATTGAAATTACTTCACGTCAATGATTGACGGTTATATTAGTTGGATATCTGTTCATACAAAAATACTAAATTCGCGATAAAAAAATGGCTTAACGAGGTTTTGCTGTATTCTATATCCTTACATGGTTACTATTACTATTATGTACTATCATTTAAAGATCGGCCGGAAAGAGCACGGACCTCTGTCCCAGGTGTTGTGTTGCAAACAATAGCCTTAGAGTTTTGGGAAGGGCTTTATTGGATACAAGGTTTAGTCTCCTTTGTATTCAATTGTTTCGATTAATTCAAGTAATGAAAGGGATACGCTAATGTGAATTTCAATGATATTGATGGTCTGAGTTCATAGCGATAAGAAGGGCTTTATTGAGATGATAATGGAAATGTAGGTTATATTTCACCTTGGAACGGCAATTGTCACACTCTTACCTTTTTAATATTTCTCTTTATGCGATTATCTTATAACCATTGAGCGGTGTTGTATAATACGGGTATGTTAAACGATTTGGCTCACAATTTCGCTTATTATTTGTGTATCTATTTTCAAATGAGTAGCTATAAGTAGTTATCCTCACCCTTTTTTTGATGAGGTGGAAAGCAGTTATTTGTTCGAAGTTCGGCATAGTAAACATCTGCTGTTATTGCTTGACCAGACCTGAGAAAGCTATAGTGAATAACACCATGAAAATACCACCAAACAGTTACCATTACCTTTTTATTGGTAAACCAATTTAATCTTTAGGATATGCTTGCGGCGTTTGACCTGGGGTCAGCCATTGCATGTTTAGCTCACAGTTATCGTAAAGAATCAAGCGGAAGTGCAAACGCAGCATACGATGGCCACCGACAAGGTGGACATACGATCTGACTAAGATAGCAGGTACTAGATGCGGGCCACTTCCATCCGGTGCTTATGGAAATCTATGGAAGAGGCATATATCCATTGTCCATGCTGATGACCATTATATAATCATTTTTCATTCTTATCTCAGTAAAGGGAATAAAATGGCACAATAACATTAATTCCCGTGATGGTACTGCAGTGTTTTTATTTAGTTTTCTACAAAAAGCGCGTCAACGAAGCGAGAAGTCTGTGTCGGCGATTTATTATCGCCACAACCAAAATGTGGCCTCGTAGGTACCGACTAATCACATGGTGCACAGTCCATTTGCGACGACAGCTCGTATATCTTTGCTTTTGACCACTTCCTCGGACAATGGCCGCCGCAGTCCGCCCGCACTGCATCTTATCTATCCGTGCAGGAAACGGCAGACAGTCTGTGAAAACTGCTTTGTGAAAGTTTGCTGGTGTTCTGATTGAGTTCTGAGAACGACGCGAGTTGAGTTGTTCGCACGTGTTCGTGTGTTCGCGTGGCATAAATTATTTTTCTAAAAATATGTTCCATTTTTGAAAATGTTTCAAATTAGAGTACATAAAACATCGATCAGACAGAGGCTTTCTCACACTTATCTTTATAGTTGTACACTACATGTCCGATATGTTTTCTCTAAAAACATAAAAAACTACTTACTCAAAATCTTAAATGATGGCATTGCTATATGGTCTTAACTTACAAACCTGAAAGTTGACTATCAAAATTAAACCATACATATAAGATTAATCAATGAGTTAAAATATTTTTAAAATCCTACCCCCATCACAAGTAGTAAGTAGAGATTTATTTCGAGCATTTTCTTCGTAGCATCATTCTTCAGAAGTTCACGGCAAAAGTATTCCAAGCTAGCTATGCCACGGCAAACTATCGACACCTAGACCGCAAACAAAATATTTTTAAGAACGATTTATCTGAGGTTTTAAAGATGTTTAACGCGCGTTTTAAATATCTTTCCCAGGATTTTTTAACACTCATTAACATAGTGTGAACTACATACGAAATATTTTCTCGCGAAATTGGGTATAAAAACAAAACACGGCGGTGCAAGATTTTCCACAATTGTACCGGCTACAGGTTGATTTACTGGCGGGCCAATCCACAAATCCAAGCCGAAAAATACTCAACAACAAATTACGCGGTCTTTGCGAGTTTTAGAGGGCCCTACCCTCTAAATCCCCGCGTCGACTTTAAAGCGCCTCCAAACACAACCTATAGTAAGCTTCTAATTCCGTGATATAAGGTTGGGAGTTTTTTATCTGGGCCATTCTCCTTGGTCAATTCTGGGTATGTCCTAATCGTCGCCCCAGGGAGTACGCAGTCAGCAGACATAAATCCTTAGAGCTTATTTGTTGGGAAAAATAGCCGGGTTTTGAACGAATATTGAGACGGAGGTGAGAACTGAGTGTGCGACTTTTAATTGATTTATTACAAATGGTAGGGGGCTAGTGTCTATATAATATTTTGTACATTGATTTAGTTTCGAGTTCCTGATATATTGTCAGATATATGTCGATAACTTGTCTTGATGTTCTTTGGAATCTTAGTTTTTTTTTATTCTTTATATATCTGGTTTGTACCGTTTGACCAATATCTCACTTGGCGGTGGCGGTATGGTCGAAGAAGTAATCAGGCTAGCCTTCGAATGATTACTGTCTCTCAAGGATTGCTGCCTATGTGTTTGGTGACAGTTTTTCAACTTGAGAGTGGTAGATAGCCAGGCAGGTACTCGTAGAACCATGCTGGGAATCGGATAACAGTGGTACCTTCACCTGTAGCCATTGGTGAGGTTCGAACCAACATTTGACAGCCGACGATCCCACTGCTGATCTATCATCGCTTCAAAATGTTAACTCAAGTTCTGGATATTCAAATTCGTCTTGATGATCTTGGAAATCTTTGTTCTACAAAAACCCGCGCTGTACTGGAACAATAAAACAAAAAACATGGCAATAATAAACGTATTTTTATTATTAAAAATATATAATAAAATAGGTTCTTAGAACACTTAAACTGTTTCACTAAACAGACAGATAGCAGCGATTCTATGGTGGCTTATTGAATACCACCGTAGATTTGTTTGTCTAACGGTGTTCTATCGGATGCATTTCTGCGAGGGAGTTTTTAATTATCCGTCGACCATATTTGGTTGACAGATAATATTCATCGTCATCAGTATATTATTATATAAGTACCGCCTTCATGCACGGAGCCTTTTGCCTCCACGTTTACAATAAGCATGTGGAGTTTTTAACAGTGTATATTTTAGTATATTCTAAGTTTCTTTGTATAATCGCGTTACCTCAAGTGAGATAGTATAAAACGCAGTACACCTAAAGAAAAATAACGAATTCACAAATACGTGTGGTATAGTTCAATTTTGGTATATAAAAATGTATAAAGGCCTTACAATTTACTAACTAGACAATTTTGAGATTTTTTCAGCTGATTTTGTTGAAAGTCAACATTTTATTTTATTCGCTAATTAATTAGTAAAAGAATATTTTCGAGAGACCTTATATTTATTTAGTCAAAAATTATCGCGGTTATGACTAATGACGCTTGAATTGTGTCTTACACCAGAAAAAAGAAAATTAAAAAGTCTGAAAATTAGATTACCATTTTTTTTGAGCTCGTATGATCTTACCTATTATTAAGTACTAGCTTAACTATATTAGTTCTTTATACATGCTAGTCTGTTAAAAGTACCTACTGAAGATCAGTGGCCCTTGACAAGATGCATCGCTTCAAAGAGAATTCTTTTGAATGTTCGGTCTCGTTGTTCATATCAATAATACTGATACGATAAAAGAAAAAGGCTATTTAACTAAAACGATCTTTAGCGCGCCGAGCTCTCAGCTCCGTCTGCTTCCTTATTTCACCTGATATCTACAGTATGTTCCTATAATTATCCGCTTATCTTTGTCATATTTCACCTCATTCCGGCGTCGTGTGCCTCGATCCTCATCACGAGAAGTTCCCCCCCGCACCGCGCACCGCCGCGAGACGATTTAAGGCCAATCTATGACGCTGCCACGTAAGCATGCAAAGATAACGGCACGCGGAATTCCAACCCGTTAACCAACGGTAACAAAATATTACGCATAATAATATATAATATATGTATACAATTGTTTTCATATCATATTCATATTATAAAGACAAAAGTTTGTTTGTCGTTTGTATGTTTGTTACTCCTCCACCCTTAATTGTCTGAACGGATGTGCATAAAATGTGGAATGAAAATACAGTATAAGTACCCTGTAATTACACATGGGCTTCGTCTTATTCCGAAAATATTGACTGTTCCCGTGGGATGACGAGAAGACACAAAAACCAACGTGTCGTTTTACCGCGGGTAGTACTGCAGGGCGGAGCTAGTTATTATACAAAACAGTTAAGTGGCAACAGTGTTACACATTTCACAAATATTTGTAGTAAGTATTACGTATTTGTATTACTAAATATTGACTTAAATTACATAAACTTACATAAACCTTTGTTATTTGTAAGTTGTAAGTTTTTAGTTCAGTTTTAACTGAGAGTCTTGCAACTTAAAATGATAGTTCAAGCGGTAAGTTATTATAAAGTTTAATAGCTGTTAACGATCAGTTTTTGTGGTATATTGAGTTATAAACTTGAGGAATACGTACATAACTATAATGTGTCTATATTAAACGGTAGCATACGTACGGTAGCAACAGTAGCGAATTAGTAAGTGGCAGTGGGCAGGGAACATAGATCGAAGAACCGATGGCCGTTGGGGTCGAAAGGTTCTCGAATGGAGATCACGGACTGGTAAGCGCAGCATAGAACGGCCACCGACCAGGTGGACAGATAACCTGACCAAGATCGCCGGCAAGGGCTGGATGCGGGCCGCTTCCAACCGGTCCTTGTGGAAATCAATGGGGAAGGCCTATGTCCAGCAGTGGACGTCCTATGGCTGAGATAATGATGAACAAAACACTGACGGAGCGTGTAGGACAAAGAGATCTCATATAGAATGTGAGCGAGTGAAACAGAACTAATACAAATGAAATGAAATAGAAAAATGGAACTGATTTCAACACTCAAAAGTGTAAAATATATTGTTGAAGTCGGTACCATGATAGTTCAAAAGTATAATATATATAACATAATCAAAATATTGTGCGCATGCATGGTACCGATTTTATGGTAATTTTTTTTTCACACTTTTCTGTGACCTTTGGTACTCATGTGATTAATTTTATTATATTAATATTATATTAATAAATTGTCATTATGTATGTTCACTGATTTCTTTACACTGAATTAGGAAATCGACTAAGTAGACGTAACACTTTTCAATTAATGGAGTGTAACTGAAACGTTTGACCGATTTGTATGAAATTTAAACGGGACTACACGGGAAGCATCAGCTTAAAAATAAAAAATAAAAATTTGTTCACCCGGTCGAAAGTTCTGACGTAACAAACATAAACTTTATAAAAAAACATATGGGTCGAATTGAGAAACTCCTCCATTTTTGAAGTCGGTTAAAAAGAAACAGAAGTCCTTTTGTTGTCCCTGTGGGTATCAGTTACTTTGACTCTAGAAGAAGGTGCAAGTGCCAATAATAAGATGGAGGTCTCTAGGGTCGAATGTCTTCAATACAGAATGCAAATGATCGTTCCATTGATGGCAGAAGCACGGCTCCTAACACAAAATACGGAATTTTTCTATATATGTATAATTCAAAGAAATCAGTGACGCTAGCTTTTAGCCGCTTGTTCTATATATTTGTCTATATAATTATAGTGCGAAAATATTTTAACCTAGGTAGTGGTTACATATTTGAACCGTTTGGGGTCGAAACATTGGGCCCGTGGGGACTGGGAGCTCATCGGATATTCCGAAACTTATTAGAGCGTTTGATCGATGCGACGCGTGAACAAAATGCTGACATATATTTGGCTCAACGAATCAGCATTGCAATTCGACGAGGCTGCTAGCATTCTGGGCACGCTTCCAGCCAGTCGTGGGTTAGAGCATTGAGTTATCTATAGGCTGCCAATAGCTAGTGGATTGCTCAAATGTTACTGTAGTAGCTGCAGTATTGTAATTAGTTGTTAGTATTTTATTTTAATAAAGGCAACGGCCCTTGATAAAAAAAATATGATGCTAATTCGTATATACCGAAATCAGGTAATATTCTCGAAAATTTCAAAAACTTTCAAACTCACCTTAGAAAACTTCTAAGGTGAGTTTTGTTGCAAAAGATTATATTTATTTCAATATTTAAATGTAATACGACATTGGACTTTATCATCCTATATTTAAGAACTTGGTTATATCCGAAGCAAACATCCCGCGGTATAAAATAAGAACAATGAACAATACACATAGGACACACATTTTCTAATGAACCTTGGTTTGAGACACAAGACGTTAGCCCGAACTTTAGGTCAATATGGGCAGAATTATATCTCTAAAAAATAATTAAATAAATATTTAATAATTGATATTATTATTCAATAAATTATGGCATTCTAGCTACACTGGATAGCGGATTAAAAAAGTAGTATTTTTATTAATTTCTGTATGACGTTAAGGTTTGCGCCGTACCGCCGTACCGCAAGGAAAAAGTCTGGGTAGGTACTACGGTAGTAAGCAAAGGCCTTACCACAGTTAATATCTTACAGAAAATATACCATCATAACCGAAAAATGTCACTATCAACCGGACGAACAAAATGTTTATTTTTAAAAATTAGACAAGGGTCATAACATCTGATCGTAAATCGCGAATATAGTGCGCGTGCGCATGTTTTGAAACTTGGGACGGAGCCACGGAATATGATCCGCATTTATAGTGTTAAAAGTTAAATTGTTATTTTAATGTCTGCCTTCACGTTACGTACATTTAAATAGATATGTATGTATGTAACAGGTATGTATGTTGAAATGGGTTTCAAGGGGTTGTAAAAACGTTTTACTATAGGTAACAACTACGATGTTGAATCGGTGAAAGAAGTCATAATGATTATTGTTCTTCTCAGTTTGAAGTAGGTACTTAAAAATATTGGACGAAGCTGAAGTGTTCGTAACGGAGCTTAACCATACGATGTTAAACGATCCACGACCAACGTACTCCGAGGTCATACCTTGAATGAGAGGAGAGATCACCTCTCGTTCGCACTTTAAGACGTCGCGTCGCTCCGGTTGCTATCTTCAGTCCAACAGTCGCTAGGCCAGGACGGGGGCACTGAGACGGCTTGAAAACCGACAATGGGAGACAGATGGCTATAAGCCTATCCGCCAATCCGCATTGGCCAGCATGGTGGATTACGGCCAACACTTAGAGGAGTGTTGGCCGCTCGAGGCCCAGCAGTGGGAATGTGTTGGGCTGATTATATATACTATCATGCTAATGGTTTATTGCATATGTAGATAAAACTTTATACTTGTTTCTGCAATACACACTTACAGTTAATGATATGGTCTGTTCGAAGAGCCGATGGTCTTTATTTATTATAGGAAGACACAGCTCAACTATCAGTATAACATATTTTGAAATATCAGAATGCCAATTAGAGGTTTTGAAGCGATGATAGCTCAGCGGTGCGAGTGTCGGCTGTCAAACTGACGGACGCTGTTTCGATCAGCACCACCAGCTTGAGCTTCTGGTGAAGGCATCACCGCTATCAAATAACTGGCATGATGGTAAGGTGCGAGTACCCGCCTGGCTAGCTACCACCCTCATGTTTGAAAAACTGTCACCAAACACATATTGTGTTGAGGCAATAGTCCTTTAGAGCCAGTAAGCGTTCTAGGTCGTGAACATCTTTGACCACATCGTCGCTGATTTTCAAGTAAGATAGTGGTCAATCGCTATATCTATACAATATGATAAAATAAAACATAGAACTATCATAAGATTTGAGAGTACAGCTGTGTGGTGACTGTTACATTTTGAAAATATATAATAATTTATTTTAAAATATATAGTTTGAATTATACATTTATACACAAAAACTATTGTTTGTTCCATTTTACGGACGTATCTCTTTTTGCAGACTAACCATTTTCACCATTAATAGAAGTGCAGAAGTGTTGAAAATGTTACCATTATTAGGCATATGAGGGCAGTGAGTATCAGTTTTGAAATTTTCTTCGATACTACACTCGAAAGTATACATATTCGCCTGGCCTATTCTAAGGCATTTATTAAAAACCATGGACCAAATATTACATACTTGTAATATTTGGTCCATGTTAAAAACAAAAGTAATATGATTGTTCCAAAAAAATTATAATTTTTATTTAATTAATCTAAAGCAGTGAAATTATTTGAAAATAAAAATACGCTTATCAAGAGTAATTATTACTTTGTCTCCATTTTAGTGGCCCCGCGTTGATAGTAACATCGCATCAGTACGCCTGTGTACAGTTTAGTGCCGATAAATCCACCTTGTCTAATAAAAACTACCGGCGGATAGTGCTGTACCTCCCCGCCCACTTGGCCCTAAATAGGGCTGCCCCCCTTCTAAAACTGGAACTAAGCGCTAAAAATCAGTTTAGAAACTAGCTTTTCTTTTTTACATAGGCAAATATTGTGTTGTATCGCTTCCAATATTACCTAGTGACTAATTACAAAATCGGGTAATACATAGAATATAAAATATCTAAAATTCTAAAATCTCATGTAATGATGTTTTTCGAGGCTAATTACCGAACCTACTGGGTTGATTTTGATGAAATTTCACACAGATATGTAGCTTTGTCCAAATTAAAATATAGACTATATTTTATTCCGATTAATTACCGCGGTATTTTTATTGCAAAATTATTGTTTTTTATATGATACATCGTTATAATATTGATTAATTTTTTTATCAATTTGATTTTTTTTTTGTTTCGAACAGACGCTGGCGTTAGTTAATTATAAACTACGATAAAAACTACAGAGTGCGCTACTATTGCTGTTTCATAAAGTAATAATGAGTTGAATAAATTACCTGAATTAAATTTATATTATTTGTTTACACTTTACATGATGGCAGCCCTAGTGGTAATATTATGCGTACCGAACTAATACGAATAATATGTTGTTTAGGTGTGGTTTTATGTTCAGTACTTTTAGTGCTACAATAGGCAAGACCTTTCGGTCCACCAACCCCGTTATTAGCACTACTTGATAGGTTCTGGCAGGAACACTCATATGCATCAATAGAATATCCCAAATCTAAATCATTGGTACTCTGACGGTGTAGATCGAATGTAATGTTTGGTACCGTTTCACTTACAATATGTAAATAAAATAATGTTACAACGTATTAATTTACGTGTTTGACGCAGTCGTTGTACCTCGAACGGTGCCCGGGCAGCATTGCCAACCTCATGAAGGGCTTGGTCTAGCAGCTTGTGACAAAGGTTACTAAACTGCGTTTAGTAACGTACTCCTCTGTGATGCCTTGGATGGTTGACCTCTAGTGGCATTTTCAATTGAGTGCTTCTGTGCTTGGAGTACACGTTAAGCCATCGGTCTGGGTTTTTCTCTGAGGATGACAGTCGGTGGTAAATGTCGAAGGTCTTTGGGACGCCTGAAAACGCCTACATTGATGGCTTCTAGGATATCGGCCAACGCACAGCGATGTGGATAACGGCCTATATATTTATTTGTGGAAGACCAATTGCTATTGTCATTTACAATAATATTATTGAACCCATCGCTAGCTCTCCATAAGTAAGAGTTCTGCCTATAGTTAAAACTCTTCTTTATGCTATAATAAAACACATTAGAAATAAATGGTTTACAGGTGTGTAAGAATAACCTATATACTACAAGAAGACAAATCTACTTAAATATTATTGAATTATTATTATTAATTATTATTGAATTATTATTATTTATTATTATTATTATTATTGAATATTTTTATAATTATGTCATATTTAGAAGCGCACTATGGTCATCGAGAAAAAAATAATTTAGTTGACCATACCAACTAATTAAAATTCTTCAAAGTTGAAAGACTCTTATTCTATTTGCGCTGAAATTCATATTCATATACGACTTTTATTCAATTGCTGGCCAATTGCGCGTAGTTTTACTCGGCGCCAATTAAGTAACGACTTATTTGCCTACGCGCAATTTTAATAAAAAGATGTAATTTTAGTATAGTCTTATAAAATATAGTTACAAATTGTATAAGTTTCATACTAATTTGGACTTTATCGTGAACATCCAAAAACTCCTATCTTATTTAATAGAATTTTACTCGAGTTTGGTTGTATAAGAGAATGTTTTTGGTATTTTCATTGTGACTTCCGTTTAATTGCTTTTAAATTGCTTTCCATTTGGGCTTAAATGGTTCTATTTATTAACTCCATTGAATATGTTTTTATTTAGCCAATAAAATATAACACTTAATGCTTCTGTACCACTTTCAGTGTAATTTCCTCATAACAAATTAACTTAACAAATTATAGCTTCCCTTTCCGTCGAACGCACATCCCTTTTGGCCCCGTGTGTCGTTACTTTAAGTATAATACAGTTTATTTTAGGCATTACAATAGCCATAGAATGCTTATATTATGGCAGACATTTCTTCGCATAAAAAATAATTCAGATCACATACATATAAAAGCCAAGCAATGTGATGAACACGAATTTGTCTGTCTGTTTGCTAGTCTTAGCATCATGTTGGCAATAACTTGTATTTATTAGACGTATATGGGATATATAATCTTATAATGAACAGTGCATTCAGTGTGAATGTGGGTTTTCAGAATATGGGGCTCCACCTAGCTGAGGTTAGATTTCTTGCATTACTTTTATGAACAGAAGAAGGGGGAGGGTGTATTTTTAACCGACTTAAAAAAGGAGAGGTTCTCAGTTCGACCTGTATGTTTTATTATTCTTTTATTTTATGTTTTTTTACCGCATAACTTTCGACAGGGTGAACCGATTTTTTTCGAGACAAGTACGAAAAATTTAAAAATATACGAGTAAGCTAATTTACATATCCTCGTTCCTGATAATTCAATATCATAACAGCTTTATCGGAGATTTTATCTGCATTACTATTCTTAGGGTTCTGTGCTTCTAAAGGAAAGAATCCTTTATCTAAAAATTCGTCACGAAATATTATGTAATAGCCGCGCTCCGTCCTGCGATGAAATGTTACGTAGCTTTGAATTTCATTCCAATCCGATCAGCCATTCCGGCGTGAAGGAATAACAAACATGCAAACGAGATATAAACTTTCGCTTTTTTAATATTAGTGTGATAAGTAATGCGATAAAACCCAAATTTGTAGTTACTTTTTTACGTTTTTATTAATTAAAAAAAACCTATTTAATAACAAATTTAATTTCACATAGGTGCATACGACTTGCACTTGGCCAGTTTTTTTTCTAATTTAATAATTGTCTAATTTATTTGAATCTGTGACTCTTTATGGTACCAATATTTATTTTTGAATTGTTGTTTTGTATTCTGCCTTTTGAGGATCGCGATTTACTGATGATGTAGTAAAATAAATAATCTTCCATTAAGGTTGTTTATTATTAACAATGCCTAACCACGTGGCGGGACAGGTGTCCTTAAAGGCTGGGCTTGAGTGTGCGAGGTGGACGTCTAAGAGCTCCGCAACTGGCAACAACCTCGCGGCTAGCGCCTTCAGCATCTCCACAACCTGGGGTCCCACCTGTTGCGGCTTCGTGGACAGCACTTCCACAGCTTTATTGCGAATTGCAAAGTTCACGGTGTTACGAAGATGGTACTGTAAAAGAATATTAAAAAGAATGCTTATCATAATTACTATTATTTCACACCATTTATTTCACATATAAACGTCTCTCAATTCGATAACATAAAGATACAACGTTTCGTGAAATTCCATCGTATTATGTTACACAGTATAAAATCCCAGTAGTAGTATGGTAATATTTTATTTATGTGTCAGTGAAATTCAATGAAAAAGCAATCGGCTGATTAACAAAGGAACTATTTTTATATACTACTAGCTGCGCCCCGCTGTTTTACCCGCGTGGTGTTGACTGATGATGAAAAGTAGCCTATGTGTTATTCCGGGACCTGAAATATCTACGTAACAAATTCCATCCAAATCCGTCCAGCCGTTTGAGCGTGAAAGAGTAACAAACATCCATCAAACTTATTAAATATATTTAATATTAGTTACCACCGGCCACCGACAAGGTGGACAGACGACCTGACTAAGATCGCAGGCAAGGGCTGGATGCGGGCCGCTTCCAACAGGTCCTCGTGGAAATCAATGGGGGAGGCCTATGTCCAGCAGTGGACGTCCTATGGCTGAGATAATGATGATAATATTAGTGGGATTGTGAAATCATGTTCGACAAGGTAGAAGGGACTAGTCGCGGGCGATAGCCCATGTGATGGGTCTATCAAATTATATCGGCATTAGGCGGCCCCATACGTGGGTGCACCCTTCGATCAAGAATACAACTGATCGAAGGATGCACCAGAATGACTGCTAGCAGAAAAAGATTGCGTGACATCACGAGGCGCGTAATATCTGCCCTCTCTACTCACTGAACATGACCAGGCTCTGTGAAGATCACAACGACTGAGAAAACAAGAAGAAGCCGTATTCATGCGTCTTTTATTAGAACAAATAAATCAATATATTTATATACCAATATACACATTTTATTACAATGTTTTACGTGTTTTAATAAAATACCTAATACTTTAAATTTTAATTTACACTAAAATGTAAAAATATTCATTTAATGTTCTTTTATCTTCTTTAAGTTTTTAATCTTCACTTAATAATGTATACATTATTTTATAAATACATTATGTTATACATAAAATATAAGTATTTTGAAATTTGAAATCGACAGTCAAATCAATAGAAAAATAAAATTTTACAGATTTCATATATAGGTATAGGTTTCATATATAAGGGGGAGGCGTATGTCCAGCAGTTGACATCCTATGGCTGAGATGATGATATATATAGGTAGGTACTGTGCCATAATGCATAATAATACAGTATTTTAATTTATTGATTACTTCAGATAGTAATTATTTCCGTAAAACCCGTCCCATTATTGGTTCTTGTCTGTATAAATTTAAAGAAAAATGCACACGGTTAAGTTGTATATAGTTCTCCTCAATGCCGCTAGATGGCATTGCTAAACCTCGTTTGGCTGCATCACGGCACATCGGCGCAAGCAACATTCTTCGCAAAATTCGAACTCAGCAGAAAGCATCAAATGTTAGAAATACTTAAGATTCTCATACAAGTTTTTTTTTACTGTATAGATACTCTAGATCTATACAGTATAAAAAAAATACTTGTACCACTGTTGTTGACCACTATCTTATTTGATGGTCAGTGACGATGTGGTCGAAGATGTTATCACACTAGACCTAGAATGTTTACTGGCTCTCAAGGACTGCTGCCTGAACACACTATATGTTTGGTGACAGTTTTTCAAACTTGAGGGTGGTAGCTAGCCAGGCGGGTACTCAAAAGTACTCTACGACCATGCTGGAAATTTGATTACGGTGTTTCTTTCACCGGAAGCTCAAGCTGTTGTTGGGGATCGAACCAGTGTCCGTCAGTTTGATAGCTGACGCTCCCCCCGCTGAGCTAAAATTGCTTCCTTTTGTAAATACTCAATAAAGTCATAATAAATTAAAAAGTGTATTGTGTGTGTTATTTGTGGACCATTGAGACAGCACCTGTATGAGTAATGCCACTCCAAGATGTACCGGCTTGATTTCCATAGCTTTCAATTTTTTAACGAGCATCCTTGGCGTCAGGTCATCCAGTCTTGGCCCCAACTGCGATAAGATCCTTGGCGCCTGGGTACAATAATACATAATAAATACAAGTAAAAAGCATAGTATTGAGCTTGTAAAAAATATATAACCTTTTCAGCAAATCGACTTCTGCCGCATGTCATGGAGGGTTCCAAAAGTACCAGTGGCCTTTGACAGAAGGAATAGGCTATACCTATCACCAACCAAAAGAATATTCACCCTACCAATGATAATTGTTTTCAAACTATTGTTCACGTACATGATCTTTAAGTTTTCATAAGAAACCTTTGAAATTTCGTCTATTACAAGCCCAGTCATCTTATCCTCCTTGCCACTCTTGTTTGAGTTTCTGTCCTGTCAAGCGCTTATAGATTTCTTTTTTATGTGGTCTACGATACGGCTTAAGAAATATATACCCTCATCTGTTATTTAATTATGTTAAAGCTTAAATATTAGATAATATGTAGAGAGTTATAACGTGCACATGGGTTGCCGAGCTAAGCTCGGACGTATACTGTCAGATAACACTGTTTAATATTAAGGTTAATATTTTTAAACAGTGCAGGTACGGGATTTCGCTAGGCAACCCATGTGCAATCTATCAATCTACATATTAATTAACATATAATCGGTGTCACAAGTAGGTAAATAACAGCTGAGGGTATATATTTCTTAAGCCATATCTTGTACTAATGGGATACGGTGACGGAACAAGCAAAAGGCCCACATAATGTTAAGTGGTAACCTCTGCCTTAATGCAAATACAATTCGTAAAGAAATGCACTGCGCCCGTCACCCTGAGACATGAAGTTGGCAAGTCTTATGTGCCTGTAATTTCACCGAAAACCATACCCTTCAAACTGAAATAGATATGTTCAGTACTTCCCTGGGCGAACTCTCACATAGTGTTACTGCTTTTAATATTATAGTTTACATTATTTCCTTTATTAATCAAATAAATTCAGAAGAACCTGCAATAGAAAGCAAAAATAGGGAGATAAATTTTTGCTAAATATTTAATTCTAATATTAGTCTTGGAGAAACATCACAAAGAAAGTCATTCTATAGATCACTTCCCCAGCATTGGAGAATGAACTTGAGGAAGATGTTGGTCTCATTATTTAATGTAGGACCGCGTAAGTTCGTTGTCAAATTGTCTCAATTTTCAATCACTGTCTGCTTCACTGAACATAGTTGACGTTTTTTCCCATTAGTTTTACATTCGCGAATTACCTTCCTAGTATCATGATAATCACATTTGTTTAAATTTATGTATTTTGCAACATAATATAAGACAGTAGTGCCACAAGTTGCACGACTAAATTTCCCTCCAACATGACGTCATCACAAACATTCTAGTTTTTTTAAAATTATAATAACAAGTTTTTATTATCACTATTCTATAAAATATTAATTTTGAAAGATTTTGTCTGGTTTTTTTTTTGTGAATATTCAAACAAGTTTCTGTGATGGTGGTCTACCCAAGTTTACGGCCACTGAAAAGTCTTGCTCTCCCTGCGATCTGTATGAGATTACAAAGGCAGTCTTACACAAACGCCTACACCAATAATGTATGGAATTAAGTAATAAGTAAAATATTTTTTTTAAACCATATAAAATTTATTATTATGTAAATAAAATAACATAGTTTTTTTTTACATTAAAATATTTATATTTAACGTACCTTTAACGAAATATTTTTTTGGTGCTTGTTGATAGGAATCTCCAAAAAAATATTTTGTTTTTAAAAATAAAATTTGTATAAAAATATAAAATTAATACATTGCGTTAGCAATAATTTTGTAATGCATGTTCTCTTTACCTCAAAAAGGTTGCACATTTTGATGTACATATTATAAGCAGGACCAGTGTGAACCAGATTGGTAAACCTAAGAGAAAAAAAACACTAGCACCACTTGAAATCTATGATCCCATGATGTACGTAGAAACTCGATTCTTGCCAAATCGTAATTTGGCGATATGGTCACGATAAAAATAGGAAAGACGTGGAAGTCGAAATAAAAGTGTTTACGATCGGTACATAAAGTTGAAGCGATGGTTGAACAGTTTTCTCTGATAATCGTTTACTATCGGCTCAAGAAGCTTGATATTAACTGTATCGTTTTAAGTAGGCTTTGTGAGATGTCAAATGTCTTTTTACCATTTTCTTAATCATGACAAACCTTTTATTTAATCTCATACTGTAATATTAAGATTAAAAAAAAATCAAAAACAGAATTTGAATGACAGTCTTTATAGACAATATATCGAAATAAATTTCAAAAGTTAAGTATATACAGCTCTTCTATGACCACTGTATCGAAATGTTACGTGGTGATACAGCTTCAGCTGGACCTAGGAGTTTTTCTGTACATATAGTTTGTGGACGCTGCGCAACACGCATGCGTGATCAGCAAATGGATTTTAACCATTTTTAAATTTTCACATTTAAAAATAAATGCAAACATTAGTGCTGTAATATAACGTAAATGCCATTATATATTTTATAAGATTAGATAAACTAGTGTATGAAGCTGCACATAATTTGGTCGTAAAACTATAAAAAGCTCGCCTATGCGGCTCATTCTTTAAGTTACACTCGTATTACAAGATCTCTTATTATATATTACACGAACGCCGAGTGTTACTTTACAAAATTTGAAGGTAGTTATTTGTATTTTAGGGCAATGCGCCAATCAAGTACTGCCCTAAACTATAATTTTCTACGCCCAAGATTCCATCACACATACCATCTTGCTAGGACAGATCAATTTTTTATACCTTTTTTATTATTAATTAAAGGTAACAAATGTAATAGTAACTGCTAATTAACCTATTACATTTATACGTAATTGCTTCTCATTCTGTGATCAATTTAAATAAACTCCGTTAGAGACGAGACTTAGATATACTCTACTAGTGGTCATACAAGATTTTTTTGGCGAAATCATGCTGGAATTCCCCTCACGCGTTCAAAACCCGAAAATGTCGAAAGTTACCTTAAAAAGAAATAAACTAATCATTAAGTTCGATATTGCGCAATATTCGCTTGCTTACAGTGAACATGACGTCATAGAGCCTGGCACAAGCGTGGAACACCTGAATGTCTGCCATGTGATCATGCATGTCGCGGCTCTCCACCGACATGTAGTACCGATGCGCTGTCTCTATCCGATTTGTGGCGCTGGTGTTGCGGGGCAAGTCCTGCAAATTTCCCAGCTTCTAAGATTATGCGTTCTATCTGTCAACAATTTGATTTGTCATAATACGCATAATTCATAAAATAATTTAGGCCTATACTGAATGAGAACACCTACGCCTTAAGCCCCTTAGGTTTTTTATATGAAGCTGGGGTTTTCTCGAATCATACAAATATTATAAACGCGAGAGTTTATATGGATGTTTGTTACTCTTTATAACATTCACACAAGGTCTTCAGGTCCCAAACTAGGCAGAGCCTGTACTATGGTAACCTGATGACTGATATATATACTTATATACATATACACACCCAGACACAGGTCAAACAGAGATGTTTATACACACAAATGTTTGACCTGTCCGGGAATCGAACCCGGGACCAGCTGCTCATGTTTGTTACTCTTTGTTTGGATGTATGGATGTTTTGTATGAAATTTAGTAAGGGGATAGCTTATACCCTGGATTAACACATAGGCTTTTATTACCATCAGCATCGTCATCCTTTTTCATTCGGGTAAAGCCGCAGGGTGTAGGTGCAGGAATGTATGTTATGCTTTTTTTTTTACAACAATGACCACTGCTCTATTTTACAACAATTGCTTACTTATGTGTGCGTGTAGCCAGCTACGATACCACTTATGTTTTCTGATATTTATTCACGAGTACGTACCTTAGCAATATCAATGAGTTTCATAATTAATGAAGAATATATCCGTCGACTGATCGCGTCTGTTCGACGAGATCTGTAATTGTCCACCTCACTGAAAACAAAAACAACACGTGCTTTAAATCTGAACATTAAGCAATTAAAGATAATTTTAGTCTGAAATGAAAATATCTAAACAAGTCTAAATAAAATTATTGCATTTCTGCTGAAAAATTGTTAACAGTTTCCAAAAATAAATATATCACACACTTGTGGTATTTTTTTAAATGTACGCTTTATACATAAGAAATAAAGTAACCAAAAACATAATTCGTTTTCTACATATGCATATCGGTGATCTGCGTGGGGAAGAACAAGCTCCTACGGACTGAGAGTCTGCCTAGGGTTATAATACGTGTCTGCAAACTTTTTTTTATGCTGATTAGACTAGCGTTTGACAGGTCAGTGACGACGTGGTCGAAGGTGGTATCATCTTTGATATCATCTTCGGCTATGCTTGACTTTGCTTGACTATGCTTCGGCTAAGTTTTAAGAGGATTTTAAACCGCGTACTTGTTCATACAAAAATCTTTTTCTATCTTTGAATATTGTTGTTTGTATATTTTTTCTTATAATTTACACATCATTAATTGGGCTAATACGTCTTATTTTTTTCCATTTTTTTATATCACTTTAAAGATACAAGCATCTCTACTACTCAATTTTTGTGCTGACACTGTGGTTATTTAAAGTCAATATTTTTCAAAATCTATAAACTTTTTAGAAACTAAAGATCGTACAAGCCTATTATATAATACATCATACTCGAGCGATTGATATCAATAACAATTGTTTTTTACAATTTAGAGAGGAAAAAGAAGTTAAACGGAACGTAAATTCTATCAAAAAATGTACCTATAAATCTCATGACCAGCAACTTGCCCCTATCGGTTGCATAGGGGGTCGGCAGGAAATCTGAGATAGTAGCAAAACGTTTGCTTAATACCTACAACGTGAAAATAGTGTTTAGTATAGAACCCTCTTAATAACACTTTGATAATATTACAAATATAACCTTCTGATAGATGGAAACCTCAGTATCCCTTTATTATCGCTGCAAACCAACCAAAAGTACCAACCGCTTAACGATAAACTTGATAATCAGTGACATGGTGCGATTCATGAAGACCTGGTTCTCCTTCTTCAGATCGAAGAGCAACTCCTCGTCGAACTTAGAATCTTGAAGAGCTTCCACAATCGCTTTGGCGATTTGCCGGTTTTCTTGGAAATATTTCTAAAATACAACAATCTTCATGAATAGTTCTTTGCAACAATTAACGTTATTAGCGTGATATTTATAAATAATATAAATTACCATTCAGTTTCGTCTTTCATTTGTAAGAAAAGCCATTTCAAGAAGTAGGAGGAATACGTTGTATACATGTAAATGATTATTTAGATTTTGGATTAAAACCATTTCCACTTATATTCATTCATTTCATCGCAGCTATAGGACGTCCACTGCTAGACATATGCCTCCCCATATAGGGGGGATTTACCAATACTCGCCACGCTTGGTAGGCGGATTGGCGAGCGCAGTATGGTTTCCTATCCTCAGAAGGCGCTGCTGCCCACCTCCTGGTACGTGATCCCTTAGCTGACTCTTATGGCACCCATGGGAAGAGATGGGGGAGTACTATTCTAGGCCGGTACCACCACGGCCCACTTAAATACATACAGTTAAGTTTAAAAAAACGCTTTTGTAGTAGGTAAGTCGAACTAAAAAATAAGTTAATCCTGAAGGTCTTGGTAAAGATAATGGCACAAACTATATTTATTATGATGTTGTCATTCCTTTCAATGCTTAATACGTCAGACTTATTTCAAACTATGCAGACGCATAGTTTTATATAAGTCTGAAATACAGGCGAAGCCAATATTAAAAAAGCATGTTAAAAACACACACGATATTATTCCATTTTCAATTTAATATTTTTCAGTCACATCCTTTGTTCAGCGTTCCCAATTCAGAAGAATGCTAGTATTTAAATAAACCAACAATGGCCACTATCGTTCCTTTTTTTCTTTATTGTGTTTTTTTACTATTCACATCCGCAGTTTTAAACCCATTCCCTGCCGTAAACTAAAGATTTCGCGGAAAGTTTTTATTTAAAATATACCATGGACACGAGTAGCCGAATTAAATATTCCATTTTAGTATGTTAGTGAACAATGGAGAGATGAAAAGGAGCGTTGAAGCAGGCAGTGTTGGTGTTGCCCACAATACATTTACAAATTACCTCTTGTGCATTCCCCGCGGCCATCCCAACAATGGAAACTAAAAGGAGCACGCCCAATTCACCCATTTCTACTGCACTATTCACTTTAACTGCCGATTCTCATTTTCTTTTTATGCGAACGTGTTTCTACACGGCACAGAGAATATCAAAGTGAATTTAGAATTTTACATTACGCCGCTGAATTGAGATGTCGTGATCGTTTTTTTTAAAGTTTAAAAGAACTATGAGAATTGTGTTCGTCGATAAAGTGTAATACTGATTTGTAAAATTGAAAACGACATAAAAATTGTTTATTGCATGTATATGGTTATATACAGTAATTTTGCACGCAATGCATAAAAAATAACATCTATTTATTATTGTTATCTAAAAAGCGACAAGGCTTGCATGATGTAGGTAAACTAGAAATGTCTCAGACGAATTTTTTACTTGTTTATAATTGATTGATCTAGTGTTCTCTTGATGGTCAGTGACGATGTAGTTAATCAAAGTAGTATTCACGCTAAGCCAAGATGTTAACTGGCTCTCAAGGACTGCGGCCTACACACACTGTGTTAGGTGACAGTTTTTCGAACTTGAGTGTAGTTAGTACATTACTATCATTTTGGGAGTTTGATAACAATGTTACCTTTACCGGGAGCTAAAGCCGTTGCTTGGGATCAAACCAGCGTCCGTCAGTTTGACAGCCGACGCTACCACTGCTAGGCTATCATCTACTG
The DNA here is from genome assembly GCA_934044485.1 of Apeira syringaria. Taxonomy (NCBI): domain Eukaryota; kingdom Metazoa; phylum Arthropoda; class Insecta; order Lepidoptera; family Geometridae; genus Apeira; species Apeira syringaria. Next base: position 10,467,029 of record OW203662.1, on the reverse strand, counting down.
ATTTGCAGTTTTTTCATCTTCTTCTGGGATGTAAGATGGTGCCAGAAGGCGACGCGAGTCTCAGCACGCGTCCTAACCAGGTCTAAGATAACAATGATGGCGAAACTAGGCATAATTTTCAAACTCAAAACGATTTTTATTATATAAGGAATTATTAAGGAACACAAACTTTTAGTCTTGGCCGAGCGAACAGTTTAGTAAAATACATTGTGGTGCCACCATACAAATAGCCACAGCTACATACTTACATACCTACATTCAAACGCTGATTCATTCAAGCTGCTACTGAGACATTCACTTCGCATTATTAATATTGGTTATTCTGATATATAAAAATATGGACATATTTCGATATCGATTCCTTTCGATTCCTTCGATTCGATTCCTGAGTGGCCCCAGTGGCCATGCACACACAAAAATTAAAAGTTAAAATTAACTCAGCCATCGGTAAAAGTTCTTGAGCTCGTTTTCACTCCGGAGTTTCAATATTTATTTACAAGTTTTGTTGTTTGTATTTCCGACAAAGTAAAAAAGGTCAGAGTGACCTGTCAGCTCCAATTTCTCCTTGGGGAGTAATCAATTTCAGCGCAGTTTTGAAGTTTTCCTATTGTTTACTTCTCGAGTTTTCTATAATAATATTATAAAGAGGAAAAACTTGATTGTTTGTTTGTTAGTTTGCTTTGAATAGGCTCGAAACTATTGAACCGATTTGAAAAATTCTTTTACTAACACTTAAACTTTATGGTATTAAAGTTCAAATTGACTTTTAAGTATTATTACGAATCTTTTTTATGGTAATATAGAAAAGTGTTGTTTTTTAAATTTTCTCTCCTTAACAACGATCCTCGTACTTCAAGGAACATTATAAAAAAAGAGTAAGCGAAATCGGTTCTGCTGTTCTTGAGATTTGAGCTTAGCAACACATTCAGTGATTCATTTTTATATTATAGAAAGAAGATGTACGAATGTAATATATTTAGTTACTCGTAAATATGTTTGATGAGGAAGTGTTAAGAGATCCTCTATTCCATGTTAAACGATTGTTTGAAGCAACAAAAGTCATGTTTCCGTCTCTCAACAAGAAATTAACAAGTAATCTGAAAATAAAGCTATCCTTAGCCTTAAATATGGTAGATTTGATTACTTGTTATTGTAATTTCAGCTGTCATTTGCACCAGGTTGAGGCAAGCGCTGCTGCATTATTTATTTTATATAATAAAGCATAGAGTGCCATATAACATACTACTTACTATGTATGAAACTCTCGTTGAAAGCATTATTTCTTATGGACAAGCAGCTATGGACGTACGTATAAAACGTACATTGATCAAATCTACAACATACAAAATAGATTACTTAAATTAATTGTTCCACATAAAATTAAAAATAAATACGCTGGTAACTCTGCAGGTCTATGTAAGTACTGTGGAATCATTCCGATTCAGCACAAAGTAGAATATAGCCTGCACCTTGAACAATTCTTTCGACAAGATATTCAAGTTCCAAAGCCACTCCTATCGTACTAGAAATGTTACTAACCAAAAGCTGATTCAACCAAAATACAATAATATATATGGAAAAAGAACATCTCAATATCTCCTGCCCTTACTAAACAACGAGCTTCCTATTGACATTAAAGAGAAATTAAACTCAAATAATATCAAAATAGTCTTGAAAAGATACTACTTATCAAATAAAATTGGAGCATCTTTATAAGCCCTGTGCCTGCACAAAGGCCTGAGTATCGTTGTGTGCGTGTACGTGGAAGCGGTGTTGAGTGAAACATGGGGCATTTTTTTTTTCTAACGGAATAATGCTGTTTGCCTTTACCGGCATTTACAGCTTCACCGGAGGGATGCGCAGCGGAGGGCAAACAAAGCGCAACTGTTGCATTTATTTATACTTGCCTAACGTCGTATTGCTTGTTACCTGTTTTTACTACATAGGTACATACATACCTACTTATAATTTAAATTGTTTATTTTAGATACGCGTCGAGAACTTAGTGTCTGGTCAAACCTTATTAAGGTTTTTAGACATTTATAACAATATCACTATTGTAATTTTTATATGGATAATAAACGAAAAAAAACGACCACAGCGGAAATCGAACGTGACACAGTAATAATGGCTTTACCGATTTTGCCTCTGGATGGGACTCGTTCTACAGATATTGCCATACGTAAAGAAGTTAGGATTAATTAGTTAGGAAAAAAAGTGATACTAAATATGCATATGCACACATACAAAAATCCCGTCTACGTTAGACCACAATACAATTATTGTATACTTGCAGGGACAATAAAACGGTGTGATATCCGTTTCATTTTATTCCGGGCTATTCATGACGAGTTTATATGCGGATTGATGAGATATAGGATGGGGTGGTAATATTGTCAATCGAGCAGCCACATCTGCGCAAATACTGAAGGAATTTTTATTATGAGAGCTGTAACGCACAAAAAGTCAAAATCTATACAAAAATACCAAATCAAGCGCGTTATTATAAAAATAGCTATATCTACCGTTTTCAATGATTAGATTATATTTTTTTCATAATTCGTTTACTATCCGTTTATCGTTTACTATCCGTCTTTACTATCCGTTCTGTACATAAAAATAAGCACATTATCCAAATGCTGCTGAAATCTACAAAACAGAAACCTTTTGTTTGAAATTAACATGTATCTTAAATGTGCCTAAAAATCTGCTTAGTTGCCATTCTATTCATTTACTAGCTGACGTGGAAAATGTTTTTCTGCGATATAAATGATTGAAATGTCAAAGTGACACGACTCTTCATTTAAATTACTTCACGTCAATGATCGACGGTTAAATTATTTGGATTATTGTTCAAAAAAAATACTAAAAATTGCGTTAAAAATGAGAGTTGAGGGTGAAAAATACTTTTCGACCAGTTCTCAGACCTACCAAATCAGACAAAAACATCATGAAAATCAAGCTAGCCGTTTCGGAGGAGTTCGATAATAAACACTGTGTCACGAGATTTTTATATATTAGAAGATTAGTTAGCATTGTAATCAACACTGGAAAATGCTGTTACAAATATCTCTCTACAACACCGTTTGCCAACATCGTGAATTAAATCGTCAGTTTGTATGATCGACAATATAATGACTTAGGTTGATTGAGGTTGGTCTAACTGGCCGGTTGGCGCAGTTGGTAGCACTCTGCCTTCTGAGCCGCTGGTCCCGGGTTCGATTCCCGGACAGGTCAAACATTTGTGTGTATTAACATGTCTGTTTGACCTGTGTCTGGGTGTGTATATGTATATAAGTATATAATATCAGTCATCAGGTCACCATAGTACAGGCTCTGCCTAGTTTGGGACCTGAAGACCTTGTGTGAATGTAAATTAAAAAAAAAAAAAAAAACTTAGGTTGATCATTGTGAAATTTTGACAAGATAAATGGGTCCAATACAATTTTAAACTTGCGCTTGTGATTGATGATGATTGTGATTATATAAGCACCCATAGTAACATAGCATATATAATAGGTTGGGAAAAAAGTTTCTTCGCGTTTTTTAAGAAAATCAAAACATTTTTTAAAATAGTTTATTTCCGAGCTAAGCTCGGACGTATACTGTCAGATAACACTGTTTAATATTAAGGTTAATATTTTTAAACAGTGCAGGTACGGGATTTCGCTAGGCAACCCATGTGCAATCTATCAATCTACATATTAATTAACATATAATCGGTGTCACAAGTAGGTAAATAACAGCTGAGGGTATATATTTCTTAAGCCATATCTTGTACTAATGGGATACGGTGACGGAACAAGCAAAAGGCCCACATAATGTTAAGTGGTAACCTCTGCCTTAATGCAAATACAATTCGTAAAGAAATGCACTGCGCCCGTCACCCTGAGACATGAAGTTGGCAAGTCTTATGTGCCTGTAATTTCACCGAAAACCATACCCTTCAAACTGAAATAGATATGTTCAGTACTTCCCTGGGCGAACTCTCACATAGTGTTACTGCTTTTAATATTATAGTTTACATTATTTCCTTTATTAATCAAATAAATTCAGAAGAACCTGCAATAGAAAGCAAAAATAGGGAGATAAATTTTTGCTAAATATTTAATTCTAATATTAGTCTTGGAGAAACATCACAAAGAAAGTCATTCTATAGATCACTTCCCCAGCATTGGAGAATGAACTTGAGGAAGATGTTGGTCTCATTATTTAATGTAGGACCGCGTAAGTTCGTTGTCAAATTGTCTCAATTTTCAATCACTGTCTGCTTCACTGAACATAGTTGACGTTTTTTCCCATTAGTTTTACATTCGCGAATTACCTTCCTAGTATCATGATAATCACATTTGTTTAAATTTATGTATTTTGCAACATAATATAAGACAGTAGTGCCACAAGTTGCACGACTAAATTTCCCTCCAACATGACGTCATCACAAACATTCTAGTTTTTTTAAAATTATAATAACAAGTTTTTATTATCACTATTCTATAAAATATTAATTTTGAAAGATTTTGTCTGGTTTTTTTTTTGTGAATATTCAAACAAGTTTCTGTGATGGTGGTCTACCCAAGTTTACGGCCACTGAAAAGTCTTGCTCTCCCTGCGATCTGTATGAGATTACAAAGGCAGTCTTACACAAACGCCTACACCAATAATGTATGGAATTAAGTAATAAGTAAAATATTTTTTTTAAACCATATAAAATTTATTATTATGTAAATAAAATAACATAGTTTTTTTTTACATTAAAATATTTATATTTAACGTACCTTTAACGAAATATTTTTTTGGTGCTTGTTGATAGGAATCTCCAAAAAAATATTTTGTTTTTAAAAATAAAATTTGTATAAAAATATAAAATTAATACATTGCGTTAGCAATAATTTTGTAATGCATGTTCTCTTTACCTCAAAAAGGTTGCACATTTTGATGTACATATTATAAGCAGGACCAGTGTGAACCAGATTGGTAAACCTAAGAGAAAAAAAACACTAGCACCACTTGAAATCTATGATCCCATGATGTACGTAGAAACTCGATTCTTGCCAAATCGTAATTTGGCGATATGGTCACGATAAAAATAGGAAAGACGTGGAAGTCGAAATAAAAGTGTTTACGATCGGTACATAAAGTTGAAGCGATGGTTGAACAGTTTTCTCTGATAATCGTTTACTATCGGCTCAAGAAGCTTGATATTAACTGTATCGTTTTAAGTAGGCTTTGTGAGATGTCAAATGTCTTTTTACCATTTTCTTAATCATGACAAACCTTTTATTTAATCTCATACTGTAATATTAAGATTAAAAAAAAATCAAAAACAGAATTTGAATGACAGTCTTTATAGACAATATATCGAAATAAATTTCAAAAGTTAAGTATATACAGCTCTTCTATGACCACTGTATCGAAATGTTACGTGGTGATACAGCTTCAGCTGGACCTAGGAGTTTTTCTGTACATATAGTTTGTGGACGCTGCGCAACACGCATGCGTGATCAGCAAATGGATTTTAACCATTTTTAAATTTTCACATTTAAAAATAAATGCAAACATTAGTGCTGTAATATAACGTAAATGCCATTATATATTTTATAAGATTAGATAAACTAGTGTATGAAGCTGCACATAATTTGGTCGTAAAACTATAAAAAGCTCGCCTATGCGGCTCATTCTTTAAGTTACACTCGTATTACAAGATCTCTTATTATATATTACACGAACGCCGAGTGTTACTTTACAAAATTTGAAGGTAGTTATTTGTATTTTAGGGCAATGCGCCAATCAAGTACTGCCCTAAACTATAATTTTCTACGCCCAAGATTCCATCACACATACCATCTTGCTAGGACAGATCAATTTTTTATACCTTTTTTATTATTAATTAAAGGTAACAAATGTAATAGTAACTGCTAATTAACCTATTACATTTATACGTAATTGCTTCTCATTCTGTGATCAATTTAAATAAACTCCGTTAGAGACGAGACTTAGATATACTCTACTAGTGGTCATACAAGATTTTTTTGGCGAAATCATGCTGGAATTCCCCTCACGCGTTCAAAACCCGAAAATGTCGAAAGTTACCTTAAAAAGAAATAAACTAATCATTAAGTTCGATATTGCGCAATATTCGCTTGCTTACAGTGAACATGACGTCATAGAGCCTGGCACAAGCGTGGAACACCTGAATGTCTGCCATGTGATCATGCATGTCGCGGCTCTCCACCGACATGTAGTACCGATGCGCTGTCTCTATCCGATTTGTGGCGCTGGTGTTGCGGGGCAAGTCCTGCAAATTTCCCAGCTTCTAAGATTATGCGTTCTATCTGTCAACAATTTGATTTGTCATAATACGCATAATTCATAAAATAATTTAGGCCTATACTGAATGAGAACACCTACGCCTTAAGCCCCTTAGGTTTTTTATATGAAGCTGGGGTTTTCTCGAATCATACAAATATTATAAACGCGAGAGTTTATATGGATGTTTGTTACTCTTTATAACATTCACACAAGGTCTTCAGGTCCCAAACTAGGCAGAGCCTGTACTATGGTAACCTGATGACTGATATATATACTTATATACATATACACACCCAGACACAGGTCAAACAGAGATGTTTATACACACAAATGTTTGACCTGTCCGGGAATCGAACCCGGGACCAGCTGCTCATGTTTGTTACTCTTTGTTTGGATGTATGGATGTTTTGTATGAAATTTAGTAAGGGGATAGCTTATACCCTGGATTAACACATAGGCTTTTATTACCATCAGCATCGTCATCCTTTTTCATTCGGGTAAAGCCGCAGGGTGTAGGTGCAGGAATGTATGTTATGCTTTTTTTTTTACAACAATGACCACTGCTCTATTTTACAACAATTGCTTACTTATGTGTGCGTGTAGCCAGCTACGATACCACTTATGTTTTCTGATATTTATTCACGAGTACGTACCTTAGCAATATCAATGAGTTTCATAATTAATGAAGAATATATCCGTCGACTGATCGCGTCTGTTCGACGAGATCTGTAATTGTCCACCTCACTGAAAACAAAAACAACACGTGCTTTAAATCTGAACATTAAGCAATTAAAGATAATTTTAGTCTGAAATGAAAATATCTAAACAAGTCTAAATAAAATTATTGCATTTCTGCTGAAAAATTGTTAACAGTTTCCAAAAATAAATATATCACACACTTGTGGTATTTTTTTAAATGTACGCTTTATACATAAGAAATAAAGTAACCAAAAACATAATTCGTTTTCTACATATGCATATCGGTGATCTGCGTGGGGAAGAACAAGCTCCTACGGACTGAGAGTCTGCCTAGGGTTATAATACGTGTCTGCAAACTTTTTTTTATGCTGATTAGACTAGCGTTTGACAGGTCAGTGACGACGTGGTCGAAGGTGGTATCATCTTTGATATCATCTTCGGCTATGCTTGACTTTGCTTGACTATGCTTCGGCTAAGTTTTAAGAGGATTTTAAACCGCGTACTTGTTCATACAAAAATCTTTTTCTATCTTTGAATATTGTTGTTTGTATATTTTTTCTTATAATTTACACATCATTAATTGGGCTAATACGTCTTATTTTTTTCCATTTTTTTATATCACTTTAAAGATACAAGCATCTCTACTACTCAATTTTTGTGCTGACACTGTGGTTATTTAAAGTCAATATTTTTCAAAATCTATAAACTTTTTAGAAACTAAAGATCGTACAAGCCTATTATATAATACATCATACTCGAGCGATTGATATCAATAACAATTGTTTTTTACAATTTAGAGAGGAAAAAGAAGTTAAACGGAACGTAAATTCTATCAAAAAATGTACCTATAAATCTCATGACCAGCAACTTGCCCCTATCGGTTGCATAGGGGGTCGGCAGGAAATCTGAGATAGTAGCAAAACGTTTGCTTAATACCTACAACGTGAAAATAGTGTTTAGTATAGAACCCTCTTAATAACACTTTGATAATATTACAAATATAACCTTCTGATAGATGGAAACCTCAGTATCCCTTTATTATCGCTGCAAACCAACCAAAAGTACCAACCGCTTAACGATAAACTTGATAATCAGTGACATGGTGCGATTCATGAAGACCTGGTTCTCCTTCTTCAGATCGAAGAGCAACTCCTCGTCGAACTTAGAATCTTGAAGAGCTTCCACAATCGCTTTGGCGATTTGCCGGTTTTCTTGGAAATATTTCTAAAATACAACAATCTTCATGAATAGTTCTTTGCAACAATTAACGTTATTAGCGTGATATTTATAAATAATATAAATTACCATTCAGTTTCGTCTTTCATTTGTAAGAAAAGCCATTTCAAGAAGTAGGAGGAATACGTTGTATACATGTAAATGATTATTTAGATTTTGGATTAAAACCATTTCCACTTATATTCATTCATTTCATCGCAGCTATAGGACGTCCACTGCTAGACATATGCCTCCCCATATAGGGGGGATTTACCAATACTCGCCACGCTTGGTAGGCGGATTGGCGAGCGCAGTATGGTTTCCTATCCTCAGAAGGCGCTGCTGCCCACCTCCTGGTACGTGATCCCTTAGCTGACTCTTATGGCACCCATGGGAAGAGATGGGGGAGTACTATTCTAGGCCGGTACCACCACGGCCCACTTAAATACATACAGTTAAGTTTAAAAAAACGCTTTTGTAGTAGGTAAGTCGAACTAAAAAATAAGTTAATCCTGAAGGTCTTGGTAAAGATAATGGCACAAACTATATTTATTATGATGTTGTCATTCCTTTCAATGCTTAATACGTCAGACTTATTTCAAACTATGCAGACGCATAGTTTTATATAAGTCTGAAATACAGGCGAAGCCAATATTAAAAAAGCATGTTAAAAACACACACGATATTATTCCATTTTCAATTTAATATTTTTCAGTCACATCCTTTGTTCAGCGTTCCCAATTCAGAAGAATGCTAGTATTTAAATAAACCAACAATGGCCACTATCGTTCCTTTTTTTCTTTATTGTGTTTTTTTACTATTCACATCCGCAGTTTTAAACCCATTCCCTGCCGTAAACTAAAGATTTCGCGGAAAGTTTTTATTTAAAATATACCATGGACACGAGTAGCCGAATTAAATATTCCATTTTAGTATGTTAGTGAACAATGGAGAGATGAAAAGGAGCGTTGAAGCAGGCAGTGTTGGTGTTGCCCACAATACATTTACAAATTACCTCTTGTGCATTCCCCGCGGCCATCCCAACAATGGAAACTAAAAGGAGCACGCCCAATTCACCCATTTCTACTGCACTATTCACTTTAACTGCCGATTCTCATTTTCTTTTTATGCGAACGTGTTTCTACACGGCACAGAGAATATCAAAGTGAATTTAGAATTTTACATTACGCCGCTGAATTGAGATGTCGTGATCGTTTTTTTTAAAGTTTAAAAGAACTATGAGAATTGTGTTCGTCGATAAAGTGTAATACTGATTTGTAAAATTGAAAACGACATAAAAATTGTTTATTGCATGTATATGGTTATATACAGTAATTTTGCACGCAATGCATAAAAAATAACATCTATTTATTATTGTTATCTAAAAAGCGACAAGGCTTGCATGATGTAGGTAAACTAGAAATGTCTCAGACGAATTTTTTACTTGTTTATAATTGATTGATCTAGTGTTCTCTTGATGGTCAGTGACGATGTAGTTAATCAAAGTAGTATTCACGCTAAGCCAAGATGTTAACTGGCTCTCAAGGACTGCGGCCTACACACACTGTGTTAGGTGACAGTTTTTCGAACTTGAGTGTAGTTAGTACATTACTATCATTTTGGGAGTTTGATAACAATGTTACCTTTACCGGGAGCTAAAGCCGTTGCTTGGGATCAAACCAGCGTCCGTCAGTTTGACAGCCGACGCTACCACTGCTAGGCTATCATCTACTGATTTGCAGTTTTTTCATCTTCTTCTGGGATGTAAGATGGTGCCAGAAGGCGACGCGAGTCTCAGCACGCGTCCTAACCAGGTCTAAGATAACAATGATGGCGAAACTAGGCATAATTTTCAAACTCAAAACGATTTTTATTATATAAGGAATTATTAAGGAACACAAACTTTTAGTCTTGGCCGAGCGAACAGTTTAGTAAAATACATTGTGGTGCCACCATACAAATAGCCACAGCTACATACTTACATACCTACATTCAAACGCTGATTCATTCAAGCTGCTACTGAGACATTCACTTCGCATTATTAATATTGGTTATTCTGATATATAAAAATATGGACATATTTCGATATCGATTCCTTTCGATTCCTTCGATTCGATTCCTGAGTGGCCCCAGTGGCCATGCACACACAAAAATTAAAAGTTAAAATTAACTCAGCCATCGGTAAAAGTTCTTGAGCTCGTTTTCACTCCGGAGTTTCAATATTTATTTACAAGTTTTGTTGTTTGTATTTCCGACAAAGTAAAAAAGGTCAGAGTGACCTGTCAGCTCCAATTTCTCCTTGGGGAGTAATCAATTTCAGCGCAGTTTTGAAGTTTTCCTATTGTTTACTTCTCGAGTTTTCTATAATAATATTATAAAGAGGAAAAACTTGATTGTTTGTTTGTTAGTTTGCTTTGAATAGGCTCGAAACTATTGAACCGATTTGAAAAATTCTTTTACTAACACTTAAACTTTATGGTATTAAAGTTCAAATTGACTTTTAAGTATTATTACGAATCTTTTTTATGGTAATATAGAAAAGTGTTGTTTTTTAAATTTTCTCTCCTTAACAACGATCCTCGTACTTCAAGGAACATTATAAAAAAAGAGTAAGCGAAATCGGTTCTGCTGTTCTTGAGATTTGAGCTTAGCAACACATTCAGTGATTCATTTTTATATTATAGAAAGAAGATGTACGAATGTAATATATTTAGTTACTCGTAAATATGTTTGATGAGGAAGTGTTAAGAGATCCTCTATTCCATGTTAAACGATTGTTTGAAGCAACAAAAGTCATGTTTCCGTCTCTCAACAAGAAATTAACAAGTAATCTGAAAATAAAGCTATCCTTAGCCTTAAATATGGTAGATTTGATTACTTGTTATTGTAATTTCAGCTGTCATTTGCACCAGGTTGAGGCAAGCGCTGCTGCATTATTTATTTTATATAATAAAGCATAGAGTGCCATATAACATACTACTTACTATGTATGAAACTCTCGTTGAAAGCATTATTTCTTATGGACAAGCAGCTATGGACGTACGTATAAAACGTACATTGATCAAATCTACAACATACAAAATAGATTACTTAAATTAATTGTTCCACATAAAATTAAAAATAAATACGCTGGTAACTCTGCAGGTCTATGTAAGTACTGTGGAATCATTCCGATTCAGCACAAAGTAGAATATAGCCTGCACCTTGAACAATTCTTTCGACAAGATATTCAAGTTCCAAAGCCACTCCTATCGTACTAGAAATGTTACTAACCAAAAGCTGATTCAACCAAAATACAATAATATATATGGAAAAAGAACATCTCAATATCTCCTGCCCTTACTAAACAACGAGCTTCCTATTGACATTAAAGAGAAATTAAACTCAAATAATATCAAAATAGTCTTGAAAAGATACTACTTATCAAATAAAATTGGAGCATCTTTATAAGCCCTGTGCCTGCACAAAGGCCTGAGTATCGTTGTGTGCGTGTACGTGGAAGCGGTGTTGAGTGAAACATGGGGCATTTTTTTTTTCTAACGGAATAATGCTGTTTGCCTTTACCGGCATTTACAGCTTCACCGGAGGGATGCGCAGCGGAGGGCAAACAAAGCGCAACTGTTGCATTTATTTATACTTGCCTAACGTCGTATTGCTTGTTACCTGTTTTTACTACATAGGTACATACATACCTACTTATAATTTAAATTGTTTATTTTAGATACGCGTCGAGAACTTAGTGTCTGGTCAAACCTTATTAAGGTTTTTAGACATTTATAACAATATCACTATTGTAATTTTTATATGGATAATAAACGAAAAAAAACGACCACAGCGGAAATCGAACGTGACACAGTAATAATGGCTTTACCGATTTTGCCTCTGGATGGGACTCGTTCTACAGATATTGCCATACGTAAAGAAGTTAGGATTAATTAGTTAGGAAAAAAAGTGATACTAAATATGCATATGCACACATACAAAAATCCCGTCTACGTTAGACCACAATACAATTATTGTATACTTGCAGGGACAATAAAACGGTGTGATATCCGTTTCATTTTATTCCGGGCTATTCATGACGAGTTTATATGCGGATTGATGAGATATAGGATGGGGTGGTAATATTGTCAATCGAGCAGCCACATCTGCGCAAATACTGAAGGAATTTTTATTATGAGAGCTGTAACGCACAAAAAGTCAAAATCTATACAAAAATACCAAATCAAGCGCGTTATTATAAAAATAGCTATATCTACCGTTTTCAATGATTAGATTATATTTTTTTCATAATTCGTTTACTATCCGTTTATCGTTTACTATCCGTCTTTACTATCCGTTCTGTACATAAAAATAAGCACATTATCCAAATGCTGCTGAAATCTACAAAACAGAAACCTTTTGTTTGAAATTAACATGTATCTTAAATGTGCCTAAAAATCTGCTTAGTTGCCATTCTATTCATTTACTAGCTGACGTGGAAAATGTTTTTCTGCGATATAAATGATTGAAATGTCAAAGTGACACGACTCTTCATTTAAATTACTTCACGTCAATGATCGACGGTTAAATTATTTGGATTATTGTTCAAAAAAAATACTAAAAATTGCGTTAAAAATGAGAGTTGAGGGTGAAAAATACTTTTCGACCAGTTCTCAGACCTACCAAATCAGACAAAAACATCATGAAAATCAAGCTAGCCGTTTCGGAGGAGTTCGATAATAAACACTGTGTCACGAGATTTTTATATATTAGAAGATTAGTTAGCATTGTAATCAACACTGGAAAATGCTGTTACAAATATCTCTCTACAACACCGTTTGCCAACATCGTGAATTAAATCGTCAGTTTGTATGATCGACAATATAATGACTTAGGTTGATTGAGGTTGGTCTAACTGGCCGGTTGGCGCAGTTGGTAGCACTCTGCCTTCTGAGCCGCTGGTCCCGGGTTCGATTCCCGGACAGGTCAAACATTTGTGTGTATTAACATGTCTGTTTGACCTGTGTCTGGGTGTGTATATGTATATAAGTATATAATATCAGTCATCAGGTCACCATAGTACAGGCTCTGCCTAGTTTGGGACCTGAAGACCTTGTGTGAATGTAAATTAAAAAAAAAAAAAAAAACTTAGGTTGATCATTGTGAAATTTTGACAAGATAAATGGGTCCAATACAATTTTAAACTTGCGCTTGTGATTGATGATGATTGTGATTATATAAGCACCCATAGTAACATAGCATATATAATAGGTTGGGAAAAAAGTTTCTTCGCGTTTTTTAAGAAAATCAAAACATTTTTTAAAATAGTTTATTTTCATTTAACTGAAGTATGTAGGTACCATTTTGTTCGATAACTTTTTGCCATCTTGTAGGTGGGGACATGATCCCATTGCTATAGAAATGTTGGGGCTTCTGATCAAAATACCGCGACAAGAGGTTTTGGCAGTCCTTTCGTGATGTTAACCTGACACTGCCTAAATAATTCTGAAGAGACCGAAACAGGTGGAAATCTGAAGGTGCAAGGTGAGGACTATACGGCGAATGCATTAACACCTCCTGTACTTTTTTATATAATATAGATATACAGTAGTTAGTGCAGTAGTCAGCTATATGAGCTGAACCACTCGTGTGTTAAATTTATCAGAATATAATCTGATGAGATCCACCACTACTTCTATTAAGGACATGATTAAGGACATGCAAGTTGCTTGGAAATACACAGATTTGATGTTTTAAAATTCATCTAAATTCGCCAGCGTAGAGAAGTACTTGGGAAACGCAATAAATTCAACGTTTTACGTGCGACGTAAAACGTTGAGATTGCGACACTTTGCGCCGATGGCTCGACACTTACGAGTTACCGTGCATTTGTACTAAGTGGATTTATTATACTCAGCTCAGAACCGGTTCAAAACAGATCACAGAAAACTTGTTCAAATCTTAGAAACGAAAAATTCGGCTGATATTATGATTTGTACCCCAGATCATAGTCCTGTAGTCGTCCGTCTCAGTCCGTAGTCCTTGATCCGTAGTCCTTGATCCGTAGTCCCTGTAGTCTTGGGTTCAAATCACAATAGTAGCTGATTTTTTTCTTTAAAAGATATAAAAGTTAGTTCCTTCTTCTTCTCAGACATAGAAAGTCCACTGTTGGACATATGCCTCCACACATAGGGAGGATTTGCCAATACTCGCTACGCTATAAGCAGGCGGGTTGGCGAGCGCAGTATCATTTCCGATCCTCAGAAGGCGCTGCTGCCTGCTGCACCTTCTGGTTAGTGATGCCTCAGCCGACTTACAGCACCCGCGGGAAGAGATGGGGGAGTACTATTCTAAGCCGGTACCACCACGGCAAATTCCTTTTAGCATGATGTTAATGCCTTAATCTATAAAACTGTTACGATCACAGAGAGTTCACCTTTTGAAGTGCGAGTGAAATAAAATTATAAAGCTCCGCAGTTCACCTACTTTACTGTTGCGATGTCATATTACTAATAGTAATTCTAATTTCTATGTGAAATGACTATAAGGTGTGAGATATTGTTAGATCGGTCGTAACAGTATAGTTTCTATGATTGATTTGTTGAAGACATCCTTTTAAAAAATATATTTACATGAATAAACTTTTAAAAAAAATACTCTATTAAAACAAGTTAACATTTAATACACACACATATAATACATTTTTTTATTATTAAATTACTATAAGATGATAGAAAAGCTTTCTTAGCAATCATTCATTGAAAATATTTATTAAAGGGTTTCGACCTATATTTGTTGCAAATTGACGAATTCGATTCCATCTCCTTATACAAAATTATTTTCATTAATACCACTAATTATTAAAATGTTTCATTTACCATTCCTTCCACGGAAGAACAAAAAAGATTTCTTGGAATACCTTCAGCTAAAATATGCGAAGGGAACTGAGAGTGAATTGTACGAGTAGCCTAATCAAATAATATGCAACTTAATCTAAGCTCGGGTGTGAAAGTACGAACAGTAGTAAAATAATCAATTATGCTGAACTCTGAACTGTTCTCAAGAGCTTGATCCGTAGTCTGAGCCGCAGCTCATGACTCTGTTGAGTTACAAAGTTACCGTCTTGCCACACATCCCCTAGGTACAGTTGTAGATCTAGGTCTAGCCAATCTTGTTACCTGCGGGTGATATCGGGAGTAATGCCATTTCGCTGTGTTCCTTCAGGCAGCCTAGTTTGCGGTATATTTCACTCATTGTATTGCCCCTTTGCTAATAATAATTAACAGCTAATTCAGTCGTTTTGTTTTTGAATATTTACGAACTTCCAGGTAGACAGTGATCAAGGTAAATAATTTATAAATGATCTTTTGAACCCTAAAGTCAACTATAACACACTAAAAATACCTTATCCGTGACACTAATAGTTTTTTCTGTAGTTTTGGTGTTTAGAAATATATATCTGTGAAATTATGAACCAAATATAGACAGCAAAGTGAAAATGGACCTATTTCTGTTAATCACTCGAACTAGCTAAAATTAACTAATTTTTTTCAAAATGTATTCTATTCACGCTACTAAAATTCAAATTCATAAACCCAATGAGTACAACGTTATCTCTAATATTAGACGAGTCTTATTAAATTGCTGGACAAATTCGTATGGTTTTAGGCAGCATTAAATAAATGGACTTAAATTACCTAAAAGTACCTGTAATACCACTCGCAGTGCCGTAGACGTTCCGGCTTAGAATTGTACCCCCCCCATCTCTTCCCGTGGATGCCGTAAAAGTCGGCTAAGGGATCACGTACCAGGAGGATGGGCAGCAGTGCCTCCTGAGGGTCACAAAATATACTGCGCTCGACAACCCGCCTGCCAAGTATGGCGAGTATTGGCGAATCCCCCCTATATGGGAGAGGCATATGTCCAGCAGTGGACGTGTCATGGCTGACATGATGATGACCCGCGATTTCAATTAAAATCGCGGGTCATCATCTAAACTATTCTTTGTGTTGTTATTGAAAGACGTTACTAATCTGGACTTTATCGTAACCATATAAAAACTTATCTTACTTATCCTATTTTCCAGAATTTTAGTTTAGTTTAGTGACTAAGAGAATCACTATCAATGGTTATGTAAAATGACGTTTCCGTCGAATACTAATAATGAATGTGTCGAACCGACCAGCGCAGCGTCCCATGTCCACTAAAACTTATCAGACGCGGGGATCTCGTGGAATGAAATTTCCTTCAATTTCCGCGATGTTTTTCGCAGAAAATATATGTAGGTGCGGTCTGATGGATTCGCTCGATTCGTGTGACCAGTAAATACATACATTCAATCATAGAAATATTCCGTACTGGAATTAAATAAGACATAATTATACCCGTGTTTTTGCGTTAAAAATATTGAAAACTTTATATTATATATTGATAATTGACTTTTTAGTTAAGACTATTATTATACTGTAGCTATCTCAACGATTTTCTTGTCAGTTTACGTGAAAGTCTAATTATCCCAAATGAGTTTTTTTTAAATAAAAACTTATTTTTTATTCAAGGTCTAAGGAATCGTACTAAAGCTCATTAAAATCCGTTGAGCTAGTTTAGTGCTAAGTTGTAACTAATAATTACCTATATAGTCTAATGCGTGGGCGATTTGCACGCACCCGAGACATTTTTGAACTAATATACAATTTATTAAAATATATATATATTTAGTTTTATTGAATATTTGTAATGTATCAATATTTATTATTACTTTGTTTTTATTAATATTCCGCAATTCACATCAGAAATCAAAATAGTTTAAATAAATAAATAATGTTCATAATATCATAAAATTTCACTAAATATAATTAATGTTGGTTACTTCTTTTACAAAATATTTTTTATAGATATAATTTGTTTGCTGTGACTTAGCGGTTAGGTCGTAAAGTATCGTATTACTCGACGAGAACTAACTACGTATGTAATGAATATTTATAAAAGCTTTATTCATTCAGCGGCACGTGATAGTGCCATTATTTATGAAATTACATATTTTTAAATTCGTTTTTCCTGTTGTAAGACGCACTGTAAGACGCAGTTCAAGCGCATTTGTCGTTACGGCGAGAAGTTTTGAAAAAGGAAAAATATTGATGCTCGAAAACATCTCTTTTTCACTAATAAATTAGCAAATGAAATCAGAATTAACCTTCATGAATTGTTATCATAAATGGTATTTTTTCAGTTTCTTAGACATGTCAACAAAAGAAGCTGAAAAACCCATAGAAATAATATGTACTAGGTACGTACAACTAGTACATATAACTTCTATGCGCCATAATGACAAACATCTCATGAAATGTGAGCACATAATGAACTGTAAGATATTTCACTACACGTGGTTCTGTTTTGGTCCATTTGGCTATTTTGGTGTATTTCCCAGTCCGAACTTAACATCTGTGTCCTCTGATCAATTTTAGATGTGTGTAGTTTGGTATATCCATATGTAATATAAATGGCAACCCTATAAACTACTGTTGACATTGAAGTATAAAAAATCAAGAAGGCAGTGTAAATGTGAAATGTAAAATGTAAATATTGTAGTAGGGTAAAAAATATTCTATGGGTGAGACAGCGTATTTAATAAGCACTTATGTAAATTACATCAAATACACTGTAACAATCCCGATGCAATCGAAATGTATAAATAAAGATAGTTTATTACCGAAAATTATATGCCGAAACTTTAAAAAGATTACATCAATATACTTACAAATATCTAATTAGTATACCATTTAAGCTGTAGTTTTCAGAGAACAAAAGTAACTTTCAACGATTTTTCATCGGAATTATTAGCATTTAAGAAATTAATCGTACCATCGTGATTTTTGCCATTTATTTTATTTGTCTTCGTTCCTCGATATTGGCGCATGTGGATATCTTGATTAATTTATTTCTAGATAAAAATGGAGTTTTAAGTGAGCCTTCTGATAGTAGTAACAGTGGTAACACCATTAAACCTAACAAACGCGAAAGAAAGAGGGTAGACAGATTTGTCTGCTCTAAATGAACACCTACTCGCACAATTTCAGTTCTTTCGTGAACATTGCGCATGAAACTCTGTCGATATCAAGCAAAGATGACAGTTAAAATACATGGCAAATATTTTGATATATATCTACGTTATTTTATGTATTAGTGACCATATTAGTTTAAAAACTTATATCTCTTTAAACATTATTAACATGTAAGGTGTCAAAGGGCTTTTAAGGATGAGACGACAATAATTTGAAGAAATGGTCAAGTGAGTGGGACTCCATTGTTTTAATAATATGTATGTGGTATGTGGTTCATCCACAATGATTCTTTTATTATTTTATGTAGAATATTTTTTTTTACAGTTGTACTCAATACGAAGTGCAATTTACCTCGTGCAGCTGTGACACAGAGAAATGAAAGTTTTTGTTTACACGATGCTAATGATACATCAACTTGACGCAAGTTCATTGAACAACCTCATCATCGTCATCATCGTCCTCGTCAACATGACGCAACTCGACAATGGATTCAGACAATTCAATATTATATTGATAGCTTCCATAAAACATCAATTTCTTGTCCAAGCATAATAAGTTAGTACGGTAGACACAGGGAAATAAACACTAATAAAAATATCCTACTTGAATAATCGGACGGATCATAAGAGATAGTGTTACGAACATGTAATAATAAAAACAGCGCAGGTAACGTGGCACGTCCAATGATTTCTCCAGAATATTTTGTATTGTCCACAGTAAAGGGGAAGTCATCTTCCGAATACCCGTGACATGAGTAGGGTGATGTCGCGCTAGGCGCCCCCCGCGCCGACCCGATGGGCAAGACTTCCGGAGGCCGTCCAGACGCTCCCGTGCGTTCGCAGAGACTTGCTCATAGAAGGTAACTGTTTCCTCAATTTGTGTAAAGCAGTAGTGTGAAAACTTTCTCAACTATGGACAAATTTGTTTTAACCAAATCGGGCCAATTATATAATTTTTAATTACTAAAACTCAAAAAGAGAACCTACTTGAGTAGGTACTGGTTATAAAAAAACGTTTTCCTCGAGTCCCTATATTTGTGACGAATTAAATTGCTTATTATTGGCCCAGGTGTACCAATATTATGAAATTTGATGGTGTGTGGTGGATATGGTGACATGACGTCATTTTTAACTGCAAGTAAAGTGGTTTTCCCATGGTTTCAATAGCTATACACTCTTGACGTGGAGGGGAAAGCGGGCCTGATTAAAAGCTTTTGCGGGCCGGATATGACCCGCAAACCGGACTTTGCCCACCCCTGATGTAAAGTGATATTAGAAACTACAGTTTCTTGTCACTTAGACTAGAACGACGTGTTCTTAGTGGTAAGTTGGAATAATTGACCGTCGGTCTGCCTGTCGAGACACATTTTATTAGGAACGCGTGGTTAAATCAACTTAAAATTCAATCACGGTAACCTTTTGGAGCAAACAAAAATAATAATAAATAATAATAAAAATCTTTATTGTTCATAGATACATGACATTTTTCACTTAAATTGTGCACCTGAAACTTAAACTAGGTTGAAAAAATCAAGTCAACTTCAAAGTCAAAGCAATTAAAAGGTTCATGCCACATATTTAGACGCTCGTAAAGGGATCGAAACTTAAGGGTTGACCTAGAATCATAAAATTTGACTATTGTAATCTGGGCTTGTTGCAATTATTATTATTGTCTTATTACACAAATTAAGCTAATTATTAATTAGTAGTACCTAGTAGTAAGTCTTACTACCCAAAAGTTGTAATTTACAGATTGATAATTTGACCATTATTTCACTTGATGGCCAGTGGCGATGTGGCCAAAGGTGAAATCTAGCTAGACCTCGAAAGTCGAGCTGCACTCAACGACAGCTGTCTAGCCAGGCAGTGGAGCTCTGACTAGGAGAGTATCAAAGCTTTATACAGGATGGTTATACAGTATATGGATTAACAATAAAAGAGAAGGCACTTTAAGTAAAGGTTTTGTTTCATTACACAGTTTTTTTTATAAAACAAATAAATTATTACATGTATGTCACTTCTTCGCGCTTGCTATAAAAAAATAACAAATCTTCGTCTTTTATACAATAAAATGTCTATTCCGCACGACAGACATCTGACCGACATCCAGATATACTCCTGATTCACGATAATATACAGATAGACAAAGAGATTCGTATAAATATACAATTCAACAGTTGCTCCGCCGTCAATCTTTTCTTTTGACAGGTGGGCAGCGTTTGACAGTCTTGACCACCTGTATTTATTCAACATGCTCCTTAAGCTATGGCAAAATTTAATTTTATCGTTTTGTTATGCTTTAGAATCTACTTCTCTTTCATAAAACTTCAATAGAATCTGTTTTAACCGATTGTTCTTTGGAGTGCCTCAAGGACAACAGTTAGGGCCCAAACACTATAAATCTTCTGGTAAAATGGACCATCGTAAATTGCTTTTAGAGCGATTTTTGCTATTAATACGTGGGCTACGATACAAGACGATTTATTTAATTAGCTAGTAGACACTGGTCCGGATTACATGGCCGTTAGAGCTGTTCTGTGCCACATTTATTACAGAATAGCGAACAATTTGGAAAAGGTCCAATGTTCTTTCCTAGTTCAATTGTTCCTACCTAGTTGATAATTGATGTGTTAAAATATTAAATGATTGGTATTAAAAGTGTTTCCGATATCAGTTTTTTTCAATATAGTACCTATTTGCGTGCATAATCGCAAAATTTATTGCCGTAGTAAATCATACGAAAAGTACCCCTTTCGACTGCCTTCAAAAAGGAAGGAGGCTAAATTCAGTTTTTTATAATTTTTTTCAGAACTCACAAATCTATTTGGAAAAATTTGTTTGATTAATAATAAATGATATTTCAGATTGGTCCAAAATTGAAACTAATATCAACTATGAAATTACTTACCAAAATTGGTATATTTTATGCTCGATTTCGAATATTTTGAATTAAGGTTACTGTAAATTTAAGTGAACGTGGTACAATTAATCAATCAATTATTGTAAGAATCACACCATTTCTTTCTTCTTTTTTTCTAATAATTGCTAAAATATCAAAAAAAATTGTATTCAAGGGAGATTTAGGCCAATTCCAGAATTATTGTGCTATATAAATAGCACATTTTCAAATAATCACTTGGAAGTGATAAGTAGTGATAACATACATACTCGTAGGTACATTTTTCTTTTAGGCTATACTTATGGTCTATACGCGCACGTGTAAAATTTAAAATACATTTTTGACTGTCTTTGACTAGCTTGTACATTTATCGTGGTCACAAGACAAACTTTTCTTTTTTACACAAATAATTTCGCTTCCATAATGTGACAATTTGTAATTCCTCTAGCAATAAAACAAAAATTAAGGCGAATCATAATGGATCTATCATGTTTCGATCAAGGGAATAAAGCGGTGTCTTAGTGTGTCAAAGTGTGTGTAAAAGTTTATATTTGGCTAAAATTGGCCGTTGAACCTCTCGAAAAATACCCACCTAGCTATAGAGCAATGACACGCTGGTGTATGTCTAAGAGTACTAATCATACTCATGAGGTAATGAAGTGAGTAAGTTTTGTGTTGTGTTGTGTAGAGAGTCGGGGGGAGTGTCGTGGGGGAGGCGCGTGCGCGGCGCGGGCCCGCGAAGTGGCGGCGTGGCCGCGGGCGGCAGCGCGGGAGCGGCTGCGGGCGCGTGGCGGCGGCGGGAGCGCGCTGCGCAGCCGCGCAGGCCCATGGAGATCCTCACCAGCATTTACGCGCTGCTCTCCGGAGGGGTACGCATATTATTATACTCCAGCATAATCTAACGAACGAACTGTTGTGTGGTTAGTATTAAATTAAAAAAACAACTTGTCACACGGACACGCACACACACACACACACACACACACACACACGCACAAACATTAATATATATTCTAGACATCGCTATTTGAATTTGGTTGGGGTTTGCCCCTTGGTCAGCAATATTTATTGTGTAACAGAATGCGTTCACACTCACACTACACGTTAAAACATAACATTTGAGCAATCCACTAGCTGTAGCCAGCCCATCGATGTTTGTGTTAGCGTTGTATTATTTCCGTCTGACCTGTCATATGTCATTACTACTGTGTCATTGTTACATATCAGGAAACTGGGTTGAAAGAAAATGCAGCCATACCACGTTACTGCGGCTCCATAGTTGACCATATCTCGATTGAAATCGGACTTCTTGATTGACTCGTATATTGCTCGTGTATTTAGAACTTTTCCGTCACTAGCACAATTATTAGAAACTAAAAAAAACTATATTTTTCCGCATTAACTTCCATTTAAATCACATGTAACTTTAATAAAGTTGAGGTAAGTGTAAAAAAAACTTTAGGCAAACTAATAAAAAGTCTAAAGTTAGTGTTTTAACGATCTCATGGGAAAAATTTGACGTGGAACGCTCGCCGCAGGCCACGCCTTTCGTATGCACCAGAACGAAATGTCGCGTGTACCGCATTTCGCATCATGTCTGCATTAAAGCGGTATAGCCACTGCATTGCTGCAGTAGCGGTACAGAGCCAGTACCGGTAGGTAGGTACATAACTTACGAAATTAGTTACATACGGGTTTCCTACTATATCACTGTGAGATATCAATAATTTATAGCTGAATATCTCAAACTGTAACATTATAAATATATTACATACTATTTAAATATTAACAAATTAATATAAGAACAAAGACTGAACCTAAATCAAAAAACTCCAATACTGAGTAAAGTGGGCTTAGTAAAAATAATTATTTTAATCTAGCCATGAAATTAATTATACCTAATTTTGTAAAAGTAATTGGCAGCTAATCGCTAATCGTTGGCGCTAATAGTACTTACAACAAAATAAAAAATATAAATAAGATTTTTATTGTTGGGTCCAAAGCATGAAAAACAATTAGTAGGTGCAAGAGTTCCTATCTGGCCTTTGCCTTTCTTCCCTTTTTTTGAATGGTAATGTCATAAACGTGAATATTTAATAGTCTGTGTTAATTTTATTTATGCACTGCATTATTTCTGGTAATGTTTCCATCCCCGAGGATATTATGAGTCATTCTGCATTCATTGTATGCGTACTCCTCGGTGTCGTCGCTTCGTTCCCCCATTTTTAATATTATTATTTAATACTCACGCGAGCCCTATTTCAAAACAAAAAGTTTTCAGCTGGATAGTATTGTATAAGAACGTAGGCGCAAATAAATGCTTTTCTTTTGATGTATGGCATTTTCAAATGACATAAACTTTTATAAAATAACGTTAACGGGGCGGCTGTCAACCTGACAGGTACTGGTTCAATACCCACACCCGGCTTGATCTTTTTCAAATCCTCAGCATTGGTATGTTTTCGTACAATTTCGTTCGTTCAGTTATGAAAAAAACTGTCACCGTACCACCATATAGTGTGTTCAGTCAGCTGTCCGGAGTTGGGAGCCAGTCAATATTCTATTCTCTAGGTCTAGCGTGATACCACTTTCGATCAAATCGTCTGACCATCATGTGAAATAGTGGTCAAACGTAGTGCAAATGACCTCGTAGAATATTTGAAACAGTAGTAGATTTGAGAGACTGAAATGTTAATCTCTATGCGTATGAATTACAATTTTTACGTACGGTTGTGACATGCTGTCTGAATAATACTGGTGATATATGTTTAAATAAAATGTTGTAAATGAATTACATTGTAACTTTCCTGGAAATTATACACTACAATTTTTACAATTAAAAAATTCTGATTATGGTCAAATAACGTAGACGCTAGGCGAAGCTCGGTAGCGTAGTTATACCTATTTACACAAGTACGTACAAAACTCACAGTATTTACTAGTCTGTGCTAATTGCAGTAATTTAATATCACTAATAGGGCTTACGTCATGTTAGTACTGATTGTTATGAAGTCACGGTGCTGCTCTAGATACTATTAATTTCAAACGTTTTAGGTTTAGTTGAACGCAATTCTTATTATCTTTATCTATCTATCTATCTATAAAAGAATAATAATTTATAAAAACGTTTGGTTCTATTCTATTTACTCACCATTTACTACTCTGCGCTAATTGCAGTAATTTAATTTCAGCAATAGGGTTCAAGTCTTGTTAGTACTGATTGTTATGTAGTCACGGTGCTGATCTAGATACTATTAATGTCAATGATATTATATGTTTATATGAGGTAGGTAGATGTAGCACAAGCGCGTGGAAACTGAGGCGGCAAAATGAAGTCAATTGTAATAATTTTGATTTAGTCGTTTATTAGCAGCGAGCGAGGCTGCTCGTGACTTTATTGCGATAGAAATGCCGAGCTGTGTGTTTTGAAAATGCAAAAACTACTATTATACAAAGGTAAAAAAGGACGAAGGAGTTACGTACCACTCGTAAGTACATAAAAATACCTAATAATTTACGTTTTATTTCGAAATTACAGCAAATTATCGGTAAATTATCAAATATTTTAATTGATGCTAAAAAGGGATATCGACGACGACCGCAGCGCGATAGGGATAGACAGTGTGCGGCGGGCGTGAGTCATAGAGTAATCGATCAGAAGTATTCAGAAGCGATTTCGTGGGCATAAGTTTACCTACAAATTCTAATAGATTAGCACCGTAAACTTCTTTTGGTTTCAGTAATCGTTTAGGGTTCCGCACCCAAAGGGTAAAACGGGACCTTATTACTAAGATTCCATTGTTGGTCCGTCTGTCCGTTCGTCTGTAACCAGGGTGTGTCTCATGAACCCTGATAGTAACACAGTTGAAATTTTTACAGATGTATATCTCTTGCCGCTGTAATAACTAATACTAAAAAACAGAAAAAAAGAAATATTAAAGGGGGCTCCCATACAACAAACGTGAATTTTTTTGCTCGTTTCTTTATCAGTCCAACGTCTTTGATATTTTATTCGAGCATTCCATGAATCAAACCCCTTCACTTAATCATAGACTGCAACTTATTCGTGCATTCATACAAAAGTATTTGAATGTGCGCCTACAACACGAGCATAAATACAATCCCCTGCTTAAAAGTTTATCTAAAAGGCAACAAAGAAATAAATTAAACTTATTCGAGGGCAAATAAAAACCTATTTTGATAACTCATTAGTATTATTTTCGTTTTTATTAATTAATCTCTGATGACTATGTAAATATTGACTAACGTAATAGTGAAATTCACCGATGTATCTTTTGTACTTATAAATTATATCTTAATAATTAAACAAACAAATTGTTTCATTCGATGTCCCTTCTGTAACAATATTTCTCCTAATCTATGTAGTGCTCGCTTATTGCAAGCGCAAGTCTAAACAGATAGCTATCCTTTTCTTTATTATTTGTACCGTATTATCTATCACATTTATTGTTGTAACCTATGGATACGTCAGAGGTAAGTATGTATATATCGTAAAGGAACTAAATCTGAGCACCGCGCAGTATGAATATACGTCATCTTTAGTAAAACATCATTGATGTCGATTGTTTGACGTTTTGTTAACCGCAATTCTTACTAACTACCATATACTTACTTTATCTAAACCGTTCAGCAAGCAAGCCATAAGAAGAAAGCTTGCCAATAAGACTGTCATGCCAAACCCTGTCAAATGCCTTCGAGATATCAAGAGAAACAGCAAGTTCTTCTCCATACACCTCTATGGCTTCGCTCTAGATGTGAATGGCACACACCATAAGGTCCCCAGTAGACCATTTTCGACGAAGGCCGTATAGCCGATCACTGAGTAGGTCTTTTTTTTTTTTTTTTTTTTAATGATTATAAGCTTGCGTCGTGTTATTCTAGATATGCCAGGAGCTTGATATTTCTTAATATGTCCCATATTATTATTATTGGCAAGATGGCAAGGCTTTTAGAGCTGGAAATGGCATGTCAGCACTGGAGTTAGCTCAGGCGCACATGTCCTCAGAACCAGAGCTGAAATCCCGTCCGGACTACTAGCTTTGTTCACGCCCAGAATGCGTAACACTTTTCGAACATCCACTTGTCGAATGAGGATTTTTTACATCATCATCCCGCATCCATTTAGAGGAGCTGGTTGTGTTGCAGTACCAGCATCTAGATGTGAAGAATCTGCAAAAAGAGTTGCAAATAAAGTTTCTTTCCTCTCTGTAGTGTACGCCAGTGATCCGATACGAGCGACAAGAAGTTCAATTCGACCGATTTACCTAGAGACCAAAAGGCTTTACTAACCGCAGGGTATGAAAGGAGTTTGTTCCCTATTCGGCTAATGTGAGCAAACCGAGCCTTCCGTAGAACCTTCTTACAGGACTTGGCGACTCTGTTAAAGGCTCTCATCCGTTCACGGACGTAAATACACATCCACAATATTCTCAGACTTTCGGCCGCGAGCATCAGCCCATGCTAGGTATGCCTGATATTTCTGTGCCTGAGCATGAAAACATTCGGGCCCAAAGCAACGATGAGCTTTGCTGCGGCAAATGAAATAAAATACTCCATAACCTGCCGTTGCACACCCGCGCAAGTCGAAGAATCGTTAAAAGAGAAGCACACTTGCTTCTAAGGATAAGATGCAAAAAGAACCGCTTCTCATTCCAATCTGCTGACTTATATCGCCCCACCATTACCACCACCATCACGTGCCTTTAAGGCTAGGGTTAGGCGGTGAGTATGACGATTCAGATTTCATCAGACAGTGGTCAGAGTTACCTAAACTACCCACACTGGCTAACGGTATGGATCTATCTAACATTTGAGACCACTTTTGTGTTTAAAAGTCTTCTACTTGGGTAGATATTGTTAAATTAACACAAGCACATATGCTTCGCCAACATTCTTATAAATTTTTTTTATTGATGGCAAAAAAAACATTGATCCATGAGTTGTCCATAAATTTAATTGTATTTTAACCCCTTAAAGTATCGGACATCGGAAACACGCATTGTATATAATATGGTACTACATTTACGCGTGAAGCGTTTTGGAAAGGAAGACGTTGCCTGTGTTTCACGATACAATTACACGGTACGGTACAATCCTAGAGGGTTCAAGTCACGAGCGAATAGGAACCTTCTAAAATTGTGTGCTCCTAGACATGTCATTCACACCGGTCATCTTTATCATGTAAAACAGAAGTCAAACGCAAGCTTATAGTGTTTAGAAAAAAGAATTGCGATCACGTTACTTATTGTTTGTTTACGTACGTACTTTTTTGTTGTATTATTATATTTGGCTATTATGTTAGATCTATCAATAAAAGAACACTGAAACACCAAGGTAAAAATAATGACTTTTATGACTTGGATCTCTTTTGTTTTATGCAATTTTCTCCATAACTTTATTTTCTTGATAAAAAAACAAAATCTCTATGCACATTCACATATTTAGGGTTTCGTACCTCAAATAGAATCCCTATAGGATCACTTTGTTATCCGTCCGTCGGTCTTGAATACAAGGATCTATCATGCCACCCAAGAAGTATATAGAAGGTAATTGATTTCAACAGACAAAAACCTGCAGTGCACTTCGAAGGTGCGAACATTTCTCTTTCTTCGGTTACTTTTTTAGAAACTAAATGGAGATGGTTCACTGAATCTATGTTTATGTCCAATCGAGATTATTATCGAACTCCTTGCGGAGGCATCACTGGGTTATCCACAACGTAATACGGCAAACTAGCCTCGAAATAATATATTTCGCTCACCGATGCGGCGTCCGGCAGGATTCCAATTTTACCGCCGGAATATATCTGTGGCGACACTACATAAATAATGTATGGCTCTTTGGGGACTGAGAGCGGAGGATCCTTTAGCCTGTATGTCCCTGAATCATGAGAATTAGCCAGGAAAATTCTTTTTGAAAAAAAATATTACTTATATATTATTTTAAATTTTATGAAATACTTATGTAGGTAGGTTCAAGTCTGTAATTAGATGAAGATTAGTCAGGATCTCCCTGTATACTATATTGCCAATATAATACATATAGATTATACAAAGTTTTTTTATTCATTATAGATCTGGCGTTTGACCACTATCTCACTTGATGGTCAGTGACGATGTTGTCGAAAATGTTATCACGCTAGACCTGCTGAAATGTTTATCTACTGGCTCTCAAGGACTGCTGGCTGAACACATGCACTATGTTTTATTATTAATCGTATATAAAACAATCTTTTAGATAGACATATTTCCAATTATTTTAAGCTATATTGTATATAAACATCTATTGAAAGTTTTTATGGAACTTCGGATACACGTACAATTGCGGAGTTTGAGAATTATGAAAAGTTTGAAATAAATAAATTTAGTAATTTTCCAGTGTTTAGCACGTGAGTCTTAGTCAGTTTGTTACATTACAATTATGAAAAGTGTTTTATACACTACTAAGGACTTAATTTTTTATAGATTATATTGAAGTGAAGAAATTTCATCATAATCGTTATGATGAAATTTTTTTAACGTCAAAGTTTATGATCATAATGAGACCTGTCTGAATCATGATGGATTTAAAAGTTAGGCAGCAAAAAAGCTAGATGAATAAATAGCGTATATGGCTCATCCGTATACGCTTTTTTTGCGAATGTTAAGATGGATATGTGGTGGGACCAGAATAGTCAAGATAAATGAGTATGTCAAAGGAAGCTTGAAAGTATAGTACCAGTTAATGAGCATTTGAAAGGCAATAGATTGGCTTGGTATGGGCATGACATGATTAGAGATGAAAGCATAATATAACTAAAAGATTACTAAGCATGAGC
Organism: Apeira syringaria; assembly: GCA_934044485.1. Classification (NCBI taxonomy): domain Eukaryota; kingdom Metazoa; phylum Arthropoda; class Insecta; order Lepidoptera; family Geometridae; genus Apeira; species Apeira syringaria. Next base: position 10,438,028 of record OW203662.1, on the reverse strand, counting down.
TTGGATAGATGTAGAGATAGATGAAGTCCGAAGAAAGTATGGATAGAAGAATGGTATGTTTATGGAAGGAACTTAAAAAGTTCTTACTTATAGAACTAGTCATAGAACGGTGTCGATGAAGAAAACATGTTGTGTCGACCACACCTGGCGAGGGATAAGGACGAAAAGAAGACATTTAACACACATGTCAACATTTGAATAAAACAACGCATGAATATGATCAATACAGATTTTTGTAATAAATATCTAGGTGTTCATTTTACTAGGTATCAAAATAGCTTAGCAATAAAATTGTTTGCATGTATCGACATTTTCATTCGCCAATAAATATGTCGGCGCCATAGTTTTCAAGCAATAAACTATTTGATCACTTTGCTGCGTGTACTGTAGGTACTTATTATGTTACGATATTGTTTCGGTTTTACCAACAACAATGAGCAAACAATTCGTGTGTCGGTCACTCAGATTTACACTAATAAAACATTTCAGGAAATGAATATATTGGACCTCGACGGGATGAGTTTGAAAATAATTCTTCCATAGTGTCGTTATGATGTTTAAATGCAGCACAATATAGTTTTTATAGCCATTAAAATATATAACAGGAAAAAGATTTTGTAATCAGACTGTGACTTAACTGGCTCATACAACTGTCAAATCGCAATCGCATTTTCAGCCACCACAATAGAAGTGTAATCGTTTAGTATCGTTCGAATCACCGGGTGAATATGATTGGATAAGACTTGCGATGATAGCTCAACTGTGGCAGCGTAGGCTGTCAGATTGACGGACGCTGGTTAGATTCCCACCAACGGCTAGAGCTTCCAGTGACGGTGACACCGTAATCATATTCCCAGCATAGTGGTAGTCCATGGGTTTCTCCTCGCGTAATTACACCTTCGACCTCATCGCCACAGACCATCAAGTGAGATAGTGGTCAAATCCTAGATCTATAAAGTATCTAAAGTTATATATTGGATACATTCTGTGGAGTGCGCTCTGGTTCAACCTTATTCCTTCTTCCCCATTCTACATAGGTACAATCGTCATACGGCAAAGCGACACCCATACTTAGATGAGAATAGACTTCCTCGAACAAAACGTATAGTAATACATATACGTGTAGTATATACGTATAGTAATAGTAATACATATTCATAGTGTAAACAACTAAAGAGTCGAATTCATTATTTGAGTACGATTTTTCCGAATGATAAATATATTCAATAAGTATATCCTATACATTGAATAAAAATTTCTATGCAACATTTATTTCTCTTGGACAATGTTACCATTGTATCTAATCAATCATTATATACTGTCTATATATTTATAATTTTATTCTTTCCTAAAATAGCATTTTTTTTATAATAGCAATTTTCTCCAACAGCAAGGAGTAAATCCAAAGATCGACTCACTAGCGTTTCGACTTCACTGTGGAGCCACGACGGCCGCCCTGCTTGCAGCAAGCGCGGCTCTGACCACACGCCACCTAGTGGGAAACCCTATAGACTGTATACACACAAGGTAAGTACTCAACTATTTACTAAAGTAGTGCCACTCATGAGAAATAGATGGCGTTGTTTTCATCATGTAAAGCTGTTTTGTTGTTGAAAAGCAGAAGAATTGTGGTTTTCAGAGAAGTGCAGTAATACGTTTCCAGGTGTCACTTAGAACAGCAGTTTTCATAGCAGAAAGAAAACTTATGGAGGATAAAGTTTAGGTACCATAAGTGGATAATTTTAGAATATAGTTATTTGTATTGTCACGCTTTATAAAAGCATGTTGATTTATCAATAGACTGAGAGCTAACTGCTATTTAAAACAACGCGAATCTATTTCAAAATATTAGTATTTGCAAACCGATATCAATCCATTTGATTTTTCTTGTATCTCTGCCTACGTCATTTATAGTCTAAATTACAACATTTATTACTTATTTAAAAATTATATAAGGAAATTTAGTTTAGCCCCATAAAAATTTCAGAGAACTTAGATCAGAAAGTAGGTACCTTTATCTCATATTTTTTTCATTATCTATTTATTTTTCATATCTTAAAAAGGCATTTGACGGTCATACAAGTTTCATCTAGATTTAACTTTTATATTGTTTATAAATTGTGTTCCTCACTGTACGTAAAACGTCTACAAATTGTTAATCTATCCATTAAATTATAAGTTAAAAAATGGCACGGACCCTGGAGTCTGTGGAGCGTAATGTTTCAATTAAATATATATATGTATAATATTCACGATCATAGACATATATGTTATAACTTAGACGATTATACATTATGTAGTCTGTAAAAGTGTTTTTATTTTTTATCAGGGACATACCAGAAGACGTGCTCAACACCTACTGCTGGATTCACTCTACGTTCACTGTAGCGGGGGAAGCTGGTGCATACCCTGGAGTGCGGGGGGCGGGGAACTCTCAGCGTCGGTACGGCAAATATTACCAATGGGTGGCGTTTACGCTTTTTTTCCAAGTAAGTGGTATTTCTGTGCTCTAAAAAATTATATTAAAGTTACCTATATCTTATGAGCTTAATATGACATACATTTTGACGTGCAGTTTTCGGAATATATTACTGTTGATGTCTACTCACTCTAAGGTGTCGTTCAGCTTTTAACAGACTTCAAAAAAGGAGGTTTCTCAATTCGACAGTATATTTATTTTTTATGTGTGTTCGCAGATAACTTCATCGTTTATGAACCAATTTGATGATTCCTTTTTGTTTGATAGAGTCTTCCAAGGTGATCCTATTTAAATTTCATCAAAATCGATTTAGAAGTTTTTGAGTTACACTCCAATGACTGAAAAATGTCACGTCTATCTGGATGATTTCCTTATTGAGGGTGAATTAAAATTAGTCCCGTGACTAACCAAGGTCACTGAAAATGGTGCAAAAAAAGTTTTACCAAAGAATGGAATCGACTTCAACACTCAAACATGAGCAATATATTTTGATATTTTGAACTTTTGAACTATGATGGTACCACTTTTTGGTAATTTTTTTTGTTTATTTGAACTCGCCTGCATTGACTACGTTGGAAATGTTACAACTTTGGAAATATTCCATGGAATGAATGTTTGATGCCGTTTTGTAAGTTTTTGACTACGGAGTTATTCTATAGCAAGTGTCCCAGTGAGAGTACTTTCTGTTACACAATGTATATTGCTGACCTAGGTGCAAACCCTAACCTAGACTAAATGACAGCGATATATTTTCCTATAAATACTAGTTTCCAAAATCTGTTCTTATTTGTTCTTATTTGCTCTTGAAGCCGTCTTGCTGCCAGTTTAGCTTTAGTTACAAGTAAATTGGAGGAAAACTTATGTGTTCTGTTAAAAAAATAAAATATTAAAAATGTTTGTGTATGTGTGACAAGTTGTTTTTTTTTAAACAACTCTATAGGATACCACAACAATTCGTCGAGTTTGTATTCTTCTTTCTAGCTCTTCCACAGTTCATATACAAGATGATTGATGACTAATATATCAAAAGAGCTAAATGACCGGCAAATAGTTTCACTTAGCGAATGGCTGCTATAAAGCAGTTAGAGTATAGTGCCGCCATCGTGAAACGGCACCTTAACTTGATTGGCCTCTGGATTATCTATCACGCCATATCTACCCTATATGTACTACTTGTGACGAGAATTGGTCTTTAAATATGTTTGTATTTTTGTTTTTAATTATCATTTGAAATATTACGGGATGTCTGTATTCGTACACTGTGATATATTTATATACTAGTAGCGCCCCGCGGTTTCACCCGCGGGCATACGGTTTTCCCGCCTATGAGTTAATCCAGAGTTTAAACTGTCTCCATACCAAATTTTATCGACATTGGTACAGCCGTTTGAGTGTAAAGAAGTAACAAACATACACACAAACTTTCGCATTTATGATATTAGTAGGAAGGATTATATTTATGTAATATATGAAGGTGCTATCTTTTACGTAATTGTATTAGTGATTTTTGTATTCTGCTTATTTGTAACCCACATTTTTTTAAAATAAAATTATCTTAGAACAGACATACAGTATCTTTGCATATTAATTAACTTAGTTTTTTGTATTAAATGAAATTGTATTGTATACTCGTATAAACGTGTAGATTTGGCGGTTCGAAATTGCCGGAGGCTTATACAAAGGATTTCCACGAAATTGAGTGTGTGTGAGTCAGCAGTCCTTGAGAGCCAGTGCGTATTCAGGTCTAGCGTGATAACAACTTTGACCACATCGTCACTGACCATCAAATGAGATAGTGGTCAACCACTATCTCATTTGATGGTCAGTGACAAACGCTAGACCTATACAGTACAAAAAAGATATATATACTATATAGAGACCACTATTCCATTATTATTTATGTGTGTTATCCGGCTTTACTCACGTTTACCGTCGAAATATTTAAACCTACGTTTTGGGCAGGTCCGATGACATCATCAGGTTTGTTTACGCTGCCAGATTGCGGCGACCACTCTCGGGGAATATACTTAAATAACATTGTGCAAAATCACGAAAATTTTGAACAAGCAGTCGGTTAAATAATTAAATATTATTATGTTGTTTACAATCCAATTTACTACGGCTTCACTACATCACAGCCAATGCAGTGATAAAACTAAAGGATTGTGTGAGTGAGGAAGGCTTCCATTTTGATTGTTTGTATTCTTTTATGGAAACAACACTATAGACAATCACAACATGATCATACAAGATTCATGGTTCTGTATACGACGTTATAGTTATCTAAGAACCGGCTAAGACTTCCGTGATATATATCGATCATTTTCTTTCCTCCGGTACTTATCAAGTGGATCCTAGCCGGTTCTTAGATGACAATATTTACTATTTATTATAGCCCTTCGATAACTCTTCGACAACCTAATCGATTCGGTAATGTATGAATCCCTTATTACATTTGAAAATGATGTGCGCATCAAAAAGTTTCGAAATTGAAATTTATTAATTTACTATTATTTAACCTATGCGTCCTAAAATGGCGTAATTTAACCGCGCAAAATCAACACTTTAAATATGGTGAACTATCATCAGCATTACATTAAACACTAATATTATAAATGTGAAAGTTTGTTTGTGTGTGTTTGTTACCTACTCCTTCAGGCCTTCATAGATTTGAATGAAATTCAGAACAAAAGTTTGTACCCCATAACCTGAATTGCGACACAGGCAACTTTCTATCCTTAAAAAATAGAGGGTTCCTTTGGGATATAACTAAAAACTAATAATATTATAAATGTGAAAGCTGAACCGATTTTGATGCATGTTGTTATAGAGATACATGAGAGCTTGGAGAAAGTCATAGGCTACTTTTAACCTGGAAAAAGTATATATCCCGAGTGATAATTGAAGTAGCAGGAAGAAGCGGCTTGTTTTCATATTTAATTTTTCAATGCATATGATCCAATTCTTTTTTGCTTGATTTATGTGTTTACAATAAGTTTTACTAACAAAATATACTTAAGCGTAAGCAATAAGTATCTATATTCAAATTTCATTTGAATATCGATTGCCAACGATTGTCTAAAACCGTAAGTATGACCCGGCTCACACACTTTTGTGTCGCGGGTGTCTCCGCCGTATTCTGATTTATTATCCTGGCACACGTGGCGTCAGTTTGCGAAAATACGGTGCAAGCCATAATCATTTGCAGAATTAACCTTTTCCTTCTCGAAGTTGTACAAAAATTTGTTTCCAAAAATTCAGACAAAAGTTTTTTGTGTTTTCATGTTGTGTAAATGTATGAGCTTATATGTACATTTTTCTGTTCTTGAGAGATAACGCGAAAATCGTAGTCATCGCGGGTTTCAACCGTTTGAGTAGTAAAGCTGCTGTTCACCAAAATGTAAAACGTCCGATTATCAATTTAACCGTCGGACAAACAGTTTTTACCATACAGTTAACCGATGGTTAAATGATAATCGGCTGTTTAAATTTTGGTGAACTCCACACCCTTAGTATTTAATAAGCTAATATTAGCTGCCCTCATTGCTACGAAGAGGGCTACTAGCTCGAGCTAACAATAAATAAATAATAAATAAACAACACGCTCTCTGAGCTATCAATTACAATCAAAAGAAGAAACAAATCAATTACCAGATCTCGTTATATTTTCATGACAAGGTAGGCAGTCTTAAAATAAAAATTATAGCCCATTGTAGTTGCACCCTATAATTTTTTTGGTCTGAAAGCTGCATGAGATAAATTCCTGAAGCTAAGTCAGCGTCCTAATATTATTATTATTATTATGTCTCCTTATTTTCTTTTTTTCTTAGGTTTAGTTTTTTTACAGTATAAATATCTAAAACAAAAATTAATAAAGATATTATAATAAACCTAAACCTAGAGTGCCGCCGGTAGCGGGGCCGGGCCCAAGCTACCGGTGGTTAGGGCTGCAGAGTGAGGAACCTCCGGCAATACGCGCCGTTGCAAGGAGTACCGCCTTCTGCATCTGACCCTTGATCCAACCGTCTAGCGAGAGCTTAAAGATGTAATAATTAATAATAATAATAATAGTTATTATTATATTATGAATATATAAAACACGGGAGTTACTCACGAAATAAGTCAGAGGGTTCTGACTATAATTATTATTATATACAATATTATTACATTATTATTCTAACGTTGTTTTTTTATGTAAGTCTCATTTGCATATATGCATTTAGAGCAGACATATCCGCAAACAGCACCCGTCAGCACTATTAATATTTACTACTTTAAACTAGTTACTCCTCTGGCAAAGCTCGGTCAAGTCCCATTTTTTTATTATAGGTCGAGCGTTTGAAATCTTTCTCACTTGATAGTCAGTGGTGGAAAAGTATTCAAACTTACCCAGGTAACGTGTACCAGGTAAAGGTACACCTACCATCATAAATCCTGATCTACTACGGTTATCTCTAAAATTGCTCTTCTCTTATACCTTAAAGCGTGTTGTCTTACAGTACATTTTACTTTACGTTTACGGCGCGCGACACACCTGTGCATCTGGGTCGACATGGTGCGTCTACTGCGACATTATGTCGAAACGACCAATATCTATTCTCGAACACCCTTGTATATTATTTGTTGCTTTTCAGCAAGTTGTCGCATTGCATTGGTTTAATTCATCTTAAATTGTAGAAAGACAAATCGCTGTGGAATTCACATGGAAGTAACTACTTAATTTAAATGGAAAAAAATCCTTGAAAATCTTAGTTTTTTTAAAGTTTTTTGAAAACTTCAAAAAACTTTGAAATCTTAAAAAAATGTTATCAGAAAAAAGTGGGTTTATTTGCACCACATAGTGATAGACTAATTCTACGCACAAATAAAAACTTGATTAGAAAAATCACAACTTAATAGCAAACTAAAATTATTACTACTAAAACTGCAAAAATAAGTAGCCGAGCTAAAATCGATCGCATAGTATATCTTCTATCTAACTTTTTTTAAATGGTTGTTGAAAATATGTCTTATAAGTTGTGATTCTGTATTTTTCCAAGAATTTACGAAAGATTTTTCTCAAAATCTTTAAACTATCAATTTATCTCACCAGCCAAGCAAGTGACATAAATTTCCCGGATGTACCGCAAATTGGCCGCACTGCGAGTTCTTTCGTAATATTTCAAAGTTTAGCTACATACAGATTGCATACCGGATGAGCGTCAGTTTGCATACTGAAAGAGCATCAGTTTACACACGGATACGGCATCAGTCGTACCGGATGTAACCGGATATAAGCGGTAAAGCGGCTGTCACACCGTTCGCCAGTTGAGCTGTCTGTCGATCACCGAATTATGCTAGAGTGATAAAGGCTTGCAAAATATGCTTAAAAAATCCAGGGATTTCCAAAGTTCTAAACTTAAAGCACAAAATATACACTATTATTATTCCCCAAAATACACCGTTTGCTGACTTAATTCTGTATAATTTACGAGCTAAAATTCAGTACAATAAATCTTTAAATTACTAACATTTTTACTTTACAATACTTACTTTTTGTAACTTATTCTTACTTACGCACCTAATTCTGCTTTTTTTGTACTAAAACTCTCTTAAAACCCAAAATATATTTTTTACACTAAAATTTAAATTCATCTTACTCTAACAATGATATTAATAATATAAGGATAGTAAAATTACAATGAAACATTTTTTTTAAATACATATAGGAAATTCATTCATAACTTTGTGTAATAGCAGTTTGGACTTTGTCGTAGCTGTATTATAACTTTTTTTTAAATTAAACAATAGCATTGCTATCATTAGTCTTAACTATTCTTAATTTATGACTTCATTGACTAGATGCGTGATATGAAGTCATTTTCTTATATCGTCCAATATCTAAAGTCAAAGCAAGCTTTAGCAATTATTTATTTATGGGTTTATGAGGTGCCGCAGACATTACAGAGACTGGCGGGTGTTTACAGACAGAAGGGGCAGAACAAATCCTGATGCGTGTTGATTTAAAATATTACAAAATTGTACTTGACTGAAAAATAATTACTGGTCATATTTTTAGACTTTTTAATTCCTTTCTTGGTGTAAGACACAGTTCAAACGCATTAGTCGTTACCGCGAAAATTTTTCACAAAGGAAAAATATGGTCACACGAAAATATTCATAGATAGATAGGTATAATAGATATATAATAAACATATACTAGATATATAGAAATCAAATTTTATTCAATCAGATAAAAATAAAATTACCTTTATGAACTGTTCTCTGTGGTATTTTTGTAAAGTTTCAACAAAATATTCTGAAAATACTAAAAATTGACTATTTAGCCAATGGTAAAGCCTTCATTAGTAGTTTCATACTGATATAATAATAGAATTAATATTATTATCGGTATATTTACCATGTATTTTATTTGCTCGAAACATCGAGCAAATAAAATATACGATAAATATCCCAATAATAATATTAACTCTTGTATTCATGACCATGACCATGCCAGTTTAAAAACGTATGTTGATATAATAATAGCAAAATCAAAGCAAAGATTTTAATTTAATGTTTTTCGCGCCATCTCTTAGAATTTTGGGGTAACAATATGACGTCGCCAGTAGCTGTGTCGTCTAGGTGCTAAAATAATGTACAGGTATTCTCATTAACAATTAAAAATACGAGTAGCTACTAATTTTGGGCGGATGCGGATGTTATATTTAGTGGTATATAAAGAAATACTTAAGTTCAAGTGGTTTTTATGCCGCCCGGAACAGGAAAAAATATGTCTAATCCAATTACATTTAAGTAGATATAATGCGAATAATTGCTGCCTTGGTGCTTTGAGCTTAGAGACAATATATTATGGAGCTATGTAAAGGCAAACGATGGATAACCAAGAAATGAAGAGAAACTCAATGCATAATGCCTGCTATGACATAAGGCACGGGAAAGAAATAGTTCGCTTACTACTATAACGAATGATCTTTCAACTTTCATGACTTTTGAAAAAAACTTTCCATTTCGCACACCTAAGGTGTTCGAAGAGTATTTCCTACTGTTTCTAAATTTTCAAATCCATCATTACAGAGTCTTTATTGTCAAATTAATCATTACTTTGTCTGGCTATTTGTCGGCAAGTCATTCAGACAGTGATGATCCGTGATTAAATTAAATCTAAAAAATTACCACAAGAATTATCATTGCGGAAATTTGCATTGTCATAGTTGAATTTGTGTTTGGTTAAATTTGGTTAATAACATGCGACGCTAGGCAGGCAGGTTGGCGAGCGCAATCTACTGGTGGCATACCATGAAAGCTCTTCCTTATGGATATAACTTAGTCAGGTATCAGACTTAGTTTTTACGGCAATCAAGTAATGGAGAATATAGAGCCGGTTTCTAAGGCACACGCTGGTAGGTACTAAACCTTAAAAATATCAATCCTAAATATTCTCGAGATAAGATCACAGACCGCCACCATTAAGGTGAACAGACGAACTAATAAATAATTTATGATGTAAAGAGTTATATGGTATATTGCTAGGCAGATATTATGTTAAAATTTTTTAAGAAAAGTTTCGACTATTATTATAATAGGCCTGAAGCCGCGAAGACGATGAAAGGATTTATTAAATACCTGATGATTTGACAATAATCGACTTATAAACACGAGAATATAAAACATTTATCTCTAAACTTATATAATGAGTAACAAAATTTATTGAATTGCTAGAGAAACTCCTAAACAATTCATATTTCGTATCGTATATTTCACGTCACCTAAAAAGAACGCCGAGTGATAGTGGAGAGGACGTAGTTGTGCATGATTTTTTTCAGTAATATTATAAGCGGGCTTGTCACATCTGACAATTATGTAAATCATTTTCGTCAGCATAGCGTCGTTGTCAGTCAGTAGCTGACGGGACGACCGACACGCTGACACGCCGCTATCGTCACGCTGCGACATAGAGTGACATTTAACCAAACACAATCAGCTTCCAACGCGCTTCTCATTCCAACAGACATCTTAAAAATATGAACAAATTTACTTTCATGTTTATAAATCTAAATGTCGATCAAGATATTCATTACCGCTTTTATAGCTGGTACTGTAACTAAAGATGTTATTTTAGTAAATAAAATAAAATTTAAAACGCATCGGCCGTTTCGAGAGCACGTCAAAACGCGATTCTCACGATCGTCATAAAGCGTAACATATTATTGTTGGAGCCCTTCCAATGTTCTATTATGCCTACTGGTGGTAGTACCGATGTACAGTATATCTAGAGCCCATGGCACAGTTTTAAGGGCGGCGATCGACGGTTCCCGATTACGATAATTGTTAACGAGTGTAAACTCGCTCGATGCCGCAACGCGTTTCATCAGCCGACCTAATAACTTCAAATATTATGATGTTAATGTTAGGTAGCCGGTGCACGCGCGTGCCGCACGCCCAACTTAACTTTATAAATAGAATGCACATCGCCCTGTATGTATTAAACGTAAGGAGCTTTTTCAGTCAGGCCGCTAGCCAGTCGCCGCGAACGTTTCGGCGCGCTGCCCGCGCCTGTCGTGCCTCACTCCCGCCACAATACCGCCGAATCAACTTTGCGACGCGAACTTTCTTTCGAATTAACTTTTGTGTAATAGTGTCGGGAGTGACATCGCCGGTGTTAGCGGTGAAGCGTCGAGTGCAGTGCGCGACACTGGTTAGTGAGTGCTGACAGACGGCGAGGCGTATGTTTCGACGTGTTAAACGTTCAACCGCTAATCACCGCGGCGCGTAACCGTGTTTCAAAAATAAAACGTTGCCGATTCGAAACCGGAGCACCTCGAAGGTTAATGACAAAATAAAAAGCATGCATTAAATTGTGCGTCTGAAAAATCCGAACGGCCGCAACCTGGATTCCGTGTCATTGTTCTATATCTATGTGAGTTGACTCTCGCGAACTGATTATATTTAGATATTTTGTCATCTTATCAATGAAAGCTCGTTCTGAGGTTCGTAGCCTGAGTCTTACTATTTGTGTTAACGTGTCTAATATCTATAGTAATGAAGTTAACATGAAAAAAATACAAAAAACAAGCAAAAACGATGCCATTTATCTAATGGTTTGGCCCATTATGGTTTCCATTCCGCTCTTAATAGCGAACATAACTTGTGTTTATGTTTTCAGCACCCAGTGAACTCTCGATGCTTAATTAACTTTTGAATACTATAACCACCAACGATACTCTTATCTTTATGATAAGTTTTTAAATTTTAATTTGTCGATATTATCAAGATAATTAAATCCGTTTTTAAGAACTTTTTAAGGCTAATAATAACAAAATTTTAATAGTTTAATATTGCACTTGACACGAAACCAATTTGAAATTATTTTACTGTCTTAATACAAGTAGGTCTTCATACTAAGGCCACTGCAATCAATATATTTTTACTAATCTTTATGAATCCGTACGTGTACGAATCCCCTAAATAATTATTATTGTTATTTATTATTAATAACAATAACTTGCATTAATCAGCTACTTGCTAATACGTTATAAATAGTTTTTACTTCCGTTATAAAGTTGAAAGATGAAATTTCCAAAGGCAGGTTGTCTTTTCTCGGCTTCACTTACGTGTGTATATATACATTTATATAAACTATAGCAGTATTTTTTTGCGATGCTCCAAAGCATAATCATCAATATTTCTAGTAATTTCATACATAAACATAAACACTGTGTTATTCTTGTGAGAATCTGTCAATAAATACACATTTAAGATCAGAAAACAGCCCCCGACCCCGACGAGTCTAAGCCTAGTGCAATTATACTTATGACCACATTGTTACTGACCATCAATGAATGTAAATGGTCCTATAGCATATAATAATAAAAAACCGTGGAAGATATCAAAAATTATTTCAATTTATTTCTCATTTATTACAGACCTAAACAATGCGTAACATTTAAGTAAGTATGATCTGTACCGTACACCGTCCAAAATACAAAGCCAAACACACACGACAATAAGAAAGATGCATAGATAATTTATCGCTCATTCTAAATTCAAATCTGCTTGTAATAACCAAGAGGTGATTTACGCGTGGTTGCGGCAGCGATAATGCTCATAGTTCATCGTACCAAACGTTTGGACAATGTTGACCCAGTATCGGGAAATGGGCATCAGGTTGTGGCTACTACACACGACGCGATATTTGAGTAATATAATACATCAAAATCGTGTAATTTACTCCTGTTTTATGGTTATGTTAGTGAGCACTCTAGATCTAGCGTGAGAACATCTTCGACCACATCGTCACTGACCATCAAGTGAGATAGTGATTAAACGCTAGATCTATACAGTATAAAAAAATATATTGAACCAGCACGTTCATGAGAAACTATGGGTTACTTTAGGCCTAAGAAAACAGCGTATTAAGTGTATAACGTATCAGATGAAGTTTTCCCCGAAATCCTTTTTTTCATTGTCCTCAAAACATATCTTAATTGTGAGTGCGATATTTAAAAAAACATTAAATACTCTTCAATTACTACTAGGTAATAAACGAATACATAAATAATAATGGAAATAAATTATGTCAAAAAACAGGACGCTTTGTCTTAGTCTAATATATAACGGTAATTTCTAATATAATATAAGATAGCCTGTAGGCTATTTTACAAAAGTAAATTAGCCTTTTTTATTTATTTAAGTATCTGTAAAAGGTTCTAATGATTTGTAAGAAAACTCAGTACATCAATAATCAATTTATCTGGGGAACCTGTCTGGGAAATTACCGAAATATACTCGATCTTCCTGATGATGTTATTTCTAAAATAAGCGAAAAAATAATTGAAATACACACAACTAGTTACTCAGATACAGTTAGTTTATTATTTATTTACAAAAATCTCAATCGAATACAACATTTATTTTCTGGAACTACAACACGGAACAAATATGTAGAAATGTAATCCAAAATAAAAAGCCTGGCCCAACCTTCTTCCGAGTACGACGTAATCTTACCTAAATATTGAAAACAAAGCATTTTTGACGCAAAATAAGTGTACTCGTTGTTCGTCGCGGTACTAACGTAAAACGTCGACAGGATTTTAGTATAAATACACTAACACATCAAATTTAAAGTGAAGAAGAGTAGAAGAGAAAAAAAAGTGCGAAAAGTGCTTTCCTAGTGTGGGATAAGGACATAAGAATAATATATATTTACTAAAGCATAAAGGCTGCATCTATGTATTTCCAAATAGTCACCAGCCTTGCTAGTTTTCAGTGCAAGCATAGTGATTATTATTCGTGATTTAAGGCATTGTATGGGCAGTTAAGGTCTTCTTACAAATAATGGTTTTTAATGTTCTTCCTACATAACGCGCGCTGAAGAGCCGTTTGTTCAAACCATTATGAGGTTAGATTTACTAACGACGTGCGTAACTGATTTTTCCTACATTATCTGAACGTGATGTTTTCTTTGATTCTATAACTCGCAATAGTGTTTATGGTTCTTCATTTTAGATAAAACATTTTTGTGAAATCAATTGTGCGCGACATCAGAAAGGTTATATCCGTATTTTAAAATAGTATTTACAATCTCATAATATTTACGCTTGAGCTATGTGTATAGTAACTAATTTATGGACACAGCTAAAACTCGGAATTAATTTGCTTTCAACATGTATAGATGTTTCAACATAGATATAATGTGAGGATCCCCATGTCACATGTACACAGGTATCTTCTAGGCAGGAGTGATCTCGTAGGTCGCATCATCCCTTAACATCAGGTGTGATAGTGGTCAAAAGCCTGCTTATTGTAAATAAAAAATATATATAAATAATTATTCCATATTTATTCCTTTTATGAAATGAATAATATTTCGACTGTTAGCGATACTTTTTGAGGGTTAACTAATCTAAATTTACCCCTAATCCGCTTGTCGCACATGAAGGGTGTTATTGAACAAAATAGTAGAATACTAGAAAAAATAACACCGAATTTTCAATTCATTGTTGTGAATTCAGTGTTAATTTTTCTATTTTACTATTTTGTTCCATGAAATATGATTTGCCGCAAATAAAGACCATCAAAATCAACCACAGTGTAAACAGTGTGAACATATACTCTTTGTATAAATGTAAAAATATGTTTGTATCTAAATCGAACCACCCTCAACAGCTTAATACGAAATTGAGTATTGGTTCTTAATTTCAATTGCCCGTTTTAAATACCACTATTTCCTGGCCGCTTCCAGGGTTGATGTCGACGACAGAACCCCTCAGTGGTCAGCAGCACATGTACCTATCTTGTATAGAAAAAATATTATTTTACTAATTTGCCAAAACTCAGGAGATTCTGAATTCGGTTACTTAATTTTAGTGTTTATACCTCACAATTGCGTAATGTTAAAACATTAGCTTACCGCCACCGATTTCATATATTTTTTGTCGAACTGATATGTTTTCAGATTGAACCCATAGAAACTTAATTACAATGGGATTGTTCTCTTTATTTTCAAGAAAACTTTGAAGTTTTACAATTTTTTTTTAATACGCAATAAATAGGCTTGTCAGGAGTCTGATCTTTGACCACCTGATGTTAATAGACTACGTATTTCTTAAGAGACAAAGTGTGAGTCATATGCTTTTAAAAGTTCCAAAATATGATTTTCCCGTCGCGAAAGTTAAAGACAATATTAGCTTGTTTACAAATAGGAGTTACGAGTAGGTTTACAAACGGCGCGCGGCGTGGCGCAGCGCGGGGGGTAATGCGAAAGCATAATGTAGACATTATCGGCGACCTTTCGTAGTGCTTCACGATTTTTTTTACAATCACTGTAGCTTCACATTTGAGCAATTTACTACAAATTAGATATAACAAATTCAGGAAGCGTAAGATTTGACTTGACGCAACCAACAAGGTGGACAGATAAATTGCCTGAGAAGAAATGATATTATATGTTTATATGAGGTAGATATCGCACAAGCGCGCGGAAACTGAGGTGGCAAAATTAAGTCAATTGTAGTAATTTTGATTACGACGCGTATTTCAACCTCAAGTCTAAACATATAGCTATCCTTTTCTATATTATTTGTGCCGTATTATCTGTCGCAGAAAGCATGTTTATGTCGTAAAGGAACAAAATGTGAGCACCGCGCAGTATGAATATACGTCATCTTCAGGCTGTCGGTAATGTTTTTCTTCTAAGGATCTCCCCATTTCTGGTTCGATCTCATAGGGAAACCCCGAGCATATCTTTCTACATAATCTCGTTGCGTCAGCTTGCTTACAAGGCGTATAGTCAGAGACCACTTGACATCTCCATATTATTTGGCATCACTGGTAGCTGATGTTAATAAGTTATTCTAGACAGCTTAAGACCACCAACAGACAATACCTCCCTTTTCCCCAGAAACTGCAAGTGTAGATAAAAAATGCAGTTACATGTATAACTTATAAGTGTACATGTGAAACAAGTGAACCTGCTGGGTATTCGGAACGAGCGCATCGAACACCAAATGGGAAATAAAATTTAACAGCCTGTATAGCGACTCGCGCTTCCGTTTTAGCTGGTTTTTAAATAATGTATCAGGAATCGAGGAGCTATGTGTGTCTATTTTGACATTGCTATGTATTTCTTTTGTTAGTTTAATTTATGATATTTTGACTTTGACTAATTTTATTATCATACTTGAAGTA
Organism: Apeira syringaria; assembly: GCA_934044485.1. Classification (NCBI taxonomy): domain Eukaryota; kingdom Metazoa; phylum Arthropoda; class Insecta; order Lepidoptera; family Geometridae; genus Apeira; species Apeira syringaria. Next base: position 10,421,860 of record OW203662.1, on the reverse strand, counting down.
CTTGCACTGAACAAAGAAAACAAGCAGGCCGATTGTTACGACCAACTTAGAGAAGCCATAAAAACCATGCCAATTAGTAGGTAACTCTGGTATGATTTGCTCTCTATTTATTATCTTTTTTCAAATATTTTAGATAACTTAAGAATATGAAGAAAAACATGTTGTTAAAAAGGTTTTTATATCATAATTAATAAGAGACTGTCAACTTTTTGCCATCAAAAAAATATGTAGTAGAAAAGTAAAAGACTCTACTTTTTTAATATTTATGACAGAGGTTTTTTATTTCAAATATAAACCTGAAACACCTTTTAATAAGTAGCTTTCTGTGCAGTGTCGACTTTTATTTGGTCTGAGCTGGACAATTCGTTTTAATATAAATAAACCATTTTAATATCATAGGTACCTACAAGTTTTATCTTTAGGCTGCAGCAAACAAAACTAGCCTAATTTATTTATTTATGAATTCATTAGTACAGCTTGCGCCAATTACACTAATTAGGTACACTATACAATGTAGATTTGGTTACAATCAATAAGTTAATACAATAATACATTTAAATGAGATAATTAATATGTCAATGAATAAAACTAATACAGTTATACACAAAAAATCTAGTCAATAAAAACCAGTCACTAAATTATGATTCTGTATAAAGATACTACTGAATGCTTGAAACACGGTAGCACTTCGCCTCACAGTACCTCAAACACTCACGTAATATCTTTTTTCAGTCGTCAGAGAGTATGTCGCTATCATTTTTGGCGTCAAGAATCTCGTTAAGCGCCGAAAGAGACCGCGGTATTGGAGAGCTTGCGTTAGAAACTGTCCTGCACTCAGGAACGGAAAACAGTTTGTGCTTCCTGCCTCGAGTATAACGTTCTGGTACAAATAGTCTACACAAACGGGAATGTAATATAGGAGAATCCACTTTTCCAAAAAATATTTTATACATTATCAGCAACTGATCATAAGATCTTCTAACTTCCAAGGAGTTGTACCCTAAAGCCTCCAGCAAAAAAATTGACGGATACATGTATTGATAAAATCCATACATGCGCTTGTAAAGATATCTGAGGAAAGCCTTCTGAACTCTCTCCAACATGAGGGTATAATTGTTTTCATGCGGGTGCCACACACAACAACTGGACTCCAGTTTACTTCGAACCAATGCGCCAAAAATGAGCTTAATCGCATCCATGTTGTGAAACTCACAGGAATTCCTGAGAATAAATCCCAACCGCTGATAACTCGTTTAACTGTGCCGTGGTGGTACCGGCCTAGAATAGTACTCCCCCATCTCTTCCCGTGGGTGCCGTAAGAGTCGGCTAAGGGATCACGTACCAGAAGGTGGGCAGCAGCGCCTTCTGAGGATCGGAAATCATACTGCGCTCGCCAACCCGCCTGCCAAGCGTGGCGAGTATTGGCAAATCCCCCCCATACGGGGGAGGCATATGTCCAGCAGTGGATGTTTAAGTGCTGAGAAGAAGAAGATAACTCGTTTTGGCAACTGTTGCGATGTGATGGTTAAATGTGGGCTTTGGATCGAACGTAACTCCCAAATCTTTCATCGATGTGGAGCGAGATATAATGCTCTGGTCTAATTTATATCGAAATTCAGGGCATCCCGCTCGGCAAAATGTCATCACGTAGCAATTCATTAGATTAAATTCCATTTTATTCATGACGCTCCACTGATGACTAGCGTCTATGTCTTGCTGTAATTTTAGACAGTCCTCCATTGTTTTAATCTCTAAAAACAACTTGAGACGTACAATAGGCATTTAGAATATTTTACAACTGCAGGGAGGTCATTTACCATAAGAATAAAAAGAAGTGGTCCCAGTATAGACCCTTGACTAACTCCAGAACGCGTGTGATAGGGTCGGGACTCGTATAGTCTGAGACGAACATACTGCTGGCGATCGCGCAGATAGTTATCGATAAAATGGAGGAGGCTTGGAACAAATCCTAGCAAACTGAGCTTCCAGCAGTATGTCGTTGTTGACCCTATCAAACGCCTTCCGTAAGTCGAAATAAAGCACATCTATTTGGCCTCTGCGATCGAGTTTAGAAGAAATGAAGTCAACTAGTGTGAAAACGACCTTAAGTGCATTAATATTAAAAAACACTTTTATTCAATCGCGGGCGTTTTTGTCTAGATCAAATTACATGACGACTAATTTACTTTAAAACACCTACAATTTATTATATATAATTTAAAAAATATGATGAAAATGATTATTTTAGGAATTTACACATGTACATTATATAGCAATTTGAATTTTATGATAATCTTAACGATAATCTTAATTTGCACAATTCTGGTTAGTTCAATTGGAACCTCAGAATTACATTAAATTCAACCATTTCCTAAATTCATCAAAACATAATAAGTTCTAGCGTGATAACATCTTCGACCACATCGTTACCGACCATCAAGTGAGATAGTAGTGAAACGCTAGAAAAAAAAAGTTTCTAGTCAGAATAAAATTGATTGACATCGGGAGAAAAGCATAATGTGAAAGAAAGCCAATCGATGGCGGTCTAACGGGATGTTGATTGACACAAAACGATGCCAGAGCTACATGATTCCCTGTTTCCATGAGGCCCTTTCAGACTTAAACAGTCGTAAAAAAGCCCGCTGCCAGATAATAACACAAATGCCCTCATAAAAAATGCGTTACATCGTGCTTCCTTTGTAAATATGCATTGGAATATTTAAACGAGATTACAAGATCTGCGATAGGCTTTAACTAAAATATTAATAATATTAATAAAAACTTTTATTAACAATTATTTATATTACATTTATTTTGCAGCTTCACCAACTATAAAAGAAGTAGTGTACCAATGATACTATATCCTACTAATATTTTAAAGGCGAAAGTTTGTGAGTATGGATGTATGTTTGTTACTCTTTCATGCCTAAGCGGGTGAATGGATTTGAATAAAATGGAGATGGAGATAGCTTATACCATAGACTAACACATAGGTTTATTTTCATCATCACCATCATCGCCGTTTTTTATCACCACGAGGATAAAACCACGGGGCGCAGTAAATAGAAGTATACCTATATGTGTTCGTAACGGAGTTCCTCTTTCTTAATCGATTGGTTAAGCAAATTGTCCTGCAGTTACACCACGGACGGGTGAACGCTAGTGGTATTTTCATCTAAGCGCTTTCGTTCTTCGGTTGGCAATGGTCTTCTTTCTCAGAAAAGGTCATTCCCACTGCTGGAACGTGTAACTATGTTTTGATAAGTATGCAATTGTTTGTAAATAGATATATTATTAAATAATGTTTAGTTTTGTTATATAATGATATTTTAACCGACTTCAAAAAAGGAGGAGGCTATATTTCATTGTTTTCTTTGTCAAAAAGTTTACGTCATTGGCATGGATATTTGTACTAAAGCACAAAACACGTATCTGTTTTGTGACTAACGACTTGACCATATAAAATAGATAATTTTGGGTCTTATCGGCTTAATTAAATTTGTTGAAAGTCATGTTTAATAAACTTTAAATAAAGAATATTTAAGAGAACAGTTGATAAGGAGTATTTCTGATTTTACAAAATATGATTTCATTTGCCAATTTATTAGTGAAACCCTGTTTTCGAGTACCGACTTCGCAAACGGAGGAGGTTCTCAAATAAGTTGTGTTTCTTCTATATATAAACTCAGAACTCAGCTAATATAGAACATTTATTTGAATATTTTTTTTATATTAAAAAGATTATTTCTGTTTTGTCCCATAGAAATTTCATGGGAATGGTTAAAGTATTTGGTTTTTGTTACTTTTTCTTCGTGTACGCGTTTGAAAGCGTTCTGCATGTATACCTACAGTAAAAACAATTTCCTTCCCTAACCGCTAACCGGCACCAAAACGGCTACAAATCTCTGCATTGATACGGCAATACAATGGATATAAAAAGCGATACAACGACCATTTTGTCTTTTATTGTTTTGTAGTTATTGTGATTCTACACACTGATTGTGTGTTGTGTTACATTTTTGTACAATTGTGGCTCCAAAAATGATCACGACTAAATAGTGCTTATTAAACTTACCCCACTATCCTACTAATATTATAAATGCGAAAGTTTGTGTGTATGTTTGTTACTTCCTCACGCTCAAACGGCTACACTGATTTCGATGAAATTTGGCATGGAGATAGCTTAGACCCTTTTTTTTTTTTTTTTTTTTTTTTTTTTTTTTTTTTTTTACGTGGGCGAAATGCATTTACGCACTTCCGCCTACCGGGAAGTAGGCGGGGTGTGTCGGGCTCGCTCGAGCATCACCGCTCCCTGGGGGGCCTCATGGCCCCCAACCCTAACTGCACCCACAGCAGCCAGGGTCCACTACCGACTAAAACCCACGGTGTCCATCCTGCCGCTATAACGGAGGGAGCGCGGGGTATTGCATACCGCGCCCCCACCACGGCCGTCCGTTTCCGGACCCCTCCAGGGGGGAGGATGACCCTCCCCCTCGCGACCGTGCCGGGACCAAGAGCACGGCCGCACCACCCCGGGGACCACACAGTGCAAGGAACGCCAGACTTCCCACATCCGACGCTCGTGGTCCCCTGCGATGGGCCAGATGGAGCAGCCCCATCGCCAGCCGCTTCGGCCGCCACCCTCCGACGGCGGCCATATCGGCGCCACAGCAGGAGACGAACTGAATCACTCCCGCCGCAGCGCCTCCTCAGCTGCAGCGCCGTCCCACAGCGCCGCTGCCCCCCTCAGTTGCAGTGCTTTGCAGCACCGCAACCTACCGTCTGATGGACCGCTCCTCGTCGGCTTGGCGAGCAAAGCCTATCGGGAGCAGTCCCGGCCAAAATACTATAAACATACATAAATAAATGGATATAAATAAACTTACATAGATATGAGACACGCGAGGCGCCGGACGATGTCTAGTTACGTCTATTTCAGAGGAATTAGACCAAGAACAGGCAGCACCGCGAGAAGGTAATCGCCAGACTTGCCTTGAGGATCATCACGACCTGCGCTTCCCCCAAGACCGTAACCTCCCTACCCATCACGGGATGAGTAAAGAAGGCCTGGACTTAACCAAAACAAGCAGCGTGAACGCCGCAAGCATAGGCATAGCAACTATTTAATGGATAAACCCAGACCCGCCCAGATAGCTTAGACCCTGGGTTAACACCACATAACCACATAGGCTTATGTCATCATCACCATCATCACTGTTTTTCATCACCAAGCAGGTACAAACGCGGGGTGCGGCTAGTAATATTATAAATGTCAAGGTTTGGATATATGGATGGATGTTTGTTACTCAATCACAAAAAACCTCCGTAATAGATTTGGATGAAATTTGGTATGTAGTAGACTCTAGAATAACACATAAGCTATTGTCATCCCGGAAAAAGTATAGAGTTCTTGTGGGATAGTGAAGGAAGCGGGAAAACCGTAACCCACGCGGGTGCAACCGTGGGGCGCAGCTAGTGACTTATAAGTACACAAAACACAATTCTATAATAATAGTTGTTGCTATAAAAGGTAGCATAGCATTGCTATTAAAATAGCTTTTTCGGAACGCCTAAAAACATTTATGACCAGGACATAATCCAATCTTCTTCTTCTATTATATACCAAAATCTCGTGCAATCGAATTTCGAATTCGAATCGTTATTGAAATTTATTAATTCGTTATCGAACTGCTTAAAATGATGATTATTATGTAAATAATAAATTCCTATGAATGTTATATTCTGGCTTATAGTTCAACAAAACAAAGGTATATAAAGAAAAAGCATACCATGAAGCGATGATGGCTCAGCGTTGGGAGCGTCGGCTGTCAAACTATCGAACGCTGGTCCGATTCCCACCAACAGCTTGAGCGTCTGGTGAAGGTAACACCGGTATCAAATTCCCAGCATGATGGTTGGGTACTTTCGAGTAGCCTGGCAAGGTACCACCCTCATCAAACACATATATAGCGTGTTCAGGTCAGGTACTTGAGAGCCAGTAAGCACCATAGATCTAGCGTGACCATCAGGTGAGATAGTGGCCAAACGCTTAATCTACACAGTATAAAAGAACATGAAACAAACTGCTAGTGTCAGGCGACTTGCTAAATATAAGTATAGCAGAGTTATCATGATTTACATTGCCTAGATAAAGAATGTCCACAGACAATGTAATAAAGTATTGTAAACAATGTTTTATCGCTTTATTTCTAGAGGAACATGGATATAAATAGATCAGATTAACTTTACTACAAGCAATTAAAGTTACAATCTTAAGTTTGAAGAAAATAGCTTTACGACTTCCAGGCGTATTCCCAAAACGTTATTATTTGTGAACCACGAATCTATTTGGTCTTACTGTTTAGACTTTTACTCATACACCTTCTTAAACTCACTCAAAAATATATACGGTCGGTTATATATATATATATATATATAAGTCGGTCTCAATTTAAACATTAGATATTTTCTATGTATGAGAGTTAAATACCTAGTCATTGAATCCTACTATAAAGAGAAAGTTTTTGTGTATGTTTGTTATCTCTTCACGTTCAAACGGCTACACCGATTTCGATGAAATTTGATATGGAGATAACTTATATGTTAATGATCACCATCATAACCTTTTTAATCACCACGCGGGTAAAACCGCGGGGTGCAGCTAGTAACAACTATATCTTCTGATAATATTATGATCTTAAAATCAGCTATTTAATGCGTAGAGCGAGTGGGTCAAAAAAGTAATTAAACTTTGTTTCATTATAATCATATATACTCATATTACACACATTTAAATTTGGTTAAAATATTTATTTTACTTTCCTGCACTATAAATATTTGGCATAGTTGCATGTGCCATATTCAGTTATTTACTAGTAAACTGAAATCTGAAGAACTGACGGATGGTTTTCACTTTCAGTAGTGAAAGTGAAAACCACAACATACACCACACCAATACATACTCAAGCCATTGAGTATGTATTATAATATAATATATATATAATATGTAAATATAAGTGTTCCGCTATTTTTTTGTATAAAATTTTATAAGCTATTCAGTTAAGACAGTATTTTATCATATAAGTATTTGTTTTGACTCAATTGTTTCGAATGCTTAGATTGTTAACTAGCTTATCAATCTGCCTTATAAAAATTAAATGTAAACATCAAACATCTAAGAAAAGCTTACACGCGGGTCTGCAGATCGATGGATTGTCGAAACTCGAGAGGCTCGCGGTATCTCCTCGAGTGGCCATCGGGGCCCGAAGTAGCACGCGCGCCCTTACACCCTATATTAGGATATTCGAGAGTTCAAAATCGATTATTGATTTTGGTTTGACACGATTAAAACCAATCCTGACCTTTTACAATCAGGAAGAACTTCTTCAGAGATGTTACAGAGCTTAATACATTCTGTATTATTTGTCGATCAATCTCTGGCGTGTAATAATATATTGTCATCATCATCATCATTTCAGCCATAGGACGTCTACTGATGGACATAGGCCTAGACAGAAATACAATATTATTGTAGTGAGACATACAATATATTGTATGTCACACTATTTTATTTGGAAAATCTGGTCTTTGTGTAACAATTGTAGGTACTTTTTTGTACAAAATATGATGTGAAGTGTTGATTCGTGCGTGACGTCACTTGCCGGTCCCAACGGAAGACCAGCGCTGGTTGTGTGGACAATATCTTCACAGACCATCAAGTAAAATATACACGAAACCTAAAATCCATATAATTAAATGAAAAAGCTTCATTTCATTCAGTGTTAATTATGTTCAGTGTTAAGCTTAAATGAAAATAATAAAAATAAAATACATAGACAAAGTTTAGCTATGTAATTTACTTGGACCTCCGTTCAGGTAAAAGCCAGTAGAATTTCCTATATTCTTTACTATTATATCTTATATCTTTATTATATAATACACCCGTATTTATCCAGTATTGAATAATAATACAAAAGCTAAAAAGTACATTAATCGTATATCTCTACAGGATTAATATCCTGTACCAGTCCTCATTTATAACCGCATACAATGTATTTATCAAGTTCATTTGAACGCAGAGTGATAGATCGATGAGATGAGTCTCCCAAGCGAGCAGTCAGCAACCAGCCCACATCCACCACAAGCACTGGTTAATATCACTAGCGAGCATTAAACAAAACGGCAGTTAACTATCAGACAATATTTCCAACGCAAGGCCGCCATATTACACAATATCATCTTCTCGACGCGTAGCCCGCTCCATCCTCACAACTCGAATGTCTAAAATTAAGATGTTGATCCCGCATCGATTTGTTTCCACAATCTTTTACAACGTTGTCAATTTTAATAGTTCTAAAGAAACTATTAACGTCTTTACGCTTAAAACATCGACTGTTTTAAAACTTTAATATAAACTGCGCTAAATAAATGATCCGTAAATACTATAAAGTCGAGCAGCCTTGGAACATTGAAACATACCTGTTACGTAGATTACAATTATTTACATTCGTAAATCGAATCAACAAATGAACTGTTTATTATTTTTATTTTCGTTTAAAGGTTGGATTCGGCCGAGCGAACTACGTAACCGGGGAGCATTGTGAAGTCAATAGAAATTCGGACCGATGCTACGGTTTTACCGAAAACGATAGGGACAGAGCTGTGATGAGATGACAAATATTTAATCCTCAACGGTCACGTTCTTACATTACTTAACAGTTTATGTAAACATACCTCAAGATTGGAAAGGCTTAACCCTATTATTATTTACTGATAACCCATGGGGGATACGCCAAAAACATTATTTAGAGCTTTAGCTTAGTCTTTAAATTCAGCGAGCAGTTTAACTTCTTTCGACGGCAACAAATCATTTTGGAGCGTAAACTTCTTTAGGCGCGTTAGGCATTCTTCGAGATGGGAAAAAAACAATTAAACTCGCGACACTGTTATTGTTACCGAAGCCGCATTGCCATATAATGTATAGTATACACTTTTTTAATAACCTTTATTTAACAATCTTACATATGCAATCTTACAATCTAATATTATAAAGAGTCTTAGTATTTGTTTGTTTGCATGTAATAAAGGCTCCGAAACTATGGAACCGATATGAATAATTATTTCACTGTTGGGAAGTTACACTATCCCCGGGTGACATAAGCTATATTATTATTTTCAAAAAATTAGAGATCCTTATAATTTAATTATTATAATAATAATATTAAAATGATAATAATAATATTAATAATTTTATTATTTTATTAATAATAATATAATAAAATAATAATATAATAAATTAAATTTAATTTTAAAATTTTTTACCCGTGCGAAGCCGGGCGGACTGTTAGTTATTAATAAGGAGCAGGACTCCACGCTTGACAAATAAGTTTGATACATTCGTTCATTATGTACGCCTACATCATAAGAACTATATCATGACTATTACTACTAGATATATTATGGGTTAAAATATGAAATTGTCGATTTGTACTGCAAAATTGTCACTACTTTATATCTAAGATTTAATTTATTCATTTTATCAAAATATTTACCCTTATTATCTATACATTAATACCATTTAACCGGAAAATTATTAATGCTTTTACCATAAAGCTCTGGGGATATTTGACGTGAAATCATTTTGTACTGCCTACTGGGATGAATTTTTTATCACGTATAAAGTTGGCCAAATAAAAAAAACAGGCGTTTACAAGGTAAATTGCAGCTGCGGTAGTTCATATATTGGACAAACCAAACGCACTATAGCGGAAAGGGTCAAAGAACATATCGCAGCTGTAAAAAATCGCTAGGTGATTAAATCGGCTATCGCTGAGCATTTACTTGACTCTGGACCCAATCATTGGATAGAACTACACGACCCTTAAATCCTCTCCACGGACCGCCATTATTTTTCTAGAATCGTACGTGAAGCGGTTGAAATCAGGAAACATAAAAATTTAAATTGAGTCCAGAACCTGTGAAAGGTACATTGCATTTTTCAGTTTCTGTTATCGTAAAGAATCCACTTCTCGTCACATGTGACAATTCGATCCTATATACTTTCATTTCTGTTTACCAATCAACAAGGTAACACAAGTTTCAACACGCATATTTTTACTTTATTGATTTGATGCAAATGAGAGTAACGTTAAACCATGTCGGTAATTCCTGGGTAGTTTGACTCGGATCGGCTTCCACTATCTCCTTCAATTCAGTTCTGTTTGGGCGGTCGTCCACGTGATTCGTTCTTCAAGTCGAAGTTTCCATTTTAAAGCGTTTAACTAAAAACATACGGTGTGTTATTAGCAGCTTCCTCTCCAAATGCAATTTTGATATTGCGAGATTTGCGAGCCGTTTCTGCCGCGTAACTTACGCGTCGGAACTCGTATTCAGAAAGGACTCGAACTTTCGAAGAATAAAAAAATAATTGAACGTCGAAAACCAAATAATCTCATAGGTATCTTTTGAAAAAAGTTTTATTCAAAAATCTCAAGCCATGATGTTTTTATTTCAGTTCAAATAATATATTACTACTACGGAAATTTCATACATTAAGGGGTTAAAGGGTTATTAGTTTATATTATGTATTACTACAAAATATAGTATATCTACATAAATGTATTACCTATATTATATACACCTATACATATTTTGAACTGTTCCTACCTTAGAGGTTGAAATCTTAAAAATGTATTTTTAGCGGATTTTTACGTCATAATACCAATACGTGTGCTTCGACAAAACGTGCTTTGACAACTGTCTCACCTGATGTTAGTGATGACGTTGTCTATGATTTAGCACGCAAACCTAGAAGGTACCTTTTCACTTGCCAATTTGTTATTTGAACATTGGTAACCAAATATTTGGTTTTACAATTCCCTAAACACAAAACGGTCCCAACCCAGCATGCTGCTAGTTGTAAACTGGCCGGGTCTGAGTGTGATGAGAAAAAAAAAACATCCAGCGCTAATCTTCCGTTAGAACCGGTCGGTGATGTCACGTAATTGTCTGCGTAATTAATATCTCATCCGTTCAGATTGAGCTGTGTTTTGATAGATTAGTCAGTCATGGTTTTCTTTTCTATTAAAAAAACTAGCTGCATCCTGCGGTTTTGCCGCTACATCAGTTATGCCACGACCATACTTGTTTCCGGTATAAAAGTAGTAGTAATAGTATCTCCTTTTCCCAGGTGCCACCTGTCAATACCAAATTATTCAGCACAATTGGTTCAGCGTGCTTCACAGACAGACAGATCTACTTTCAGGATTCACTTCGGCTAATAATATTAGTTTGGATTATCGTCATCATCATCATCATCATCTCAGTCATAGGACGTCCGCAGTTGGACATAGGCCTCCCCTATTGATCTCCATAAAGACCGGTTGGAAGCGTCCCCATCCAGTCTCTTCCTGCGATCTTAGTCAGGTCATCTGACCACCTTGTCGCTAGACGTCCTGCTGCGCTTAGCAGTGCGTGGTCTCCACTCAAAAACCCCTCGGCCCCAAAGGCCATCAGTTATCGAGCCACGTGCCCTGCTCACTGCTACTATTCAACCTGCAAATCCGCTGGGCCATGTCGGTGACTTTCGTTCTTCTACGGATCTCCTCATTTTTGATTCGATCGCGTAGAGAAACTCCGAGTACAGTCCTCTCTAGCTCGCTGTGTGACTCTGAGCTTGCCTAAAAGGCTCATAGCTAGAGATCACGTTTCGGATTCACATGTTTGGATTATACAGTGGCAAAAATAACAAGTGTAGTTCATATCTTTGTACGTAATAAGAGTTTTATTATAAACTAGTGCATAGCAACCAGTTCCTCAGTACCTTCTATCGCCAGACAGTCTATTTCAGTGTTCAGGAAGTTTATAAGTATTTATACAAATCAAAGTCGGATTTACAAGCCGCTTACACACAGCAAGATGGATAAAATTATATTTGTTTGCACTGTACCACCAACACGCTTGATTGGTGTTCGTTTTGACCTGATTTCAACTGAATTTTTATTGTTTCTTATGGTTTTCTTGTAAAACAGATGTAACAGTCTAAAAGAAGTGTTTTATGGAATTATGTATTCGTAATCTGGTGAATGTTCTTTTGAATGATATTTTTATTGGACGTGTTAGCAGAACTTGATCTGTATGTACTGTGAGTTTGTTTATGATATTGATAAAGTTGTGTTTGTTTCAACCTTATTTCAAACTAGCTGCGCTTCACGGTTATAAACCACGTGGATCACGGTTTTCCCGCTACCTCAGTTATCCCACGGGATCCATACTTTTTTCAGGACAAAAGTCTTTGTCCTTTCCTAAGGTTCCATCTATCACTAAACTAAATTTCGATGTTTATAATATACATATTCAATATTCGTTTCTGTGGAATAACTGAGGTAGCGGGAAAATCGTATATAACACGGGTGAAATCACGGGGCCCTGCTAGTATGTAATAAGATATGACAATCATAAGTTTCCATGTTCAAAGAACATAGGAAACGTATCATCAAAACACTAGTCCAAACATACAACCGCATTTCATAGCAATTTATTAACTGCCTAATTTGTCGAGTGACAGATGTAGTGATGCGCCTACGCCAGTCAAACCATCCGAATATATCCTTCTCACCTCCATTCATCCAACGATTAAAAGGCGTTCCATTTTTTAAAATAGCTGTGCTGCTAGCACGGGAAACTATAATCTCGTCTGAATAAATGTGTGAATGTATTAATAGCAGGCAATCCTAGCGTCTTGTCACTCTTAATGAATGGAGACGATGTTAACTTAGAGATCTCGCAGCATTTTGTCAGTTTTGATACTAAATTCTTTAGTATAATGGGATCCATTTGTTAAGCGGTTTATGGTGTGTTTCTAAATCATGCGGTTTTTTCTAGAGAAGAATGTATATAACCGTATAGACGGAGCGTACATCTGGGCGCTCCGTCCCCACAAGGGCCCACAAGTTCCTTAAATCTTTTATCTAAAACGTAACCTGAGCACAATTATGACTTGTTTCATCTAATAAAAAAGTATTTAGAAAAAATTTCAATTCTATTTCAAAAAATTCTAAACGTTGCCTGATCGGCTTAGTGGTAGAACATCTGGCAGGGCCGGCAACTTAGGTCCAGGTTCGTTACGAATACGTCTCTCTCACTGGATTCTATATAGCCTGACAGAATTCACAGAAGTGGCACATAGAATATGTGAAAAAACTAAGATTATATAGTAAATATTTTTATATAAGTAATTTGTGTAGGCAACATCGCTTTGGTAATGATGTTAAACCGTAATTATGTTTAACCTGTGTTTAAGAAAATAAATAAAAACATAAAAAATGTAATAGATTAGAAAAAGATATGGTTAATTATAAATTTCAGAATATACACTGTTTGGTTGATCTGTATTATTATGATTGCTTTTTGTATGGAAAACGAACCACCTTAACATCGGAAATCGATTATTTTAATAGTCTCAGCAAGAATGTATATATAACACATAAATTACAATGTATAATTATGTTGTTTCTCAATTCCTCTAGACGCCTATGAATGTAGAATAGTCAAAACAAACATTGTAAACTTAAGCCTTTATAAAATTAGTGGAATTGCTGTTGTGTGGGGTTGCATACAATTTTTCTTGCAAAGTATGGCGTTTGCTCTTTAAACATAGACAGACATAGATGTTTTTTAGTATTTGATTATCACATCAATAATTTCATTTAGTATATTTACAAATAATAATAGAAATGATAATAACGCATTCACACTCACACTCCCGCACTAACATTCTCTCTGTCGCGGGAGGCATGTACACACACAATCACAAAATAAGCATCTAAGACCTGAGGATAAACATATACGCTCATCATACAAAATGTTTGCCCCGGCCGGGATTCGAACCCGGGATCGCAGTTTCAAAGTCGTCACTGATCACTGCGCCACGACGACCGTCCTCAATAAAAGTAATTTTCGCGTGCCATTTCCAACCAGCTTTATTAGAGTAACTCTACAAATCGCCTCTGAAATAACTGTGTTTAAATAAATGAGTAAATATAGCAATTCAGAAAAATAAATACTAAGTGTGAAGTTTACTCGCAGAAAGAATTATATGTGTTGAACTTGGTAGTATTAAATGTAGGGTAAGGTTAGCCCTTAGAGATAGCAAGAACAGGATGGGAGTAGTTGAGTATCCAAATATTTAATAGATTTGAATAAACATTATGTGCTTATCTCCGTTGAATTGTGCAGATGTGAAGCAGACACGTTTATTAACCGTTGATACATGAAACGTAGTACAGGGTTGCCAATTAGTGAAGAGTTCTTCTGTAGGAGGGTAAAGAGTGTGGAATGTGCTTTGGGGTGGTTCATTATACATACAAAAAGTAATCTTAATTTAAGATTAACGAAATAGTAAAAACGACGAAATGTTTATAATTAAGTCTTTTGAAGTTTCTATTTACGCAAAATTAATAAGAAATAACAATTTCTAAAGGATGACTAATGTTTATAAGGATAATATAATATCAAAGGATTTTACTACTGCGCAAAATTTATAAAATTAATCTTTGGTGAAAGTGAAAGGAGAAGGAGAAACACATTTTAAATAGTAAATGTTACTAGGTCTACCTACCAAGATCTCTAGGCCAGGGTAAAAGGTAATAGAATTACATTATTCAAATGCCGGCTTGCTTGTGTGACGCTGTTCTCAAATATCGGACTGACTTGTGTTTGTCATATGAAATGTAAATTGTGTCTTATTTTTAAAGGACAAGTAATGGTGTTTCTATTAGGTACTAACTGACAGTCTATCAACCAATATTCACATGTAGAAATCGATATTAATAATTTGATAAAATCAATATATCGATTTCTAAATAATTTTATAAAAAAGATTGGTAAAATAAAATAGTAGATAAACCAACACTAATCAGCCAAGTTGGCACTAAGGCATCGCTGCGCTTGGTCAATAAATCTCACCGAAATTCTTTGATTACAAACCTGTGTTTACATACTAGTTTCCACTGTTTAGACCGTAAATCCTATTCATGCATAAACTTGTATTTTTCTTCAGAACGTCTCTTGATCGCCGGATATACGAGCAAAACTTGCGTTTGTGAACGCGTTAAAGCGTTTTGCACATCAATTATTATGGCTATTAAATGAGACACCGGTCCTGTTCAAAGATCCAAGTGCTGGCAACACATTAAAGGGGTGGGTGATTTCATATTGAAGGCGATGTTTGCTTTTGCAAACGCTTATCAGTATTTCGTCGCTTTTGAGATGTGTTCCGATTGGAACAAATCTCAAAAGCGCTGGGTTTTAATATAATCCGTTGGGGACTAAATTAAAACCTTAATCTTCCTACTATTCATATACATATTCTCGTATCATCGTTACTCACTGTAACCCTCTGAAGTAACTTTTAAAGCTAACAAAAGTCGCTTACAAAACAGGGTAATAGTCAGAAAAATATCTTACAAATATACTGTTAAGGTGAATATTATAAGTGGTTTAAAACTATAAAGGCCATATTTTAACAAATAATCGATTTCAGTGTTAATTACAAATCCTATTTATTGTATAACATTTGGTGACTGATATAAAATAACTTACAGCTTGTGTTGCTTAGCACGTAAATTTTAACATGTGGCTTTGAGAATGTCTTGTACTCAGAATAGCTGACTCGTATATAAAACAGTAACAGACAACCAAACCGATTAGTTCTGTTAAAAATATAGAAAATATATAAGGTTACAGGTTAAGTCTTTGATCACAATTTCTATAGATTAGTGAAGATGTGATCAAATATGGGATCACCACAGCTAAATCTAGAATGTTCACTGGCATTCACCAGAAAGATATGTACATACTCGTAGATAAGACTCATCGTACTGTCTACTTCGTGACTGATTTTCCAACATGAGCCCTACCATTAAGCTGTTAGTTTTATAACGAAATAACCTTCATGGAAATCTTTATTCCAAAGGTATTCAACCCAAACCGTATGTCGGGGATATTATGTACTCACAAAAAATTAAGTAGTGAAGAAAATTCAACCAAGACCAACTCAACCAAGAGACACACAAACCGCACGTAGTGAAACAGTGCGTTTTTGTAGGAAATTCATGCACATATGTTTTCATATCGGATGATTCTTTTTCGTATTAGAATAAGTTGAATCAGCCTAGTTACTACCGCCCCATTATTTCAATCATCCATAAAACAATCAGCCTTTATTGGTCTTGGAAATGTATTTTTAAATCTTCTTCAGTAATGCTTGTGATGTTTTTATATTGTGTGCTAAATTAACGAAATCATCTTTCATGCAATATATAAAGTGTTAAGTAAATTAGGTTTTGCAATATGAAAACTTTACCTTCTTTGTTCTCCATACTTCAATATCCCATATACCGTTCGTTTACACTCGTTACCCGACAACTCTGTCCATCGTCTGTTGTACAAAAATCGACTGTTGCCTGTTGGTGCGGATATTAACCCAGTTGCAGGCTATTTCTGCCCATGCGCGTACGCAGCGGGCGATCCCGTCGCGCCGGTATCTTCGATGGATGGAGGGTTGCGGCTATATTGGATGTTTGTTTGTGCAACGCATTTTGGATCTGCGTCTGAGTGGATTGGGCGTAGTATCAATTGTGATAGGTAGGGCTGAGGGAAGCTGGACTATGGTTCTCGTGGTTGTGGTTTTCAATTGAACGTTCTCGTCCGTTTGATTGTTTCAACCTCGCTGATTACGATTTTATAAGCCACAGTTCTTTCTTTATCCCTGATAGAGTGTGTAGTTTCAGGATGTTGGGTGGAGTAGTTAAAACTTGACAAATAAAGTCACATTTATAAGTAATTTAATATTTAAATAATATCTACACTTGGCTAGACTTAACTTACTATAAAGAGGAAAGATTTGTGTTTTTGTATGTTTGCAACGAATGAACTCAAAAACTGATGTACTGATTTTAAAAATTCTTTCTTCATTAGAATTCTACTTTATCCCTGAGTAATATAGGCTTTTTATTACCAGAAGGAATTAGGGATTCTTATTAAAATTTCAATAATTAGTAACTAACTGCTCGTTAATTATAGTAAATATGTTTTACTTGTAGTAAATGTGGTCCAAAAGGATTTTCTACGAAATCCAATGAGAAATGATTAATTTGTGTTTCATCAGCCTCTTTACCCTGGCTGGAGTATCGAGCTTCATTCGTGGCCTCTGCGGTGTGTCGAGTGGCTACTACTGTTCGGTTTCTCTGTCCATACACACACGCATCACGCTCTGAGTAGGATCTATTCCACTTTGATTAATCAGCCGTTAGCTTTTTTGGCCATCTGTGTTAAATAAAGAATATTGAATAATCTATTTTCTGGAAATCCATTGCTACCAGGGATCTAAACGTAGAGTATAGTAGTGAAATAATCTTACCTGTCTTCATAATTATTCGTATTAAAAGTTAAACAGGTGTTAATATTAAGTTGTTAGTAATGTTAAGCAAATTATTTACGTATTTCATGATCGTTCGAGTCCATCAAAAAAATGTTCAAATTGAAAAAACCCATTACTTTTAATGGAGTTTTTTTTAATTAGAACATATTTAGTTCATTCTTTGAACGCGCAGCAGAACCCCATCTACTCTTTAAACGTTTTGTAGTGAGCCATAAACGCGCAGTGTAACAATAAAAGTTAAAGATAAACTGAACACTTTACACGTGACCTGTTGGGCAGGTCATGTTTATTTCAAATCTACTAAAGTGATGTATTTTTACATCAGATGCATCGATTTCTAGCTGCGCTGTCTATTTCTGTATACACGGTGCACGTGAGACTATATTTCTTCTTTCCGTTTCGTTTATATGTATATACAAGCTGTGCACCGTAGTTTCCCCCGCGTGGACTACAGTTTCTCGCTACCTCAGTTATCCAACGGAAACCATACTTTTACATTATGCACATACATTACTTTTCCAGGACAAAACGTAGCATAAGTCCTTCTTTAAGGTCTCATCTATCTCTATAACAAAGTTCATTAAAAGTGAAAACGTAACAGAATTACAAGAATTTATATTATAATCGGTATCTTTACCATTTATTCGTTTTATTTGCTCGATATTTGGGCACAGTTGCATGCGCCACGTTCACGAGTAAACTGAACTTCCTGCGGGTAGGTGTTCTTTAAAAGCAGATAAATCTGTCTACCCTCCTTCTTTCACGTTTGTTGTTACCACTGTCATTATCACAAAAAAACACTTATAATTCGATTTTTATCTCACATATAACTCACGGTATTCGTTTACTCGTGAACATGGCACATGTAATAGTGTCGAAATATCAAGTAAATAAAACGAATAAAATTCATGGTAAAAATAGCCCGATTACAATTTTAATTTGTGTAATAGTGACTATGTCAATTTAAAAACTTGTAACAAGAGCTGTTACTTTCACAATTATAATATAAATTAGGTTTTTGTTGTATCCCAGAGGAACCATCAACTTTTCGGGACAAAATGTAGTCAAAATAAAAAGTAACCCAGGTTATAAGGCGCCTAAATGAACATACGTTCCGAATTTAATTTATATCTTAAACCATTTATACTCGTAATATGAAACTTTTTATGAATTCTTCAATTATTTTTCTCGGTGCAATTGGGAATTGTTCAATTATTAATATAATCTTATTATGTATGTGAAATTGGTAATGTATTTATTATAGTCTATAAATTGATAGTAGTATTACAAACCATTATTTAATGCTCAAACTTGGCAGGCTATTGAAACTATTACAAGTTTTAAAATCTATATTATGTACACAGTTGTCCAATAAATATTTCGGATTTCTGATTTGACGTCGTTAAGGCTTCAAGACTTAACAAACAAACAAACAATATATAGGTAAACGTACACACATAACACACAAATATGCACAAACTGTATTTCGCGATACGTACAATCCTGGAGTCTTCAAGTCACGAGTGAATAGGTACCTTCTAAGTTTGCGTGCTAAACACTAGACAACATCATCGCTTAACATCAGGAGAGACAGTTGTCAAACGCAAACTAATAATAAGTGTAAAAAAATCGCATTTATAGTATTAGTGTAATCCATGTATTTAAAGTTAAAAAGGATGTACGAAAGGTGATATATGAAACGATACGAGTGCGCATGGAGCAGGTGCAAGGGGAACTAAGACATCCGCCCAATTCTCGGTGATGCATTCAGTACACTTCAGCGTCAAGCTTCAAGACTGGTAACATTGACGGTAATTACCTTAAATTTATTGAATATAGACGGGATATAGATATGAGTTAATAACTCATCAGGTAAAAAAAATCTCAAGTCTTTAGTTGTTGATTTGATTGCACAATAGCATTATTAGTTGTACGATTAAAATTAATTTCAAAGATGTTTAAAGGTGAATAAAATTGAAAATTAATGTGAATCTAAAGTTTTTAAAATAGGTATTTCATTGTGTGGTCTCGATTATACACCGCCTCAACCATCAGATTTCACAATCGGCAGCGAACGTAGAACGAATCGCGTCGGTTCGATGATCGACGTTGCTCATCGATTTGGCAACCGATCATACGATTGTATCGATACATCGCCGTACATCATCGCTTGACGGATCCTGACGGCCGGCACCAATATGAAACTATAGAAGGTGCATTGAACTCGATTTCAGACCATGTTGAATGGAATGATAAATTGCATGCATCATACGTTATCAAAAGGATCTAATTTAAAATAATATATATTTTAATTTTTAATGACAATAAAGGGTGCCATCAGAAACAATTGTATTTTTATAGGAGCTTTTAGATTGCTTACATAGAAATATATAAAGTGCATTTTATAAGTCTGAGAGTTACAAGAATGAACGAGGATTTATAACAATTTCATAACTGATTTGAAGACGGTAAGGCCTCCCTATAATCAATACACTTTTAAATTTATTTTCTTTGTGTGTTTTTTTGGCCATTGTGTTCAAATAAAGACTTTTTCATCCCTTCTATTCAAAAAACAATGATTAGTTCGTCTATAAGTGCGAGAAAAGAGTTTATATGCGCCTTTAAAACGAAACGTACGCTCCATACGTTACGTTATGTATAGAGTACAACAGTAGGTAGCTACACCATAGATTAGTATCACTCTATACTACT
This sequence comes from Apeira syringaria, assembly GCA_934044485.1. NCBI lineage: Eukaryota > Metazoa > Arthropoda > Insecta > Lepidoptera > Geometridae > Apeira > Apeira syringaria. Next base: position 10,401,708 of record OW203662.1, on the reverse strand, counting down.
CTATGGTCACGGGCTGTGACCAAATAGGTAAATCTAGAAAAAGTATCGTATTGGAACTTTGCGTATACAGCCTCTGCATTTTATCTGAGTATTGGACAGATAAAAAAGTGGCACGAAAATAAAAACAAATGAAAAACGCGCCAATGAGAACTGTTCGAGGCAGCGTACTAAAAGTTCAAGTGCAGAAATGTTTCAAATCAAACGTAATGTTATTAACGCGAAAGTTCGTATACATGTATTTTTTTGTTTGTATGTTACTCTTTTACGTCTAAACGACTAGATGAATTTGGCTGCAATGTTGTATCGAGATAGCTTATACCCTGGATGCCATAGTATAGAATTATTTTCTTCATCACCATCATCACCGTTTTTCATCACCACGCGGGGAAAACCGCGAGGCACGGGCTGTATTAATATATTTTTTCAGTTATTATACTTCATATATATTATATGCACCTTTTGATGCGTGTCCAACGCCTTGTGGGGATCAATGGGGGAGACCTGTGTCCAACAGTGGACGTCTTATGGCAGGCATGATGATGATGATGATGATGAAAATGTACTAGGTAAATGTAATGTTTTTATTTATCGAATTCATAATGAGTCTTAAAAGTGTTCAAATTTAAAAGTGTCATATTGTTATTCTCACAGTGGATGAAAAGTAGAGTGTATCACTACATGGTCGCAAAATTATTTGTTCTTTGAACGAAGTATATTGAATCCCTCGTTTTCATTCCCTCATCCTCCATTGCACCTCATCCCTCAATCCCTCGCTACGCTCGGGATTCTACTCAAGAATTCTTCGTTCCGCTCTGGATTCAAAACAGCGCCCTCGCCGTTAAATTATTATTTGGCTCCCTTGTGATACAATCTACTATTTATTAGTACCTATATCTATTTATTACAAATTAATATATATATTTTTTACTTTTTTCCGTACACAACAAAGCTTATCATTAGCAAAAATGTAAATATGATATTAATATTAATTACCACTATCTCACATCAGGTGAGATAGTGGTCAAACGCCTGCCTATTGTGAATAAAATAATAATGATAATAATAATAATAATCAAGGTGCAGTCTTGAGTAGTATCGACAAGCATATATGACCACATTCCCCGCACGACTGAGTGTAGTAAGATCGCAGGACTCACGTAGGAGCAGCCGATGTTAGAACCCCACATATCTGCCCCTTTTAACACTTTGAACACTTGGTCCTATCCCACTGCTCTGGGCAATCTGCCAGCTCTACACTTATCATAAAATAAGAACAAAGAGATTGCAGATACATTTTTGATGTATTTTTTCTTTCGCCGTCAAAGGGATATTATTAAAAGTGGGACAAAAAGATTAGTAGCTGCCATGTGCGGGATTCGTCCCACTATTGATTCTATTTACGTATGTCCTTCACCATTGACTCCTAAAAGTATTACCAATAGCCATAATATCCATAATATATTCATAAACTATTTAACGTATGCCTTTGGGGAGACCCAATTATTTTAATATCTTTTTCTGCACAGATAAAACGGTGAACAGATGAACTTAAATACTAGAATGCCCTGTTGAGATCTCTATTTTTATGGCTTGAAATTAAGGAGAAGACTTTCCTTTTTTGCTGCAACATCAAACTTTCGGTAACGTGAGTGCTAATAATTTAGCACTTGCACTTAATTTTGACTTGCCCAGTGTAACGACCATTGTTATAAGGTCAATAAAGTTTCTTATTCTTATTCTAGCATTTTTCTCATACGTCGCTTTTCACAAACACTCGGAAAATTGTTGAAAAGTCTCTACAATTACTTCCATTGATGCACAAATTGTAGATCTGGGAAACCTACACTTTGATAGCTTCATATCGTCAATTATCAAACGGTGGGGGTACAACGCCATAGATGATATGATAGTTACTCTTTATAACACAAACATTTTTCGGGCGTTAACTAGTTGTTATCTAAATAAATAGCGTTTTTCCCGAGGAGTGTTTATTTTGTTTGAATGTGTAACGTGAAATTATGACTATATGTACCGAATTAGCTTGCGATCTGTAATTACGCTGCTCAAATTGACTGTTTAGAAGTGGCTGCTTGCGTAGATAGTTTTCATTCATTAGTAACTTGGCCACGGAACAAATACGCATTATTATCGTAGCCTTGTTACAGGGTTGATTCTAAGGTTACCATTATGAAACGCGTACCTATCTATATTCTTAACGTAGTGCCACTGTATATACAATTAAATACAATCCGTTATAAATGCTCCTATGAGACGTCTTCACTGAGGTATAAAACGTTTTTATTTCTCATATAGATCATTGTCTGCTTGCAATGAGATCTGATACTTACTTCTTATAACTGATAACACTAATTAGCTGAATTCAGCATTCAGGTGAAATAAAGTGTTATTAATAACTAATTACAATATTACATAATTTTATTTAATTATTATGGTTAATATATAAACTTAAAGTTGTCACAAACATACACAGACACATTTATTATTTAAACACACAAAAATAATATTTATATTAATTATATATATATTATTTATTTATATTTTTTATATATTACCTACTGTGATTAAGAATTTAAAATGATACTCATGGACATCTTTCACACAAACTAGACACGATTTCTAATAAGCATTAAATCTCGCGCAAGCACGCAACCTGCTGTTTCTAACTTCTAAATTTTAAATTATTTTCTACAACAAAGTGTGCATATATTGCTAAAAAGACTTTTACATTTAAACCATTTATTTTGTCTAAGTACATCCTGTGTGAGCATTCGAAATTTGAATTTCTTTGTGTGAAGTCGATGACACCGGATGCCAGGTCGATTGTTTGTGAGGTTAAATAGATTGAAAACATATACTCATATATGTGTGGTTCATGGTTGTTTATAACCTAATATAAAGTGTGATTTGCCCTACAGTACACCGTAATGAATATAAAACAACACCTATTATTCATGTAAGTTAGAGTAAAATTTATGATAGTTATTAATTTCAGATGTGGGTAAAGTTTAAGATTTTTAAAGAAGTTCCCTATGTCTGGGAAGCCTATGTCCAGCAGTGGAAGTTCTATGGCTGAGATGATGATGATGATGATGACTTCGTTAATACGATCCGCCGGCCGACGAAAAATAAAAAGTTGCAAAAATATCGGATTAGGATTTTTTTATTATGTATTAAATATTTTTTATATTTTATAATAATAAAGAAACAAATGCTATAAATGATAAAGATATTCTTTAAAAAAAACCACATCAACTCCAACGGAATGAAATGAAATAATTTCTCATTCTAAGAATAATACTGTTAAATAATTAGACACTGGAAATATATTTGAAAGTTCAAACTATGGAAACTGGTGTTAGAGTATCTTTGTAAGAAACTAATCGAAGGTATATGCATTTTTTAAGCAATAGATCCTTTCGAAGGCAGAGGTCATAAAATTGTTTATAAGTTTTTATTGAAAACATTCTATATTCAACACCAACTTTTTTTATGCGACGAGCGGTACACATGCATAAGTCCCGTTTGATGGTAAGCAGTTACCGTCACCTGTATATGTAATATGTGCAATACATGGTCGACTCGGCCGCAAAAACCAAATTGTTTAATTTCTATTTATTTGCGGCATTAACAATGAACATAACCGATGTTCTTCCATATTTAAACAGTACCTTTTCCAAAGCAAATAACTTCCATGCATATTCCTAGCCTTACAAAAGCTGCAAACTTAAGCAACGTGTAAGAATGGTGAAGAATTAGGAGGACTATGGAGGAGGTTTTTATACAATTATCGATGAGAATGAAATAAAACGGGACAGTTCACTGAAAATGGAAGGGAAAGGAGGTGTCGAGCAAGCCACGTGAGAGAACCCGCGGATAGGCCGGATAGCCTCTTTATGAATTCACCTTGTACATAAAACTGTCTTCCTTCACGAGTATAACTAGTACTTTATATCTTCAGAGTTATAGAGACAACTTGTTTGTAGATATAGTCAATTTATAGCCTCTGTAAATCGTTGTAAATGTTCATTTTTGCCATAAATAATTTCAATAAAATTTCACTTTATTATTATATTCCCGAATGAAAAACGTCTGAGTAATTAACTACCTTGGAATGGTTAGTCTTAAGCTGTTCTTAATGTATATATTAGTGTTAGGCAATAGTTATTATATTAGGCAATAGTTATAGATGGGATATTTTATTTCCATACTAAAGTTTCCATAGTACTATTAACTTATTAAAATTAAATAACGGTTTGTATTACCCACAGATCTGACAAACAAGGTTGTTTGTCAGATCTGTGGTTTTACCAGTGATGACTTACGGAACTGAAACGTGTCCTCTAACAACGGGCCTTGTGAGCAGCCTCAGAGTCGTACAGGCGTTATTTGATCAAAAACCTCTTAAAATCTATTATTTGATCTCTGGCTGCACTCTTTATTATTCTATTTATGTACGATGCAAGCACCGGCAGACGCAAAATGTACAGAACGGTGAGTTCGTACCCGTTGACTATTGTAGGCTTGCATTCATACAATATACATAACCTGCCTGGATGCACTTAGGCCGACCAACTTTTCATACGTCTGTTTTTTGTCCGTCTCTTCTCAATAGCAGTCTGCTGTTACTCGATGAGTCAGGGTTACCGACAATGGTTTTCTGGTCATATGCGTGCTAGGTGAAAAAGACCTGATGTGGGTATTAATGAATGAAAATAAAATGTATTTATTTAATAATTTTGAAATATACAATTATTTAATTACATACATTACACAAAAATAAAGTTATAAATTGGATCCATCTCATTGTATGCTTTTTCCCGAGAGTTATCTGAGCGCTGATCTTCCGATGGATATGGCACCTAACCTACTAAAGATCATATTTACGGGTACTTCTGTTTCATATATGGAAACACCACTTTAAGTCTTTTATGTATTTATAACGAGATTTATGCAAAAGCAAATATTAATCGGTATTTATGGTATGAGTATTTTAGGGGTGAAAGCTTTAAAAACTGGCCAAATAATTCACATTGGCATTTACAATATTAGTTAAGAAAGTTGGCTAGTAATTATTTGATGTCAGATCTTGTTTGTGACATTAATCATAATAAAAAATGTCAACACGTGACACATGTTGATGCAACCATGTCAACTTTCTGACATCTCTAGCATAAAAATAATAATTAATAGGAAACATAACTTTTTAAGATTAACATCCTGCCGCAAACCCGGTTAGCCTGTCTTTAATATTTTATTTCTTCCTCTTTATCGCTAATTTGTATCTACATTTCATAACTCACATAAAACATACAAATATTTAGAAGGAAAACGTATTATGGTGTTGCTTTATTCGTTTTTTATTCTTATATCGATAAAAATAAATACGCGGCAGTATCATCCGAAAATACCGTTCGTATTTGGTACCGTCATAAAATCGTGCATCAAATGATCAGAAGGTAATGGACACGCACATCAATCGGTCGATTTATAAATATTTTGAATATTGCTCCATATTGCTGTTGTTCACAGTGCATGTCAGTTGGTCATCTAATGTGAATGCCAAAATATAATACGGTTAACAGAATGTAACCATAACATAGCTCAGTAGATTCATATATTTATTAGATGAATATGGTTTTTTAATCTCTAAATTAAAGTAAGACAAACGTTGTAAAAATGATATTTAAAGTTTTACTTACAGAATTTAAGTTACTTTAAATGAGAATATGATACGGATCTTCTGGTACTGCTGAAGTCATTTAATCTTAAATTCATGTACGAACCATTGACTATATATATTCGTATTGATGCTTGACATTACAAATCTGATTTGATAATTATAAAATGTGCCGGTGCTGAATTAGGTAGAACCGGATGAAGGGTTAAAGGCTAATTAGTCATTATTTAGTAATTAACGTGAAAGAAGCCATGCACAAAAGCTAGTTATAAATATCATTGAAAACTAAAAGTAACATACTACTCTAAAGTAACAACCGGTAAGCTATGGAACATATTGTATTATACCATAATGTCAAAGGCAGCAAAGGGCGTTAATCAGCACAAACATTGTAAGAAAATTCTAATTCTAGTTCTTGTATCATCAAATGAATAAAACTTTACACCAAGGATATACGACACACTTTGTTACTATTTCTACTTAGCCTCTGAACAACATGAATCCGGCTCAGTTTGCTTACTGCATCGCACACACTGTGGCAAATTGCAATACATCGACTGTCTAGTTTTATCGCGATCAGAATTGCTGAGCAGATTGGCGTACGACTCTGTTCAAAGGAAACCTAATATATAGGCCGTGTGTTGCAGCCAATCGTTAAATATTGATATCACTTTTATTTATGACCCATTTGCGTTGACTTTTTGATGTAGTATTTTATATCTATTGGCTGTTTCTGACAGTACTCTTTACACGCTTTTTTATAGTTGAGCAGTGTTTTAGTTTGGGCTAGAGTTCTTTTTACATAAGCCTTTAGCGTGTTCAGCGGTTTCATGGATTGATGGTATGGAAACAGCAGTCGATGCCTGCATATTTTGCATCTCTTACTCAATTGTATTGCATACTTATTTTTTTAATTATGAGTGGTGAACTAGCACATAATGGAAAGCGGATACCGTCACCTATGGCCATCCGGCCAATATCCTTGGTACTTTCACTGTGTTTGCCAACTTTTAAGGGTTATGTTGCTTATTGTTTTAAAGAACCCTTAACTTTAAGAAGATCCAATTTTAGTGAAACGAAACCTTAATGTGTCTCCGAGCTAAACGTACCAACTGTATAAGCTGCAAGAAAATCCGTTAGTAGTTAAAGAGATTTGCGTTTAAATAAGAGCTTTAAACAACAGCTTTAAAAATGTGTTCATTAAACTCCACGCCCATGATTACTTTATACGATTTTGATACGGATATAATGTGCCGTTTACGCGCTAAAAATATGTATGAAATCTACCAAAGAGATTTAATTTACGAGAATAAATAATCAGAATGAACCTCCTTGGAAGCGGTTTTGCTTAGTTTGTCTTAATGTAATAGGTACTAAAGAGAAAAGGGGCGTTACACATAGTTCTAATTTTCACCACGCGCACGAAGCGCCATTTGCAAATTCGCGCCATTTTCATATTGTATATAAAATGAAAATGGTGCGCATTTGCAAAGGACGCTTCGTACGCGTCAAATGCCTACTGTTGTGACTTTCTTTCATCTCGGTCTAACTTTCATCTACACGTCTATATAGCCCGAAATACCACACTGGTATCATAAATATCTATTTTTGTGTTGTGTTACTAATACTATTTTGAAAAAACCGTTGATATAAATGTGTATCGGTCGCCGCCGCGCCTTGTCGATTTCCACACCTGGCTTGAGATATTTATGTGTCCGTAGTTAAAGTCGTGGTCAAATCCGCACCATGTCGGTTAGCTATGTCAAAGTTGACCACAGCCAGGGGGTGTTCAGGCAGCTGTGCATGAGAGGCAGTCAACATTCTAGGCCTTCGACCTTCGACAACATCACTAAAAATGCAATGGGATAGTGGACAGTAGAACTATAAATTATAAAAAAATACATCAATTTTCATTCACACTTAAATTCGCATTTTATCTGTTCTTTTATTACCATTAACATAAATACGTTTGTTCTTAAATCTTTCATATTTTATTATAACTGCTACCTCACATTTAAAAATACGTTTTCCACTTATTCTGTTTTCACTGATAGAGATAAATAAAGAAGAGTTAGTACGTCATCTCACGTTTTCCAGAAATACGGACCCATTTGATACATTCGACAGCTCTTCACGTTCATCGCTGATTCATTACATTTATTTTTGCTCCAGGTATACATAACCTACAGGCCCTACAGCAGAGGTATCATAGGATATCCCCCTCCTGTACACTTTCGAATGGTTTTTATTTATTTATTTTTTTATACTGTATAGATTTAGCGTTTGACCACTATCTTACTTGATGGTCAATGACGATGTGGTCGAAGATGTTATCACGTTAGATCTAGAATGCTCACTGTCTCTCAAGGACTGCTGCCTGAACACACTATGTGTTTGGTGACAGTTTTACAAACTTGAGGGTGGTTACCTGGCTAGCTAGCTAGGTGGGTATTCGAAAGTACCCTACCACCATGGTATTTTGTTACTCACATAAACTTTTGCATTTAGGCCAACTTAGTCAAAGCAATTGCAGTGTTTAACAATTCATGTATGCATATTGTTTTTTACGTATCGAATATATAACGCTTGAACTGCTTAATGCTGTCAAGGCTTCAAACGAGTCACCATGGGACAGTTTGTTTGTGTGTGAAAAAATAGTGAATGTTCCAGCCGAAAGAGTGGGAGTCGGTTAAACTAAGTAAATTATTGTTTAATTTATGTTAATTACATTGATATTTTTTATAGATAGATATTGCGTATAATTTAGGACGGTCGCCGACGCGCAGTGGTTAGTGTCAGTGACATGACTACTGTGCCTCCGGGCAGGGTCCCGGTGGGTTCGAACCCGGCAGGGGCTAAAATTTGTGCGATGAGTGTAGATGTTTGTCCCGGGTCTTGTATGTTGTGTGCTGTGATTGTGTGTCTCCATGCCTCCCGCGATACAGGGAAACCTTTTTTTTTTCACAAAGACCCCCGCAATGTCTGTGTGAAAAAAAAATAACATTATATACGTATTGTTATATCTATTATATAGATTATATCTACACAGGGGTCCCTAGTGCGGGGGTGGAATATGCAATAAAAATAAAATATTGCAGTAATATAAAAGTGGACGAGAATTAAAAAGATTCCTCTTTCGAACCGACTTCAAAAGAAGGAGGAAGTTATCAATTCACAGGCATTTTTTTAAGTTCTTGTTACTGTAAAGAGGTAAACATCTTAAAAATATGTCTCCATTATCTTTAAATGACCCTAGACTTGACATTTACACAACATGACGGCCTTCGTACAAAGTAAAATTCTACGATTTTCAGCTTTTCAACGCTGAAAGAAAACGTAAAAATACACGTTTACAACGAATTTGATATTTCTCAACGCTGACCATAGAGCATTTATTTCTCGTACGAAGAGAATGAGTGATCCCCGCGGACGCGTGACGTTTTCTACCAATTACATAGCTTAAATGCGTTAAATTAAATGCGATGAAACTTCATAGCGATTCTTTTTCTCTAACCGTTTTTACCGCTAACCGGTTAGAGAAAAAGAATCGCTATGAAGCGATGCGCGTTGTCTAGGTACACAGTTTCTACTACAGGTTCAGGGGCCGTACCATCAACTTTTACAAAACCATCATGTTTCAAGAACGTCATACTTCAAGCTTAAAGTAATAATGCTCAGATTCGTACCATGAACGTCTTAAAACATTATTGTTTTATTATCGCTCAGTGACGTGTAGAATGAACGAAGAAACATTCCTGCTGTAAGGGCAAGCGAGACAACGTTATATTTTCATATAGCGTTGTCGCTTTCGCTGGCGTTTTAGACTACGAGTCCACATGTGACGTACGTGGAGGTGTCATTGATTTACAAAAAAAACCCAAGATGCACAATCAACGTCTCAAAAAAACAAAAAGCAAAAAACAAAAAAACGCGTAAAATGAGCGCAACATTCTAAATGGTGCGCTCATTTCAAAAAGTCTCGCGTCGCTCGCGTCTAGGTGCACTCGATAAAATGCCGAAGTGTTCTAGGAGAGTTGAAATCTAATTGAAAAAGACAACTTTACAATAAACTAAACTTATTTCAAGGAAGTTAATGTGTTTCGTGCCGTTGATTTTGAGTTATTTTGCGTTTAAAATTATAACACGTATCTGTTTTAATAATTAATACCTTTATTATAAATAAACGATTATAACAGTTAATATTTGTTTTATTGATATACCTATGTCCTACCCAAAAACATATTTACGCTTAGATAAAAGTATAATTATGTGTTTAGAACACAATTTTGCAAACTCTTAAAATACTAAACAAATGTGTTATGAATATATATATGTATATATATATATATATATATATATATTTTACAACGTTTTTACAACGCAGTACTCGAAAAGCAATTAGACAAATTGCGTATGGTTGAATTTGCATAAATATATGCTTACAGCATAACTATACCTACGTAGGTATAATTGGTGATTGTTTGGCAACAGTTTCGAGCGTTACTTTTATTCGAGACTGTGCATCTTGGGTTTTTTTGTAAATCAATGGGACGTGTCCGTGAATTTGATTTTATCGTTGTGTGAGTAAAGCTGTGGGTGATTATTGAAACTAACGGCGCGCGGTGTTTAAAAGTTTTTGTAAATATATCACAGTCGTAGTGCATTAGTATCTTATTATTTTATAATAAATATTGTTTTGAATAAATACAAAAATCGAAAACAGAAAGTAAGTTTGTGTGCATGCAGCTACTTTGTCTCAGTGTTTATATGCTAGTCTAAGGAATTTCAAGTGGGTCAAGAGGTTTTTTTACAATTTTTGCAGCAGGGCACGTCGTGTTTCGGGGCGGCAGCTCGATGTTTTGTGGGAGTTTTAAAACAATCACAGAGCTTATAGCCTACAATAGATCCCTCCAAACCAGACAACTAGATCCTAGAACTACATCAAGTGAGATAGTGGTCAAACTTTAGATCTATACAGTATTTAAAAAAATACATCGCTTAACGTTATTTCAAACTCAATACGGATAATAATGAAAATACCCCACATTCACCAGAATAACAAAAAATAACTCACTTTACTTCAAATATTATGCTGTTTTTTTATAAAATATCACAAGTAATGTTGTTTCCGCGGCGAAAGAGCAACTTTTTTATGATGGCTAAATTTGACATTAGAGCAGGAATAAAACAATCTTACTCGCTGTTAAGTCAGCTCATGGTACGCTTTGAGTGAACGAAATGGAGTTTTACGTCACAAAACTGCTTAGTCTAAACAACATTATAGTAACATTGCTTATGTGGCCTTGTGGTACGAAAATTCAAAGTAAGATTACAATAATACTGCTATAAGAGTTGGTGGTAGGCCCCCTGGACGGCCCTGGTTATTAAAGATTGCATTTCTGCTAAATCAGCCTGGATGAACTCATTCTTTGATTGTGTATTCATTAGTTCAGTCACTCATGTTCGCTGATTCACATGATTATTTACGTTTCTCTAGAGATTCCTGCGTATCCGGCGTAGCGATGACTAACAAGTGAAATGTACACCGGAACTGTTTATCAATTGTTTTCGGATGTTCTTAAATAATGATACAGCATGTATATTCATAGTAATAGCAAATGTATCATCAAAGAGGTTGGTAAAGTTGTAAAATATAGCTTAGTTGTTATTTAGGCTTCGCGCGCATTCTGCGTTCAACAACAGTCAAAGTTTTTCGTTTAATTGACATTTTAGATGATGATTTAGCTTACGTATGTCTCTTTATATTCTTTTGTTCTTAGGTTTAGTTTTTTTACAATATAAATATCAAAAACTAAAATTAAAAAATATATTATATAAAACCTAGAGTTCCGCCAGTAGCGGGGCAGGGCCCAAGCTACCAGTGGTTAGGGCTGCAGAGTGAGGAACCTCCGGACAATACGCGCCGTTTCAAGAAGTACCACCTTCTGCATCTGACTTTTGATCCAACCATCTAGCGAGAGCCTCTGATCGAAGCTCTTCGCTATTAAGCCATTCGTCAAAACGACTATCGGGACATTAGTATTATTCTTGAGTAAGTATTCCGATGGATGTCGCTTCCAATGCTTGTTAACAAAGTACACGCACTCTCGGCTGCGTCCACGTATGCACTGAAAGCCTCTAATCCGGTCAAGATAACTTACTCGACTAAAATACGTTAGTTAAATCATATTTTAATGACATTTTTTTATATGAAGTGAAACATGTGTGACGGTGACAGTACAGAAAATCGGTACAGACAAACGAAAAAGTAAAAGGGGAATAAAAGGAATGAAATAAAAATCTAACCTCAACAATTTTTTCATCCATAATCGTGGCGATAGCAACAGTCCGTAGATATTGTAAAATTGTTTATACATAGCTTCCAGGGGCCGTACCATCAACTTTTACAAAACCATCATGTTTCAAGAACGTCATACTTCAAGCTTAAAGTAATAATGCTCAGATTCGTACCATGAACGTCTTAAAACATTATTGTTTTATTATCGCTCAGTGACGTGTAGAATGAACGAAGAAACATTCCTGCTGTAAGGGCAAGCGAGACAACATTATATTTTCATATAGCGTTGTCGCTTTCGTTGGCGCTGGCTCATGGTACGCTTTGAGTGAACGAAATAGAGGTTCACGTCACAAAACTGCTTAGTCTAAACAACATTAAAGTAATATTGCTTATGTGGCCTTGTGGTACGAAAATTCAAAGTAAGATTACAATAATACTGCTATAAGAGTTGGTGGTAGGCCCCCTGATAGGTATACTTATAGTCTCGCTTTTAATGTTAACAATAGTCAGAGTGACCATAAAAGCTTAACTCGTTCGGCTTGCATTTGACTATATTTATTAAACATTCTAGCGTAAGGTTTAGCGTGATAACATTTTCGACCACATCGTGACTATGATTATCAAGTGAGATAGTGGTCAAACGCATACAGTATACATGTTTTGTTTTGTGCAATAGTCGTATACTTACGAGTATATCTAGGCACAGAGACAAATCCAGTGGAGACGTGTCATGTTCTAATAGGTGTAATGCTCTTGTCGGACGCCTTACGAGTGCTCCTGCAAGACTGTCGATGATCCCCTTATATTGCCATATCAATTACTAAGTCGTGAAATATGTAAGCATTTGTTTACAATATTTAACCCTTACGTACACCATCGGACACAAGAGATTTATAGAAAAGATTTATTATTAGTACTTACAAGGGTATTGACTCCTTGTGTGAAACTGGGGTACCATTATACGCTACTATACATACCTGCCATAGTGGTACCGGTCTAGAATAGTACTCCCCCATCACTTCCCGCGGGTGCCGTAAGAGTCGGCTAAGGGATCACGTACCAGGAGGTGAGCAGCAGTACCTTCTGAGGATAGGAACCCATACTGCGCTCGCCAACCCGCCTGCCAAGCGTGGCGAGTATTGGTAAATCCCCCTTCTCTATGGGGCATGAGGCATATGTCCAGCAGTGGACGTGCTATGGCTGCGATGAATGAATACATACTCTAATTTATAACTAACTACTGAATTGAAAACACACGCTACCTCAATTATCTCGCAGGGTCTATACTTTTTCCGGGATAAAGGTAGCCTATGTGTTATTCTAGGAGCAAGCTCTAACCTATCTCCGTACTAAATTTTATCGGAATCGGTGCAGCCGTTTGAGCATAAAGAAATAACAAACGTACACATATATGTACACAATTTTAATAATATAAGTGGCACATAGCTAACTAGCTGCGCCCTGCGGTTTTACCCGCGTGATGATGGAAATAAACCTATGTGTTAATCCAGGGTATAAGCTATCTCCATACCAAATTTCATCGTAATCGGTGTAGCTGTTTGAGCGTGAAGTAGTAACAAACATACACACAAACTTTCGCACTTGAAATATTAGTAGGATAAGATATTGAATTTCGTTATGATTTGTTTCGACAAGATACATTTTATACAGTTTGTAACATTAATAATATTATCTATAGGTCTCGACGACAACTGTCAGAAAATGTGTTTTGAACAGTTCAATAATGTAATGTAAATATGTGATGCAACTATCAATATATAACTCACTTGGGCGTGGTATCAAGCCGATCGGGTACTTGAAAGTAACCTTTATCGACGCTGAGAATTTATTAACGTTAGCTAAAAAGCACAACACAATTTCAACGTCAGCTCACATATAAAAGAACGGGTTTCCATGGATTCGAGAACAACTTGTTTTTTATCGGGTGCATTTCGGAGAATGTGCATTGGAATTACACAATCTGATTCCACCATCCCCTTTCTATCATCGGTCGACTCGACGTACGGCAATTCGCCATCGCTATATGGTAGATATAGGTACCACCTATAGGAACGAAGCGTTTCGCTTCCACTTTCTTAATGCGTACTGCCAAGGAATGGAACTCGTTGCCCGAGTCTGTGTTTCCCGATATGTACAATCCTGGAGTCTTCAAGTCGCGAGTGAATAGGTACCTTCTAGGTTTGCGTGCTAAATCATAGACAACGTGATCACTTAACATCAGGTGAGACAGTTGTCAAACGCAAACTTATAATATGTAAAAAAAAAAAAACTTAAGACTAGTGCTGTGCCATTAACCAAGAGCCGACCTTCGATATCCATGATCCATACTCTTCTGGACTTAGGTCGCTGGGGTAGGTGGAGAGTGATATCCACATTAATTAGCCCCAAGCGGTATGTCTGTGCAGGCCGCATCGCCCTACGTAGAATTAGTATTTATGAGGTACTTCTTGTCTCTACTTCTAATATTGATTGATTGATTGATTGACTTCTGGTCCATTTTAGACTAAGTATTTCCACGAATTATTTTGTTTGCGACTGCAGAGTGATTAATCTAGCAAAAGCACGGCTCACTCGCCAAAATAATCGGCCTGAAATCAAAACAATTGTAAATTAAACTCCTGCTTGCACCTGCGGCTTTAAAGCTGTAAATGTAAATTAATTGAATATTTATTCCTTGTTAGCTCTACAGAATAAACTCCCTACCGTATAGCTTACAGTTGTATATTGTAAAAATAGAAAAAAAGATCAATATTTCATAATTATATTGTATCTAGGATGTTTTTTTTTATCACACTCAGAAGACCCCCCGCACTAGGATTCCCTGTATCGAGGGAGTCATGGACACACACAATCACAGCACACAAACATCCAAGACCCGGGGCAAATATCTACACTTATCGCACAAATGTTTGCCCTTACCGGGATTCAAACCCAGGGTCCTGGAGACACAGAAGTCATGTCAATGACACTTACCACTGCGCCACGGCGCCTGTCAATTATAGAGTCAAGGATTATATTGTATCTAGGTATACATAATTGTAAAACGAGTGCAATGAAATACTATGTGGGCAATTATGGCAAGGGTTGATATTATGAGTCATTTATATGAGTAGGTAATTACATACTGTATTTACAAATTTTAATACAAAGTTATTTTTCTTTTCGTAACTTTGACGTGAATTTGTATATATACATACATTGACATAGTCATATAGTCATACATTTCTTCCAAAAAGATCTCAACGGGTAAACACATTAAACTAAAATTCCACTTGTAATTATTTATCTTGTGCATTTTTGTGAAAGAATGCTACTAAATGTATCCGAAAGAGTTGCCAACAGCAGTGAACTGTTGCAATTGCCAATGAGACACCAAATGGGCGGTTGCTCTTGAATAAACTTAGTTTATCTGCAAGAAATTTGCCTTTATCTTTGTTTTCTCCGCTTTTTTTTCGTTGTATAAGTGCCAAGTGCTGTAGTATTTTTGGTGGAGACTGTGATAAATGAAACTACCCACAATGTGTAAAGTACTTTTGTTACCATCGGGTGCTAATATGAGCTTATCAATATTAACGCGATGTGTTAACTTTTTGTGATAAGTACACATAAGATTGTTTTTTCGTTATTTGTATATTTTTGTTTATCTGTATATTTTTATGCAACGAAATGTTAAAAATTACAGATATTACAACGGAAGACCAGTGATGTGAAATGGAAATTAAATAAAACAGCACTATGACCCTATGACTACGGAGGTGAACCTTCATAGGGCTTATAAATATTTTTTGCTGAGTCAAACCTCTCTCTTTCGTGAGTCAAACGGAAAGAATGGCTGACTATTGTTTAGATATTCTTATGCCTTTGATAACGAAGATAAAAATAAGCAGAAGAAATGTGGCCGGCAAAATTCTTATGCTGTCAGTTCTACTGAGCATTTGCTACATTCTCAATGATTCGGGCATTTAAAGCCAGAAGACGCTAGTTGTTTTTTGAACTAAATACATTATCAACTTCAGCTGAATCTAATTTCACTATTATTAATGTTATTAACTTGTTTTACACTACACTCTTTTTACAAATAGACTTTTAAAATAATAAATTTAAATTGTCATCGTGTTGTCGCCAAGTTTAAATGTAAAGTTATAGTTGTAAATGTATAGTTGATTAATACATATTAAAGTAGGCTTTAACACGGAGGGGTCCGGAAAACGAACCACCGCCGCCACAGCGTAGGGTACCCGTGACCCCGGTTTTAGGCGCTGGGACGGAACACCGGAGGTTTTAGTTAATGCAACTCCAACATAACTATTTCTGTTCCTCTCGGGAAGGGATGTGTATTTCCACGGCAAAAAAAGGACTATAACATTGCTCCTTCCATCCCAGCAGAAGATTGGTCTTGTTCCCGGTATTAGTGATGATTCAAATGATAATAAACTTAATATTAGTTTTATTGCATCCGTCTTTATGACAGCATTGTCGCAGATGAAAAGTATTTCCACAATAAAAAGATTAATGTTTTTCTTGAAATGTGTCAACTATAAAACTAATTTCTAAGCCGTGATGATCTAACTGCCACCTACTTGAAGTTATTATTATAAAATTGTAATGTGTCTCAGCTCTTGCACTGGCAGATGGTAGCCCAATCAGTTTTGATTTCATTTAAAATTATGTTTCTTTAGGGCGCGGAAATACCCTCTTTGCCCGTAGTATTAGTTCACTCCGGTCATCCGGATTTTGGAAAATAAATAATTATTTTCCATGGTATATTTGACCGGACTACTATGTAATTATTTTATCAGACTACTATGTTTTGTTTCTTTCGTAGTCCGGTTGACCAGACCAAGGAAGATCTACTTTTAACTTTTTATGGAATTATTTTTTATTTAAAACAGCAGGAGTGTGCATTATGACGTTTTACAAACAAGCAAACAACGCACCTACCCCGCGTACAAACACTATTATTTTTGTACTGGACAAATAAGAGCTCATGCTGGGTTCAATTATTTTCTTTTATTAATGAACACAGTAAAAACTGGCTAATAAATACGTCAACGCTACTCTTTCGGTTATCCTACAGGGGCCAAAGTCGTAAAACCCGTTTCATTATTTTGTGGTGGCCTGAGGGTGTTAAAAAGACAGTCAAAAGAGACGTAAGGACCCATGTTCTAAAAACCGAGTGGTCGTGGTCATCAACCCGTGGGGTTTCAGAGGTTCCTTGGTACACTTGTTGAGAGGGGCATCCAGAACAATTGTCACCTGATTTATTGGAGCCGCACACAAGTCTCCTTGCTGCGAAACATGTTTGAATGTACCGAGAATGCGAGCTTATACTAGGTATATACGATGAAAGAATGACGTTGTCGTGAAACATTACGATACAATTTTTGTATGAAACAGTTTAATACTAAAATAAAAAAGTCCGTGCTCTATAATTTCGTGCTTGATAATAAATTAGGTTATTGCTGTATAAGTAACGATAGGCAAGACAATGTTAACCTACAGCTTTCTTACAGCCTTGTTGGTAAATAAAAGACATTACGATCTTTATTATTCTGTAAAATATCTAACCAATGTTTATCAATGGTTAACAAATAAGATTGGACACATACTTATACAATTTGTTTCTCCGATATTAAAAATATATATTTGTTGAGTACAGCTAATAAGTTAAGTTGACTTTCTAAGTCTGTGGTACTCGACGTGTTTTCAAGCTGTGATTGAATAAAAATAGACATTTACAGGGTAGTATCACAGAATAAACAATTAATAGTGTGTGGGTCGGCAGCCATCATGCAATATAGACCACATTGTTGCATAACATCTAGTATTCATAAAGATTAAGTAAGAATCCGATACTACTCAAACTTTGCTAATATCAAATAAAAAAGCAAACAAGACGAAACATCATCCTATCTATGGAATAAACTAAGACACACACATTTCTAAACGTTTCATGACACAGCCATGTTTAAGCTTGGCTTAGAGAACACACGAAATTCGAATAAGCCCTTGACCCAAAAAGAGATTAACGCAAAATTAACGGTGCACTATAAAATATGACAGCGGGGAAATTAAAAAATATAAATTTTCTTTATGAGGCCTCCTTTGAAGACGCGCCCGTAAATTCTGCGCTCCGTTTACTATGAACGCATGATTTCCGACACCCTTTGCCACCGTATGACCACTTAATGTTGACAAATGACGATCTCCCGCCTTTTTATTTATGACAGCTAATATCGCTTTTACTGCCGGTGGATTAGCAATCAATAAATATAGTATGTTGACGTAAGGGAAACTAATAAAATTGTGATTTGGTAGACGTGTGACTGATTCCAATAAATATATACATGAAACAAAAGATTGATGAAGAGAGAATGAGAGAAAAAAGCGTGAAACGGAACGAAAGAAAAAGACGGATTAGAATAACGCTAGTTCAAACTTTAAAGTGGCATAACGACCCGTGGAGCGGGGTGTGTTCAGGGTTTTTTTTACGTGATTGTGTCAGAAGAATCAGGCCCAGTAGATGAGCATGGATTACACTAAGTGACAACAAATACAGTTTGTTAAGTGTAAGTAAACAGATAACCAGACAAAAATCTAAGAAGGAGCCTGATTGCGGCCCGCTTCCAACCAATCCTTGTGAAGATCGATGAGGGGTGCATTTATCCAGCAGTGATCTAATTGGACTGGCCGGTTGGCGCAGTTGGTAGCACTCTGCCTTCTGAACCGCTGGTCCCGGGTTCGATTCCCGGACAGGTCAAACATTTGTGTGTATGAACATGTCTGTTTGACCTGTGTCTGGGTGTGTTTATGTATATAAGTATATATATCAGTCATCAGGTTACCATAGCACAGGCTCTGCCTAGTTTGGGACCTGAAGACCTTGTGTGAATGTTAATAAATAAATAAAAAAATAAAAAATTCTAGGAAATTTAAGCGCTTAAAATAAAAAAAATACTATATTAATACTATGTTAATTAAAAATCGAGTAAAAATATTTGCAGAATTTACTGCGACGGTTGACCGAGCATTTAATGTTTTGATTTATTCATCATGGGATACGCAGTTGTTATACCAAAGCAACTAATATTCTATGACGTAAGAAAGTTCTTATTGTAGTTGTGATAAAATTTAAATTGGTATTGGCAATTGCGGAAAACAGATGGGAAGTTTGAGAAAACAACAGAATCACACTAATGTTTTCTAAGAATCTCTCTGATTGCTGCAGCGGATAAATGTCAATCAACCTTCTTAATTCCTAATGTGTCAGCGTTCCATGAATTCGATACACCATCGATGCTCACCTCTCAGACCCCTTTGATGTTGAGTAAGAAGCTTTTAAATCTTAGTGGGATGTCCATCTTTGTTCTTTCATCAGAATCGATCACTCTTGTTTGAAAGCTTGTATTAGATATAACCTGTCAGTCAATACTAGTATGCGTCAGTTTTATTCTAGACTTTGAATTTTTCAGGCTACTCACAAAATATATAGTACCTGCCACTCAACTTACTAAAATAGATAGTGCAAGAATAGTCGAGCCGAGAATAATCTTATCGAAAACCTGGGATACATCGGTTTATTTCATATAATGTTAAAGGTCAAAATTGCGTGAAAAAGATTTCGTTGATATTGAATTGTACTTAGACAAACTATTCACTGTAGCAGATATTGTAAACCGCTTTTTCAGTTTTCTAGTGACCACGCCGATGTAATTGATCAACGTCAAGATAAATCATTAAATAATAAGGTAATAATTATACTAATAATAAAAATGCAAAAGTTTGTGAGTATGGATGGATGGATGTATGTTTGTTACTCTTTCACGCTCAAACGACTAAACGGATTTGGATAAAATTTGGTACGTAGATACTTCAGGTTCCGGAAAAACACATAGGCTAATTTTCATCATCATCATCATCAATCATCACCACGCGGGTAGAACCGCGGGGTCCAGCTAGTAACTTTTACTCATTATTTCACTCCCCCGCGATTCCCTTCATTGCGGAAGGACACACACAAGCATATCATATATCCCAGACCCAACACAGACATTCGTGCTTAACACGTCATAAATGTTTGCCCCTGTCTGGATTCGAACTCAGGGTGTCGGTGACCAGAAGTCATGTTACTGAATAATGACCACTGAGCCACGGCATGAAGTGTGTTGGCCTTCCATTGATATACACTAAGCCATTATCATATATATATATAGAGTAATGTATATTTCAATAGAGCCAGTGAGCATTCTAGGTCTAGCGTGATAACATCTCCGACCACATCGTCACTGACCATCAAGTGAGATAGTGGTCAAACGAAATCTAGATCTATTCAGTAAAAAAAAATATGTTATAACTGTTGGGTAATCTTATAAAAATAAAATCAAAATAATTATAATAAAATGAACACTTTTAGTTACTAATTTCAAAGTAGGTATATCTTTACAATTGTAAAAAAGCATATTAGGCAAAGGTTTATAAATTCGCCGACCCAAAATAATGTGCAGGAAAAAGGAAAAAAATAGAACGAATTGAGAAAGATTTGTCTTCTCGAAATCGCTTAATAAAAAATTTGTTTACTTACACTGAATTGTGTTGAAATGTCAAATGAATCCAGCGTCCGCGTGTTGGCAACCGTTTAAAATATCTCTCCACAGAATATACGGGCACATTTAAAATAAAAAAAGGCAATCGTAAATCGCTAAACGTATAACTTATCTTTATTGAGATTATGAATGTTCTAATCACTAATCTTGTTCTCTCATAAAGCTGAAACATGTTATGAGACATGATGATTATTTACTCCATTGAGAAAATAAGGCTGATTTTTGTTGAATTTATTTGAGTTTATCCAAGCTTGTACTAGCTTGTAGTTTTGCAATTAATCAACTGAGTTCCTAAAAAGGAGGTTTTCAGATTGACTGTATCATATGTGTGTTACCTCAGAACAATGTATGCAGTGAATTGATTTTGACGGTTTCTTTTTTTATTTGAAGGCTGGCGCTTCTCATGTTGTCCCATTTAAATTTGTTTAATATCTGACCAGTGGCCTTTGGCTTATTTGATTTCATTTAATAATCCTGGCTTGACTACATTAATGATCATTTTATTCAATAAAACGTTGAAACATTTCACGAATGGTTAGTGGGAGACGATTTATATACTTTTTGTTGTGATTATGTTCGATATGAATATTTTTTTACCATAATAAGTGGTATGTTTTCTGTTATGTTTATTTAAAAATTGTTTAACTTCTTACCGATTTCTAAAAAAAAAGAGGTTATCAAATTGATAGGCCGATGCCTTTTATGCCTTTTTTTCAATTTAATTGTAAAAAATTGACAAAGGTGTCCATGTGGCGTCTAATGTCTTGATGTGCAGTCAGTGTGGGGTCGATGTTGATTACAGATGGAAGGTATGTTGATGCGGTGAACTTGTGTGATTAAAAATGATCGCACAGTCAAATAAATTGTCTCCCATCCTACGATTGAAGATCGTTTGACATTATGAAACAACAAGGTTGATTTTTCACTTACTACTCTATCATTCTAATCACTGAGGATTACAGGGAAACTTTTGCCAACCTTGGTATATCATTTTTATTGACATAACTGGTAGGTAATTTTCGTTGTCGACTGTATATTGGTCACAGTTGTTGACTTAAATGTTCATCAAATCATTTTCATTTCAGGTTTGTATTTTTTTAAATTGTAGTTACCTCAGAACTTTGGCCTAAGAAGTAGACCTATTTGGAAAATATTTTTAAAGTGAAAAAGAAAGTACTTTTCCAATTAGACCCATAACATTTTCATATACAAATATAACGGTCTTGTACTTTTAAATATTTAGGAAAATAGTTTTCCACTTCTAAGTTTTTTTTCCACTGCTTACTAAAAGTCGTTTTTACAGTTTTTATGCTACAACATAATAACTAATTTTAGTCGTTATAGCTGGCGGATAAACGAGAATGTACTAGCAGTGATAATTAATAATAATATTGGCACATGGTCTGATTATGAGCTTACACCAATTTAAAATTGCAACAATCTGCAATTGGCTCTACTAAGTTAAACAAACAAGAACTTTACCTGAGTTGGTTTTCATTTATACGGATACATTTTAGCAAAATGTATCAGATTTGGCAAAATATTGTAATGTTCCTGAAATAAATGTGTGATATAACAACTTATAATAAAACTATGCTCTCATTCCTTTAGACAAAATATCTTAGTCTTCAGTTTTCTAGTGTACACCGTTAAAATTTTTCCGAATAACAGCTATTCATGTCACAAAAATTATACCTAGAGTTCTTGGGTATGAAGGTATGCGATCCATAAAAATGTCAAAGTTATCATACTAGGTTGATAGGCTGCCTGATGGCGATAATAACTGGTTGATATGAGGAATTATCCTCATATACGAGTATCTACTTTTTATTTTTAGTAGTCCATATTTTTGTTTATTTGTACATAGCAAAGCAGCCCAGTCAGCGATTTGTACTTGGCCAGTTATTTGTATTGACTTTGGACCATTGAACTCTGTTGTTCCATTGTTTCCTCTTTATACCAGTATTTTTGTTTCCACCAGATTCTGATTAAACATAAAACAATACGTAGCTTTGTGTGTTTCTCTTGTGTTTATAACGCAATAACCCCGTACATAGATTATAAATAACATGTACTTTGTGATTTTGTTTTGGAGCTAAGTTAATTTTACTGCTCGATTTGTATACGTATCGGGTAACCCACTTATATAAAGAATTTGTTTTTTTGGTGGTCTCAAAGTTGGTAGATCCAATGAGACTGATTTCGAGGGTGATAGCATCGAACTGGGCTCAGAACCCGATAGGCCCAAGTGAAGTCAGTCCATTTCAAGTAAGCCCTGAAAGATTAAGTATGTTTCACGCCGCCTCAGCCCTCACGATGCAGTATTTATGCAAAGAACTTAGTTAATGTATTATATTGTAATATTAAAAAAATCCACAATAGGAGGGTGTTATAATGCATCTCATAACTGCTGCCACCCGCAGTGGTCGCCGCGATCTGGCAGCGTAAACTCACATGAGGATGGGCATCGGACATGCTCGAAACCTAGGTCAAAATATTTCGACTATAAACGAGTGTAAATCCGGATAATACAGACATCTCATAAACACAACACGAATATAAAGATTACATTTCACACACACCATTTGGTATCTTGAAGGTTTTATATTTATTTATTTTTGCATAAGACTCCTCATCAATGACCATCAGCTCATAGATTTTATAATTAGGTCAGACAGGAGACCATAATGAATCGAAATTGAGTTTGAGTTGTATTAGGTAAGGGACAAATGGGTAAGCTAGTAATGGTAAGTATGGGTAAGGGTAAGGGAAGTAAATATGAAAGGTGATCCTTTCACCACACCGGAGTAAGTTTCAAATGAAGTAATTGTAAAATTTACCACCGGTTCGCACCAATAGTTTGTTTCATTTTTGAAAATTGAATAAATAAGATTTTTTTTCTCTAGGCCCGTGTCGTTGACGCCAGAGAAAAGTAGTTTAGTGGACAGTTTTTATAGTTTTTAAATGTACGTCATCTCAGCCATAGGACATCCACAGGTGGAGATATCCTCCTCCATGGATTTCCACAAGGACCGGTTGGAAGCGGAACGCATCCAGGCTATTCCTGCGACTTTGTTCAGGTCGTTTGTCCTCCTTAAATTTACATAAATATAGATAAAGAATTTTAATACAATCTTTTGTTCAGGGCACCGAAAAGGTTAATCATTTTGTTTTAGCTGTCATGAACTTTCTTCGCTCTGTTATGTCTTCTGGGCTCACTGATGATGTTAAATATATAATCATAAAAAAGCCGGACTCGTATATTGAACATATGAAATTCAGCTGTTAAACTCTTCAAAGAGATGAGGAGAACGAAGCAAGAATACAATTATTGTGACAGCTTCCGAAGAATGTTTACAATTTCCAAAGAGCTTCTCGGAAAAATATATTTGATTTCATTGTTCTCGTGGGTGACTCACAGGCCAAGGTCCACGTAATTTACTATACAAGTGAGCAGTGACGGGGCTGTGAGTGGACAGCTCTGGACGTGGAACAATTACAATAATTCGAATTGAGGAACTAAAACTAAAATATAGAGTTTTTGGTGAATGTTATAAGACAACCAAGTTGAACAGTGGTGGACGTTCCATGATAAAGACAACCAATCATAGGACTTCCATTGTTCGTAATAGGCGTCCTCTATTGAACTCCATAGGATAGGTACGGTTGAAAGCGGCCCGCATTCGGCTTCCGTCTACCATCTGTTATTTTCAGCTACTTTGTATGAAAAATTTGCAAGGATAAAGTCGCTTGCTATCGTTTCATTTACAATATTTCTTTAATATACAACTTATAGACAGAAAAACTCATTTACTCATTAATTAAAGAATATTACGGAACGATACTCCCTACTCATGAACTATTTTTTTTATTACATAGTGTAATCAAGTATTTAATGAAATGAGATCGTAATTGCTTAGATATAGTTAGAGTACATGCAGTTACTAAAACATCACACGAACTTCCAAGCACATCAACAAACGTGAGGTGCTATTTTAATTAATATTACAATTTAATTAGTATCATTGTTCGTAAGTACATTCAAATCAATATTAGTAGTATGACTCTGTGAGTATATACAATGGAATTTTATGTTACCAACAAGTCTCAAACGAGGCGAGAGCCTGTATCTTGAAACTCTGAGTGCGTATATACAAGTGAAAGTTTTTCCTAGATGGTGTAAATTTTAGCAGGTCAGGTCAACACATCACCAACTTAAATTATAAGTATCTTTAATCACCCAAAAGAATCTTAAATTTTAATTATCTATAGTTGTTTGAGATCAAAGCTATTTAATTCTTATACAATTTAGTTCTGAAAAGGTTTGGTTCAAGAAAAACATATTGGTGACAGTTTATAAATATAGTTACACTTTATTTATAAACTATATAGTTTATTAGTGTGTTAGCGTTAGTTATGTGTTAGCTACTATAAGTGGATAATATACTACGTAACTTTCCATTACACGTGCTATTTTATTACTGAAATTTCAACTGTCACAAAGTAGTTAGATTTTGTTCCAAAATCATTCATTCTTTAAAATTGTTTAGAAATAAGTATACTTCACTACTGAAAAGACTTATGTACAGCAAATAAACATATTTAAAAAGACAGCTGTACAGTCTTTGCCTAAATGAATTAATAGACAAATCTTTTAATAATTCCGGGATTCATTATAGTACATACATTATGTTCCAAAATATGTTAATGTTACGTACAGTGAGGGTAAATAAAACAAATAAATATATACCTATTCGTTACACATACTAATAATCTTACTACAACAGGTTCCGGACTTTTCCGAATGTTTCACTGCAACCTGGAATTAATATTAGAGCATTAATTTCTTGCATAATCTACATGTGAAATAGGCTACTCAAAACATAATATTTATAAACATTCGATATTAAACATGCTTTTAACTTGGTAAAAGCTTGTGCAATTAATGGAATAACAATTCAGTCAATGAGAGTTATTAATATAACATCCTCCCACGGCGGCCCTGCTGTACTACGCTCAAATATTTTCGGAAGCTTCAGAGCAAAGTAACCTTTAGTAAAACGCGGTGCTCGGTTCGCGAGGTGCTCCGGAGTCGACGAGTGTTCCGTCCGCGGCGGACAAACGCGCGCTCATAAATCGCTTGAGAACATCTGACCTGATAATCTAGTTTACTTTCTCAGAAGATTAATCCTAAATAGCCGCATAGCAAAGCCGCGATAACGTCATAATTTAAAACTTGCTAGACTTGATGACCGCACGCCGACGACAATCCGAGCCGGCGACTCTCCGATGAACACAAAATAGCATGAAACGAAGAAAACATGCCACAAACAATATCGTTGCTAAAATTCATAAAAATACCGAAAAAGTTACACCAACTTGAGATCTGAAGATGCCAAATCGAGATCGGAACACTGCCTGATAACAAAGTGCCTTAACCACTGCAAACTGTCTAGTGAAACGATTAAAACATTGGTGCTAATGGTAACAATAAAATAAATAATGTTAGTGAACACGAACTTGAGGGACAATAAGGTCAAACGTTTAAGATGTTAGACGTTTTTCGTGGTTTAAAAAATCTTATAAAAGTAAACTATGTCCATATCGACTCGCCCGTGTTCCGACTGCACTATTCTATAACGGTGATTCTGCTGATATCGTTCAGTCTGATCGTGACGACGCGCCAGTACGTCGGGAACCCTATCGACTGCATACATACGAAGGACATTCCTGAGGACGTGCTGAACACTTACTGTTGGATTCACTCCACGTACACGCTGAAGAGCTTCTTCAAAAAGAAGGTGGGCGTGGAGGTGCCCTACCCTGGGATCGGTAACAGCCGGGAGAAGGGCAATGAGGATATAAGCGACAAGAAGATCTACAAATATTACCAATGGGTCTGTTTCTGCCTATTTTTTCAGGTGAGTGGTATTTCTTAAATTTATAAAATTGTGTTAGACCGTAGGCCTGTACCCACACCTTCGAAACAGTTGACATATTCTTTAATTTAATGACTCGTCATGGCATTTGTTCCGACAACTGGACAAGATTAATTAAGAAATTTCCATTATATTTCATATCTGTTCTGTGAAAGGTATTAAAACGTTTGGTTTGATTTTGATTGAGCGCGCGGGTGAAGTAAAACGGTTCCTGTATTGATAATTGATTTGTCGGTAAGACTAAATGAAAACACACCATAAGCACTATTATAAGTCACCTCATTAATTGACATTGATTATTAAATGTAGGATAGGGCAAACATGTTTTAGCAAGTCGCCATGTAAGGCCTGACCGTTTGCTAAATACCTAATTTTGAGACTTTTCAGCTTATTTTGTTGAAAGTCCTCCATGTATAATAAACTAAATAAAAAACACTTTTGAGAACAGTTCATGAAGGTTTAAAATTTGATTACATTTGGTAATTTAGTAGTGAAAAAATATTTATTGAGTGACCATTTTTCCTATATCAAAAGTTCTCGCGCTTACTGTAAATGAACGGTATCTTACACCAGACGAAAGGAAATTCTCATCTGTAAAGTACATACTTTTAATATTTTAAATTAATACGTATCAGATTTTGTCCTGCTCTCTCTCTCTCTCTCTCTCTCTCTCTCTCTCTCTCTCTCTCTCTCTCTCTCTCTCTCTCTCTCTGTCTGTCTGTAAATACCGCGGGTAGTACCAACCTCTGTAATGTCATCTGCACTAGTTAAGCCCTTAACATAAACTGTCTGTAACTGTCAAAGTAATGGCACCCAGAGTTAGAACAACTATGTCCTAAACATAAAAAAATAGTTTTTTGCTGTAATTATAAGCTATATTGATTAATTAAATACTTTGATGGAATTTTGTTAATGAATACTTGAAAAAAACTAAAAACCAACTGCGTTTTTTTTTACAGCTGGTATTATTCATTTTGTCATACCCAGTATCACCCTCACAAGTAAAACGAGTCCAACTACGGATCTTCACCTAAATCCCATCAAGTCCTTAAGCTACAGGATGTACTAAAAAAATATAAACTCATATGCTCGAAAAATACACCTTTATTCTTGTGCAGTCAGGAACATATGTCGAGAAAGCTTCAGACTGAATGATATAGTCTTGCCTTGTTAATATATCGCCGTCGATGTATTTCTGTGTTGAAATAGGTTTAATTTTTTTATAGTAAAATCAATAGGTATATATAAAAAACATCGATATAAAATCGATCTAGATCCAAGGAAAACATGCTAAAAATGTAAACCAGCGATCTGTGTCGCAACTAGCAAGAACAAAGTGCGCCAGCGCACGCTGGACAAAGCAAGCGAAACAAAGCGCCAATAATAGGTCAGGTGATGTTCCCGTTTCGCTGCACTCTTTATTATTTTTGCCGTTTTAACGGGCCGTTAATCTAACGTTAAAGTCGATCGTTAATCAACAATCCGGTATTTGGGGTAATCAAAATATTTTGGGTAAAATAACGACGGGCTAAGACTGCAAGTCACCAATACGAAACTAATGACAGTAATAGCCGTGGCCAGCTATGTAATAATAATGCCGGAATATACTGCTAAGGCATAGTAGATTGTTTGCTGAGATATTATTTTTATTTCGATAAGTATAAAGAGTTAAACAGTTAAATAAGAAACGATTATAGCTCAGCGGTTGGAGCGTCGGTGGGCGTACTGACGGACGCTGGTTCGATCTCCACCAACGGCTAGTGTTTCGGGTTTAATTTCTGTATCACATTAGCACCCTAATATAATAAAGGCGAAAGTTTGTTTGTCGTCTGGCGTTTGTCTGTGTGTTAATTCTTCACTCTGAAACCGCTTAATGGATTTGCACTAGAATATTATTAATGCTCAGTACGCTGACTTAGTAAGACAATAAAAATAGTGTATTATCTAAAACGAGTTAATGACGCACGCATTGAACTAACTATAACTTCTATCCGTAGTACGGTGACCTTTGAGCCGACAAAAGCGTAACCACAGACTCACACATTAGTCAGTTTGCGTTTCTTCATTGTGATTGAGGGTAGGCCAATTGCTAGTGCGCAGAAGACCACCCTCAAAACTATATATCAGTACCTGTTTATTAGTAGAAGTTAAATATGTCAACGCCATACATCATCATAGGTAACATTTTATGCGCCAAATTATTAAAAATATAATATTAAAAATTATTTTTTTGTCAGACAACTATGGGTTAGACAAAAACAGACAAAGATGTTGTTACATGTTTTTTTTTTTTAAATCTCTCCAAATCGGTGCATTCGAAGACGAGTTCAAAACTGAAAGTTCTTAGAACTGACCACTTGTGAAGTTTATAATAAAAAAAATATTTGAAAACGAAATCATTTGTCAATGTTATTGAGTACGTATTTCATTCATTTGTCATTTTTTTTACGATTTGGCGGCAAATTAAAAATTGTTTGCGTCACGTCAGGACGAATCTAACGCTAGAAAATTTTCGTGTCATTTATGTCAACAAGAAAGTTATGATAGGCTACGATTGGCCACGATGAAGCCCCATCTCGTGCCACTGTTTACAACTGGTTTAATGAGTTTACGTGGTTGCACTAATCTCACCGATGAGAGACGGCCTTCTACGGCGATTGAAGATAACATCTGTGTTTTGCGGCATATGATAGAAACTGACAAAAGAGGGTCACTCTTTTGTCAGTTTCTATCTCGTCTATAAGCTGATTCGGACAAGATTAGGCATCGGTATGAGTCAAGTGCACAAAATCCACTATGAACATTTAGCGGTCAGGAAGCTTTGCGCCCGGTAGATACCTCATAATTTTGCCTAATCCCAAAAACCCCGTCATGTTGATTTGTGCCGTGAAATGGTTAAAAGATTTAACGTCGTGTCGCTGTCAAACTGACGGACAGTTCAATCTGTGGTCTTCGATCTCGAAGGTGACACTGTTATCAAATTCCCAGCATGGAGTCAGCTTTGAAATACCCGCCTGGATAGCTACCACTCTCAAGTTTTGAAAAATGACTCAAAACACTAATTAGTGTCTTCAGGCAGCAGTCCTTGAGTGAAAACATCTTCGGCCACATCGTCACAGCCCATTAAGCTCTTTGCAGTATATAAAAAAAATGCATGCATACACTCGTAAACATAAACATTGAGCAATAAGTGGTTAATCAAACTATTAAAATAATAGTTAGTAAATTTATTTATCTTTAATATAACATCTCAGTTGCCTTGATGGGTACGTTTGAAAATTTTACAAGTTACTTTAGGTATTTATAGTTTTTTTATTTATTTCTGTTTCTTCAGTATTATACTTACTTCTTGATAAATTTATTCAATGCACAGACATACGGTTTCGCCGGATTTATCTAATGTAATATGTAGATTATCGATACATCCGTGTTTACTGTAGGTATAACCGAGCTAATAATATACAAGCATATACGGAGCTCGTAAATTAGGGAAGCACTCCATCACCGTACAGCAAAATACACTTACTAACCTGCCCGCATGTGTTTTATAACATTAATAACTAAAGCTGAACTGATTATTGCGTATCCATCCATGTTCTGAAACACTGCAATACCTAATACACTGCAAAAACGATAGCCTTCAATTCTTGTACATATTTTAATTTATGAAAAATAGGTTCAAATTCCCACAACGAGCTATGGAGAAGGCTCGAAGGAAGTTCTCTATGCGATCGAATTAGAAATGAGGAGATGCTCGCGGGTATTTAGAGGTAGAAGGGGCGGGATAAGTCTTGATGCTCGCCAATTTAAAATATTACAAAAGTATACTTTACAGATGACCTACAGGCTTAAAAACATTACTTATAACAATAACGTTACATATACTTTTTAATTATCTTTTTTTTGGTGTAAAACGCACTTCAAGCGCATTTGTCGTTACCGCGAGATTTTTTGATAAAGGAAAAATATAGTCGTCTGTATATACTTTTTAACTATTTTTTCACTGTTCAATTAGAATTAACCTTCATGAAACGTGCTTAGTGGGTTTCTTAATTAGTAGATTGTAATCACAATGGAGCAAAATATTATTTTTACGGGGAGGGCGTTATTTTGAATGCAAAGCGCAGCGAGGGATTCAATATACTTCGCCCGAGGATAAAACAATTTTGCGACCGTATGATCACTAAAATTTTCATCCAATTATGAGAACTCTCTTGATATAGTATATCAAGAGAATTCTCATAGTGATCATACGGTCGCAAAATTGTTTTATCCTCGGGCGAAGTATATTCAATCACACATGATGGTCAGTGTCGATGTAGTCGAAGATGTTATCACCCTAGACCTAAAATCCTTACTGGCTCTAAGGAGTGCTGCCTGAACACACTATGTGTTTGGTGACAGTTTTTCAAACTTGAGGATGGTAACTTGCTAGGCGGATACTCGAAAGTATCTACCACAATGCTGGGAATTTGATAACGTTGTTATTTCACGCAAAATGGGCCGCGAACTGTTGGCCTGGTTGCGGAAAAGAGCCCGCCCACCAAGTACCAAGATAACGTTGTTATCTTCACCGGAAGCTCAATCCGTTGGTGGGGATCAAACGTCGTCATTTTGACAGCCGACGCCACCACCGCTGAGCTATCATCGCTTCCTTAATTTCTATCATTCATCTTATTCCGGTCGTTAGAGGTTAATTTGGTTAGACACGGCATCCAAATAGCTTCTTAACTCGTTATCACCTAGAAAACTGTGAGAATTACCGTAAATAGGTTATGTTTGTCGATGTTGCGGCTCGACGGAATGAGTCAAAGGATTAAAAGATTTACTTCATAAGATATTCAAATCTGCTTCAGTGTTCATAACCACGATACTAAGATTTATTTTATGGGACGTAAAAGTTTCTATAATCGTACATATTGAGCAAAACACGCATACAGGTACCTAATAGTGAGTACCGTATGAATCTGTCTTGTACTAAATCCTATTGTATTCAAATCATCAATATTGGCCCAACATAAACAAGTGACTTCATCAGAAATACTCTCACTAATAAATAAACGTAGAAAAGACAGAATTGTAGGTATACTAAAATGCAACACAAAACTAGCTCAACGTCATTTTCCTTTCCTCGGTCCATATCTGTACAATAACAGTAACAAAGTTATCGTTGGACTAGTCTACTTAAACAGCAGAGAGGCAAAAATATCTGTGGGCAGTTGGCTGAGTAATCTCAGCTATGATGAAACCGAAAAACTTCTTAAGATAATCAATTAGGCAATACGTCTCACTCACATACACACAACACCACACACACACAAAACACACACACACACACTCTCACACACACACACACACACACACACACACACACACACACACACACACACACACACACACACACACACACACACACACACACGTTTATTAGTTAAAGGACACAATTTATTCATCCCCTGGGACCTTACTTTAATGAACCAATCGAAGGTAATGCAGAACCTACGACACAAGAATCACTTCTTAGTGTAGATTCTGCACGTCAATATTTAAGTGGAATTTGTATACTTTTTACGATAATAAATTGAATAATAAAAATTGAAATTGAAATCAACGAGCCATTCTTGTATATATTGTATTTCAAAGTTTTATTTATCCATATACTAGCAGTCCGCCCCGGATTCGCACGGATTCAAAAAAAAAAAAACTATATCACCCGGGGATAGTGTAGCGTCCCATCAGTGAAAGAACTTTTCAAATCAGTTCCATAGTTTCGGGGCCTACTACTACTACTAACAAACAATCAATTAATCTTTCCTCTTTATAATATTAGTATAGATAGTATAGAATAGATAATCTTTTATTAATACTGTGTATGTTTGTATATCCTCAGATGTAAATAAGGCAAGAATAAATTCAGACCACATTGTTATATATAAATTTGTATAGGATATTATATTTTTAGTATATTCTTTATTATGTAATTATGTAACAAATGCATTAAATATTTAATAATAATAATATGGGACAACATTCACACAAGGTCTTCAGGTCCCAAACTAGGCAGAGCCTGTACTATGGTAACCTGATGACTGATATATACTTATATGTATACATACTTATATAAATATACACACCCAGACACAGGTCAAACAGACATGTTCATACACACAAATGTTTGACCTGTCCGGGAATCGAACCCGGGACCAGCGGCTCAGAAGGCAGAGTGCTACCAACTGCGCCAACCGGCCAGTCAATTTCTATGGAATTACAAATTTCTATAGAAAGTCTATAACACGGCAAAAATCCATAATCGAATCGTTTCGGTTTGTTGTCGAAGAGTTCTGAATAGGGGGGCTGGAGAGATATGGAATGCGAGTGGTTGAAAAGAAGTACCCTGTTTCAAATCACGGAACGCTGAAATAACTTTAGCTCTAACTTCGTCGATCTTTGATATTTCACTTCAGTCGTCAGGTTCTTCTATATACATATTTTTATTATCTTAGTTACGTCTTGTCAATAAAGCCAAATCAGTTCTTAAACGCTTCAGTACAATGCTGTGATGAAATATAAAGCGGCTGTTACACAAGGCGTTCTACTTTCTCATAATGTTTAGGGAAATATTTGACTATCGATCGCGCTGGCGATTAATCAAAATCGTCTTATCCATCGTCACGTTTTAACGATTCGAATTTCAATTTTGTGTGATTGCGCTTTGTGATTTCGATCGTAAAGTGCGAAGCTTGTGGCAACACTTGTGTTTGAAGACAAATTACATATTTTAAATTAAAAAGCAGATGTTTCCTTAAAATTTTAGCATTGATCTATTTTATGGCTCCTTACACGAAGAAGCTTCATAAGACTGTCTTCTCAATTGTTTTCTAAGTTTGACAACTATCCCACTTGATGGTCAATGACGATGTTATCAGGCTAGTCCTAGAATTCTCACTGGCTCTCAAGGACTGCCGCCTGAACAAACTATGTGTTGACATTTTTTCAAACATGAGAGTGGTTTTTTATATGATTGTAAATATGATTACTATGTATTATGTACTATAAGCTGTTACAGTATGCTTAGAAGTAGTTATAATGTGAGACAGTGTATCCTATGTGTATATCATGCTCTTTTAACCAACTTCTATAAGAGAAGGGTTTATCAATTCTAAGTTTTTTTCTATGTTTATTACCTCAGAATTCCATCGTAATAACATGAGGACGATTTGTTTTTTTTTTATGAAAGAATAGTATTTCGATGAAATTTCTATACTTAAACAAGTCTATTCTACACTTATATGTATAAGTGTAGAATAGACTTGTTTAAGTATAGAAATTTCATCGAGATCGGATGAGTAATTTTCTATATTATCAAGAATATACTAACTTCCACTATTCAGAAACTAAAATATTTATTATGTATCTATTTTTGTGGTTCATGTCATTGATATAAGTTTTTATATATTTTATGTTACGTAAATGCGATCTATCGTTTTGCTTTAAATTTATGAAATATTTTTATAATCACCAAGTCTATGGAGGTGGATAGATAGAAAATTCTTTGTTTGTTTCTCCAAGTATAACAAAATTAACATAATAGAGTTATATTTGTGAATCGATGACAGCTCAGCGGCGGCTGTCACATTGATGGACGGTGGTTCGATACTAACCCAAGTCGTTCGTAGCTTCCGGTGAAAGCACCACTGTTATCAAATGCCCAGCATGGTGGTAAGGTACTTTAGAGTACCTGCCTGGATAGCTACCACCCTCAAGTTTTAAAAACTGTCGTTTAGTAATAATACGGTCTTCCGGCAGGAGTCCTTGGGAGCTAGTGAACAGGTCTAGGTTAATGTGGTCGATAATTTCGACCACATCGTTGCTGATCATCAAATGAGAATAAAGTAATAGCGTATACCTACTATCGTAGAGAAAAAAGCTGTGGACTTATCGCTTAAAGCGATTCCTTCCAGTCAACCTTTTGTTTTGGACGATGAGGTAGGCATAAAAATATTCTAGCCTCAAAGTTCATCTACTTCAATGTCTTTCGCTCTACATTTTATTTATTGTTCGCTTCGTTAGTATAAAAAATCAAAGACCTTAATTTAATTAGTTTCTAGCTACATAATTTAAAGTAGTAAGTAATAAGTTAAATATCGCTGTTTGCTTTCCAAATAAAATAAAATAAATAAAACATTTATATTAACAAACCGAAATAGAAAATAAATTGTGCAATATCATGTCCGCTTGTTTAACTTGGCTCCCATACTGTCTAAAAATAAAGGAACGTGCAGTAAAGTGTTCTGCGTCCCCCAAATAAATTAAATACATTATATTCTTTAAAGAAGATCCTCTTTATACAGTAGCACCGAGTATTGTGGATGTTAATTCTCGCAGCGGGCTCTTTGTTTATGGAGGGCGCGTCGGAAGTCCTTAATCTATGCAAATATCCGAGTAATGCGACAAACGACAAATATTAGGAGTGGTTCTGCTGCAGCGACTTTTTATCGCAAACACAATGTTGCAAAAATTGTAGAAGTAAGTGTTTACTTTACTTAATGAGCCGCTTCTTTTTGTAGGATTACTAGAAATAACTTAGCTTGTTTTTCTGTGTTCAAGCGAAGTATAAACAAGTGTGAGCAGCATGTACGTATGGTTTTAAACTTTTGTATGCTTATCACTATTGTATTATATTTATTGTTTTTGTATAAATTATTAAATATTTCGTGATGTATTAGTGACTAAAGCAAAAAAATCCTTCAATCAATTGTTCAAAATCACAATAATCAACAATATCTGTTTTATTATTATTATTAGAAACGTAGTATAAAATACAGTTAAAAGAAATATTAACATTAATGCTTTACAAAATTGTAAATATTTTTCTTTAGTATTTGGTAATTCGATGCAAAGCGTGACCGCCTTTATCGGCAACGATTTTCACTGGATTTATAAGATTGTTTATTTGATCTTGCAGCAATCCCATCAATGGAAGTTTAATAAAGTTTTTGGGTTGTCTACACTTCGTCCAGGTTCTCTAGGACACGTCCCTGGAGCATGTCCGAATCTCTTCACAAAAAAATACCACGAAGCACTTTCACAAGTCGCCGCAGCAAGCTTTATTGGGTTATATATTTTTTTATGTGTTGAGGTTACGGAACAAATGCTAAAAGCTTACAGGATGTTAAGTGGTAACCTCTGCTTATAGACAGATACAATTCGTAAAGAACTGCACTGCGCCCGTCACTATGAGACAGTTGGAGACATAAAGTCTCTTGTCCCAATAATTACACCGGAAACCATACCCTTCAAATCGGAACACAGTAATGCGAACAATACTGCCTGGAGCTAGAAATAGCTATGGTGGCAGTACTTATCCGGGTAAACTCTCACATAGAGTGCGACTGCTCTTTAGTCTTATTAGTGGAAATATAATAATAATAATTAAAAATATATTGCGTCTCCACTTTATGAATGTGTACTGCCAAGGAATGGTACTCGTTGCCTGAGTCTGAGTTTCCGGATACGTCCAATCCTGGAGTCTTTAAGTCTCGAGTGAATAGGTATCTACTAGGCTTGTTTGCTACATTTTTTACCACGTCATCACCTAACATCAGATGAAACAGTGGTCAAACGCAAGCTTAAAATATAATAATAAACTTGGTCTAGCGACTACTAGATTACTTGTTAGTCCGTTTGACAGCCTGTGTCAGTTTGCCCCTTGCGATGGTCATATTGCAATAGAACTCGAGCTCTGACTAGCACAATAACCCCGTTATATGAACAAACTGGCTGTCTCGTTATAGATTTAAATGTGAAATGACACATTCACCTCAAGCACGGGTTGGATCCGACAACCATCTGATCGACGTCACGTAGTCAATTGACCAAGATTTACATTGTTTCTATTATTGTATCTCTATGAATACATACTGCAACGAAGTTGCAAATGTCGCAAAAGAAAGTCGGCCGCGTTGAAACATGCCCTTAAAATATGATCAGAATAAAAATATATACAGAAGAAACTGCTGAGATCTTTAGTGTCTCTAATATCGTACGATTACCATCGAGGGTCGCCGGTCGCCGTCGTTGTGACCGACCTCGTTGCCAGCTCATTTAGCCGAGCTAGTTAAAATGTGAATTTGGTTTTCATTACCAAATTCACATTTAAGGATTAGGATTTTGGACTCTGAGCATAAAGAGCTCGTGGTCTCTAACTATGGATCTTGTAAGCGAGCAATATCGCACAACGATCTTGATTTTTCTCTTCGAGATTGAACCAGGAATAAAAAAAATATGATATATTTATTTATTTCAATCACTTATGCAATAACAGCTAACGCCAACACGTATACGTCGACGTACCTAACGATTTCTTTACTTTATCCAGATGGATATGGTTAATCGCATACCATAGTTTGCTTAAGTAACTACGACGTACACTGCTAAATAGCCGACTTTTTTGAAACGATGATAGCTCAGCAAGAAAGTAATACCGTTATCAAAATCCCAGCATGGTGGTAGGGTACTTTTGAGTACCCGACTGGCTAGCTACCACCGTCAAGTTTGAAAATCTGTCATCAAACACATAGTGTGTTCAGGCAGCAGTCTTTGAGAGCCAGTGCTTTCTAGGCCTAGCGTGATAACATCTTCGACCACATAGTCACTGACCATCGTGAGATAGTGGTAAAATGTTAGATCTATACAGTATAAAAAAATGTTAAACAATCACATCTACATCTCTGTGCTGAACAATCAGGGCATTGTATAAGTTTAAAGCTTGTGACGTAGGCGCATACTAGGAGGTATGTGAGTAAATGTGAAATATGCTTACAAGAACGAAAGTCACTGACAAAGCCTGATTATCAAGTGGAAACCTCGGACTGTCGCAAGCTATGTTGCTTGTGTTAGTACGTTGACCAACAAGGTAAACATACGATCTGACAAAGATTGGAGGAAGATGCTTGATGGGTACCGCTCCCACTACCTACAGTCCTTGTAGAGATTAATGGGGAAGGTCTTTTTCTAGCAGTAGATCTCTTACGGGTGAAATGATGATGATAATGATGAGGACGAAAATGAACTAGGGGCATAATAATTGTCTATTTTTGTCTTATTTACACTATATCACACTGGCGTTGTAGGAAACTCTTTCAAAATGATAGGCAAACTTTATTATAACACAATTACATAGAGGTCACAGATAGACACAGGTCTTGATTATATGTATATCCAATCACATATTTAAGCTGTAGTTTCGAGAAAATTTTATTGAGTATCAGAATTTGGTAATAGCACCACGGATGATTCACATCTGTATAATTTGACGGTAAAATCTTGACGATGCCCAATTAGCTGTTTCACACGTGAATGTTTATCAACGAAACTGTGTCTGCCCTAATTAGTTAGGTATTGGGTGTCAGTGAACTGCGGGTGTGTTGGCAGCCGCAACATTTTTTTATAACATGCTGTTTTGTTAGGCGATTTTTACCCCTGTAATTCCGTAAAACATTCCATAATGCATGCAATAAAGAGCATATCTAAGGAACACACTTGTAAAATAAGTCGTCATTTGTTTTTTGCCACATTTGGCCGGCAATTAAATAAGTGGGATT
The DNA here is from genome assembly GCA_934044485.1 of Apeira syringaria. Classification (NCBI taxonomy): domain Eukaryota; kingdom Metazoa; phylum Arthropoda; class Insecta; order Lepidoptera; family Geometridae; genus Apeira; species Apeira syringaria. Next base: position 10,363,546 of record OW203662.1, on the reverse strand, counting down.
GGTAAGGAGTTACGCTATTTTGAATTTTATCGTAAATAAATAAGAGCTTTTACATTTTACCTTTACTTGAATAAAGAGAATCACTACGACTACTAGAGAGTCACTGACCATCCCTTGAAGTAACGGTCAAACGGTGGCCCTATAAACTATTTAAAAAGCGAAGCATAACGATCAACATGCGTCTGAATATATGAACGCGTTGTACTTTGAATCACGTGTGCTTGTTATACTTCAGCCTTATTTATAAATATGCAAAGCTAGGTGCCCCTCTTAGTATATTAGGACCCTTGCATGGCTAAGAGCTGATTATGTGTGCGCACGGCTAGCGCCCGTCGTTATCTTACCGTAGTAATATAATTTTCATTATAAAATCTCATAAACTTAAGAAATACACACAGATTTCGACTTTAGAAACATTCCCAAAGGTGACAGATAAGAAAGATGGGTCCCGTCATGTTTTTGATTTCCTCTGAAAGGTGAATAAAAACTATTACACGTATTGACAGAGATATTCCCAGTCCATTGCTTAGTCTGTATTTACAACATCAACATAAACAAGTCATGGCACTGGAGTGTAGACGTTGTCCGGTTCTTAAGCTGTGGTAAAAGTAACTTTTGTCATGTGATGCTATCGAAAAGGCGGACTTGTGTGCAAAAATGTATGTATACTTGATTACTATAAAAATCTACATCCACTACTCATCCGTGGAACATGTTCAACGTGTTCTTGACAAAATGAGATCATCATCATCATCAATTAAGTCGATGTCAAATAAATACGCATAAGGACAACGTCTACAGTCAAAGACTAAGATGAGATCTTGATCAAACTTAAATGAGATTACATGAGAAACACCAGCTTTCAAATTGAAAAACACCAAACCAATTTTGATGACAAAATTGGTTCTTTTAAAGATTTTTTTCGTAAAAAAGTCGGTTAAAATATAGTTAGTTTGTGAAACTATCTATTTTTTGGCCAAGTCATGTAACCTCATTGTTCTTTGTAACTAGCTGACCTGCTCGTGGCTTTGGTCACGTGATCTACATGAAGTTAACTTTCATTCCCTATTTTACAGTGTATTGGCAGTTGTAATAGTAGTCATACTACTTTTATACTTACACTTACAATTTTACCAATTTTAGTGAAATTGAGAATATAAACCACAGACGATGTTACAGTTAGTACAAAGCTTTACTGTTGTTGTCACCGTTATTACTGGTTATGAGCGGAAAAACGTTGATGTCAGCGAGTAAATTAAAAAAAATGCTATAATGACTGCTTTTATCTAGAAGCTGGAAAAAGTAAGCACACCACCTATAAGCTGACTGTAATTGTAATAGCTGTAGTATGGTAATTAGTTATGAGTATGTATTTTATTCTATTAAAGGCATCGGCCCGTAATAAAAAATGTGCCGCTTACTACCTATATCTTATATTTTTATTCTTATATGAAACCGATATGACTATTGTTTATTTATTTATTATGGCACAAAAAATAAAATACAGTCGATAAAATGATTAAATATAAGATTCAGTTTAGGAGCTAGATCATATTCCAAAACATTGCAATATCAATCATGCTGTATACACGATTTAAGATAAGATAGTAGTATTTATAGAACGTAAAGGTAAAATGTAGATAAATGATGCTATTTTTTGCTCAGATGTTATTTTTGTATCTTATAAGTAACAATTAAGAATGTGAAAGAATGGCTAGAATTCATATTTAATTCTTTGTAGTTCGGAAATATCGATTGAGTTGTGATGACTTTTCAGAAACTCATTAAATTGACGACACATCGGGAATAACAGGTTGAAAAACGAGGTATTATTAGAGTATACATGAAGAAGAAAAATACTTAAATGGGATTGGCAAATCCTGGGTTCGATGTTGTTGATCTGGATAATCTGGATGCGGGCCGCTTCCAACCGGTCCTTGTGGAAATCAATGGGGGAGGCCTTTGTCCAGCAGTGGACGTCCTATGGCTGAGATGATGATGATGATGATGATGATCTGGATAAAAGATGAATATTGTTGTATGATGTTTGTGTAGCAATGAGAATGACTTCCAATCGACCAAAAAATAACTATTCCTCGCCTACGCCATGCATTATTTTCGACAAAATGGAGCAGCGATTCCATACATAATTTCCTTTTATCTTCCATTAATGTGGATATCACTCAGCTTCTCGACGTATTGTCGAAACAAAACATACTGCACATGGTGTTTCAAATTGGATGCAACACAACTAAACTAAGAAAATGCTTCCCAGATGTATCATATAAATAAAATCCTACTATAATATAACTGCGACAGTTTGTGAGTATGGATGTATAGATGTATGTTTATCACTCTTTCACGCCTAAACGGCTGAATGGATTTGAATGAAATTTGGTACAGAGATAGTTTATACCCTGGATTAACACGTAGGCTTATTTTCATCACCATGATCATCACTGTTTTTCATCACCACGCGGGTAAAACCGCGGGGCGCAGCTAGTTTAAAATAAAAATAGAAATTACCTACCTGATATAAATAAGGAAATCAATGTCTGCCGCAGTTTTCGAGTCTGACCAAGCCAAGCAGAAATTATAATAATGTAAACCATAAACGCTTGATTATGGATTTCTTTGATATACTGCCATTTTTCTTTAAATACAGCTCTTTTACATTTTTATTATACCTACAAATACGTACCAACCGGAATTTCCCAAGGTTTCCATAAAATAGTGGTCTAAAGTTCAAATTATATATGCATATACTCTTATTTATCACGTGATATGACGATTATACACATAGTGATATGTTATGAATATTTCTAATAAATCTTTTAAACTGTTCAAAACTTTACAAAAAGATAAAGTAAGTGATTATTTCCTGAGGATATAAAATAACGTTAATGTCATTATTGCCGTGGGGTACCGGCCTAGAAGTGTACCCCCCCCATCTCAACCCGTGGGTGCAGTAAGAGTCGCCTAAGGTCTAACTAAGGTATCGCGCACCAAAAGGTGGGCAGCAGATCCTTCTGTACACATAATCAATCATGTGGATACACATAATCAACACTAGTGGCGCCCCGCGTGGATTACGAATTTCCGCTACCTCAATGATCACACGGGAACTCTATACTTTTTCCGGCATAAAAGTCTAACGTATCTACATACTATATTTTATCGAAATCAGTACTGTCTTTGAAGCATGAAGGAATAACAGAAGTTCTCGAATTATTTGCCCACAGGTACAGCGATTATTGTCGGGATAAAAAGTAGCCTTTGTCTTAATCTAGGTTCTAAACTATCTCCATACCAAATTTCATCGAAATCGGTGCAGCCGTTTGAACGTGAAGAAATAATAAACATACAAACTTTCACCTTTATAATATTAGTGGGATTATTTGATTTATTCGAGCATACTTATTTATTTCAGTTAAAAATATGATTCATTAAGATTCAATTTTCTATCATATACTCGTATTACGAGTAACATAAAAACGAAATCTTCACTAACAAAAATACCGTCTACACGTCGCGTAGGGACCAAATACTTGTATTTCCGACCTCCATAACTAAGTATCATAGTTTATGTACAGCTAGCTAATATGTATTGGTAATCTACTTAGTGATCATGCATTATTAGCGTGCCAAGAAACCTGCCACCTCCGGCTAATGTGTGCTGGAATTATGCGGTTTTCGATACGTTAAAAGCATTTTATCTTATCTTGAGTGAAGCCAGGGCACTTTAATTTACCTACAAGTGGTCTGGATTATTGAATTTAAGAATTGAATATGTATTAAACCTTTATATTATATGAAGAAAGACTTGAACCTTTTCGAGAGGTTAGAATTTTTTCACGCATTTTCTTGCGCGTTCTATGTGAATAAAATAGTGTATGAAAAAGAAATGTGAAAAATACTCAAGGTTCAATGTCCGATATGTTTTGTAAAAAACTTTTATCAGCGCCAATGTTGCAGCCATTCTTGAACCGAATGGTCTCATGCGTGACGATGGTAAAAGACCTGACGGTATGACACTTATTCCCTGGAAGTTAGGGCGGCCTTAAGTGCGGGACGCTTTATGCGTTGAAACTTTGGCGCCGTCACATCTTCCCGAGGCACATGTTAGGGCTGACGCCGCGGCTTATTCGGCGGAGCAATTGAAGGGGCGAAAATATGCTACCTTATAGTGGTAGTGGTTACATATTTGAACCGCTTGGAGTCGAGACATTGGGCCCGTGGGAACGGGACCTCATCTAATTTTCCAAATCTTATCAGAGCGTTTGATCGAAGCGACGCATGACCAAAATGCTGGCACATATTTGGCTCAACGGATCAGCATTACAATTCAACATGGCAATGGTGTAGCATTCTAGGCACGCTGCCAATTGGTAGCGAGTTAGATTTTTTATTTTGCATTTGAGTTATCTATAGACTGACAATAGCTAGTGGATTGCTCAAATGTTTTTGTAGTAGCTGTAGTATTGTTATTGGTTATTAGTATTTTATTTTAAGAAAGGCATCGGCTAAAAAGAGCAGTTTTGCATATAATCAACATATCACACTATGGCTGTTGAGGGATTTATTTTATTTATTTCTGCGAATCTTTCATGAAACACTATATCATGCATACATATAGTGTGTTCATGAAAAATCCGCACTTTTAAATAAACTATAATACTAAATTTAAATTATATACAGATATAATTTTAGGCCATTTTCCCGGGGTTAGTTCCGCTATGCACTAGTCTCGCTATGCACGAAATCAAATTCGCTGACTGTTACAAGGAAAAGTGTTAAGTTCTGTTGTATTATTTTGTTTACCAAAGACTTTAATCCAAAATTTAAAATATGGAAACTTATATAAGCTTTTTTACCCACTCGCTGTGCAAATGGGAGCACTTGAAGAGAAGTCAGATATCATGGATTTCCACTGATAACAATGATCAATCTCCGGTGTGAACGTCGGCTATAAAGGTCGTTAGTTCGCTCTCCAGCCATGGCTTGAGCTTCCAGCTAATGTAACATCCGTGTCAAATCCACAGCTTAATGGCTACCACCCTCAAGTTGTAAAAACTGTCTCCAAATACATATTGTGTTCAAGCAGCCGTCTTTGAGAGGTAAGGATCTTGATTTCAATTGCGACTACGTCGTCATTGATCATAAAGTGAAATAGTAGTCGAAAGCTAAATCTATAAAGTTCAAAAAGAGGTATTTATTTCAATTTTTGTGAAATTATTCGTTTTATTCTCTATATATTATAATTAATTTCAATTAAGGTGGCTTATGTTTCACAAACCACGCTTATAACTTCGGATTCGTCTTTGGATTTGTTATACCTTAAAATATATTATTTCAATTATATTAAAATTTCCTAATTTAAAATGTATTTAACATTTCAATTAGATTTCATGAAATTATGCTGTTCGCGGCTACGAAGATGTCTTTAAATATATTCTTAACAATTGGTGCAGATTTGTACAATCGTACTCAAATGCAGACTTTACGGTTCTGGCTTTCTCAACGTCAAGCCAGGTGGGAAGCAAAATTTATGAAAGCAGTAAAACTTGAAGTTCAGCCATGAATCTTCCTTCCTTTTGAATATCCGGCCAATACGTGTGACGTATCGGCAGATGACGTCGAACCCATAAAATAAGCTGTAGCTGCACATATAATTATATATACTATACTTCTTTCGAAGAAATCCTATACATATTAATGCGTTAAAGATATTCACATATTCACAAAGCTTACGACTGGCTGCATTGTGTATATGTTTCTTATTCTTTTCATTATTATTCTTATTTGGGTTGCTATTTCTTGTACTTATATAGACTTATTAATTCCTTCATCGTCCCAGAGGAAACATCTTCTCAGATTAAACTGCCACGATGGTACAAATTCGGACTGCTAGTGGAGTGCTACTGCAACTTAGTTGGCAAAGCGACAGGGCCGGTTTTCTGTAGTCACGGTTCAAGTCCCACTAGTAGCCGAATTGTTTCCTTAAATAATTTGAACTTATGTAGAAATATGTTTGGTGTTGCACAAGTACATATAAATACATATATATATATATATATATATAAATATGAGCAAACAAACATTGAAAAAAATTTCAAATTCAAAAATCGATAAATCTCCTCAAAATAATATGCCTTAATCAAATGAAAACATTTAGATCTATATATTTAAAAACTAGCTGCGCCCTGCGGTTTAAGCCGCGCGGTGATGAAAAACTGTGATGATAGTGATGATGAGCTTACGTATATCCAGGGTATAAACCATCCCCATACCAAATTTCATCCAAATTCATCCAGCCGTTTAAGCGTGAAACATACACCATCAACACATCTACACATCCATACCTCCTTACATCCATACTCACAAACTTTCGCATGTATAATATTAGCAGGAAGGAATTAAAAATATGTGTTAAATTAAATAAACTTTGGTATATATTATATTAAAGTAGGGTATGGGTTAAATCAATATCGATGCTATATGTAAATGATTATATATAATCTGGGAGCCATACATGGTACTAAATATTTAATTTTAAATATTAAAACTGATATTTAACACAGAAATAAAAAATATTAGTTACAATTCACTACATCTAAAAAAGAATGAATCCTTTCTATGTTTACTTATTTACAGATGGCCGGAATGCATTTTTGAGTGATTTATTACCATGATCGGACATTGACAGATGTTTTGTTATTTTGTTAGGTTTAAATAACTTTATTTGAAATCTATGCACCAAAGTCGACGAATATACTTTTAAATGGCAATAAAATGGCATTGTTTAGATTTATTACTACTGGCAAATAAATTACCTTTAAAGTAGCTTCTATTGTTAACTTTAACTGTAGGTACCTGTTATCAAAATTCCAGCTGTAAGAAGTCCATTGCTGGTTAGACTGACTGCTGGGGAGACGCCAATTAATTTGTAAAACCTAATTTAAATTAGCCCTTAAGCAACTCCCTCCAGCAACGTTTATTAGGAAGTCTTTACACTATGTGCACTGCTGGGCTGAACTAGGTTGTTCATAAATTCCTCTCGGAAGTCTTTTGACCCCACTTGCTGTCAGTTCAGCTTAGTATGAATCAAATAGCATATTTTCGCCGCTTCAATTGCTCCGCCGAATTAGGTATTATCTATGGGCTGACAACAGCTAGGGGATTGCTCAAACGTTATTGTATGCTGTATAAAAAAATAACTAGACTTGTTTTATAGCTGGTGTATCCTACTTCCTACTAATACGAGTATTATAAATGCGAAAGTTTGTGTGTATGTTTGTTACTTCTTCACGCTCAAATGGCTACACCGATTTCGATGACATTTGGTATGGAGATAGTTTAAGCCCTGGATTAACATAGGCTACTTTTACCAAGAAAAGTCTAGTTCCCGTGGGATAATTGAGGTAGCGGGTAAACTGTAATCCACGCGGGTGAAACCGCGGGGTGCTACTATTGATACATATACCTGAAAGTTCTAAACTGACCTATTGTATGAAATGTTTTTCGCTTGTTGTGTAAGCTTGTAAGTCCTATTTTCCACTAATTGTAATGATATCAATGTCGTATACAATTGCCTTTAATACAGTAGAATACTACACAACAAAATATTGGCACTCTGAAGGTGCCAATGAAAGCAGACTTCGCTCCACTCAGTGGTTATTGTTTATTGAAGTCGGGCAAACATTTAGCACGTGTAGAACGACATTGCTACATGTTATTTCAGCATCAAAGATGTTTCATAACATCGTTTACTGCGAGTTTATTTAACAAGTCATTTATTATAAAGTAAGATTTCAGAGATAAAAAACAAGGAAAGAGATTTACAGGTTACTCGTTCCATCGCTCCGCCAGATATGTTTATATGAAAGCGATAAAATTTGGTACTTTGATTGTTTTGTTTGTAATTAACGAAAATATAAATTATTTTTTGCTCTACATTCCAATAACATTCGTTAATAACCCAAATGTTAATTTTATACTATAGTGTTGCCAGATTTCTGTTTCGAGTAGCTGAAAGTCTATCTAGTATTTTTATTATATAGATGTATTATCTGGCTTTATTCACGTTTATAGTCGAAGTTTCAACCTAGGTCGGGCATGTCCGATGCCCATCCTCAGGTGAGTTCACGCTGCCAGCTCACGGAGAATACTGAGAATTTTTATGTTTAAAATTAGAGGCGTCCCGTGGTTTCAACCGCGTTGACTACAAGTTTCCTAAATCCGCTCCCCACAATAACCGTTATATATTCATAAGTAATATTTTCCTTCACAGTAGCGACGGAAATTGTTTCATTACTCAATCATATACAATGTTATTGTACTGTCGGTAAATTACATATAATTTATCATAATATTTCCTTTATCACTTACTTCGGGTTAAACATATAATCGATAAGTATCTACTTCCGCTCGTTAGCAGCCCAGTGGGCGCACTACTGCCAAAACACGACACAGTGATTTGGCATCAATATATTTGTCGCTTTAGCGGCTAAAATTGGTGTCAATTCGTGACAAATACTAAATTCAGACATCATACAAAATGTTCAACATCAATTTATTTATTTGATCAATTAGTATGGGAATAAGTACTACTTACACTAATGACAGATTTTTTACTGATTCAGTGAATGTCAGGCTTAGTTCAAATTTCACTAAAATCATAGCAAATAGAGTTGATTCGTCCATTCGTCCTTACCAATCAGGATAACGTAACGTACCTTTGAATGGGTGACCGCCAGTCGTGTTACCAACAGAGGGCTCAGGTGCATGCATCAAAGCGGAACATTAAGCCGTTGGTTACAGTTGTCGTCTTAAGATAACAGTCTTTAGTACTTTAGTACAATTCACAAAAAATCTTCAAAAAGAAATAGCTCGTATTATATTTACGCTAAAATTCAAATTCTTATAACTCCATATAATGCTATCCTTAATATTAGACGAGTTCTATTCAATTGCTGGCCAATTGCGGGTAGTCTTAGTGGGAATCAAATAAGTGGCGACTTATTTTACGTAAAACTTACTCTCAATTTTAATAAATACTTCTAATTTTAGTGCTACTATGGATAAGTGTCGTACTGATTTGGACTTTATCGTAAGTACATAAGTATTTATCTTACATATCATATTTTGCAGAATTTTAATTTAGTTTAGTTCAACAAGTGAACCACTACCTATGTCAGAGGCTTTGGGTGGTCTGGAAAGTCTGACCACTAGCCTACCTGCCAACCTGCAATGGCCAACACAGAAGATTATTACAGTTTCTGTGAGAAAGGCCTATTGTCTCAACAGAGGGAAGATTAGGCTGATTATGCTGTGGATTACTAATGTATAAAATGTCGCCATGCCGCGTCAAATAATAATACCCCTATTTACTGACAGTTTATCGTCGAGAAACGTTTCTTACATCTACGAACTCATTAGTTGCTGACCATCAAGTGAGATAGTGGTCAAACATCTATAAAATAATTTATAAAAACCCAGACGACTTGTATCTGTATAAATGAAATAGCTTGATCATAGAGCTATGTCTAGTATATAGTTCATGGTCAGACAAATGGAGGATGGTAAAATTATAAATATTGACTGTTTTTTAATACTATCTAAATGTAGCGTTTGGTGGTGATGGTCAGTGACGATGTAGTCGGAGGCGTAATCACGCTAAACCTAGAATATTGTACTGTCTCCCAGGGATGCTATAATTATGATTTAGTTTACGATTTTGTATTTGATATGTATACATAGATATATTATATATATCCCGACACGCTTCTTTCGCTTCATCCACGCTCATCAGAACTTTTATATAAGAGCGTCAGTTCAAAGTACTCTTCTCTGGCCCTCTCTTAGAACTTCTTCAATCTGATTGCAGAAAGTTCGCCTTCCTCTTCCAACACTACAATTCACTTCACCCATTGTTTTTCTGCTTAATCAATCTCCTTTCATTCATTCTCTCTACCATCATGTCCAAACGGATTGGCGAAAGGATTGGCGAGAAAATGTTTAGTGTATACATGTCTGGTCATCAGAAAAATTGCCATAAATATTTTAAATTCAGAATTTATTGTTTGGTGGTCCTTGCTTGAATTAAAAGTATGTATCTCAAGCAGACGCCCGCGCATATTTTCACATACATATAAATGTGCCATGTAAAATGATAAATGTAAAATGATATATGTACCGAGCTCGACACGTTTGCGAATCATTGAATTAAAACATACAACATGTATATAGATTGTACTGGTAACCGCAGCCTGTATATAAATGAGCATCGGAACAAAGTTACGCCCGCGCCGGCATGAAGTTAAATAAGAAATATTTAAACAGCGCCTTAAGAGCTATTTTAATGAAGATTTAGTGGTTATATATGATTAGTGGACTTCAGGGCACTATGATGCCTTAGAGACTAAAGTAATTAACATTCCGGTCCGATTCTATGTACTATCCTATACTGCAATATGCTAGTCTCGTAAAGGCTTATTTTGACAACTTTGTAGCCTGCAATTTTAAATCTTCCTTGTATTAAGGTTACAGTAAATGATGTTAACAAACTTGAAAAAAAAACACTTATAAGAACAGCTCATGAAAGTTAATTCTAATCGAACAAAATTTGATTTAAATTGCTTATGTATTAGTGCAAAACTATTTGCGAGCCTTATTTTACGTTTGTAAATATTCGCACGGCTAGTGGGCTTAAACTTTGTCTTACACCAGAAGAAAAAATAATAAGAAGTCTGAAATGTGAATAGTAATTTTTTTGGTACTTTATTAATAAAATATTACAAAAATATACTTTAAAGATGACCATCTTTAAGGTACATTTTTGTAATACATATTTTAAATTATCACACATCACGATTAGTCCTGCCCCCTCTGCCTGTATACACCCGCGAGCCTCGGAAATATCATCGGCACCTGTTAAATGCTAAAACTTCATTACGATCGTTTTATATAGAAAAGTTTTCAAATGGTCGACCATAGATAAAAAATAAACGAATATACTTACTGTTGCGAGTGCACTATGACGTAAGTCATTAACAATAGAAGGGTTTACTATTCTGCCACTTTGTTGCTGTGTTGAATACAGATGTGGGCGCATTCTTCGTAATATTGCGTAATACGTACGCAGTCTCGTATATTTCTATCAATCACGTTAATATTCCACCTTTTAAACATAGTCTAGTAGATCTAATAGATCTAGTGTCACTTATTTATTTGTTTAAATATTTTACGTGGTGCTGAATTAGTGACGTCTTTTCTTGCCTCTATTAATTTTGGAATATGGAGAGAATCTTCGTTCTTTCAAATATGTTCTATGCTCTTGATTTCTAGATTGCATTTACATTATTAATAATACCTATTTAATTAAGATGGAACTTTAAGATTTTTGTAAATTTAGTCGAAATATGAAATTGACAAGATTTCAGTGGTTTTTGATAAAATAACAATTCATAATTAATCAACAATCAACTTTTTGTTTTACATTTATTTACTGTAGATCTACGTAGTTTTAACACGTCATGTTATGATTGTAAATTACGAGCCCGTTTGTGATATATTTATTAGGCGAGAAATAAAACATTAATAACCTACTGTGTCTACTGTGTACTACTGTACGTAGTACACTGCGTACACGCCTGGAAAAATCTGTTACGAAAACAAATGAATTATTTCATTCTAAAATGTATTATGAATGTTTTAAGATTAGTAGCACCCTATGTGAGACCCGCGGAAGGTTTGCTACCGTATCTATTTCGAGCAACAGCTCGAAAGCTTCGGCTGTTTTCTGGTGAAATTACAGGCGCATAAGACTTATCAAGTTTATGTCTAAGGTTGACGCGTGACGGGGGCAGTGCGGTTCTTTACGAACTGTATCTGTATCTTATTACAAAACGTAGACTAAGTGTGGATTTAAAACTGGACTACAAAGTCAGTGTGTACTAAGAAATTAGTCCTTGACTATATTACAAATCTTCGACTCAGGGTGGTCTCTAATAACTCCAAATCATCTAAATCCATGTAATCTACGTTGTTCGCGTCCATTTTTCTTTCAAATCACGAAAAAGAAGATATTTAATTTAAAACAAAAAGCGAGATGGTAAACCAACTTGATAACTACTGTCAAACGTTTCGCGCGTTAGTACCATCGATAAAATAGGGACTATCTTTAGACCATTGACGACGACCAAACCAGCGCTAAACGTGGTTTTGTAGTACGGTCGCACTTAGTCCTTGGATTAAAACCAGTACTTTCGTTCTACACTTAGCCCACGTTTTGTAATAAGACAGTTTATGACTAAAGGCAGAGGTTACCACTTACATCCTGTGGGCCTTTTGCTTGTTCCGCCACCTTATACCATAAAACAATCCCTTTGTTAGTCGTTGAACTAAAAATTAGTTGTCATATTGAGTGCTTATTCTTTTTATAACTTACCTATATGTTAAATAATTGCAATAATTGAGGCATATTCCTGAAATGCCACCAAATGATATGCGTTCTATTTCAAATGATTTAGATCTATCGATCCATTGAAAAGGTTTTTGTTGTAACAAATGTTTACTTTTTATTTTCACTGAGCATAATATTTAAAATATATGTAAGTTATGAATGAATTCCTCGCATTACTGCAGATAAAAATAGTCTTTCAGAAATAAACTGTATATAAATTGTTTGAAAGCGATAAGTGCAGTTTTATTTATTATTATTATTTCAGCGTGAAATGGAACGCATGGCCGTGAAAATTGAAAACGGGTCACCTGTGGGTTGATACTGTGTGGTGCAAGTCACATGCGAATTTTTTAGTGGTTTAACAGATCACTTTAGGCAATAATTCTTTTTAAAAAGGAAATATACTATAAGATTATAATAGTAAGTAATAAAATTCATATAATTAGGAAAAATATGGCACACTTGACATTAAAAACACGAATAAAGTATTACCTGGTTCCTAGCCCGCGAAATTTTCCGATGCTTGGCGTTCTTATTTTCATAGTTACGATTTTACTAAATTTTGTTAAACTTCAACTACTATATATTTAATATGATATTAAATACACAGTTTAAAGGTGTAACTCCACGAATCTCGTGGAATGAACACTCAATTTTGTGCATGTGATATCATTTTATATGAATATCCGCAAAGTAACGCCTGACTCTATAAACTTTCTACTATATTTAATATCTAGACGTAGATGTCTTTACTACAATCAATTTATATATGTATTTATTTCACACATAATCTATAAATAATAATGAACAGAAGTTGATACATAGAAATTGCCCCTGCGGAAATGACGTCGACCCGTTAGGACACCACGGACTCTCCTGCCAGAGAAGTGCAGGCCGCTTCTCGAGACATGCCGCCCTCAACGACATCCTCCGCCGGTCTCTTGCATCCGTAAACGTGCCAGCCCTTCTGGAGCCAAGTGGCGTTTTCAGAAACGACGGCAAGAGACCGGACGGTATGTCTCTCATACCGTGGGCCATGGGTCGGATACTGGTATGGGATGCGACTTGTGTAGACACACTAGCCCCTTCACATGTCCACCAAACCTCCACGAGGCCAGGAACGGCGGCAGAATCGGCCGAAAAGGCAAAAGTAGTTAAATACAGCGGTCTCGGCGCGGAATACAATTTTGTTCCTTTCGGTGTCGAGACCCTTGGCCCGTGGGGTCCTAGCGCGCTCAACTTCTACAAGGAAATCTCCAAGAGACTGGTTGACGTCTCAGGAGACCGAAGAGCTGGCAGCTTCCTCGCTCAACGTATTAGCCTAGCAATACAAAGAGGAAACGCTGCCAGCATCTTGGGTACAATGCCGCAGGGGCCCGTTTTAGATTTAATTTAGTTTTTATTAAATCTTTAAGGTTTTTATTTTAAGTTAGATTATTTTATTGTATCTATGTAACACATTTATATATGTATATTTAACAAATATACATATATAAATATATGATGATTAAGGTATATTTTAAAATTTTAAAAGTATATGTTTGGGTTTGAGCATTTTTATTTGGATTTTCTATTAATTTCTAATAAGTAGCAGTCATATACTATTCTTAGAATGATACCATAATTACGTAATTACACTCCAATGTTTTACTCGAATGACCTTTAGTTAGTGATAGTTAGAGTTAGAGCTAAACAACGTGATCGTTTCGAACAAACGAAAACGTGAATCCATTCCATTCCAGTTTTCGCCAAAAGCTGTTTGTCAAGTTTCTATGTTGGGTGTCTAATTCGAAACTTGTATACAATGAAAAAAAACTTTATATAAGATTAAAAGTACAAACGTAGAGTCTTCGTATGATCAAGGCTCTTTTACTATTTATAACTTAATTTACATTACTTAAAAGAGTCTTAAAATTCCCAATTGAAATGGCTTGTATATAAAATGATATTGACTATAAAATGACTGCATTGCTTTCTGCCTAATTTCAGATCTCTAAAATCCTAAATATTTTAAATAAATATATTTATTATACTGTTCAGAAGTTACAGTCCTTACATCATATAAAAGAAAGTTGTCATCTGCTTCTGTTTGTCTGTTTATCCGCTAACGCCTTAAACCACGCAACGAATTTTGAGGTGGTTTTTACAATTCTTAATATAAAGCCCAATAATGTATTACAGGCTGTACAATACATTGACACATGTCATTTGAAATTTTAATTGCACCCGTGCGCAACCGGCTCATTCGACCAGGGTAGAATGACACGCTACCTTTTCATTTTTATCGTCGAAACAATCAGAAGTATGACAGTAAATAGCCGTACGCAAAATAGATTATAACGCTCGCTTACTCTTGTGACTTAAGGCCTGCTAAAACACACCGTTAACCCCCTACTGTTTGCCAAATGATTCACAACTCACATCACACTTACTAAAACCTCGATCATGGGATATGCAGCTGGATCTTGGCAGATCTTATTATACTGAACTCAAACTGTGTTACCGCGATAGTTTTTGATATATTTTGTGAATGAGTCAAAATGGGAAACCACACACAAAATTTATGACTGGTTGGAAGCGTCCTGCATCTAACCTCTCCATTTTATATCTATTGCTTTAACTTTTTCCACAGGACTTGTAGTTTTTCCGGAATTCGAGATGAACCGTTTTTTACCCTAAAAAACTCACCCCTTCCAGTTCCCGACTCGTAAGTCAGGAATCGCCCGTAACTTATTTTTTCTTTCATTTTTGTTATATTCTCTTTCTTTTCCAATGGGTTTCATCATATTATTTATTTAGTTTTAAAAAAATATCGACCTTAGTCTATTTCTACTGCTGTTATCTTATACCATCACGATAAAAGTCTTCATCGCAAGGTTGTTGTAAAAATATTACATCAAAATTATAGATGCTTTATAACACTATTCTTAAACTATGTTCCTAAAATATTGAATCCTTGGCGCTAAACTTAATGCACTACTATAAAACGGCACTCAATTCGAATCGCAAATAGCTGGAAAACGCTCACCTAAGTGCTAGCTTTTTTTAATTACATGCATGAGTGCATGCAATTTCGTACTAAAAAGTATTTAAAACAATATAGTTAAACAATATAATATAGTTAAAACTGTATCTCGCTAAAGACGCCAAACGTATAGGCAACGGCCTACGTTTGGCGTCTTTAGCGAGATACAGTTCCACACAAATTATATTCATATTATAGTCTATCTCTCTTGAAATGAATATTGAGATAAAAGCAAATTACTAAACACTAGTATCGTTATAGGCGATATACATATAAACATAATTTTGAGTAAACACTTCGGGCGAAAAAAGTATATGTTATTACGTATTATTGCATTACAGTACACGCATTGTTCTTTTGTTAAAATTACATTCCCCGATTCCTATTGATTCATTCATCGCAGCCATAGGATGTCCACTACTGGACATATGCCTCCCCATATAGGGGGGATTTGCCAAAACTCGCCATGCTTGGCAGACGGGTTGGCGAGCGCAGTATGGTTTCCTATCCTCAGAAGGCGCTGCTGCCCACCTCCTGGTACGTGAACCCTTAGCCGACTCTTACGGCACCCACGGGAAGAGATGGGGGAGTACTATTCTAGGCCGGTACCACTACGGCACCGGATACGAAGCTTGAATTCCCATGCTGTTATGAAATTGTATTTAATAATTAACAACGTTATAATTTTAAAATAATTAATTCGCATACCAGTAGAACTTTAGGTCACTGCTGCAAAATACCGTCCTTGGCGCTTTGCCAACTAAGCCATACCTACTTTTATGTATCTCTCTACAAGCAGTCCGAACTAATTGGTGTTTTTTTATATACGGCACAAAATTATTATATTTTCTTCTAATCAATATAACAGTATACAATCATCGCACATATTTCACGTACAAACTATCACTGTGTCCAACTATGACTTCTCTGTGTCACAGTTGTACTAAAAACATAACAGTTGTACTGTGCTCAATTATTTTTCGCCACGATACGATAATGCTAGAACACGGTTGTGATGCGTGCTCCGACCACAGGACTAAATTGGAACTAGCCCGCCTCTAGCTCTGTCCTCTGGTCAAAAAAAACTTCAGAGCGGCTTTCGGCATCCTTTTTCTTCAACTTTGCCTTAGGTACCGATATTTTCTAAGAGAAGTGTTTCTTTTCTGTTTCCTATAGTGTACAACAAATTTCTACTTATAATTGCTATTTATAGTTATTTTAGTCTATTTCTACTTATAATTGCTATAATACTTCCGCAATATAGAGTTTTATGGTTCATTGTATTATCAACATGGCGAAACTTACGTTCAAATGTTTAAAGGAAAACATTCGATAGCAATGCTGCAGGACGATATTCAGTAGTCCTGGGTTCAAATCCCACTAGTAGCCGAATCTTGTCTTTCAAAAATTTGAACGTAACTTCCTTTTTAATTTTTTTTAGCGCCATCCGGCTTCCGTCCTCCCCAGCACATAAGTACTTATTACCTTTTCCTTCTGTACGGTGTTACAAAATCAACAAATTGATATACTTAACGATTCCACTAGCGACCCCAGGTGACAACTAAGAAGTAATAAAACGATATAAATTCGAGCACCACCACAAACACTGCATAGTTTATGAACACCCCCCGAAATTAGGCAAGTTCCCCTAACGACCGCAGACCGGGGGGTCGGACACCTATAAACATTACTTTATGAGCTCTGAGACTCATATCTTTTGGATCGGTTACTACGGCGATTGTTATCTGATCATGGTTCATTTTAGAAAATAGTTTTCTGAAAAGCTTTTGCTTCTGTTAACGGAGGGGTTTTGTACCTTTAATTCCATAAACGTGTTAGTGTAAAATTTTTAGTGACCTTCTCATTGCCTTTAGGTACGTGGGTATTATGACAGTGTTGAGATTGACAAATATTTCGCTTGATTATAAGGGCTAGTTCAGACACGGCGATAACCGCGCGATTCGTCAAAACGTGCGGCTTAAACCGCAAAATAGTCGACTATTCAAACATCGGCAGTTAGTGATTAGTGATCAGTTTCTTCAATAAATGACATCCAAACAAATAATAGGTTGCTAGATGTGCTTCGGTCTGCTTATGACTGTTTAGTCTTCAACATTATAGTCTATACTAATTTTATAAAAAGGTAAAGTTTATGAGGTTGTAGGGGGTAATCTCTGATCTCTACTGAACCGATTTTGAACATTCTTTTACCAACACAAAAAGCCACGTTATTTGTTTCGCTCTATATATAAACCCGAAAAATTAAAAGACTTTTCATCACAAGTAAAAATGTTTACAGCTCAACGAAGTGGGCAGGGGTCAGCTAATTATGAGTTAAATGGTATGCTTAGAATCAAATCCTTTGCGTGAATTAACCCCTTTGCGTTGAAAATTAAATTAATATCTATTTTCAATATTCATATAATAACTTAATTAAGTTGAATATGAATATTGGAATGTTCATATCAACACAAGCTGCAAGGTTTAGTGCAATCACCTCGTTCGAAATAAAATAAAAATAACGAAAAGTTCTACCCTAAAACTGTTTGAAAAGCAATAAGATGTATCTATTACAATATTTTATATTTAATGACACTATCTCAACGAACAACCCAAGAAAGACACAAAAAATACTTTTAGGAAATATTTTTTGATAACAGTTTGATAGCTTGATAACAGCTACATGTTTTTTTAAATACACATTTGCCAGCTCAAACTTGCCACTACTGGCTATAATAATTACTATTTTTGTAAAGACTATTAACCTCTTGCTCGCCACAAACGATTGTTTTCGTAGAATTCCTTCATATGAAATGTATATGACTAATACGAGTGGCTGGATTGATTGCCTATTATTATTGGAATGCTGATTAGTGGCAGTGCCAGTGGTTTCCCAGGCATAATAAACTCACTTAATACAATAAAGAGTACTATGCAGTCTAAAGTATATATTTACTATTGATAGGGACCAGGGCAGGCACCTAAAAAATAAAAATATTATAATTAAATTAGATAATAAGTAATCATCAGTAACTGTAGCAGGAAAAACTTGCGGCACGGTTATTGTATCGTGTCGCAGTCGTATATGCGATTGAATAACGCACGTACCATCCGTACCAACTAGCAGTTCTCTGTGTCACTGTACCAGATAACATGATAGTGTTGTGTTCAATTGTTTACCGCTGCTATAGTGATTTCTGCTTCAGCTACAGGTGACTTCACTCCCAGATCACGGCGAGTACGTCACTATTGTAATCACTTATATTGTAGTACTCATTTGTGTACAATAAAAATAATTTGAATTTAGATTCGAAAGCTCATCCAGATAATTATATTTGATTTACGAAATTTTACTAAAGATTGAAAAACTGACAATAAAACATATATTATTATATTGAATTAATAATTTGGGTGGACAAGTATTAAATAGCTCACATTATTGTTGCATTTTGTGTCACCGAACACGTCGTTGTGTGTTCAGACAGGAATCCTTGAGAGCCAGTAAACGTTCTAGAACTAGCGTGATTATATCTTCGACCACATCATCTCTGACCACCAAATGAGATAGTGTTCAAACGCTAGATCTATAGACAATAAAAACATCATATTCTGATAGGTTATTATTGATAAATAAATAATAAAGTAAAGGGGTGTTAAAATAAAAGTGTCAATAAAAATAAAATACATGGTTGTCTCATTTCTGGTTCTCGTTCATGTAAACGGAAGTCCAACGCTCAAACATAGGACTACGAAACGGACTATTGTAAAGGCGTAATACTATTCTGTATTATCTGAATTAGGCCGAAATAAATAAATCCTACGGGAAGTATATTATATGCCTTTATGTTTGTCCCTTAGAAATAATGTCGAAGTAATAAGGCCATCGCAATGATTATTTCATAGAAAATTTAGAGCCTTTTCAGTGATTAATATAGAAAATGAATTGTATCTACATTTTAATCTACGTGGAATGGCAGATATCATAGGACCAATCTGTATCTATGGTGATTCTCGCTTCAACCGCATAGTCACTCACCTAGATAGGTTTCAAACTCTAAGCATATCAATAACGATAATACAAAAGAATGATACTAGTTTTAGCTCTGTTCGATGCCGTGTCAATCGATGCATTTAATTAATAGCTTTCCAAATATTATTTACTTGTCAGTGGCCTAATGATAAACCTACGTATCTCTCTTTTCCGCACCTACAAAGCTGCACCTAAACTTTCTCCACTGAAGCATAGTATAATCGGATGGCATAGCATAGAAATTAATGAACCGTACGTTCTATTGAATTGTCAGTAAGTAGGTACTAACCCAGCAGATACGTTTGACATGTAGATCACTGTAGTATGTACTGACTACATAAGTAAGGTACGGTCGGCCAAGAAAGTGGTATACCACCCTAAGGTTGAATGCCGCTTGCAGATTGGTGCAGACGGTGATAAAGATTAGTTTCGCTTGCAGATCGATCGAACAACTTCTAATGCCATATTTATCTGATTATTAATAAAGCAAGTGGTTTTTGGAGGAATATTGGTTCGGCTAGCCGTGCCCGTGTCAATGTGCTTCTTTTTATTATTGTTCTCTTGCCATTTGAGATACTAACGTTAGAAACAGTATTACAGAAGTTGAGGTTAGACACGAAGCTGTTTTGTAGTTGCCTCGAATAAAATACTAGAAATTGCTGCTTTCAACTGGATATGATCTATTTATTCTGATTCGGGTAACTAAACTAGCTGAATGTACCAACCTTTTAGGCATGTATCGCACGATCAGAGCCTGATTATTAGTTCTGAAAAATCGGTTCCCACGGCCCTTATGTTTTAAATTTGACTAGAAAGAATAAATGAAGTGATGAAAATACGCTAAACTGCTGCCACTATTCCTAGTTTAGTGTTTTTTTATCACTTAATTTGTTTTTTTTTTCTAAA
This sequence comes from Apeira syringaria, assembly GCA_934044485.1. Lineage (NCBI taxonomy): Eukaryota > Metazoa > Arthropoda > Insecta > Lepidoptera > Geometridae > Apeira > Apeira syringaria. The sequence continues at coordinate 10,343,122 of OW203662.1, read as the reverse complement.
AGTAGTAGCAGCGCCAGCGTGTCTCCTTGGGTAAGATACTTTATACTGAGACGTGTGTCTCACAATAGTCTGATGTTGAGATAGTACCAATGCAAAAAATCTATGCTAATAATTACGTATTTTAAAATCTCTGCAAAACGTGGAAGTCCGCTACTCATCCGTGGAACCTATGCAACGTTTTCTTGGAAATAAAATTAGAACATCATCAATGTAGTTTAAATGAGATCACACGAGAACCACAAGCTTTCTAGTAAAAAAGTATCATTAAAAGCGGTTCTAGTCCAACCGCTTCGAACCTCTATAGTCGGAACAAAAGTTGTGACGCAAAAAATGCAGTCGGATTGAAAACCTCCTCTTTTTGGAAGTTGGTTGAAAAAAGCTATATTGTTGACTCTTGTAACAGCCTAGAAGGTGTCGTCGCGGGAAACCACACAGCGCTTCTGGTGTAAAAATGACCATGGCAACGAAGTTGATTACCTGCAGTTTCAGTACTAGCAGTGAAGGCACTGCAGTTTCTGAAAACCTTGCAGACAGACGTAAACTAACATGCAGACGATTAATATATACTCGCGTGTAAGTAAATCGACTCAAGCCTCAAGTGCGCATAAAAAGTGATTTATCTTAACATTGACTCATTTTACGTCTATATAATGTTTTACATATTTAAAGCCTAGTAATTGGGCTTTAAAATGATGTAAGTTGTATAAAAATCGATTTAGTAGTTTAGTAAAAAAGGTGTATGTCAATGATATTGTAAAAAAATTTTGAAAATTCACACAATTTCACAGTATGAGGTTATTTTGTATAAATGAAACAAAATATATGTAAAAAAAAAGAGGTAAAATCAGTCATTGTTAAGATAAACCACTTTTTATGCGCACTTTAGGCTTGAGTCGATTTACTTGCAGGCGAGTGTAGATGGGTGTTAAATGAATTGACATAGGGGATTGTCTGTAAACATAGACTTCACTCCTATACAAAAACAGCAAAAGAGATGAGCAAGGTCTGCAATCCCACTTCTGTGCCTGTCAAAATATCGGAGGCTATGTCAAAATAATGTACATGGTAAACTACATAGTAATTGAAATGGTCTCGATAATGAAGTTTGTTTCTTTAGCAAAAGTGGTCATTGTTGTAGAAAAGCCTGCAACAGACTATGTGGTAAATAAATCCAGTTGTACATTCGAGATCTTCTATGGCTAAATACAAAATAACAAAGCCGTTGAGAGCCATTACAATGTCTTTAATAAAATCGCGCGCGAACGTTTTCTTTGAAAAGCGCATTTTATCTTCACGCTCGGGCGGATTAAAGCTTGCTCGAGTGTGAATTGATGTCGACGTACGTACCGACGTACTTGTTGCATGACATCTATTATCTACTCGTCTACAATTTGTTTAATAGCGTTCTAGACCTACACGTCGATTTTTAGATCCTTTTAATGAGACTATAATCTAATAGTCGAAACAAGCTTCTGCAATCATAACCTAATATTTTAAACTAGCTGCGCCCCGCGACTTACGCGCGTGGTGATATAAAACCGTGATGATGTTGATGATGAAAATAAGCCTTTGTGTTAATTCAGGGTATAAGCTATATCCATACCAAATTTTGTCCAAATCCATCCGGCTGTTGAGGCGTGAAAGAGTAACTAACAATCATGAATTCATACTCACAAAATTTCGCATTTCTAAAATTAATAGGATGGTCTTACGATACGTAGGTACGCAAATCGATTTGCATACCTCCCAAAGATTTGCATATAAAAAAATATATGCAAATCTTTGTTGACGGTAAAAAACGACGTTAAAAATAATTTCTAAAAAAAAAACTCATCTCAGATTCAACTTATCCTAAATTAACGAGAGATTGTGTTCAATATATGAAGATGAAAGAAATAAATAATTAAACCATGTCCCCGTTTACTCCCAATTCGAGCTATGTTTGTTTCATGAGGAAGACATTGATCCCTTATATTACAAATCTAAGGTTTTTAACTATTTTAAAAAAAGATTTAGCTTTAAGGCTGTAGATGAATGTAGGCCCCACTAACGCCATCTAGTTCTGAATACAATCATCGTCATTCCTCGTTTCAGTTAGGACGTCCGAATACAATAAACATACAAAATCAAATTACCAGTTGTGTATGACGGTGTCAGTCATCGCTTTGATACGAAACGGCTCACCTCAGTGCACATACTGGCAACGCAAATAAATATCATTACATTATACTTGCGCGATGAAAGATGCAATAATAGTTTATACCCATAAACCTGACTTTACGATTCCGTCTAGTCAGATCAATTTACTGACGTCTGTACCAATTGCACATTTGAAATTTTAACTTTATCGTTTTGTAATAAAGATTGAAACGGTCTGACAAAGACGCACCGCTTTTGAGACATATGTTGCAATAGTTAAAAAATTGGCTAAGTAAAAGTCTGTTTTGATTTAAGGTGCAGTTATTGTGAATCTTTATGGCAAGATATAAATTATTTGATGTATCTACACCGTTGATACGCTTGTCGGATTTGTTTGGCGAGTAACAGAGTATGAAACTTTACGACAGCAACTACATAATATACTTAGATATCTACGTTAGTCTACTACGTCGTACCCTATGTATTTTTTATGATTATTACCCTGTAAAAAAGCAAGTCTTAGTTAATTTATTGCTTTCGTTTATGCTACCCTCTCAGCGTGATTCTTACAGTACTGCTAAAATGGGAGTAGTCATAAATAGTAAGTTTAAATAAAAAGCCACAAAATAATAAAAAAAATATTCATATTTCTCATTTACATTAGCAACAACTTAAGTTGTTATGCTTTTATAAATTTTATGATCGTAAATGTTCTAAAGCAAAAGAATAATATGTTTGAATTAAAATAAAATCAAATAAAATTGAGTTTATTGTGATAAAAGCGTAGATACAATACACAATGACATTATTTTGGTATTGAAATCATCAGAAAAGTAATGTTATTAGCTTATTAGTAGTGATTCTGTTCAACATAGTCGTATTTTTTCACTAATAAATTAACTAATGAAATCAAACTTTCTCCAATCACAATTCTCATATGTACACATTTTTTAGGTATTAAGTTAATTAGACATATTAGAGTTTTCAACTAAATATGCTTAAAAGACTTTAAATTGTCTATTTAGCGAATGGTCAAGCCATGTGTGGGATTAGACCCGATAGTCTAAATAAAATATTAATTCCATTCGCGTTCAGCCCATTAATTTAGGAATAGTTTTTAATTCAATTTTATTCACTTATTTCAGGCAATGCTGTTCTACGCTCCACGATGGCTGTGGAAGTCATGGGAGGGCGGCAAAATTCGTGCCCTGATGATGGATCTCGACGTGGGAGTCTGCACGGAGATCGAGAAGAAAACGAAGAAAAAGCTCATCTTGGACTACTTGTGGGAAAACCTGAGGTACCACAACTGGTGGGCCTACAGGTACTATCTCTGCGAGGGGCTGGCTCTTGTCAATGTTATAGGTGAGTATCTATAGAGCAATAACTACACCGAAAATCAGGCCTTATATCTAATAAATTTAGTTTGTGCAACAAAAATCTCGCACAACGTTGAAAGCTTAACAAAATACTACATGGGCTAGTAGTTCAGTAGAGAGTGTTACGACCAAATTTCCATCAAAATGTTGAACTTGTATATGTTCAACATTTTGATGGAAATTTGGTCGCGGTAAATTTGGACCAAGATTGTATATGACTCTTCTAAGTGCAGTGGGCAGGTCCCTTGGAGACCAGCTCGAGATGTGGAAAATACATCCTGTCTGAAACTCAGCCTTCTTCCTCGAGTGACTGAAAACTTGAATTCGAAAGGTTATAGATACTTACAGACAGGTCTCATAATAATTTCAGTTTAGTTGATGAAATTTTTTATTTTTTTTATTTTTATTTTTTTACATATTGCAAGGTAATGTTTAAAATGTGCCCCTGAAAATATATCAGGTGTAAATCTATGTAATTTTGTTTTTATTTAAAGCGACGTGGATATGATAATAACTACTGCAAATGTTGACGAAACTGTTTCATAGCCCAATTAGCAGATAAAATAGGGATATGGTAAAATAAACAGATATATAATCTTATTTTAGCCCTTTCCTGACAAACATCGGGCCTGTGGGGAAAAGGGTAAGATCAAAATCCGATCATTCTTAGCGTGAGGTCAATGCGGTACTCTTAACCGTGGTGGTAGGTTTCCGAGCACATTGTATTCAGACAGCTGACCTTGAGCGCCAATCAAAATTCTAGATCGACTGTATTAATCTTCGACAACATTGTCACTGATTATAAAGTGAGATAGTTGTCAAACACAAAATAGAAAGGAACTTATAAAATAAAAATCTGGTTCTTAATTACCTGAACAAATCACGATATTGCTTTTCTAATAAATAATTCTTCTAGCACTTTGTAAAATACATAAGATAAACACCAAAAGTCCGTAAGCTCTTAAATGAATAGAAAACCCGTCTTTTTTCGATTACAGATAAATAATGCAATTGCTCATTGTCAGATTTCCGCGGCGAAATAACCAGCCAATATGCGCATTCAAAGCTTTTGAAAGTGTCAGAAACACACGATGCGATTTTCATTCATTTATTTAAAGATTTTTCAAATGTCAGAAGCACACTATGCGTTTTTCATTCACTTTGCCAAATATTTATTTATCGAGTATGGAAGCTCAAATGAGGCACCAGATTTAACCGTAAATATTTTTACTACAATATCTTTATTTTATTGTCCCCGTAGACGGTGTGTGGGCTGACCTGTATTACTTTTATTTCTTATCTTATATATTTACTTATTCAACTCCTTCAGACTACTTGCTGTTCTGATTCAAATTGATTGGCAGTTATGTCAACTGTAATCAATTATGTTTTACTAAAGATGACGTACCTGTGCACGTGACGACGTGACTGCGCGGTGCTCAGATTTTGTTCCTTTACGACATAAACATGCTTACTGCGACAAATAATACGGTACAATTAATATAGATAAGGATAGCTATATGTTTAGACTTGCGCTTGAAATACGCGTCATAATGAAAATTACTACAATTGCTTAATTTTGCCGCCTCAGTTTCCGCGCGCTTGTGCGACATCTACCTCATATAAACATATAATATCATTGACTGTAATGATAAAAACATCGATATTTGTATTAAAATTTAAAAGAAAAGGAAACTAACTGCAGGAGTGATGAAATCAAATCATATTAATGTAATGAAGTATAATGTAAATCGTTTTTTAAAATATAAATCGATATATATTAAATAAAATAAACTATTATGTTTTAATTAGACTGTCGAGTGTATTATTAAATATGAAAATGTATTTTTTTCGAACCTCATTCAAATAGCAACCGCTAACGTGTTGTTCAAGTAACATTTGATTGAAACCGGTCACGAAAAAACTCCAAACCATTATATTATATCATATAGCTTTTGGAGCCCTTTTTGCTTCATGTGTCTGATCTCTGCTTGTATATTACAATAAAATATATTATCAAACTATGCCAATTTATATATCACCTAATCACTGCATTAAAAAACCTTAAAAGAGATACCAATTAAAATTTAGGTGCTCTGAGAGTCATGGTCCAAATGTGTGATTAATTATTTATATATTCAAAAATCCTTTTTACCTGTTTGCTATTGGTAAGCTAAGAAGTATTGTACATCCTTAAATATATACTGATTACAGATATACTGTTGATACCCTAGATTTAAAGGCCATTATGTGTATACTGTTTATGTATAATATACACAGTATATACATGTACAAGTTATATACAAAAATTATATCCTATAACTATAAAGCAAGCGTTTCGTTCTATACTCTCTACAAATATCAATTCTAAGCTAAGACAAAGCATATGCGTCTGTTGTCATTCTTTCAATACTTGCTGCCTTCGTATTTTTATAAGGTTTCCAATATAACAACAAAACAATGGTAGTCCGACGAAATTTGCTGTCTACGCAGCCCTTAAATTTGGAGCCATAAGCAGAGCGGCATAGAAAATAATTGGCGGCACAAATATGAATGATATCCATTTGCAAATAATTATGAAAAACCAAGTTTGTGATTCAGTTGAAACTCTAAAAGCAATTAGTGATGAAGAGAAACCTCTTCTATACATAAGCAAACCACTGACTGATTATTGATGATGATGATGTTAAAAAGTAGCCTATGGGTTATTCCGGGACCTGAAGTATCTACATACCAAATTTCATCGACATCTGTGTAGCCGTTCTGGCGTGATTGAGTAACAAACATCCATTCAAACTTTCACATTTATAATATTTGTGGGTTTATTAGTAGGAAGGATGCTCAGTGTGACAGAAAGATATATTTAAAAGTATAAAGTTATGGCTTAGTTTCATATTTATCTAAAATATATGTATTAAATTTAAATTATTCATTTCATTCAATTCATGATTGAGAATTAAATGATTAATCATAAATATGTACAACACGGCTCCATCCTTAAAAGAACTACATTTATGAGCTGAGTTAGAGTTTGTTGTAATTTTAACAGTAGCTAGTAGCTATGCATCTAAGCAAAAAAATGTATGTTTAAAATATGGCAAACACTATTGTTTAGCATATTTTAAACATAAATATTTTGTGTTGTGTTTCATCATGTAAACTTCTTTGAGAGACATATTGATCTCCAATGAACTGGAAGAGGAACGCATGCAGGTACTTGCCATCTTAGTCAGGTCGCCCGACTACCTTGTCAGTGCAACCGATATTGCTTATAAAGGGTTTCTCAATAGGAACTTTGACAACGCATAGCGGCCATCTTGGTGAAAACTGTTGTGATCGGTGAAGCAGTTCCCGTACGTCAAAGAAACGCAAAATCGTTGGAGAATATTGTTTCCGTTCGGCAACGAACAGTGTGGAGATACCCCGACAGTCTATTATGCGTCGTGCGCAAGAACTGGATCTTACCTCAACTGGCAGATTTTGCGCCGAAACGTTTTCATCCATATAAAGTTCAATTAACTCAAAAGCTAAAGCCCAACGACCACAGGAAGCGCCGTGTATTCGCTGATTGGGATATAGAGAATTTGGCGGCTGATTCTACTCTTGGAAAATAAATCATCTTCAGTGATGAGGCTCATTTCTGGTTATGCAGCTTTGTAAACAAACAAAATTTCTAGATTTGGGGCGATGAAAATCACGGGAGATTCATAAGGTGCCTCTACGCTCCAAAAAGTCACTGTTTGGTGTGGATTTTGGTCCGCCGGAATCATCAGCTCTTATTTCTTCGAATATGCGCAAGGAGCCACGCTCACTGTCAATGGGACGATGATCTCGTTTTTTGTGGCCTAGGATAGATGGTATGGATCTCACAAACGTGACGTAGTTCCAACAGGACGGCGCCACCGTCGTGCTGGCGCTACTTGCCGTATAGTAGGGGAAACATTAAATTTATTGAATGAGACGTTTGAGGGCTTCATTTCACGTGGAGGCGACATCAACTGGCCACCAAAATCGTGTGACTTAGCATCGCTCGTTTACTTTCTGTGGCGCTACGTGAAATCTCTAGTCTATGCAGATAAACACAGTTAATTGCTGCCCTAGAGGCCTACATAACTCCCGTTCTTTGGGAAATTGAGTTGTATTTATGCGAAGATCTAAAATTGGTCCACCAGAATACAACATCTACAGAGGTGTCGCGGTGACCAAACTTGTACGGTTTTCTATACAAATAGATATAGGTGATTCAGTGGGCGAGACTGCCACAAACTAGACAGTTCCGGGAATGGAACGGCAGCTTTTGAGCGACCTACTTGTAGTTAGGTAACAAGATGGATGTTTTTGAGACCAACTCATATTTTGTCACATGAACATGCAATCTAAATATTTTAAGCAACCCGCTCTGATAATGGCCCCACTGTTTCTGTGAAAACTGATATATCAGCGAGCCATCTGCTGTTGCGCCGCCGTCCGTCGTCCTGAATGTAAACTAGCACGCCCCATGGCCCGTCCCGACGCTGCCGCGTCCTTGCTACGCCATATTGAATTAAAAGTATTAGTTTGGATAAATCTTAGAGATTCCAAGATTTGCTCTTTATTTCTTACTGTATTGACAAACGTACTGTATTCTTACTGTATTACAAAGTACGTAATAACTGTTTTGATGTTGATTTGCTGCGACTTACCAGTATTTAAAATGCCGTTTCGAGGACTACCTACTTTTTACTTGAAATGGATAATAATCAATCATATAACCATGATAAATCTAAAAATACACACGCGTATACTGTCTTTTTAACCGACTTCAAAAAAGGAGGAGGTTCTGAAATCGACCCGTATGTTGTTTCCTCAGAACTTTCAACTGCGTGAACCGATTTTGATGATTCATTTTTTATTTAAAAGTTGGTGCTTCCCGTATGGTATGAATTTCAAAATCACGGCAAAATATCTTACTTTTTTCCCCCTACGTCTTGTGCGTATCTTAACGCTACAATAACTCAATGATCGTAGTTTAGAAAAGTAGTAAATAGTAGAAATAGTGTTGACCCAACGCCACATCCATCAAAAACGTGTTTTTTGTCCCACGCACGTATCGCTCAAAAGTTGGCCTCTTGTCAGTGCCTAAACGAGGCTAATTTAAAGAAAAATAGTATAATTGTTAAATAAAAAATTTAAATCGTTTCAGGGCAAATGTTTCTGATGAATCGTTTCTTCGACGGCGAGTTCCTGAGCTTCGGTCTGGACGTTATCGAGTACATGGAGTCCGACCAAGAGGACAGGATCGACCCCATGATATATATATTCCCGAGGTAAGAAGATTTATATCTGATTTAGTTATACATGTAGCCACCACAACCGCCCAAAATTGGATTGACGCTTAATTGTCATTTTTACTAAGTTGTAGATGTACGGTCATTTTTAATAGAAACATTTGATCACGTCAAAACAATTCCACATCTATCCTTAGAATACAGTCAATGTTTCAACGCGAGAAAGAAACCGAAACTACTCAGTTACTGCCACCGAGTCGATTTGCTTAGAAGAGACTGGTGATAAAGACTCTTCAGTAGATAATTTGTAATAATAACTAGCACCGCATTGTTGAGACAAACCTAGTTTTTTTTTTTTTACATATTAAAAGTTTGCGTTTGACAACTGTCTCACCTGATGTTAAGTGATGACGTTGTCTAGGATTTAGCACGCAAACCTAGAAGGTTGCGCGATTCACGCGCGACTTGAAGACTCCAGGATTGTACATATTAGTTATTATTAGAGCTACCCTAGTGCGTACAAGTTGCAAAGTTACGCATAGCTTTTCAGAGACAACTGAAGTTATTCATTTAAATAAAAAACACCCTGTTAATAAGTTAAATTTATGTTACATAAATTTACAACTACTGTACTTACATTTAAAAACATATATACGGTCGAATTGAGTAACTTCCTTTTTTGAAGTCAGTTAAAAAGAAAGTATATTTTAGCGACGTTGATAGACAACGCTAGCAAATAGTTAGACTTAAACAGCTATAAGCTGGGGTTTATTTTCAAAATTCAAAGGTAACGTTGCACCACTGGCTTTCCTACTAATTACCTACTTTATAATATAACAGGACACAATACTACCTGTATTGTGCCCTGTTAAATTTTAAATTCTAGGTACAGTTCGTGTGAAACTTAAAAATTAGTATTTGCTTATCATAATTTTCGTATCTACTTAACTAATTTAATGCTTCAATTGGCAATTTATTTGTCATTAAAATTAAAAACTTGTCTGTAACAACCTATCTTTGTCTAATTTCAGAATGGTGAAATGTACACTATTCAACAAGTTCGGTTCGTCGGGCGAAGTCGAGCGGCACGACGCACTATGCATCCTGCCGCTGAACGTCGTCAACGAAAAAATCTACGTGTTCTTGTGGTTCTGGTTCGTCATTCTGGGGATCCTCACTTTCATCACGCTGATCTACCGTATTATCATTATCTTCTCACCACGCATGCGCGTTTACATGATGCGGATGCGGTTCCGTCTAGTGCGTCGCGACAATGTCGACACCATAGTACGCAGGAGCAAGATGGGCGACTGGTATCTTCTCTATATTCTCGGAGAAAACCTGGACTCGGTCATATTCAGAGACATAATGAACGAATTTGCAAACAAACTGAATCACAACTATCAACACCACATCCACGGTGTGCCGGACGCGTGACCTCCGATCCCCGGGTGGGTGTTCCACACGTGACTGACGTCTTTGCAGCGCGACATGGTCCCGCCCGTCTGAAGTGTCTCAAACGACACTCGACGCAAATAACTGTGTTTACTAATAACATCAAAGAAATTCTTTTTGTTCATGCGTAAACACTATTAAAGCGGGCCGAGTCGGCTGCCTTGCGGGACCCTTCGCGCGTCCCGGATCTGGACAATATAATAAAATTATCAAAAAGTTCTATAATGATAATATTTAGAAATCGTAACAGTGCAATTCTTAACATGCAATAAATAGTTTGTACTTAATCTTTAAGAACGTGATCTCAGGACGAATCCTATCGAAGGCCTTTTACAAATCAACTGACGGCGATCCTTTTAGAACTTATAGTCTACTTTTAGAACTATTTTTATTCATAGTTTCGCTGCTAGTAGTGATCTGTAATCGCTTTGTTTTGTATTTAGCCACGTACTTATGGTAAGCACATGGGAAGCACACAAGTTTAACTTTTATACACGATTCCTCACTCGCCAAGGATTCGAGAGACCAAAGTGAATGAAAAGCAATAAATTAATCTAATAAGTATTATAATTAGGGGTAGCATTGAGATATATTAACTAGTTGAATTGATATTATACCTAGACAAAAGAAGGCACGGTTGCCAAGTTTCGGTAAATCTTGATAATGATGACTTGAATATGCTTTTGCCAGTCAAAAGACATTATGTTGAGTGTTAACAATTATTATTTGAAATTGCGATTTTGATCGCTAATATCTTCACTGCCACAAATTTGTATTACAAATTGTATAAATTCAAAAAGAATATGCTAAGAGTAAATGAATTCTAACGACTCTTTTTTGAATCGGTTTAAAAAAGTCATGTAAATAATACTTTTAAAACGTTGACGTTACCTACCTAAATTTTGTGTCTATTGCTTTTTACGAAACTCTTGTATGATGGATGATATTGTGTTAATCAAATTATAATTTGTTAATGTTACGAATGTGTTGTTTGGTTCGTATGAATGTTTATAAAAAAAAGTATTAGTAATACAAAGAAAAACAGAAGTAATTTATTTCAATACCATACGTTAATTTTCAAAAAAATTGTATCAATAAAGCAAAAGCAACTTAAATCTTCTTAAAATTAATTAGATAATTATACTAATTCGCTATTTCGAACTGATATATTAGCAGAAAAATTCTTTAACTATAGTCTCTTTTAACGTATGTCTCTTCTTTTCTATACATCTATGAAGAACGTGTTTATAAAAAACATGAAATTCCAGTATTTAATTAGCAGTGTTATGCCAAATATTGTGCCAAATTATTAAATCTTGCGAAAGGACGATGTTAAGCAAAAAACATGAAAGTAACCTCGAAAAATGTGGAAATTCGAATAAATTAATGGAAGCATTACGTATTTCATTTCTTTACCCAAAATAAAATCTCAACTTATATCAGAAATCAAATGAAATGTTAAACAAGAAACAAACAATGATATGTGAGCTTTTAAATCCAATGTGGGTTTTTAATCAGTCGTGGCTTCTTCTACGGCTAAACTATAGTTTTTCATTAGGATCAATGTCCCAATTGAAGCAAATGTTTAAAAGTATACCTAATCATCATCATATCAGCCATGGGACGTCCACTGCTGGACATATGCCTCCCTCACCCAAAGTAGAATCGAAAACACAGCGAGGAATTCAGTATACTTCTCTTAAGGAATAAATAATTATGTGACACTCTACTTTTCATCCCACTATGAGCAAAATAAATACTTAGAGACAATGATGTTTTACTAAAGTAAACTGACGTATATTCATACTGCGCGGTGCTCAGATTTTGTTCCCTTACGACATAAACATGCTTACTGCGACAGATAATACGGTACTAATAATATAGAAAAGGATAGCTATATGTTTAGACTTGCGCTTGAAATACGCGTCGTAATGAAAATTACTACAATTGACTTAATTTTGACTTTGCCTCAGTTTCTGCGCGCTTTTGCGACATCTACCTCATATAAACATATAATATCATTGCTTAGAGAGACTTTTAAGTACAACTCATGAACTTAATACATAAATAAAAATGGTACATACATACTATAATATTATTATTATTCTTGGATAAAATCAACGTAATAACTATATGAAAAAAAAATTATATTATTAAGTATTACATCAGTTTATTACAATATTTTATTGTGATTTTATTATTATTTGAAACATGTGTGCAAGTGTGTACAGAGTAGTACGTCAGTATCATTCCAGGTTGCTTGCATCTAAAGCGACTCTGTCAGACTCGAAGGAACAACAGCAAGCCTGATTAATGACTTCATTAGGACAGACATTTTTTTAAAATATGATAAACTAGTATTTGCTCGTATTAATCAAGTTTTTGGCAATGCCTTTGGAATAGGTTTTTTTTTCTTTTGTACGTATATATCGTTGTTTATACCCTAGCACGTACACCGCGTTTGATGCAAAACGTTGGATAAGTCGATAAGTAATAATGTTGGTTTCCACAATTTATTTGTTCGTGGCAGCGCAGAGGTCGAAAAGCGTGTAAAATAGTTACTTACTTGGAAACATTGACTTATTATACTGAGGGGTAGGATACTTCCTGGAAATAACAGGATAGGATGATCCTCTTTTGGTGAAATTTCTAATACCTTAGAAAATAAATACAGATTTTTTTAGTTTGTGTTATAATTGTTGAATTAAACGCTATACGAATATGTGTACATAATAAAAATAAAAGCGAAACCTCGGAGCAAACATTAGTATACGTAGATACATAAATATTTTATTGGTGGGTATATTATATATTTGTTTTTATCGAGTGAAGCGTCATGATTTTGGCGCCTGCAAAATCATTACCATTTCACACGTTTATGCCATCAATATTGGATCGGTATAATTTAGGCATTGTTATTCAAAATTAGCTATTTTATAGCGCGTTCGTGGACTATAATAGCTACTTTATGATCAATTACGAATTCTTTGAATAAAGCAGTTTGCACTATACCTACATTGTTTTTTGATGCAGTCATATGGAATTTTGTTTGTTCATTTCAAACATCAAATATTTCGAGACTTACATTTTATATTATATAGATACTATAATCGTGATATTTGCCCACATAACAAAGTTTCAAACATAGCCTTTTAGCTTAGAATGAGCTGGCTTTTGTATCTGAAACGATGATAGCTCAGCGGTGGGAGTGTCGGCTGTCAAGCAGACGGACTCTGCGCTGATTCAATCCCCCAGGAATGGGTTGAGCTTCCGGTGGAGGTAACACCTTTATCTAGACGGACGGCAATGCGACATCCATACATGGCTGACGTTCCAACTTGTCGCACGAAGCGTTTTGCTTCCAGATTCATAGTGCGTACAGCTAACGAATGGAATTCATTGCTTAAATCTGTATTTCCGCAAACATACAACCTTATATTATTATGATATCTTCAAGTCACGAGTGAATAGGTATCTTCTAGGCAGGCGTGCTCCACCGTAAGCCGCATCATCACTTAACATCAGGTGAGATAGTGATCAAACGCTCGCATATTTCTAACAAAAAAAAAATAGCAATAAAGTTATCAAATTCTTCGCATGGTGGTATTTACTTTCTAGTACCTTGCTGGCCAATTACTACTACCCACAAGTTTGAAAAAACTGTCACCAAACACATAGTGTGTTCAAGCAGCGGTCCTTCAGAGCCTGTAAACGGTCTAGCGTGATCACATCTTCGACAACATCGTCACTGACCATCAAGTGGTGGTCAAACGTATAAAAAAAATGTAAAGTATAAATAATCTAAAAATGTATTGTAATTGAAATATTGAGTGAGCGAAGAAAACGCTTTTTTGTTTCAACATAACTTAGAAAATCAGTAAAACGGTAGATTAAAAATGCTTCTTAGATTAAGGACGTTTCGATTACTTTTATCAGTTCGTTTATATCCCTGCATTAAGATTAAATTATTATAGTTACGTGTGGGATGACAGCAAGTGGCCTGACGGGATGACACTTATTCCTCGGGAGGTGCGACGGCCACTGATGTGGGGGACATGCGTAGCTTCGTCTGAACTTTCAGTGACAACAATCAAAGCTGACAGTGCCGCTGCCAAAGCTGAACAACACGGCAAACAGCGATAATATGTAAGCCCACACATGTTTATATCCTTTTGGGGTAGACAGTGGGTCCGATCGCTCTTAATTTATTTAGAGACTTGGCCAAGCGTTTGGTGGACACGGTAAGTCTGGTGTTAAGACAAATGTAACTACTGCGGCTCGCCCTAATAAAATATTTAATGTTAAAATTACTTTAACTTGAAAAACTTGTAGATTATTTTCTGTGTTGCCTAAAAGTTAAAAGTAGGTTCTTTTAAAGTTCAATTATTTTACATCAAAGCCGTTTTCATTTCTTATACCTACGCAAACAAAATGTTTACAAGGAATACTTAATGCAACGGCGTTGATTAATCACAGATTGAGACCTCTGAGAGAACTTTGATTTTTATTTTATTTACGTACAATCTTGTATTGCGCAGTGGAGGAGGGCTATTGGAATTTTCCTGTCTGTTCATCTAGTATGGACACTAGAGGAAAAGGGAGGTAAGGCCAAAGATAAAAAGGCTGTGTTACTTCTATTCTTCGAGACTAACGTTTCTTCAGTGACATCTCGTTTTGGTAATAATTTACCACGTTATTGTATTACTGTCTTCTGAAAGGGTCGTCTGAAAAGGATGACGATTACTTTACACTGTTTGAGTACTGAACGTTAATATTAAGTATGACGATCATGGAGGTACGAGAGCAATCATATATCGAGGTTAAACCCTTAAAGAATAGTGAGACACCGAATTCATCGGTTAGAAAATAAAATAGTTAAACCAATCATTTTAGCTATCAGGGAATACATCGGGAGATAAATTTCAACCTTAACAAAATGAAACTTTTATGCAAGAAAAAATTCCATTTGATCGTATTCTGAGAATAGATATAGATAGAGAAATATTCTAGAATCGCTAATATATATCAAATACATTATACATGTAAAGAATAATATGTACGTTTTGTATAATTATGTACGTTATCTCATAAATTATATTCCATAGGTCAAGGCTGAATAAATTATTTCTTGATATGATATTCTAGCGAGCAAGCAACAGAATTTATGTCGTCTTTAGTTGAATCTAAAATGCCGAGTAGACTTATCGTGTTCTGCGCAGTAGTGGGCGTTGCATTTGCAGCGGTGGGATTGGGCGTACATGAACCGAAACCTGACAAATATAGTAAGTAAGATTTCAAAAAAGCTAATGACATTTATGCAGATTTCACAATTTGTACGCAAAGGAAGGTGGGCAGCAGCGCCTTCTCAGGATCAGAAATCATACTGCGCTCGCCAACCCGCCTTTCAAGCGTGGCGAGTATCGGCAAATCCCCTCTTAATAGGGGAGGCATATGTCAAGCAGTGGACGTCGTATGTCTGAGATGATGATGATGAAAAAGAGGAATTAAAAACGTGGTTTTGATGTTTTTATTTCATTGAGAGAATTAAAATTAATTTCAAATCTGTATATGTAAAATCTTATCTGTTTATACTATTAGGCCTACTTGCACCACCAAATTTTCCTATATTCTCAGATGGAATCATCATTTTTGCCTGCAAATTTGTGATTTAATCCGAGATTTCGGCAAAAACTCGTAATGATTTCATACTGTCATTTATTTATCTCGACTACGGACCATTTTACCAATTAAGGAAGCTCGGGGGTGATTTTTTTTAATCCGTTTTTAGCGGATGCGTTTACAGTGACGTTATCATAACTAACTATGTGTATGTCAAATTTCGGCTCAACGCATTCGGTGGTTTTAGCTGTGCTTATAAAATAAATGCTTCCTTTTATAACTTTATTAAATATGAAGGAATAGTTTGGACCAATTTAATTATGCACAGACACTGCAGATGGTTTTATTGCTCGTACTCTACTTGAGTGAATGACATTTTTCTTATACTGTAAAAATCTAGTGATTGACCACTATCTCACTTGATGGTCAGTGACGATGTGGTCGAAGATGTTATCACGCTACACCTAGAATGTTTACTGGCTCTCAAGGACTGCTGCCTGAACACACTATGTGTTGGCTACAGGTTGGTAGCTAGCCAGGCGGGTACTCGAAAGTGTTACCTTCGCCGTACTCTCACGCCATTGTGGAGATCATGTCAGTGTCCGTTAGTCTGACAGCCGACGACGATCGCTTCAAAATGTTTCCTCTCAGTGGTCAAGCTGCGACATTTGCAAATGTATATTATATTATATACTATGGAACGCCGTTGTGCACAGAGCTGTGACAGAGCTTCATTTGTTTTTATGCAAATGATGTAATTATATGTACATCAAAATGTTGAATATCTGATACTTAGGCGAACGTAATTCACATTTATATTTATTGCTTATTATTGCGCAGATCGACCTGCTAATCTAATTATGACTTTCTGATTCAATTCGCGCAAGTTGAAATTTAGTGGTATTATTCAATTAATGTCATTATTGCTCCTTTGTAATATTAATGGATTATTAACCTTTCATTTAGCGATTTGGATTGCATGTCGGTGACTTTCGTTCTTCCACGGATCTACTCATTCAGAAAACCCGAGCATAACCCTGCTCACTCGGCCCATAGTCGGAGACTAATTTCAACTATTTGACCACGTTTCAACATAATGTTACATATACTAAAAGCTGAGTATTGTTATACATACAGAGGACGTAGAAGGCTGCTACATAGGAGACTTGGACATAGTGATACCGCTGGGACAATCTCGTCCTTCGAACGAGCATTGTATGGAATATAGGTGCGACGCGACATGGGTGCAGTTTGTCTCGTAAGTAGCTTACGAAAGATTTCTTATTTTCAAACGACTCCCAAAAAGGGGGAGGTTGTCAATGAGGTAGTATGTTATTTGATAAATGAGATTGAAACCTAATGCGAGTTTCGTCCATTATTATTACTAAGAACCGGCTAGGACTAGGACACGTAATATTTGGCTGGCACGATCATAACTCCCAGATGAAGAACTGCAAGTCAGTTCGCTACTGGTCGAAGAGTAATTTTACAGCAAATATCACGTGAGTCATATCCGGTTCTTAGATAATATTATTTATACCTATATTGGTTAAATAAGGATGGTGTTAAATAATTAAAATCGGTTAAGTACAAATGTTTAATTTCAAGAAAATGTTGAAAATTTTCCGCAGACAGGTAGAGTTTTATAATTTTTAACGTACAGAATTAGTTTTTATTTTGAATCTAGCAATTATTATGTATAATATATTAGTATTAGTTATAGTTATTAGTACTAGAAAGTTATCTACAACAATTTGTCATAAAAATAACATTCATAAAATCTTCTAACCAGTATTAATTAGGTACTATGCCAGAAACAGCGGATTATTTAAGATAAAAAATAAAATCTATTTTTTTTTAATCTGGTATCTTCGCCTCGGTTTTTTTTTTTTTAACATATTATTTTTTTAATATTTATTCACCAGATTCATTTAAGCTGTATAAAATTAAACTTCAAAACAGTTTTGATCTTCTACGAAATCCTACTAATATTATAAATGCGAAAGTTTGTGTGTATGTGTGTAAGTGTGTATGTGTGTAAGCTCTTCACGCTCAAATTACTACACCGATTTAGATGAAATTTGGTATGGAGATAGCTTGTACCCTGGATTAACACATAGGCTTATTTTCATCATCACTATCATCGCCGTTTTTCATCACCACGCGGGTAAAACCGCGGGGCGCCGCTAGTTTATAATATTTAAAAAACAAAACACCTACTTTGCTATGTGTATTTGTCACTCCGGAGTTCCACTTAAACATCTTATATGTAATTATATAAGTAATTATATTTGTATTTCTAATAATAAGCTGACTTCCGTAAAACGGGCTCTAAAATTCACTGTGCGTTGTTCCTTGACATTGCGATAAGGTCACCATGTAATTTTTTTCTTTTTTAAATATTATATTGATTCCCGCTGTTGCGACAAAAAACATTGAAAACCTTTATCTTAAATGTGCCAATATTATCTAGACACGTATATGTCCCCCAATGATCTCCACGAGAACTTATTGTATTGGATAATCCATTTATCCAAAAAGGCTATAACTTGAACTACAATGATGTTTTACTAAAGATGAGGTGTATTCATACTGCGCGGCGCTCAGATTTTGTTCCTTTACGACACAAACATGCTTACTGCGACAGATAATACGGTACAAATAATATAGAAAAGGATAGCTTTATGTTTAGACTTGCGCTTGAAATACGCGTCGCAATGAAAACTACTACAATTGACTTAATTTGGCCGCCTCATTTTCCGCGCGCTGGTGCGACATCTACCTCATATAAACGTATAATATCATTGTTGAACTATATAACATCACGCTACGACGAAAACTGAGGAACTGAGGAAAACTGAGGTAGGGAGAAAAACGTAGTCCGCGCGGGGGAAACCGCGGGGGGTGCTGCTAGTATTATAATATAGCATGCTCAATATATAATATATTGAGCAATAAGCTCAATGGTAGGCGCTTTTTCAGTTTAAACTTGTAAACAAAATATTAATTGTCTTGGTATACCAAGACAATTATTAATTGTTGTGTTGAACAAATGCATTTCTACTTCTTCTTCACCATGGGTATAATAGCAACTTGTCAACTTTATGTGTATCAATTTCAGTTGTGGATTAGTTGACGTGCTGCCAACTCAAGAACTGGTGCGAGACTCGAAGAAGCCTTACCCTGGGTGCTGTCCCAGAGTCCGAGACCGCATTCCACCCTCAAACTCAACGAATACCAATAACAATAAAGTTTTAAAAAAATGATGTTGTCTTTTAGTTGCCAACGTGGTTCACAAGTATACCTATTTGTTTTGAAAATGTGAAATGCTGTGTGATCTTGAAATAAAGGTATAAATACGGGTGTTTTTATACCTTGTAGATTGATGGGCGTATCGTAGTATCACTACCCGTTGCTCTCTCTTGAGTTTGGGGCTACTTGTTTATCTTCGAGGTGTCTGACTGTACTGTCACTAATGTGGCATACATTTTGGGTCTGAATAAGCTGTTGCTGGACTTTAGCTGCATTAAGGCGGTGATTTCTCAACACAGTGGAAACAATATAACAGTCTTCTCGGGCACTCGGCTCTGCCATTACAAGGTCTCCTCAAATAGTTTTTAGTTTTTTTTAACCTTTGCTTCAAGTTCTGGACCGTTAATGACGTCACACCCACCATTCTTGTAGTATGACGCATACTAATGCCTATTTCCAGAAAAGCCATGAAAGATATGGAAAATGGCTTGATTATAATAAAATGTGTATGCTGTTGCCTAACTTAGCTTTTGTAAAAAGACTCATTAAACAAAAAAAATTGCAAACAAATTTTTTGCAATTTTTATGTGTGTTCGCGGTTAACTTTCGTTTAAGAACCGATTTTAATGATTTTTTGTTAGATAGGGCATGCTTTCGTAGTGGACCCATTCAAATTTCATCAAAATCGGACAAGCAGTTTTTGAGTTATACTCCAATAACTGAAAAGTGCTACGCATATCTCAACGATATTATTGTCGCGGTTGAAAACATCGGAGAACACACAATGAGAATTGATCCCGTGAGTAGCAAAGGTCACTGAAAAGGGTGAAAAATAAATAAATTTTTTAACAAAAAATGGAACCGACTTCAACACTCAAAAGTGTGAAATAACTTGTCGAAGTCGGTACCATGAGCACAATATTGTGATGATAGCTACTGATGATAGCTACTGATGAACTATCATGGTACCGACTTCAACAAGTTATTTCACACTTTTGAGTGTTGAAGTCGGTTCCATTTTTGTTAAAAAACTTTTTTACTCGAGATAAATTTTCAAAAGTTTGTAAAAAATCCTAAGTTGTTAATAATGGACGTCCAATTTCTTTCGGAGTTGATGTTCAACTGTATGCTGACAACCAATTGTCAGTATTGAAATAAGCTCCAATTGTGCTCTTTAACGCCTGCTTGGACAAATTGACGCCGTAGAACGAATCAATTCATAACGAACTAGGGAAAACGAACAATTGTTGAGAAAACCTACTGCTACGTGGAACGTATAATCTTTACTTCCTAGTGTTTCCGCCAAAATGCAGAGAAAACTGGTCGTGTTGTGTGCTTTGCTGAGTATATCAATGGCCTATTCTGTGCAGCAGATGATAGAACAACGAAGGCTTGAGCCTAAGCCAGATAAATATGGTAAGTTAGTAAAGTTATCGAATTACCACAGAATCAACACGCCTTGCGGCTTTCTCTACCCAATGGAAAAAACAGTTCAATTTTTACAAAAATTAAACATTAGAAACATGCTTAATTATTAGTGTGTTAATTGTCACGTCTCAAATCGATCCCAACTCAGCATGAGGCTGATTAAATATTGAATGATTTAGAACAGAATCTATTTTTTAACCACTAAGAAGGCTATATGTGCCTGTGCTACCATGTGCCGCCCAGGAGCCTGGAATTCAGCTCACTTTCCATAATTAATATATTATACAAAGGATGTATTTGGAAGTTGATTGTAATTCGAACCAATTCGAGTCACATATAAACAAATATAGTCACAAGGGTTAATTAGACTGCTATTTTGTGGACTAAGATTTCGGTACTATACCAGTCTCAAAAGACAGCCAAAAAGACGTGTACGTGTAAGATTGAGTTCATGCACACCATAATTATTAATCCATCAGGGTTCTGCAAATGAGAAGCGACAAATGTTTCATTAAACCGTGTTGAGATCAAAAAGCTTTAATACCTGCAGGGTACGAAGCGACCTTGTTCCCTATTACCACCCCTATTACCTGTTTGAACCAAACCTTCTGTTGAGACTTTTCACAGGACTTTGCAGTGGATGTCTTCTTTCACGAACCTCCTTAGCTTTCCAGTCCCGAATATTAACTCATACTAAGCGTAGGTGATGTATTCCAAAACCAATCAATCTTTATGTCTTAATAACTAACAACTAACTACAGCAACTACAATAACATTTGAGCAATATATTAGATGTTGTTACCCTACAGATATACTCTTTTTTGACATCAACAAACGTGCTTGTATAGTACTAATTATAATTAAAATTGATGATGGTCTTCGTATGCTTTTCTCCAGCGAATGAAACAGGCTGCTACGTTAAAGAGTTGGACACAATGATGTCTGTTGGAGATGTTCTTCCTGGAGATTGTGAGTTTTTCACATGCAAAGAAGAGTATCTAGAAGTTACTTAGTAAGTATTAACATTGGATTGATTAAAACACTTCGTTACCGCGAATATACCAATTATTTTTTTCATTATTATTAACTTTACTTCAATAGGAATCTTTAGAGATTCGTAATGTATAGTATTTTTGTGGCGTAATGTATTTTAGAAAAAGTACGATATATAGCGCTCGTAACAGCATCAGCATACATCTAAGTTAGGTATGTTATGATTTTTATAAGCACATTTCTTTAGTTACTGTTCAGTTTAGAACTCGCGCTTAATTAATTTATTAAATCATTTGATTGTTCCAGCTGCACTGTTGCCGTCAGTCCGGAGAAGGATAACGATAAATATAAATAATTGCAGTAACATTCCGTACAAGCCTCGATATCAATAACTACTATAGTGCGCTTGCGCAAGCTAAACGCCCAGGAATATTTAGCTCTGACTACTAAATAAATAATAATAATAATAATAGCCTTTAAATACTCCATTGAACCATCATTTGATCCTCCCAAGATGTGTATTGCGTATAGTGTATTCCAACCTATCAGATAAAGTTAACTAAAACTAAAAACACTAAAAATTTGGGCTTGTCACCAAATTTTTCCCACCTTTCGATTCGGCCAAATCTTGATCGGTTGTTAATGAATATATTATACGTAATAGCTTGTTCTTCTTCTTTTCTGTCGAACACTCATATATGCCGATCCAAGAGATGCTTTGTGTGAACGCACCCTGTAAGTGTTTATGGGTGTTGATAATTAATTTTAATTTTACAGAAATTAAAATTAATGGTCAAGTAATCAACTAACTAGTTTATTTTAAGTGATTAACATAATATGTCGTAGGTATACACTACATCGCAACAATTTACATATTTGATATGATAACTTATATGCATATATAACTCACACTGCATACTACCAACTGCATTAGTTAAAGTAAAATATACCTATCACATTTATATTATATAAATATTTGTTGTTTTAGTATAATAAAATAAAATAATATACAATATAATGTATTAAATATATTAATTAGATATTCTAATCAAATAAGTTTAACAGATATTAAAGCATTACAATGAAGAAACATAAACGATTCAAATAATTTTGTTCGGTTAAAAGAAAGTTTGTTTTATTACACTCCTTTTATTGTACTGTATAGGTCAACCATTTGACCACTATATCACTTGATGTGGGATCAGGGACTGCTGCCTGAACACAGTGTGATTAGTGACAGTTTTTAAACTTGAGGGTGATAGCTAGCCAAGCGCGTATTCGAAAGTACCCTACCACCATACTGAGAATTTGATAATGATGTTACCTTCACCGAAAGTTCAAGCCATTGGTGGGGATTGAACCAGCGTCCGTCAATTTGAAGCCGACGCTCGCACTACTGAGAGCTTCACAAAAGGGGACGCAATTTTTAAGCATATATAAATATTTTTTTTCGTGGCAAAGCTGGTTTTTTTTTGTATTTTTTTTTTATTTACATTCACACAAGGTCTTCAGGTCCCAAAATAGGCAGAGCCTGTGCTATGGTAACCTGATGACTGATATATATATACATATACACACCCAGACACAGGTCAAACAGACATGTCCATACACACAAATGTTTGACCTGTCCGGGAATCGAACCCGGGACCAGCGGCTCAGAAGGCAGAGTGCTACCAACTGCGCAAACCGGCCAGTCAAATTATGTAATGATATCTATGAAAACAATGTAATTACTAATGTTATAAAGTCGAAAGTGTGTTCGTTTGTATGTTTGCAAATCCTTCACGCTGAAACAGCTGAACGATTTGCATGAAATTTGGAATGAAGATAGCTTATACTGCCAACTTCTTCTGAAAACTACTCGGGCTCCCAAAATATAGGCCTAGCCTAGTGTGGGGCCCACAGTTTACATGAAGTTTTGAAAACTTTTATTATAATAAATTACGTTTGTGCCATGCGTAGGTTACGTTTTAGTCCATGTGGGTGAAACCGCGGGGCGCAGTTTGTAAATATATAATACGTTTTATGTAATAAATAAATTCAGTAATATAACTAAATAATATTAATACAACCAATAATTACCATAACCAATAAACCAAAAATTGTAACATTATTTTTTTTTCTTCACACTCATACCCCCGCACTAGGATTTCCTGTATCGCGGGAGGCATGGACAAACACAATCACAGCACAAACATCCAAGACCCGACATGGTACTATGCACAATATTTTGATAACAGTTAGGTACTTTTAATCTATCATCATACCAACTTCGAGAAATTATTATCACACTTTTGAGTGTTGAAGTCGGTTCCATATTTTGATTAAAATTTCACCCTTTTCAGTGACCTTTGCTACTCACGAGATCAATTGTCATTGTATGTTCAACGATTTCTCCACGCGCAACTACATTGTCATCTATGTATGCGTACCATTTTTCAGTTATTGGAGTGTAACTCAAAACCGCTTCGAAATTATAATGGTGTGGTCACAGGGGAAGCTGTATACTAAGTATTGAGAACCTCCTCCTTTTTTAAAAGTCGGTTAAAAATTAGAAGTGAAACACATTGGATGGAGAACAAAGTCGTGGCTCAGGAATATTTGAGAGTGGATAGGAATACCAATAGTTGACGACGTATTAAAATATCGAAGTTATCGATCGTCCTGAATCAGAAGCCCCCCCGCCCCGGATTCAGGATAAAGATTGATAAAGATAGCATCCGTAAACTCATAGTGATAATATCATTTTGCAAATGGCTCGAGCCACGAACCGTTCTGCGATCCTAGCGTTTACATGTGAAGCCGGTGGCGCATAGCGTAGCAAATGAGAATTAAGTGGAAACGCGTAAGTAGTATTTTGTTATGATCTTTTATTTTTTGGACAGATTTACGTCGTCATGCAAATAAGGCCATTGTTTACTTACTACACGCATGGTTTATCTTGTATTCTATGCTTGGAAAAATAAGCGATGTATAAGTAATAGATGTCAACTTTGTCAGAATATTGTGCATACACAAGTCTATAACGAATTGAGAAAGACAAAAGAGATTAGTGTAGTGAAGCAGCTAGTCTTTATTGAAGATTTAGGTGAGATGGAGAGCAGACTAATCATATTTTTCTTAGTGCTAAGTGTAGCATTAGCCTACACCATGGATACGGAAGAAGCACAGTTGGAACCTGATCATTTTGATAATTTATGTAAGTAATAATATCTTTTAGGTTCTCATTAGCATCGTATTTTTTTTATTACTTTTATACCTTATATATATAGCGTTGGACAATATCACTTGATGGTCAGTGATGATGTGGTCGAAGATGTAATTACGCCAGACATATACTGTTCAGTGGCTCTCAAGGACTGTCGCCTGAATACACTGTGGTCAAACGCAAGCGAATAATCTTTAAAAAAATAATTAAAAAAAACTATGTTGTTGGTTTTTCAAGCGTGAGGGCAGCTGACCAGCCAGGTGCACGGAAGTATCCTATCACCACGCTGGGGATTTGATAAGAGTGACGCCTTAAAGCCTTCCAATATATTCAAAAATGCACTACGTTAATGTTCAAGTTTTCACTTCTGCCGGCACTCCCAGAGAGCAACCCGTTGTTTTTTTTCTTTATGAATATCTGGTAAACACATATAGATTTCAATCCGTTTATTAAGCGTATTGATCATATTAGACATTTTAAACCTTAAATATTCAGCATTACCCCACACTGTGACAGCATACTTTAGAGTGAATAGCATAGCATACCGATATCAAAGATAGTTTTTCAATCAAAGGCTCTCAGCCTATGTAAGGCAATTTTCTAGTGGTATAGACTAATTATGTAGTCGATTGTACATCTTAATAACTTGTATTTCTTGATATTCACACCATGGTTCAGATCTTGCTAACTAAATGACACATATATTCCTTGGTCTATTTTCAATGAAAACTAATTTTCTGTCTATATATTTACTTTCAGCATATGCACTAGAATTCTTTATTCTGCCGGTGAATGATGAGATCACCACTCCATCGGCGGCAAGTCTTACCCCTAAGGATACACGCTATAAAAGAGATATAAGGTTACACGCGTCAGCCAACGTGAGAAGTAGGTAAGATCTCCTTTTATTTAATGATTATGAAATTTCAATTGGATCTATAGTCCCCAGAGTCTCCGCTATTTCTGGTTATGATAGCAATTTACTAGCACTTCATTATTCAATGCCAACATATTCACCACTGGCTCTCAAGGACTGCTGCCTGGAACACTATATGTTTGGTGACAGTTTTTCAAACTTGAGGGTGGTAGCTAGCCAGGCGGGTATTCGAAAGTACCCTAGCACCGTGCTGGGAATTTGATAATGGTGCTACTTTCACCGGAAGCTCAAGCCTTTTTTTTTATGCTTTTGAGTGGCGCTCTAGATGGTTTACATTCACAAAAAAAAACACCTGGCGCTGCCTGCAGGACAACGGCTGTCGGGTCCGCTAGTATACATATGCATGGATCGAACCAGCATTCGTCAGTTTGACAGCCGACTCTCCCACCGCTACGCTATCATCGCTTCAGGCTAGAAGCATAAAGGTACTCGAATATCTAAGTGAGCAGTTGCAAGGTCATTCGATTTCAGTTCCCTATGATTAAGGAAAGATTTTTTTTTGACAACACACAATGTCTTCAGGTCCCAAACTAGGCAGAGCCTGTACTATGGTAAGCTGATAACTGATATAATACTTATATACATATACACACCCAGACACAGGTCAAACAGACATGTTCATACACACAAATGTTTGACCTGTCCGGGAATCGAACCCGGGACCAGCGGCTCAGAAGGCAGAGTGCTACCAACTGCGCCAACCGGCCAGTCAATTGAACATTTGCATGAATTTGCGTCGTTTCTTTAGTAGGAAGTGTAAAAATTGTTAGTTAAGCTCATCGTTAGAATTTACAGTACCTTGTGAATTTTCGAGGGATATCAGGAAGAACAGTGTCATACTACGGGAGCAACTAGTTTCATACGTTTAATTTTAATAGGGATATTTGACAAGCACGCAGCACGCAATTGTTTCTTACGATACATTTATATAAATTTAAGATCATTAAATTATTTTAGTCTCTTTCAGGCCCTTGCTAAAAGGAGCTGGCGACTCGCCTTAACCCCCATTCGAGAGCCAGAGGACGCATTCTGTCGAAGGGCTCAACAAGACTCTTATAAAATAAAAAAATACCAAATTCTGTGTATTTATTTTCATATATATTACTAGCTGACCTGGCAAACGTTGTTCTGCCATATAAATCGACGAATTGTGAAAGTGAATTGGAAATTGTGTGTTTGCATTCAGGAAACACCCCGACGTCTTATCGTCCAAAAATCCACAATGCTAGAAAACGAAGTTCTTCGAACAGTGTGCAGTGTGTTACCAGTGATGACGGAACTGAAACGTGGTCTTTGACAAGGGGCCTTGTGAGCAGGCTCAAAGTCAAGCTATGGAGCGGGCTATGCTCAGGGTTTCTCTACGCGATCGAATCAGAAATAAGGAGATCCGTAAGTCGTAAAATAACGAAAAAAAAACACATAGCCCAGCGGATTAGCAAGTTGAAATGGCAGTGGGCATAAAGCTCGAAAAACCGATGGCAAAATAACTTTCTATATAGCACATTGCGCACGCTCAGACCACTATTTGAAGTTAAGTGACGATGTCGTCGAAGCTATAATAGCGTTAGAAGTTCCTGCCTATAATGTTGAGTGACACTTAAGGACTGCCTGTACAACACACAGTATGTTTGATGACAGAATTTAAAAGCATTGCCATAGCTAACTGCCGGCGAGCAGAAACACCTCTACCACCATGGACGTATACGTGGGTATACTATGTATTTTAACCTCTATGCGTATGTAGTTTACAAGCAAATGAACAAAACACTTAACATTGTAAAAGACACAAAATGGACGTGTAAACACAAAACCAAACAATATTTACTAAATTTAGGCTACAAGAGCACAGAACAACTACTTAGAATAAATATATAATACCCAAATGCACATAATTACCCTACGACTTACGTAACAAGCAAAAACTAAATTGTTCCCCTTACTTACTTATTTTTCTTTATTTCAAAAATATGTTTAAGCTACTAGACTCACTACACAGACTCAATTACATCACCGAACCGCACTTCTCACACCGATTCACCCTGGAAGCCTACTAGCTCCCACAGACACAGGGAATCCTACCGTGGGAGTTAGGGATCTCTAAAATCCAAAAATACTTTTTCACCAATTTTGCACAAATTAAATTAAAAAATCATTTGTATATTATTAATCATATGGTGTATTGTGTTGAATAAAAAAAAAATATTAAAAATATATTTTGTATATTTGTAGTTTTCAGTTGGCACTTTATCACTTTGTAGCCATCTTAAAACACCCTGTTGCCTTAAAACATCCCCTGTCTCTTGGTAACAAGTACTTTGTAGCCATCTTAAAACACCCTGTTGCCTTAAAACATCCCCTGTCTCTTGGTAACAAGTTTATCGTGACATTTGTTTTGAGCAACTTGACCTGTAAAAACCAGTGATACATTTTTAACACAGTCTTGTTTTTCATAATAATATGATAACAAAGGTTAGATTACCCGAGTGGAGATTTTTTGGTCGAGCTCATAGATCGCAATTACAATTACACCATTCGACAACAGAATGCTGAATAAAGTGATTGTCTTTTGTGCGTTGCTAGCGCTCACTTCGGCGTTCGTCGAAGTAGCATTGTTGGAGCCTATTCCTGAGAAATTCAGTAAGTATTAGAAAATATCTAATTTTAATTTCCTTTGATTTTAATACCATACTGATCTGATGTATGTACCGTTGATATCTATTTGATTTGATAAGAGAATGGCCCTAATTCTGTTAATCACATAAACTAGCTAAAATTCACTAAAATTCTTCAAATTGAAATAGCTCGTATTCTATTTACGCTAAAATTCAAATTCGTATAACTCCATGCAACGCTCTCACTAATATTAGAAGAGTTTTATTCAACTGTTGGCCAATTGCGGGTAGTTTTAGTAGGCACCAAATAAATGGCAACTTAATTTCGCTAAAACCATCCGCAAATTTAATAAATATATTTTAATTTTAGTGATGTTATTGAAAAGTCTCTTACTAATTTATCGTAACCGTATAAGAACTCACGTACCAGGAGGTGGGCAGCAGCGCCTTCTGAGGATCGGAAATCATACTGCGCTCGCCAACCCGCCTGCCAAGCGTGGCGAGTATTGGCAAATCCCCCCTATATGAGGGAGGCATATGTCCAGCAGTGGACGCACATGGCTGAGAGAAGAAGAAGAAGAAGAAGTATAAGAACTGATTTAGTTTTCCAAACTTTTAGTTTAGTTCAGTTGAATAAGCGAATCACTACCATTGTCTATTTTATATATCTTTAAGAACTTGCGTTTTACACTGAGTTGTGCACTGAGATGTACACGTAAGCTTAGATTGATTAAAGTTTGCAAAACGCATAAATATATAAATAGGGATAGAAAATACTGAGTCGAGAAGTATCAATATCATTGTAGGGGAAATCTTTCGATCAGCTCAGTTTTAGAAAATGTATTAGGCCACTTACCCAGTGCCGCTTTCTGGCGTTGCTTGTGGACCGGGCCCGGGTTGTGACTCCTGGTTGTTAGTTCACTGGGTTCACAGTTCATGTATTGTTTATTATGCAATAACGTTTATATAATTTTATTATATTTTCACTGGGGGTATGTCACACGCGTATGGTACTGATTGGTGCGCGGGAGACGGTCGCGTGGCGTCTCTTTGAAGGGTTGATTGTTAACTGACAGTAGTTGTCGCTGCTAGGAGCGATTACCGCCTTGAAGATGGTGCGGATGCTTCAGGTTTGT
This sequence comes from Apeira syringaria, assembly GCA_934044485.1. NCBI lineage: Eukaryota > Metazoa > Arthropoda > Insecta > Lepidoptera > Geometridae > Apeira > Apeira syringaria. The sequence goes on along the minus strand of OW203662.1, from coordinate 10,313,697 downwards.
GACCCATACATTTCTATACGAGCCGAGAGTTGACAAAAGAAAAAAAAAAAAGGCGCGAATATTGCTTGTGCTAAGAAATACGGAACATGCCGCCGACCTTAAAATATGTACGTATTTTAATGAAATATTACTATACCTAAGAACTACATACTTATAACTAGATGTCCACTGTAAGTGGATAAAAAACTACCTATTCGATAGGCAGGGGACAGACCTTCACGACAGGTCTCTTAAGAAAAGAATTACCCATGCGCACTGTGACAACACGAGTAACTCCGTCAGCGCCGGGATGCAACTTGTGTACACGCGCCAGACGCCACTGCAAGGGCGGCAGCGAGTTGTCCATTAGCACTACTACGGAACCCTCGGCGAGGGGTGTGTGAGGTTTGTCGCGGAACCATTCACTTCTTGCAGAGATCTGATTAAGATATTCAATGCTCCAACGTTTCCAAAAATGCTGCACGGCTTGTTGTATGACTTGCCAGCGTACTAGACTTGATACTTTTTCTGATTCGTAATTAATTTCTGGAAGTGAAGTTAATGGTTCCCCGATGAGGAAGTGTCCGGGTGTTAGTGGTAACGGATCAGTGGGATCGTTACTTTGAAGAGTTATTGGTCTAGAATTTAAAACTGATTCTATTTGACACAGAAGCGTATTGAACTCGTCATAGTTTAACGTTAAGTTTCCTGCGACGCGATGAAGATGAGTCTTCATACTCTTGACTCCCGCTTCAAAAATTGATCCAAAATGGCTAGCGTATGGTGGATTCCAATGCCATGTAATAGAAAACTGACTTAATTTATTGGTAAGTTCGGTTTGGTGGGAATCTTTACGTAGAAAAGTGTATAGTTCTTTGAGGTATCTATTGCCTCCCACGAAATTGCGACCGCAGTCGGAATAGATGTCTGTACATAATCCACGTCGGGATATGAAGCGTCGTAAAGCGTTTAGAAATGACTCCGTGGATAAGTCAGGTACAAGCTCTAAATGCATCGCTTTGGTGGACATGCAAACAAAGACACACACGTACGCTTTGATTATTTTCGCATTACGTTGCGGGCCGGATTTGAGGTAAAAATGACCTGCGAAATCAACTGCTACATGCAAAAACGGACGAAGAGCTCGTACTCTTGCTGCTGGAAGAGGAGCCATCACAGGTTGCGGTGCTGTTGGCCGAGTGCGAAAGCATCGCACGCATAATCGGGTGCGCGAGCGTATAGCACGGCGCGCTGATAAAATCCAGTATGTCTGTGATATTAAAAATTGCAATGTTTGTGGACCTACATGCAAATTAATCACGTGATGATAATCAATTAACAATTTGGTTAACGCATGTCGCTGAGGTAAAATGATTTGGTGCTTTGCATCGTAAGAAAGCTGCGAATTTTGAATTCTGCCGCCGACCCTGAGAAGACCGGCTTCGTCAAGGAAAGGCCTAAGTTTTTGAAGACGATTAGAACAATTATCACCATTTTTAATACGCGATATGTCATCAGAAAACACTTGTTGTTGAACGAGGAATATTATTTTGTTAAGAGCTGATTTTGTTTCGTGGACTGTAATTTGTGGATTTAAGGATGTAGGAATCTTACGACATTTTTGATATAACCGTAGAATTCGCGAAAATACTCGTAGTAGTTTAGGTAGCGACGAATATCGCTCTATAAGATCTGTTAGAAAATCAGGATCAGAATCTGATTTAGACAAAAATATGTGTTTACGACGTTCTTCGTCGGTGTTTAGGTCAACGTTTGACACTGGCCAATTAGCTTGGTCATCAGAAAGCCAAGCAGGGCCGTGGAACCACTGCTGTTGGTTCAATTGTGAAGGTAGGACACCGCGGGTTGCAATGTCTGCCGGGTTGTCCTCTGACATCACGTGTCTCCAATGTGCCGCGGGAACGCGTGATGTTGTTTCAGTTATGCGATTAGAAACGTAAGTGCGCCACTCGTGGGGCGGTGATCTAAGCCAGGCCAAAGTGACAGCTGAATCACTCCAGGCGTATACGTCTTTAATGGATATAATGTCACCGTATGTGCTCAGAATTTTTTCTATCAGTTTTGATAGGAGAAGAGCGCCTGCTAACTCCAGGCGGGGAAGACTTACCCGTCGTAACGGAGCAAGTTTTGTTTTGGCAAGTAGTAAGTGTACTTGTATAGCTCCACTTGTATCAATAACACGGATATACACGCATCCACAAAATGCGGTTTCCGAGGAATCAGCGTACCCATGAATTTGCACTTCGGTAACAATGGGAAGTACGTGTCGCGGTATTGAAATTGTTTGCAATAAATGAAGCTCAGAAATGAACTTCTTCCAAAGCTCACAGATTCCATGAGGTGGAACTTCGTCCCAACCGGTTCCAGCTACCCATAGAAGTTGAATCAAGTGTTTAACTAATAATATGATCGGACTTAGAAATCCTAAGGGATCATATATTTTGGAAATTTCCGAAAGCATTGTTCGTTTCGTACAATTTTGTTTTGTAGATTGAACGTTGTATGAAAAACAATCTGAGTTAGGACTCCATTTGAGACCTAATACTTTAACTGATGAATCAGAGTCAAGTGCTGATAATATATGGGAGTCGTTTTTGTGAAATTCATTATTTTGTATTGCAGATAGGAATTCAGTGCTGTTACTCGTCCACTTTCGTAGTTCGAACGAGCCTGCTTTGCAGATAGCAGTGAGTTCGCGTTGGAGAGCAATAGCGTCATCTAGGGTCTGTGCCCCAGTAACACAATCATCCACAAACACCGAATTCAGAAGCACTTGAGAAGCAAGTGGGTAGGAAGTTGCCTCATCAAAAGCTAATTGTCGTAGAACACGTAATGCAAGGAAAGGTGAACTGGCAACGCCGAAAGTCACAGTACACAGTCGGTATTCTTCGACAACATCTGTAGTATTTTTTCGCCAAAGTATCCGTTGATAATCGCGGTCTTGAACTCGTAGGTTAATGAAACGATACATCATTTTGATGTCTGCAGTGAAAACGATTTTGTTCAATCGAAATTTCAGAAGAACTTCCGTAATATCTTGGTGCAATTTTTGACCAATTAGTAAATTGTCATTAAGGGAGCGTCCAGACGTAGTCTTGCATGACGCATCGAAAACTACCCTAACTTTTGTAGTAGCTGCGTTTTTTCTCACCACGCAATGGTGAGGTATGTAATAAGGCGTTTTGTCACAATCCGAAAGATCTGTGACATTTTCCATGTGTCCCATATCTATGTACTCTTGAAGACATTGGGTGTACTCTGCTCGTAAAGCAGGGTCACGCTCAAGTTGTTTTTCAAGTTTATATAATCGAGACAAGGCAATATCGCGGGAAGTCCCGAGCGGGGGAGCTTCCATTTTGAATGGCAGTGAAACTGTGTATTTTCCTGTTTTATCACGACTGTGAGTTTCAACGAAAATCTGCTCACATAGCTCTTCTTCTTTCGTTAGTAACTTGACTTCTGGAACTGACTCGAGTTCCCAGAATTTCATTAGCTGAAGATCAAGTTGACATGTGCTCACATTTGTATGCACTTGAATTGGAATAGAGTGAGCAATTTTGCCGTTTAGTAAATAGCCGAAGATGCTATTAGTTGCCACTGGTGTCCCGAGTGGGCCTTTGATGATGTCATTGAGTAAAATGCTATCGGTGTAGTCAGAACCGATCAATAGCTCCACGGGACGCGCCGAACGTAATTCGGGGTCCGCGAGAGGTAGATTTTGTAAGTGAGATATTTGCTCGAAAGAAGTAGGTATAGATGGAACATATGATGTTATCTTTGGTAAGATAAGTGCTTCCATCAAAAGTTTCGGTTCACTCTTGTCGTGAGGCGTAACGTCAATAATGACAAATCCACGCGGCTGCTCATTCCTATCTCCGATACCCGACACTGCTGTGCTGGTCCGCACGTGAAACCGTGGTAGACCTAAACGCTGGACACATGATTCGGCTATTAAAGTTACCTGCGAGCCGTTGTCAATCAAAGAACGCACGGGACGCGGAGCGTAGGCATTTGAATCCGTAGGACGGATGTTAACGAGCGCGGTGGTGAGCAATACCGTACAGTTGTTGAGGTGGCCTGACCCTGAGGGCGGAACAGGCGCTTTTGATGCTTCCGCTACTAAGCTTGCATGCTCAGGGGAAGACTCCGCTGCTAAACCCGATGTTGGTTTAGGGGAGTAAGAGTTCGCTACTATGTCGGAAGTAGGCTTTAACTCTGCAGTTTTTGTAGCCAAGACGCTATGTTCAGGGGAGTAGATATCCGCTACTGAACTCGTAGCCTCGCGGCAAAATGTATGTTGATTCGAAAAAGTCACCTTAGATGCGTTAGGATCTGACACGGCGTCATCATGCAGAGAAGTATGATGACGCTTTGAACAAACACGACAGCTGTGTTTTGATTTGCAATCATTTAGATCGTGTCCAGTACATAAACAATTTATACACATTTTGTTAAGCGAAATAAAATGTTTTCTTTCTGCTAAATTCATTTTATTAAAATGTTCGCATCGATATAAAGCGTGCGAAGATTCCTTACAAAAACTACATTTAAATTTCGGCGAGTTATCATTAGAATAAGTCGCTGCATGGATATTCATAGCGGTACTATAGCGCGATGTTGTGGCCGAGCGCTGCTGATCGCCGCGAGAGCGGGCGAAGGCGGCGCGCGCAGAGGGGGCAGCGGCGGTATAACCCGCGCCCGCGGCGGCCGCACTCGTGGAGCGCACGGGATGCGCGGTCGAATACGCTGGTCGCGCGGTGCCGAACGCACGGCTCTGCATCGAGGATGACATTACTTCCGAAGCCGACAACTCTTTATCTAGGAAATCTAGTAGTATATCGACAGAAGTAATTTCGCTAGATGACGTCAGAGAAATCTCAAAACGTTTGCGAGTATCGGCAGTAATTTTTCGTAATAAAATATTTAAAAGTATAAAACTCCAGTGTTGTACTGGAAGACCTAATGATTTTAGAGCAGTTAAATTCTCATGATAAACATTAAGAATGTTACGTAAGCTTTGTTCGATATTTCTTTCGTTCATAGGTTGAACGTCCATTAATTTATCTAAATGTTTTGTGGCAATAATACGCTTGTTTTCATAACGATTAAGTAATATTTGCAAAGCATTTTCGTAGTTAGCCTCAGTTATGGGTAAGGATTTTATTAAGTTGTGTGGTTCACCGCGTAACGATAATAATAAATATCGAAAACGTTCGACATTCGATAAACTTTCGTTTTCGTGAACGAGTGATTTGTATAAATCATAAAATGCATTCCATTCCGTAAGACTGCCGTTGAACGTAGGCAATGATAAGGTAGGCAAGCGGTGATAAACCGGTTGCTGCGGCGGTGTGTGCGCGCAGACAGCTGATGCATTTGCAATGCTTTGTTTACGTCTAATTTCCTTGGTTTGATCGAGAACTACTTGAATTTTGTAATATAAATCGTCAAATTGCTCCCGAATGGCTAAATGTTCCTCCTTCTTGAATTCGCCGGTTTTCGCTAAGTGTTTTTCTATTTTAAGTTGAACGGCGATAAATTGTTTTTTATTTGAATTAAGTTCTCTTACACGGACACGGAACTCGCCTTCATCGCTAGAACACTCAACCATACGTTGAAGGCTTGAAATATATAGATCCCTTTCAAAAGTAAGTTGTTCGTATGTCATTGTGATGGTTATACAATACAAGAGATAAGACCGTAAACGAGCTATAAATAGATTTTAAGTAGTATAATTCAATGCGCTTCGATGCAACTATTAGATAGATTTTTCGTAAGTATACGATTTGACTGTGGTTGTTATTATTGTAAATAACTGTTTGATGTAGGGATAAGGCTATGATAAGAAATATAATTGTGGTTTAATTATGTCTGCAAGTAGGTATCGCAAACAGATCGAGTTAGTACTATTCTCACGCGTAACGTAAAGAATATATATGTAAGTATGTAATAGTGACCAGTGCGTGACACTAGCGCGACTATTAAATGCGATTATAATATTTGGCACGTAATGCCAAAATATCATATAGGTAAATAAGTGTACATGTAAGTACTATTTAGTACGTAATACTAAATAAATGTATGAGTCTATTACGTAATAACAGACTGCGAAATGCGGGTATATGCGAAGTACTATGTACGTAATACAATAGTGTGTGTAGGTGTGTATTGTCGTAAACAATACAGCTAAGTTAACTAAATTGAGAATAAAATATGTTGTAAATAAATATTCTTTAGAACCTTTTAGCCTTATCGTATACCGCGCTTGCAGTGGAGCGGTGATTGCCGGCACCAATCTTTCGTTCTCGGCGAACGTGAATACCAAAGTACCTCCCGATGAAATAATAATTAGTGGAAATATAGCTTAATAATACAATATTTTAACTGTATCACTGTTGAAATACGTAATATAGCAATAGTTAAATACGATACTCAGTGGATTGTTTAAGAATAATCGCTGCCTGAGTATATATTTTTTTTAAATGTGTAGAACCGACGCGTGGGGTTCGCAATTGCAAGTACGTAACGGAATGTATCGGCACATAAATATTAAATAGCACAAACAATACACGAAACCATTTGAAATTCGGCTTCGAAGGTCCAAAAAAGGGTGTAGGGGAAATCTTTCGATCAGCTCAGTTTTAGAAAATGTATTAGGCCACTTACCCAGTGCCGCTTTCTGGCGTTGCTTGTGGACCGGGCCCGGGTTGTGACTCCTGGTTGTTAGTTCACTGGGTTCACAGTTCATGTATTGTTTATTATGCAATAACGTTTATATAATTTTATTATATTTTCACTGGGGGTATGTCACACGCGTATGGTACTGATTGGTGCGCGGGAGACGGTCGCGTGGCGTCTCTTTGAAGGGTTGATTGTTAACTGACAGTAGTTGTCGCTGCTAGGAGCGATTACCGCCTTGAAGATGGTGCGGATGCTTCAGGTTTGTGACCCATACATTTCTATACGAGCCGAGAGTTGACAAAAGAAAAAAAAAAAGGCGCGAATATTGCTTGTGCTAAGAAATACGGAACAATCATGTTTCTTGGCTGAGCGCACTTTGTCAGTCATGAAATTTCTTTATTTCAATGCATAATTGCTTTAATATATACGATAAAAAACCAATAAATCAATAAACTGTATGCTAATGCCACTCTGCTTGGACAGGAAATACTAGTTACTAGCTATTAGGTACTAGTTTAATGAAGATGGATTTTATCGCAATTTCTAATTTATTTTACGATTTTTGTGCCCATTTTACTTTTTATATTGCTTTAAAAGCTTTAACGATCATCCGAAACAGACCCATTTCAAAACATCCTTGTTCTTGTCCTTATACCACACCTAGTGGTGACGGTACCACGTGTTTCTCTTCCACTCTGTTCTAACCCTAATCATTACAGTGGTCACACCTTCCATTAAGATATCATTCTTTACTCAGGCCATCTAAGCTTTTTTTGGCCTTCATCTATCTCTAATCAATTTTAAAAATTATATTAAAATTAGCGCTTTTCTTTACCTCCTATCCCATAAATGTTCCTTCCACCCGTGATCTGTCAACTTTAAAACCGATTATGACTTATTTCAGAGGATCAAAAAGGCTGTTACATTGAAGAGATGGACACAGTGATCGCATTCGGAAGCGTTATTCCCAGCAAGAGGCGATGTGTGCAATACATTTGCTCCACAAGTCAAATTGATATTCACGGGTAAGATAATTATGTGACATTATTTATAATTTAGCTTCGCCCCGCGGTGTTAACTGTGTGAAATGGTACGCGGTATGACGATTTCTATGTATTTCCGTCATCCCACGAGATCAGTCAATATTTTCGTGATAAAAAGTGGGTCGATAGCCGGTGGCCTATATGTGTTTTATTCCATGGTATAAGCTATCTTCGTTAAAAATGTCATGCAAATCCATTCAGCCGTTTCAGCGTGAAGGAGTAACAATCATACAAACCACAGACGCGCCCCGCGGTTTCACCCTCGTGGGTTACAGTTTTCCCGCTACCTCATTTATCTACGGGAACTATAGTTTTTCCGGGATGAAAGTAGCCCATGTGTTATTCCAAAGTTTAAACTATCTCTATACCAAATTTCATCGAAATCGGTTTTGCCATGCAGCATAACAGAGGTTTTTGAATTATTTGCTTATCCCACGGTAACAGTAAATATTTTCGGGATAAAAGTAGCCTATGTGTTAATCTAGGGTCTAAACTATCTCCACACCAAATTTAATCGAAATTGGTGCAGCCAAGAAGTAACAAACATACACACAAACTTTCACATTTATAATATTAGTAGGATAGTGGGATACTATTGTGATTAAAACATCTTACATCGGCTAATTTACTAATTTTAGGTAGGCAGTAGCTTTTGACCACTATCGGGTTTGATAAAATTTATCACTTGACCTGTGATGATTGGGTGAAGTCGTAGTATCACGCCAAACGTAGCCAACTAGAATGTTGACTGGCTCACAAAGACGACATCTAAACACGCTATGGTCTTAGTGCCCTAGCCGGGCAGGCACCTACTGTGAAGTTCTTTAATACTATGCTGTGACTTGTCAACAATGTTACTTTCACCAAAATTTCAAGTCTGGGGTAGGGATCGAACCATCGCTGTCTGATTGACAGCCGACTCTCATTTCCTCAAGTCTATTATCGATTCAACTTATGCTACATAACCTACTGGTCGTACAATGATGCATTATAAATATATATATATATATATTTATAATGCATCAATGTACCAGTATAAAAAAAATGTATATATATACAGTCGTGGTCAACTAATTAGGGACATTCAAGATAGTGAAGGGCTATAACCGGTTATGTACATATAAATATAAAACCCTATTGATTTCTCAGCACCTATTTTTTGCATAATGTGGTCCGATTATTATGCTATAAATGGCTGTAAATAAAAGATTAAATAAATAGAAAAAGTATTTGATATCAAAGATTAAACATGTATTAAATATTAAGGTACAATTCTGTAGTGGACATTTAATTAAGGACAGTAAAGTATAATGAAAAATACAGTTAAACAAAACTTATAATCTGCAGTGTTATAATATCTTTAACAGCTCTATTTTATTACGTGTAAAATCAGTACCCAGTAGCAAAACCTTTGTTAGTAATTACCGCTTGACACCGATGTGGCATAGACATTATCAGTTTCTGACATGTTTTGACAGGAATGTTTGCCCATGCCTCACAAAAAGCTTCATGAAGTTCATCCAAATTTGTATTACGATAAGTGGCAACTTTTTTCTTGATTTCGTGCCAAAGGTGCTCAATTGGGTTGAGGTCCGGGCTATTTGCTGGCCAATCTAGCACCGATACAGACTGACTGGTAAGAAACGACTTGACTGAATGGGCGGTATGTTTCGGGTCGTTATCCTGCTGAAACGTCCATATAATAGGGAGATGCTCCTCAGCATAGGGAAGCATAGTTTCTTCCAATATTGCCTTGTATTGATGTTGGTCTAAGTTACCCTGAACTTTCCTCACAGGTCCCACTCCACGTCCAGAAAATGAACCCCACATTTTAATGTTTCCACCGCCATGTCTCACCTGTTTTTTTGTGAATCTTGGATTCATTTCCGCTTTTACAGGACGCCGTACATATTGCCTTCCATCTGAAGAAATCAAATTAACCTTGGTCTCATCAGAGAAAAGTACATGTTGCCATTGGGCGTAGGTCCAATGTCCATATTTACGTGCAAACGCCAAACGAGCATTTCTATGTTCTTTCTTCAACAACGGTACTTTGCGAGCCACTCTTCCGAACAACCCTGCTTCTACCAAACGTCGTCGAACGGTCCTCGCAGATACACCGGCTCTTTCGTTTGCCCCAAACACTTCGTGTTTAATTAAAATAGAGCCTAGAAACGGATCTTTCTTAGCTAACCTGGTTATCATTCTATCTTCTTGCGGAGTCGTTTTTCTCGATCTTTTTGTTCTGGACACATTTAAAGCTGTGTTATAGCGCTTGAAATGTTGCACTGCATTGCATACCATAGTTTTTGAACAATTTAAATGTTGTGCTATCCTTCGGTATGACCAACCACGCTCGACAAACTTCATGATAATTTTTCGTAGTGTTGGATCGCAACTTTTATTTTTGCCCATTATTCTTCAAAATAATTATCAAAACTTAAAATAAAAAATCTGGATTGCCGCCAAAACGTCCACGAAACAATAAGAAAAGAAACAAAAAAATATTAAAATTCCAATTTTGAAATTAGAACGCAATACCTCAGTGTCCCTAATTAAATGGCCAGCCAGCATTCTTTGAACAAATAGCACTATGATAATTTATCAGCTATACTGTAAAGAGGTTTAATATTTAAGAAGTTGTTATTGTTTGTATAATCGCGCACATAAATGACTAATTACACTTACATGTAAAAGATATGGAATATTGTTAAGACTCGTTGGAAAATAAAAAAATAATTTACAATTTGGCTTCACTAGAGATTGTCCCTAATTAGTTGACCACGACTGTATATATATATACACTTTTTTTTAAAGATTATAAGCTTGCGTTTGACCACTGTCTCACCTGATGTTAAGCGACGACGCGGTCTAAGGTCGAGCACGCAAACTTAGAAGGAACCTATTCACTCGCGACTTGAAGACTCAGGGGTTGTACAATATATTGATATGTTTAATATCAATATATTGTTGCATTGTTTTGTTTCAGATGTGGAGCCCTGGGTGTACCGCCTAATTGCCATTTAGTAGAGGACAAAGAGAAATCTTATCCTTCTTGCTGCCCTACCATAGGCTGTCTAGGTTGCAGCAGAACTAGGTACACTTAAGCTATGAATCACGGCGCCTAGTTTCAAATAAAAAAAGGAAAATAACGTTGATTTAGCATTTATTTTTTACCCTAAACGTCCTAACGTTACTTAGAAGAAATCGATATATAAAGTACCTATCTATTTCATATTTGATAAATGTTCATTCAATCAACATGACAAATTATATTACTTATCTTAAGCTCTCTTGACATATTTGACTCCATTGACTGGCCGGTTGGCGCAGTTGGTAGCACTCTGCCTTCTGAGCCGCTGGTCCCGGGTTCGAATCCTGGACAGGTCAAACATTTGTGTGCATGAACATATCTGTTTGATCTGTGTCTGGGTGTGTATATGTATGTATATATATCAGTCATCAGGTTACCATAGCACAGGCTCTGCCTAGTTTGGGACCTGAAGACCTTGTGTGAATGTTAATAAATAAATAAAAAACATACATTTTATTTAGATGTTGCAAGAAATCTAGACACGCGGTAGCGTGTCGAGCTAAGTTCAAGCTAACAGAACTGGCGAGCTGCACCGTGTACTACGTATTTCACATAAACATATGAAATTTAGCTGATATATTTAGACTTGCGAAATACATATGTGCTCCAAATTTCAATAACATTTATCAAAATATCATTTTCATTAATTAGGAAAACAGTAGTCTATGCAGGTGAAACTAGCAGGTGAACACAGCTACTTATAAATAAAACAGATACAAAAAATAATTAAATCGTATATTCATTTTTAATTCTAAAAATAAAGTAAATTGCAAATACAGTGTCTTTCAGCTTTCTTATTCGATGAATATGGCTTAAAATAAATATATATAAATTAATCAGAGGCGCGTCAATAAATTTCTAAAACGTACATCAAAACTTAAATTATATCCTTATAAATAAAAACATTTGCTTAAATCTAAAATAAATGCAAATAATTACATTATAATTTAATCTAATACAGATTTTTTACTTGCAAATTCACATAGATGCCTATTGTATTAATTTTATTGCTTCTGGAACACGCTTTATATATCAAAAGGCCGCATTTATGGATCGCTCATTTTCTTAATCGGAAGTGACGTCACTTTTGTACGACATTTTCGAGAATGATTGCCTTCTAAGTGAAGTCAGCTGAATATGTCGACGATACTACAAAATAATGCAACTAATGTAAGTATAAATTATATTTTTTTAGTGAGGCGAAGATCTGATTACATTCTTTATGCTTCCCAATCTTTTCATTGTTCAATAGATAGCCAACGAAGTAATGAAATATTTACTTCGAAAGAGGATGCTATTTATAATCGACCCCGGCAGGACAGGCGAACTTTTAGGCAACTTTTTTATGTGTTTCCTACTTTATGGATCTAGAGTTAGTGGTAAACCACTATCTCACTTGGTCACTGACGATGTGATCGAAGATAATTACGATCACGCTCGATCTAGAACTGCTACTGTCTCAACTAACCTAAGAGGAATTGATGATCAGGCAGATTTGTATGATCATGATTGTGGATTCAGTAACCAAGTTGTAACTGCAGAACACTTGACCCGACCAAGCAAAGGGGCAAATAGAGCACTCTTAACAGCGCTGACTTATTCTGTGTTAATCATTCAAACAGATAATATAACAAAGAAAATGGACCCCCTTTCTCAAAAGTAACGGCAAGAATCTTACCCAAAGCTGAATCATACTGCCCCATTCCAGAATTATCCTGAACAATCACTGATGGCTACTGTGCTACCTGCCTAGCAAATGTATTGGGGTATTTTTTATAAAGCCTATTTTTCTATGTATTGCTATTTCATATGCTTGCTATGCTTTGTTTTCAGTGTAAAAAAAGATTACATATTTTTTTTATAACAATAAATTTTACATGAAGAGTTATTAACTTCACAAACGGGATATTTCTGATTACTTTTCAATTGACAAATAAGATTTGACTAAACATAATACAAAATATACATGTAAAAATATTAAAAACAGTATAATAGTGAACAAAGAAAATATAGAGTATATTTTCTTTATTCTCTTGAAAATGTTTCCCCGTTATGAAGTGTCTTGCAACAGTACCATAATACTAAGAAACAAATACACGGACAATATCCCGGGTCTAAAGTAAACTATTATGAGACTGTGACATTTTAATACATACATCTAATAATTTAATTAATTAGGAACAATTTTCGTAATATTTACACCATACACATTTTATAAGTTCTATCGTGCATGGCGCGGTCCAATAAGACATTTATATACTACAAGAAGCACTTGTTACCGTCATAACTACCACCCTCAACCACAAGGAACGTGCGCAATGGCGTCATTATAAAAAAAATGAAAACTTCAAACTCCTTAACATTTATAAGTTACGATATCCATTTTAATGTCACACGCAGATAATCTAATCCACATATTTTCAATGAGAGCAGACCTCTGCATGTTTGAAAATGTATATTCTCAACCAGGAGAGCCTCACGTAAGATTACCAATTATAAAAAAACAAGACGATAAAATTGGGTAGCGCAAACTTAACCCTGGCATCAATAGCGGACCATGTGATGTGCGGCCGCGCAAGCCCACCGCACCAGGATAAATATGGAGGAGACCTGATCTTTCCTTAGATGCCTGATCAATACATATATCTCTAAAAATATAATATTGTAATTTTGTTTTGGGAAAGAAGACAATCTTATTATAATTAAATAATTGTATTTGAATAGGAAGTCCCACTTGGGACTACCTATTCAACCTTCAACCTATTGACCTATTCAAATACAATTTGCAAACTTGCCGCTTCTCAGCGAGGCTGTAATTTCTTTAGAACACCGCTTAGCTGAGGACTTAGTCGTCATTTCAATCATTATTAATTTAGTATCGTTCATAACAGAATTCTCGTTATTTTCTATTTAAAAATTGGAAATTGAGACAGCCAGTCTCAAATACTTTAAAACTTTAACTTAAAGGGTAGTATAACAAATCGAGCGTTTGATGTATTGAGGGTAGTAGATGCTAGCCAGGCATACTACAATATTATTGGCAGTACAAATTCAGGTAAGATCTATTATTCCAACGAGCATCATACTTATACAGCTCATAATGTCATGTATATTCCAAAACGACCTAGTACTATGTATTTGAGCAATCATTTATGAAAGTTGCTTACTATTTTGAGATTCTAAAAATGGGCGTATACATCTTGTGACTTGGTATGTATAACTATATCTAGTTTAATGAAATTGAAATGAAAATATTGTAGCGAATTATTATTAGTTAGTAGCTTTATTTTAGATATAAACACGATTTATTTGGGAACGCTGCAATAGTCTTAAAATATAACAATTATTAATGACGTCCATTCAAAGACAAAAAGAAAAGAGATTGACCAAAGTAGAGAACGGTGTAATAAGAGAACGTTACGGTGTGGAAGATGTTAGCGATTTCAATCGCAATAGTGCTATTTGATCAATGCAATTGTCACAATGGCAACAAAAGTACAAAAAAACATCCCGTATAAGAGAGACAGGAGGTACAGAATTAGTCCCCTATGTAGGGGATGCATCCAGGAAAACGAGACTGTGGAACACTTGCTACCCTGGGCGCCACCAGGATTATACAGGGAGGTGCTTCTGCATTTACACATTATACTACACACATCAAAAAAGACTGAACAACATGTACGGTTTTGACTTTTGAACGATTTCCCTACATCATTCGTTTCGACGACGACAGACGCGAAGATTCTGAATTTAAGGAATTCTAAATTTGTTCATCACCTTGAGGTGATGAACCGAATTTAGACCCCCTTGCACCGTGCTGCCGGCGCCCATGCCTGCTTCTGCACTGTGAGGCCACAAAAAGTATAAGACTCACTACCGAACTGCATAAGGCTTTATTGTCTAAGGAACAAGCACATACACCACTGGAGCAGCTATTCCAGCCACCCAGGGCCATGCTCCGTTATATAAAGGAGTTAGGATGGCTCGGGTAATAACTGGCGGGAGGAATGTACAAAACACCCCAAGCGGGGCGTCATCGCAGGACCCTCAACCCGAATAAGAATATTTTTACTTTACATCAACCAGAATTCTTCGTCAGAAGATATACTATCTCACTTCATCCTAACGAGATTAAGCGATAAACACACATAAAGAGATGCTTAGATGTTACGGACTAGTACATGAGAGGGACGAAAGAAGTTTTATAAAATGAGTATGTATGCCTATTATATATGTCTAGCTAGACCGCTAGATCATTGGTCTAGCTAGTCGATACGTTTGGACACATGCAAAGGAAGCAAAACTCCAGACTAACCGCACCGCACGTCGCGATCTTATAAAAATGCTCATGAAGGTAGAAACAAAAAAGTGAATTCAAATCTATTTTTTATTCCTTAACATTCAACCATGGGTAGAATCACCTGGAATAAGTCCCCAGAGATTTTCTAAGACAGGACAGGACAGGACAGACACAGAGACAAGGACAGCGAGACAGTGCGGTGTAATAAAAAAATGCTGTATAATTCGCTACAATAATAATGAAAATGATAATGCG
Organism: Apeira syringaria; assembly: GCA_934044485.1. Lineage (NCBI taxonomy): Eukaryota > Metazoa > Arthropoda > Insecta > Lepidoptera > Geometridae > Apeira > Apeira syringaria. The sequence continues at coordinate 10,298,324 of OW203662.1, read as the reverse complement.
AGCAAACTTAACGAGTCACAACGTCAACGCTATAAAGTGTAAAGTCAAAAAACTTCCAAAAACTGTATAAATCTACGAATTCTCCAAAATGAACACAGCGATTCACAACTCTGTATCACAAATTGTGGCATAAGCGAGCCTCACACAATGTAACCGTACATACAATCATTCACTTATTGCTACTGAAGGATGCTTACAAATAAAAATGACAAGTTATTTTATATATTTAATTAAAATTAAATATATAAAATGATTTGTAAAATTATCCGAAAATACATTGCGTCTCACTGATAGCAAATAATAGAGGTAGGCCAAACATACTCATAGGATACTCGTACCATTAGTCGCATTTTCGTACTATGAGATTGGGTTAAATTTTAAATTGTAGCTGCTTATGCTTATCAAATTAAATAAACTCACAAGTATTATTATACTAACACATTAAATTGTGGAACTATCTATGGACAGGGCTTTGCAACATAAGCTTTTTTATTTTGGCTTCGCACGGTCTGCTACTCGGCTAATTTTCTTTTATTTTGTTCCACATCCCTACACACATTAACAAAAATCTATTGGTTAATCATTCACTGTAACTATTGTACATGCATGGACGAAAAATTAATGAAAATGCAATCAGGCCTTTATGGCGGGAATTTGACTCGCACTACATTTTTTCCCACGTTCCTAAACTTGTACATACATATTCATGGAGACTTAAAGGTTAATAAATAATTATTACACATTAAAAGACACATATTGAGAAAATATAACAAAATTGCAATGTCAACATCGCCATTCCACACCATGAAGCCTTAATCGACCGAAGTTACAAAAATAGTAATCCTTAATATTAGAGATGTTTCTTAAGGTTGTATTTTCTGTAAACATTATTCTGCCCATAGACAGTTCTGTAAGCTAGTAGAAAGACAAATTTAATGGTAGCCTAAACATGCGAATCATACACAATATAAACACACACATACAATATACAAATAAGGCGATTCAGTCCTCTCGATTGATTCAATGCTTAATATCTACAACAATAGAGTGCATAATTGAATAAAAAACGGAATGAATAAATTCATAATGCTAACAGCGTACGCTCGCATCGTACATCTAAACCAGCACAGGTTTCAATATCGAGTAATATAAAAAAAGTATTAACTTAGCGGTTTTACAAATGTCAATTTCAATCTCAAATCGGTTAAAATTTCACTTTAAGTATGTCTGCATTCAACGATATGGCCAAATTTTATAAAGGTTGAAGTATTCACATTATATCTTTTTTTGGTACACGATCCAGTCCACAATCTAAACATTAAATATTAAACATTACACAACATTAAATATTTTTTCGCAAATTATGCAATATGCATCGATTTTGCCTGATCAGTTTTGACAGTTAGTATAGACCAAACCTAGTAAATAAGTCTAAATATGAATCATGCTTAAATAAAAATAAATAAATGGAAATTTGAATTTGTATTTTATAAAGTTCATTATTGAATTTAAATATATTTTTGCAGGCGTGCTCCATCGTAGACCTCATCACTTATCATCAGGTGAGATAGCAGTCAAACACTTGCCTAAACCCAATAAAAAATATAAAAGTTTAACTGTGATTAAATGTGATATTTACTCATCAAACTGATTGTTTGACTGATTTATTAATTTATTCTCATATTATATTTGAATAACGATAATTTCAAACTATCAAATGTACCTACTAATTACCTGAGAAATACCTAATTATGAAATTGACCTTTCCGACCAATTGAATAGGTTAGTGCCACCTTTATCATGCGAATATAATCATCATCATCTCAGCCATAGGACGTTCACTACTGGACATATGCCTCCCCCATGGATTTCCACAAGTACCGGTTGGAAGCGGCCCGCATCCAGCCCTTGCCTGCAAATAAAATAATCGTAAGAAAATACATGGTTAATTTTCACTGGGAAATTATACTCTTGTCATAATTTTTCCTCACCATTAAACGCAGACACGTTCTATACCAGATAAAAACATAACGTTTATAACCCGAACACAATTGTTAAATTAGTGTAAATAAGATTAAAAATTATACTAAAACTATGTAAGATGATATGCATTTATAAAATATAATATCATTTTCGATATAAACAGGTATGGAGATAATATAGAATCACAAAATTAAACATAATTTACATGTTTATTCATGCACTAAAATCTACCCAGCTAAAAAAATGTCTCCAGCTGGTTCGGGTCCAGTCTGGAATAAAATATTTGCCCCAAAATTGTAAGTATTAAAACAATTTAACTGTAATTTTATTCGACACAAATGCATCATTGGCAGTGATCATAATCTAATTTAACTACTTTGATTATAAATTATAACATACATGTTTTCCACAGTATATTAATAAAATGTAATACATGTCACAGCTGCTTGTGACCATATTTGATTTAAAAAATTTACATTCTTATTTCCTTTCTTATAAAGTAGATTATACAAGTATGTCAATAAGATTTTCTGTCATTATTTGCTTACATTAGAGATTTTCTACAATTCAGTGTCTAGCCCTAACTTCACAGCTGCCATAAACATAGCAGTGCTTTGTCAAAATTATTAATGTGACCATTAATGTGTAAAAAAAGATCCACAAGATCTCTTTAATGTCTAAATACCAAGTTGAGTAGGAATGACGGCCATTATCTAGTTAATCAACCATGATAAGTGAGTCATTAGAACTTATCCCTTGTCACAACGTCTTAGTAATTAAATCACCAGATCTAATTCATGGTTCAGAATACCAAGTACAGTGAGTTACTAGATATTGATAAATGAGCCACTACATTTTGTTACTTGAGTCAAGAGTTGTTGTATGCTTAAATGATAAATATACTTATTGAACTGCATCCCGAGATACGCGATTATGGTTAAGTCACTAAATCTTGCCACACTAGTCATTAGAAAAGTGTAGTGCTTCTTATTGTAGACTCTACAGTGTAGAGTTGCTGAAGTCACTAGATTTGAGATATGTGAGTTAACTTGATATTTGACTCACTATCTAGACTTTGACACTTGACTCACTAGATCTTGATGGTTCGTCACTAATGTCAAACTCCAACGATGGCTATGGTGGGTTTGTTCTGAGACAAAGGAGGCGCGGCGGGGGGCTGACGTCACGCTCGCGGACCTGCCTTCTCTCCCATACGTTTCGTCAGCTCCAAGATTAACTCTCTGAAAAAACAACACGTGTTTTTGATGTAATCAATATGTTGTCAAATGATTTTGGCAATTTCGGTACGATAACTACACGCATTTTACAAGGAGCTAGAAATCTTGCTGAGTTGCCGGGGAAAACTATGGTCCCTAGATATGCTACAATACGGTAACGATGATTTTACCTGTATATGAGCGGATCAATGTTCCTGGCTAACATGTAGAGAAGCCACCAGTCACCGACGTCCGTTCTTTCGGAGACGAAGACTGCCGTCTCCATGGCGAGGGTGCGAGAACGCGCGTGGAGCAATCGCGGCCGGATCGACGGCATGAAGATTATTAATAATCTGTAAGGTCAACATTACAAACATATAAGAAAACCATCTTTTTCACACCTGTTGCCCAAAAAATCCGACGTTGTAGCGTACCAGAGCGGGGCTAAAATGGCATATTTAGCTCTATGGGCTAGTATATTTTTAAATTGTTGTGTATGTCGTTCCAACGAGCCTACAATTTAGCACTATGAAACTCGCGTCTCGCGCAACGTGCCGTCTGCGGCATAGCTTTCCTAGGAAAAGCCGCTCCTAAAATCGCTCCCTAAGCGAGCGCGCCCGCGCGTGCTGAGTGATATTATTATTCCAAACATGCATGCATTGCCTTGCGGCTAAAAAAAACAAGTCTTAATATTATATTGGATTATTTTATTGTCTCGCTATCGTAGTGAAAAGTGTAACTCATAGTGCTAAAAACTATTATAAGTCGATTTCTATTATATACTCCATCAAAGCAAAAGATTATGCCATATCTCATAATACCAATTCAGCGAAACTATGATGAGAGGTAAGGATAGCCGTTATGTTCACAACCTTTTTGCCGTCAGAACGTGTTTCATTTATCAAATTTATGATTCAATAACGCACCAACAACGTCATCATCATCATTTCAGCCATAGGACATCCACTGTTGGACATATGCCTCCTCCATATAGGGGGGATTTACCAATACTCGCCACGCTTGGCAGGCGAGCGCAGTATGATTTCTGATCCTCAGAAGGCGCTGCTGCCCACCTTCTGGTGCTCACCCACGGGAAGAGATGGGGGAGTACTATTATAGGCCGGTACCACCACGGCATATATTTTTTCAATATAATCACCACGAAACAACGTCAATCAAACAATTAATGTATTCTAACGCCGCGTTCTAAAATAAATAAAGCCAAGTGGCAACAATACAGATATAACGGTGTCTCATATTGGAAGTTGTTCTTTCTTTCATAAAATATATGATATTTAATAATAGTGTAGTCACCGGTAAAGGATGAGTAGAGTAAGCAGCACCGCCAGTATGATGTACCAGAACCAGAGGAAGATGAAGGTCTTCTCGTTGACGATGTTGAGCGGGAGGATGCAAAGGCTGTCGTGCGTCTGGATGCCGCCGGACGCGCCGAACTTGTAGAATGTGCATTTCGTGATACGAGGGAAAATATATATCATTGGGTCGTATCTGAAACGGTTGAAAACATTGATTAATTTTCTATGTTAAAAATGTATAATACAATCGTCATCATCATCATGTCAGTCATAAGACGTCCTGCTGGATATATGCCTCCTCCATTATCTCCATAAGGACCGTTTGGAAGTGGCACCCGTGCAGCCTCTTCCTGGGATCTTGTTCAGGGCGTCTGTCCGTCTTGTTGGTGGAAGTCGTATGCTGCTTGCCGGTCCGTGGTCTCCACTCGAGAACCTTTACGACGCATCGATCATATACTGGTACCAGAAATATTCTACCAATATTATAAATGCGATAGTTTGTGAGCATGGATATATGCTGTTACCCTTTCACTCAAAAACTACAGAACAGATTTGGATGAAATTTGGAATACAGATAGCTTATACTCTGAATTAACACATATGCTTATTTTCATCATCACCATCATCACCGTTTTTCATCACCGGGTAAAACGGATTTGGATGAAATTTGGTATGTAGATACTTCAGGTCCCGGAATAACACATAAGCTACTTTTCATCATCATCATCATCTATCTTCACCATGCGGGTAAAACCGTGGGGCGCAGCTAGTACAATCTATTTTCTATATTCCAATTAATGACTCGTTATAGTTCACACAGTGTTTTAGATTATAAGACGGTCGCCCGGTCGGCGTGGCTCAGTGATAAGTAACACTTATTTTAGAACCGCGATCCCAGATTCAAATTCCAGCTGGGGCAAATATTGTGATGAGCATAGGATCCATCTCAATGTTTGTGTTATGTAATTGTGTATTTCCATGTCCACACCTCCAGCGACACAGGGTATCCCAGGGCAGAGGGTGTGATTGTAGATGCGTTGTGTGTTTTAGATAAGTTTTCAATTTCAATTGAGACCTATAGGTCCCTACCTATGTGTTCTACCCTATAGGGTAGAACACATTACAATTAGTACAAAAACATTAGGTTACATCGAGTATTTGCGATTAAACAGATCATTCTTAATTTAATACTTAAACGATATAAGCAAATAGGTACACATTTTTGTTTTATTCGCACAAATGTGTTGAAAAAACATCGTATGAAAGTCGTGAACTCTGCTCATTATACACTCGGCTGAATTACGCCCGCGCCTGCGGCTCCCACTGCAATCCATATAGCCTCGTGTATCATGACAACTTAGCTCCCTTGTATTACAATATGCTATTATTTCATTTCAAAAATAGTATCTATTCACTGAGACACGTCGACTATCGCTTATACAATGTCCAACAGGATAGTTGAACCAGAGCCGTGACTCACCGTTCTTCTTGTGGCACGTCGCTATACCCCAACACCCGAGTGCCGTAAGTAAAGAACTCCCCGTTGAAGAAGCTGTCCATCATCCACATCTGGAGGACTATGTTCACCAAGCACAAAAACTCGCAGCCCCAGTACCGAAGAGCGTACAGTTTGTGTCTCTGGAATTGAAAGAAGATTTTGTAAAAAAATTGGTTGTCTGTAAAGTCGGTTTACGGACGATAGATTTACGTGATAACGACATAATCATGTATGACTTTGACTTTGAATTTGACTGACTTTGACTTTGACATTGACATTGACATTGACATTGACATTGACATTGACATTGACATTGACTTTGACTGACTTTGACTTTGACTTTGACTTTGACTTTGACTTTGACTTTGACTTTGACTTTGACTTTGACTTTGACTTTGACTTTGACTTTGACTTTGACTTTGACTTTGACTTTGATTATTTTATGTAATACAAAACTCAGGTGGAACGTTACGCGGAACGTTACGCGGAACGTTACGCGGAACGCTACACGGAACGCTACACGGAACGTTACTATTTTTCATTTTGGCATTCATCAATTTATAAAACGTTATCACGTCAAAATACATATTAAGCAATAATTGATTCTTGTGGCGAGAAAGAAAAGGGGTGCTTAGATGGTTCGGTCACGTATAATAGAGAGAATGGATCAAAGGCGGTAAGAGTGAGTATTGAGTGAAACAGATTAATTTAAGCAATGTTTAGACTTTGGGAACTACAATCACTATATTCTTGAAATAACATTCACATTACATTTTTGTTTACAACGTAATATATAAATAATATGTGTATTTGCAGCTACCACCTAAATAAAAAAAAACACATAAGTTTATAAAATGGATAAGAGTTTGTTGTGATTTGTTGTGCTATTGACTTTTAGTGATATGTCTTTTTTAATAAGTTTATTGTGTATTTACTGTTTTGCTGTTAAATGAATGTAAGTTCACTTGTATTTTAATCTCTACCTAAGTATGAAACGGTGGGATTGGAGTCATGCAACCGACCGCAAGTTCGGTTTCGGTTTCTATATGTTCGGACAAGAAATCTAGTTTCAGCCGTAGCTTCGGTTTCAGTAGAAAAAATGCCAAAATTTTCGGCCTCGCACCTACATCCTACACACATATTCTGTTATTGTAAGTGGCATTTCGCTTTAGTAAATAGTTCATTAAGCAAAACTTAATTTACCTAGATACAAAGAACATACATGTAATATCATGTTAAACAATATATATATTGTGTAACACGGGATACGCACCATGATTTTTTATTTTATTGAGTTCCCAAAATTTCGGGAACGCATATATGAAAAGCCATGAAAGTGTAAAACAATGCATTATAAAATACAATACAATAACATTTTACTGTACACAATAAAACATATAAAAGTAACTTATATAAATATTAAAACATATGTACATTGTAATGTTATTCCAACTATTCTTGGAAAATCTAATTAATTAATTAATTATAAATATACATATATCATTAGCAGACAAAGGAGGTTCCATAACATTAAACATACGTAGACTTCCATTTGCATAATTATAACCGGTCTATTGCTTTCTGTTCTCTGCTAGAATAGGGATATTCCCCATAGTAGAGTAAAATATCATTTTTTTAAGAAGTAACTAACTTACACACATTCTTTCGCCCTTATAATATTAGTAGGATAGTGCTGTCGGAGAACAATGATGTATCAACCTTATGTTGATTACCTACTTGGTGAACTTTGCTATGAGCGGTTATATGTATTTGACACCTTTTAAATCCTCATGAGCTGTAATAAATGCGTCTACAAAGGATAGCAACTTGTTGCCATCCGGCTGAGCCACAAATCCGATCCGATACTCGATACCCACCAACCCGATACTGTTGACACGTGGAATCGGGCTCAATGTTGTGTCTGTGTGGCACGAAGTTCTTTGAACTAAATAGTACCTAATTGGGGGTGTTCGCTTTCCAATATAATGACCGGATTGATACAGGATCTTGATTAGCTGGTATAAGTATCATATCGCATCGTTGCTACGGAGAAGTATTTTTGGAGACGCAACAAAAAAAAACATTCATGAGAATTTACTTTTAATTTTATTTTGTTTATATACCTTATAGATTTAGCATTTTACCACTTTCTGACTTGACGGTGAGTGAATATGTGGTCGTTGGTCGAAGATGTAACCACGCTAAACCTAAATGTTTACCGGCTCTCAAGGACTGCTGCCTGAATACACTATGTGTTTGGTGACAGGTTATGAAACTTCAGGGTGGTAGCTACCCAGGCAAGTACTCGAAAGCTCCCTACAACCATGCTGAGAATATGATAACGGTGTCGCGTTCACCGTGAAATCAAGTCGTTGGTGAAGATCGAACAGTGTCCGTTAGTCTGACAGCCGACGCTACCAACGCAAGGCCATCATCGCTTCAAAAAATATATTATAACGTATATCTTATCTCGTTCGAACCCAGAGCCTGGGTGGGCCAGACAGAGTGTCTGTTTGTTATACTTGTAATTTCAGATGCTAGGCTCGTTTACAGATGGTCTTTGTCACCTGATCTGAACAATAAGGATGTATGTTCATTAATGATCAGGTCATAAGTCATTGTAAAAGGCACAATGGCACGGTTGATCGGCAATGTTCTTATAATGAGATCTTTAACCATTAACATCTCCACAGCAGCGAACAAAGACTTCTTAGATTTTACTTATCAGAAATGTTCTACAAGCAAGATTGCGAGTCGATGTAATACCTTGGCAACTCTATCTTTACCATGATAGAAATATTTCTATGTAGTAATATCCTGTGAAGTAAAAATCGACCTAAGGCTTAATATAGCTGCTTGTAACTCCTTGACCATTACAACAAGAGATTATTTAAAAAAGTATGATGTAAATGTATCGACCATAAATGTAAAAGCGAAGGCACCAAGAGAAATATGCCAAGAACGCAGCAAGTGGGAGTCCGTGATCTCTGCGTACCCCTTGGAGGAACCGTCGAGATATCGAAAAAATCTATAAAAAACTGCTGTAACGATTCAGATCAAAATATGTAGGTACATTCAATGGTCAATGTGACATTCATACATGGTAGTCGTTCCAATTTGTCGCAGGAAGCGTTTTACTTTCACATTCATAGTGGAAGCACGGTGGGTATACAGCTAGCGAATGGAATTCATCGCCTAAATCTGTGTTTCCGCATAAATACACTCTTGGTGTCTTCAAGTCACAAGTGAATAGGTATCTGCTAGGCAAGCGTGCTCCTTCATAGACCGCATCATCACATAACATCCAGCGAGATAGTGGTCAAACCTTATATACGGTGTAAACATTCATAACATTCTGGTTTTTAAAGTTTATCTGTACAAATATCATTTTAAACCATTTTACACTATACCCCTTTAAACTATTTTAATGGTCGTCGTCAGCATTACTCCAATACGATAAAAACATGAGTGTAGTCGGTTATCTTCAAATTTATATATTTTTACTAGTATTATAATTTCTTAGGAATTTACTATAAATAATTAGGCTTATAACTAAGCCTTACCAAGGCAATATACACGCTTACCTAAGAAATCTTCTGTTTATATTAGCAAGCAGCAAGCAGAAATTTTTTAGTGTTATCTATCACAGTAGCGGGTTATAATATGCTTTCCATGGGCGTTATATGTTCCAGCAGCTTAAAATGAGGCAAATACAAATAAACAAACGATCAAAAAAAGAGAGGACAGTAACAACAGAGAAAAAAATGGATAAAGACGAAATGAACGAACGGCATGCTACGAGTATTACACACAGAATTTTTTTATATATCTACGTAGGTGCTACTATGGAGTTCGTTGGGTTTTATTTTTGTTATAGCTATCGTCAATAGATTGCAAAGTCTTTCCATGCGTTTGTGGCAAACATAAACAATCCTAGTCATGTTTACTGACCGAACAAACAATATGATAGAACAATACCTGACACAGTGTTACTATAATGTGATATTATTTATTTTACAATACAACAAAGATAAGAATTCTTTGTTTTTTGCAGCTATAATATTTATTAAACAAAAGATAAAAGATATATTCCACTACGATAATGTAATGTTAACAGATTCCTGTTGACAAATGATCTAGGTTTCATTTAGTACTAGTAGCGCCCCGCGGTTTCCCCCGCGTTGATTATGGTTTTCCCGCTACCTCAATTACCCCCATGGGAACTATACTTTTTCCGGGATAAAAGTTGCCTACCTATTAGACTAGGTTCTAATCTATCTCCATACCAAATTTCAGAGAAATCGGTAAAGCCGCTTGAGCGTGAAGGAATAACAAACATCCACACTTACAAACTTTCGCCTATTAACATTTATAGGATTAGAAGTTGGATATAATATTATTATTAGAAGAAAAAGAAGAAGAAAAAAGACACATTTCTTCAAGACACTCACAACACACGTTACACAAGAGATACACAAAAGAATATGACATAGTTACCTGACTGTAATACCTAATAACTGTTATCACTACCTCACTTGATAGGGTTACATACTATAATGATCGTAAGAAGGCCTATAAAATTTCGACTGACATCTCGGTGATCAGGCGCTGGCGACATATTTTCAATCTTAAGAATGTAAGCTAGCCATAGGACACTAGTAACTACACAACTATCTATATACTATCACTATACAACAAAAACCGGGATCTGAAAGCTCACACCTTATATAGGATTTTATCTGGGACTATTTAGTTAACCGCCTAGGACTACCCGAGACCAATGATATTATATGTTTATACTCGTATAAGGTAGATGTCGCACAAGCGCGCGGAAAGTGAGACGGCAAAATTAAGTCAATTGTAGTAATTTTGATTACGACGCGTATTTCAAGCGCAAGTCGAAACATATAGCGATCCTTTTCTATATTATTTGTACCGTATTATCTGTCGGAGTAAGCATGTTTATATCGTAAAAGAACAAAATCTGAGCACCGCGCAGTATGAATATACGTCATCTTTAGTAAAACATCATTACCCGAGAGTATTAATATAGTTTTTGATTGGAAATTCTCGTGAGTTTGACACATTATTATATATATGTGGTATCCGGCTTTACTCACGTTTATAGTCGTTTACGCTGCCAGAGGTCGCCGCGATCTGGCAGCGTAAACTCACCTGAGGATGAGCATCGGACATGCTCGAAACCTAGGTCGAAACTTCGACTATAAACGTGAGTAAAGCCGGATACCACATATATATAATAATATTAATATAGTGTTATAAATGTATAGATAGGGGAGCTTGAATGAGAGCAATGACAATAGATTCGCGACGAGTGATTATTAATCAGAGGGTTGGATGCAAGGCAGATGGTTTTTGCTCTGTACGGTCGGTCTGTCACCTGGCTTATGTCCCCAGCTTGTGCCGTCACCTGCCTGATGACGGATGTCATAATGGTAAAATGCTACGAGTTGCACTCTTATATCCATCTCGACTAAGAGATGGAAATCCATCCCGATAGAAATGGTCTCAAATTAATTCTTATTTCATTTTTTCCAAGACATTATATACACAATATTTTGTGTTGATTCTGCGAGATAAAATTATGCCATGATTGGATCCAGTGTGCACCGCGTCATTAAAAGATTTAAAATAGTGACTAGTCCGATACGATGCCAATGTAATAAATATACAGTATACTTGACTATGCAAACAATATCCCTGACCAGTAAAGTATTCACAGGTCACAGAACACTTCAGTATCTTCATCTGTCACAAATAGTAAGGTGCATCTACCTATGTCTATGCGAACGTGTAATCATACAATAATGCACAAAGCAGCAGCGTATTACAAAGCGTGTGCGCACGAAACCCACAATCACGAGCATCACGAACGTTATGTCGCCAAATGCAGCGGATGTCAATAATCCACCGTTCGAGAATTAGTTATTATTTTTCGCTTGGGAGGAGTTTACTTGAGAGTTAGCGCTCACTCGGCTCACGCATAAAAATACCATGAGTAGGCATGTGAACGGTAGCAAATGCGATCGTCCTTATGCGAATATGATATCAGATAATTTAAATGTTTTAGACAATTGACAATTATCCGCCAGCCCGTATTGAACATTCAAGTCGAATTCCCCCCAGCGACCTCCCCACTAAGTGTAATGAGCTGATAAGGCTTAGGTATGCTGTGACAGAATTAAAATAACAATACCAATTTTCTAAGTTTATTTATGGACGCTAAACAATAGGTTGATAGGTTAAGAAAAAGCATTAACAGGTCAATGTTCCATAGTAATTCCATCTATTTTACCTACCTATTCATCACGACTCGTATAAAAAATTGCACTATAATAATTTGCTGTCTCAGAACACAAAACAGTCTATCCTGTGAACAAAAACCGAAGCACATAAACAAAAGCATCTGCCAAAGGTTCCGTACACAAATAATTTTGAAATTGAAATGGCGTTCCAAATCAAAACAAGTGGCATACTAGCAGTTGAATCTAATAAACTGAAGTCAATCGAAAAGCGAGCCCAAAAGAACATCACAGCGACTGACTGGTCGAATGTAGGCTTCAAACTTTGGATACTGGCGTAATGTTGCTTTCCTTCTTGGTTTTGTATCGGAATATATCAGATATTGTGGCTCTATATCTTCAATGCCTCATTGGCCAATTAAAATTACGGCAATGCGTGATACCTTTACGTGATACCTATGGTACGAAGCATATTGACTTCACTGTCATAGTTTGCCTTGACCACTTTCATTACTTGACCCTATATTTCCTGATAGGTACAAAATTAAAATTTTTCATTTACAAGTGCTTGTGTTGCGCATTAAAACACATCAGGTCAGGTCAGGTGAAAATAAGGTACTCGTACTTTTTTGGATAAAATAAAGAACCAAGTACGAAAAGTACATCTACAAGTACATCTATTTCTATGTCTATAAAAGGAAAGTTAAGCACACCACGGTTTGTAGAGCGTTAAAAATGGGTTAAACAAAGAAGACATTAGACCATCGTCGAGCGCTTTTTCAAAAGGTGAAGCGAATTTGCTAAAGTGAAATAAAACCGACAGGTTTCCTTCAAAATGACAAAAGTTAAAATTGTTATATTTGTCACATGGAAATATGGTTCGTCACACAACTTCCATAAATTGAGCACAATCTGAATAATCTATTTAATATAATAAACAGTAAACAAGGAACTCCAAAACACATAACATTAAATATCTTGACTTAAAAAATCATGTGCAAAAATTGGTGTGCGAAGCAGATGTGAGCCTCCAGCAATGTTTTTTGCGCAGATTATCGCCGTACCATAAATGTTATACAAACGGCCAAACAATATTATGTCTTACTGCTGTAGTTATAATGTTATATTTAGATGTACATACAGAGAATGTCGCGGTAGATCGATAGGACCTACTCGAAATTTTTCTGAGCTGCGCGGATGTCAGTCAATAATGCATTCTGATCGTATAATATAATATATTATCTGGAATACATCTTTAATCACCTTTATATTATGTAAATATACGGGTGACTAAGTATGTATTCCAATTTACTTAACGTGACTAAGCTTATGTGACTAAGTTTTAATCGGAATATCTGTATTTGCATTTAGTATTAGTAGTATTTAGTAACTATATTTATGAACAGGCTTTAGGCTTTTTAAATCTATCTAATATTACTCAGATAGATTTAAAAAGCCTAAATCATGTTCATAAATATAGTTACTATGACGCTAGATACAAATATCAGACTTAGAATTAACACTAATGTCCCTTTTTAATGTTCATTTTTAATATTCCTGATTGTACCGATAAGGAATGGAATAACCCACATCAAAGAGTTTTATGAGAGTTGCTTTGAGTTCTATGAAATTCACAATATTATTAATATACATTGAAATATAGACCCGATGATAGCCCTGCGGTGGAAGCGTCAGCTATCAACTTGACAGTGGGTTCGATCGCCAACAGCGGCTCGAAGTTCCTATGAAGGAAATATCGTTATTAAATCCGGTGTGGATGGTAATAGAGTACCTTTTCTCGCCTGGCTGGCTACCGAACTTAAATTTAAAAATCTTTAACAAAAGACATAGCGTGCTGTTGACTGTAAAATCTGTAAATCAGCTGCCTAAATTTACATCTGTAAACATGTACAATAGGCAGCTGTCCTCGGGAGGCAGTTAACATTCTATTTTATCTCTATTATGTACTCTTATATAAAAAAATATATAAAATACTCTTTTCAAGTTCACTGTCTATATCTTCGATCACGCGTCATTACTAACTTTGATCGAGTTGTTGGGCAAACGTAGACTTATGAGCGATTAATAAAATCGACAAGTGCTAGTCAGACTCGCACACAAAGGGTTCTGTACCTTTAAAAACTACAAAAAAATCACGTCCGTTGTGCGATCATTTCCCTTCAATTTTAATGTAATACCTAGTTCCATAATTTATAAAGCTCATTAACATTTTACCAAGCATTTTGAATATGATGACGACATGTAAAATTAGAAGATATAGATACGGATCTAGTGGAATAATTGAGTTAACGTGAAAACTGTTGTCCACTGAGTTGGAACCGCGGTGCGCAGCTAGATTAAAACTCCACACAGTATATTAATCATATTTCCACTTATTCAACATCATCACCATCTCAGCCATAGCCCAAGTTGGAACACTTTGACTTATTACGCGAGTAATTCCCGTGTCTTATACATTCATAATCAGCCATAAGACGCTTGCCGCTATACATAGGCATCCCTCATCGATCTCCACAAGGACCAGTTAGAAGCGGTAACATAGTAAATATTATAAATAAAGTTTAGGTACATTTTCTGTAATCTTAGTATCGCGCTCAGATGGGAGACGAGACATTCAAGATCCCACTTAAGATCCCTATGGCGCGCGACGGCTCCCTGATGAAGCCAAAACAATTGACGAAAGAAATAGCTCTTAAAACTGAGTTATTAAAATCAAATCAATCAAAGAAAACGCGTCGTCGTTTTATTATAACGGTAAGCAACAGCGGTGACTATTGTCACCGGTGAGCTACCGCACGCGGTGCGAATCACAATTCGCCTTGGTTATTACTAACGCGTAGAAACTACAAGGCTTTATTTACCATGTGCCTAATAGGCAGTTTCGAGTTTATCCAGGTTATTTTTTAAACGACGAAAAGGAAAGAAAACGAAACGTAAAGACCTTGCTCTGTGAATTAGTTTTTCAGTGTTGCTAAATAAAAGAGATGTTTACCTCATGTTACACAGCAACGCATATATGCCAATTAAAGGGAATCAAATATTCTTAAAGTAATTAATTCACAGTCGTCACTAGCCTTATAAGTTTTAAGAGCTGCGGGTGTTTACAGGTAGAATGGGGGAGGTAAAATTCCGATGCATATTAAAAATGTATGTTACAGAAGACATACGGGCTCAAATAAAAAATAACTAACACCTTTGTTACACTTTTTATTTTTCGTCCGGTGAAAATGTATCCACATTTTTAAACTAATAAACCAGATTAACAAATTTATGGCTCAGCTGTTTTTGGTAATCATATCCGAAGCGGAAGGAAATCGACGATAGTTTTAATCCTTAATCGGATAATCTTCAACCCTGCTCATATTTCGGAACCAAATGAACGTAAAAATGGAATCCTTGTTATTTTACTAAAATCCTCTTACACTAGTATAGGTAAATACTTATCCGATTAGTTATATTTATAAGTCATGAAGAGTTGTTTTTGCATGACAAAAACAATAAGAACAGAAAATATTAAGCCTCCTTTTTTACTGTTCCGTATGTCCGTTTTTCGACACCGACCGTGGGCAGCAAAAAATATATATAAGTTTCCGAAATCTATCAAGTATCAAAAAAACCTTCTCAAACTCCTCAACAGTTCATTCAACTACAAATATCGTACATATGTTTGAAGAACCTACCGTTGTTGACCGAAACTACTGTATGAGGTCAACCCACTTGTCACTGAGACCCCCACACTCGAGTGAGCATGCGCGCTGGCCTCGTAAATACCATCCTCCTTACAAATATAGACGTGAATGGTAATAAAAAGGTCACGGATCCACTTGAGGACTCATTCATCAGGATGTGAAAGAACTCAGTATATTATTATGTTATAGTAATGGCAAATATTATGTCTTCGGAATGAAGCGATTCTGTAGTGTCCACTTGCCCAAGAATTAATTTAAGGCTTTGCTAAATAGACAATTTTGAGTCTTATCACCTTGTCTTATCTTATAAACTTGAACAAAATACCACTTCTGAGAATATTTCATGCAGATTAACTCTAAAATGAACAAAATAATATTTCAGTGACATTTAATTTTAAATTATTTCATAAATTTCCTTACATTATATTAAAAGAAAAAAATATTTTCCTGCAACCATAGGTATATATCTTTTATCTAAAATACTAGCGGTAACCACGCTAATACGTTTGAACTGTTCCACCATAAGAAAGGAACTTAAATAGTTCAAAAATATCATGAGTAAATTTTTAGAGCCTGTAGGTCATCTGTAAGAAACATTTTGCAATATTTGATAAACACGCATCAGGATTTGTCCTGCCACTTCTGCCTGAAAACGCCCGCGAGCAATTTACAAGGTCATCAGCACCTCTTAAAAAACTTATCGCGCAGCTTGAAACACTTGAATAACGCTCATATACCACGTACAATACTGTACATTATTTAAGCCCTTGCATGGTCATTATGTGATGTTTTATAACTTAGGGACTGCGACCTTCGCAAGGCGTTTTCCCAGGGATGACACTTATCTAACTTTTTGATCATATAAAGTCCAATAAATATTCATGTAAGTCGTTACAATAGTTTCCGAGATAGTTCTGAACGAATCTAAAAGAAATCATGTAGATATAAACGAGAATATCTCATTTAAGACTAAAATATCTAACATTATTACATATAAGATTTTGTTATACATATAGTTATATACGATACAACGAATTGAATTTATGCGGTGCCCACTACATGATA
Organism: Apeira syringaria; assembly: GCA_934044485.1. Classification (NCBI taxonomy): domain Eukaryota; kingdom Metazoa; phylum Arthropoda; class Insecta; order Lepidoptera; family Geometridae; genus Apeira; species Apeira syringaria. Next base: position 10,281,272 of record OW203662.1, on the reverse strand, counting down.
ACCTGAAATAAATTATCTTCCTGAATTAACAATAAATAATGTGTATATTTAATATGGAATTCCGCAAAGTAACGCCTCAACCTATTAAATTCATTATTACATATTATAATTATATCATTAGTCCATAAATTGTCATCTGACTAACGAAAGAAGAAACTGACAAAGCAATCAAAACTTAAAAACGATCCCAATCATTGTACTCCTTATAAGGTTAGATTTTTTGACATTTGCGACCACGTGAAAAATATTTAGTAATTCATATACCTATTTAGAAGGTGTTGCTAGCGTGCTCTTTTCAAAAGATGCCCTTCAAATATAAGTTAACAAATTATTTATATTAGTACGTTATTGTGTTTTTATGTCATCTTTTAAAGTGTACACAACTAGATAAGCAAAATTAACAAATTATCTGTGTCAATAAATTATATTTGATTTTCATATTGATTTATGCCTGTTTATTGTTTGATGACGTGACATACATTATGTAGAAGTATTAAATATTGTAAAAATAAAATAAATAGCTAATTATTATTATAAACACAATTGAAATTGTATTTCGATTTTATTTATATATATTTATTATATTTTAGGGACATAGTAAAAAACCATAGTAGGTATACACACTATATCGTAAAAGGAGACTATTACCTACTACTCGTACATTTATCATAAGCCTCCCCGCTCCGTATACAAAAGACTTCGTAGACCGTAGGGCTCTACTAGTAGTAGCAACACCTACACTTACATGAGCGGCGAAGCGCGATAATAACGAATGACTATAACCGACAAACATAACAGATTAAGATAAATCATGAGAATTTCCTGTTCTGCGTGTGAACAATACAACACAAATTAATAAAACGCGAGGCTCGTGACTCATCGTGGTTACAAAACCAAAATAAAATATATATACGAGAGAGGGTTACCCGCCAGTGGGACGTAAAAGGTTTTTGGGGCTCGATGAGGCTATTTGTCACGCAATTACCTACAGATGTTCATACTTAGGACGAGAAAACAGAAAAATTGCACATGCATTTGCAATCACATTATGACTTGCAACTCGCAGAAAGGCTTTGCATTGTAATCAAGAAGCAATGACAGCCTTTGCGAAGTGAGCGGCAGCTGTCAACCTGAAGGTTACTAAGTTCAATTCCTACCAAACGGCTTGCTTGCAATGATAACCTTGGGAGAGATATCAGACTCTTGTCTGTCAAATCCCACCACTTTAGATGAATCTTGGTGAAAATCTCATTTTTGTGCCTAGCCACCAAGCTTGGAAACCGCTCACCAAACACAGACTGTATTCAGGCTTTTGTTCTTGGGAGCCAGTTAACATTGTAGATCTAGGGGGATTCCAGCTTCGACTTCATCTTCACTGACTATCGAGTGAGACTAATGAATCAATAGGTAGTCAAATGTTTTTTTTTTTTAAATTTGTTACCGTTGGCTTCGCAGCAACACATTACATTTTTAACCGACTTTTAAAAAAGGAGGAGGTTCTCAATTACACCCGTATGTTTTTTTTAAATGTTTTTTACCGCATAACTTTCGACTGGGTGAACCGATTTGATTGTTCTTTTTTATTTGAAAGCTGGTGCTTCTCGTCTGGTCCCATTTAAATTTCATTAAAATCGGTCAAGCTGTTTTTGAGTCACACTCCAATAACTGAAAAGTGCTACGCATACGTCGATGATATTATAGTTGCGGGTGGAGAAATCAGTGAACATACACAGTGACGATTGATTCGATCGATTGCCGATCGATAATCACTGCCGTGATTAGCAAAGGTCACTGAAAATGGTGAAAAAAGGGTTCCGTTTTTTGGTATTTTTTTTATTTTCAGTTTAGTGTATAGTTTTAATTCAGTGTATATAATTTATTAACTCACAATTACTTCAACCCACTCGCGGGATGTAAAAGGATGTTGATGACGATGATGAATCACAGTTCTTCGAACTTTGTGCTTAAGTAGCGGAACTCAAAAGGACTTTTAATATCCTGGGGCTTGATGATTCAATTTGTATGATGGAAGTAAGATGCAAGCAACCTAACGGTTCATTCTTAGAACAATAACCCACTAGGGAAATTGCAGTTTCCTAAACATACATTCAACTCAAAAAGGTCTCGCTATTGTTTTTAACTTTTTTTTAGTTGAACAGTCAGACATAGTCTTTGCATTGCTTTGCAGTCAATTGGTATTTTTTAGCTGCACTAATCCGTTTCAGTAGCGCAGATTGTACCTTATATTCCCGAAAAATCTGAACTTAGTAGATAATCTATACGCGGTAAAAGAAACTGTTATTTATTTATACCTATTTAGACCTATTCATAATTCATATAGTCTACGATGGAAGAGAATAATTTCCCAAAGCAATACTTTTTTTATCGCAAATGAGGAATCAAATTACAGTTTCACTACTGCAACTTCCAATCAAAAGCCAACAGGACACTTGAAAAAAATGTTTGATGACGTGATATTACTTAGGAAATAATATTAACCTTAACTCTTCGTTGACTGAAGTTATTAGAAAATATAATTTAAAGACTCAAATAAAAAAAGTTACAAATTAAGAGACTCGTAGTACCATTTAGAAAAAAGAATTCCACGAAATGACAGGCAAGATTTAAGGTGGTCTCTATTGATCTTCAGAATATTTCCCACATTATGTAATAAACTATCTCAAAGCGATCCATCGTGAACCGAAGCAGCACCTGTCGGCGCCACATCCGCCAGATGGAAGGGAAGTGGTTACAGCTGTAAGGCACACCCACCACAAAACAATATAAAACCAGTCAAGTGCTAGTCGGGATACCTATGAGTTGATAGAGTACTGACCACAAAAACTTTGAATAACTTGTGCTCGAAATACTTGTGTTAAGGCAACATTTTCAAATTAATTTTCCACAAAGACTTGTCGCGCCAGTGGAAATATTACCTTAGAACATCGCAATTATAGTATTTTCAAGAAAAGATTTACTTTATGGTGTGTGTGTCAATCGACATGCGTATGAAATAGTGACTATGATGCGAGGAAAATGGCGCGAATTCGGGATTTAATTATAGACATTTGATGTCAATTGAGCTTTCATACCTTCTACTGGTTCGAACTAGTAGGACATCTAGGTAGAGTTGCACTCACACTTGGGGGAAAGTCGTACCAGATGATAAATGCTTTATATTTCTAGAATTATCGTATGAAAATAAGAACACCGGTAAACGATACCGATACTGATACTTAGACACGGGCCTTCTCAGAGATGAGCATTTACCGTAATCTATGATCGGCAAGCCAATGTGGGCTAGAGAAGTGGCTACTGGCTAGCAAAATGCTGGAGTTGTCAGGCCAATCTTAGAGCTTTCTTATCTTACATCTTAAGAAAAAATATACTATCGAGATATATTAGGTATACGGTATACCTGTTCTGAACCAAGGTTACTAAATTTGACGAAATCATAGCTCTATCTTTTTCACATAGTAAGATTTTTTTCTCAAAAGTTGGCATTTGTCTTGCCACACGGCCTTCTCATGAAACGCTCAGTTCGAATTGCCAATAGCGGTCAGGCAAGGAGGTTGTGATAGCAACGTACGTTGCTCAACCCAGGTTATCGACTATTACAGGATAAGTAAACCCCGACACGAAAGCTTCTGTTATGTATATCTGTTGTAATGTTTGTATTATGTATATGTAATTATGTATATACGCACAGTAAACAGAATCAATAAGAAACATACCAGAAACGCCAATACTCATCGAAGTATTGCCCAATAAAATGCTTTCAAAACCGGACATGGTACTTACATGCTTAAACAAAAACTTTATCTTTCATAGCTGCTTACTTTAATTGCATCTTCGACGATACACAGCGAGCGGTGAATGTATGAAAAAGTAACTAGGAAAGTCAAGACAGCTTACGCAACGCAGTGTAATTATAAGACAGTGACGAAGCTCGATAACTGCCAGAGACGATCTTTTTGGACCTGACAAAAGATTTTGTTTTAGCAGTTATAACAAAATAAGTCTTCTCGCATGGTCACATAACTAAAGGGATATTTATGTAATTGTAATATTTATGCATACGAATTATTTAATAGTTCACCACTTTATTTATGATTTTTGAATCATTACAATATAATAAATTAACAAGCAACATTGTTGAAATGATCTAAGTTGTGATGGAGTATAAATTACATTTATATACAATGTATTTTATGAAGGAGCAAAGTATCTGGCGACAGATTTGATCAGGTTTTTTTCCAAATCAAACTTGTTAAGTAAATCGTTATCTATGCAAGTCGTTTTCGAGATAGTCTGAAGAAGCATAAATAATTATATACAGTGGACCCTCGGTAATCCGGCCCCTGTCTAATCCGGCGCCCCCTGTAATCCGACATGACAGAATTATGTTTGACAATCTTTGCTAATACATATAGATCACGCAAGTTTGAACAGGTCACAACTCGTACGCGCCACCGCTATTGTGCTCGACGCGTATGCATTGTTTTACTTAGTTTGAATTTGACTACTAGTGATAGCGGTACGGCCTAGCGTACGTTCATTGTTTACTACATATTTATTCATTGTGTATTAGGTATATGTAGTACCTAGTAATGTCGTCACAAACCCAGAAGCGAAAGCACAAAACGTTGACAATTAAAGAATGAATGAATGAACAACAAAAAATGATGAATATTTCAAAGCTTCATAATTTGATATAGTATTCACTACATGATTTTGATTAATAATTCTTGATTATTTTGGTAGATATGTGTATGTGCATTTATGCTTAATTTTATAATAAAACGTAAGCTCTCAATTGTTATTTAATTTACTAAATTCGACTTACATAAATTAAGTCTGATTTGTACTTCAAAGTACATACATACATACATATTTACGTATAATATATAGACTCTCGTCATTAGATATGTAATTTGTCGGATTACAAGGTACTCTTTCGTAAAAAAATCCGGACTATAGGGGTCTTAGGCAGTGCTCTATAATCCGACAAATTCGATAGTCCGACACTGCCCTGCATAATGTTTGCCGGATTACCGAGGGTCCACTGTATATGAATACGATAAGATACAAGTTCAAAGCTGAATAGAAATCTATTGAACATAATACCTACTGGCCATACCAATAAAATCCATAGTTATATTTTTAAAGGTTTTTTGATAATAGATAAAGATAAAAATTTACTGAAAATGTCCTTTGTTTCCTCATACCATAAATCAATAGTATATACGAAAACAAATTTGATAAACCTCACATATTGTTGTAAGGCAAAATGGTTATGCCTAGAGTATGAAGACCTTACGCTTAGCAGAAGAGCAGACTGCCCTCTTTTTTTCAGCATACCCCTTTCTAAAGAGATGTTTGCCAGGCTTCTAAGGCTTCTAAGCACCGTGAAAAAAGGCGGATCATACATGAAAAGTACATACTACAAACGGAAATTACAGTTAATGCTACAAAACATGGCACCCCTATAGGGTACAGGTGTCTCTACTTCACTGTAAAACAGTTAAAGTGAGCAGGTAAGTACAAAGTATTGCGTAAGCCAGGAATGCGCGGCCAATGACCGTTCACAAAAAGTTGCCTCGCCTGATTGTCGTCCCAGAGCGATTTGATCTGTCACGACTCTTGATTTTTTGTTAACTTTTCTAGAGGCAGAAAGCGGCTACAAGGCTTTAGTTTCGAAAGGCCTAAAATACTGTAGCAAAAATTTATAAGACTTATGACCGCTATGAAGAGATTGAGCAACAATAATGTTGTCATAAACGATAATAGTGCCGCAGCATTGTACAACAATCATAAAACGGAGGTGATGAAATAGTTTTTGCATATACTTAAATGGTAATTATAATAGACTACATTGTCCATATTTTTCATTAAAATGACAATTTAACTTTCACTCTAATTTTATTCCAACAATCTACAGGATTTAAACATCACTTTTTACAACATAAATACTGTCTTAAAGATAATTCGGAAAGATTTACGTGTAGGTTCAAATTTTGTACATTTTTAGATAATCTGTGTCTTCCGAAGTATTGTAAGTAACTATGAAGACCCGTTACTGCCTGCGTAATATTTTTTTGTGTTAATTGACTAAACATACTTTAGCCTAACTACCTACGTCCTACATGTCGCGCAAATGTAGACATAGACCATTTCATACATACATCATGCCCAAACGAAATTACAGTTAATTTGTGAAATATAAACATCAATAAATCTTGTTATCGAACCTAGCCACTGTAATCGGGCCTAATATAGAATTTTTTACGGTTTTCAAGTTTCATTTAGATAATATATGCTACGATAGGCCTCAGCTGGCAAAAACAATAGATGATTTCTAAAGGTATCTATAATAAACCATTCGCTGTTTCAAATCGTCAAATTAAGGAGGTGTTTCTTAGCTCGGCTTGTCACACGTGACAATAGTTAACAGATCATTAGCCTCACATAGCTATACATCTTGACAATGATGAATAGCTATAATTATCTAACTTTTTATGTTCAATCTAAATAAGTGTATCTATATAATGTTGCAGACACTAGACTAGCCTCAAGACGCCGCCGCTACAAATTACCAATAATTAAGTTGTTAAAAATGACAGTTACCTACAACCATTACTGATATATATTTATATACGGATCATTATCAAAGGTCGATGATCTAATAAAAATGTATTGGACTTAGAATTATGTAATGATTATATTGCAATTTGCATAATAGCCTGACCTTCTGCTATATTTATATTCTGTTATTTAAAATAATAAGTGATGATTACGCGTCATTGTATTCGTGATAATATGGTAGAGAACGTACACCAGATATTACTGCCAATGGGGTTTGTTATGGTAGATGCACCAAGGGGATAATGGGCTATTTTATCTTACAGGCGACATATTTAATACTGAGTGAAACAAGGGAATCAAACTCGCCCAAGTCCAAGAGATCCCCCCAGTCATCAGTCGCAACAGAGCGCAGTTTAGAACTATTCGCGCCATTTTTGTTTTTTGTTTCGTCTTTCTGCTCTAGGCAAAGGGCAGAGACTGTATGCGTATTTAAATGCTTTCAAAATAGATCATGCTTTGGCTATATTATTCGTTCTCACAGTTTCAGAATTGAAATGCAAACAGCCAAACGTTGAACTCGGGAATACGATAGTATAATACAATCAAATCACGACCGGGCTGAGTGATTCCCAGAGGCTCTGACTTCGGAATATAAATGTGGTCTCTGCTACTGACTATGTCGATAGCCTCTGCGTAGTTTACCAATTATATTTAAGACACTGACGCCTGACAGATAACAGAACTGTTTTTTTATTTGTCCGAAAGAATGGAAATCTGGACCATGATGCCATGATTTCCCAAATAGTTTTATTTGTATAAATATAATAAAGTCAATATGTAAATAATAAATTAACCTAATTTTACGCATTTTTCATAAGAATGGGGCCTTCACCCGACAAATTTCCAGGATGATACACAAATGTTCATAACTATAAGATTTTCTTATTCTTTTTTTTTTAATTCTATATTATGATGTTGATATGGATGTAAATATTAAAACTTACCCTCTCATAAGTGATCAAGTACGAGATGATTGCTTCTTTTTTCTTGTCTTTCTCCTCGACTTCGCACATGCCGATGTTCAGGCCCATGACGATGGTCTTCAGAAGATCACCCTCGCAAGCGTCCCACAGCATCTTAGGCGTATAGCACATCATGGCCTGCGCGGAAATTTTATTTACACTTTGGAAAATAAACAGGTTACTAATTTTTTTTTTAAATAAGCTTATCTTATATGTAGGGTGAAGAAAGAATATTTGCTATCCTCGGGTATATGGCATTATACTACATCGGTACATAGTCTGTACAAAGGTTAAATATCATAGTTCATGGAAAGCCAGATAAAGTGATCTTACCATAACTTATTATTTACTAAGTACGTTTTTCATAATTACACAAGTCTTATTTGGCTCTTATTTTAACCGATATATTTTATTTTTGAGTCATTGGTAACTGCTGGGCTTTATTATTGTATAACTATCTCGCTCACTCCCTTAAGTTTTTCGCATCTTCCTATCGCGCTCATTCTGCTCGATGACAAACTGTTCTACCAACAAATACGAAAATGATCTCAAAGTGTCCACAAACACAGGTTGCATTATTCTCATAGAAATTTCATTGAAGTCAGTTTAGAACTTTCCTTCATTTTCACGATGGAGTTTTTCCATGCATATAAGCGGTAGAAATTGATATAAAAATGCCTGATTTTTTAAGTTTTTAAACTACATTTATGTAATCATGAGTGTTTATAAATACTTCGATTACTAAGCCAGACACCTCGTAAAGAACATCCCAAGATTCCAAAGCCCCAATAAATCATATATGTTACGCAACAAGAATTAGGTCTTTGACCACCAGTCGGCTCAAGTTCAATGTCACTACCCACACCACTTCGGTATTCATCAAAGTTATTCACAAGTTTAACTGTGTCACGATCAGCGTCTAGGGTAGGTATGTCTTTGACCGTGACGAGGTCGAATACCTACAAATACCTACCAATTGTTCATAGTGTGAACGGTATGTCGTTACTAGTAAGTTAACACTTTTCCGGTTTTCGAAGGACAAACCGTTCATTGGTGTTCGAGATACGAGTGCTCGTCATGAGAATTAATAGACATTCCATACTCTCGTTTCCGTATTTTGGAGGGCAATGATACCACCGGGACCGGCATCTCAGTTCTCACAGGTTTCATTATGACAATTTGAAAAGATATCATTGGTAGTGAGAATAGCCTGCTCCTGGTACAAATATTGAAGAGAAAACGACAAAGGTTTCAATAAAATTAAATAACAGAATGAAACAATATGGTGGATGAGTTTTAAGTGACTATTTTAGGTTCTTAAGTTATTAACTAATCCTTACTATATATTTCTATAAGGTGTGCTTTGTCGAAATGCAGTTTTAATTATTGACTTGCAACTAAACGGTCAATAAAATTAACATAAGTTTTCCAACAAATGAATGCTACCACCAATTCAGACTTATAGTCATTATCATCATCTCAGCCAATGGACCTCTAGTGCTGGACATATACCTCCCCATATAGGGGGGATTTTCCAATACTCGCCACGCTTGTCAGGCGGGTTGGCGAGCGCAGTATGATTTCCTATCCTCAGAAGGCGCTGCTGCCCACCTCATGTTACCTGATCCCTTAGCCCTTACCCCCTCCCTTACTCTTACGGTACCCACGGAGAGGTGGGGGAGTACTATTCTAGACCGGAACCACCACGGCACGGCACTTAAGGTTAAGTTTCGGTAACTACAAAATTGGAGCTATCGATTACATTGAGAGACAACCTAAAACTTTATCTCAGTAATGATTGTCTACTTACGACAATACTTTAAACCCGACGAAATCGCTAGCTTTTTCCGGGTACGTTTCGGAGAGTATGACCTGCAGCTACATTTTTTTTAAAGATTATTAGCTTGCGTTGAATTCTGTCTAACGTAATGTTAATTGACAATGCGCTTTTATGAGCGAAAGCGCTAGCTTAGGAAGGACCTATTCACTCAATCATAATTGGTTTCCTCCTCTCCCAGACTAACTACTACCCAAGACTAGGCGAATGGGAATGCGCCACCCACTTAGATGCATTTCCACTTTCTGGAACTTCCATACAATAATTACACCTACGAATTGGAATTAATTGCTTGAGTCCCTATATAAAAATAATGTGGGTTTCAAGTCTTGAATAAATAGGTATATTCTATGCAGGCGTAATCCATCGCAGAGCCTGTCATCACTTACAGTGTGATTACACATTTGTCTATTCTAAATGAAAAAAAATTTAAATCATTACAAAGCTATCGCTTTCGCTGTTAGTGTTAAGTGATACTGGCCCTGGTCAGTAAAACTAGGGCAAGTCTCAATGCAAGCTTTGACTAGACTTTGGATCAGTAGGCCATCTTCTATACATGGAACAAGGCAAAACAGTAAAACCTGCGTCGTGGTGTTAGCACGTCTACCGTTACTAAAAACGACCCGAATGTACGGGCTCTGATTTCCCTTGCAGTAGATAGTTTTCATATGACAATTATGAAATTAGGGAACGTAGAAAACATAGAATTGGACAAAGGTTATGTTTTTATTATTGGTTATCACAGTTTGAAATCGGCTTCAAAAAAGGAAGGTTTTTTTTTGTATTTTTCTGTTTGTTGCAGAACTTCGTCAATTATTAACTGAGTTGAAATTCATATTTTTACATTTGAAACTTTTAGTCTCGTTCGGTAAAAATTGTATCTAAATGTTCAATAGCTACACAAGAAAAAAGGGACTTTTATGAATAGATATGAATAGACATAGATTGAATAGTTATTAAGCATTACGTAGTTTTAAACAAATTAAAACTACGTAATGATTAATAAATATTCAATCTATGACACCTAAATTGAGAAAATAATGTAATGTTATACTTTACTATATTATATACATATATATATCAAAGTAGCAGGGCCTCACGGTTTACCCGCGGTGATGGTGAAAAGTAGCATATGTGTTATTCCGAAACTTGAAATATCTACATACCAAATTTCATCCAAATCCGTCCAGCCGTTTGAGCGTGAAAGAGTAACAGACATACATTCATACATCCGCACTCACAAAATTTAGCATTTTTTTATTAATATACATCTTTATTAAATTAACTAATAACTAATTACAATACTGCAGCTACTAAAATAACATTATAGCAATTCACTAGCTATTAATAGCCTATAGATAACTCAAATGCTCTAACCCGCTACCGGCTGGCAGCGTGCCTATTAATATTTTATTTATATTATTAGTATAGATATTAAAAAAATGTTATCTCAGCGAACGCACATGTCATAATAACTAACAGCGTACCCAGAGTAGCGTAACAAAAGTGTATGTAATAGAAAAAAAAGGAGAATCTATGTGATAGATCAATTAGTCATTAACAATAATAATTTCTTTTTATAATACTTACAGATTACGCCGAAAAGTAATTTTGTCATCACGCCCCGGTCGACATGGTATCCGTGTACATAACCTAAATACGATGGAAGCACGACAACGTCTGCCATTCGTGATTTGTGCGTTAGAATGGGTCTGATCAATATTTTGGTATTTGATGTTTATAGGAAAGGGCAAGGAACTCACAAAACATATACACAGAGTCGGTAAAAATGAACGCTTTTATTTTCCATTTAATTTTTGTAATTATTATCCTTTCAGCTTAGCTCAGTTGAATGTCTTAAAAAAAGATCTTTATATCCTAACGGTTCACGATGAACAATGTGTGTGAACAATGGAAACTGTCCCACGAGTGTATACGTGGCCAGCAGTTCAATGATTACCTATTTTGTACCAATATTTATCATTTCACCCTTGATGATCAGTGACGATGTGACCGAAAGTGGAATCACGCTATACCTAAAATATTGACTAACTTTCAATAATTGCTGCCTGAAAGAACACACTGTACGTTTGGTGACAGTTTTTCAAGCTTCAGTGTGGTAGCTAGCATAGGAATGTGTGAAGATCGTACCAACCGGCTACCGTCAGGTTTGCAACCGACGAACACGGGGAGGCTATAATCACTTTTTTGTGTAAAACTAGTAGCGCCCCGAGGTTTCACCCGCGTGGATTAAGGTTTTCCAACTACATCAATTATCCCACGGGAACTATACTTTTTTCGTCATAAAAGTAACCTATGTGTTAATCTAGGGTCTAAACTATCTCCATACCAAATTTCATCGAAATTGGTGCAGCCCTTTGAGCATGAAGGAGTAACAAACATTCACACATACACGCAAACTTCCGCATTTATTATATATTTGTAAATATCAGTGGGATAGTTACTTTGAGATATTTGCTCACAAGCAAATTCCAAAAAGTCATCCTCTTGCCCAACGAAAAAAAAGTTGGTTAATGTAGCGCTTTTAAATGACCCAGCATTTGGTAGGGTAAGGCCTGATTGTAAACAGACGCCTCTAATCAATCTATTCTTATCACGGGGCAATTGACCGACACACGGGCGTCTGTTTAACACGTCTGACGACGTGACCGTTACATTGTCACACCCGTCGTTCGGCGGTACGACCTACATACAGGGGAAACGTCACGGAGACTGGTCTAGGATTCGACTGATCATTTTTACACGTCGCCTTTGTGACGAAATGTTTTGATAGTAACGTAGGAAACTAGTTTAGTGATTCGACTGATTCATTCGGCGCTTCGGAGGCCATGCGCATGAGCATTGGGCACCTATAGATAAGAATATTGTTTCGCGGTGTATGTCTAAAATCTATAAATATTCTCACGTGGTAAACACTGGAAAATTACTCTCCGACCAGTTTCGAACTTATTTGCAGTTCTTCATCTGGGAGTTATGATCGTGCCAGGCGGCGGGCGCGAGCCTCAGCACGTAACTGATCGGTTTCATAGTCGGTTTGTTACATTTCAATTAGAAGAAAACTCGCGATAGTTCTCAGACTCAAATATAAATTTTCTATTTACTTGTCTTGCCGTTCATAAATATTAAGCCGACACAGCACGCTACTTCAACAATTTGCTGGCAGGAGTAAGACTGAATCCAAAAAGCAACTAACTTCAGAAGCTGTCCTTGAGAGCCAGTCACCATTTTAGGTCTGCCGTGTTTCCACCTTCGAACACATCGTCACTGACAATGAACTGAGATAGGGCTAGAGCTATATATTATAAAAAATGAACTTTTCCATTTATAAATGTTCTATTCAAACTGATGCATTTCTAGTTGTTTTTCTATCAAAATACTACGACTTAGTTGGCAAAGCGACATATTTCACTCTTATTTAAGTGTTTAAATAATAATTAGTGCAAATTTATACATTAGTTCAGTCGATCTCTAACAAACAGCTGCAAATACAAAACCTTATCAGCTTCTCACAGTAAAGATACAAGGCAATCGACCATATGGCGGTCATTTGTAGAATGCCTTAGTAGTATCGTAATGGAAACGTGTCCGAAATACTGATCTGTAGTAAAATAACGATCGTGTATGATACGTCGACCTGACAAATTTAGGTCGTATGACTCAATTACGGCTCTATCGAACAGTTATGTCACAGATGACGTGGGCATTGATTAGAATTCTACTACTATTTGAATCAGCTGGGCTCGCCGTGAAATTAGAATAATGGAGGTTCTGACTTGATAACCTAAAATTGAAATTGCCACGGTCAGTACAAGAACTAACATTTTCATCGTATATAATACATATACGAATGTATATCGTATATAATACATTTATCATGTATTTTATTTGGTCGATATTTCTGCACACCATGCGCCATGTTCCGAGTAAACTGAAGTTTCTGGAAGTGGGAGTTCTACGAATATGTCTACCCTATCTCTAAATGTGAAATAAACGTTTACGTTGGTTGTGTTTAATGGTGTCACCACTATCACAGTAGCAAAAGTCGCTCAAATTTTGATTTCGACACACGCAAAATACGTGGTAAAGATCATGAGAGTAATGTTAATTCTTGTAAAATAAAAATGTTCTGTCATACGACCTTACACATTTTGGTCGTACGACTTGATGGCGACTTTAATGGTTATACCACACAGATAACTTAGTTTAAATCGTTAGAGTATTGTTGGTTCTGACACGATAACCTCAAATTAAAATAAAGATTGTTTAAAGAAGACCTGATGGCGATTCAAACGGTTATGTCACACAGATGACGTAGGCTTTGATTAGCATTCAACTATTTTATAACTATTCACTAATACTTATAAATTATGTAAACATTAATGGTGAATCTGGCATGATAACCTAAAATTGGAATAGTAATCGTCTGTCATTTTGATTATTGATGTAGGCGCAGACGGTTATGTCACGGCTCTGTCATACATGTCACTATAAATTTACAAATGACGTAGACTTTTAATTTCTACTGTTTTATGTAACCTTAGGTTAAAGTAGTTATGAAGTTGGTAAGCATTGGTGTCGATTCTGACACCATAGCTTAAAATTAAGATGACGATCATCCGAGATAAGTCGGAATGTAGGTCATACAACTTGATGGCGGCTCTAAAGGTTATGTCATTACTAATTAAATTACATATCATAAATCCATTTATTGGAACTAGTGCATTTTTAAAAATAAAATATAACTATAGTTGACTTAGGCTTTGATTAGCGTTTAATTGTTTTCTTTATTTACAAGAGCCTTGCTTTTGTAGGCGTAGCTGATGTTAACAACGGTTTTAAGAGGATAAAGATGTTTGTTATATGCTTTTGACAGATCTGAGTATACTTCCCATGCACAAATTTTTAAACATTGCATGTTTTGTGTGCCTGCGTCTTTTCCCACCTAGGTATAAACAAAGACCAATGCTCAAATATAAGTATTAATACAGAGATTTACTATAGAGATCACTTATTGTACAATGCAAAATTTTATACTTAAGTATTAAATTCAAATTCGAATTCAATTTATTATATATACCAATATTTGTACTAATAGATATATGTTAGGATAGTTCTGGAAAATAAAATTAAAGAGAATCAGCTGATCTAGTATAAGACTGACCACTTGTGGGAAGTTTTTACAATAAATTATGACGACTTATCTTTCAAACAGGACTTCTTGAGATTCATTGAATATTTCAACATATAGAAGCAATGCTCGTCATTTAGGTATAGAATATTTCACGACACGAATGTGCAAACAAGACAGCTCTCAATACCCTCAGTATTCCCTGATGTATCCTAGACTAATTAGACGTGAAGTATTGATGAGAAGCTGGATAGCATCAAGGCAATCTTTGAACTCGAGTAGAAAAACTTAGAAGCTTTAGATAGGCAGTGACAGGTAACGGTAACATGACGATTTTAAGTTGAATGACCCACGTCGGAGTTCGTGGGCGACTTTTAAAAAGGCTTCATTAAACAAAAAAAGAAGGCGAAAGATTACAATGAACTCTATCTCTGTACTTAATAAACCGATTTTAATAATTCTTTTACCAATAGAAAGCCACGTGCACTTTGTGCCATATAGGCTCATCATCATCGCCGTTTTTCATCACCACGCGAGCGAAACCGGAACGCAACTAGTATGCGTTATAAATCTACCTTTTTTTATGCTGTCTCTTTTGGAATAAATATTTTTTCTTTTTCTTTATTATCACGTTATTTATAATCTACTCAGAAGTATCTGAAAAATTGTATTGTTTTGGTATCACAAGATATTTTCATGTTTTAAGGGAAACCCAAAAACTATCTGAATGGTATTTATGATTCCGTAGGGGTTACAAAAATAAAATTCATAACTCATCTTATTAATATCAGTCATTGTCAAAAATGTGCAAGATCGCTAGAGACTTTTGATAACGACATCTGAGGCTAATTGGATCGCCAACCTACTTCATTAAAAAAATATTTAAAGTACCCATAAAAAAAGCATAAAAAATCATGCGAGGACACAAATATCACATTAAATGTAATTGGAACATCGATCATAGTCGCACGCACTGCTACAACCCATGTGACAGCTCCAAAATCGGAAAGAAATTTAATAAAATGTGTTATGTACTTTCTTTTATAATCAATAAAGTATAACAGAATTTCAAAATATTAGTTTTAAAAAGGAGCATTTTGGAGATTTAAATAATTACATTGTCATCGGTCCTTGATCGATTCAGCGAAGTTATAAGGCTTCTGGGTTTTAAATATGATGAATTCAAAATGCTCTCCTTAATTTGGTCGGATTATTGGGTGCTAACTTTTGGCTGCCAACTTCATACTGGTACGTTTTAATGGGTGAACATCACGCTCAAATATTCTGTTCGTATAGATACAGGCGAAGCTGGCAACGCTATAAAACCAGCGTTCGCTCGCAGTTTTTGAAGAAAAGACAAGCCTTAGCGGTGTGAGCGTCGGCTGTGAAACTAATAGTCGCTAGTTCTATAGACCAGTATATTTGAAATAATAGTATGAGAAGTAGCTTAAAAATAATGTCAAACGAAAAAAAAACACATACTTACTATTAATTAAAAAACTTAGCCTAATGGATACGTAAGTACAAAAAGCCTTTGTCTTCTGTAAAAGACAAACAGATTTGCCTAATATATGTTGTGGTCATTTGTATGAAGACGTCCGCTAGCATAACTTGGAATTTCATCATTCAATACAAAGCGGTGCCAATAAGCACTATCGCGGTTCAGTGGGTTACACTATTCTTTCTCCTTTATCTCTCCTCGGTCAGTAGGACGTGCAATCTCAAAGCCTACCTTCTACCCATAATTATTATTTATTATGTATTAACAGGTGATTTAAAAACTCACTTGAAAGAAGAGCACGAAACATACCCACTGGTAGTAGGTATAATATTTTTTCTCTTGAGTGCTGTCATATTCGTTCATAACACCTGGGTGTGCTACCTCTCTGCCGATCTGGAAAAAAAACAAAGCGTGATTAGACAGAAAAACTACCTTGTATTGGTCACGATATCTGATATCTTCTAATCAGTTTTCACTCTTGACTTGAATACACCCAGATTGTAGCTATGGGGAAAAAGAGCTAGGTAGGTAATTAATTCCACTCGTTAGCTGTCCGCACTATAATGTGGAAGCGAAACGCTTCGTGCAACAAGTTGGAACATTTAGGATGTGTGGACGACGCATTGTCTTCCGTCTGCTCCTTCTTTGGTGGAATGGAGATGACACATTATTAGCTAAGAACTTTAAGAAGTTACGAACTGATAAATTGAAAGAGATAATCAAAGTGAAGGAGATGACACATTCTTAACAAAAATTAACATCATAAAATACTACCTAGTGAAATAATAGTAACACACCACTGTATCTGGTTGTAAGGCTGTGGAGGTTGTGGGTCCACACCCACAAAACAAATGATAGTATTTATAGTTAATTACGTAAAAGATTCAAATTTTTTACAATGCGACGAACATTACATATAAGGAATAGGACTCTTTGCCGTCTGTTTTCCGATAGGTACAACCCTGGTCTTCAAATCAAAAATGAATAGGCACCGTCTAGCCTTGCGTGCTGCATCTTTGACCACATCATCACTTAACATCAGGTGAGACAGTGATAAAAAACTAGAGAAATAATTCTTTTAAATAAACTGATGTAAAACTGCGTCACTCCGTCAAACAGTCAGTGTCAAACAGATTACGCAAATGTGTACGTTCAAGTGAGCCCGCATGTATATTATAATAACATAGTACAAATCAATTTTGTATCTAAATCAAGGATAAATATTTGAAATTTTAATGACTACAACGCGCACGACGCCTAATGTTTTAGATTCAACCAAGTATAATACTAACAGAAATATTGAGCTACTGTTTCCCGGGTATATGGGTGGACCCGTAGGGAGCAGCTACTACTTCATAATTACATTAAAAGTGATGTACGCGTATACAAGTATTAGTTGTACTCATTGTATAATCTTACTCAATACATGTTTTATCATAGATCTACCGACGTTAGAGCCCTCAGACCTATACCACCAGTGCACCAGTTATTACAAAATATCACTTATCTATGGACAATAAACATTTAAATTATTTATATACTACTACTAGCTGCGCCCCGCGGTGAAATGGTCCATGGTATTGACGATTTTTGTGTTCCCGTCATGCCACGGGAACAGACTATATTTTCGGGATAAAAAGTAGTATGTATGTTATTCCACGGTATAAGCTATCGCCACTCCAAATTACATGCAAGTGCGTTCAGCCGTTTCAGCGTGAAGGAGTAACAAACATACAAATGACAAACAAACTGTCGCCTTTATAATATTAAGTGATGGACTAGACGTTTAACCAACGAACGGTATTATAGTTCGTTGCGGTTAACTTCAAATTCGTCAGAAAAAAATCTTAACTGTTCGTGTACCATTACGAACAACCATATATATATACTAAGCTTAGTCCGACATATTCTCAGCGATCTATATATTTCGGATCCAACCACATAGCATACACACCATGGATGAATGAAACAAAATTACGCTGCTGTTAACAGCTTGCAATTGATTACGTAGAAACCGTTCATCTAGAATGTTTTTTTTACTGATGATAAGCTTTCGTTTGACCACTGTCTCACCTGATGTTAAGTGACGACGCGGTCTAAGGTGTTACACGTGAACTTAGAAAGTGCCTATTCACTCGCAGAATGTACATGAAGTAAATGCAACTGTGGATATACGAAGTGGCAACTGGCCAATAAAGTTGAAGCCGGTATCGCCCGGCAAAATGCGAGTTCAGTGTCCGGAACTATGGAAAGCCCAGCGTGGCAAATATGTAAAACAGTTCGATCTACTTAGAATATATAATATATAAAATATATAATAATACTTACAATGTACCACGGGCTCTACAGCGGGCCAATGGCCAAATTAAAATACAGACGTGGCAACGCTAGGCATTTCAAAAGCCATTTAGCATCATATGGTACTATGATAAATAAAGTATGTGTTCAATGGCGGCAAACCCTTTGCAATCATTAGAGGAAGTCGCCGTTTACGACTTAATCTCTGACGCGGGCACAAATTGAAGGCCTGATAGTATAAGAGTATAATAGTAAGCATTGTGCTGTAGTCCTATGTCAGAGTTTCTCAAACTTACAACTCTGCGTCACAGTCTGTACTGTTACACCTTTTAAAGTTCCCACTAGGCAACAGAAGACTCATTCAACAAAAAACTGACTGTGGTTGCAACAAAACAGTCTCCTACCGGAACCCTTCTATCACTGAAGGTCAACAGTCATCTTTTTACCTTAACCTTGTTCAGGGCACACCTAAACAGTTGTCCGACTTTTAATTTGTGCCCACTACCTGTTCTACACCAAGACAATTTCTGCATTTGCACACTTTTTTGCAAAACACAATGACTGCTTTGAGGAACAATATTAGTAATATTAAAATAGTGAAAATATACAATGACATGTTTAAGATTTTAAGAGGCGTCGACGAACTTGCAGGGACTTGCTTGCGGTTGATTTCACGCAGAAGCTAGAGAAACCTTGATGCATGTTGATGTTAAATATAGCAAATTGTACTTTACAGATGGCCTACAGGCCGAAAGAAAAATATTACTAACCATATTATTAGACCTTTTATAAATTTTCTATCTGCCGGTGTAAGAATCATTTCAAGCGCATTTGTCGTTACCGCGATAATTTTAGATAAAGAAAAGATATTATGGTGGCTCCAAAATATTTTATTTCACTAACAAAAGCAAATGAAATCATATTTTATTCAATCAGAACTATTCTCATAAATGTTTTTTTTTTAAGTTTATTAGACATGTAGGGCAAGTAAGCAAAAAATAAGGTGAAAAGACTCAAAATTGTCTTTTTACTATATGGAGCCTTAACTTAAAAAATAATAACTTAACCATCGAACTGACAAAGTGACTGACGAAGCTTGACCCCAATCTGGGACAAAGTTTCATCACGACAATGCCACTTCAATTTCAAGTTGCCACACGCAGCCATTATTCGTGTAGTACCAAACTACTGATTACTAGTGATTGTCCAACTTGTGACCAGTTTGCATGGTGTTTGTTTAATTAGAACGCTAAGCCTTCAAGCTACCGCCAACAATACAACTCAAGCGAATGCGTATCAATCGAAACGAACGCGTTACACCGGATAAAGCAGTATCGCATATAACAAACGAAGTTCATAGTTTAGGTAAAAACCAAATCAGATATATAAATAGTAAACTTCAAAATACGCTTTTGTTTTTTACAGTTCTTACTGGACCCATCACTACATCAGGTAATATAGAGGTCAAACGCCTGTCTATTGTGAGTAATAAATAAATTTAAAAAAAAATCGTGGTTTCACCGGCATGGACGAGGATTTTAGAGATTTTATTTTAACATTTTTAGTCTTTTTAATTTCCTTTTTTCTGTTTTACCACCGCGCTAGCCGGCACCGCTTGAAAGCTCATCATATATTATTGAGTCATGGGAGTCACATACTGTGCGATTTCATAGATCGTTTCTGCCACATACCTGAAAATGTGGAACGAGCTGGTTTGTCAATAGAGATAAAATTATGCTAGAAAATAAATTTCTTGCTGAATTCTGATGAAATAACAAAATTACAAACTTATCACATAAACAATCATAATACCGAACAAATACTGAGGACCTATTATAACCATATAACTATGTGCCTTGCCAGACACCGATATCAAAACAAATGAATGCTTACACAAATGATAATTTGACGGCAACCAAACATTACATAATCCCTGTAATCAAATCGAATCGCAAAAAAGATGTCGAGTCATGTATGGTGGTACGCAACAAAGAAATTGAAAGCTCCGTCATAATAAGCGACGATTGGCGTGTAGCCAAATGGAGCCTAAACTACGAACAAACAGTGCAATGAGAACAATGCACCTCGATTATATTGTCACGTGTACTTGTGTTTACATGCTCCAATTAAAGAAAATAATCCTATGCAACGCTTAATAATATTTGGCTATACATTAAACCTCAAACTCAATTGAACTGTTATTATATGGAACTTGTTCAGAGCGTAGAGAATTTGCTGCGTGGGGTTATGCCAAAACTAGCAGTTATCGCTTTTGTCGGAGTTTTCATTCTTTTTTCTGACCTCTGACTTTTTCATGCCACAAATGTACCAAGAGTATGACATTCTTTACCACGGACAACTGACACTTCGAAGTGACCGCAGCTAGGTTCATCTCTTCTAGTTCACTTCATGAACCGGAAAAGCACTTCGTGTTGCTTTTCAGGTCCGGACGCAAGAAAATGCTTCCTGACTATCCAGTACAATGTGAAGTAATATGCAAATGCAGCGACGACTGATCAGTGGCTGATCCTCCGCGATCCTTGGTCTATCGCTTTGCTTTTTTGACTTGTGATTAATTTCTTAGGTATACTACAACTCTATCTAAGCTCAGATGCCATTATTATTATTATCAAGACCATACATTTCATACGCGATCTGACACTTGGAGATTACGATTCCTGAATATATTTTGTTTACGATAGTAGTTGAAAGCAACACTTAAATTACATAACTTACAGAATAACTTACCTCTCTAACGAAAGCATCCGGCATTGTGAAGGTAGACGTGATCCAGCAGAAGGTGTTCACCACATGAGTCGGCAGCCCGCTGACTATGCACTGTATAGGGCTCCCAACCAGCTGCGTGGCCGTTATTATTATAGAACATGTCATCAGCAGTACAGTTGTGAAGACGTTGTGCAGCCTGAAGAGGGCATTGTCTGTCTTGATCGGCTGGTACTTAAAGTACACGCTCAATCCTCCTAGCAACTTAAACATCTTGCCTTTCCGCTTCTACCTCTTTTGTATATATATTTGTCACAGCATTATACTTTTATCAGTTTATTTTTCTTTGTCTACTTCTTCAACTTGGCGACATCGCAGATGTGCTTCACTTATACAACTATTGAAAATCAGTCTTGTTCTTAATTGATGATAATGTTCGAGATTATTGTCGAGATTTCTGTTCAGTTCTGTACCTGGAACAATGATTGATTGTCATGTTAATTCAATGTAAAATTATTGATAAAAGACCTGTTAATCACTCGCGAAGCACCAAAGAGTCTCTGAAATTCTTTAATATGAATAAGCTTTTATCCTTTTTACGCTTAAATTCAAATTTATATAACTCTTTACAACGCTATCTCTAATATAAGATTAATTTTACAAATTGCGGGAAGTTTTAGCCGGCACTATATTACCTGACGATTTATTTTACCAAAAAGTACCCACATTGAATAAAAAAATATTTCACTTTAGTCTTGTCATTCGGAAACTTCATATTAATTTGGACTATATCGAATACTTATAAACATATATTTATATAGTTTTTTCGGGAATCCGCAGCGAACAAAATTCTAAACTAAAAATACTTTTTGATAACATAGACCGATAAAAAAATGATCAGCCACAAATGAAAGATAGGTATATTATATTTGAAACAAATGACTTCGCTCTTTCATTTAATCTTAATTACTCCCATCAACCTTTCAGTATCATAGTCGTTCAGTTTCTGGGCCGTGATACATTCAAAACTCAAATGACGTAATCGAGACCTATCAGCAACATTAAGAAATGACATAAACATGCTTCAAGAGAACCATTATACTTAGTTCTTGTCTTCTCAGATATAAAATTATCCATTAGTTTATACAACACAGGCATTATACCGTTAAGGTGCGGCTTTCGACAGAATGCGTTTGAGTACTCGTGTTCCTATTGTCATAGTGACTTTTTTTACATTTCATTTTTTATTATATTTAGCCATTTTACAATCGAATTTATGTATGAAAAACAGTTAACAATCACTAAATAACTTGGATAGTTCCAATTATAGTTTCAACTGCGATGCGGTCCGCGCTCTTTGAAAGGGACTATACTACCGATGGATGTGGTTAGCACGCAATGATAATACAGCCAGAGGGGCCTGGCCTGGGGTATTGTCATTGTTAGCACGTAACTTAGATAGTTCCAACTGAAGTTTCATAATACAGTTGGAATTAACTAACTTGATTACGTGCGTGTTTTTATATTTTATTTTCTTTGGATGGCTTACAGCTATAGTTACAAAATAGCACAAAGATATTGTATGGAAGAGCCAATTAGAAGCCTCCACAGATAATAGAAATACAGTATTAGTTCTTAAATTCTAAAAAAATGGGGTACAATGGGTTTTCATTACATAGAAACTAATGGTTAATGTGGTAAGGTACAACGAGAGTCTTGGTTAGTGCTGTGTTCATTGATGCCGAATTACTCGCAAATAAGTCGATGGTTAAACTAAATAAGAGTATTACTGAGAGCATTGTTGAGCGTAAAAAAAAATGTTTACCTTAAAATCGATCCGCCTTCAACACTTAAAAGTGTGAAATAATTTGTTGAAGTCGGTACCATGATAGTTCAAAAGTAACTGATATCAAAATATTGTGGTCATGGTACCGACTTCGACAAGTTATTTCACACTTTTGAGTGTTGCAGTCGGTTCCATTTTTTGGTAATAAAGTTTTTTTTCACTCCTTTTTAGTGACCTTTGTTACTCATGGAATCAATTGTCATTATGGTGTAGGAATGTTCACTGATGTCTTCACCCGCTACTATAATATCGTCTAGGTATAAGCACGCATTTATCAGTTTTTGTAGTTTAAATCAAAAACTGCTTGATTTTGATGAAACTTAAATGGGATCACACGGGAAGCACCAGCTTTCAAATGAAAAAAAACTATCAAAATCGGTTCACCCAGTCGGCAGTTATGCAGTAACAAACATTTAAAAAAACATGCGAGTCGAATTGAGAACCTCCTTCTTTTTTTGGTTGGGAGCATAATATTATGCAATCAATATAATCCTATGAAGCAGGGAAAACATAATACATTTTTACACTTATATAGTCACTAAAA
Source organism: Apeira syringaria (assembly GCA_934044485.1). NCBI lineage: Eukaryota > Metazoa > Arthropoda > Insecta > Lepidoptera > Geometridae > Apeira > Apeira syringaria. The sequence continues at coordinate 10,257,766 of OW203662.1, read as the reverse complement.
CAAGAACTATAGTTATTATCGGGATTATTACAATTTTGGATTTCATTTACTTTCGTTTCTCGATATTTTGGCAGTTACATGCGCTATGCCTCGAGTTAACTTACTCGTGGAATTAGGTAATTTGGGAAAGCATGATTGAAAAAACTATTAAACGCATACTCTCAGCAGCTACATGATAACTAAAGTAATAAAACATAACGTGGAAGCGTTTCAAGAAAACCATTAGGTCTTGTCTGATATAAAATGATCCATTACTTTATACGACGAAACGCGGACACTACAGCGGCAATTTAAATTAGCTTCTACCTATAAATCTCGCAAACATATATTGCTCAATCAAATGTTTATTATATGTTTGCGAAAATTGAGTTGTTTCTGGAAACTTTCGATTCGGAGAATAACAATAAGTGTATTTCAGTTTGCACATATAACTGAATAAATGGTTTTGATTCATAGATCAATATAAAATGTGAAATATATATCGCGAGAACTTACTGTCGATCAGATATTAAATTTTAGAGAGGAGAGTACAGACTAGCTACCTAGCATAGTGGAGAATGTCAAAGTCGTAATTCCAAAATTCTCAGGTTGAAATTTAGATTGTCACATTTGGACTCCGCTCAGCCTTTGCTTACGGCGAACTTTACTAAGCAAATACTTAAGTTGCGAATGTATAGTCCATGTGATGCTAAGCAAATACTTCGCATTAGGCAAGTGTGAGCAAAGTGTCAATGTAAAAATCATTACTTCTATTCTGTGACAAGAGGGAAATACTTTTCGATATTGATTCATACATTAATATTTCATTGATTTTAAAATACTGCATATAGGTATGTAAGATATATGTCGGTACATGTTCTAAAGTGAAATAACTTTATAAAGTTTCATTATATCTGTCGTTCTTGACTAAAAATCTAATTATCATTATTCGAATTAAACTTAAGCATTATTCTGTGACTAATTAGACGAAACGCATTGTTGTGATTTCTCTACACTATGATCATTATGTCATGATGTTATTTTTATACAGGTAACATCTCTTTCTAAGCAGACACCCTGTTTCGCTCCCTAAGCAGTCGATTTCGACGACTTTAACTTTGCTTAGCAAATTCTTAGCCTAGGAAGAAACTCTCAAGTTTGAAATTTCAATTTTCTCATCTCGGTTAATTGCGAGCCGCTTCGAACCGGTTCTTCAATGGTGAGGATCAAGTCCTAAGCAGATGGGGCCTGAAAGGTCTTGAGTGGAGATTACGGACCGGGCGCAACTGACCACTGAGAAAATGTATAGACGAACTGATAAGGATAGCAGAAGAAAGTTAAAACAGAGTATTTCAGACCTATCCTTTTGGAGATTAATTATATAGACTAGATTCGGCAGTTCAAGTTTTACGTTTGAACGGTTTGCATCTACATGGTGAATTGTAGAAATATTTAAAAAAATGCCAAATATATGGAACCGACTTCAACACAAAAGTTTGAAATAACTTGTTGAAGTCGGTGCCATGATGGTTCAAAAGTAGCTATTTTCAAAATATTGTGAGCATGGGGCTTCACTTCTTAGTTTCCAGGGCGATGCTTTATTTTCCTTGGTCTGAGGATGAATTTTGCTGAAAAAGTTAGACTTATATTTCATTTAACCTCAGTCAGTAGGTATACGTATATCGAATTCCCAATTATAATAATTACTATCTAGTCTAATTAAGTTATCCATTTGAATGTAAACGGGAAGTTTGCACGTAGCATCACTTACGGAGAGACCTAATCAAAAAGTGAGGTTACACGTATGGAAGTTGTGACAAATGACATATACTTTTATGTCTTAATGTTTATCAATGATTCAATCGTTCACTGGAAGCATGAGATAATGTAATGATACGTGACAAAGATCGCACGTTACAATTTGAAACTACTGAAAAGGTAAGGGACTCATATCTAAAACGGTAGCTTCAAGGAGGTTTTAATTAAGGTCAATTAAACCTTTGTATTAGCACATGGAGTTAGAACCTGTATACATGTCACATAGATTGACCTTAAGTTAAGCCTTAAGCTGAAAGTAATTTTAGGTAACCTTATATATAAAAGTTTCATTCAATACGAGTTAAATGTGGTAGTATAGGTTAGATATATAATATATCCTTTATCAGCATTGACAAATTAACTAATACCGCAATTCAAAATGCGTGTCTATCGACACATGTTTTCAATTTATTTTTTATTGGGAATAGGCAGGCGTTTGACCACTAACTCACCTGATGTTAAGTGATGATGCGGTCTATGATGGAGCACGCCTGCCTAGAAGATACCTATTCACTCGAGACTTGAAAATACCCAGCTCGTATTTTTTCGGAAATACAGATTTAGGCAATGAGTTCCATTCGTTAGCTGTACGCACCAAGAATGTGGAAGTAAAACGCTTCGTGCGACAAGTTGGAACGTCCACCATGTATGGATGTCGCATTGCCGTCCGTCTGGTCGTCCTAAGATGGAATGGGGATGGCGAAATCAAATTATGCAACTCCAGAGCGCACTCCCCGAAATGTATCCGATAAAAAACCGATAAACTAGCGACATTACGTCGATGCTGCAGGCTTTGGAGTCTCCTCTAGAACAGTCATTGTTGATGAGCCTTTTAGCTCGTCTCTATCGATATTTATATTATTATTATATTTATATTTACGGTAATATAAAAGTTATGTGTTACGAGAACTTCTTGTATACCAACTAGGTTTAGTACGGTACACAACTTTTATTTTTTAAATGGTGGCCATAATTTACCCCTCTGCGCCAGGAGAGTTATGGTTTTCGAGTGCTATGTGATGTGTTGATGAAACGGCTTGATGGTATCTTAAGGGGTTGTAATATTCATCTTGCACGTGAGGCAGGCTTTATCAAAAATATTAAAAAACCACTGTCGGGTTTTATGTTTTCAGTACCTCACTTGATTAGTTCACTAAAACTTACTTTTTATTTACATTGAAATCCAAGCACTATGCACATGTTCATAGTGTTTAGATGCGTAATCAGGGTACCCTATATTTTCAAAAAAAAATTGGGATTCTTGTAATTTTTCATTTTGAAATTTTTTACACGTGCGAAGCCGAGGCAGACCGCTACATAGTTATATTTATATATATTTATAGATTTAGCATTACTTCGCTATCTCCCTTGATGGTCAGTGACGATGTGGTCGAAGATGGAAACACGCTAGACCTGGAATACTTACTGCCTCTCAAAGACTGCTGCCTGAACACACTATGTGTTTGGTGACAGTATTTCAAACTTGAGGGTGGTGCTTGAGCTAGCTAGGCGGGTACTCGAAAGTACCCTACTACTATGCTGGGAATTTAACAACAGCGTTACCTACTCCGGAAGCTCAAACCCTTGGTTGTCGAAATCAAAATCGAAACGATCGACTGATCGTCAGGCAATTTGACAGCCAACGCAACCACCGCTAGGCTATAAGTGAGTCGATAACTCGTAGTGTAACGCTGAATTAATAATCGATCCGAAATCCTCAGTTAATCCGCGCTTTAATCACGTGTCGTCAGTCAACGACCTCCTATCACACAACTGATTGCATAACTAACGCAAACAAACGCCCGCCATTAGTTACAAATAGGCCAAGCCGTTTACCGGAACACCTGGATTTTATGTTTCTATTCAACCATGAAACTAGGTTATTGATCGAATCTAGCAGAATGGTTTGATATAATTAAATACATTATTTTTTCCTCTTTTTTAATTATTAATGGATGAAGATTGACTACTATATAACTTGATAGTCAGTGACGTGATCGAAGATGTAATCACGCTAGAATGTTTTTAGCTCTCAAGGATTGCTACCTAAACACACTATGTAATCGGTGACAGTTTTTCAAAGGAGGGTTGTAGCTAGCTAGGCAGGTATTCTCGCAGTATCCATCCACAATACTAAATATTGTATATTAGCTGACACGTTCGTGTCTCCGATCGAAACGTCTGCAATGTATGTGGCATACAATTCAATACAAAACTCTTTATTGTACACAACGGGGAAATATACAAAGAATATAACAATTATTATAAATATTCGAGTTGGAATCGTTAAAAACAACATCGCTTCCAGTCAACCTATAGTGAGGAGTAATCTAATGAAATAAGCGAAAAATGTTTGTAAATTGTATATGCAAAGCCTAAAAAACTGGCTAAAAATATATATTTCATGTCATAAATTATATTCTAACCTGCCATGAATATTAAATTATCATTAGGTACAATTTAAATCTATTAAACACTATTTTAATAACGGTCTGTCAAAATACAGTAATCTGACGTCCTACAAATATAATATAGGTACTATTATCTGGGTACCTCCACAAAAAATCAAAAGAACAGACAAGACGGACAGAAATTCGACGGTCGCCGTGGCGCAGTGGTCAGTGTCAGTGACATAACTTCTGTGTCTCCGGGACCCTGGGTTCAAATCCCGGCAGGGGCAAACATTTGTGCGATGAGTATAGATGTTTGTCCCGGGTCTTGGTTGTTTGTGTGTTGTGATTGTGTGTGTCCATGCCTCCCGCGATACAGAGAATCCTAAGGCGACTGTCTATCTGAGTGTGATAAAAAAAATGAAGCCATGTTAAGATCTTCTTTTTTTAGTAATTTCTAACACCTGTTTGATTTTCGTCTATCAATAAAATAGAAAATGAAGGTGAATGAGAAAAATAAGAATGTTTTTAGCATCTACTTACAGAGTACCTGCTTTGCAAGTACTTTTTTTATAATCGATAGTAAGTCTATGAATGTGCATGATGGATATAGAGATAGAGGAAAGCCGAAGAAGGTATGGAGCGACTGTGTGAGGAATGATATGTTTATGAAAGGTGTGAGCAGTGAGACGACAAATGATAGAAGAGAATGGAAAAAGAAAACATGTTGTGCCGACCCCACCTAGTGTGTAATAAGGACAAGAAGAAGAAGAAGTAAGTCTAGCGTTCACTATCCCAATTGATAGTCACTTAACATAAGGTGAGATACAGCGGTCAAACGCAACCTTTAAAAAATAATAATTAACTAAGTAACGATGTATCACTATTGCTTATCCTTTTTTTATTGAAGGTGGTAAACAGAAGAATGCTGGAATACCCTACCACCATTTTCATTGGATTTGATAACTATGCTACCAGCAATGGATGCGCACGCCGGACATAAGAATCGAACTAGCGTCAGATTGACAACCGTGATACTATCATCTCTTCAAAGTAAACGCCTTCGTAACAACGCCCAGCGTAAGATAGATATTACCAAATCGACGTTAAGCTCGAACAGATATTTCGCAGTGAAATCCGTATCTACGAGTACAGTCAACTCTTTGCACAACACCAACTGTTGACACTACAATCCGACATCAGCGTGTTACTGCGAGCGTTCACCGTGAAAGCTGTGGCGATAGTCATTGTGGACGTTTGCAAGCCGATGCGTTTCCCAACCGTCGATTGTTTCAGCTGGTGTTATGGGTTACAAACACCGCTTCACGTGTGAAACACCTTCGGTTACTGTATGAATGAGTGCTCATTTTACAGTAGCAGCGTCATAACCCATTCATGCATATGCATTATATCTCCGATAAAGAAAGGAAAAAGGTACCATTACGAACAGACTTGTGAAACTGTAAAAATCATAATCAACTGCTAACACGTACTTCATACATGAGCGAACAAAATCATGCCCACAACTAGGGCTACCATAGTAAGATTTCAAATTGACATATACGAGCAACCATTAGGGACGTATATAATTTATATATATATACATATAAGAAGAGGTAATGGGCATCATACTATTTATGTATGATGTGCTCTGTATTGCTGTATATATAATTAAAATGTTGCTAATACATTTGTTTAAACTTTTTAGGAAACTAACTTTTATTGAAATTTGAAGTTTTATTCGTTAAAAGGTAGTTTTGTTCGTTATTCATATTATGTAATAGATAATTAACATTTTAAACGAGTGGAGAATATATTTACCAGTACGATAAGCTACATTTTTTTTAAATCTGTTACAAATTAGTCATGAACAAATTAGCCAATTATAGGGATTTCCTCTTTCAGATGGAAACACTTTCACGCACAAAAACACATATTTAAAAAAAGTGGCTTCATTTTTCTATGTCCAGGGGGGTGTCTTCTTTGCTTAAGTGTGAGTATAATAGACAATGCTTATTTATTGATAGCCTAGTTCACGTCTGCTTTTTATATATGAAGCGATGATGGTTACAGTGTATGTCAGCCGTCCATTAGACAAATTATACAGATCGTCACCTCGAGCTTGTGGTTTGGCTGTAAGTAAATATTCAAGTCCATAACGTGGTAAGTATAGTAATGCTTTACTTACTGGATGCCGGTCTAATCTAACGGCTACCATCCTCAAATTGGAAAATCTGGCACGATGTGTTTGTACACATGGTCTGTACAGAGAGCTGTCCGCGACTGTAAGGTTGCATGCTATATATGTTGCTAGTGTTTCTACACTTTAAGTATAAGTTAATAAGATACAACTTAGTAGATTAAATAATAAGTAATAAACAATATGTCCATAGATTTAATAAAGAGGTTAAATTATAGATTGTGTTGTCTGAGATTAACAAAAATAATAATATACGTATGTTTAGCTTTAGCCCGCCATCTACCCAATGCGGTCGCCAACGTCGCCAACATTGAATAAGTTATGATAAAGTATAAAATAAACAATTATAATCACAGCAGCATGTTCTAGAATGATAGAAAACTGGAAAATGAAGGAATATTAATAAAGTTCTTAATTCAGCTACTTGTAATAGTGCTCACAGGAAATATTAGATAAAGGATCCACGACATAATTTTTCACGGCTGTCGAGAGGTGAAAATGTACGAAAGCTCAAACAAAGAACACAATATGAACAGTTCCAGGCCTATATAAATTTTTGTATCTGGTTACCGACAATAACCGAAAAATGGTTACAGTTTGACCAAATTTCTAGGATTTTCTTAAAATGCCCATAATTTTCAAACTGCATAGGTTAGATTTTTTCTGATGTTTCTCATGATGGTTTCGATCAATTCTGTCACCCCGTTTCGGCTTAACGTTGAGTTCTGGGGCACCCTGTATATGTATATTGTAATAAGTGGCAAGAAATAATCTTTTGATTAATTGTTTAACAGTAACAACTGCGGCCGTGTTTGCCTGTTATGTCTAGTCAAGTTTTTGATAGAGCGTAACGTATCTCCTTTTTCAATAACATCATTGGTTACATCTACAATTTTATAGGTCAGAGGGTGCATATTTTCTCCCACACAAACGAATTGTGGAAAATATTTGTCGTTTTAAACATCCGAAATAAAGCAATTTAGAAAAATGAACTAAATGAAAATGTCCAACAAACTGGCATAAATTACACCATCATGTCTGTTAATACCGCTACTGTCACGTTTACAGAATATTTGTATAGGTACTCGAATACATAATATACTGCACATTATAATTTCACATATCCCCATATAATAGTCCATAACCATAGAATACATGAGAACTTCGGGCGAACGCACAAGTCTTACCCCATCCTCCGTACAGCCCAGATTTACCTTCATGCGATTTTATATTATGGAAGAAGATAAAATCGGATGATGCTAAATAGTTAAAAAAAATGGGTAAAAATTCAACACTGCAGATGAGGCCGTGGAATAATTTCGGCGCTTATTTTTCGACTTCCCACATGATAAGTCTTTCAAATATTTTGATGGCTGGTTCACCCGAATGCATAAGTCCGTGCATAGGGGTCGGGGAATATTTTGAAAGCTGTAAATATTATTTTTTTTCAAATTCTAACTATTAGGTATATTATTAGTTTCCCCAACTATTGTTGCATCAGTCCGGGCTCCCGTACAAGTTCAAAATCCACAACAAGAACTATAAAACATCAATAAGCCAAGTCAGTACTTAACGAAGCGGACGGTCCAGCCAGTATTAACTGGAGTTAGGGGAGAGTTACTATTTCTGTACACTGTACACACATCCTTTTAAAAACATCCTTCAAGATCAGACAATCTCATCCGTGACACCACAGTGTGCAGCTAGTGCACACTATATAGTGCGTTAGAATATGCGCAGGGATAGAAAATCCTGCGTATATTCTATCCCTCGGCAACAAAGATATTTTCTGAATAAGAAGTACTTTATGCCTTTTCCTGTGTCGCTGACAACGTGTCAGCGAAATTACACGATGCGTTTGCAATGCTAATATTGCGTAAACAGAGAAAGTTGTAAATCTGAAATCGTCCTGGATCGGCATGGGGTCAATAAATCATTGATCTGAGACCGGAACGCACATAAACTCATGTAGATCAAACACATATTTTCTCAATTTATATTCAATGAAGACCACTGACAGGCAGAAGAATGACGCTTTTGAGATGTGGTTTCCAAAACCGCAATAACGTTTTGCATGAGCTCAATCTTGTTATCTCTCAAAGGCTCTCCCATGGCATGTATCTACCAGATACCTCAGACCTTGAGGCATACAGCTCACAGACGTTGCCATAATCTGGATCATCCTACTGATGACAGGAGAAGTTCAAGATGGAAAAAATAAGAAGCTACGACAGACAGATTTGAGTATCTTGAAATACACCTGTCGCCGCGACTCTCCATCCGTTAAATGCTAGAAACCGATGGAGAAAACCAGTGAACAGACTGCACCAAAAGCGTCACGATCCTCAGCAATGAGGTAAGAGCGGACGGGACGGATATTAATAATAATTAGTATGCAAATAAGGTCGGCATATCACGAAAATACAGTTATACTCTAATTAAGCGCTTGAAACAGGAAACAAACACGACGGGAAGTGATCAAATATAATGTTAACACAATCTCGATCTAGGTATTTGAATTTCGGAAAGTGTAAAGTAATTTCCTCTTCTAAATTTCTGGTAAATTAATAATGTTACTTTCATTTAGAACTCAGCTAAACCTTTTAGCATCGGCAGTAACGTTTACTAATAATGCTATATATCTATGGTCTAAGATCAATAATTATAAATTCCTGCAAAAGAATCTTGAAAGCAGTTATCAAGATAACGTAGTCTTCAGTCGGATGCTTCGCGACGTCTTCTTGTCTAGTAAACCACAATGCCTGAAAACGAACGGTCTACGAACAGTATGTGTAACCAGTGATGACTTACGCAACTGGAACGTGGATCATGGGCCTCATGAGCAGGCTCAAACTCGCGCAACGAGCTATGGAGAGGGCTATCCTCGGGGTTTCTCACAGTCTACGCGATCGAATCAGAAATGAGATGATCCGTAGAAGAACGAATGTCACCGACATAGCCCAGGGTATAAGTAAGTTGAAGTGGCAGTGGACAGGGCACATAGCTCTAAGAACTAATGGCCGTTGGTGTCGAAAGGTTCTCAAATGGAGACCACTAACTGGCGCAGTATAAACGCTTACCGACAAGGTAGACAGAGGACCTGAATAAGATTGCAGGTAAAGGCTAGATGCGGTTCGCTTCCAATCGGTACTTGTGGAAATCAATGAAAAAGGTATATTTTATGATGACAGTCTTGAAACTCTATTCTTACATGCCTCTAGTGGTAGTAGTGGGGCGAGCGGCAGACTAGCTATATAAGCCAGACAGAACCGAAGCGCGCACACTTATACTCGGGCGCTCGCCGGCATCGGACGTCGACGCAAAGACGTAGCAAGTGGAAGGGGCGACCGACGTTACGTCACCGGCGCGGCTGGCTTGGACGAGTCATTCTACTTCGGGACATCGTACTGAGCGGACGTGCCTAATTTAGTCCACTGTTGGACACTTCTACCTGGGTACTCGGAGACATCAGACGTGGCTTAGGAGTCTACGTGAATTGTTGTCGTGTTTGGTGATATCGCGTTTTGTTATTTAATTTCAATGAAAAATATTGATAGTTCGCTTTGTATTTTCTGTTTAAAAATTGAATACACTTCTGATCGTCAAGATCAGAAGTGGGATTCGCTTAAAAACACGCGACCTTGATCGTGCGCCATCTCTCTAGCTGCGAATAACTTTTGTTCGCATAACAAACCACAACGTGTTAATTACTTTCTTTGTTCTGTTGTTTGTGTGTTTTACAGTGGAAATATGACGGTTTGTGTGTTTTACAGTGGAAATATCACGGTTTGTGTGAATTTAAATTTTGAAAATTACTACGAGTCGATTATTCAGTTTTGTTTGCTAAATTATTTTGCATGCCGAACTATCACGTCGAGTACGCTATTGTCGCACTCCATTGCTTCCTGTGATTACAGGTGAAGCCAGTGCGTAGTCTGTCTAAATGCGATTGTTATGTGAAATAACAGGGTAATTAATTTGGGCAATTTCTGATCGTTTATAAATTTTCAAAGTACCCACAGTTTTATACCGCCGTTGAATGAAGTTGGTTTAAGCTCCCGTGAAAATTACACATAGCGCCTAGTATGTGAGATTGATACCAAGGAAGTAGAAAGCTCTTGTAGTGTTACAACTGTGATTGTTTTTCAAAATGTTTAGTAGGTGTATATGTTTGTGCCATTTTTAATAAGTGCGTTTGTCCTGTTGGCTACTGATATTTGAAGCTGGAAAGCATAGATCTGCCGATGCTGCATTAGAGCAGACAATTGTACGACATTCTATTGAGCGAGTACTATTATTTACTCAGTCATTTTTTAACGTTTTTTTTGTGTTTACCCACAAATCTAAATTTCATTCCAAGCGATCAAAGTTGCTAATTCGGAAGGCTTATAAGTAAAGGTCAGGTAGGCCGAGTCCTAGGAAGGCGGACGTTTTACCAATACTGATGTAAAGACCAATTTGTGTTTATTTGTTTGAAATAATTCGCAGAATTTCGGCCTGGCAGACGAATTCCCGATACGTGTGGGCTCTGGCTTGGCTGGCGCATCCTCGATACGTGTGGGTTCTGGCCTGGCAGACGAATGCCTGTTGTGCGCGCTCCGGCCTGGAAGATGCATTCCTATTGGGTGTAGGCACCGACATTGTCACTATTTTGTACCTCGACATTGTGGTACCCGCAGCACCGACTTTGTGACTATTTCGTACCTCGACATTGTGGTACCCGCAGCACCGACTTTGTGACTATTTCGTACCTCGACATTGTGGTACCCGCAGCACCGACTGTGACTATTTCGTACCTCGACATTGTGGTACCCGCAGCACCGACTTTGTGACTATTTCGTACCTCGACATTGTGGTACCCGCAGCACTGACTTTGTGACTATTTCGTACCTCGACATTGTGGTACCCGCAGCACTCACTTTGTGACTCTTTCGTACCTCGACATTGTGATTCTTTCGTACCTCGACATTATGGTACTCGCAGCCCCGGCATTGTGGCTATTTCGTGCCCCGACATTGTGGTACTCGCAGCCCCGACATTGTGGCTATATCGTGCCCCGACATTGTGGTACTCGCAGCCCCGACATTGTGGCTATGTAGGGTTTGACGGCATTTCGTAATGCATATTAGAATCGGTCTGAAAAGTGTCTGATGCAGTACGCTGTGTGTGATGAATGTATTGAAGAGATTTAGTTGACATAGATATAGCTTGGAGTGTATCGGTGATAGAGGGCCGTGATTGTGTGATGAATGAAAGAATAGAAAACTACACATGCTGTTTTGGCGCGGCGAATGTGCGCTGGGTGTTTTCTCTTTGCTTGTTTGCTGAAGGCGGGGTCTCGTAGCACACGAGCTCTGGCAGCTGCTGCTGCTGCTGCTACTGCGATGAATGGACTTTGGCGGGTGCTTCGTTCAACCTTCTTCGCGAGTTGTGAGCCGCACCACATGAACATCTGCATTATTGGCTACATGCCTAGTGATTTGCTGGGCCAGCGTGTGGATAAGGATGTCAGTAAGCCAAGTTTGTGTCAGACGGAACGATTCTCAGAAAAACATGTGTTGTGGTGTATTGTGTTAACGAAAAAAGTCTGAAGAACCTGACGGGGACGTCAGGGTGTCAGGAGAGGCCGTCTTACATGCCTCTAGTGGTAGTAGTGGGGCGAGCGGCAGACTAGCTATATAAGCCAGACAGAACCGAAGCGCGCACACTTATACTCGGGCGCTCGCCGGCATCGGACGTCGACGCAAAGACGTAGCAAGTGGAAGGGGCGACCGACGTTACGTCACCGGCGCGGCTGGCTTGGACGAGTCATTCTACTTCGGGACATCGTACTGAGCGGACGTGCCTAATTTAGTCCACTGTTGGACACTTCTACCTGGGTACTCGGAGACATCAGACGTGGCTTAGGAGTCTACGTGAATTGTTGTCGTGTTTGGTGATATCGCGTTTTGTTATTTAATTTCAATGAAAAATATTGATAGTTCGCTTTGTATTTTCTGTTTAAAAATTGAATACACTTCTGATCGTCAAGACTATATAATATTCTATTGTATAACCCAAAACATAAAAATGATATAATTATCAATTACTGTTCAAGATCCACAGGTAGCAGAAGTTTTCCCTAATAAAATTTAAACGCGAGTTCCGCCTAGCACTTGTATTGAATTTTATAATGCGTTGGTTCATTTTTATTTACACATACACACACGTACATGCGACTTTTCAAATTGTATCCTCGACAGAATAGTTTTTATAGGTAGTTACATTCGATGCATTCCACACAATCACCCGATCCATTCATACATTTCATAACGATCTGATCACCGAGGCCGACCCAAATTGGTCAATTGGCCGGTGTCAGAACCAATTGCGATGATCGGTCGTGAATGCAGTTGCACTGTTAGACATAATGCACTGGTCTCTAGTTGTTATTGTAGACTTCATAGCAGAGAAGCTTGCCTATGCAAACGTTACCGATCAACTATAGGTAAGAAATGTTCACTATTGCAGACAGAAGCAATCCAGCATTTCCAATTTAGTTTGGACCAATCAATTTTTTTTGTAAAAAAATGATTATATTTCCGAACATAATGATACCATTAAACTATTGAAAGTACGTTCCCATACCCCTCTTCATTTTTGAAAAGTGCAACGTATGAAATTATATACTGTGCGAAGAAATAGGGTTAAATACGTTTGTGATTGGTAGTCTGACAAACAGTGGACAAAAATTTGCATCTTTCTACTTCTTGTTCTTATCCCACGCCAGGTGGTGTGGACATAACATGTTTTTCTCTTTCACTCTATTCTATCACTAGTCATATCGTTGCTCATAATTTTCATAAACATATTAAGTATTATTCACGCAGTCTAACTAAACCTTTTTTAGCCTCCCTCTACCTCTACTTCCATCCACTCTCATGCTTAGTTCGGTCAAAATATGCAACCATTACTCAATATTTTAACCACGAGAGCTCTATGGATATTGATAAATAATCGATCTAAAGGGCTAGCCGTTGCTGTACTGTGTGTTGAGCATGCACCCAGCCAGCGATACGTAATTACGAAATACTTGCGTTCGTTTGATCCCTTGCTGTACCTTAATTCCTTAATTTTTAGTTATTCCATTAAAATATGGATTCATTTTATAAATCATAGACTTTAATAATAATAATAAATCATTTATTGCCACAAAAAAAGAAATATTTATACATGTTTAATTAATTAAATATCTATGGCAAAAGGGATAGGCTCAGCATGTGTCATGTTTAGAAATACGATTACTCACAAAAATCTAAAGTGACATCTAAAAAAGTAACTCTGTAAACGCTGTAAATATTAAAGTTTTCTAGCATCTATTTTTAATTTAGAAGTCAATATTAGTTATGAATTTTATGATTGATTGCATAACAATATGCTAGGCGGAACTTAAGTTAACAATTATTTAACGTTAGTTAAATATAGCATACATGGCTAAGCGTCAGGTATTCTGTAATCTTGGGTTCAAACACAACAAGTAGCCAAATTGTTTACTTCAAAAATTTGATTAATATTTATATTCAAAAAAACAATGTTGCTTATAATAATATGTTTGTAATACAAGAATAGGCTAAAGATTTAATTTCAATTACGTCTTCTGTACTTTCATAGCACAGTGTAGATAACCATGTGTGAATTACACTTAATACTTTACGATAAACTCCAATATCACAATTTGGTGAAATATTTGTACATTGATATCATTTTGATTTTGTTATAAATACTTATGTATATGGCTATATTCCTGAATTGCGAAACTATTCAAGAAAATCATCATTTTCCAATCGAAAAGACAATATTCCTCGATATTTTTTTATCCGTTTATCAGACATCTCACACAACTGAACGTAGGTATACGTTTCTTATATTTTCACACGCGGTAATGAAAAGAAGTGTAACAAAGCTTAGTGTAGTGTAATGTCACAAAACTCGACTTGGCCGAGTAGCGGTATGGTGACCTCACGGAGTCGTCCCACCAGACAACGTAGGATGTGGATCGACGACCGTCATCTTTTGAATAGAACAGATTTGCAGCATGCCATCTTTAATCATTATGTAGCTTTAAAAAGTAACAGACTCTCACTATTTGGCCGTAGAACATTTTCCTGAAAATAAATAGAAATACAAATTGAGCATGCTGTTTAGTATAAGTAATTTGTGTTTTGGAAAGGAGGCACATCATTTTGATGAAAAAAGAAATTTTTCACATTGATTCTACTCAACAGTTTAAGATGAAATCAAATTATATAGTAACTAGCTGCGCCCCGCGGTATTAACCGCGTGGTGAAAATTGAGGACGATGATTATGATGAAAAGTAGCCTATGTGTTATTCCGGAACCTGAAGTATCTACATACCAAATTTCATCCAAATCCGTCCAGCCGTTTGAGCAACAAGAAGTATCAAACATAGACACATACACACAAACGTTCATTTTTATAATATTAGTACGATTAGTAGATTAGGATTGGATTAAAGGCTAGTTTGTAATTTTAATGTGACCTAAAATGGAATCACATTAAGAAAAAATAACTAAATTGGTTATCATAACAGGAGTTCTGAGATGACAAACAATGAAAAAATCAATTGAAATGAATATAATTTGATTTGAAAACCTCCTGTTCAGGAACTCAGACAAAAAACACGAAAACTATAAGAGTCAAGACGTCTACTTTCAAAATATATGTGTAATTTATTATTCTTTAAAATAACAAAAACACGCCTCATGTACCTATATATTAAATTAAATATCATTCACTCTTTCATTTTAACTTATTTTATAAATTGATTATTTTAGTATAGAGCAGCAATACTGGTTTAATAAATTTGAATGAATACACTGTCAAAATTTCATCTGCCCATGCGGTGCATGAGATACAGCCCGCTGTGCGTCCGTCAGCCTCTGTCAGACAGACGGACAGCGGAGACTAACGTTATAAGAGTCCATTAATTATTTTTCGGGTGCGGAACTCTAAAAAGCTAATATAGTATATAACATAAGTAAAACAAAGAGGAAGCCAGCTAAGCAAAATAAGGCTTGTGATGTAAATACAAATTGTGACGAACAAGCACTGTATGTAAGTATATCCGTGATGTTCCAAGGTTGCTGATGTCACAGTAAATAAACCTACAGTAATTACACATATCGCACAGTAGTCTGTGCACACAGTAGTAAAATAACGAAAATACAGTGCTTCATTTCTTCAACCACTCTCGGAAATCATCGCCTTTAGAAGCTTTGCTCGACCTCTTAAATGAATAAATCTTTTCTATTTCTAAAAGGAAGCTGAAACTGATCGATCAACGCAAAGCTCAAGTTACTTAACGACAACACAGATACGAGTAGAAGGCATCCGCCAAGAACGGATTTTTGAAAATTCAACCTATATCGGACAAACCATAAACTGCGTGGGTGAAAATGCGGGGTGTAAGCAGTGAATTATACGGTATTATCTACTCTAATATATACTTCCAAGCTAATTGACAGTGTCCGGGCGGCACTAAGTACAAATAACTAAGCCCGAAAAACGATACGAGGTTTGTCTAGTTATGTATATATGTATGTTCATCAAGGAAATAGAGAATTGGACTATACAGTGCATCTACTTTGTTTTGTTAGCACTCCACTGTGGCTGTACCACGAATGACTTAAATCAAAGTGTTATAAACAACTGAACAGCGCACATGTACATACTGTCTATCAATTAAGGCACTTTAAAAAACATACAACTAACGATATTATTAAAACAAGGGAGATGGGGCACTAATAAAAGAAAAGTGTTTACATTTAGGCAAAAATAATGCATTCCTGTGCTTTGACAAAATGCACATATTAATAATAGTAAAATCGTTTAATTTTCCATAATTTGATAACATTATAAAGACATGACTATGTATAAAGGTTGAGAGTACATAGTTCCTTGCAATAGATCTTATAAAACTAGTAACAATGTGTCTGTGACTGTAAGTAAAGCCGTAACACATAAATTTATACCACTTTAAATTAGGCAAGAGTACCTTCAATTTCGCAAGCATGTCTTCTTTTTTGTAATAACGTCCATGTATACAACCGACATATTCGGGATAAGGGTAGGGAGACAAGTTGATGTTAATTGATATGGAGATAGGTCAAAGTAGTTATACCGCGTGGAATAATAGGCCCATGGCCGTGATTGGAAGAGCCTGATGTCGCAAATACAAAGGTCACCAGATAGCGCTGCTCAACCTTTGCCAATGGATGACACAATGATCCCATATAAAGACGGAACGGACGTGATAATATTGGAATAATACATTCGAATAAAAACTGTTTTGTCGAACATCTATTCACAAGCTGCGCCTTGCGGTTCCACTCGCGCAGACAATGCCTCCCCCTTTATACCTTCATAATTCAAATATTATTTTGCCAATGATCCTCCGCGATAACGTACGTTATGATGGTGAATTAAATTTGAGAATCAGTAGCATTTTCAACGTACAAAAAATATGAAATCTTTCCTTTTTATTAATAAAACTAGCTGACCTGGGAAACGTTGTTCTGCCATATATTATCGAAATGTCAACGTGACTCGACACGTCATTCAAGTTAGGTACTTTGCGTCGACGTCACGATTGACGGTTAAATTATCTGGATATTTGTTGTATAAAATACTATAGTATAGTACGATAACTATGCCGTAAAAAATGCGGGGTATGAGTGAAAAGTGAAAGAAAACCTATTCTCAGTTTTACCAAACTTGTAAACACAAAACTTTCATGAAATCGGGCAATCCGTTTCGGAGAAGTTTGATAATAAACTCTGTGATACGAGAGTTTTTATATATTATATGGATATACTCACTCCAGTTATCTACAGGGTACAAACTGTCATTCCTTTTTTACCGAGTTGTGATGAGCCTCAGTCGATCTTAAAGGATCCCAAATCCCAAAATATTGTAAAATGATTCTATAAGAAAGCGGAATTTGGCGGTGAAAATAAATTGGTATTATTTAAAATTATTCCACACATAAATTGATGACTGAAAAATATAAAATCATTTTATTCAATAACAACCATTTTTAATGGGCATAATCGCTGAGAGAATTCTCCTCAGGATTCGAATTTTGCAAAACTTAATGTCCCATTTAGTAGGCAATTCGGACGCTGGTCGTACAACATAAATAAAAGACTTACAAGAAACTTTTGCGTATGTTCTGAGGGCCAAACATGATAATCAATGGCTAAACAAATACAGGCCTAAAATCTATTTGATTTGGCGTAGGGTCCAAATACCTTCTACGAAGTATTATAAAACATTTTTTTTAAATATGATAGAAATCGGTAAAGCCTTTTGCAAGTTATAGCGTGACCAGGAGAAATAGGGGTTTATTTTTATATAATAATATATACATAGATTAGTGATAATTATTTCAATGACACCAAGCCATTCATTTCGTAATAAGATCTTTCCAATAGGTTTGGTTAAGGAAACAGGAGATTTTTAGCTGAAACAATTATCTTTTCTTTCGCGCGTCTTCATCCAGTTGCGCATGCTCTCAAGTGCGTGTTAAGCAAATTTTTTAATTCATTTTTCAATGATTTTGTGCGCCGAAAACTAATATTTCTCGACAAACTTGTGTTTGCGATCGAACGTGTGTCATGTTAAATAGAGCACCAATAAAAATAATATTAGGCCACATCTATTTTTATTGACCTTCAACTTGTGGTAAGCACAGATTAATTGCATAAAACACATATGTCATAAAACCCACTTTATTACATGAGTTCAAGTCGACAATATTCAAACGAGTCTTACCGACGACGGTCAAGGCGAGCGAGTGACAAGGTGTGCCACAAGGTTCGCTCCTAGACCCTGTATCATATTGCAGTCTCGGATACCAGTAATTGGAACACCTTGCTTAGTTGTTTACGTAAAATGTCTTGTGAACTGGTTTGGATTACCTATATAACTTGAAGGCTACGAAGGTAGAAAGTACATACGGCATTCATTGTAAGGGCAGTGTTTTTGATCAATGGACAACGTAGGGCACGGTACGTCATGGTGCATAATCAGCTCAATACATTCCCACTGCTGGGACACGGCATTCATCGATTCCTCTCAGAAAGGAGTATTGATCATAATCCACCACACTGCCCAATGCGAATTGGCGGATAGGGTAGTGGCCAGGCCAACGGAGTTTTCAGGCTGCCCAAGGGCCTCCACTTGGTCTGAGAACTGTTAGTATCCTAAGAGAATGACCGGGACCAGTGGGCTTATGTGCCCTCCGAAGCACAGAAGCCCTTAAATGCCACCACAGTCACCCATCTAGGTGTACGGATGGTACGGTACGGATGATCGAGGTATACATTGCTTACGCAGTTGGTCGGTTAACACCGCATGGGTAAACTCCCCAACGAGCACAGAAAGGCATTATTCTCTGCCGGCCTGATTGCGACTAAACCATTTTTTTAACGGCACTTACAGCTTCACCGGGCGGGAGCCGAGTTTTTGTGTGGGTGCAGAAGGTGCACTGCCCAGTGAGGCTACCGCTAAAGGCGCTGTGCCACAATGCGACTAGCTGAAAGGCACCTTTGTGGTGCGAACCTCGGCTTGACCTGTCGCCACTCGCCAGGACATGGAGAACTAAACCAAATTAGGTGCATGAAGCTAATTTATGCCGTCTATGATCGAGGAGCTAGTACCCTATCTACTTTTTTAAAATGATATCAATGTCGTAAACACTTTCAACCGACGTATAATATCTAGATTTCGCTTGTTTTACCTATCGCTAATAATCTAGACCCTATACCTAGAAAATGGGTCACGTAGTATGGTTATGTTCCTCATCTGTACCTACGGGTAGCGTACATATTGATTCCAATATTTTCAGCGGCACATATGAGACCTATGAAGTTAAGAATCAATTTGTTACACATCGTTGTAATGTAACAAACCGACTAGGACTCACGTGATAAACACTGGAAAATTACTCTCCGACCAGTTTCGAACTTATTTGCAGTTCTTCATCTGGGAGTTATGATCGTTCCAGGCGAGTGAGTCCTAGTCGGTTTGTTACATTACAATTATGGAAGAAACTCGCGATAGTTTTCAGACTCAAATTGTTACACATCATTTTTTATTAGCCCTTCCTTAACCTCGGTATAACATATTATTATACTGGTGATATAACTATTAAAATATTTTAGCCGTTTTATTACTCACGATCTTTTTTTTCAAATCGCTCTTTATTGCAGCAGTCTGTGACCGACCCGACCGCGGTGTTCATTACGCGGTGTTATTTTGTTTAAAGTCATCAATGCGTAACCGTGACCATTTAGATAATCGTTGTCGAAAAAAATTATATGCGCAGATAAATTCTTAAATATTTATTAAAATGCAACGATGCGTTAAAATATCACCATGCATTCGGTAAATAGCTTTAGGATATTTAACTTGTTTGAACAAATGTACAGTGGGCCAAATATATCGTCTAACCAGCCTAAGGTTGAAGACAATTTGATCATAAAACAACAAGGTTGTTTTTCCCATTATGTTTTTCAGTGTTAGAAGGTTTAACTTTGTCGCTGTTGTGATTACACAACAACTGTTACCGACTGTACAGGTCATATATAAAAAAACATGAGGAGTTAACTTATACATAATTCTAACCTTTACAGAATAAATAAGTAGTTACTATTACACTATCAATCAATTGCTTTTCAAAAGATTTCGCAATCATTGCAACCGTTTAATTAATAGAAGTCAACGCAAGTAAAAGGCCTCAGGGTCAAGTGGAAATTAACGACAGACTTCCTAACTGACAAATGTTACCAATTAAAATGATAATTTAATGTTTGTATTGTCAAGCAACATTTGCGAAAGGAAAGGCGCAGTGATTGCGTGTTTAGCGAAGGGTTTAGCATTCATTGCATCAATAAGAAGTTGTACAAATACTTTTAAATGATGAAAAAAAACATGAACGTGGCGTAAGTCACGAAACGTAGAGATTACCAGCAAATTGGCATGACAAATAGGAATTAAAATTCATACTACGACGTCTGAACAATAAAAGGAAGTGCCATCGACAGAGACGGTGCCACGACCGGCAGGTGATGAGGTTTATAAATGGTAAAAATATCTCACGGTATGTTGCAAAATTATTATTAGATTATGAACGGATGTGATAAGTTATCATAAGCAAAGAAAGGGTGAGGTTTGCAAATAAATCAACAAACTATGATCAAATAAATGTTTACGCGTTTTAGAGTGAATACAAATAATTAAATTCATGGAAAAGTTACAAGCATTAGCATTATCGTTCTAATACGTTTCCACTGCTGGGACAGATCTTCCCATCAAAAGGAAAATACGTCAAATAACGCCGCACAAATCTCCGAATTAAAGACATTATATTTCGGCTATTGGCGCATGCATCGGTATGAACGAACCTTTTGCCGTTTCTTATACATTTTTATATGGAGAACGACAGAGGTCTTATACTTTATTAAAATAGCTAAGATAATTTGGTATTTGGACTAGACGATAAACAAATCCACCAGTCTAACTTGGCCTGTATACTCCTTAATTGAGGCACAAATGTGTAAAAGCGCACTCTTTCAAACTGGTCTGAACTCAGACAAGTTTAATCGAAAATCTCTACAGCCTCAAGCAATCAACTTATAAAAAAATTTTGACTTTATAAGCCTTACATGGCTAGACTTAAAGGTGCAAATCCCGAAGTAGGTTTACCATTCATGATCATTAAAGTTTGGGGCAGGATAGGCCAAATTACACGACGTGGTGGCGGCCCACGGAATGCTGCGGTCATTATCCCGGATGAGAGCTGAGCTGAGGCACGTGCGTGAGGCACACATTAAATTGGAATGGGCACGTAACAATTCGGAACACATAAGCGTACTCTCTAGAAGCAAACTAGTGAGATAAAAGTTTAAATTTGACACATTTTTTAAAGTTCAGATCTAGCCTTTGAACATCATTCCACTTGATGGTCGAAGGTGAAATTACGTACGAATTAGACCTAGAAAACCCATAATATTGACTGGTTTGAAGGTAGACAGTTGACAGAATACCATGTAGCTTTAGTGACAGTTTTTCAAACTTGCAGGGATCGAACCTGCTACTACGCAGGTACTTAAGATAAAAATGGATGATTATAACCAAAACTTATCACTAAATGTATTCCTAGACTGAAATTGGAAATCCGATAATAATTAACACAAGTCTGCACAAAAAATTAATTATCATAAGATACAATATGGGCAAGCTGAGTTAGATACTATTATTTTTACAAAGCAGCAACGTGAAACGGTTCATAATAAAAAAATACTTTACAATAAATCACACAACTGTGTTCTATCATTAAGTTTTAATAAAGGTAACTAGAGCTATTATGATTTACAAAAATGTCTAAGTCACTTTGGCAAATTATTGTACAACAAAATAATAGTGCACAAGAGCAGCTGTATTTTCAAGCTTGTACGTATTACTACTTTCACAGTACTATTGTTTGCAAACTAACATCAAACTTGTCGAATAGAAAGTTTCAAATCTGGTGAATAGTGATCCAGTAATCTATAAACAGAGTTTGGAATAAGCATAGCTGGCAAATTTACTTATTAGCCTTCAGGCCAATAAAGTAATATAATATTAAATAATAACAAGTCAATAATTTTTTAATCTACATATTAAAATATTTTATTTTAATATGTAGATCGAAACGCATCTCTGAATTGAAGACTATCTTTTTCTCATAAACCAAAGTCCCTACTATGCAGAACTATAAATTGTCCAACAATTTTTTTTTACTCTAATCAACCACCTTTTACCCAAAGTTTATAGAAGAAGACTTTTTAAAGTAATTTGAAGCATTTAACATTTAAGTATTCTATTATTATTATTAAAGTAAGAAATATGAGCCATACTTAAATATGTAGGATTTTTTTTTTAATTTCAATACACACTATATTGATAATATGATATATATATATAAGCCATATATATATTCGCCTACTCTTTGTTAACCATGGAATGGATTTTGTAACAGTTGTCTTTATCATGTAGACATTTTATTTCCTGGAGGTAAATTACTGTACATTCTTAAATAACATTTCATTTAAAGTCTAAATAAATGATGGTTATCTTTTGACAGGATGTCCAGAGAGACAAAAAAAATTAAGAACAGTGTAATCTGCACTTTCAGGCTGCACAAATGTCTCCGAGATGGACTTATGTGCAGTCCGAAGCATAGAAGCACTCTGTTAAAAATATCACTTGCCTTCACCCATCCAATGTATGACTGATGAGTATGTTACTTAACATAGTTGATAGGTAAAGACTGCATGGTAAACTTTGCTGCGTGTGCTGCTTTAATTTTACTTAAGATACTTGGCTATGAAGTCAATAACAGGCGTGACATTTACTATTAATAATTTGACAGTTTCTAGTTAGATAACATACATAACTATGTATTTACTTGCTATCATATTAAAATTAATAATTATAAAATGTCACTTCATATTCACAAATAAAAATATGAGATAATTTACAACGAAAACACAATTTTCCTTGCAAATTATCACACTAGTTAATCATTGAAGCATTACAAAGTAATTTGTTGATACCAAAACTACTGATATTGATAATACAAAATCAATTTTAAAAAAGTGCTTATTATTTTCAAGTTAATCAGTAAGATTTATTGCATCAGCTCTTTCAATCAACTACAAGCATCAAACTTCTGCAAATGAAAGGTGGTTTTATTGTCAATGTCTTTCAATCTCCACTCTAGCTCCGATGCCAGAGCTGGCAAGTTTTTCAGAAGGACTCCTCCTTATCAGACTATTGTTGTGTCCCTGTTAAGGTGTTATCTTCCTCTAATAGCCTGTGCTGCCTGTGCACAAGGCCAAACTGTGCTAGATCTGGGCCCTTGAAAAAGACCACTAAATGTGATTAAAACTATACCCAGAACCCTCTGACTTATTAAGTTATTATGTGAGTTTTTCCCGTGTTTTATACATTCATAAAGTATGTGGGTTTGTGAGGTGGTAAGGGGTAATATCTGGATCTACTGAAGCGATTTAGAAAATTATTTTACTAATAGAATGCCATGTTATTTGTGAGTGTCTTACTTTCCCCTGTGTCTATCATTGTAATGAAAAACAGTGGTGATGATGATGAAAATGACATTAACATTTGTCATTTTGCAATTGAATAAATAAATATTTTATAAGTTTTATACACTCAAGAAACTTACATATTAATGAACAATATTCTGAGACTGTAATGACTATAACAATAACACATAGCATACACAGCATTAGCATATTAAACATTCATAGGTACTAGAGCATCAGGGTCATTCATAACATGTAACTTTTCCACTGCTCAGAACTATTGTTTTCATGGAAATTTTAAGATAAGGAATAGAATTATAGGAAAGAAATACCAGGGGCATTATTAGGTTGTCAAATTAAATCTGACATAACTAAAATCAAATGAGCTAGCTATTAAGTGTGAATCAGCTTTGTGCAAGTGTAGTGCCTAAGCTAAATTTGGTCTAGTGATTGTTGACCGAGGGGTTCTTGAAGAAGGAAATGAACAATATGAGGGAACACTTTCCTCACAAGGGATAAATGTGTCATAATAACTCTTAACACATTAACCATTCCGTACAATCACTTATGTGTAGTTTATTAGTCAGTAATTAAGCTTTTTCCATTTAATTGTCAACATATAAACCTTTATATATGGTAATTTTGTTGCGATGAACTCAGCTGTAGTTACTGACGTGATACATTCACGAATACATAAACTATGATGAAATCAAAGTATAGTAATTTTCCACACTTACCAATTATGGATCTTCTTCCTCCAAATTACTTGAAAACGACTTGGTTTGAGCGAAATAAAATATTTTAACACTAATAGCTTTCATATATATAAATTACTGTCTCGGTATACAATTTTCACCCAAGTATTTAACGATGCTTAAGTAAATTCTTGTAAAACAGTAAACTTCAACCGCACGTTTATAATATTTATACAATTATCAAATTAAAAGAAATATCACGAAAATAAACGCAAAACACACACACAACAAGAACGCAACCGCGCAACGTCAAAGAAAAGTCACATAAAAGTAAGTCTGCCAGTGTTGTCAGCCTAGTAATATTACTCCCGAAAAGATTCCCAAAAAACTTCTAATTTAACTCCCAAACAGCGTCTCAAATTCTCAATGATGTATATTAGCGAATAACTGTAATGCAAGAGTCATAGTACGGTTTATCTGGACCTAATGGCGGTGAAACACTTTTGTGTGCATTTTTAAGTTACCATGTAACTTTATAAAAAATGAAAACAACACCGTTAACCAATTTATGTCTTAACTTATGTGGTTAGATGTAAAAAAATAATGTATCATTCTCAAACAGACTTTTTTAGAAATGCAATTATCAGAATTGCAGAATTGCATAAATCGTATCGTATCAATATAATTTGAAATAACGTTTTGAGGTTATTACTGTAGCACATAAAAGTAATTCAAATGATGCTAGTAACGATTGCAAATTGGACGTATTTATTTTGTTAAAAGTATATCTCTCTTTTTACTGCATTATAGATTTTACTAGGATATGATGTAACTACCGCCAAGGAAATTACAATATTAACTTAACGTAATATCTATCTTGATGGTAGATTACCATCAAATAGCGGTGCATCTGCGGTAGTATAATATAGAGACATTGCTCCCAATTAATCTAAGCTTTTCATCTATAGCAAAATAGCCCCCTCAAAAATATTTTACAAAATTCTAATAATAATTATATATAAATAGATATGATATATAAATATAATAATATTATAGCACAGAATCGAAGTAAATGACAATAGAAAAATACTTTAAACTATTAAAAACAGGAGTTTAAAGATAATATGTCACGTGAACGTCATGTACGCCAGCCTTTAAAATGCCATTTTATAAAAAAATGTCATACTTTAAATAAATAATCCACGAGAAGGATTACTCTTTTATCTAGCAAAATATAATTTTTACTGTAGTAACGGTTGAATGGATTGAACATAGTATTTAGCGTTTGATTTTCTTTCTCTCCTAATTTTCATGGTTCTAGAGAAATCGACTAGACACCACTGTTTTTTTAGCATGGGAGTGGCTGGTAATATTCAAAAGAAGATTGCTGAGATGAAAGTAAATAATACCACAACACAGTAGCAGTTACCATTGTGACGATGAACCATGAATGCAATATTGTCTATGAATAAGCAAATAATTACTTACGATTTTCAGTAGTTGATTCTTTAGGTAAAGCATCATCGTCAGGATTGAAATGTTTTTTGTAAATTCGCGAGTCATTTGAAAGGGTATAGTTATCCCCGCGTATCGCTTTTAACTATTGCTTTAAAAGAATTGTATCATTTGGAAACTTATGTAATCATTTTTTCTAAACAAAATAGAGCTGCACAATACTGCGGCATGCTCTCAAATGGTGAGCATAAAAACGGTAGCTCTCATTGATATTAGATTGCTCTGTCGAGTTTAAGAAATGCTGAATCTGGCATATGTGTACTAAACTGGCAGCACAGACTATATTTTAGAGATTCTGCGTTGGTAGTGGTGCATCTGTTCTAGACTGGCTAACTTTTGTTTCTTTTGTCGTAGCTTTAGACCAATGCAAACACGCAAACATAATTAACACCCATATCCCGATTTAAAATTACCAACTTTTCAAATGTTAATGTTGATGACGGCAGTGCGCATTTTCGACCATAAATCTCCCATGTATCGCGTAAGTATTAGCCATATTTTTCCATTGATATGGCAACTCATTTAAGTCTCTTTTCATAAATTATGGCTTCTGAGGCGTGATTATAATATTTCTCTTATTTCTTTCGTTGCTGCAGCAAAAGCTTAGCTTAGCTTTTTATTCGATGCATTGGGACTTCAGAGTGCTGTAATAACTTTGCCTTAAACACCACATAATTAAAGAGAAAACATATAAAAATTCCTTAACTTCCTCAGCTATTTTTTTAAAAGTGGTGGTCTAATAAGAAAAGAAACAACGCTGGATAAATTAATTTACTATCATTTATTTTCTCTTAGCTTAGGTATAGTGTAAGTATCTTAAACCTCCTATTTGAAAATAGTATAAAACACTACAAACACCTTTATTAAGCATTAGATAATAATACCGTAAAAATAAGAAGCTCTTCTTTTCTAATACTTTTTTACAAATATACACACTGCTAATACAATAAAAATACTTAAAAATACTGGAGGCGTAATATCTACGAAACATTATTTATACTATTCTTTACAACTAATTAACATTATTTGAGTAAATTAACAATCATATTAATAAAAGTATTTTTAAATACTCAGCTTATAGCGACTAGAACACAATTCAATAGTTGTTACATATCTACTTAACATATTTATTCAAAAGTGTAAATTTTGACTTGTCAACAAAAAATAACCCGAAAACATAAAAAAGTTCCCTCTTTTACTGACTAAATCCATGCGAATGTTACTGTTCAAAGATTTGAACAGAACTATGCAACTGCCTGTGTTAGTAATATTTTATATAACAGATTTTCATTTTTTTCCAGCGTTGGAGAGACAGAATTTGATTTTCTAGCATTTCCGCGACTACCCTCTATTCATTCATTGATATCATTTCGGTTACGTGTGTGCAAACTTTGCAATTAGCAACCGTAGTAAGTAAAAAGTAAATTAAGAGAAATAAGTGTTTGCGTAGATTGATACTCTTGAACGCAACTCTAGCGCACGATTGGAATCGAGTTCGATGAAATTTGACATAATATACTAATTGGATACAACTGGGATTGAAACTAATTTGGAATAGAATTGGATTGACATTGAAACTGAGTTCAACAGTGAGCCAGCTTCAATGTCAATTCTAATCCAAATCAGTTTCAATCCCATTCGTCATTTTGTATTTGTGTTTAATTCCGTCGAACTCGATTCCAATCGTGCGCTAGTGTTGCGTTCAAGAGTATCAATCTATCGAAATCACAATTTTCGATCGGAATCGAGTGTCAAGAGTAAGCTCGCTGATGAAAATGCTTCTAGAAGTCACTTATCTTGCTGTAAGTAACCTGTTCATCGATAATAGTTTGCTTAACGCAGGTGCCTAGTTGATCAGTTAAAATAGCATAGACAAACTCATCAATAAATTCTATAACATATTGAGCAATAAGGAGATAGAATCGTTAATACCAAATTGTCGTAAATAACTAAATAAGTAGTTAGGCAGGTTATTTATTATTAGATAATCTTCTTATACAACTATAGGAAGAATACTCCCTAATCAGTGACATTTATTCATGAAATACATTTTAAACATGAAGTGGTCCAGGCAACAATTCGATAAAAACGCAAAAAATATTACCTATTGCAGGTATTATTTTTGGTATCTTAAGAGTCAGTTCAAACTCAATACATATGTTGTATGTGTAGTTTTAATGGTGTTATATAAATAAAATATCTGAGAAATTATTTTTGAGATGAGAACCATAGGTAGGTAATCCCACAAAGTACTACAAGTATGAAAGAAATCTTACAATTCGGTGATTTAGCAAGTCTAGTACTTTGTTAATTTATAGGTCTAAAAGTGAAGATTATACCACTTCATGGCCAATGACGACGTCGTTTAAGATTATAACTTATACAAAATTATACGAAATTATACTTCACTTAGTAATGCTCACTGGCTCTCAATTACTGCCGCCCAAACATACTGTGTGCTTGGTGACAAATACTCAAACTTGTCGCAGAGTCTGCCATGCCTGTCTCTGCCTGCAGCACAGAAAGTAGGTACTCCACCACCAGGGTAAGTTCTAAATCTTCAACTCGGTATAGGAGTTCTTACATGAATAGTAGCAATACAGGAAATGTTAATCATGTTGAAGTGTTTCTTTTCATCTTCAAATAATTATCTATTTCCTAAAAGGTGGGTGAACTCCACTTATCGGTGTCCCTACGATGACTTCTTCCCATCCTTCAGCGGGAGTGTTTCGTCATCATACTCGATCCTGCCAATAAGCACTGGTTCAGCTCCTTTCTTTTCGTGCGCTCCCGTGTCATCATCAGGTAGCTCCCGTTTCTCTAGCTCTTCGGCTAGACGGTTGAAGAGTTCCCTATAAGAAAATAAAAGTGAACTATGGAATCAAATAGTCGATTGTTAAACAGGGGCATAAAATGATCCATTATATACTAGGTAGATTTATTTTCGTTTTTGTCTAAGCTACGAACATATATAAGGCATTAGGTATATGCCACGATCCTATATAAATATGCTAGTACATAACAACGTAGTAACACATAAAAATAGAAAAAAACTTTATTTCAGAACATTTTTGACCACGTCGTCACTGACCATTAAGTGAGATTGTGGTCAAACGCTATTTACGACGCTAGATAGAACGCTATATCAGTATATAAAAAGAAAATTTTAGCCCCATACTCTGGTACACTATAATGACGGACTTTTTGAGAAAGAGGAGTGAAAAAATCCTTGTAGGTCTAGAAATAAATAAATATTTTCGTGCAAAATATATAACTGCTGTCACAACAAGCGTCACGCAGACTAATAGGCGGGACTGTAAAGCCCACTTGCGCCAACCAAATTATCCGACATTTTCGCCGATACCTCTAATTATAAAGGTAAAAAATGACAACCAAGCGTGTGACCCATTATCAGAACTTCCCTGTGTATATGTATATTATTCCCATGCTTCTAGCAGTTGCTGGTTAATCAAAACAGAATTTGTTGCATTAAATCGAGTACCTAAGTTGTCCTTTATAAACTTTAGGATAATTGACATAGATAAAAATCATCAAGAAAACCAAACTCCCAACTTGAATACCATACACGTTAAGAGAGTGTACTACGATAGAGTAGAGTACTACGATGTACATTCACTAACAAAAGTGATTCAAATATTTCAGCATACTCTTCAAAACATAAATATTTGCCGCAGTGCGGAAGTTGTGAACACAATCAGCACACCACCTATAAAAACGTCTTCTGACTACTATTCTTAATTGTGAAGCATACTCACTGGAACACTAAGCCATGCATATTCTTCGCCAGGTAATACAGGAACAGCCAGTCTCCGAACTGGCAACCGTTCACCACCCGAATGACGTTGTAAGGATTGAATTTTCCGGAGTTAGCCTTTTTGAACATCATCTCATTGAATCGCAGAGAACGTCGATAAAGGAAGAATGAGGCTATGCGCCAGATCACAGCTAGAATAAGGATTTATGAGGTTAGTTAGAATAGTGTGAAATTAGCATAATTACACATTTAAATAATCTGATTGTATCATCAAAAAACTACCTTCGAGAGAAAGGCATTTGTTGGTAAAATATTTTCCCTTGAATTTTATCATATAAATACTACTAGGCGCCCACAGTTAGAGATAAAGTTACGTTCATATTTAATATTACAAGCTGCACCCTGCGGTTGTACCCGCGCCCGCGTGGTGATGAAATACGATGATGATGGTGATGATTTAAATAAGCCTATGTGTTAATCCAGGGTATAAGCAATCTTATCTAAACATACATACATACACACAAACTTTCGCATTTGAAAGTGTAAGTTTGTGTGTATGTGTATATGTTTGTTACTTCTTCACGCTTAAACGGCTACACCGATTTCAATGAAATTTGGTATGGAGATTGTTTAGACCCTGGATTAACACTATACTTTTCCTCCAGGCTACTTTTATCCTGGAAAAAGTATAGTTCCCGTGGGATAATTGAGATAGCGGGAAAACCGTAATCCACGCGGGGGAAACCGCGGGGCGCTACTAATTTATAATATTAGTGGGATATTTCGTTTGTATATTTGTATTTCTTATGGCAAAAATATTTTCCCGCAATTGTGACGAGTGTGGTGTATTTGAAGACGTATACAACATATCTTGATGAGTGTTGAGGAATGAAAGTTATAGAAGATTATGCTTTGGACGGACCGAAAAATGTGAGGTTAGATTCCCCAACAGCATTTTGGCTTGTCCAATGTCTAAACAAACTCATAAGATTAAACAAGTTGGCGGATCAGGCAAAATGTTTATTTTGTTGTACTATAAGTAATTATTATTGTGTGTATAATAAATAGTTTTCTTATTGGACGACATGATTATAGCGACGAAGTGCACAAATAAAAAAAAACGTAATGCCACATTTGAACGTTAATTGGTGATGCAAAAGAGGATGCTATAAATGTTGTAGTATATTTATAAGGTAACTTACCTAGCGTAGAAACTATGAAAAGGAACAGGAGCCAAAACCAGAGAACCACGTAGATCTTTTCATGGATGATATTAAGCGCCATGACACACAACGCGTCGTGTTGCTGTATTGACCCACTCGGACCGTACTTGTGAAAGATGCACTTCGTCACCTGGAATCATGAGGGATCGTCTAAAGAAATAATCAACAGTACTCAAATCGTGACTCCCGATGAATAGCAAATCGAAGAAATAACTCTCCTCAAAATCAAATACAGTATGCGTTAATCTAACTCGCTTCAAGCTGGCTTCACGTAGATACATTTCTGATCTTTGATTTAAATTAAACATAATGAAAACGAAGTAGTATTCCACTTTTGTTCATATCATCGGGCAGGGCTTGAGACGAATGGTAAGAAATAAAATGTAGGGGTTATCAATCGGAAAAGCTAGGTATTTTTGAAGTGAACATTTCTTTAGCCGCGTTGTGTATGGCGAAACATCTTAAACTCGCGTCAGGACAAGTGACAGTGATCAAAAATGCGTAAGGCGCGTGACGTCATCAACGTCGTCCACGAAGACGGAGGGAGAGTAGACATAATGTAATATAAATTGTCTATGTTTGTATATGATAGCGCAATAAATGAATATTGTATGTTACCACATAAATGATACTACTTTTATGCTGATAAATAAACCAATTCGTGCGAAATTATTACCTAATCATCCCAAAATATTCAAAAATGCACAACGTTAATGTTCATGGTTTCACTTCTGCCGGCACTCCCGGAGTGCGACCCGTTATTCTTTTTTATGTAATAGATAGGTGTAAAATAAACATATGGGCCGACTGTAATATTGGGGGCTTTACGATACAGAACCGATTATTTTAACATTATGTTACGAGTATCTCTGGTTTTGAAGCGCCTTTGTTGTAGCTACTCGGGAATACTAGGGGAGAAAGCTTGTTCTCGGCAGTTGTATGGCAAAAACGATCGGGTAATTAGCGCAGTAATGGAGTCCAATAATATAATTAAAAATAATTAACTATGTGGATAATATTTGCCGAAAGAAAAGCTGTTGTAAAACCGAGATGCTGCAATAAGGTTGAAGAGTTCTACAGAACTCTCTCCGTTGTATATATACATTTATAATATAGATGAAAGATACAGATAAATTTAATATTTATATACAACAGGTTTTAGATCTTCAGTAACCTTGAGGCTGATATCAGTAGTTCACGTGAAGCCGGTCTAGCGTATAATGTTAGACGAATTTATTGTACACTGATTTGCGCTTCGTACTTAGAGATAATGCTGGATCCGCAAATGCAA
This sequence comes from Apeira syringaria, assembly GCA_934044485.1. Classification (NCBI taxonomy): domain Eukaryota; kingdom Metazoa; phylum Arthropoda; class Insecta; order Lepidoptera; family Geometridae; genus Apeira; species Apeira syringaria. The sequence continues at coordinate 10,225,729 of OW203662.1, read as the reverse complement.
CTTCACAGTGCAGGCGTGAACGTGGACACGTACTACACCTATCTGATAGTAATCAGAAGTACAAGTTGTATATCTCTCCACTTGATAGTGCACAAAACTCCTGATATTATATCTAGATATTTAGTGATAAAAGATAGATATAGATAGAATAAATGATAAAATAAACTGTCGTACTAAGTAGTGTCAAATTCAATTCAAAATTCAAATTCAAAATCTTTAATTCAAAAATTTGGGTACAATGTTTCATATTTATAAGTGTACAAACTTATAATCTAAAATATATGAGCACTAAAATTATCTCATTTTGTGAGCTTCTGTTCCTGTACTATATTTAAGACTTTATTACAGGATACAGGACCTTCCCAATACTAAGTGTTTTTTTTATTATTAAATTGCTTAGGTACCATGTATCGATGATGAAATACCGCTCCTTAAAGTTTCTGACAGTAGGCATTTACCCCACAATTTTCTTTTCAATCTTAAAGCCCATAGCTTTGATTAAGAACCACAGTGACATCAAATGCACGTATTACAGTTAAATTAGCATTACCTTAGCGAAACCACTGTGAAATTTGAAACAAGACACTTAAATACCGACGCGATTACGCGAATTACGCGATCGAATCAGAAATTAGGAGATCCGAGAACGAAAGTCACCGACATAGCCCAGCGGATTAGCAAGTTGAAGTGGCAGTGGGTACCCAGTGGAAAGGTTCGCGAATGGAAACTACTGACAAGGTTGACAGATGACCAGGTAGTCTTTCCATCCAGAAGATCGCAGGTAAGGGCTGGATGCGGGCCGCTTCCATCTGGTCCTTGTGGAAACCTATGGGGTAGGCCTATGTATGCAGTGGACGTCCTATGGCTGAGATGATGATGATGATGATGATATGAGATACGTTACTGAATAAGCGTTTTGCTTCCATTTTTATAATGCGTACTGTCACGAGTGAATAAGTACCTTCTATGTTTGCGTGCTACACTTTAGACCGCGTCGTCACTTATGATCAGGTGAGACAGTGATTAAACCTAAGCCAAGACCACGGCCGATGCAGTTTTAAACACGCTCTTGAAATGCCCTGTACCTACTTGAAAGTTGCACCCTATTGTGGCTAATAGTTTTTTATCACTTTCATCACTTATAATGGACGTTTGACGACGTAAGATGCTGAACTTGAACATCCCATATGAGGAAGCGGACTTTGTAAATGTAAACAATATGCACAAATTTTGATGATGCCGGCTTAAAAGATCATATTCTGATTAAGATATTTATTTTAAAGACTGTCATCATTAACGTTTATTTGATGAAAGTCAACCCTTTGACTCTGCCCTCCCGATCGTATAAATTAAATTTTACTTTTACAAATTCACATCGTACCGAAACTATAGATAGACAACAAAATGTTATTTTGTTACTACAATATTTAAAAAATAAATTTTACATTCTGCTTATGCTAAAAGTATTTTAAAAATCGGTTTGTCTTAAGTATCTAATCCTTTTAAAAACAATTAATGCTTAAAAATAGTATAATCAAATCTACAGAGTTGTTGTAACATAGGTGTTATTATTAATTTATTTGTATTTGTGCAAAAATTGGTTTCAAATAAGGATGCCTAATCTGAAACCATTGTAATGTCTAGACACATGTATGTAATCTAAACACTTAAATAACTACAGTAAAGAAAAGATTATCTTCGACATAGCAAACAAATCACTGTCTAACAATTGAATGCATTAAATTCGCTTATCGTAGTGCTTATCTTAACATTACATCCAACATACCTTAGGAAATACAGTCTCGAGCGGATCAGCTATTCCGTCCCAGTTATCATAGCCGAGGACATTGCTCCCTAGACCGATGAATTGACCGTTCAGGAAAATATTGATGATATATATCTGCAGCATGACGTGCAACATATTCGTTATCTCCATGGCAACTAGCCACGTTGACCATGTTCTGGTAATTCGTAACCTGGAAGAGTTAAATGTATGTTACAGCGTGTTCTGTGGGGATCTCTGTGTTTTGAAAAATTTAACTGTTCTAGTGGTATTGGAATTCTAACGTAGTGCCATTACACATACCAAATCTGAACCGTCTAGAAAAAATATCAGATGTAATATTAGGTACGAAGAAAGTTTGTGTGTATGTGTTTGTTACATACTCACGCCATAAGGACATAACAGATTTGAATGAAATTCGGAATGTAGATAGATACCTTGTAACCTGGATTAACACTAAGTCTATCTATATTTATACTAAAAAAATGGATGGCATCCCTGGCATACAACAAAAACCAAATATAATATTATGAGTGTGAAATTAAATCTGTTTAGGTTTTCACCACTAAACCCCTGAACCAATTTAGATGTATGTATGTTGGTATGATAATTGGAGAAGGACATAGATCACTTTTTATTCCGAAAAAAGTATAATGCCCGTGGGATAACTGAGGTAGCGATAAAACATTTTGGAAATATGAAGATTACGATTCTTAATGTTTTGTTGTGTTTTATTGTATTTATAATACGCAAGGATAAACATAATAAAAATCAAGATCCACCGCGGAACATTATTTATTTGTTATGACTAAATTTCGAATGAAATGTTAGAAACCTTGACCGTGTGAACAGTAACACATAGCTCGAAGAACCGATGGCCGTTGGGGTCGAAAGGTTCTCGAATTGAGACCACGGATTGGCAAGCGCAGCATAGGACGGCAACCGACCAGGTGGACAGAAGACCTGACTACGATCGCAGGCAAGGGCTGGATGCGGGCCGCTTCCAACAGGTCCTTGTGGAAATCAATGGGGGAGGCATATGCCCAGCAGTGGGCGTCCTATGGCTGAGATGATGATGATGAATTTAAATGAAGTGTTGTGTCACTTTGACATTTTAATCGTTTATATGGAACAAACGTTGCCATGTAAACATTGTTCTGCCATATAAATTACTAAAATGTCAAAGTAAAGATTCAATACATGCTGACCTAGCAAACGTTGTTCTGCCATATAAATCGAAATGTTAAAGTGACACGACACTCTTTAAAACTTCTTCACGTCAATGATCAACAGTTAAATTATTCAGATATTTGTTCATTCAAGTACAGTAAAATCGTGATAAAAAATGGAGGAAAATGGAGATTTTTATATAGCACACCACATTCCTAGAGAGAATAGATTCTTGTTTGTTTATTCTTCATCCAAAGGTGGCCCGGAAGAATTCGCTCTTAGCCTATTGAACATTATTTCATGTAAACACTTTTTTGTAAGCTTGTATATATATATATGTATATATAGTGTATTTGTATTGAATTGTATGGATTCATATAATATTGTTAAGGGTAAAGTAATCGAAAACAAATTATGATTCAGAATGATCAACCACCTGAGTATAATATCCCTTCTAATTGAGTCTAATTTCTTTTCTAGGCTTTGCTTTGAAGGGACCGTTCCAGCACCAAAGCTTAAATCATCGTCTTGCAATGACAACGTGGCATATTGCAAACCATCTACAAGCATTCTTATTCTTCCACCTGCAAAAAAACATAAGTACAATTATTTAATCAAACTATCATCAGCCATAATATATCGCGAGTTTCTTCCATAATTGTAATGTAACAAACCGACTAGGACTCACGTGGTAAACACGTGATGTAAACACACAATGACTCAAGTGACAGTGCGCACCGGGACAATTTGATTGATGCAGCGCAGCCGACTCAACGCCAGTTACGTGCTGAGGCTCGCGCTCGCCGCCTGGCACGATCATAACTCCCTGATGAAGAACTGCAAATAAGTTCTAAACTGGTCGGAGAGTAATTTTCCAGTGTTTACCACGTGAGTCCTAGTCGGTTTGTTACATTACAGCCATAATATATCAGTATCACCGTTACGCTGCCCCTATTGATCTACGTAAGAGCCAGTTGGAGAAAAGCTATCATTCAATTTTCCCTTTGTAAATTTATAAATTATAATTTATTATTATTTATATTATATTATTATAATTTATAATTATAAAATATTTATATCTCTGTCTTAGTCTCCTGAAGTCCTTTCCTACCCATCTCCGAAATGGTGTAGAGAAAAGATTGACTAGGCGATGCAAGTCACATAAAGTATGAAAAACGGCGTGCTGGAAGGAGAAACAATCCTGGCTACGCTACACATCCAGGAGTGCCAAATATAATTGCCAGCGTTGAAGAACTATTTCACAAGACAGTGCAAAGCTTTGCTGAGCTGATAGCCAACCTCCAGTAATGGACAGGCACCTACGAATGGTGATAATGTGTATCATCTAATATAACACAAAATATTCCTCGAAATCTAGTCTAGTGAAGCAAATAACACGCATGCGAGTCGCAGAATTAACAACTACTTTTCTATGCGAAACACCATAGTTACTTTAGGAAGGGGTTATTATTTCCTATTATTGTAGTTAACTGATCGAAACCTTCCAGCGGCTTCCGAACTAGTAAGACCTACAAATATATTGTACATGTATTTGTAACAATGCCTAAGCATGTAAGATATCAGATTACATACAAATTATTATAAATAAGTGTACCTTCTTTCTTTTTCCAAATGTAATGAGGCATGTAGAAGCAGATGGATTGCACAAACAGAACAAAAGGCACCCACTGGTAGTATGTGTGACTCAGGGTCTCATCAGACTCTGATAGCGGGCCTACCCCAGGATGTGGCAGGAATTCAGACTGCAGCAGACTCTCGTTGTAATGACGCACCTGAAAAGTTTAGCTGTATATAAATTAAGGGTTTAGGAGGTGTCGATGACATAACAGAGGTTCGCGAGTGATTACAGATACAAGGGGCAGGACAAATCCTGATGCGTACAGATTACAGATAATCCTGGGGATTCAAAAAATATCATATTTTTAGACTTTTTAATCTCCATCTGGTGTTCATACAGTTCAAGCGCATTTGTCGATACCGTGACTATTTTGATAGTATAAAAACATTGTCAATTGTATTTTTTTTAAATCATGTTTTGTTCAATCAGTATTGTTCTGCATGAACTATTCTCATATGTGGTTATTTTTTAAAGTTTATTCGACATGTAGGACCTTCAACAAATAAGCTGAAAAAGTTTGAACACTCTTGTGAGTATTACACATTATAAGAAGGAATACTTCCACGCACTGCTCGACGTAAGCGTGGTAGTGAAAGTGCACGTGATTGAATGTGAAATGTGATCTGTAGTGCAAGTCTATGAAAAAAGGATGTAAGACGTCCTTTTTTCATAGACTCATAGACGTCCAAAACGTCCGAAACATTAACCTGATATGATATAAAACCCGAGTGTAGCTACACTCGGGTTTTATATCTTATCAGATTCTTTCTATTGATTTTTTTCAAAGTAAAACCTATATTAATTACTATAAACTTATTTAGTCACACATATTTATATAGTTCCCTTTTTTTCTCACTGCAGGACTTACAATTGTAAATGTAGCCATGAAGAAGCAATACGTCTGTATAACATGATCTGGAACCCCCTGATCGGAGATGCACCTGATGTGATCTCCGAAGTACTCCCTGGCGCAGACGAGAATCACGAAAGCCAGCAGCATTGTGACTGTGAGCTGGTAGTGCAGTTTGAAGGCTAAATTCTCAATCACTGGCTTTGAGAAGCTGAACCGCATTCGCGGTGTCAGCGTGTTCAGCGTTGCCACCAGCATGGTGGAATTGTTTTATATCTGGAATTATAAAAGAGTAGGGTTGGGTTTTTTTTGTTATAACACTCACACCCCCGCACAAGGGTTCGTGCATTCGTTCTCATGCGCGGGGGGCATGAGCACACACAATCTCATCACATATCCGGATAGGAAGACCCTAAACTATTTACAGGCCGAATAGGCGCAACACTGTTGCAATAGATTTACAATTAGTTTATGTGCATAAAATAATAATATTTCTATTGTGGAATACCTACCTTCACAAACGGAGAGACAAATATTCATACATCAAAAATAACTTCGTAGTTTTAATGTAAACAATATTTTTACAATTTTATGAATCACTAAGTACCCTGACCTATATTATTACAAAGACACAAATAAATAACACAGTGATAACACTCAAGCAAATAAATTGTAAAAGTATTACTAAACATCACAGTTACCTAGTTGTGAGACATTACTCAAATAAGTTGAGTATTTTTAATAGTTATTTTATCAGTGAATTTATGAATCATGACATCAGCTTAACTTATATCCGGACATTTTAATATAAGCTTGAAGTATTCTTTTGTAATTGGTTTAATAAATACTAGCGGCACACCGCGGTTTCACGCACATTGTCTACGGCTTTCCGGTTATAACTCAGTTATCAAACGGGAACCATACGTTTTTACAGCTCTCTACCGAAAGGGCGTATCGCAAAATAAAAAAAAACACTTTTCATTATTTACTTTAAAGTCTATTATATATCCAGTTTTGAGTGAATCGAACCGGAATGAATAAAAATCAATACATAATTTAGAAGTCCATTGCACGCCCGATAAGTTTCGAAAAAAAATTGTACCAAAAAATGGAACCGATTTCAACACTCAAGTGTGAAATAACTTGTTGAAGTCGGTACCATGATAGTTCAAAAGTACCTAACTATTATCAAAATATTGTGAGCATGGTAGCGACTTTGACAAGTTATTTCACACTTTTGAGTGTTGAAGTCGGTTCCATTATTAAGTAGTATTTATTTCACATTTTTTGTGTTCACCTATTTCTCCACCCGCAACTACATATATTGTCATCGACGTTTGCCTAGTTTTCAGTTATTGGAGTGTAACTAAAAAACCGCATGTCCGATTTCGATGAAATAGGACTACACGGGAAGCACCAGCCTCCGAATAAAAAAAGAACAATCAAAATCGGTCCATCCAGGCGAAAGGTCTGAGGTAACAAACATTTAAAAAAAACATACGGGTCAACTTTAGAACCTCTTCCTTTCATTTGAAGTCGGTTAAAAAATTAAAAAACGCGTGTCTAATTTTAAATCTTATTTGTACCGAGTTTTGAGTCCAAGGAATAAAGGTTTCCAAAACCAGTGTTACCTACTGTTTTTGAATGTTATATGCTTTTTTTACACTAATTAAATAATTACATAAAAATCTAGAACTATGCAAAATACGGAAGCTGTAAAGTTAACCTTGGTGTTCAAGAGCGACAATACTTAAATATGATTTGATTATTCATTGCGGGGATTTTTATCGTGTATAATCATGTAAATTGGGGCTAATTGAAAACACACACAAATGAATTGATAAAATCTAAATCGGCATTGTTAAAAGCTCAGATTGGATTTTGGCGTAAACAGAATAGAAACATTGCTATTTTACACCTTTTTAACCAATTTTAGGAAGGAAGAAGTTATCAATTGGACTGTATTTTTATGTGTTTTCTGAACTCTTTTATAGGAGGACCGATTTTGATGATTTCTGTTCTTTTTTTATTTGAAAGTTGGTGCTTCTCATATGGCCCCATTTAAATTTGACCAAAATCTTGCCAATAGTTTTATAGTTATATAGTATTTTGTATAAAGTTTTAGCTTTCTTAGTTTATCCTCAATAATGCGTTATTAATTGATTTCGATACACCTGATGATGTTTTAATTTTTTCAAGTCGTTTTACAGATTTCAAAAAAAGGAGGAGGTTTTCAATACGACCCGTATTTTGTCTTGACACGCTCCTGCCGCTATCTTCACTTCAAGATGAAACAAGAAGTTTCAACAAGTTTCAAACACAACTTTGTACACTTCAAGTGTACAAAAGTGTATTCTCGTGAATGTCAGATGATTCTTTATAGAACACACAACAATCCGCTTGGTCTGTCCGATAAACGAATTTATCGAACAACGACAACGACAAAATATGTACAAGCAGATGAGAGATTTTTTATGGTTTTATTGCAATAAAATTATGCTAGATGGAGCTTCGTTCAAATTTTGGAAAGAAAATAAAATATAGTTCATTCAATTAAAGATAGATGGTGCTAACAGATCCGCTCAGATGTAAATAACGAAGGAATACATTTGGATGTATGTATGTATGTTAGAATTGACAAAATGCTGTTTGCCACATGGGGCATTTACGGCGTCACCGGACTTTTGGCGAGAGCAGAGGGCACTCAGCTGATGAAATACATTTGGACGGCCAGTGGTGTGCTACGACAGCTTAAATTGCAAAGCGATTCTGTAGTCACGGTGGTCACTGTAGGCACGGTATTCTGTACTCGTAGTCGTGGGTTCAAATCGCACTAGTAGCCGAATTTTTTTATTCGACGTGAGTACGTTTAAGCTAAATATCCTGATTATAATGTTAATTCTTATAAAAACTAACATTGGCTTTCACACTACAATGATGCACTAGAATCAATAATGCCGGAGCTGGAGAGCTAGAGACCAGACAGCCAAGAACTGCTCGAATAGTGTATGCATTAAACATTGTTGTAATGTAAGTGTGTTGTGTTACAGACTTTTAATTACTCTTTGTCTTTGTAAATTAATCTAGTAAATTGATAAAACTAATTCTTTTGACTGTTATAAATTACAGTAATCAAACGAGTTTTATGGAGCCGATAAATACAGCACAGCACAAGATATATCATCAATCCATCTATTGTATACCTATACACAATGATAAATATATAAATTATGAAACTGTACATTTCTATGGGATCGAAAACTTCACGAGCGGAAACCATGGACTGGCAACCTCAGCGTACGATATCCAACTATAAGGTGCGACCTAACCAAGATCGTACGAAGATGATGGAAGGTGAACCGCTTGCAGGCCGTCCTTGTAGAGATCAATGAGGAAGGCATAGGTATGTCCAGCTGTGGCTGAGATAATGATGATAACACTGACTATCCTAAGATACATTTGATTGCTAACAAATAATGTTGTTGATTTGCCGTTTTTGTGAGAGCGAGATAGATAATAAGTGAACATTTGGCCGGAGCCGATGACACCTGCCGATATCTCACTCGCACTAATGGTTCGGCTCGTCTCTTTACTCTTGTCTCATTCTGACTGAATAGTTAATGTAATATGAGTACATTGTTTACAGAGGTTTGACTTTCCGTGCATGTAATTTTTCATTAATATTTTCATTCCTAGTGCGTACAGCTAACGAATGGATTTATTGCCTAAATCTGTGTTTCCGCAAACATACAACCTGGGTATCTTCAAGTCACGAGTGAATAGGTATCTTCTGGGCAGGCGTGCTCCACCGTAGGCCGCATCATCACTTAACATCAGGTGAGATAGTGGTCAAAAGCTTGCCTATTCCCAATTAAAAAAAAAAAATGTGATTGCGCTCCGAGCCCATGTCAAGCGCTTGGGATATTAGAGAATCACTTATCTCCCCCTTATAACAGTAACAATGAATTAATGTAATGATATATAAGTAATTTGAGTTTGAAAACTATAGCGAGTTTAGAGTAGTCGTTTAGAGTAGTGAGTGTAGAGTTTAGAATACACGTAAGAGTTACGTGCTGAGGCTCGCGCCCGCCCCCTGGCACGATCATAACTCCCAGATGAAGAACTGCAAATCAGTTCGAAACTGGTCACGTGAGTTTTGGCCGGATCTTAGATAATAACGATATGTAAGCAATTATTCAAGGTTAAGTAATAACTGAAGTTTCTTTGAAAGGATCAGTTTTGTTTTCACAGCTGAATATAATCCACCCTAGTCTTTGTTCGAATAATGACTACGTTTTCCACAAACTGCAAGTCATCGTTTAATAGACAAAATCTATTCAGTTTACTAATACTTATTATATTGTATTAAAATGGCACATTAATTTACTAAAATTCTTAAATAAAATTAATTAAAATGTATGTTCAAGTCTGTCAAATGTATGTCTTTGATTTTATACATTTATTTATTCGGTGCATTCAGGTAAAAAAAATCGTGGAATCGTAATTATGTTTGTGTGAATTGAAGTTCATTTTTTTAGTAACTAACATTTATTAAAAAAGGAAAAGACTTCTTGTTCTCCCTCAATTTCCCACAACTTTAAAAAATATAAAGCAGTAAGTTAAATCAAATAATGTCAAATAAATGGAGGAATAATGTAATTGCTCGTTTCAATGAATACGTGTAAATATTAATAACTGCATTGATTAATTTCATTTCTAATTTACTAATAGTGTCCACTTCTCGAAATTAACTACAAAAAGCTATTATCTCAAAACATAATACCATATTGTCTTATTTCGATAATATATAAACTGGAATGTATATGAATGAGAACCTTTAATCAAACTCCAAAAGATCGATTCATACTCAATAAAAACTCTTGTGGGGCATGTTTAATGTGTCATATTCATTTAAAATCGTATCTTAAATTAAAATTAAATTTCTAATTTATATTTACAACCTACGATATCATTTAGGAAGATGCATATAATATGTAATAATTGCCAAGTCTAGAGAGAGAGAGTTAGCTAATAATAACGAAATATACGTCTGTCTCCAAGAAATATTTAGTCTAAGCGCGTCGAATTATATATTTTACATTATCATAATCGTCTGTATTCAGCATCATACCTTAACCGTAAACTAAGCAAAGTGCCCAAATTCTATTTTAATAATTGTAAAACTCACCTATCACTTAATCTTGATTATAATCACTACGTCGGCACCTTTATCACTCATTAAAAAAAATATTTAAAACAACTAAAATAAATCATACAATCATTATTGGGTAACATAGCACATACTGACATGCGAGCCGTTCTGCCGAGCACTGAATATGTCACCAACATATCTCGCAGATAACGATAAGATACGATAACTTGTGATAAAGTAGACGGATTCGTCAATTTTCGAGGAACAAAGGGAAAATGCGCTTAGAGTGATGCACGAGCTCAAGACATCAAATTTTACACTACTGCACACAAAATGATTTCAGGAAATCTTTATCGCAGTATGTCCTTCAACACACTGGCATGAGGGAATTTAATAATAAATCCACTTTTCTAAGTCATAAGTCGTTTGGCCACTATCTCTGATTTGCTGGTCAGTGACAATGTAATCGAAAGTGGAATCACGCAGTCTGGGCTCTCAGAAACGACCGCACACACTAATGCTTGGACTTTTTCAAAATTAAAGGTGGTACATACTTAGGGCGGTTACTACAAAGTACCCTTCTGCCATACCTGTGACTATACTTATTACTATATATAAATACCACTTCTAACTTCACAACGGAAAAAAATATAAGAAAATTTCAGAATAACATTTAAATCTAATTTATGTGCTATTAAAAATTATGTTATTTATTAGGTTCTTGTACAATTCAGTGTTAAATGTATGTAGCATCGGTATGTTACTGTACCAACACAGTCCTGTGATTCTCTGATGCCATCCTTAGGATAGCTTAGCCAAGTAGGTACATTAGATGAAGCTCTGGAATCCATAGTACCAGCCTGCTGCTTGACTCACAGATGAGGGAGTTAATTGAGACAAAATATCACAGCGTGGCGTACCTTACTAGCGTTTTTTTACAGCATTCATTTCGCAGCCTTTCGCAACAAATAGATGGTAGGATAGGTTCGTGCAACTCTTTTAAACATGCAAAATAGTTGCACGAACCTATCCTACCATCTATTTGTTACTACAGGACAAATAGAAAGTACTACCACATAATTTTGTAGATATTCCCATGACGTAACATATTACTAAATGTTTTAATTTTAGTCCCCTGATTAGCACGATGGTAATGTTCTAGATACAAATTCCCGCCCTGCTGACGTTGCCACCCTCTAGTTTGAAATATAAGTACTTTGTTTGATTTCAAGATCAAACATCGTCGAGAATAACTAACGGAAACCAATTCAGTGGGAACTCAGACTCAATTGTCCTTCCGTCTTTCAGCGGGCATTTTATCTCATAAACTGCAATAATTAGACAGGTTTTTGAAGCGATGATAGCTCAGCGGGGGGAGCGTCGGCTGTCACACTGACGGAAACTGGTTCCATCCCCAACAACGGCTTGACCGGTGAAGGTAACATCGTTATCAAATTACCAACATGGTGGTAGGGTAATTTCGAGTATCCGACTGGCTAGCTACCACCGTCAAGTTGGAAAACTGTCACCAAACACAACATAGTGTGTTCAGGCAGCAGTCCTTGAGAGGCAGTGAGCATTCTAGGTCTAGCGTGATAACATTTTCGACCACATCGTCACTGACCATCAAGTGAGATAGCAGTCAAACACTAGATCTATACATTAAAAAAGGTGCAATTTTGGCTGTGGTACGCTACCCTCATTTATACTTTTTTTATAATTGAATTTGCTGCTATCCGAATGTATCCCTCCGCTACGGCCCCACTGAATGAAATGCTTTAAATGAAAAACCTTACTTATATCGAATAATACAATTGACTCGATGAGGGTACTCTTCTACTTACAATAGGGTAGGAAATAAATTTTATAAGCGCATTTTAAAGCAAATACAAGCTGTTTATGTCTATCAATTTATTCATTGGATATGTTCTATCTTGCATTAAAAAGATTTCTTTTCTGCTACATCGAATATCTCGTCATCATAGACGACGTTGTCAGTAAAGAGTTCAACTTCTTTCCTCTGGCATTTGTTGTAAGGTTGAGGCTCACGGTTCTCCATCTCTTCAGCAACTCGGCGGAGCACCGCTCTGGTGAATAATTAGAGACGATTTTATTAAATAGATAAATTATTACTTGCCCGCTGATTTAAACAATACATAACTAACCGAATCGATTGGATTCGATAAGTTTTGTACTTTTTAAATTACTTAATATTCGTTTTTCGTAAAAGTTATGCAATATTATCCTACTATCCTACTAATATTATAAATGCAAAAGTGTGTGTGTATGTGTGTATCTTTGTTACTTCCTCACACTCAAACGGCTGCACAGATTTCGATGAAATTTGGTATGGATGTAGTTTAAATCCTGATTTAACACATAGGCTACTTTTATCCCGGAAAAAGTATAATTCCCGTGGGATAATTGTGGTGAAAATCGTAATCCACGTGGGTGAAACCGCGGGGCACTACTAGTAACATTATAAATGCGAAAGTTTGTGGATATGAAAGTTTGGATACATGTTTGTTACTCTTTCATGCAAAAACTACAGAATGGATTTGGATGAAATTGGAGAAACACATAGACTTATTTTCATCATCACCCTCATCACCGTTTTACATCTCCACGTGGGTAAAACAGATTTAGATGAAATTTGGTATGTAGATAATTCAGGTCCCGGAATAACACGTAGGGTTCATCATCATGATCATCATAATCATCATCGTCAATCATCACCACGGGTAAAACCGAGGGGCGCAGCTAGTTATCTATAATATATTATCGAATACATTTTAAATAGTTCTATAAATAGTTTGTAATACGGGATTTATCCGTAATCGAATCGACTTGTTAAGAAGTTATTTAGTTGAAATTTATCGAAAATGCCTTCAAACAGTACCGTGACAACTGCCGTGCTGTTTCATCTTACAGATTCATATAATTTGGTGGATGTAATTAAGCGTTTAATCAGTGTAATTACAATGATCAGACCACTCTACTGCTGGAAGACGATCTTTATTCACAAATAGGAAATGCATAATAGTAAAGCATTCTAGGTCTAGCGTGATAACATCTTCGACCACATTGTCACTGATCATCAAGTGAAATAGTGGTCAAACGATCTATACACTATAAAAAAATGCAATAAAATTCTCCACGCAGCCTTTTTAATGAAGGTTCAGAGATAAAATATTTGGACAACCTAATGAGTTTTCAAACAAATTAAATGCCTCTGAGTGACGTGGTTTAGTGATTATTATTGTTCAACAACTGAAACAACACAACAGTTGTGCTTTTGTTGAAAAATGCGGAAGTGGTCTCTTTCAAAAGTCACTATCGTGTATCGATCCAAATTGTGCACGCACGGAAGAATGCTTTCTTCCGTACGTTTAAAATTTGGAGTGCTCTGTTGCAAAAGTCACTATCGTTTACCGATCCAAATTGTAAACGCACGGAAGAATGCTTTCTTCCGTGCGTTTAAAATTTGGAGTGGTCTGTTTCAAAAGTCACTATAGTGTACCGATCCAAATTGTAAACGCACGGAAGAATGCTTTCTTCCGTGCGTTTAAAATTTGGAGTGGTCTGTTTCAAAAGTCACTATAGTGTACCGATCCAAATTGTAGACGCACGGAATAATGCTTAACTTCTTAATCAATTGAGATGACATAGGAGAGCTTCGGAGCATTTCTTTACCAGAATCGTTTATCGTTGGCCATAAATAAATACTTGGCTCAACCTCATCTCGTGTGATAATAACGTCGCAAAGAAAATTCAACCCTGATTATAAATTATAACTTTTTAGAGGAGATTTGTTTTGTGTTATATAGATAAAACCCACTCACACAAATAATAAAAAAAACACACTCACTCGAACAAAGATTTCTCCATATTCTTTGCTAGGTAGTAGAGGAACAGCCAGTCGCCGTACCCGCTAACGCTCACAAACCGAGCAATCTGATCAGAGTCTACCTTAGACCTGTTGGCTTTCCGGAACATCATCACGCTGAAGTGAGGGTAGAAACAGTAGAGGAAGAAAGACGTGATACGCCAGATCACAGCTAGAACACAAATTTTTGACTGATAATGTAGTAACTAGGAGTGGAAGGGAAATATTTTATGTTCTTAATATTCTGTGCAGACGTGAAGCGAATTTCATTGGTTGTAGAGTGGAATGACCCAAACATATTGCTTAGACAAGCAATTTTCAGTAGTAGGCTCCTGTAAACAAACTACATTAATATTTTTATACTTAGCTAGATCTATATTCTTTCAAGTTTAATCAATGGTTTTGCTGGATCAACCAAAAATGTTTTAATGTTATGCAGGTCAGATAATAACTGTTTTATTTTATTTTAATTATTTAATTAAAGAGGTGAATAAAATGTTGCCTGATTAAGAAGCGGTGCACAAACAGTTACAATTGCACGGAAACTATTGGAAACAGCGACTTAGCACTCCGACTTCCGACTTAGCATCACCAGGTGATGCTCTGGCGGGAGGAAGCCAGAGCATCCGCCATCACACAGTGGGAGGGAAGGCTCCTCGCAGAACACACGCAGAGGGGGGATAGCGCTCGACGACTCCTCGAGGCTATCCATCCCATACTCGGAGAGTGGGTTAACCGGAGGCATGGGAGGCTCTCCTATAGGCTGTCGCAGGTCCTCTCGGGGCATGGTTGCTTTGGGAGGTACCTGCACCGTTGTGCCAGGAGGGAAGTCTCCCCGGTCTGCCACCAGTGTGGGCACGCGGAAGACTCCGCCCAGCACGCACTGGAGGCTTGTCCGGGAGGAGCCGAGCCGCGCCGAGCTTTGGTCGCGGCTCTGGGAGGCACTGACCTCTCCTTGCCGGTCGTCTTAGCCAAGATGGTCGGTGATGAGAGGTCGTGGGAGGCGGTCGCCTCCTTCTGTGAAACGGTGATGTCACAGAGGGAGGCCGCGGAGCGGGAGAGAGAAAGGGATGCGCGGACACGGAGGCGGGCTGATCGGACTCGCACTCCGTCTCCGCTGAGAGGGCCGGGGGTGCTAGATGCGGGGGCGTCTGGCACCCACCAAGTATGAGCCCTCCGAGGTGGCGATGCCCTCAATGTGTTCCCGAGGGCATCGTGCACGAGGGGTGAGGGAGCAATCCCTCCCCGAGGTGGGCCCGTCGCAAGGCGGGCAGCGGCGTCGACGGGGGCTGCGGATAGTGCGCAAGCGGAACCGTGCCCCCCGTCACTTGCCGACGACGGAGGAACACCCCGGGGTTTTAGTGGGTACACTCGCCACTCTGGCGGAGACTCCCACATAACCACCGTGCCTCCCCCGGCCGGTGGTATCCATAAAGGATTTCCCCGGGTTAAAAAAAAAATAAAAAAAATAAGGGGCCGTAAGCAAAATTAAGTTATTGGTACTAGATAGAGTTGATTATATGTATCACATATACCTATACCGAGCTATAGCTTATTTATAATCGTTGATCGATACATGTGCGTATCGCTGAAGCTGGGTGCCCTTCCTCTCATTCATGTTTGATGCGTTATAAAGAGTATTTATTATAAAGAGTTAAAGCTTTTTACTGTTTCTACGGGTATAACGTGGCATTTACGTGTAGTCGATATCACGATCGACAATTGTTTATATTTTAATTTGATTATATTTTGTGTGTATGTTTATTAC
This sequence comes from Apeira syringaria, assembly GCA_934044485.1. Taxonomy (NCBI): domain Eukaryota; kingdom Metazoa; phylum Arthropoda; class Insecta; order Lepidoptera; family Geometridae; genus Apeira; species Apeira syringaria. The sequence continues at coordinate 10,209,481 of OW203662.1, read as the reverse complement.
TCCTTCACGCTCAAAAACGGCTACACCAATTTCGATGAAATTTGGTACGGAGATAGTTTAAGCCGTGGATTAACACATAGGCTACTTTTATCCCGGAAAAAATATAGTTCCCGTGGGATAACAGAGGTAGCGGGAAAACCGTGATCCACGCGGGTGAAACCGCGGGGCGCAGCTAGGAAAATTTTATATATATGAATATAAAGTTTAATAATGCTGAGAAAAGCGTCAGAACGGAAACTTACCAAGCAGAGAAACAATAAAGACGCCCAGGAACCAAAACCAGAGTATTAAGTAGAGCTTCTCGTATGCGACGTTGAGCGTCATGACACACATCGCGTCCAATATCTGCAGTGAACCGCTAGCACCGTATTTGTAAATCGCACATTTCGTCACCTGTAAATATGAAACTAATTTAACTTTGGCACCCCGATAATAGTTATTTGTTCTATATGTGGGTAAAGTTGATTATTGGCGTGAGTGATTGAAACGAAACCTGAGCACGAAGGGTTCTAGGATTGCGGTGAAATATGGAACGCTCAATCCACATTTCTAGACACTAGCTGTCAATCGCTAACGCGCCTTGCGTTATCGCCTAAGTTCCTTGCTATTTAGTGCTAGTGTGGTGTAAATTGTTGTTTCCACTCATGAGTAAAGTTTGTAGGCGTTTCGTGTTTAGAAACCTTCGCTTGCTCAGGTATTCATTCCAAAAAACAACTTTGCTTACATGTAAAACAAATAACTATTTCAAATTCAACACACTAGCTTGCAAAGCGCGCGGCGGGAAGGATTCTTTCATATGATTCTTTTACACTTTTTACAGGCTTCTTTCGAGTGTGCTTTCCTCTGATTGGTCGGCAAGTTGACATTAGTTATCTCAGGCACGTTCTCGAATTTTAACATCATTTTACTCACTTGTGAATAAAATATTATAGAAATGTCAGATCTATATCTGTAGAAATCAATGCGTAAATCTAGCGATTGACAGCTAGTGCACCAGGCTACCTAACTCGTACCTTAGGAAACACTATATCTAACGGAGTAACTTTGGCTGCTTCCCAATTATCGAAGTAGATGGCATTGGTTCCAAGACTAAGGAAGTAGCCGCCGAGGAAGTAGTCCGTGATCCATATCTGCAACACGATGTGCACAAAGTTGGCAATCTCCATCATCACTAGCCAGGTTGACCATGTCTTCGTTATTCTTAGTCTGGGAAGGAATATAATTATATACATAGTTATATACAATATACCTGGAATATAATTATATGAAAACAAGAGCGATATATTTTAAATAAATAAATAATAAAAAGTTTATTCTGGAAAAATTGCGCACTTAGGTACATGGTTATACATCTTAAATGGCTAGAGTTTTGCACATATAGGTAATATTTTGGGTATCTGTCGCCAGTGTTTCAAAATAGGTACAGCGCCCTCCCCCTAGATTATAAATTAAAACTAGCCTCGTGTTTACCTATTGATTATATTATTTATCGATAATTAATGCTTTTAACATGGAATATACAATTATGTACATACTGATGGGAAGGATATTACATTTCTTATATAAAGATATTATACTATTTATACGTGTATAACGTGACACTTACGCGTGTCGATATTACGATCGATAATATTTACTGCTTTTTCCGGAAGCCTTCATCAAGATCTTCTATGCGTATCATCGTAATCGATCGACAATTCTTCTTTGTAAGATGGGGGTCTTACAAAGAACAATTGTCGATCGTGACATCGATTACGCGTGTGTTACGTTATACCCGTATAAACAGTAAATAGTAGATTATACTCGTATCTAATAAGCATGAGTTTTCATAATATTAGCGCTATTATAAATATTAAAATGCTTATATACACGCCATAAGTCTCTTCATTAAAATGAAATTCTAATAATTCATTATTCCTTATATCATCTATTCCTTCCTATCAATTATTCTTTATTATATAAATATAATTACTTCAGCTACTAAAAAGCATTTGAACAAGCCCGATGTTATCAGTCTTTAGACAGCTCAAATGCTCTTACTTATAGTAAGAGTATAGTAATGCTTATACTTATTAGCCCGTTACTATTTGGCAGCGTGCTGCTCAGATTGGTAGCAGCATTGCCTCGTTGACTTGAATCTTCTAATGATGAATGACACCCCATTCCAGAAGTGTGGAGATTTCCACATACTGTGTGGAACGCACAGGAACCGCGCGGCACAGCTAGTGTTATATAAAACTAGCCCTCGCAGCTTCACCAGCGTGGGCTCAATTATTTCAAAGGAAAAAAAGGTAAAGGCATGATTAAAGTGTTGGTTTAATTACCTCAGTAAAATATCCACTTTGATAGTTTCCAACTTCTTTTCTACGTTTTGTTTGGAGGGTATTGCTCCAGTTTTGCACTTGATCTCTACGTCCTGCGCCAATGTGGCATGCTTCAGCCCGTCCACTAACAATCTTATTCTCCCAGCTGTAATGATAAATATTTATTTAATTAGCATTAACGATGGCGTAAGTTGTCAAAGATCTCTTCATTAATCAATATTGTTTTCAGTATTAAACGGTCATTTTGTTTTACCTGCTCAGAAAGACCTGAACGGTATAATTGATAGTTACTCGGCGTGTAATGTGCGTTTTTCAACCATTTAAAAGTTGACAATGGTTACAAAATATAATTATGTAATCGCCAGTGTATAGTCCAATCAAATAAAGTTTTAAATCAAAATTTCAGCACTCAATTTTGCATTTTCCATATAATGTAGTTTTAAGGCCAAACTACACGCTGTAATAACAATCCTCCATCGAATACACAAATGGAATTTAATGTCAGTGTTGGTGATTGCAGAATTGGATTCAACAGTTTTTCTCATTAATCCCCGCTCGTCAAATAAACTTAAAGGAAATGGTGACAATAATTCATAGCTCAAAACTTTTCTTGTTAATTTTTCATTAACATGAAAATAAACTGAATTCCAGTGTACAATTTAGAAAAATTTGAGCTAGGAATCTGAGTATGGCAAAAAAAATTACTAACTGTCAAGCATTTAAATTTCAATTCGAATGCTTGAAATTGCTTTCAAATTATTATATATTTTTTTATAATAAAAAACTGTACCTGTAAAATTAAATATTAGATTTATTAGATTAGATAGAAGCAATTTAAAATAAAAAAACAATTCAATTCGCTAATTTTTCACTACCTGCGATTTTTGCTATTAAATGTAGTGGAATTTCTTTTTTTTTTTTCCATCACACTCACACCCCCGCACTAGGATTCCCTGTATCGCGGGAGGCATGGACACACACAATCACAGCACACAAACATCCAAGACCCGGGACAAACATCTACACTCATCACACAAATGTTTGGCCCTGCCGGGATTCGAACCCAGGGTCCCGGAGACACAGAATTCATGTCGATGACACAAACCACTGCGCCACGGGACCGTCTAACTATTAACTTAACTAAACTAAACTTAAGAAATACGTACCTTCTAGGCTTGCGTGCTTCATCTTAGATCGCGTCATCACTTAACATTAGGTGAGACAGTGGTCAAATGCAAGCATATAATAGTTTAAAAAAGAAAATCTATTGGTATTGGTGTGGTCACCTCATTCACAGATGTAAATCTTTGATGCCGCCACTTTCACGTCCTATACATATTAATTTTATACTGTATAGATCTAGCTTTTGACCACTATCTCACTTGATGGTCAGTGACGATGTGGTCGAAGATCATCGTTATCACGATAGATCTAGAATACTCACTGGCTCTCAAGGACTGCTGCCTGAACACACTATGTGTTTGGTGACAGTTTTTCAAACTTGAGGGTGGTAGCTAGCCAGCCAGCCAGGTACTCGAAAGTACACTACCACCATGCGAAATAGCCCTGCAGATATAGGACATCAAAGTGGCCACACGAATCCGTAGGATGAAGGCATCTTGACTACAAATAGTCGAAGCGTCCTCGCCCAACGACTCAGGGTCAGACTTGATGTTAGGTGTAATAAACCTCTGTATTATAACGTACCTTCTTTGCTTTTCCAGATGTAATGCGGCAAGTAGAAGCAGATGGCTTGGATGAACAAAACGAACGGGACCCACTGGTAGTACGTGTGGTGTATAGTCTCGTCGTACTTCTTTCGCGGACCTACCCCTGGATACGGCAGGTCTTCATCTTCCATCACGCTTTCATTGTAAAATCTAGTCTACGAGAAATTTAAATGAGAATATAAAATACAATTCAGCAATAGGTATGTCCATTAATTTACATAATCTTCTTCTTCTTCTCAGCCATAGGAAGTCCACAGCTGGACGTATGCCTCCCGCATATAGGGGGGATTTGCCAATACTCGGCACGCTTGGCAGGCGGGTTGGCGAGCATATGATATCTAATTTACATAATAAGATATCATAATTTATTAAGTACTTATTTACAATATATGCCATGACATTATTATATATTATAATGTATGAGATTATTATATTACATACTTATTAACATTACAATACAATACAAACTTATATATAATTCAAAACAGTTACAAATACATATCACATGTACTACATACATACTACACATCTGACTCTGTAATCCTAAAATCTGTATTTTAGGATTACAGAGTCACAATAGATTCCTTAGTAACAGAAATTATACAAATTACCTTTAGGAAGTAAAATATCGAATACTACACTGTTTTTACAGTTTAGTAAACGACGATTTTAGTATCTTAGCAGCGTACGTACAGGATAACCCCGTATTACACTTATGACGAAGTAATAGATAAGTATAATATATACATAAGTTTCTATGAGGTACCTACTTAGATGTTAACAAAGTTTTTTTTATTACATATTATTTATTATATCCATATATGCCAGTATCACGGACACCGGTGACACTCGGACAAGAAAATCTGTTTCCCGAGTACCTACGAAATTCTTTACTGTGAGCTAACAGTTCATTATATTTTATTATAATGGACAAGGGAGATTATTACACTACATTATAGGGCGTAATCGAAAAAGAGTTCAAATATTTTGAAATGTAGATTTGATAAGACCTATGGACAGATAATGCACCACCAATGCCATACCAATGTATGTTTTATGTATGTTTTGTTTTAATAAAACACTAATAACTAATTACAATACTGCAGCTACTACAATAACATTTGAGCAATCCACTAGCTATTGGTAGCCTATAGATAACTCAAACGCTCTAACCCACTACCGGCTGGCAGAGTGCCCAGAATGCTAGCAGTATTGCCACGTTGAATTGCAGTTGCGATTCGTTGAGCCAAATATGTGCCAGCATTTTGGTCACGTGTTGCATCGATCAAACGCTCTGAATAGTTTTGGAAAATCCGATGAGCTCCCGGTCCCCATGGATTTTTTTCTAAGCTATTTAGCTATCTACCTTTAATTGTATGAAAAATGTGAACGTATGTTTTATGTGTTAATTATAAAGTCCAAATTCCTATAACACTAATGAAGGACAATCCCAAAATATGATTCATTTATTAAATAGTTACTTTTACACGTGAAATAAGTCATCGTATAATTTGGTGATGAGACTCATTAGGTAAAACTCACAATGAAATAAAGTTATATTATTTGAATAAAGTGTTCTCCGCTAATCTCGCTTAGGCTTCACGGTACAGAAGTAAACACTGTAAACACTAATGTGAACAGGAATTACACAATTTTATTACTTATTTTTTTTTTTTACCATTTCTATTCTAATATCAGTCAACCCGACGGCGACGTACGGCTATGCACCATCACTACATAGGAGACTAGCTGCACCCTGTGGTTTTACCCGCGATGCAATGTAAAACGGTGATTAAGGCGATGATGAAAATAAGCCTATGTCTATCTACCTATTTCCATACCAAATTTCATCCAAATACATCGAGCCGTTTAGGCGTGAAAGAGTAACAAACATACATCCATACATCGATATTCACAAACGCATATACCACCGTTACGCACGAAGCGTTTTGCTTCCACTTTTATAATACGTACTTCCAGGCCAGTGAGTGCAACTCACTGCCTGAGTCTCTGTTTCCTGATAGGTACAACACCGGAGTCTTCAAGTCGCAAGTGAATACCTTCTAAGTTTTCGTGCACACCTTAGACCGCGTCGTCACTTAACATCAGGTGGGATGGCGGTCAAACGTAAGCTTATAATAATTTTTTTAAATGCAAATGCTTTGTAATCGTCATAGAGACGATAGACTTAGGAATTCGTAGTATATCTTGCTAAATATATCGATTAAGAACCTTGGTAATCGTATCCGAACACATTTGGATATTTTCCCAACAAAAAAAATATCATTTTCAGCATTGAAGATCAGTGCGTTACCAGATATATTATATTTTCATTCCAGCCTTCAGTTATCCGTATTAAAATTTGCATGCTTACAATTGTGTATGTGCCCATGATAAAACAGTAAGTATTGATGACTTGAACCGGAACCGCGTCCTTGTCAGCCACGCAATTGATATATTCGCCAAAATACTCCTTCCCACAGACGATGATCACGAACAGAACCAAGAGGGTGACGGTGAACTGGTAGTGGAGCTTGAAGGCGTAGTTCTCGATCACTGGCTTTGAGGTGATGAACCGCATTCGCGGCCCCAGGGTTTTTAATGTATTGGCGATCAGCATGGCTTATGCGTACGTTTTCTGGGAAATGTGTAAATAATAAGACTCTATAGAAAACATAAAAAGGCGTCAATACTACTTGTATTGACGAAAAAGGCGTCAATACTACTTGTATTGACGAAAAAGGCGTCAATACTACTTGTATTGACGAAAAAGGCGTCAATACTACTTGTACTGAAGAAAAAGGCGTCAATACTACTTGTATTGACGCCTTTTTATGTTTTATGCCTACTCTTGATGCAGTACGTGTTTTAACGTTGACTTGTTTCAGTTTAGTGAAAAAGAGCTAAATGAATAATAAGAATGTAAGTTTTATGACGTCTATGTGACTTTATATTTATGTTATTGATTGATCTATATTGATATATTTCTTGTAAAATTGAAAATAACCAGTAAAGTTTTAATTAAGTTTCAGAATCGAGTAAAACTTAAATAAAAAAGTAACAAGCCAGTAAAATAGTATTTTATTACGCAAATAACTGAGTAAAATACTCCAGATACTTTTAATATCTAACAATTGAGCAACCCACTAGCTGTAACTCGACAGGGGATAGCGCAATTTACGCGACCCGTCCGGAACAACACATGTTGGCAGCGACCGCGAATGCTAGCAGCGACCCCGAATGCTAATAGCAGTGCCCGTTGAATGCTTATTCCAGAAGCAAAAGACTTGCGAGGCGCAAAAAATATAGTAACCATGCCAGAAAATGTGAAATAAGCTTATGAATACATTGTGTTTTTTATTCTTAGTACGATTTCTTATAAAATATTTCAAACGTGTTAGGTCATTGAATTTATAGTAAACAGGAAAGTTAACGTTTCAAATCAGAACAGGCATTACCCCATTAACAAATAATCTCCTCGATGAGACATATACCTACATAATGCGGTTTAGTTATTTCCAAGCAATTTCCATTGAGTCAAGATGGAAAAAGTATAACATGACTAAATTTAAAAATAATTTTACTTAGAAATTAAATGAAATCAATTAGCATCATGCCTCATTTTAAAATAAATAGATTTACTATCGAGACGAAGCGATATTAAACTCGGGGGCAAATGAAGAAAGTTTTGACAATATATTCTATATGCAGTACATATTTCTTTTTATTTTTGTTTAATTTTAAGATCTCGCGATTGACCCGCGATCAAGTAAAGATTTACTTGACGATACGCACACGCTAGACTTGTCTAGGACTAGGCTCTCAAGGACCTGACGCCTGACCACACTGTGTGTTTGGTGACACTTTTCCCAACTTGAGAGTGGTAGCTATGGAAAGCACCAGGCGCTACTGGAAAGCACCCAACTTTGATAATGGTATAACTTTCACCGGAAGCTCATGCCGTTGAGGAGATCGAACCAGCCCCCTGCCTGATTCAGAATGATCGACAACAAACCGAATCAATTCAATTCGATATTGTTATTCTGTTCGATGTGTGTATTCTGTGACTCCTTCACATTCAAACGGCTTCACCGATTTTGATGAAATTTGGTACGAAGATAGTTTAGACCCTAGATTAACATAGAGGCTAGAGGATTTTCGGAATGAAAAGTATTTCATCCCGAAAATAATTGCGGGATAAGCAAATAATTTTAAAAAAACATACGGATCGAATTGAGAACCTCCTCCTTTTTTTGAAGTCGGTTAAAAAGAAACTCTGTTACTCCTTCACACTCAAACGGCTGCACCGATTTCGATGATACTTGAGATAGATTAGACCCTGGAATGACGCATAGGTTACTTTTATCCCGGAAAAAGTATGGTTCCCGTGCGATAACTGAGGTAGCAGGTAAACCGTAATCCATGCGGGTGAAACCGCAGGGCGCTAATAGTATTTTTAGATAGTAGAAGTTAATACACGAGCAATGTCCTTACAACTTGTTATTGTCAAGAGAAGGTTCTTAACAAAGAAAAAAATAAGGAAGTTGCGCGGAAGATTAAAAAAATTAAGAAAACTTAACAACCATATTAACCTTTCTAATGTAATAGTGCTTTTGTCAAAATGTACCTACTTTTCTAATTTAACATGACAGTCATAGTATATATATATTATTATACACACTTAGACCTCCGCACTAGGATTCCCTGTGTCGGCATTGTCACACACAAACACCCAAGACCCGGGACAAAAATCTACACTCATCGCACAAATGTTTGCCCCTGCCGGGAATCGTGCCCAGGGTCCCGGAGACACAGAAGTCATGTTACTGATACTGACCACTGCACCACGGCGACCGTCAAAACAACTCCAACATAACTGTTAGTAGTTTGACAGTTGGTTAAGACAGGACAAAGTCTGTCAGGTTAGCTAATAAACATATAAACGCCGTCCAACGAAGTTAGCAGACAAAGCGACAGGACGGTATTCTGTAGTCGTGGGTTGCAGTCCCACTAGCAGCTGAATTTTCCTTCAAATAATTTGAACTTAAGTTCCGCCTAGCATGTTGTTGATGCAATAAACCATAAAACTCATATAAATATGTACCTGCTAGTCAAATCAGATTGATCTCCGGATCCCTGGGCCCTCTAGCACCTTCTGAAGTGTTTCATTTCAATTTGATTCATGTTTCTGATGTAATAATTATAAAAACATATTTAGACAATTACACAATAGGCCTGGAACCAGCATCTACGGCTGCTTTAGATATACTGGTTAAGTAACAGGATATGTATGTATAAAATGATATAGAATTCATTAAGTTTATTAGAAACGGGAAAACTATTGATGCATAATTTTATTATACATTTTAATGCTTATTCTATTGTTCAATTAATCCAGTCTCAACATAGATCTTACACGCGGCTATGCTCGCTTTTAAAAAGTATTTATTCAGAACATACAAACTTCCCTTCTTTCAGTTGTTTCGGCCCAGTAGAGCATGCGCCGTGGTCACCAGAAGAACGTTAAGGTAAATTAATATTAAGTCCTTTTTAACCGACTTCAAAAAGGAGGTTACTCAATTCGACCGTATATATGTTTTTTTTTATGTGTGTTTGCGGATAACTTCGTCGTTTATTAACCGATTTTGATGAATCTTTTTTGTTAGATAGAGTATACTTCCGTGGTGGTGCCATTTAAATTTCATCAAAATCGGACAACGGTTTTTTAGTTATACTTCAATAACTGAAAAGTGCTACGCGTATTTTGATATTATTGTCGCGGTTGAAGACATCGCAGAACACACAATGACAATTAATTGATTCCGTGAGTAGCAAAGGTCACTGAAAAGGGTGAAAAAAATTTTTTTAACAAAAAATGCAACCGACTTCAACACTCAAAAGTGTGAAATAACTTGTCGAAGTCGGTACCATGAGCACAATATTGTGATGATAGTTACTTTTGTGTGAACTATCATGGTACCGACTTCAACAAGTTATTTCACACTTTTGAGTGTTGAAGTCGGTTGCATTTTTTGATAACAATTTTTTACAATATTAAAACTATCCCATAGAACCAGTCTTTAGGAATTTTGATTCTCTGAAATTCTAGAACGATTTACAAATTGAATTTACAGTTAGCATTTTACATTCCCATTACACATAACTCCGAGATCAGTATGTGTTACCAGTAATCAGATGTGGAACAGACACGCCTCTAATCAAGAGCCAGCCTTAGAAATAAGATTAAGGTCGTACAACCAGCTATGGAGCAGGCTGAGCGGGTGTGTGTCGGTATCAATCGCTACGTGATGAATCAGAAATGAGGAGATCCGTAGAAGAACATGGTTGTAGGGTGTTCCAGGGTGGTGGAGTACTTTCGAGTACCTGCCTGGTTATAGCTACCATCCTGAATTTGATAATATTTCACCTAATATATAGTGTGTTCAGGTTGCTGCCTGAAGAATACTTACTGGCTCTCAAGGACAGCAGTCCTTGAGAGCCAGTAAGTATTCTAGGTCTAGCGTGATAACATCTTCCACCACATCGTCACTGACCATCCAGCGAGAAAGTGGTCATACGGCAGTGGTTAAAAGGTAAACGTTAAATCTATAAAGTATAAAAAAATAGTTTAAAATAACGATTATCAACAGTGTTAAATCCCGTTGGATTATTAAGTTGAAATGGCATCAGAGGAAATCATCGCCCCTATATCGTTGGGGTAGACTACCTACATCTCGTTTCAGTCATGCCGGCCGGAGCGCCGGTGGCATCAAACTTCAGACTCTCTAACGAGTTTTGGAAAACCTGATGTCCCCACGGACCCAAATTCCAGTCACCATACGATTATACCCCACTAATATTATAAAAGCGAAACTTTGTGTGTATGTTTGTTACTCCTCCACGCTCAAACTGCTACAATGATTTCGATGCAATTTGGAATGGAAATAGTTTAGACCCTGGATAAACACATACGCTCCTTTTCATCCTGAAAATAACTGATGTTTCCTTGGGATAAGCAAATATTTCAAAAACCTCTATTACTCCTTCATGCTCAAATAGCTGTACCCATTTCGATGAAATCTGGTATGGAGATAGTCAAGACCCCGGAATAGCATGTGGGCCACTTTAATCCCGGAAAAAGTATACTTTCCGTGGGATAATCAAGGTAGCGGGAACACCGTAATCCAAAAAGCGGGTAAAACCGAAGGGCGCTACTAGTTGTACATAAATCTATTAGTGTATATGCGTTAGCATTATATTATAGTTTGTGATGTATATGAATAACAACAAGTTACGTCAACAACTTACGTACAATTCCTCAATTGCTTTCAATTCTTCCTTGTGTATTTACCGCTTCTCCCACCCATGTATTACAATATTCTCAAGATTTCCCTAATGCAAAATAATACTTGCACTTTTAACTTGAGTGCTTTAAGGGATAAGCTCAAATTATAATGTTAAAACCAATATTTGGATATTTTCAAGATATTTTTATATATACACACAGAAAGTCAACAATAAAATACATCTGAATCTGATCTAAAATTACTGAATTCGACAACTAGCACCAGGCGACTGAATTTCTCTCGGCATTTCCCTAAAACTTAACATCAGGTGAGATAGTGGTCAAACGTTGCCCAATAAAAAAGAAATATGTTCACTAAACCTAGTGTTTCATTTAAAACCTGTAATCAGATCGCGAGGAAGCAATACCAGTTATGAAATTGTCTAATAGGTAAGGCGTAAAACTACTTACCTTAAACTTACGTTAAACTACCTACTAAGGCGTACTTTTAAATCTTGTCGCTTTTTATCAGTAGCTAAAAAATATCTATTTTAGGTTTTTAACTTTTTCGAGTTACAAGCTTTACTGATATGTAACAAACTATAGCTGAATACACGCAATTGATGAAATTGGCTAAAAAAAATATTTCAGAATTAGCTACTTTATAAATTTAGGAGCAATTGCAGTTTGGCTGATTAGTAGGACAAAACCCACTAAAAAAATATTAAAAATCTTTTTTTATTCGTCCGAGTGTGACGATTAATTTTTTTTTCAAATTTAATAACTTTGATTCAGTATTAAGTAATGTTTAGAATTCTAAACACGAAACACATTCTATACATCTTCAGTGGTTCAGGTCCGAGCGGCGACAAGAATCAGAATCAGAATAATAAGAGCGTAGAACTCTCCTTCGCGGTGTCTTCTCTGATACTGATGATCTGATCAGTATGAAAGATGTCGACCGCAGTGATCGACGAAACGTCTGGAACAAAAGTTTCACATAGACCACGGCCAAACAGCCCGGAAGCAATACATACAACAGTAAGAATATTCATATAAAACTTAGATTGTGAGATGCGGCACAGTCTGAGGTGCTCAAGGGGGCAACCCGATATGTGTATAAAAAAGGCTTTATCAAGGGAATTATTATTTTTGGTGATTCAATAAGAATGTGATGATTAAATGTGTCCCAGTAGTGGGAAGTTTAGAATATGTATATGCTTTGATTATTTACATTTTTTTTAATGCTGTATAGATCTAGCGTTTGACCACTATCTTACTTGATGGTCAGTGACGATGTGGTCGAAGATGTTATCACGCTAGACCTAGAATACTCACTGGCTCTCGAGAACTGCTGCCTGAACACACTATGTGTTTGGTGACAGTTTTTCAAACTTGAGGGTGGTAGCTAGCCAGGCATACTCGAAAGTACCCTACCACCATGCTGGGGATTTGATAACGGTGTTACCTTCACCGGAAGCTCAAGCTGTTGTTGGGGATCGAACCAGTGTCCGTCAGTTTGACAGCCGACGCTCCTCCCGCTGAGCTATCATCGCTTCATGTAAATTATCAAAGTGTGTATGCAAAGCGTGTTACAAATACCACCAGCAAATACGTACACAGCGGGTGTGGCATATTACAATTCAAATTTCTAAAATCTTATCTGTGTTTGTGAACTGTATCTATAATGAAAAATAAATACAAGCAATTAAACTCCCAATTAATGATTAGAATTAAAACCGCCATAAATTTTAATTTGATATCGCTGACACCCATATACAAATGCTAGCGATAGGTAGATATGCTCCTATCAGACATTTTGATAAGACGCCGTTGATTGTATTTTTTATACCTTTAAAATAGGTTAGTGTTTGACCACAATCTAACTTGATGATAAGCAATAATTCGGCTGAAAATACAGAGCGATCTTAGACTTTCCCACAAAATGTACTACGCTTAAACTAAAAATGCAAGCACTATAAATATGGTGCTTCCGCTGAGAATGCGTTTGAAAACTAGTCTTATCTTTTTTTCTAACCTATTTTGTAGTAACAATCGGACATAAGCATAAAAATACTGCAATAAGGAATAATCAGTAATTATAATTTATTACTAAAAAATATGAATTTACATATGAAAAGAGGTAAATATTTCTTTTAGTTGAGTGATTGATAAGTGATGAGTTCAATTACAAAACCAATAAAAGAACTAAATACAGACCCGAGAGGTTCTATGGACAGCTATAATCTTCGGTCGATAGACCTGTTGACAGCTTGGGCAAAGACCCAAAAGCCAAGCTAACCCGACACTATATCGATGACATCCCGGACATCAGCCTGTACGAGATCACGATGGCTCTGAAGCAGCTTAAGAATCACATCAGAGCTTCTGAATGCGGGTGGCTCACTGATACTGAAAGTCCTTGAGAATCTGTTTAATTCCGTTGTCCTCGAAGGGTTAACGCCGGAAGCATGGAACAGAAGCGTAGTGGTGTTGTTTTTTAAGAAAGGTGATAAGACCTTGCTGAACTACAGATCCATTTCGCTTCTGAGCCATGTTTACAACCTGTTTTCAAGAGTCATCGCGAATCGTCTCGAACGTAGGTTTAATGCTTCCAGCGTCCCGAACAAGCCGGTTTCCGAAAAGGCTAGCTAGCACCATAGACCACATCCCTACACTGCGGCATGTTATACAGAAGACCGAAGAGTATAACTTGCCCTTATGTTTAGTGTTAGTGTAATGATTATGAGAAAACCTTTGATTCGATTGAGACGTGGGCGATGCTAGAGGCAGCGGAGACAGCGGTGCCGTATTAACCATCGGTATATCGTAGTGTTGAAGGGTTTGCACAATAACGCCACCATGTCGGTCCGACAGATTACAGTTTGTACGCTGAAGGCACTCGTAGGCCACGCGAGCGGTTATATAGTATGAACGGAACAAATTTCAATTATTCCAAACACAATCCATAAAACGTTCCCTAAGTAAATGAATAAGCTTCAGAAAGAAGATAAGTTTTATCGAAATTTTGATAACGTATTGGCGGCTAATCCACACCCTACTGCCAAGGTTCTGTCTATATCTTTAGTTTAATTTATGGCCGTTTTAATTACAGGTATTAATTGGACATTTAATTACAGTGGCTTAGTTAAGTATATTTTTGTACTGTTGCTTAATATATTTTATAAGTAGGTATATAGGTATTCACTAATGATTATATTTTATTGCTGATAGTAATTTATCCACAGTAACTGATATCCCTTCATTTAATTACAAATTATCTAAAAAAAATCGTTCTTTAGTTTGAACATAACTTTTGAAAAACCAGTAAGTACATCAAAACCTTTCATACATATGTATAGCTATAGCAAACCTTAATAGTAGTTTATAACACTTTTTCAAAGGGTACAATACGAGTGTGAGATTTTATACCATACACGTGTGTTTTAAGACCATTTTATGTGGAATTTCATCAATCTGGTCTAGAAAAGCTACCATTAGAGATTTAAGTTAAAACAATTTACTACTGTGTGTAAAATCATTGTTTAGTATCAGCAATAAAGGCTAATAATAATAATGTGGAATTTCATTACTTTATCTAAATAAAACTGCTCATAAAATAGATAATGAATATACGTAAAATTACATGTTGCATTTATGTTTGCATTTATTTGTGAACGTTTAGCGCCAAAATCCATTGGCTGATCGCGCACGCGTGTTGAGCCCCGTCCACAGATTATGTAGAAAAACTGCATTGCAACCTCCTTAGTCCACGTGAAGTTGTATCTTAGTGGTAAAAAAGTGACATGATACAGTTGGTGGAATTGATATTTAATGGAAATTTCAAAACTGTAAAGGTAGGTACGCACGGCGTGTGTGTGTGTATTGTGTATACACAAAATACACAATACACTGAGGTGAAAGGTGTTCACAAACGTTCGCTTACGGGCAGCATAGGGTGGCTCTCGTCTAGCAGTTGTCCCATAAGCATCGTAAGCATATTCTTTAGCCGTTCCTCCTCTGCTTAAGCCAGCAGCATACTCGCAATTTCTTACTATAACACAGAAATAACAACACTGCAGTACACAAAACATATAGATGAAAATTTGTAAATTATGAATGATTTTGCCTTCATAAAAACCAACCCATAGTGTGTTCAGACAGCTGCAGTCCTTGAGGGCCAGTTAACATTCTAGGTACGAATATCATCTATCTATATCATCAATCGTGAACACCCTAGTTGTTACATCTTCGACGACATCGTCACTGACCATCAAGTGAGATATGGATGAAAAACTAGATCTTTATTAGTTGTATAGGTATGTAAACTTCTACCATAATAATTCATTTTTCTTTTGTCTACTTAATTTCTATTTACTTTTTTAGTGTGTAAGATATATTTTAGGTTTTTAATGTTCCTCCAACACGTATATTGAATTATCGTATCTTAAATTACTGAACCTCCGAGTAGACTAGGCCATCCTACTTACATTGAAACTAAAGTTCAATTGGCTGCCAATAGTTGGGTATACTTCACGGTGGGGCAGTTGCTAAATGTGTATCAAGCAGGTCAGCCAAATACCAACTGGAAGCTCTAGAGTCAAACGAAAGGCGAGCGAAAACCTGTGGCAGCAACTGTTTGGTAGAACGTAGGCCTCAGAGCCTTGAACACCGGCGCGTAGAGTGGCTTGCTTATAGGTTTTCTATCAATTTAATTCTTGAAGAATGTGCACAGGAATTACATAATTTTATTCTACCATCCCCTTTCTATCATTGGTCGACTAGACGTACTCCAATGCGTCATCGTTTTACCCTAGATATATCACCTAGGTATACGTACGAATCGTTGCCCTTACTTACGTAATGCCAAGGAATAGAACTCGTTGCCTGAGTCTGTGTTTCTCGATACGTGCAATCCATCGGAGGTTAGGTCTTCAAGTCACGAGTGAATAGGTAATACCTTCTAGATTTGCGTACTACATCTTAGACCACGTCATCACTTGAAATAGTGATCAAACTCAAGCTTACAATATGTTATAATAATCCATTACTGAGGGTATCCCAGTTCAGAGGCATTGTAATTTGCAATTTAATATTTTAGTTGTAACAATGTTTTTGTCTGTGTTTTTATTTGTATCATTTTAAAGAAAAATACACGTAGTTGTCCTTGTATTAAAAAAATCTAAGTTCACTGTGATTTTTGGAGGAATCATGACAAAATCATGATCCGTGCAAGTGATACCGCCGTGCGTAGGTAGTAACAGCAGCCAATTATCGCAACTGCAAACAATGGCCATAGACTTTACGTAGGTACCTACAACCTCCTGTGTTATCGTTATCGCAGTATAAGTAATAGTAGCACAATCAATATAATTTTCAAGTAGATTTTCTCAGGTGAACGAGGTTATAAGCTATTGTGTAGGTGCAGCCTATTTAGGTTATCGATATGATATCGGCACCACTTGTTATCGTAATGGAAAGGAAGGTGACGATCCAAATATATAACGATTTTTTTTTCAATACTAGCGACACGCCCCGGCTTCGCAGAGGTGTAATTTTGATTTTAAAAAAGAAGTGCTGTTGCTTCTCCAAAGTAAAAACATTTTGTACAGACCAGTGATTTAGAGTTACTTAATTTTTTTCAATCGTTTCAGTCTCGATTGACAAGCGGCCGTGTGGTCAATATAAAATGGTACCCACGATGAAATTTAGGGCCAGATATAATGGTACAGGTGACCACAATTCGAATGATTTTTAAATAAACCTCTTTTTGCCGATATTAATTTTCCATTTATTTTAGGTTTACAATTTGCTAAATAGACAATATTGTGTCTTTTCAGCTTATTTTCTTGAAATTCATGTTTTAACAAACTTTTTAAAAATATTTTTACCAAAAAATGGAACTCCTTTGTTACTCTGGGATCAATTGTCATTGTGGTGTAGAAGTCGGTTAAAAATAACACAGGGCAGCGACTTATCATTACTTCAGATTACTGCACTTATCGCTACAGTAAATACTTTGTGTCTATAGACGTCATGATATCTGGAATAAAATTTATGGCGGGTTTAATCTAATCGCTAATTGTGAACTTTAATTGCTGCAATTAATGTATTTTTTACATACTGACCTTCGATTTGCGGAAAACATTGTGGTAATGGCAGAATTATTGGTGAATGTACACGATACTATAACGTGTCTTGCAGTAAACTGCAGTAAACTTTTATTTTTAATTTTAAACAAGGTGCCGATGACTTTATAGAGGTTCGCGGGTGTTTACAGGCAAAAGGGGCAAGACAAATTTTCGATGGGTGTCTCTTTACAATATTACAAAAATATACTTCACAGATGACCTACGGGCTTAAAGAAATTAATAAAAAATTTAAACTTTTAAATTCTCACGGCTACTGCGTGTATGTGTTTGATAGATCAATCAGTCAAAACAGGCATATTTTTTAGAGGTCTTGCTTGTTGAATTGCAATGCTGATTTGTCGAGTCAAAATATGTGTCAGAAATTTAGTCACGCGTCCTGTCAACTAGACACACTCATGCATATTATTTTCAATCATGTTTACACGTATTGAAAGAAAGCCTTATGACTAAGCCAATGATTGATACTGTACTCAGTACTACGACTAATAATAGCGATGACATTTTACAATAATATCCTTCATTGTGCTTATATAGTTTGACTGAATTTGCTATACCGTGCCTGGGACGCTACACTCGTGGTGAAGATAGGGAAGTAGGGCATCTGGAGTCATCATTATAAGAGCCAATTACAGATCATCCTTATTTTAATATCCGTTTTCTGACTGACATCGGTGTGACCGGTACATTCATCCTTGTCCTACGGGCCGTCAGATGTCATCTACCCTACGTTGTGGCAGCCTTTTTCAGCCTCGGGTGTCTGCCATAGGTGCTTAATGATACAAGGTATATGCCATAGGCTCAACTCAAGGACTCGCCTTGCCCATCTGAACGCAATCACTCTTGCAGTGTCCAGCCCGTGTCCACTTCTATTTCGCTATTATAGGCATAACCTCGCCCACTTTTGTCTTACTTAAATAAATGTTTTTCTGGGCAAATGCTTATACATATTAAAATAAAACACCAATAACTATTAACAATACTGAAGCTACTACAATAACATTTGAGCAATCCACTAGCTATTGGTAGCCTATAGATAACTCAAATGTTCTAACCCGCTACCGGCTGGCAGCGTGCCTAGAATGCTAGCAGCATTGCCACGTTGAATTGCAATGCTGATTCGTTGAGCCATTGTCTTACTTAGTAAGCAATGTTTCAGATGGGTACGTAGCTAATAGATCTATAGTTTAGTCTGTGTTGAAGCAGTAGATAGCTAACGCTCAAGGAAACAGCTTTTACGGCGTTTTTCTCAGGGTAGGTACACTCACACAGTTTTCAGGCTCCTTAGGGCGCGGTACAGCAATGTCGGACAAACTATAATAATATGAACTTGCATGTAACAATTTCCTTTAAATAAAACACCTAAACATGCAGTATTTTGATAAATAACACTTGGCAATTGTTTCATATCCGGTGTTTGCTTATCTTTAACCGTTTGTCATTATTTCCCGCAATAACATTAACGTTTATATCATAATCATACATTAGTAAAGTTATTATTATTATCATGTTATAGTTGACATTGGGCTGACAATATGTAAATTTAAAGCATTTTTACCAATTTCACTTGATATGAAAAAAAAACAGGCAGAAGGGATTTTCAAACCGAATTCCTAAAAGGAGGAGGATAGCAATTCGGTTGTATATTTCGTTTGATACCGTCCGTGTATCCGTCATTCCATCTCCATATACAACGATTAGGATATTTTTTTATTTGGAAGGAAATGTGTATTAATATATGTATATTCCCGATTTTATTAAATTAGTATGGTATTCATATGAACGCATAACTTTCACTCGTTTCATTCATTCTCTTTCTTTGTAATACAAACAATGATGATAATAACAAGTTATAATTAAATTTAAGAATTAAAAAACCTCGGCTTCAATGAAGCGATGATAGCTCAGCGGGGGAGCGTCGGCTGTCAAACTGGCCTAGCTGGTTCGATGCCAACCAATGATTTCAGCTTCCGGTCAAGACAACACCGTTATCAAATTCCCAGCATGATGCTAGGGTACTTTCGAGTACCCGCATGGATAGCTACCGCCCTTAAGTTTGAGTAAGCTGTCATCAAACACATGGTGTGTTCAGACAGCAGTTTTTGAGAGCCAGTAAGCATTTTAGGTATATCGTTATAACATCTTCAACCACACCGTTACTGATCGTCAAGTGAGATAGTGGTCAAACGCTATATCTATATATACAGTATTAAAAAGTCACTTGAATTATTGAATGATAGCTTTAAGAACACTTTGGATTATATAGGTACCTTGCACACAAAAAACATAATTAAAAACGGTTGATCCGTCTTTATATATACTTGTCTATAGTTGGCATCATAGCTACGATGCCAACTATTATAGACAAGTAGATATAAAGATAAGTCATATCATCCAGTCGCGGGAGGTATGTATCCACACAATCACAGCACACAAACACCCAAGACCCGGGACAAACATCTACACTCATCACATAAATATTTGCTTCTGCCTGAATACGAACCACAAGTCCCGGTTACACAGAAGTCATGTCAATGACCACTGCGCCACGGCGACAGTCCATATTGTCCATGGTTATCTAAATTGATGATCATGATGATGATGATGACGACATATTAAATATTCAGGATTGTGCTGGAAATTATAACAGAGAAGATTGGAAATTATAACAGAGACTTATTGTATTTTTTTCCAAATTATTGTTGCTCATTGTTGGGTATTTATAATGATTTATTTATTTTAGGAAAAATTTACAGCAGGTTACAAGACAGTACCAGAAAGGTCTTGTCTTGTGAATGCCAAATCGTCAAATACACCATGCACAATATAGGAGACAAATTTATTAAACACCAGCTATAATGGTGGACCATTGACTGTTAAGTGTCCGTAAGAGTACACACACTCGTGGAAGTCGAATGAAATAGCCTAAATAAAAAAAAAATCACTTTTTACGTACAATATTACACAGTTTAAAAACTATAAAAACCTAACTTCCACTACTTAAGCGTACAACGTGTTCAACGTATTCTTGGAATTTTATATGGAAACAATCATCGAATTAAAAAAACGATTTGTAAAATCTGTGTGCTTATAAACCTAATTTATGCAAACAATATAAGAAATATGAGCTGGACATGTTCCTAAGACCATTTAGCAGTAAACGATTGCAAATGTGTTAGTTTCACACACACACACACACACACACTCGGAGCAAACCTGAACCGGTTACTATGTGTAAAGAACTCATAGCTAACTCGATCAAGTCACTACAATAACTTCATATTGTAAATAGACCTTAATTTTTTTCACTACAAACAAAATGATTTTAAGAAAATGTTGCTCTAAAAGTGTAAATCTTCCTGTGCAATACTAGCAAAATTTTTTTTTTATGTAACATTTGCCATGACGATATTGAATACGCTCAAAATGTTAACAAAAATATCATGCTCATAATTGACTATGCATACATTATATTATTCGTTTGTGTTTTTTAAATTGTGCCTCAGTACAACGTCATGAATAAACCGATCTGGAAAAATCTTTTCCCGTCCCATAGTTAAACCTAAACACGCATTAACCTAAACGGCGATGATGATGATGATGATGATTAAACGAGTACTTATTATATATATAAAAAAACATATTTAAAATACCTTCGGAGAATCGCTCAACTTGCAAAAAAAAGTGTAAGAAACATAGAACCGAAAGTTCTTCTTTTACAGAATGGTCTCATAAAAAGTCATAGAAATCAATTTTTAGGAAAATGTTGCAACTATTCCACTACTAAGAAAAGTGGAAATTAGTTTGTATAGTTTTTAAACTACGTGTAATTATTATCAGATAGATTTTGAGAACTGGACATACTTCCCTAAATGCTTCCAGTAATATTAATACAGCTACACAATTTGATTGCTCTAACTGGTTTACGAACATCACGTCGACTTTAAATGCATACTTACAGCGAGTTATGAAACTCCCTGCCTGAGTCTATGATTTCCCATAGATATAATCAGAGTGTGAAATCACGAGTGTATAGTGGACATTTATATCGTCCAGGCAGGCGTGATCCATGGTAGACTACCCTCAACTCAGACTAACATCAGATAAGGGTATCCCAGTAGTCGAACCTGTCTTACTTTTTAAAGAAAAAGCATTCAATAAATGAAGCGCTTTTTTTTAAACAAAATTGAGGAATCGCTTTCTAGCGAGTTCCTGTAACGTAGTAGTGCCACTGCCACACATCCTATACTGTCCGAAACATGTCCATAGCACTTATGATAGTATCATCGCAAATGTTGACGCTATGGCGTCAATGAATTTTCCCTCATGTTACGTCAGTTCTTATTTGAGACTTTAACGTTGTTTGCACTGATAGCGTGATTTGGACCTAACGTAGTGGACACTCACTCTGTGTCCCTATGCGGAGTCAATTCAACACGCACACATACATGATACTCGTGTGCTCGGGACCTAGCAAGACTGCATTCCTTTTGTAACGTTTGATACGAATAAGGTAAGATTACATTTTACTCAAGTAGGATATAAGCCGTTAGCCGTTTAGGTTTTTGTTGCCAGTTGCGTTGCGATTAACGGGATTAGCGATAAAATAGTTAACTAGAAAGTTTTGGACACTTTAATATAACATGAAATAGTATTAAGGTTTATTGCATTAATAAAATACTAGGCCAAATTTACGTTCAAATTATGTGCAGGAAAACATTCGGCTACTAGTGGAACTTGAACCTACGACTACAGAATACCGTCTTGTCGCTTTATCCATCTAAGCTATAGTAGCAATTCACCAGCGCTGCAGCAGCGGTCTGAATTTATTCCTTCCTTTAACATCTGAAGGGATGTTGTTCTAAGCTCCATCTACTTTTAGTTGTATGAACTATTAATAGGACTGACATTTAAGTTGATATCATATCAAGCGAAGGCACCATACCCTTATTCTAAGAGTTTTATGGTTTATTGCATTAAGAACATGCTAGGCGGAAGTTACGTTTAAATAGTTTGAACATCACATTTAATATATACAAGTAAGTATTATTGCGTATCGTATTTTAAGTGGGTTGATCATTTTATCAAGTACAATAAAACACTAGAAATTATATACAATACTTGCTACTTCCCAGGCTGGTGTGTTTGTAATTAAGTAAATAATTTCACATATTTTAGCACATAATTAAACATGTTTAACCCTGAAGAATACACAAATCCTACAAAAATATGGATTCTTTTGAAGAATAACGAAAGAACATTCACTTTTATCAAGAGAAGTTAGCTAATTTACTAAATACTTTGTTTTAATATTATTATCCATTATCCATCCATCCATCCATCCGGGTACAAGCCCGGGTTTTCAACCAGACTTTTGAGGATATGAATAGATCCGAAGACTAAAGCCCAAACTAAAAACAAAAAATAAATAACACTCTTTTCGAATTAATTTGAGCTATGGGGATGGGAGGTTAACGTATTAAATGTACTAACATTACTGTTGTTAAAGAATTTGATGGTGAAACCCAGATTAATACATGAGACTACGACATCTGCCAATTTGTATCTCATCATGATCATATTTTTAATTTGCTCAATTTTCTTTTCGTTCGCAAAACCGGATGTATCGTGAAACTCACTTACCTATGGCGTGAATTAAAATAACTATTTTGTATGTCTTATTTGACTTCTAACAGCTAAAAAACGTAATATTTGTTTACAGAAACTTGATAGATTCGAGGACTATAATCAGTGCCATTGTACATTGTAGACAAAAACTTTACAAGAAATCTTATATTTCCAGCAAGTATGGGGTTAAATATATTCTGCTCACAATCCGAAATGCCTGCGCCAATAAAATTAAGACATAGCTCATGACATTCCACTAATGCTCGAAAATGGCTGACCATCGTTTGACCTGACCGCACGCACACACACGCGCTTAATTATACGTGTGTTACATTCTACATGTATTCAAGTGTGTAACATGTGAATGTGCATTGTATACATTCATGTGTGCGTGAGTTATGTTACCATGCTCCTGCGATTCATGCCAACCGGTCTCGCCCGAACTTGTGCCCGAAGTCACCACTGACGAATAAAGTTATACGTGCTTTTTTGGTTTTCTTGTTTTAATTTAATATAAATTGCCTGTAAACTTCTAAAATGTAAAATTTATCAGCCTATGTAGGTATGCACCCTGTAGTTCTACCTTTCCTGTTATTCTTCTAGAAGACAATAAACATTTCGAGCTACATACATCGTTACACCTAATTAAAGGATGCCTATATTAGTTCTTTTTTAATATTACTTGTTTTGGGGGCTGAACATGTCAGTCTCATTATGTTTGAATTGTAAGGGTAAATAGAACCTTAGTCTTTGCGTGTCACTGTCACGAGACTAATTAGGTATTTGGGTATTCACTCTAACCTTGAATAGACGTAGATTTTGTCTTGTTTAAAGACACGGACGTCTGTCAATTTTTGCAGTGTGACGATTGGGCACGGCCTTCGTGTCATTCATCAATAGCAGTTTTATTTTAGTGTTCTAGATGTTAAGCACATAATTATCAGATTTAAAGAAACGTAATTCCACTATCTCCATTCAGTCATCGATCAACCAGACGTACGTACAGCTATGCTCCGCCGTGACATGGTACCCGTCACCAGTTGACATCGTATCCAGAATGCTACCTCATTATTATAATTTACTTGCATCGAAGAATAACTTCTTAACTTCTTTGACATTATCTCTGAGGAATATATTTAGAAAGGCTAAAATTTAATCCCCATACACATCGTTATCGGTTGTAAACTGGGACTCAAACAAAGGACTCCGAATCCGAACCAGGTCTGACTCCAAGCGACCTGATTAGTTTTATGCAAACATAGTATTTGAGTTGACGCTAGATACAAATGTCTGTATTATATAATATGTAGTGCGTCGCGACAGTCGTCTTCGAGATGGTTATGTAAAGATGTACAAAAATGTTTGCAAATTTTAATTTATTTCGAAACATGTACCAGTCATTTTTTTTTTGCAAATAGCTGAGCCGTTTCTGAAAAGTATTATGAATACATATGTAACTATGTATATGAATTTGTATATCCAAGAAGTACACATTTGATCATCATCGTCGTCGTTACAGCCATAGAATCTCCGCGGCTAGACGTCTTTCTCAATGATTTCCACAAGGACCGGCTGCATGCGATCCGCACACAACCTCTTTCTTCAGCTAGTTTAATAAAAAGATAAAAAAAAATAAACAATAAAAGATTTCA
This sequence comes from Apeira syringaria, assembly GCA_934044485.1. NCBI lineage: Eukaryota > Metazoa > Arthropoda > Insecta > Lepidoptera > Geometridae > Apeira > Apeira syringaria. The sequence continues at coordinate 10,184,713 of OW203662.1, read as the reverse complement.
CGATTCGAACACATATTAGTTGGTACACAGTTACGAGTACGCTACAAGTTGGAACCTACAATTGATAAGGTCGCGGCTTATATACAAGGTACTAGCGGTCCGCACCGGCTTCGCACGGGTACACAATTTCAAAATTATAAGGATCCCTATTGTTTGTGAAACTATGCCTATGCCACACGGGGATAGTGTGGCTTCCCAACAGTGAAATATTTTTTCAAACCAGTTCAGTAGTTTCGGAGCAGTAGTAGCAGTAGTAGTTGTCGGTAGTATTCAATGCAACTAAACAAACAAACATTCAAATCTTTCTCTGTTATAATATTAAGCACTGAAGAAATATGAAAAAATGTCTTGACAACTCTGTGTTATTTATTACAAAGCTGTGACAGCCCTCTATGTTTTGAAGATCAAAAGCGGGTAGTAGGATAAAAGGAAAAAAAATTTTAACAAAAAATGCAACCGACTTCAACACTTAAAAGTGTGAAATAACTTGTTGAAGTCGGTACCATGATAGTTCACACAAAAGTAACTATCATCACAATATTGTGCTCATGGTACCGACTTCGACAAGTTATTTCACACTTTTGAGTGTGAAATAACTTGTTATAGGTTGCATTTTTTGATAAAAAAAAAAAATTTTCACCTTTTTTAGTGACCTTTGCTACTCACGGGTTCAATTAATTGTCATTGTGTGTTCTACGATGTCTTCAACCGCGACAATAATATCATCAAGATACGCGTAGCACTTTCCAGTTATTGGAGTATAACTCAAAAACCGCTTGTCCGATTATGAGGAAATTTGAATGGGACCACCACGGAAGTATTCTCTAACAAAAAAAGAAACATCAAAATCGGTTCATAAACGACGAAGTTATCTGCGAACACACATAAAAATAAAAAAAAACATATATACGGTCGAATTGAGTAACCTCCTTTTTTTGAAGTCGGTTAAAAAAGGATACTGCCACCCGCATGCAACTTGGTCAAAACTTCTGGATAATAATTGTGTCATGATTGTGATGTGAGGCGAAATTTTGTTTGTTATTCTTTTACATGGAAACAGCTGAGCGTATTTGCATGAAATTTGGAGTAAAGATAGATTATGCCTTAGAATAATACAGGCTACATTTTATCCCGGAAAAAGTATAGTTGTCGTGGGATAACTGAGGTAGCGGGAAAACCGTAGCCACGCGGGTCAAACTGCGGGGTGCAATTTTATATTATATAAACTATAATCACAGAAGAAACAGGTTTGGAAAAAAGGATTTTTGGAAATGAGACAAAATCTGGATCCATTCGGCGAGCCACAGAAATGCCCAGCCCATGGGAAAAGGTTCATTTAGATAGTATTATTCTTATATTATTACAAATACAAATACAAATATGTTTATTTCCTTAAAATGATTTACAGATATGGTTATGTGGTATACATGTTTACATACTTGTTATATATCTAAGCCTTGTTTACGTTGAGACCCAAACTAAGAAAAAATCTCTTATAAAAAATCTCTTTTAAAAAATTCTTATATTATTATGTTATATGTTTCCGTTAGCCGCTGCTGAGCCCATTTGAAGCCGTGTGAGCCATTTATTTTTCATAAAGTTGTCAATGGTTAAAATTAAAAGTTTTAGCAGTTTCAACATTTCGGACGTACAATTATTTAATTGTTCTTCACAAAAATAAATTATTCTAGTTTAGCTTTGTAGGAAACTGTTCAATATGATGTTTTGAAGAGGCTGTCAAATTGACGGACGCTGGTTCGATCCCCTCCAACGGCTTGAGCTTCGGTGAAGGTAATGTATACGATAGAATACTCTCGAGTTTAAAAAACTGTCACCAAACACTTAGTGTGTTCAGACAGCAGTCTTTGAGAGCCAATAAGCAATCTAGGTCTACCGTGATGACATGTTCTACCACATCGTCACTGACCATCAAGTGAGAGTGGTTGAACTTTAGGTCTATAAAGTATTTAAAAAGTCTTCTTGATATTGTATAAGTACTTAGATTTGTTTACAATTGCACTGTAAATTTATATTGTAATTATACTATTATGTAGACTGTGCAAGTATGATAAAATCGGATAAATAGCATTGTTGACTTATGGAACGCACATTTTTGCATATATCGTATCGTAACATAATTCATAATACAATCATGTTTCCGGTAGAATTCCTCATATAACAGCAATTATTCATTTGATGGTTCAGTTCGTAAAATAAATAATGAGGTTAGATAAAAAAGAACTGGTCCAGTCGATTGCTCCATCAAACATGTTGATCGTCCCACGTATATTTCTAACCTATTCACAAAGCCTCATCTCAAATAATACACAATTAAGGATCTTATCAAACCTTCCCACCTTTTTGTCCAGGGGTCCAGTTATTGGGACACCCACGCTAGACAGAGATAGACACATATTATATCGGATATTATTAATGGGTAAGAACGGGAGGTGCGCGTAATCCGAAATGTAGGACTACCACATTTACGCAGTTAGTGACGATCGAATCTAGTCGGCAGGTTATCGATAACGTACGATTACATAATTATATCATCTGCCGGGGACTTGATCTGATCTGATATCTGACTTCATCATCACCTTAGCCATAGCACATCCACTGCTGCACATATGCACATAGGCCTTCCCCATTGGTTGGTTTCAACATGGACAGGTTAGCAGCGGCACGCATACAGTCCTTTTCTGTGATCTTAGTCAAATCGTCTCTCCGGTCCTAGTCGGTAGCAGTCCTATGCTGCGCTTGCCAGTCCATGGTCTCCATTCGAGAACCTTTCGACCACAACAGCTCTTCGAGCCATTAGCTCTTCGAGCTATTAAAATAATTAAAATAATAAAATATTCCAATAAGAAAAAAGGCAACATGAAAAATAAAGACATAGATTATAAAAAAAAACATTAGTTGTTAACCTTAAAAAAACCTTTTAAATAAAACCGTTACTGGTATTAAAGAATTAAAAAATTTTATAGCACAATCTTTGTACTAGGCTATGTATTCTTTCATGCCAGCAGTTGTACAGAAATAATTGACAGCGCGCGCACAAATACCATATTTTCGTATGTACCTACGATTTTACAATGCATCTTAGAATATAAAACGAGAAGTATACTTAACCATGGGATATCTTGGATATAGTAACAATATGTTTTTTATAAATGATTTTTTAAAAAGATGCTTTTTTCTTTTCTTCTATAAGTAATGAAGTTTTCTCTGAAGAAACACACTTGTGCGCCGGAACCGGCACCATGTCTCAGACGCTGAGCGAAAAACTTAGTTTTTACGTCTTAGATACCACGAACGGTTGGATGTAAGGAATTTCTCGAAACATTTCGTGGAATTCCTGTCATGTTAGTATAACACACCTCGTATTGCCGTGGTCATGCAATAAAAGCTATAAACCATCACAGCACTACAACTGAAACACATTAAATTCTGAATAATCATGATAACTATTTACCCAATGGTTCGAGCTCAATGACAAGCAAAATTATACTATTTGGGTATACTTATCAGCTACTGATAACCAAAGAACATTTAAGTTTCTTAAATTACGTTACATTATCTACCAAAAAATACTTGAAAGCAACACGAGGATGATCAAAACGTTTTATTAAAATACGAAAATTAAGCCAATGAACTTACATAATACTAGCTGACCCGGCGAACTTCGTACCGCGTAACAATCGTCGATTCTTTATTTATATTTTTAAATACTTATTCTGCTATTCGGGACACCGGGTCAGCTAGTCAGATAAAAAAAAGGAAGTGTATAAGTCAACAATTACATGTCAAAAAATAAAACGTCACTTAATTGCCTTCCCGGAACTCCTCCATTAACACTTAAACTTTATGGTATGGTATTAAAGTTCAAATTTACTCTTAAGTATTATTACGAATCTTCTGTATGGGAATATAGAAAAGTGTTGTTTTTAGACTCTTTCAGGCAATTTTTAAATTTTTCCCTCCGTAAGAACCATCCTCGTACTTCAAGGAATATTATAAAAAAAGAATTTAGCGAAATCGATTCAGCTGCTCTCGAGATTTGAGCTTAGCAACACATTCAACGATTCATTTTCATATTATAGAAGATAACATTGAAAAAAAAATGTTTTTACTAATAAACTGTGTTACTAATAAAACTACATATTGTTTCGCCGATCTGAGTTAATAGGCGTTTTACCACTTGGAATGTAGATGGTTTTAGAACTTACCTACTTATATTTAATATTAAATTTACCACTAAAATGCCTACGTTCACGAAACTGATTGAGCTAAAAATATAAAATAAAAAAAAACGAAATCCAGACATTCCAGAATTCTATTAATTTGGTTATCACTCAACAATCGGTCTGCGAAATGGATCTAATCTGCCATTATGCAAATTATCGATATTGTTTGTTAGACGCACGTCACTATGCTTGAAATGATGCCACAGTAATGAAAATAGTTAGTAGGGAAGATTAAACTACCTGAGTTCTTATACTGTTATTTATTCTGTCCCTGAGGCTACAACCGTCGCTGAGTCATCGACATTTATCATGGCTTTCTCACACTACCTGCGGTCTTTTGAAGGCTTTTTATCATGTTTCACGCTGGATGACTGAGCGCGTACTTTTAATTGCTCTTTGTCTGGCAAAAGATGAACAAAAATTGCAATTTTATTATGATTACTTTGAAATTGAAACCCTTGCATTGACAACAAGATATTCGAAATGGTAACTTTACGATACTTCTTAACGATGGCGTTTCGACATACTATATACAAAGATAATTATTTTTGTTTTATTTCGGCCCTGTGCTGTGCCACCAGCTTCAACTAAATCAATCTCTAAGAATGCTCCGACCTAGGAAAATTAACCTTTGGTTGAAGTAAGCATGGTTATATACCTTAAATTAGTGGGCATAAGCAAAAATCTTATCGAAGCAATCATAACTCGGTAAACTCGTGAACATGGCGCATGCAACGGTATCGAAATCTCGAGCCAATACAACAAATAAAATACAAGCTAAATATCCCAATAATAATATTAATTTCAAGTTATTAAATTATTATTTACAAGCGGCCCGTCCCGGCTTCGCACGGGTGGACATAAGATTTGTTTTGATTAACTTTTAAATGCAAAAAGTGGTTATTGTGACTTAACGGTAACAGTTGGACATATGGTATCGGGAAGGTTTTGTTCTTTAATAGTGTAAACATACTTTTTTTCTATCATCAATAGTTTCCGCAGCGCATGCGACGAAGGACGTTTTAGGGCACTTTCTTACACCTTGGGTTACTTACGTTTCTTAAGTTTTAGTAAGGATCCCTAATCTTTTCTAGCAATAAATATAGTCTATACCTTCTATCTATCTTTCTGCCTATGTTACTCTGGGTGAATGTAGCTTTCCAATGGTGAAATAATTTTTTAAGCCGGCTCTGTAGTTTTTGAGTTTATTCATTACAAACATACACAATTACACACACACAAAAATACAAATTTTTCCTCTTTATAATATTAGTATAGATTAAAAGAGGATAATTGTATGTTAATTAATAAAATAACTTCATTATAAACAGTTTCATAAAGGTACCTAATTATCCTTGATATAAGGTATGTAATGTGTGTAATGACCAGTGCTGCATATTATTGCGCTGAAACATGGTCACTAATTACGGACCACGTAAGCAAGTTCGAAGACATAGCACTAAGCAGGTTATACGTATGGAAGTTTTAAGACTCGGGGCTGGCCATGTAGTCGGCAGCCCACCACGGGCAACTTGCAAAAATGGATAATATTGGTGATTTCTTTTTCACAAGGCCTCTCGCCCGAGTTCTCAGCAAGTTTCATAGCATGAGAGGACAAGATATTGTTACCTCTGATAGCGTTCTCGAAAATTAGAGCATTGCTCAATTAGCCCCGATCTGTAACAGGTCAATTTACATGTGAACTCGCATTGTCAATAAAAAAACAGTGTTACTCGATGCGTATATTGTCATCCAGAACTGGAGATTATTTCATTCATTATGAGGTTCAGCTGACGACCAAACTTTTTATGAAACATAACTTAAGTTTCATAAAAAGTGTTACTTTTCAAAATGTCTCATAGTTTTGCAGGTTTTGAGATTTATCCAGATTCGTGGCAGTGTCGAAAGGCCAGATCCAAAGGTTCTCGATTGAAGGCCACGGACTTGTAAGCGCCCCGTAGGACATCTACTAACAAGGTAGTCAAACGATCTGACACAGATCTCAGGAAGAAGCTGAATCCGGGCTGATTTCAACCGATCCTTGGAGATCGATGCCCCCCTTGATTGTGCCAGTATAAGTACTTAAAGGATAGATCATTGTGATGTTTTTTGCAGCGAAGATACGGTCGATACGACCTTACATTATTTTGGATTACCCAACATTCTTACAGTAGCAGCAGTATTATAGATAAAAGCAGTTTTATAAGAGCAAAGTCTACGACTTTGGTCTATGACTTTCTTTAAATCTAAGTGCATACATTGCTTGATCGAAATGTTGTTTAGAGTTGACTGTGTGTAAGGTAGGACGTTTTTAATTAACGGTCGCCCGCGGGGTACAGGGACGCGAGGGTACGACGACAACTGGGAGCGAAAGCGGTGCGGGCGGAGGGCGCGCGTAGTATAATTAGATTTGACAAAAAGCGCCCGCCACCCGCACCTTACACGATCCTCGTTGTCATAATACCCCCGCGACCAATGATATTAAATGTTTATATGAGGTAGATGTCGCACAAGCGCGCGGAAACTGAGGCGGCAAAATTAAGTCAATTGTAGTAATTTTCATTACGACGCGTATTTCAAGCGCAAGTCTAAACATATATCTATCCTTATCCTTATCTCCTAAGCTATCCTTTTCTATATTATTTGTACCGTATTATCTGTCGCAGTAAGCATGTTTATGTCGTAAAGGAACAAAATCTGAGCACCGCGCAGTATGAATATACGTCATCTTTAGTAAAACATCATTGCCCGCGACCCGTACTCCGCAGGCGAAGGCTCATTAAAGCCAAAGCGGTCGGTCTATAAATATCCCTATCATTAATCCTACATAAATCAGTCAACTCACGTGGCAACACAACTACATGTAAACAACTATCATACATAGTACATACATGAAGGACTAGCAATCTGCGGTCACGTAACAGCGTATAATTGAGCGTCCCGCGGGAAGCGGAGACTGCTACCAATTACTTCGGCCTTGCTTCTGTTATGTAGAATATGTACCAATATATAGAACAGTTTATTTATATCCCCTTTATAGTATAAGTATCGGTCGTTAAGTTATTATCCGAGTGCGCAGTCGTACTGCACCATACTAAAACAAGAACAGTAATATGACAAACGCCGTGGTACAGTGGTCAGTGACATGACGTCTGCTTACCGAGGCCATGGGTTCGAATCCCAGCAGGGACAAACTTTTATGTGATGAACACGTATGTGTGTCCCGGGTATGTTTGTATGAGGTTGTTGTGTGTGTCCATGCCTCCCGCGCTGCATGCGGGAATTCTAGTGCTCGAATTATATTAAGGTGTAAAAAAAAAAAAAAAAAAAAAATACTATTAACTAAATACTGTAAATACAATACACTGAAAAAATTGACCCCAACCAAGTGAAATTTTTACTTGGCGATTTCTTTATTAAATTAATCACAACTTGATCAAATTTAGCAAGGACAATATGATTACAGCAATACAATTTCATTTGATAGAATATACTTACATGTTTCCTGATCATTTTTACAATGTCATGAACAGAAACAAGTCTTAACATTGTTCTATCCAAATACGTTTTTTACCCGTTTCAATCAAACTTCTTGGTTAGGATAAAGTTTTATTTAATCTTGATCAAGTCTATAAGGTTGACATGTTGTGATAAACACGATGCACTTGTTTACAACAACCACTTTCATAGATAAGTGACTATATACACCACTTTTCTACTTGGTTACAATGATAATATATGTTTATTTGAGGTAGATGTCGCACAACCGCGCGGAAACTGAGGCGGCAAAATTAAGTCAAAGAATTTCAAGCGCAAGTCTAAGCATATAGCTATCCTTTTCTATATAATTTGTACCGTATTATCTGTCGCAGTAAGCATGTTTATGTCGTAAAGGTACAAAATCTGAGCACCGCGCAGTATGAATATACGTCATCTTTAGTAAAACATCTTTGCTTGATTAACACAACTTAGTTTTGTGATAGCGTTCTTAAAGATCCGGTAATCAAACAAAATTAATTGCTGCAACGACTGTATACCCGATAGGCTCGTATTACATTAGGCACGGTAATCAAAAAAATAATTGCGTCAATCACTTTTTTTGAGTACAGCTACTACTAAAACATTTCAGCAATCTACTAGCTGTTGCCTGCCTATATAGATAACTCAAAGCCTCTTTCTTACTCGCTACTAGTTGGCAGCGTGCCCAAAATGCTATCAGCATTGCCCCATTGAATCGTAGCATAAATAGAACTCCATATAGAAGCAATTTGTTTTTGCTATTATAACAAAACATACACAAGCGTGCTCCCACAGTAGCCGTCAGTGTAAAACTGCAAATATTACAAAAGCCTAAACCCCTACCTCTCCGTTGGTGCCCTTATTAACCCTTTTCCTAGCTGAACAACTGACTTGTGGAAACACTTTAACTAACTTGCACCATGGGCACTATTTCCAGCCGCTGAATTTAGAATATTAGAGCCTCTTACGCTTACAGTTCTTCACAGAGTCACAGTCAGAGTCCTGCCCATAGCCGCTGGGCTGTGTTGGTGACATGTTCACTTCTTTGTACTGTTTATATGAGTATAATAACGAAAGAGAGAAAGGGTATAATGTGGTACTTACGAGAGTGGACAAGATCCTGATGAAGGTTTCCGGATGAAGCCGAAACAATTTTAGATCGTGATATCGACTACGCGTAAGTTTCACGTTATACCCGTATAAACGGTACAAAGTAATTATGAGCGTGAGTTTAAATAACATCTTCACTTCTGGTGCGATCTCGAAGACAACTCCGGTCATACCGGAGCTATGCATATACATATGCACATTTGAATAATAACAAGTGCTACATTGAGATTGCTTGTGGCCAATAGTGGCAGATCGCGTTTATTACATTTACTGAGGCTGTTACCTATTACATCGCATATTATAAGCTATCTGCGCCCTGCGGTTTTACTCGCGTAGTGATTAGTGACGATGATGATGATGATGATGATGAAAAGTAGCCTATGTGTTATTCTGGGTCCTGAAGTATCTGCATACCAAATTGCATCAAAATCCGTCCAGCCGTTTGAGCGTGATTGAGTAACAAATATCCATCCATCCAAAGTTTGACATTTATAATTCTATAGTAGCGCCCCTCGGTTTCTCCCGCGTGAATTACGATTTTCCCGCTATATCAATTTTCCACGGGAATCATACATTTTACCGGGATAAAAAGTAGCCTATGTGCTATTCCAGACTATAATCTATCCCTGTACCAAATTTCATCCAGATCCGTTCATCCGTTCTGGCGTGATTGAGTAACAAACATCCATCCATCCAAACTTTGACATTTATAATATTATAGTGGGATGGATGGGATGGGATTGGTGAGAGGAGATTCGTCAGAAGCCAAAGACGAAGGCTTAGAGCCGAGAAATGTCCGCGGAGTTTCCTGCTCGTTGCGCTCACCGTTGAGTTGAATGCGATGCATGTCATGTATGCTTCTCGGAATTGGACTTACGTGTTACTATTCTAATTATTTATTCTGTGCTACCTTCTATAGGGGAAAGTACAACGTTTGGAACTTGTATACCTACAAGGAAAATAAATAACAAAAGTAACACTGATGACAACAGCTACGGCGGCCGTTGGATGCCGCGTTGTTCTGTGTGTATATGTATAGGTTACATATTTTTTATTTTATACTGTATAGATGTTTGACCACTATCTTACTTGATGGTTAGTGAAGATGTGGTTGAAGATGTTATCACGCTATATATATACTACTTTTGATAAGGTCAGTAGGTTGCACCCTACTGACCATATTAAACTTAGTTTATAAGTACATATATAGTGGTCTCATTTAAATTTCATCAAAATCGGTCAAGCGGTTTTTGAGTTACACTCCAATAACTGAAAAGTGTTAGCTACGTCTATCTTTCTGACTTTCTTATTGAGGTTGAAGAAATCTGTGAATATACACAACGATAATTGATCTCATGCGTAACATAGGTCACTGAAAAGGGTGAAAAAACATTTTTTATAAGAAATGGAACCCACTACAACACTCAAAAGTGTGAAATAACTTGTCGAAGTCGGTACCATGCGCACAATATTTCGATAATAGTTTCTCTTGAACTATCATGGCCCCTTCGGGGAAGTGGTGTAAATTTATGTATGTACCTATGTATTTATTTTTCCCTTGTTTGACACCAGTTTTGTGACCCAATTTGGCGTTTGTTTCCAATTTGGTGAGTCACGTAGGTTCCATTATGGCTGCTGGTGGTTTGCGTATTTGTAAATTAAACAAAAAATTATAAAAGGACATGTTATTAAAATTGTATTATTATGGTTGCGTAGTTTTAAAACTTTTCTTTTAAAAACCGACCTCTGACTTATTTACGCGTGGCACATTCCCAACATTTGTTAATAAAATACTGAAATTACATTTTTATGGGTTTAATCCGAAGGTTTAGAACGAAAAAGAAATTTGCAAATAGGTTCCTAAATAAAAGATTTAAGTTGTTACAAACATAAAAATGTACGCAGTTGAATACCTCCTCATGTTTTGGAAGTATTAGTAATAAATAGTAATAGTAATAACTAGTAAATAGTAAAATCGTCTATGTTCCAAAGTTTGTTAGGTTAATATAAAAGACACTTAATATTATGATCCATAAGATTTCTACATAAATAAAAAAAATAATCGCAAAAGTTTTAAATTGTCATTGTTCTCACTAGCCCCCACACTAGCATACCCTGTATTGTATTGTACTTGAAAAACAGATATATCTATTTTGTGACTAGCCTTTAAAAAAGGGTACATTAGGTATTGCTACAACATTACAAAAGTATTACTTATTGCAATAACGGAAGTCAGTACCTACAGGACAGAGGTATCGAATTAATAGGTATTGCTTTTAATTGCATTTAGTAATGACTTTCTTTATATTAGCATACATAGTATTAAAATCTTTCATATAAACCTTCTTGTTTTGATGCGACCACGCTAACATTTCGACAGTGATTCGATTGCGAGCCACTGGACTATTAACAGTACAATAAACTTTTGTATCAAAACCTACCAGATGTGCTCATTAACACATAGTCGGTACAGTTAACCAAGCTTTCACCGTGAATGTCAATAATGAACATCGAATGGTCCCGTCCGTCGACGTCGCCCACAATCTACTCTTGCGCAACTCGCATACCGCGCCTTATTGGGACTGTATTTACAATATTACGAACGAGTCGCGCTAGTGATGCCAACGATATTCTCTCAAAAGTCCATTTTAGCCGATTTCGAATAAGGGGATTGACAGTTCTTGTGAATTTGTGTGAATTCTATTTGAAATAATTAACCTTACAAAAGATATATTTCCTTCAAGAAGCCTGAATATGTGAAAACTGAACCTAAGTTATTAAATGCACTTAATTTATTTTTTATAGGAGCCGTCCTTTTTATTTGTCTTTGGATAGAAAGAAAAACGGCTTGAATTTGGAATCCTTTGGGAATCCTCATCAAATTGGCACATACCAAGCACAAGTTCTGTATATTTTGCAGTTTTGGCAGTTTATAGGATTTTTAAAGTTATAAATATGTATGTTGGCGATATTTTTTTTTATAGGAGATGAAACGTTGTCTTACGTCAGGACCGTTCTGTGAAACACTTTTTATTATAATGGTATTCGATTGTGAAATCGCCCGACTCTAAGGACAAACAAAAATATAGCCAATGTCACTCACACTCAACGACCCATCGAATATCCAAACTTGTTAGGACATACAATGAAAAAGTTGGATGAGAGATAAGTGCATGTGGCAGAGAGAAGCGGGGTGTTATGAGAGTGGTCAAGATAATGAATGAGTTTAAGAGGCAGTTCAAAAGTAGATGCATCGAAGGTTGAAACATGTTATGTCAACCCTTCTAGCATGAGAGATATGATGCCTAAACTTGTCTGACGCTAAAAAGACGGAGGTAACTGTGGAATTGATACAATGATCAATGATGGTTCCGTTTCGACCGAATCGTCCGTCCATTAACCCTTCTTCGGAATCATTTATACCGTAGAAGACTAGAACATGGCACTCCCGTAAGTACAATGCAATAATAAGTCTTTTCCGTACTTACTTTCCTCAAAAAACGAGTATAACTCGATTTGAAGACGTCGACGTAGCATCACTAGACAGACCGGGTCCAAAGGTCCATTGTAACAGTAAACGCCGCGTTGTTATGTATGCCGATGAGTCTCGAAGTGCAATGCTACGGTCGACGCATAATGAAGCCCTTTAAAAATGTATACAATGTCAAAAAATGCCTCTTTTGGTGTAACTTTCTTTTTATTCTCTGTTAAGTAAGCATATTAAACAAACTACATATTAACATACTAGCTGTTCCTGGCTGTGTCACCCGCACTATGATTTTCCTTTTTTTGATTCATATTAATCGTGTAAAAACTCTTTGTTGCACTAGTTTTAAATCCTTGGAAAATTAAGAATTATTTGTCTACTTCATTGACTATGAAAGCTGATGTTAATGTAACAATGTAATGTACTTACATATAACATTCTGGGCACGCTGCCAACTGATAACGGGTGAGCATTTGTGTTATCTATAGGCTGGCAACAGTTTGTACAATACTCAAATGTTACTGTAGTAGCTGTTGAATTATTATTAGTAGTTATTTATTAATATTACATATAACGGCCACCGACAAGGTAGACAGACGACCTGACTAAGATTGCAGGATAAGGCTGGATGCGGGCCGCTTCCAACAGGTCCTTGTGGAAATCAAGGGGGAGACTTATGTCCAACAGTGGAAATCTTATGGCTCAGAGTATAATTCGTGATTAAACGAACTTACCTGTAAGTGAAGTTCTATCATAATTATACTTCGTGCTTCGTCGTCGAGATTAGTAACCTGAAATAGAATATCTTTATACATTGTATAAAGATATTCGCCTACGTGACACCACTCTGTACAAGTGGTGTCACGTAGGCGTTACTACAATGTATAAAGATATTCTATTTCAGGTTACTAATCTCGAGGACGAAGCACGAAGTATAATTAGTGATTAAACGAACTTACCTGTAAGTGAAGTTCTATCATAATTATACGAGTGCTTCGTCCGAAGAGATTAGTAACCTGAAATAGAATATCTTTATACATTGTAGTAACGCCTACGTGACACCACTTGCACAGAGTGGTGTCACGTAGGCGTTACTACAATGTATAAAGATATTCTATTTCAGGTTACTAATCTCGAGGACGAAGCACGAAGTATAATGATGATGACATATACTTGTAACACAAGTGCGTGGTCTAAAGGAAAACCAGAAATTAAAGACGACAAATTTTCTCGTCTCTACACGACATTATCTTTTGGTGGTGCATCATATGGTGTGTATAATATGGTATGGTGTGTATAATACTCGTGTCTTGAATTATGAGCCTAAATAGCATGTAATAAGATCCACGTTATGAACAAGAGTGACAATATTAATTGAATACTAGAATATGAAGTTAACCGAATTTCTTTTTTGTGTAAGCATTGCACAAGGTCTTCAGGTCCCAAATTGGGCAGAGCCTGTGCTATGGTAACCTGCTGACTGATATGTATACTTATATACATATGCACACGCAGACACAGGTCAAACAGACATGTTTATGCACACAAATTTTTGACCTGTCCGGGAATCGAGCCCAGGACCAGCGGCTCAGAAGGCAGAGTGCTACCAACTGTGCCAACCGGCCAGTCAAGTGTTGTCCCGGTACAAGGATAATTTGCCTATACTTGCTTAAGCTTGGGGAAATTGTCATAATAATGAATGACACGAATCAAAGTATATAATGTTGTGAGTATGTAGAAGAATCATTTCACCTTTAGACCCTGAATCATCTATATGCCTTTTATTAAAACTACTTCAACCGTCAATTGTTTTAAAGTCATTCAAACTATAAGAGCAACTACAAGCTGCGCCAGCGGTTTTAAGAGCGTAAGTGCGGTTTTCCTGTTACCGAGCATTTTTCTGTACAAAAATTATCCAATAGCTTTCAAACCTTTCTCTATCTCAGTGACAAATTTCACTCAGATTCGTGTAGCCGTTTTAGCGAGTTTGAGCAACCATTATCCAAGAATACAATTTTTCACGTTTATAATATTAATAGGACTTTTTCTCCAACATCTATCCAACAGCTCCAACGGCATAGTATTTAAATAAACATGTTGATTATTTAAATACAATGCAATAAAAAGAGCCTTATTCAATTGACATTTATTTGACATAACGAAGCGAATGTATCAGCAGCAGCAGCTTGGACAATTGGCGTTTGTTAATTGTAATCGACGAACCGGCTAGGACTCACGTGGTAAATACTGGAAAAAAGAAACTCGCGATAGTTTTCAGACTTAAAATGGCGTTTGTTAGTTGTTGTAACTGTTATTGATAATGGGTTAAGAGGTACCGATGTCATTACAGATGCTCATGGGTGTTTACACTTTACAGGCAGAGAGGGCGGCACAAACTCCGACGCGTATTGATTTAATTGATGTACTTGATGACTTACTTTACAAACTTAAGCCATGGGTCATGGGTCGGAGCTCAAAAAATGTAGTAGAAAAGTTAGTATCACATTTTCAGACTTTTAATAACTTTCTTCTGCCCATATGTCGTTATGGCGAGAACTTTTGATGAAGGAAATATATGGTCAAATAAATAATTTTGAGCTTATTTTGTTGCAAGTCCTACATGTCTAATAAACTTTTAAAAATACCACTTATGAGAACAGTTCGTGAAGGTTAATTCTGATCGAACAGTATTTGATTTCATTTGCTAATTTAGTCGTAAAAAATATTCTCGCGCAACCATATTTTTATTTTTAAATATTCACGTGGTATAACGACAAAATGTGTTTGAACTGTATGTTACATCAGAAGAAAGGAAATTAAAAAAATTCAAAATATGATAATTAATAAATTTTGCATGCCGTGGTAGTCCCGTCCTAGAATAGTACTCCCCCATCTCTTCCCGCGGGTGCTGTAAGAGTCGGCTAAGGGATCACGTACCAGCAGCGCCTTCTGATGATAGGAAATCATACCGCGCTCGCCAACCCGCCTGCCAAGCATGGCGAGTATTGGCAAATCCCCCTATATGGGGAGGCATATGTCCAGCCGTGGACGTCCTATGGCTGCGATGAATGAATGAATGCAGGAATAAATTTTAGCTCCTTTGTCATCTGTACAGTACATACATATATGTAACATTTCAAATAACCACGCATCAGGATTATTCCCGCCCTCTCTGCCTATAAACATCCCCGCAAACCTCTATAATGTCATCGACACCTCTGATGCCCTTAATAGTGGTCTAGTAATTCATAATCAATGACATAGTAAACAGTTATTCAGAATTTTTTTTTTTTTTTTCGTTTTATCTTAGAAGTGGCCACTTACATGGTACAATAACTTCAAGTCCATAACAATAACACCTAAGTACTCATAGTGAGTATGTACGTATTGTTCGTTATCTTAAGCAAATAAAGTGATAATGTGACACATTGACACATAATAATATAGTTTAAGAATTGTATTTGCCATAAAGAACATATTTAACTTACGACATCATCGAATGCATGACACAGATATCATTTATTTAATTGTGTTACATAACTTAAAACATTAAACACAAAATTCCTACAAAATAACATAATAGAAAAAGTACCAGTGGGCACAGTTTCCAAAATGCTGGCAGCATTGCTATGTTGAATATAATTGATTGGTTAAGTTCCGTAAATTCATCAATCCAGAGATTTATTATTATTATTTTATAAATATCCTTTTTTTACACAGACGTGGGTGTATGTGAATGTATAGAGGAATATTCATTTGGGAAACTCCTAGATAGCTCCAAATATACATTTGAATAGATAAATCTCAATTATGTACTAACAAAACTACGTCTGAAAAAAAAATGTTTGAAATATGACCTTACTGGATTTTAACAAAACCATTAATTAGGCTTTTCAGATAGATGCCTCTATGAGAAAAGCCTAATGGTTTTCTTAAAATCCAGTAAGGTCATATTTCAAACATTTTTTTTAAAAATTAATCTTCATGATACATTTTAAATGTCATAATCTCAGATCGCTTCCTGACTATGTGCCGAATGAGAAGGCTCAAAGTCGCACAACGAGCTATGGTGAGGGCTATGCTCGGGATTCCTCTACGCGATCGAATAAGAAATGAGGAAATCTGTAGAAGAACGAAAGTCACCGACAGCCCAGCGGGTTAGCAAGTTAAAGAGAGCACATAGCTCGAAAAACTATGTGCCCTACCTACCTAGCCGTTAAGATCGAAGGTTTTTGAGCAGAGACCACGGACTGTCAAGCGCAGCATAGATCGTCCCCACACAAGGTGGACTTACGACCTGACTTACGATCGCAACTAATGGGTGGATGCGGGCCGCTTCCATGCGGTCCTTGTGTAAACCAATGGGGGAGGCATATGCAGTAGTGGACGTCCTACGGCTGAGATGATGATGATATTTCGTAAGGACATAACTTTTTTTTAAAATATAGTAGTTAGCTCTAGTATTACTAATCAATAAGTGATGTCCTAATATTATCGATTTGATTAATTCGAAACCACTGATACAATGCTAATTATACTTAAAAATGCATGTGCTAACGTGACGCCGGGAAACTGGGTGTCTTCGAAAGAAAAAAAAGGATGACATTGTCTTATAATGATCGTGATAATGCGTTGGACAATTTGTGAACTCAAGAATTAATAAATAAAGCCAGTTCATATGGAGCAAAATTAGGCGACTTCACTAAGCGTGGGATAAGGACCAGAGGAATAAGAGACACATGCATAAGGGCATAAGAGATGAGCGTAAAGTGTCACGCATACTTTTGCACGTCAGTTTGGGGCTCTGGAGTATACCCAGAGCCCCAATCTGAGCCCCTTACTGTTTATGGCTTGACATGTTAACTTACAATCTGATAAACGAAGAAGTTTTAGTCTTGTGACTTTTTTATTGAATATTACAAATTATTTCACAATGATAAAAAATGTACTCGAAAATGAAAGGTTGTTTCAATATCTTTATTTGCATGAGAACACAATAATATTGATAAGGCTACTTACTGATTGGCAATGACATTCGATTCAAGGTTTTTTGCAGTCGGTACCTAAAGACGGACTTGGTATCAAAAAGTACCTACTCAATCATGTAATATAGGCGTGGATTACCAACGTTGTGGGAAGAGTGGTATCAAGTAAAGAATTCCCTACATACGCGGCACGTGGTTTTCGGGTGCTCTTAATCAGGATGATCTAAACAAAACTTGACATCTGCTTGTGAGACTTTTTCACCAGGTTATGACCGAGCGTCTTCGAACACTTGATCGAAGCCGAGCGTACATACCAAGTAGGTATAAATGCTTCGTTCATATGCGGGAAGCGAGTAATGCTTTTTATCCTACGAATATTATAAATGCGAAAGTTTGTGTGTATGTGTGTAAGTGTGTATGTGTGAATTTTTGTTACCTCTTCACGCTCCAACGGCTACACCGATTTCGATGAAATTTGGTTTGGAGATAGCTTATACCCTGGATTAACACATAGGCTAATTTTCATCAACACCATCAGCACTGTTTTTCATCACCACGCGGGTACAACCGCAGGTCGCAGCTAGTTTTATATAAAAAAGAAAAAAAAATGAATTATTGTTGCCTAACACTTAGATTCAATTCAGATCTTATGAAGGCTATGGAAATAAAAACATTCCTATATCTATCCCGTCTGACATCAAAAACTACTAGTGTCTTTTTGAAGCACAGTATAACAATTATCGCAATGAACCGATATGATGTCATTGCGCATTCAACAATCCATATATTAAAATTGAGAAGGCCTTGAACAAAGGGTCTGTTATGTGTCGTCTAACTATGCATGCTTGTGAAACTGGACATTCTTTTTGTGCTTTTATATATTTTGGCGTGGAAATTGTTTAAACTTTTAATTAGTACTACGAATATGTATTTTGTTTTTTTTTTGTTGGGCAAATGCCTTTATTAAAATAAAACACTAATAAATAATTACAATACTGCAGCTACTACAATAACATTTGAGCAATCCACTAGCTATTGGTAGCCTATAGAAAACTCAAATGTTCTAACCCGCTACCGGCTGGCAGCGTGCCCAGAATGCTAGCAGCATTGCCACGTTGAATTGCAATGCTGATTCGATGAGCCAAATATGTGCCAGCATTTTGGTCACACGTCGCATCGATCAAACGCTCTGATAATATAAATATATATATAATATTTTGGTTTTTTCAAATCATATATCTTATATCTACGACATTTTAAGCCCATTATAAGAGCAGAATAGTTTTACGGACATTACAGGGAGAACAGATTCGTAGTTTTCACAATAATTATATCTGCAACTTATTAGTACATAACTAGATATATAAATATACACATATATACTTCTACACCAATATAAAGAGAAAAGATTTATATTTTTGTATGTTTGTAACGAATTGACTCAAAACTACTGGAGCGATTTAAAAAAAAATCACTATTAGAATGATACATTATAATTTTGTCCAGCAACATAGGCTATATCTGTTACTAGAACAAAATAAGATCCATAAAATTAGACATATGACATGATAGAACAAAAAATGTTCCACAATATTAAAGAACATATTAATTACTATTCTAAAAATCCGGGATACCATAAATATGGCCAACTATTGTATAGTTATGTCACTATAACTACTTTTTTACTTTTCCTTTTGCCCCGGTTGTTGTCTTAGGATAACATATTTTTTTATACTGAGATCTAGTGTTTGACCAATATATTCCTATGGTGGTCAGTGACTATGAGGTCGAAGATGTTATCTCACTAAACCTAGAATGCTTACTGGCTCTCAAAGACTGCTGCCTGAACACATTGTGTTTGGCGACAGTTTTTCTAACTTGAGGGTACTGGTACAAATACTCGAAAGTACCTTACCACCATGCTGGGAATTTGATAACATCACCGGAAACTCAACCCGTTGGTAGGGATCGAACCAACGTCAGCCACTTTGACAGACGCTCCCATCATCGCTTTTATGTATAACAGTCGTCAGCCCATGACAAAGGCACTTGGGCGGCCTGAAAACTCCGTCATTGGGCTGGCTACTAAGATATGTGCTAGTAGCCTATCCGCCAACGAATATTGGGCCAGCGTGGTCCATCCGTGTCAAGCCAAACGGTGGGAACAGATCGGGCTAATTATGCTTACCTACATTAGGTTGTACTTGTACTAAGATGATGTCATTGACTGCAAATGTATCATTCCTAGACAGGCTATGTATATTGGTAGCGCGTACCTGTTCGTGCTATCTCCAGTAAACATGGTTATTATGACTGTAATGTAATGTGACACTCATAGCTACACAGGTGAGTGACACATTGCATGATCACAGCAAAAGGCAATTGTTAACTCGACTTTATTGTTTAGGCTTTAGGCATATTGCAGTCGTTGAGAAACAAGTTATACTTTTTCAATTTGATTAAATTACGGTTACAAATATTCAATCCATCCTTACGAACGTCACAAACTTCACTTATGTTCAAAGACCTCGTTACAATACTAATAGAACCACTACCGAGGAGAAACGGCAAGAAACGGAAAAAATCTCGAAGGGACATTCTTTTAAATATATATTTAATACAGTATATATGAGCTGGAGCGATCCAGGCATTTTTGTCTTTTATGTAATGTCTTACATTATAACTTTATTAATTTAAACTTGTTTTACAGCTGACAAGCTGCGCCCCGCGGGAACTACGGTTTCCCCGCTACCTCCATTATTATCCTACGAGAATTATACTATTTACACAATATTTTTTATTGCCTATTTGTTATTCCAGGGTATCGCTATCTTCATTCCAAATTTCATGCAAATCATTTCAGCCATTTCAGTGTAAAGAAGTAACAGACAATCGATAAACAATAAACGCCAAACGACAAAGCACAAACTTCCACCTTTAAACTATTTGTGTGATTTTCCTTCTGTAAGCCCTGTCATGTTCTTTCAATTGAAATAATGCAAATATTTATCTCTGACTATAATGTTTATCGCTTTGATATGTCGCACATGGTTGACCTACAAAGCATTTAATAGGTACTTAATGTTGCAACAGCTGCATGACAACTGCTGTATAAGGATATGTTACTTGACGTTACATATGGACGCTATTCAGAACCAGACCAAATAAGTACGAAACTAGCAGTATAATAAAGACGGACTTAAACATTTATAAAACCAACCTCTACTATTTAAGCTTCGATCAACATGATCGATTTCCTTAAATACTTCGATCATGTTGATCGAAGTATTTAAGGAAATTGGAACATTATAATGCTTTATAATTATAATAGGGAAGGGAAAATAAGAGCTAAATAAATTGTATCAATGGAGTTAGGAAAAATATGCAACTAAATATGTAAAAACTAGTAGCGCCCCGCGATTTCACCCGTGTAGACGAAGGCTTTCAGAGAGGAGGATGCGTCAAGTTTAATAGATACATATAATATAAGATTAACTAGATAACATTAAAATGACATTGGAATTATAATTTAATTGAAATTTAACTGTGGAATTCTTCAAAAGAAGATTTAGCGGAGTCTTAAAAAGGATTGGCAACGTATCGTAATGCCCTCAGTGGCGACGGTGATCGCTTACCATCAGGCGGTTGCTTGTTTGCCACAATTTACATTTTTTTTAAACAATCCTATACTGCAATTAACAAGTCACAAGACAAAGTACATTAATAAGCATAAGTACAGCAATCAAACGGTCAGAGTCAACAAGTCTCCTTCATTAGGTCAGGGAGGTTAAATGGATATCGCGTGGATGCCTGATGATTCTCATTGCCGTGTGCCCTGATAGCACTCGTGTTATTTTATCTTAATTAATGTATCGTTTGTGGTACTGACATTGGATGACACAATTATCTTGTCGTTGCATACTTATTTTCATTTGTACTCAAAGGTTATAAAAATAACTGTCACAAATTGGCTTCAACTCAGCATAATGTCGGCTGCTAGCCAACGCTGGTCTTCCGTTGGAGCCAATTGGTGACGTCACGTACAAGCATACATAGGTATTTAACATTAAGTAAAATAGGATACATAAGGAACATAGATAATAAGATTACATAATATTATGTCAGTGGGGCATTTTTATAATGATTTCTATAATGTTTGTTTTATTCTATTTAAAAGACTCAACGACAATTTAGAGATGTACTGTCAAATATATTATCTTGATGAAGGTAGTGCCTTCGTTCTGATGCTATAAAAGAAGAACATGGGTCTGACAGAATATTTAAAGATCAGCTGTATATTGCGTCGTAGGATACGTCTTGTGTCTTTACAACAAGACCGCCACGTTATCGTGTCAAGAATGAAGTGGTTGGGCCTTGACTGCGCGAGATTAGACAGTAGTCTTGATAAAATGATAAATTGGGGGCTTGGAACAACTCAAATACGAGTCATTACGGATGTGGGTCATCCGTGCGTTTCGTGTTTTGAAAGAAAATCGCACTATGTTTAATGGTGACTTTTAATTCAAAGTTCATTTACTTTTACGTTACTTTCTTTTATATCATCATCGTCATCATTAGAATAAGCCTACAAGAGTCCTCTGCCTACGCCTACGCAAAGTCCGATCTTTGGCTTTTCATATCGAGATGCTACGTATTACGCTTCGACTATTTTCCTATGTTCGAAGATTGTACTTATCACCGCTCCACCTAGTCACAGGATGCCATGGCGCCAACTCATCTATTCCAACTTTTACTGGTTCTGCGATATGCCCAGGGTGTCGGCCAGTTTAACTTGCTAATGCCGATATCATTGAAGTACATACTCAAGTCAAGTCAAAGAAAGTCGCATAGGCACATGAATCACAGAGAAACTAGAAGTGTGCACACTGCACCTGTCAGGTATATAATCAAAATAGAGTAGAAGAATCGCCTTCACGCATGAAGTGCATCCGCCTCCACGTTTATAATGTAGATTGCTAAAGGCTGAAATGCGTTGTCCGAGTGAACTTTTCCACAATAAAAAGGTACAATACTAGAGTTTCCTGCTCACGAGTATTTAATTTGTTGTTGCTAAATGAATTCTCTATTATAGAATATTTCTTTTCAAATTCTTCTCGAATACTTAATCTTGCGATTATTCTTTTGAAACTAAGAGACAAAAACCGTTCCCATTATTCCAGGTACTACCCCATTACTACAGGAAAACGATTCTTTCATGAGCCAATGCTAACTCGTCAAATCTGATGATTCTGCATTTGCTAAAAATTAGCTTGACTTTGGTGAACAAGTACGATGCTAAATAGTCTATTTATGTAAAAGACAATGTTGACACAGCTTATAGCTTAGCTTTATGTACTTTGACAAAGCCAAAGTATGAAAAAGCCAACAACATCGCTTAAGATCCAGGTAAAATACTTGTCTATCAGTAGGTAACTAACAATCCCACTAATATTATAAATGTGAAAGTTTGGATGGATGGATGGATAGATGTTTGTTACTCAATCACGCCAGAGCGGCTGAACGGATTTAAAGAAATTTGGTACGTAGATACTTCAAGCCCCGGAATAACACATAGGCTACTTTACATCAACATCAGCAATCATAACCACGCGGGTAACACCGCGGGGTGCAGCTAGTAATATATTAAATATCAAAGCTTGGATGGATGGATGTTTGTTATTCCATCATGACAGAATGGCTGAACGGATCTGGATGAAATTTGGCACAGAGATAGATTATACTGTGGAATAGCACATAGGCTTAATCCCGGTAAAATGTATAATTGCCGTGGAATAATCGATGTAGCGGCAAAACCGCGAGGCGCTACTAGTAATATAAACGTGAAAGTTTGTATGGATGATTGTTACTCTTTCAGGCCTAAATGGCTGGATGGATTTGGATGAAATTTGGTATGGAGATAGCCTATACTATGGATTGTATAGGCTTACTTTCATCATCATTACCGTTTTTCATCACCACGCGGGTAAAACTACGGGGCGCAGCTAGTAATCAATAAGCTGAAAAGCTTTTTTGTCTAACGCAAGGTACAAGTTAAATGTACAATAATTTATTTAGCCCAGATCGCCTATGTTCTTTACAAGTTGGCCACCGGTATAATTGCCTTTTCAGCAGGTTCATACTCAATCTCCATTATTCAAGCTAAATAACCGCTAGAAGCTGATCACCAAATAATCAAATAAGTATTCAGTAAACTGTTCAATTTAGTAACTGATTGATGCTCATTAATATTTATCGACGCAAACACCCGAACAGCTTTTTGCAGCTTTTGAGTCAGTGAACCGTTGGAGTATTTTTCTTAGGAATAATTTGAGATAGATTGTCGGCAGGGTAGATTTCGTAAATACTTTTCTAAGACTGATCATATTATTCCACGAAAATAATAAATAATGCAAAAACCAAAACGTATAATAGTACCTTTAGGTTTTGCATTGTTTATGTTGTGCGCGGCAAAATGTTAACTGCCGAACACCGCAGCTGCCGGTAGCCAAGGCCACTGAGGAACTTCCCAAGCATTCGTGCCAAAAACTAATGCCTTTTGTCTAATTCTTGCTCCAACCATATACATATAGCAATTGAGCCTTTTGAAGCAATTATTGATGTTCGTAGCTATGGGGCCGTTTTCAGAAATTATCGGCACAATGATTTTGGAATTATTCATGATGATTTTATTTAATCTAGAACCATAAACATGTCGAGAAATCATTTCAATCGTCCTAAAATCCCAAGGCTACTTTTTGGCGAAGAAAGTTATAGCTCGATCTCACTGGTTGTGGCTCCACAATCGTAAGTTTCGAATTATATGCAGATTAAAATAATAAAATAATTATATGAGTTTTAAAATTATTTTTTATGTTTTATTAAAATTATAGCGCATTTTTCCATTATTGCCCGATTGCGAAAGAAATAGAGTTATGTTTTTCGAGTGTATGTATGTGTATATTTCTTTGGCACGCCCTAGAGCCTAAACGGCTTGTTGTATTTTTATGTGAGTGGTGTCAATAGATTCGCCATAGCCGTGAAAGTGACACTGGGTACTTACATTTTTTTTAAAAGTGGATTTCGTATTTTAAAAAAAATAAATTATTTTCAACATACATCCAGTGTGATATCATATATTGTGCGTTTTATTAGAGTTTGTTATAGGAAATGCTACTAAAAGTGAAATACTATTCAATGAATTTAATAAACATGGCAGATATTGACGCTGTCGGGTTTTTTGTTTCTTTTAAATAATTATCTTCTTTCACTTGATTGTCAAGACGATGTGATAGACCTCGTATGTTTGGCAGGCTCTCAAGGATAAGTAATAGCCTGAACACACATTGTCTTCGGAGACAGTTTTTCAAACTTGAGGGCAGCAGCAAGTCAGACAATAACTGAAAAGTACCCTACTACCATGCTGTGGGTTTGATAACAATACATCAATGACAATGGACATCACTAGGGGAAAAAAAGAAATACAAACGATCAGTCAACCATCAACTCGCTGTGTTTAGTTTCGTTTCCAGCTCGTAGCAACATCTTCGAATGAGTTGTAATAATAATCGGTTTTCGTAAGGTTGAGCAGATTAATAAAATCTACCTTATAGCTAAACTGGTTGAACCAGTTCGTCCAAATTGCACAAGGTTTCGTCTAGCCGGGCGGAGTTGACAACGTGACACTCTCCATATTATAGTCATTTGCTAAATAGACAGTTTTGATTCTTTTTAACTTAATTTGTTGAATGTCATACATGTCTAATCAACTTTTTTTAAATACCACTTTTGAGAACCGTTCATGAAGATTTATTCTGAACAAAATTTAATTTCATTGGCTATTTGTTGTTAATGAAAAAATATTTTAGTTGAACATATTTTTCTTTATCAAAAATTTTCGCGGTAACGATAAATTCGCATGAACTGTCTTACTTACCTGAAGAAATTAAATTAAAAAGACTAAAAATGTTACTAGTAATTTGTTAGCCCATAATCTTTCTGAAAAATACATTTTTGTAATATATTAAATCAACACGAACCAGGATTTGTTCCGGCATTTCTGCGTGTAAACACCCGCGACCCTCTGTAATGCTCATGAATTGCACCTGGTAGTAATAGTTTTAAATTATGTTTCATGTTTATTAAGTTTGTTCAAGCAAATAATGAATATTCTTCGATACTGTTTCACGATCTGTATGTTTCACCAAGAAGATTATACTATACGCGAGGTTGTATTCAGAAGCGTTACTAATATTATAAAATATGTGAATGTGAGTTTGTTTGTTTGTTACCTTTCACGCTCAAACTGCTGGACAAATTTGAATGAAATTTGCTATGGAGGTAGCTGACATCCTGGAATAACAACATAGGTTACTTTTAATGTACCTATGGGTCTTAATGTTGGGCAGCAAAAGAGGTAAATGAAATAAAATTGCGTGTGTCGACTTACAACTGTGAATGTATTTGTAAGTATTACTTGTAAACTATATTGCTATTGTTGAATTATACCATTATGTTAAATGACTGATTCTTTCTATCCAATCACATCAGTCAACACAAGATCTTAGAATTACTGGTCGAAAAAGACTTCCCTGGAAAGATAACAGTGTTCAGCGTTTTTCTCAAATTAAGTCCCTGAAATGTAAAATATGGCTTTTAACTTTTTTGGTCATGGTATTTGAGCACGACTGAGAAGATAAAGTGAAGACCATTCTTATTATGGGATATATAAGAGCCACATCAGTAGCCACTTGGCTCATGATCTAGAAATATGGGACAATCTACGGAAGGCCTATACTGATAAGTAAAACAATCTAGAAATAGCCGCTGATTTGTCTATTCTATTGTAAGTCTAGATTTAACATTGCTAATAAAGGCTAATTAAATTGAAGATTAGTCTGTTCTATTTCTATCAATCACAATTAAATTATATGTAACATGTAGCGATGTTGAGGCAAATAGCCTAGTAATCGGTGCCATGTCCGTAAGTTACTAATCGGACGTGGTCAAATGGCTATACCAGTTTTTCATCGACCATTTTTTGTGGCAAAGCGAACCGTGGGATCGATCTCCGGATATAACAAATGCAGTACGCGTACAGATAGACACCATGGCATTCGGCATAACCTACGCGTATGTTAGTATTTTATCTTAGGAGTAATTAGTTAGCGAGATTGTTTTTTGTCGTTAGCAACAAGGGCTATAATTTAATATTGATCAACCGGTATTATAAGCTATGTCTTTGAATTAGTCTATGCATTGAGCAAGTCTTACTTAAAATAGTTATTAAGTACCGAATATTGCATCATTAGGTACAGTGGGCAAAAGACTACTTTAGCCCAAAATTTCCACCTTGTTTTCCCTTTGATTTAATAAAGTAGGGTCAAATAAAGTGTAAATTTAGTAGGAGAAGAACAATTAATTATACGTAAGATTCGTAAATTATATGCAAACATAATTTTAAAAGGGCTAACCAATGAAATTTTCCATAGCAAACTATAGGGGACCCGTGACTGTTATATAGAGAGCGGTTGAATTCATGATAAATCCCGTTACAAGATTACTCTGAATTCCATGATATATCTATTGAATGAATAACAGCTGAATAACAGTTTTCGTAATTTTTTTGGACGGCCTGCGGTTATACTTATTAAAGAGCTAATATATTTTATATTAGTTGTTTGGAGCATCCAGTTCTTATAAAAAGAAAAAACTAGTCGACTAGTTTTTACAATATTTTACAGGTTTTAAATCAAGACAACTTAATTTTTTATTAAAAAAACGACTTCTTTGAACTAACGACGACAGCATTTCTCAATTCCGAGAAGTTTGAAGCTCGAACATGTCTTGTGCATTACTCGGCAAAAATAACTAAACAGCTTAAGTCAATCCCTTCCTCATTGAAAAACAAACTTTATGTTTAAAACCATGACGGCCGAAATGATATTGAAACAAAATTACTAAGATGAAATAAATCACAAACTAATAGAACCCTTATGTCAAACATGGCGAGGTATCATTATTGAAATGAATAAGGCTCTCTTGGTCGGAAAAAGGTTGTAAAAGGAAAAGAACCTCTTTGTGATAAATTCTCAGTTGTAACCGACCTTTTAATTCTAGACTCCATCGCTTTGGAATACGGTGTGATGTAAGTTGTCGGATGAGGTATTTCGCGAGAGGGGTCTCAAGTCTCGGTTGCAGGTTTGACGGGTTCCGTGTTACTCGCATCCTCTCCCCGCTGCCCGCAGTGTTGCCATCCCCCCTCTCCGTCTGCAGTGCAGGCTGTCAGGCTACCCGTTTCGTAATAATTATAGGTAGATGTAAAGAGCGTGCGTGCACCAACTGTGAACTTGTTTTAAATTTAGCGTTCGCAGTTTTTGTGCTGTTACGTTATCGTACGCATCAGGATGTAATTTTATGGCGGCAGATTGAAAGAGTCATTGTACACTCACACGGTAAATGTATACCTCTGTAACTGGGCATACATTACCTTAACGAGCTAAAGTTACGGTTTATGTTAAATTATTGTTTATGATAAAATAATTTAGGTACCTTTTTTATTTTCATCCTTGAAGTCACCGAAAATAAATATAACATTTATAATGTTGCGACAATTATATTGCATTAGGTACCATAAAATACGTTATAAATACAATGCCCATATTACCTACCATTCTTCTCAGATATATGAGGACAAACGTATATATCCGAGCTAAGGCGCGATACAGCACGATGATACCTGATGATTTTATTTCACACTTTTAAGTTTTGAAGTCGGTCCCATTTTTTGGTAAAAAAAAGTTTGGTATCTACTACCCATGGGATAACTGAGGTAGCAGGAAACTAAAACCGCGGGCCTCAGATGTATATAATACGTCCCATTCCGTTATATATGTGGCTTTTATCAATCTATATCACCGAAGCATCTCTCAATAAGTATTGAGTGTAATAATGAGTTTTCATTGTAGCCACGCCTAAATTGCAACGCAAGGTCACCCCGGTCGCAATATATTAATCACCAAATGGGAGCGGTTCTTTATCAATATACTGATATATTGATTGCATTCTATCAAAATATCATTACCTACTGTGCTTAATAGTAATAATTTAAAAGTTGCTTGAAATACATTAGTCTGATTCCAATGAAAAGGAGGAGTCATCAAAAACCAACATGAAATTCTTACAACGTTTCGCAAATAATAATTTTACAAGTAAAATGATTTGCAGTTTATGCACATATCAAGTAAAGTTTTATTCAAATGAAGATAATGATTTACAGGTAGATGACAAGAGCTCGGTCAGGAAATGAGGTCATAAGTTTGTGCTCACACATCATGAATGAAACTCGGCCCGCGGAAATCAATAATATCCATATATGTACTAAGAACCAAAGCGGGGCAAAGGAATTCAGCCTGCACGCCCAAAAAATATTTTTATGTTCAGGTCCATAGGAAATATTTCCCTATCCCTAACCTTAGTACTAGAATATAATCTAGACTAGGTAAGCGGTAAATCAGTATTTGTGCCTAAGCAATAATCTCTACTCGATCGCGTGAAAAACTTTTAGTAATTTATTTACCCTTTGTAAAGGAAAGCATTAAATTTGTAAATTAATTAGGCCACTTATTATCCCTAGAAACCCTTCCGCTACCAGGAAAAAAAGGTTTATCAGAAAACCATTACCTAAAATGAGTTATGGGCTGTACGATCAACCTAAGGAAACCCCCGAATTAAACAATTAAATGGATCCAAATTCAGCTAACAAAAGAAAGCCAGAGAAGGCTAGTTATATAGGTAGGTACTCGGACTGTTTACTTAGTCATATAACATATTTTTTGTGAACATACAAACTTTCAAACAATGTAATGTATCTAAACTGTTGACGGCTTGTGTATGTTATTTGCCGTGACAGTTAAAACTGTCAATTTAGATCAAGGCAAACAATACCCACATAGATAAAATGCGTGCCTATTTGTGACAAGTTAATGCCGCTATATTTCCTTTAAAGCCGTTTATTGCCATTTGATAAAGCCGAATGATAAAATATTACATAAAATATTGCCGGTATTTAACCTGGGTTTATTGGGATTAATAGGATAAAGAACCTCGTATTGTCTGTCAATGGTTTCACAAGCCCGATAGTCGAAACGACTCCAATCCGACTGCCTAAATTCTAAGCTACGCGGGTGTTATTCATGTGACCGATTTTTTGTCGGTATGCTTTGGTTAACGCAACTTCTAACTATTTATATTTTCAAGAAGAAACTCGGCAATTGATTCCCTTTCATATAAAATCATCTTTAGGCCCAGTTAATAGATGAAAGACAATTCTTTATGCCACTACTTTTGTCTGTTGGGGTCCATTACCCTAATGTGCCCGTGGCTTCTTTTTATACTGTATAGGTCGCCACTATCTCACTTGATAGTCAGTGACGATGAGAAAGATATTTTTACGCTAGACCTAGGATGGTTATTTCATGGCTCGCAAGGACTGCTCTGCCTGAACACACCATGTGTTTGGTGATAGTTTTCAAACTTACTTTGAAAATTTTCTGATTTTTACCAAAAGCTCAAGCCATTGGTGGGGGTCGAACCAGCATCGGTCAGTTTGACAGCCGACGCTGCCACCGCTGAGCTATCATCGCTTAAAAAAGATTCAAGACGGTCCTCTTTGCGTTCGCCTTTTTTACTTTATTTCTTTTAGTCTATTCCTAGGATGGTCTAAAGACAAACCGATTTTAGACCAACTATCGCCGACAGTCGTTTTAATTTATTATCACGCTTCGTCTCTTTTCGATTGAAAATCGTATCGGTCTGATTTTAGTCGAACTCTTTGTGACCGTTTGCTTTAATACCATAGACTTTGTGATATTTTCTACCGTACTACGTTTCATTTCAGCCATAATTCTGTCTTTTGCATGTAACCTTCTGATAGCCACTATCATAGTGTTGCATCATACCAAGATATTGTCTTGCTGAAGTACGCAGCTGTCGACTGTTGATATTGGTGATTGTAATCATGGCTAGATATCGTTTATTGTAAGTTGTTGGTGTGGAAGAGCTATTTGAATCCCACTAATATTACGAGTATAAAGGTGAAACTTTGTATGTATGTGTGTATTTGTTACTTCTTCACGCTCAAACGGCTACACCGACTGCGATGAAATTTGGTATGGAAATAGTTTAGACCCTGGATTAACACATAGGCTAGTAATTATTTTCGGACTTTTCATTCCGAAAATAATTACTGTTCCCGTGGGATAAGCAAATAATCCAAATGCATCTATTACTCATTCACGCTCAAACAGCTGCACCGAATTCGATATAATTTGGTATGGAGATAGGTTAGACCCTGTAATAGCACATAAGCCACTTTTATCCTGGAAAAAGTATATTTCCTGTGGCATAATTGAGGTAGCGGTAAAACCGTCCCTAATCCACGCGGATGAAACCGCAGGACGTTACTACTAATTTTTAATGTTTAAACATTTTCATCGAATTAGAATATTGACTAAGGTATTGCAGGAATGCTTACTACAAGAAAGAACATATTAGCCGTAGGAGATTAGTTAAGTACAAATATTCGATTATATCAATGAGTTAATAACGTACTCACCTATATTTCATTTGAAAAGTATGAATTAAATGTAAAAATGCTCCTACTTTCCCTCGTTATAATACGCAATACTGAGACCTACCTACCTAGTTACAGTAGTAGTTTCGTCAAGCACGGCAATAGAGTAAAAATTATTATTCTAACTATTATTACTATAGTTCTTATAAATAATCATTAAAAGTTGACGAACAAATACATGTAAATTAATAATTAAGTAATCGACTTAAGAAATTTCTAAAAATTTGGAAAGTATTCAAGCGGTGGATTCACATTTTTATGCTAAAAACGGATAAAATTTTTTAATAAACTTACCAACCTAGTTAATAGTTAATCCTACTAATATTATAAATGCGAAAGATTATGAGTATGGATGTATGTTTGTTACTCTTTCACGCCCAAACGGCTGGACTGATTTTTATGAATTTTGGTACGTAGATACCTCAGGTCCCGGAATAACATATAGGCCACTTTTCATCTTCATCATCATCATTACGCGGGTAAAACCGCGGGGCACAGCTACTATATCAATAAAGTATTATGTTACCTAATGTCAATTGGCACTCAATGACAGCTACCTGAGAAGCAGTCATAGATGTGTGGTCATAGATCTATCTGCCCTCAAGTTCAAAAGCCGCCTACCTTAAACCCACTGTGCGTTGTCAGATGAAGATAGATGACGTTACTTCACTGCTTGAGATGGAATTCGATCTGGCGTTTCATTGACGAGCCAATTGGGCGTCACTATCTACTGCGACGTAATCGCTATGAAATTGAATTTAAAATTATTTTATCTAGGCACACCAGAATGTGTAGAAGTAATTCGCAGAAGTATTTTGATAAACGTTCACAATCTAAAGGGGTTTCTCGCTGCCCGTGGTTCAATGTGGGGAAACTTAGACGGAAACTTGAATTTTGAAGCGATGATAGCTCAGCGGGGGGAGCGTCGCCTGTCAGACTGACGGACACAGGTGCGATCCCCAACAGCTTGAGCTTCCGGTGAAGGTAACACCGTTATCAAATTCCCAGCATGGTGGTTTTCGAATACCCGCCTGGCTAGCTACCACCCTCAAGTTTGAAAAACTGTCACCAAACACATAGTGTGTTCAGGCAGCAGTCCTTGAGAGCCAGTTAGCATTCTAGGTCCTGCGTGATGACATCTTTGACCACATCGTCACTGACCATCAAGTGAGATAGTGGTCAAACACTACTGTCTCATTTCTACGAGTAAAACTTCGTTTTGGTCACATTCCGTCAATTAAGTTTATATATCTGATGAGCAAATCAGATACAACAGACTGCTTCGTAAGCAATAAAATTGAAGATGTCCTACATGTGTTGTGTTAACGGAATGTGTCCGGAAAGAAGTGGTACGTGCTTTTAGTAGCCGTGGATAGCAACATAGGCATTGTGATAGTATCTTGGCCTTTCCGTCTTTGGAAGGGGCCAGGATCCTACACAAATTGTACTTGTTTCTTTACGGGTAATAATACAATATTGTAACAATATGTCATCGCCTCTACGGGGGTCAAAAATACATATAAAAAATAAGTACGCCGCTGTCACTTAAATAAGTAGTTACATATGCTATGATTCTTAAACAAATAATTAATTGACTAATTGAATTGTATTGTTTTTAATTTATGTTGAATTTTAAGAATAACTATTTAATTAAGAATAATTGTATATTGTATTTTTCCTTGATGGATATTGTATTTTAATTGGACTTGTAACATATGAAATGTTATCAATAAAGTGACTATGACTATGACTAAAGAATGCCAAATATTTTCGAACTTCAAGACTCATTTAGCAATTTGTGATGAGTATTTCGTCAGTCACTCCCAAAATTGCCCCACCCTGCTACTTTCTTCGAAAAGCAAGTCAAGTTATATGCTAGTCGTTAGCGGCAGAATCTAGTTAAAATTCATTTGGCAGTCAGGCACGAGTAACGGCGCGCATAGAAATGTGATATTTATGTAGACTGGCTGGGTGGTTGGTGGCTGAACTTGTATACCGTTCACGGTCATTTTTGTTAGCGCGGCGTTGTAAATCGAATAGCATATACATAATCAACACTGTTTATTATCAAATCATTTCTGCTTTACATAGGCAGGTACATACATACTATATTCACGCCTCTTCCCCGTAGGGGTAGGCAGAGACCACAGCCTTCCAATTGTTACGATCCCGACACATTTCTTTTAAGCTCATCAGACCTTTCGTACAAGATCGTAGTTTACTCTTGACCTGTTCCTTTTTAGACCTTATTCAAAAAAATCCGTCATAAAAAAAATATTTGGCTATTAATTATTTAAGTCTACTCACGCCCTAAACATTATGTGATGTGTATCATACCTATATTACTTATATTATATCAGATGTCATCGATTCTATAGAATATACTATAGTAGGTATATGTTTGTACACATAGTTATAAGTACATCAATCATGCTTTTAATAAAAATAAATATAAAAAAATAAATTGATAAATTAATAGGGAAATTTTGAGTCCGCTATTTGGCTGTTAAATGCTATATATATAACTATACCTTTTACAGTCTCCCACATATTAGGGTGCAGGAACATTTTCCAAATAGGATTGAATAATAATATCAAAAGGTATCATGTTACCAATATAGAAAATGTAATCGAATTGAGGATTCAAAGAGAGGGAAAAATTAGCCAATTGCCTTAGAACGGCATTCCTTTCGTAAGTTACACTAACAAGTGTGCTTTTTTTACTAGTAACTTAATAAGTGTCTAGCTACCACCCTAAAAAACTGTCACCAAACACATAGTGTGTAGTTGTGTACAGGCAGCAGTCCTTGAAAGCCAGTAAGCACCCTAGGTCTAGCGTGATAACATCTTCAAATACATCGTCACTGGCCATCAAGTGAGATAGTGGTCAAACGTTAGATCTATACAGTGTTTCCTATAGTAGGAGTATATAATAGGCGTGCCTATTGCCTAGAAAGAACAGCAGTGTTCAGTGAAATGGCAGTGAAGTGACTAATGTCACTTGTCCAAATAGTAGCCGCAGTAGGATTCTTAGCTAATAAATAAATATTATATAAGTATTAGAAATACTATATCAGTCTTCCTTAATTGAAAACCTTGCTACGAACTTATCACACACAAAAGTTCGTACTAAATTACCTAACCGCATTGCCATGACCACTAACCACCACACTTTCTTTTCTGCCAACCTGCAAGTGCCAACATTAGACCAGCGGCAACATGACACATTTTGACCGTTCCTCTTTTACCTGGCAGGTCAACTCACGTCCAAAGCTGGTAAGAGTGTCATAGGTTTGTATGCTTAGACATGCTTAGGTATGTTGAGTGATATAGGCCAATAATTACGCGACTAGCTGACCCGACAGACGTTGTCCTGTCTTAACCAACTGTCAAATAACTGTCAGTTTTGTCAAACACTATATGATCTAATAAGAAAAGTTTGTATTGTCAAAACCACTAAGGTTACATTCGATAAATGTAATATGAACTTTAGGTGTTCTTAATTTTTTAAATTTCCGCGCTATTTCCTCTATGTTTTTTTTTCATAAGATCCTTCTCCTGACAATAACAAACAGGACCAAAAAGAATTATCGAAATTGGCCCAGGCTTTCACGCGTGATGTCGTGACCAAGGGGATTAGGGTTTCATTCAAATTATATTTACAGATTATCCTCTTGCGCAAATCTCAACGGACTTTTGAACGGCGGCTGCGGCGGTGGTCGAAGTCACGTAGCATTATACCTAATATCAAAGAATTACAGTGCATACTTAACCGCTGACAAAATATGAATCACGAAATATTAAAGAAAACATTACATACGAACTAGCTGTAGGTTCATGTTTTTCCTTTTACGTATATCGTTGCAACGATTCAGGAGCATTTTGTAAACGCTAAGGAAATTTTTTTTTTTCGTTCAATCGTTTGGTCGTGGCAATACCACTCAGATTACCTACCTTTATATTTATCAGCGATTATAGCATACGTAATTAAAGGTTCTTCAGGCCGTTTTTTTTTTGTCAAACAACTACAAATTCATATGCTAGTATTAAGTGGTCAACCGCCACTATCTTGAATAAAATAAAAAGGCACTTAACACGTTTGGGACCCTATTAGCATAAAAGTAATCCTAGTAGGTTTCAACTGTCACAGCTTAAATTTCAAGGCTAGTAAGCGCCATCTAGATTGCCATTTTAGACGAAAATATAAGTTTATTTTATTGCGGTGCGCGGCGTACCATTTTTATGAGATGTTTGGGGGCAAACAAAAAAAAAACAATAATAAGCTCCCTGTTTTATTTAGTGCTCAGATATGAAAATCTTTTAGCGTTGTTCCATTTTTGCGTAGTGTAAGTAATTCCTTCTATAAGGTCTTAAACATTTCCAAATTTATTGCTCATGGTTTAATTTGTATACATAATAGATAATACACCTGTCAATCTGTTCATCAAAGTCGAAGACCGTTCGCTAAATCTCTTCGAGAATGGTAGTGATTCGCTTATTCAACTGAACTAAACTAAAATGTTTGAAAAACTAAATTCAGTTCTTATAAGGTTACGATAAAGTCTAAATTAGTATGTGACTTATCGATAACATCACTAAAATTAAATTTATTTATTAAATTTGCGGGTAGTTTTAGCGAAATTGAGTCGCCACTTATTTGCTGCCTACTAAAACTACCCGCAATTGGCTAGCAATAGAATAAAACTCGTCTAATATTAGTGAGAGCGCTGTATGGAGTTATGGGAATTTGAATTTTAGCGTAAATAGAATACGAGCTACTTCACTTTGAAGAATTTTGGTAAATTTTAGCTAGTTCGTGTGATTAACAGAATTAGGGCCAATGTTCGGCTAATCTTTGTAGTTGCGGATTTGGCCACCCATGCGTGCCACTTGAAACTTGAATCATTTTCAAGTCTTCAGTCGGAAAAAACTAACTATGAATGATTTCTTTTACGAGCCGGTGAATCGAGGAATAAGCTGAGGCTCTCGTGATACCCATCCACTCCTCATGAAATAAGTATGCACTGTCTTGATTCGAGTCTCCAATCAACAGAGACACTCGAAACTTGGCAGAACCTTCTGTACGGCTACCTCGAAACTTCAAAGCGATCATAGATATTTCATCTATCAACGTCGCGTTGCGGGAAAACGACCCAAAATTGTCAGAAAGTGTCCTTCTATTGATAATTTCTAGGTGCCTACATACCTACATAATACGCTACTGAACTTCTATATCTTGATCTGATAGTACCATATAAGTAAGATATAAAATCTGTTTTTTAACATAATCATATTGATATGATTAAAATTTTGACAGGTGAGTTATACGTGAGTGCCAATAACGTTTCTGAATCGTTATCGTATCAGAACACACCGTGATCCGATCGTGCCGCAATAGTATAGCAACATAAAAACAACTGGACAGAGGACTAGTTAGTTAATTTTTGGGCACGCCAATGAGGTTACCAAGATTTATTTTTAAATCGTACTCAGATAATTCAGAACTCAGGGATTTCAGGATATCATATAAAGAATAGGATAACTTGAGACAGCAGAAAAAAAATATGATGATACTAGCTGTCTTGGCATACGTTGTTCCGCCATATACATTATCGAAATGTCAATGTGACAGGATACGTCAATGATCGACTATTCGCATATTTGTTTATACAAAAAAACTAAAATCGCGATAAAAAATGGTGTTTGAGGCTAGGAGGGTGAAAAATACTTTACCCTAAATGACCTATTCTCGGATCTACCAAATATACACAAAAAAATCATAAAAATTGGTCAAGTCGTTTCGGAAGGATTCCGTAACAAACACTGTGGCACGAGAATTTTACATATTAAAAAATATACTTAATACATATATAATTGTTTTCCCTAATCAGTTATATTTAAATGGTGTTTAGGCGTTTAGTTTCCATTTTAAGCTTATTCACGGCTTTTCCTCATTCATAAATATCTCAAGTCACGTATGTACGTCTTCACCGCAGATTGACTATGGAATAGAGGAGTTGACGTAGCAGCCGTCTACTGACTAATAAGTCTAATAATGAAATGACGAGCTCAGTGACCATAGATAAGTAACTATATACTGAGTCAGTGACGCACCAGCTGCGTTTACCGATAGTGGAAATAGGGAGTAAAATAGCCGAAAGTGTAAATCTAAATAATGACTTCAGTAAAATAATCATAAAAAGTTGGTCAACTACACGTTTTTGAAGGAATGATATCCTCGCGGGTTCCGAGTCGTCATTTAACTTCGCAGACTTTTGCTATAGATTAGTCTAGCTACGAGTAAGTTTTTAACCGACTTCCAAAAAAGGAGGAGGTGCTGAATTCGACCCGTATGTTTTTTTTTATGTTTGTTACCGTTAATAATAGTATAATAATAATAGAGGAGTTGACGTAGCAGCCGTCTACTGACTAATAAGTCTAAAAATGAAATGACGAGCTCAGTGACCATAGATAAGTAACTATATACTGAGTCAGTGACGCACCAGCTGCGTTTACCGATAGTGGAAATAGGGAGTAAAATAGCCGAAAGTGTAAATCTAAATAATGACTTCAGTAAAATAATCATAAAAAGTTGGTCAACTACACGTTTTTGAAGGAATGATATCCTCGCGGGTTCCGAGTCGTCATTTAACTTCACAGACTTTTGCTATAGATTAGTCTAACTATGAGTAAGTTTTTAACCGACTTCCAAAAAAGGAGGAGGTGCTGAATTCGACCCGTATGTTTTTTTTTATGTTTGTTACCGTTAATAATAGTATAATAATAATAGAGGAGTTGACGTAGCAGCCGTCTACTGACTAATAAGTCTAAAAATGAAATGACGAGCTCAGTGACCATAGATAAGTAACTATATACTGAGTCAGTGACGCACCAGCTGCGTTTACCGATAGTGGAAATAGGGAGTAAAATAGCCGAAAGTGTAAATCTAAATAATGACTTCAGTAAAATAATCATAAAAAGTTGGTCAACTACACGTTTTTGAAGGAATGATATCCTCGCGGGTTCCGAGTCGTCATTTAACTTCGCAGACTTTTGCTATAGATTAGTCTAGCTACGAGTAAGTTTTTAACCGACTTCCAAAAAAGGAGGAGGTGCTGAATTCGACCCGTATGTTTTTTTTTATGTTTGTTACCGTTAATAATAGTATAATAATAATAGAGGAGTTGACGTAGCAGCCGTCTACTGACTAATAAGTCTAAAAATGAAATGACGAGCTCAGTGACCATAGATAAGTAACTATATACTGAGTCAGTGACGCACCAGCTGCGTTTACCGATAGTGGAAATAGGGAGGAAAATAGCCGAAAGTGTAAATCTAAATAATGACTTCAGTAAAATAATCATAAAAAGTTGGTCAACTACACGTTTTTGAAGGAATGATATCCTCGCGGGTTCCGAGTCGTCATTTAACTTCACAGACTTTTGCTATAGATTAGTCTAACTACGAGTAAGTTTTTAACCGACTTCCAAAAAAGGAGGAGGTGCTGAATTCGACCCGTATGTTTTTTTTTATGTTTGTTACCGTTAATAATAGTATAATAATAATAGAGGAGTTGACGTAGCAGCCGTCTACTGACTAATAAGTCTAAAAATGAAATGACGAGCTCAGTGACCATAGATAAGTAACTATATACTGAGTCAGTGACGCACCAGCTGCGTTTACCGATAGTGGAAATAGGGAGTAAAATATCCGAAAGTGTAAATCTAAATAATGACTTCAGTAAAATAATCATAAAAAGTTGGTCAACTACACGTTTTTGAAGGAATGATATCCTCGCGGGTTCCGAGTCGTCATTTAACTTCGCAGACTTTTGCTATAGATTAGTCTAGCTACGAGTAAGTTTTTAACCGACTTCCAAAAAAGGAGGAGGTGCTGAATTCGACCCGTATGTTTTTTTTTATGTTTGTTACCGTTAATAATAGTATAATAATAATAGAGGAGTTGACGTAGCAGCCGTCTACTGACTAATAAGTCTAAAAATGAAATGACGAGCTCAGTGACCATAGATAAGTAACTATATACTGAGTCAGTGACGCACCAGCTGCGTTTACCGATAGTGGAAATAGGGAGGAAAATAGCCGAAAGTGTAAATCTAAATAATGACTTCAGTAAAATAATCATAAAAAGTTGGTCAACTACACGTTTTTGAAGGAATGATATCCTCGCGGGTTCCGAGTCGTCATTTAACTTCACAGACTTTTGCTATAGATTAGTCTAACTACGAGTAAGTTTTTAACCGACTTCCAAAAAAGGAGGAGGTGCTGAATTCGACCCGTATGTTTTTTTTTATGTTTGTTACCGTAACTTCCGACTGGGTGAATCGATTTTGATGGTTTTTTTTTTCATTTCAAAGCTGGTTCTTAAAGTGTCGTGAAAGTCGATACCATACTCACAATATTTTGATAGATAATAGTTACTTTTGAACTATCATGGTACCGACTTCAACAAGTTATTTCATACTTTTGAGTGTTCAAGTCGGTTCCATTATTTGGTAAAAAAATTTAAAGCTCCTTCCCGACTTTACTTCTGCATTCTTCTAGTAATGTTTATCTCATAGTTTTAAGCTATTTGTTACTAGTATTGTGTAAATAAATGTGATTCGTTTGATTGAATCAATAAGGAAAATAAAAACTCCTAATTACGAGTATTAATAATTGTATTAATATCGCTCTCGCTACATGGTTGGG
Source organism: Apeira syringaria (assembly GCA_934044485.1). NCBI lineage: Eukaryota > Metazoa > Arthropoda > Insecta > Lepidoptera > Geometridae > Apeira > Apeira syringaria. Next base: position 10,145,030 of record OW203662.1, on the reverse strand, counting down.
AGGGTCAGATACAAAAGGCAGAACTTATTGAAATAGTACGTAATGTCGGGAGGTTCCTGTAACAAACATACACATAAACTTTCGCCTTTATAATATTAGTAGGATGTGTGTTCGCGGATAACTTCGTCGTTTATCAACCGATTTTGATGATTCTTTTTTTGTTTGATAGATCATACCTCTTAAGTTAATTACATTTACATTTTTGTAAATTACATCAAAATCGCTCAAGTGGTTTTTAAGTAAAACAAAAATTGGTTGTCTGTAAAGTCGGTTTACGGACGATAGATTTACGTGATAACGTCATAATCATTTATAATGTCATAATCATTGACTTTGACTTTGACTTTGATTATTTTATGTAATACAAAACTCAGGTGGAACGTTACGCGGAACGTTACTATTTTTCATGAGTGTTGCTGGTATTCATCAATTTATAAAACGTTATCACGTCAATAATAACTAATTACAATACTGCAGCTACTACAATAACATTTGAGCAATCCCCTAGCTATTGGTAGCCTATAAATAACTCAAAAGATTTTTTTTGAGTTTTACTCCAATAACCAAAAAGTGTTACGTCTATCTGCATGATTTTCCGATTGAGGGTGAAGAAATCGGTGAAAAATGTGAAATAACTTATCGGAATCAGTACCGTACGCACAACATTTTGGTAATTTGAACTACTACTTTTGAACTATCGTGCTACAGACATCAACAAGTTGTTTCACACTTTTGAGTGTTGTTCCATTTTCAGGTTAACATTTTTTTTAATAATTAGCAGTTGTTTTTTTTAAATTACATTACAATTACAACGAACAAAAATGTGTCAGTGTAAATTACTGTTTTTCACAGTATGTTAAACAAGCATTGAGCCTTCCAGATGTCAATAAAAAAGTCAATCTGAAGAGTGGAGAAACTCAAATCGGTACCCAATCTCAGAAGGAACCTTCCTTACGGCACGTACCTGAGAATAGGTACGTGCCGTGTCAAAAAGGCTTTATTAAAATAAAATAAAATAATACTGTATAGATCTAGCGTTTGACTACTATCTCACTTGATAGTCAGCTACGGTGTGGTCAAAGACATTATCACGCTAGACCTAGAATACTCATTGACTCTCAAGGACTGCCTGAACACACTACGAGTATGTGTTTAGCAACAATTATTCAAACTTGAAGATGGTAGCTAGCCAGACGGGTACTCGAAAGTACCCTACCATCACGCTGGGAATTTCATAACGGTATTTATTACCTTCACCGGAAGCTCAAGCCATTGGTTGGGATCGAACCAGTGTCCGTCAGTTTGACAGCTGACGCTCCTAACGCTGAGCTATCATCGCTTTGTAAATGATCCTTGATCCAACTATGCAACGAGAGCCTATTCAGATGTATGTACATACGTGTATTATTATTTCTGTGGCAATACTCCTTTTAATTTTAACTGGGGTTATCTACCGTCCTCTGATGAGGATATAATATATAGTGAGGAACCTTTTCTAATGTATTTCGATGAGTCAGGAAGTACCTATCACATGTCTGCATTTAACGTGTAAATGACGAAAACTGTTATCGTAGGTGATAACGGGTGCTTACGATTAGATACGCAATGAGTACGACGTACATTCCTAAAAATAATAGTGAGGCATTTCTGTTTTTTCTTGCTATTGTTGAAGTGAAACACACGGGCCAGTGAAACAACGTGCTACGCTTGCAGTGTGGAATGTGCAAAAAGTATGCTTTGCGTGCATCACAATATTATACCCACACCCGGATTCAATTCGTATTTTGCTGCAGTTTGCATATAAAGTACTAGTAGCGCCCGCGGTTTCACCCGCGTGGGTAACGGTTTTCCCGCTACATCAATTATTCCGAGGAAACCATACATTTTACCTGGATAAAAAGGGTAAAAATAACCTATGTGCTATTCCAGACTATAATCTATCTCTGTGCCAAATTTCATCCAGATCCGTTCAGCCGTTCTCGCGTGATTGAGTAACAAACATCCATCCATCCATCCAAACTTTCACATTTATAATATTAGTACGATTAGTGGGATAAGGTTGGTGCTGCAATTCGTGGTACTTGTTAGAGCAAGTCACACTATGGATCACTTCCGCGGTGGATCTACAACTTGAATTCACATTATTACTAATTGTTAAAATAGTTCAATACATAATAATATAATGTACAAGAACGAGTATTTTATGTATGTGTTAAAATATATGGTCAATAGTACATTAAATAATCTAATCAAATAACCCTCCGCCCCTTAAAACTCCTGGTACACAGTTACTTATGATACTGGCAGCCTAGCATTACTACGCTGGATGGCAATAATTATATCATTTGCACCAGGAAAAAAGCTGGAGCTGGAGTCAACACCCAAACTTGGTATTATATGCGTAATGTAATGAATATGCAAAATAATGTAACATAATGAATAATGATTGATTCGCTAAACCCGTTATTCGTTAGCATACGCTCCGTATTTAACAGACATCCAGTGGTGCCAACCTCGATAGTGCTTAAAATAAACGTTTCCTGATTTCAAATTACTTACTGTGAGTTTTAATAATATCAATATATTGATAATATGATATTATTAAGACTCAAGCTCATTATTATTTATTAAACTTCTTCGTTATACTGTTTCTATGAGTATAACGTACAAGTAAAACGTAGTATAGTAACGTCAGTGCGACGGGACGTAACAACGAACGCAACATCCTCAAGGATCTTGAGGATGATTCGTGGTAACATCCCTAAATGATGAAGGCTTCCGGAAGAAACCGAAACAATTGTCGATCGTGATATCGACTGCGCGTATGTGCTCCGTATGAACAGTATACATTAAAAACATCCAGATAATCTAAATATAACTGAAAACTATTTAAGGTCTTAACAAGTGCCGATGGCATTACAGAGGCGCACGGGTGTTTACAGGCAGAGAGGACGGGACGAAACGGGGTTGGCTGGGTCTGGACCCAGCCGACCACAAACTGATTTAGATAGATAGATAGATTAACTCTTTATTGCAACACCTTCACATAAAAACTTATTACTAGACAATTTTAAATACAATGTGAAACAATGGGCGGTTTTATCGCTCACAGCGATCTCTTCCAAACAACCCTTTTTGCATAGGAGAATGGAATAGTATACTCTGGCGTTGCTTAATTACATCACATAAAATACTAGAATATAGGCATATAATTTACAAGGAATGATAATACCCGAATCAAATACCTACAAGTATATATTCAATCACAATATATATTTGTGATTAGTTTATATTAGTATTTAATTAGTAGTATTATTTATATTAGTATTTTTTTTATATTTGACGTCTCAGGAGACCGAAGAGCTGGCAGCTTCCTTGCTCAACGTATTAGCCTAGCAATACAAAGAGGAAACGCTGCCAGCATCTTGGGTACAATGCCGCAGGGGCCCGTTTTAGATTTATTTTAGTTTTTATTAAATGTTTAAGGTTTTTATTTTAAATTAGTAGTATTATTTATATTAGTATTTAACTCATGAGAACGTAATTAGGGTAGAGTGCAATGGCTTTTGCAGGAGAACTAGAAACATTACACATCACATTGAGGCTGAGCTGAAGATTGGATCACAGGCAGTTTCCATTTTCCAGCATGAACTGCTTAAGGTTACCTGAATCTTAATGTATATTCTGTCAACTAAAACCAAAATCCCGTCGAGTTGATTGGTGCAAATATATGCTCTTAGCATAAATTTGCACGCAAATTGCAATGCAAGTTCGAAGGAGAGACTTCGCAAAATATATTCTACAACTGATGAATCTTGGATCTAAGCTACGATCTCTCTCACAAACAATCCATGCAATGCAATGTTCGAAGAGGACGTATTGCCCGCTAGTTGTTCGCGGAAGGAGCGTTCATATAAAATTCATTCAAATCAAATCAATATATATTTCTAAAAAGTATATTTTCGAACACAAAACACTACTTTAATTTACAAAATATAATATTTAGAATATGTCTATAATATACGATTGAATTTTATATAAAATGATAATAGCGGTGATTTTAGACGCAGTGGACCAGTAGCAGTTTAGTTGCTTTAGAAGACCGTAGAACAGTTACTAGTGAATGGTATTGCCAAGTTTGTCTGCCTTAAGCTTTCGGGAAGTCGAATAGCGAGCGCCCAAGAAGCGGCGTCCGTGGCATTCTTTATCAACAAGATAACGCACCCGCTCACACAGCTGCTCAAACCATAGACTATTTGACAACTTCGGGGGTCCCACTCGTACCCCATCCTCAGTAGAGCCCAGATTTAGATTCAAGCTTTTGTATTTCCAAATGTCATAAAATGCTTCGTGAGCGAAAATTCAACACTGCAGGCGAGGTCGTCAAATAATTTAATGGGTTATGTTTTGACCACCCGCATGTTTTGAAAGCTGGTTGACATTGCAGAAGTGCATAGGGGTCGGCGGGGAATATTTTTAACCGACTTCAAAAAAGGAGGTTATTTAATTCGACGTTTATATATGTTTCTTTTTTTTATCTGTGCCTTTATTAAAATAAAACACTAATAACTAATTACAATACTGCAGCTACTACAATAACATTTGAGCAATCCACTAGCTATTGGTAGCCTATAGATAACTCAAATGTTCTAACCCGCTACCGGCCGGCAGCGTGCCCAGAATGCTAGCATGATGTGTTATCTATCTGTGTTCGCGGATAACTTCGTCGTTCATGAACCGATTTTGATGTTGGATAGAGTATACTTTCGTGGTGGTCCCATTTAAATTTCATCTAAATCGGACGAGCTGTTTTTGAGTTAAACTCCGATAACTGGAAAGTGCTACGCATACCTTGACGATAGTTCAGACATCGGAGAACATACACAATAACAATGGATCCCGTGAGTAGCAAAGGTCACTGAAAAGGGCTAAACAAATTTTTTTTAACAAAAAATGGAACCGACTTCAACTTAAATAATTTGTCGAAGTCGGTACCATTAGCACAACATTGTGATGATAGTTACTTTTGTGATCTATCATTGTACCGACTTCAAGAAGTTTTTTACACTTTTGAGTAATGAAGTCGGTTCCATTTTTTGTTAAAAAAAATATAAAAAACTGTATCTATTTGTAATTTCACTATTTTTATTCTATTGTCTAAAACTTAGGTAATACTCAATCCCAATATATAATATTATAAATATGAAAGTTGGAATGGATGGATGTATGAATGTTTGTTACTCAATCACGCTCAAACGGCTGGACGGATTTGGATGAAAATTGGTATGTAGATACTTTAGGTCCCGGAATAACACAGAGGCTACTTTTCATCATGATCATTAATCATCAATCATACCAAGCGTGTAAAACTGCGGGGCGCATATATTTTGTTTTGCAGTACTAGGCGAAACGCGACCGCGTCCGAAGCGCCCCGTATTCTCCTTGAAAAAGACCACCAAATGTGATTATCACATTCGGAACCATCTGACTTATTACGTGAGTAATTCCTATCTTCTATACATTCTGTAGTCTAATATACTTACATAATAACATCATTGAATATCCCACTAATATTATAAAGGCGAAAGTTTGTAAGTGTGTGTATTATAATATATATGTGGTATCCGGCTTTACTCACGTTTATAGTCGAAGTTTCGACCTAGGTTTCGAGCATGTCCGATGCTCATCCTCAGGTGAGTTTACGCTGCCAGATCGCGGCAACCACGGCGATTATTTTATTGCTATTCTAAATTATTTTTAAATTATGTTAATGTTACCTTGTTAATGTTGTGGATATAAGTTGAAATAAATAATATTATAAGTTTCAAAAAATATGTATACATATATTATGTATGTTCATTTTTGGACTGATTCTCAAAATCATCTTTTGTTTGATAGAGTGTACCTCCGAGGTCATCCCATTTAAGTTTCATCAAAATCGGACAAGTGGTTTTTGAGTTACACTCCAATAACTGAAAAGTGTTACGTCTACTTAGACGTATAGGGATATTAGGATATAATTATTTGGAAGTCATAATTGTGTCCTAATGACAATAATAATGAATCCCGTGAGTAGCAAAAGTCACTGAAAAGGTGGAAAAAAATTGTTACCAAAAATTGGAACCGACTTCCACACTCAAAAGTGTGAAATAACTTGTCGAAGTCGGTACCATGAGCACAATATTTTGATAATAGTTAAGTAATTTAGAACTATCATCCTGATTTCTGAATATACTTAAAGGAAGTTGAAAGGACCCTACTATAATTTTACATACGAGTACCTACCTAAATAAAAATAACAACAAGATAGTAAAACACGGGAATTACTCACGTAATATGTCAAAGGTTCCGACTATAGTTTCAACCACATACGGCGGGCAAGCACACTTTCAACATTTAATTGTATGACCAAATACTTTGCATCTTGAAAATGATCGTAAGTAGGTACATTGATTGAATGTATAAAATATATAGGTAAATACAGATTTTTAAATTAACATTGAATTAACGATATGTTTAATTTTACCTTATGTGCAGTAAATGCTGTAATTATGAATGTTTAGAACTTCAGCTGATCGATACCTAACCTATTATACCCACTTATATATTATAATAATACTTTACTATACTATAACCTATACTAATAGGTATAAAAGCAGTTTAGTACTAAGTTGATTATTTTCCATGTAACGAGGTGAAGGATAATATATTATCTCAAAAACTCCCTATTAGACCAAATTGTTTTCGAAAATAACTTCATAGATTTGTTTACATGATATCTAAACACGTCGTCATTCAGTTGCGGACACTCTATTTATTTTAATTGTACGCCACGGTGATACGGCACCTTCGATCAAGAATACACGATCGAAGTACGGCACGGTGTGGCTGTGGTAGCGCCAGTGGTATCACCTCGTCGTCGTGAGCCGACCCGACGAGAAGCCGAGACGCGAGATGCATAGCCATCGGCTACGTCGCCGTTGCTACCAGATGACGCCACGAATAGGTCCGTAAATAGGGTCAGTGCTGTGTCGTTGATCCGAGAAGAGTCTACAGGAGAAGCGGGGGCATGCGCTCCTCGCCCCAGTCCGCACCCCGCTAAGCCTGCGCCCTCCTCGGCGACCGCCTCTCCCCACCGCTCAGCATTCCACACTCGACGCGAGGGCGAAGCGCACGCCTCATTATCTCGAACATTGACGACGCGCCGCGCGCCCGCGGCTAGTACGACCGCCATGTTTGACGTATTCGGCTCCGTGAAGGGGCTTCTCAAGCTAGACTCAGTGTGCATCGACAACAATGTGTTCCGTCTACACTACAAAGCCACCGTGATCATCTTGATTGCCTTTTCGCTGCTCGTCACGTCGCGACAGTACATCGGTGACCCGATCGACTGCATCGTCGATGAGATTCCGCTCGCCGTAATGGACACGTACTGCTGGATATACTCTACTTTCACTATACCCAACCGGCTCGTAGGACGAGTGGGTAAGGACTTCGCGCAGCCCGGCGTGGCTGCTCACGTTGACGGCCAAGATGAACAAAAGTATCATAAGTACTACCAGTGGGTGTGTTTCGTGTTGTTTTTCCAAGCCATCCTGTTTTATGTGCCGCGTTACTTATGGAAGTCGTGGGAAGGAGGTCGTATCAAGATGCTTGTGCTTGATCTCAACTGCCCCGTAGTCGGCGATGATTGCAAAAAGGACCGCAAAAAATTGCTAGTCGATTACTTTCATACGAATCTACACACGCAAAACTTTTACGCCTTCCGTTTTTTCATATGCGAAGTTTTGAACTTCATCAACGTCGTCGGTCAAATCTTTTTTATGGACTTTTTCCTGGACGGTGAGTTTTCGACCTACGGCAGTGACGTAGTTAGTTTCACCGAGATGGAACCAGAAGAACGTATAGACCCGATGGCGCGTGTGTTCCCTAAAGTGACGAAATGCACCTTCCACAAATACGGTCCCTCGGGAACTGTTCAGAAATTTGACGGTTTATGCGTGCTGCCACTGAACATTGTCAACGAGAAGATCTACGTGTTTCTGTGGTTCTGGTTTATTATCCTGTCCATCCTGAGTGGAATATCGCTGCTGTATCGAATGGCCGTGGTAGCAGGCCCGCGCGTACGTTTGTACCTGCTGCGCGCTCGTAGTCGCCTCGCTCCGCAGGAGCAGGTGGAAACTGTGGCGCGCAAGCTGCAGATCGGCGACTGGTTCGTGCTCTACCAGCTCGGAAAGAACATAGACCCACTGATTTACAAAGAGCTGATGGGAGACCTCGCGGATAAGTTCGAAGGAAAAGATACTGTTTAGTCGCTCGACCAGTGTTATGGGATTGTAGACTTTGGGTCGTACTTGTGACGTGTTGAAAGTGAGGTATAGCCGGTCCGCGGTACAACGGGGTGGCACTACCTGCGATCGCGCTGCGCCGCGGATCGGCCGGGGCCGAGGCCAGGCGTCCGGCCCGGCGCACACAAAGGGCGCCGGGAGCGGCTGCACGCCGACATTCCATTACCTAGCCCGCGCGGGGAACGACCTCGCGGGCTGCACTCATTGTATTCCAGAACCGCTTTAACATTACAAAGACCGCCGATGTACGGTCTGAATTCTTCCACTTCGACTGAGGCGCGTCCGCCCCGTAACGGGCGCGCTTGCATTTAGCGTTTATGGGCATGTTTATTTACTAATAGTCGTAGTCGTAGGTAGATCTCGTGCCTTGATTTTGTATTCTATATTATTCGTGTGCGAGTGAATGGTGTCGAAGAGACGTCTCATTGTGATATGTAATTATTATAAAGTAATCTAAATTAAGTGTTTATCGTGTACCTAGGGTTGCTCGAGCGCTCGACTGCTGATGTTTGAAAGTTATCTGTCTTTGTTATCGAATGTTTTACTCGATATGGTATCGATATTGTATAAAGCAATAAACTATTAATTTTAAGATATCGATTATTTCGAATTCTTTGAAGAAAATATTGTAGTATTATCTGTTTGATAAATACTTACTAGTACGTATAAACTTTTATGTAAGTACTGACTAATTGTCGATTCACCGTTGACTATTTTCTGAATATATTTACTGCCACATTTCAAAGCGTTTTTGTTATGCACCTTTTAAATAAGTATAAACTTGTATGAATTATAATATAAGTAGGTATGTATCGCAAACCAGCTGTTTCCGGAACAATAAATTTAATTAGAGTCATTACCTACCATCCATACCGATGCGTCATTCGCTATTGTAAAATAACTAGAGGTTAGGTATTAAAACGAATTCATACTTCGGTCAACTCTAAAAATTGTTGAGACACCACGTGTACGCTAGTACCTATATCTATTCGGCACTAATACTATCTTTCATGTTAAATGCGACTGTTTATAAACAAAGCAGAGTATAAAATTAATACCTAGCGTGCGCCACGTGTGTCTTTGTTATGTGATGCGTTAGTTTCAAGGAGGATTCAAATTTAAGTAAAAAATTCTTGCTTACAGCGACATCTGTTGAAAAGATTTTGAACTATCAATATGATGTTCGGAGTCGAATTGAATTGAAAATCTTTCTATAGTTAGACTGTGTTGTATTATGTCATATTTCGTCGTGATAATAGAACAACGGCACCATATAGTTTTGAAATTATAATGATACCTACTCGAGATGTAGCATATTTAACAATGGGAGTTGTCGTCTAATAGCGACATCTGTTAAGTGATCATAGAACTATGAATCTGAACTGAAAACAATGGCGTTACTATCCTATCGGGACCATCCTATTACACACACAGTACAGAGGAAGGGAGCCTCCTCCCTTCCTCTGCGAAGTTTGACAAGATGCGTTTATTAAATTAGCATCTTTAAAGTTTGTGGTGACAAGGGAGTCTTAGGCTTTGTGACGTCACATGTGAAATAAGTCGCATATTAGAGCTCTTCGGTAAACGACGATGTGATCAAAGACGAAAAACTCATACGTACCTACTTAGAAAAATATTTTTCCGTTATTCGTTTGACGCAATTTTTGGATGGCACCTAACTGGGAAGTGTGATTTAGTAGGTTCCATTGACATGTTTGCAAGCTAATACCTACTCTGGTCAGAGTACAGCAATACGCCGGCTAGCGGCATTGATGCCTTTGTTTGAGCAGTGCAAACAGAATGATAATTATGGTTCTAAGAAGCACCATAAGCTTTTTACCTGCCTTGAATTGGTTTGTAGGTATGTGGTTATTTAACCGGATACAAAAGAGTATTGTATAGTTCTATCAAAGTATTCGACCGCCAACAAATGTCAAATTAATTTCTCTTGCAGCGGCAGATTAGAAAATAGATAGGTACTTACTTGTGAAAGCAGTTGCAACAGTTGTGTAAGATTTTTTTTTACTGTATAGATGTAGCGTTTGACCACTATCTCACTTGATGGTCAGTGACGATGTAGTCGAAGATGTTATCACGCTAGAACCAGAATGCTCACTGGCTCTCAAGGACTGCTGCCTGAACACACTATGTGTTTGGTGACAGTTTTTCAAACTTGAGGGTGATAGTTAGCCAGGCGGGTATTCGAAAGTACCCTACCGCCATGCTCGGAATTCGATAACGGTGTTACCTTCACTGGAAGGTCAAGTTATTGAGATATGAGATCGAACCAGTGTCCGTCAGTTTAACAGGCGACGCTTCCCCCGCTGAGCTATCATCGTTTCAGTAGCAAGTAGTATATAGTAGTAAGTATTTGTATAAAAAGCTTGTTTTGTTGAGTTTGCTAGAAACGCTTATAAGACATACAACAAATCTTACTAGATAAAAACCCCTGTATTTTAGAATAGCATCGATACCTACTAGAGATAGGTAGGAAACAATACTATGATTCGCAGTAAATACTAAAAAACAATACCGAAAAATGGAACCGACTTCAACACTCAAAAGTATGAAATAACTTGGAGATGTCGGCACCATGATAGTTCAAATTATCAAAATATTATGAGCATGGTACCGACTTCGACAAGTAATTTCATACTTTTGAGTGTTGAAGTCGGTTCCACTTTTTGGTATAATTTTTTTTCACCTATTTCAGTGGCTTCTGATACTCACGGGAGGAATTGTCATTGTGTATGTTTACCGATTTCTCCACCCGCAACTATAATATCATCGACGTATGCGTAGCATTTCTCAGTTATTGGAGTGTAACTCAAAAACCGCTGGACCGATTATAATGAAATTTAAACAGGACCACACGGAAAGTACCAGCTTTCAAATAATAAAATAGTGGAACCGACTTCAACACTCAAAAGTGTGAAATAACTTGTAGTAGTCGGTACCATGATAGTTCGAAAGTAACGAATATCAAAATATTGTGCACTTTTCATACATTTTTGTTAACAATGACTGCACCAGCTTAGTTGTGGCATAAATAATAATAAATAATGTTTACTCAACTGGGAAATACTAGTACCTACCTACATAGATGTGAGTTAACCGTTCACCGTTATTCAATTTACTCTGACGCACTCATGACCAGCACTCATTCACTTTTATTGACATACCTACCTAAGGACATCTACTGGAGCTAATTTTCGTTTTATTCTCATTGGACAACTTACTAATATATAAATTAAATATATAATAACATTAAATATATATGTATAACTCCGTTTGTGCTAAAGGGGCCTGGGGTGCAAGACGCTTGCGCTGGGGTATTTGGCACCCCCACAGTATAGGCCCTGCAAGGTGTCGATGCCTGCAATGTGTTCCTGGGGGCATTGCACGATGGGTGAGGGAGGACGATGGCTCCCTCCCCTAACTAAGTGGTCCCGCCACGCTAGGCGAACAGTGGCATCGATAGGGGTGCCGGAGAATGCGCGAGCGGTTTTGCGCCCCCCCCCCCGTCAGTTGGCGACGACGACGATGGAACAGAAAAGGTCCAATTAGGTTTTCATAAATTTTCATTTAAATGTGAAAAGAATTTGGATACATAATTTTTTTTCCTAAATTGACGAGTAACTTTGAAATTCATCATCATCTCGGCCATAGGACGTCCACTGCTAGACATAGGCCTCCCCATTGATCTCCACAAGGACCGGTTGGAAGCGGTCTGCTCCCAGTCAAACTTTGAAGTTACTACTGATAAACAATGGATAGTGCAAAGGTATAACATTCAGAACCACCCGGTTCACGGTATACATTGGTTTACTTGACTGAATCAATGTTGCTGTTACTTTTGAGAAATCCGTTTAACGTAGTGGGGGTTCTGAAAAAGAACGCATTTTGTTTCTACAGTCTTTGCAGGGGGTACAGCTAAAACGGCATTAGAAGATGGAATTAAAAGCTTGCACGCAAGCTTCAAGACAAAACATCTTAATATTCCCACTTTCAATACGCATTATAATCTCGTTTACACCTTCGTATTAAGTTTTTATCATTGGTTGTTTCCATTCACTCATTATTGCAGTATGATGGTGGGAAATTTTGATGAAGATGCCTGGTAGAGTTCACTTATAATGATAAGGCCGGCAATTGTCACACTCTTTCTGCAGATGTATATATATATATATTGTAAGTATTGTTTTATATTTAAGGTGTAGCAATAAAGAATTTTCTAATGTACACTTAGATTACTAGTAGTCGATTGAAAATGCTATGTAGGGAAGTGGAATAAAATGGGCTAAATGTCAAATCTTCGGTTCTTCATTTCTCTCCGCAATCTTCAAGGTAAGGTTTCAGTAAAGTGTCTTATACTGCTCTGAATCCAAAGGGAATAGATACGGGCTGAGATTTTAGCTAAAAGGTATCTGTTTACAATTTAACTTACTGATATAAAGTGCTTCTAATATTTGCTGTTTTTCGGCAATAGGGCTCAACACTAACTAACCTGTGTAATCTTGAGGATTACATATGGTTTGTTCACAGCGTATTTCTTCAGGAAGACAAATAGCAAAAGCAAAAGCCTTAAGTATACAAGGTTTTTACCGTATTTTAGCAAAAATGAATTGTATGTTGTATGTATTGCTTCCGGGCTGTTTGGCCGCGGTCTGAGTGAAACTTGACAAGAGCGTAGAACTCTCCTTCGCGGCGTCTTCTCTGTTACTGAGTTACTTCTTGTCGCCGCTCGGACCTGAACCACTGAAGATGTCGACCGCAGTGATCGACGAAACGTCTGGAACACAAGTTTCACTTAGACCACGGCCAAACAGCCCGGAAGCAATACATACAATATGCAACGCCGGCCGTGAAAGCCTTAGAGTTTAGAAAAATGAATTGATTGATAAAATTGTAAATATGTATCTAACGATGCCACAACCGATACTACTTGAGGATTTCGTAATCCTAATATTCTGCTGATGTTAGAATGCAAAATTTTGTTTGCATGTGTTTTGTGTGTGTATAGTATGTTTGCGATGTAACACTCATAGAACACTTTTATCCCAAAAAAACTGAACAGTTTCTGTGCATAACTAGATTTTCATTGTCGTTAACGAGAAATAGTCTACAGAGGTAAAACCGCCGAGAGTAGCTAGTGTTACATATAATCGATCTAAAGAACTAACTTGCATGCAATGCCCTAGTGGCAGTCCGTGACTGTTGCATAAACATCGCTCTCGGTCCACAGAATCAATAACAGTCGATAAGTAACCGGAGCTACAACATCTGCAAATGTTTAAAGTTTAATTCTGACTTGATTAAACACTACTGAGATTTCGATTATACAATAACAGTGGCTCCCAACTATAGTCCGCCCGCAAACGAACTAAAGATTCACGAGCGATGCATCGCCGCAAACCGTGCAAAAGTCCGGGTCCAATCTGAAAGAACTAATTGAATAAATTATTAGATAATAATTAATGTTCCTAAATAATAATAATTAATTTACAATAAATTTATACATATCATTGGTTCTACCCTCTATACGCATAACAATTTACAAATTTCATAACATAACCTAAGGATGATATGATTTCGTGATTTAGAAACGAGTAAATATACAATATTTTTTGTAAAAAAAATACCGTAATACCCTAGTAAACAAGAGATTTAGAGGACATACGTTACCTCAGATTATATTATATTACCGCCTAACAGTCAATGAATATCGTGTTACGTATTAGCTGAACTTAATTTATGATTTCATGAAAGTAATACAATGAATAAAAAATAAATATTAAGTTCAGTAAGTACTTTATTAAGATAATAACACAAAAATAAATAAACATGTACGTAAATTAATATCTATATAGTAAGTATAGGTATATCAATATATTATGTATTATGTACACATTGCGCAGCATGGTATGCACTCGGTTTAATTTTCTTCATTGAAGCACCTTTTACGACGTTTTTTGATTTTTTATCCGGCACAAGAACAAATAAAGCGGATGATTTGCCGACACATGCCATGTACAACTGACCAGAGAAAAACATGGATTTTCTAAGTTGAGACCACAAACAGTCAAGGATTCGCCTTCACATCGCAGCCATATGACAAATACTGTATTCTGTATTTTATATTTCAAATACTTACCTTACTTAAAGATATTTCGTATTTCGTATTTTAGTCACTTGCGATACAGTATTTTTTCATTTGTATTTAATTAAAGCAAAGCATATACTTCCTTCAGGTATGTTTTGCCCAGTCCTGACAATAATGAACTACGAAACAGTTTTTATTATATAACCTACAGCCAATTGTTTATCAAAATACTTATTCCAATCTAAATGTCCTAGACATGCTCACGTGTTTGTCATAACAAATAGTATATTAAATTCACGCGCCCGCATTGTTCTAACAAACTAATAGATATCAAGTGACCTTCCTGATAAACTTGGAATCAATGATGTTTTAAACATATAATATCATTGCTTGGAATCATCTTTGTGTCAATTGTGTAAAGCTGTAGAGTACGATAATGAATTAGTTGTCATAGTATTCTAGTCGGATAAAAACTTGAACTGTAGCTACGTTGATGTACCGCCCGTGCATACTATACAGTGGCGGAGTTAGGCGGAGGGCTGAAGGGACAATCCGCCCTGGGTGCCAAGTAAAGCAACGTTGAATCACGTTGCACAGGCTCCCTGCTTCCGAACATAATAAAACGAGATAATTTAAAAACATTACATTAGACAATGAGTGGCGCCATTTGGGCATGAATCATAGTCTTTTGGATTCCAATGAAGAGGATCCTGAAGTTTTCTGGCAAAACGTTTTTTGCGCACAAGACAATGAGGGAAATCTTTATCCGACTCTAAAGCTGTTAGTTGACATGAACCTAGGAGCAATGCGACAAAATGCTATTTTGCGATGATTCCCAGTGGTTTGTATTTAGGCCTGATAGGAGAAGGGTATCGTCTATCGTCGTCCCAGAAAAACTGAAGGGTGACCGTTAAAGCAAGGAAAAGGGCCTAAATGGCAAATCTTCACTTCTTTATTACTCATCGCAATTTCTAAATCCCGAAGAAAGTAATTTAGTTGCGGTAAAGTCTCGTGCCCTAAGAGTCGGCTAAGGTATCACGTACCAGAAGGTAGGCAGAAGCGCCTTCTGAGGGTGACAAAAAATACTGCCCTCGCTAACCTAACGCCTTATGGGTGACAAAAATTTACTAAGTTCCAACTACCTCTATTGAATCGTAGGAAAAGTGGCGAGCTGCTTTCATGCTAAACTTCTAGCTCTTATGCGCGCAACTTGATCCAATTAAACTTGCGAGTGGATTAAACCTTGCGCGCCCAAAACGTGAAGCAAAAAATTAACAAAAAATGAGTATTACCTATTATCGAACATAATTTCGGCTGAATGAGTGGTGATGTCTTAATTTATGAGCTTTCTGCTCAAACTAGTTGACGTCAATAATGCTTATTATTTTTTAAGTCATGTAACCAAGTTGAAGAGCACATTGTATAAAAATAATCGTCAGTTGGTACCAAGATCAGGTAAAAGAGGTAATTAGTAAGTAGTAATATTAGTTAATAAGTAGATTTGTGTCTTAGTATTACATACCTAATAATATTCTTAAACTTAGAAATGTGTTACATAAAACAGATGTTTTGTACCATTACCTTTTAAATTTCATTAGTTTATTCCCTTTGCTCGGTTCTTTTTGTCAAAGTGTTAAATATGTTATTAATTTTAAATTTAAAAAAAGTATGTACGAAGATCTACGTACTTTTCACATGCAAAATCTACAATTCTACGTATTTTTTGAACCCGGTACGTCTTTTTTAAAATCCGAGTTGGCAATCTGGCAATAGTATGTATTCTATCAGGGGCCGTACCATCAACTTTTACAAAACCATCATGTTTCAAGAACGTCATACTTCAAGCTTAAAGTAATAATGCTCAGATTCGTACCATGAACGTCTTAAAACATTATTGTTTTATTATTGCTCAGTGACGTGTAGAATGAACGAAGAAACATTCCTGCTATAAGGGCAAGCGAGACAACATTATATTTTCATATAGCGTTGTCGCTTTCGTTGGCGCTGGCTCATGGTACGCTTTGAGTGAACGAAATAGAGGTTTACGTCACAAAACTGCTTAGTCTAAACAACATTAAAGTAACATTGCTTATGTGGCCTTGTGGTACGAAAATTCAAAGTAAGATTACAATAATACTGCTATAAGAGTTGGTGGTAGGCCCCCTGATCTATGATCTGGCATCACAGGGGGGCTACCACCATCTCTTATAGCAGTATTGTTTTAATCTTACTTTGAATTTTCGTACCACAAGGCCACATAAGCAATATTACTTTAATGTTGTGTAGAAAATATGTCAGTAAGCAGTTTTGTGACGTCACTCCATTTTGTTCATTCAAAGCGTACCATGAGCTGACATAACAGCGAGTAATAATGTTATAATCATGCTCTAATGTCACATTTAGCCATCAACAAAAAGTTGCTCTTTCGCCGCGGAAATAACATTGTTTGTGATATTTTATAACAAAACAGCATATTTGAAGTAAAGTGAGTAATTTTTTGTTATTCTGGTGAATGTAGTGTATTTTCGTTATTATCCGTATTGAGTTTGAAATAAGGGTAAACTCAATGGCGTCCATAGAATTAATATGTACTACGTACACTGTACGTAGTAGTACATATTATTTCTATGCTGGCGTCACTGGGCGTATGAGTATATTAGGTATAATCTATGGTCACTGTTCCGTGGTGTGGTCGTAACGTCCGTTAGTCAGTCAAAGGGATGTTCATGTAAAAAAAATATCGATATTTTTATCGATATAATATATCGTAATGGTATATCGATACTTTGCAATATATCGTACAAATATATCGATATTTTCGATATATCATAAGTAAAATAAAACAACATTTAATAATAAATATTAGATAGGGATCAGGTTAATATGAATAAAAACGGCTGGGGTTAGAGGTTACAAATCAATTTTATTGATTTACAAATCACAGTATTTTTGGATAGACCTAGTAAAAACAACATTTTATTTACCCTTTTCGCTTGCAACCGACTTTGCTGCTGAGTCAAACCCGCAAAGGTTTTGACTAACAGCGAAGCAGTTTACAAGCCAAAAGGATAAGAATTGTTGTTTGCTTTAATAGTTAAATATTTAAATGCTATTGAATTTTACATTGTATCACTTTGGAAATTGTACTTTGTAATCTACCCACAATTCTAATGGGATTTCGTTAAATGGAGCCCTAAATATTTCGTGTCACTTAAAGCGTTACCGTTGAGTGTCACTTAAACACGGAATCTTATGGGATCGCCCCTCATTTTGCTAACTGTAACCGTTACAAGTAATTTCACTCCATAAGATTTAACATGGAAAAGCCCCTAAAATGAGGGCGCCACGAGGCTTGGACGATTGCAATAAAATAAGAATTTTTATATATGTGGTTTTAATTTCTCACAATACCTATACGATATATCGAATGAAGTATATCGATTTTTATATAAATAGTTGATTGATAGTTTTATGTAGACTAGATGATTCGATAGTATCGGATCCATGCGATATATCGATATTTTATGAAATATCAATTTATATCGTGCAAACCTAGTAGTCAGTCGGTCAGTCCAGTCCGTCTCGTCAGTTCAGTCTTGCTTGTGGTAGTTGTGGTTCAGTTACAATGAAGACAAGACAGTGAAGTAAACAATTAAACATCAACTTTGACCGTTAAATCCGATGATACCTTGATATATTTTTTACAAATTAAAGTACGTAACTGTTAAAGGATATCACCCAAGCTCATGTAATACCCTATCGACTGATTAAAACCATTGATTACAATGATGGAAACCGATGAGGTTGAGCGTATTCCAGGGAACGGCGACTCATTCATACACCGTCTGAAGACACTCACCGAAGAAGAAAAGGAAAAGCTAGAAGCGCACAACACGCGGGTAATTCCTCAATCTAAAGCGGCTAAACTAGAGCGCGAATCAAAGCGCCACTGGGACATTTTCTACAAAAACAACAAGACTAAGTTTTTTAGAGACCGACACTGGACAACACGTGAGTTCCAAGAGCTTATAAATTTCGATCCAGAGCAGAAAATATCCTACCTAGAGATGGGCTGCGGAGTCGGCAACATGGTATTTCCACTAGTTGAAGAGGGATTTTCTAATTTCTTTTTCTACGCGTGTGATTTTTCGCCACGTGCTGTAGAATTCGTAATTGCTAACGAAAAGTATGATGCGAGTCGGATGAAGGCTTTCACTGCTGATATAACGACTGATGATTTATTCGAGAATGTTCCCGGCGGAAGCATTGACATCGCGAGTCTCATTTTCGTGTTGTCAGCTATAAGTCCAGCAGCGTGGGCTCAAGTAGCGTTAGTTGCATTTCGAGCTCTCCGTCCCGGTGGTTTACTGCTATTTCGAGACTACGGCCGATATGACATGGCCCAGTTGCGGTTCAAGCCAGGACACAAAATATCTGAAAATTTTTATATGCGACAAGATGGCACTAGGTAACTAGTTTGATTTAATTTACTTGCCAACTGGAATTAAAATATTGAATAAGGTTGTATTATAGATTATTGTACTCATTTGCATGATTTTTAAGTCTAAATCATCTGTTATGAGGTGTCCACGACTCGACATTCCCCTCGTCCATTGATCATTTTGATCCAATACATATTACTGATCCATAATAGGTGCGAAAGTATGTTAAGTCTCTAAGTTAGGAATTGAGTTTCTGACTAAGTAAAAGAATGAAATTGCTGTTGTATAGTAATACATATATTCTTTGAATTGACTTAGTCTTCATGGCTTGAGAATTTCAACTGAAACTTATCATCACCTATCATCGTTAAATCTAGATCCCCAGAGTTAAATCGTAAAGCCATATATGAACTTCTGATTAGATAGCAGTAATGTGTAGCTAATGAGGGTAAATATTTTGATTACTTAAATATGTTACATCTTAATAAGCAAGTTGGAATTTTTCACTACAAGTCTGCAAGATCATACTGTAACCCCTAATATTTTTTCTATTTTTAGAAGCTATTACTTCACTGAAGAAGAACTTGCCAAGCTGTTCATGGATACTGGTTTTGAGATTCTCGTAAACTCTTATGTTCAACGTCGAACAGTTAACATTAAAGAAGGCATTGATGTACCTCGTATCTTTGTCCAGGGGAAATACAGGAAGCCTAATGGTAAATAAGAGTTTGTTACTTCAAAGTTACTAAATATCTGATGATCACTCCAAATACTGTTGCCTCTTATGAAGAAATTATGGTGGAAAGCCGTAAAAGTGCTTCACTGATGTCCCTTTGAGATTGTGATTTGCTATCCAAGGCTGATTCACACATATCTGTCAAGTCACAGGTCCAACATCGCGTCCGCACAGGTCCATTTTAGTGCTACAGTAATGCATCAGTGCTTTTCACACATGTTCAGTACTCAGTTCGCTACGTATCTTCAGGCAAAACATGTGCGACATCCTGAGTGGTAATTGTTGCTATACATGGCTATGTTCAATAATACGGAACTAGCATTGATAGCCATTGAATTGGTAAAATAAATGCATTAAGCTTAGCAAGTAAGATAAATATAATGAGACATTATTAAACAATTGTATAATAATTATACTACAAATGTGACCACATATTATTATTTTTTATTTATCTGCATCTTATTTCTCTGGCATTCTGTACTAATAAGTGGTGTGGTAGATTTCATGGCATACAATTATCTACCTACTGTCAATCAATTGTTCTCAATTTCTTAATTTTCCATTGAGTTAGTAGTCACAACAACTACTATAGACTATTGTGGGGGTTATAAGGCCTGGAGAGTATCATTTTTATATAAAGATAGGTCACGAAGACTACCTATTAATATAATAATTAGTATCTTAGTTCTGTATTTCAAAATGTCTAGTAGCTGATGTAACCAGTGACAAGCCAAATCCCTAAGTCTGCCTAGGCATTAACAAAAAATGTGCACTGAAGCTACCTGTTCTTTACGATATGATGACAAGTGCTAACCATTGAATACCATGATTTGCATGTATATTAGCTCTATCTGATCAATCATGCAACAATGACAGCATATTTGGGAATGCTGAACAGTGTTTAAACTTCTTTTCGTTGTTTCAGATTGATCACAATTATATGAACTACAAAAATTTTGAAATATGGTAAGTGAAAATGTATGTTGAACCCAATCCTCATAGATGATGTGGGTAATTTATGTATGTATTTATATATAACAACAGTATATTTTCTGACCATAGTCTATCCATTTGGTACCTGCTGATTATTCAATTTGAAGAATTGCAAAAGTGCAATTAAATAGATGTATTTACATAGCAAGTACATTCTTCCAAGCAATGCCACTCAGATAATATTAACAATCTATGAATTAGCCACAGATTACTTGGTACTAATGTTATTAACATATTACTTACATATTCTGGATGTGAATTTGTATTTCTCTGTTTTTTAATATGAGCCATATAAGGGGACTTGCCACTAATGTGGCTCGTATGATAATACAAAACACATGCATGAACACAAGTAGAGATCTGAGTAAAGTTTGCATTTATTATTTCTTATGAAATTGATGAGAGGATCAGTCTCATCTACATGATAATTTCATTGTTTTCTGTATCATTAAAACCTAGTGATCCAAGCATAAAGCAACTGTTTTAATGCCAAATTAATATTGGAAAGTGGCTTAACCTAACTATTGTTGTACAGTATAAACTGTCATGTATACACAGCCCTGAAACAGGATTTAATAGTTTGTGTGCATTGATATTACACACATTTCTACAAATCCATGCTACTTGTAAATGTACCGACGATAATAAAAGACTTTTGAATATTGAAAGAACTTGGTATTGTAGGTCCTAAAAATGTATATAAAATTTCTGTATAATTTCTATTTAAATCTCCACTTATGACATCTTTGATAGTCATTTCAGCCTTAAAATTATACAAGATCTCTGATTATCTTATTATATACTAACATGATGACATCGCAGTGCAGCTGAAGAAAACCTTCAGTTACCTCCAACAGGTGTAACAATTTTTAGAATAGGGCACACAATTTGGCTTCACTAACTTTCTCTGGTATTTTTTTTGTTAATCACTTTCTTCTAAATTGTAGAGTAGGGCCGCCTGTTGAGAGGACTGATGCAAAACTAACAGCTTATATAAGCAGTCTGAACCAGCATATAAAAAAAATTAAATCCTTGTTTAAATTTGACTAACACATTTTTTTTATTGGCACAGGGGTACATCCATCGTTGCTATCTGAGGGCACATGATGTAAGTTTCAAATAATGTATGTATGTATATATGAGTAATAGGTTCGGGTATAAATTGAAGCATTTTTTTTAATGGAAAATCAGGGATTCCTTTATGTTAAAGGAAATAGACTATTTAATATTGCAAATATATTTTTTCTATCAAACCTTATTTGTATGATGAGTCCATAGTTCAGCTGAAATCATTGATGTATAACCATTTTTGTCTTTCGCTCCTATCTGATACTAAATCTGTTTTAAGAATATCATACTTAAAAGTAAAATATGTATCTTAACAGCATATAACAATTTCAGGTGCAGACTGCTACTAAGGGCCGAGTTGAAAGAGACTGTATGGTATGTTAGTTTTGCTAAGCGATACAGCATCATTACTTATATAACTCAATAATTACTGATAAAAGTAATAGTAAAATCAATTATGTTATTATAGTTCATCTGAATAATTTGATGAACAAGCAATTATGTCTTTCGCTCCTATCTGAATATATATACTATCTCATCAATAATGACTCCTTCTGATCTGAAATTTTAACTAAATATTGTTATTTCAGATATCACAAGGATACACATTCACACAGCTTGAGGAAGATTAAAAGTGAGTTTATTTTTAAATCTATCAAGGAGGAAGACCACTCTTCACATTTTGCCATAATAATTGCAATGTAAAATTATGATGATTTTTTAGATAGGGACATCTGATTACAATGCTGTTAACATAACTATCTCCACTGATCTATGCATATGTACTATATAGTTTATCACTCTCTTGTCCAGTTTTGTAATATATATGTTTTCTTTTCACAGAGCTAATGTGTCCATATAACTTTGAATCTACTTGGCTAAGGTAAGAACTAAGATTAACAAAAGTCTAATTTTCGAATTGTTTTTGTGAACATCGCCAAAATGATGATTTTTCTAGATAGGGACATCTTACTCATAATGCTGTTAACATAACTATCTCCACTGATTTATTCTGTCAGATGTATTGTTTGTTTTTAATTACTTATATATTGCTCATCTTACATATTGTTACCAACAGGTAATGCAGAACATCTAGAATTTCAATTGATCAATACATACAGTACTCCACTTCATTATGGAAATCAAGTACTCAAGTGTAAGTTCAAATCATGCATGTTATTTTTTTACGGTTCTTATAATCATTAAGAAAAATTCTTAGGGAGTGTTCAGAGCTGTCGAATGCGCAGCTCACGCGCCGCGCGCGATCATTTCATGTTCGGGCGCTCAGACAGAAAATGCACGCGTTGCGGCGCGCGCGTTTCTTTTTTTACTTATAAGTTTGCGTTTGACAACTGTGTCACCTGACGTGATGACGTTGTCTAGGATTTAGCACGCAAACCTAGAAGGTACCTATTCACTCGCGTCACACAAGTTAAGTGTTATGCGAATTGCCAAATGAATTCCTTAGTTTGCAATATTGGGTATGTATTGATAGCCTAAGAAAGATATCATTTCTTTATATAAATAAATAAATAGAAAAAATATAGTTCACAAAGTACATCAATCAATGTTCTACAATATTGCACTAAGAATTCAATATAAGTATGTACATACTTTATATTATGTATTATTAATATAATTGTAATTTTTATATTTTAGTGAAATGATGAACTTGACCTTCAGGTCTCCCTCACCAGAGAGAACCCATAAAACCATGTTGACCAACCTTACATGTCTGATTTTTTAAATAATTTATTTTAAAATTTACTTTTCTTCCCACATACTTAGTTTTTTTCTTTTTCAGGGCAGGGAGAAAACTATTTCAAGAGCGAGATTAATACAAATCCAGCAATGAACAAAAAGTTAAGAGTGACAACTTTTGGTTAGCTTTGAGCTTTCCAGACCATGTATGCGATCAGCAAAGATAAGCATTAAAAGTGCATCTTTTTATAGTCTATAAATAACATGCAATGCGTATCTGCCGCACAGAGATTGGAAGGCTTGGCTGGGAGCTAGAATTGAAATGTGGACAGCTATCAAGCAGTCTGCTGCCCTGCGGCTAAGTCAGTGGCAGAGCTTTGAACAGAGTTAGTAATGCCCAGTAAAAAACAGTTATTGGTAGCGAAGTCTTCTATAGTAGCTGGATGTCTGAAGCAACCCTTTCAAACAGGCATGTGACGGTTGTCCACACTGAGAACCAAAATAGTTGGCGACAGCAATAGATGCAAGTATCCAGTACATGGACCCCCAAAACGACTAGCAAATAGGGATACAATGGTTGTCCGCACTAAGAAATAATGACATAGTCAACAGTGAGATGACTTTTCAATACTTAGTGGCTTTGAGGAGCTTCGAAGCTCACAGAAGAAAAATTAGAAGTTGATCTGTTCACAAGCTAGTCCTTAACTGCTACAAAGGGGCGAAATAAGGGAAGGTACAGTTCAGAAAACTGATGCTTGGTGGCAGCAGCCTTTTGAGTTGACGCTGAATTAGGCAGAATCAACCTCTGAGAACTGTGATTTGCATATTATGATCCACGTTGGACTCATTCAAGAAATTAAAATCCAATGGTAAGCAAAATAAAACTACATTAGGATTATAGCACCAACAAACTTATTTAGTATAACCTAGAGTTCATTTAACAAGTTCTTATACAATGATGACCTTGACCTTCAGGTCTCCCTCACCAGAGAGAACCCACAAAATCATGTTGACCAATAATTAATGTCTGATTCATATTCTACAGCAACAAAACTGTTGAAATCTATTATACGCCCTTGTATATAAACTCTTCATATTTCAGATAGTTCCTGAAAATACCTTCTGCAACCGGGTATTCTCAATCAAGGTGGTAAAGGTAAGCAAAATAAGACTTTACATTATAATATTAGCATCAAAGGACATATTTAGTTTAACCTAGTATTCATTTAACAAGTTTTTATTAAATGATGACCTTGACCTTCAGGTCTCCCTCACCAGAGAGAACCCACAAAATCATGTTGACCAATAATTAATGTCTGATTCATTTCCTACGGCAACAAAACTGTTGAAATCTATTACACGCCCTCATATATAAACTCTTTTATTCCAGATACTTCCTGAAAATACCTTCTGCAACCTGGTATTCTCAGTCAAGGTGGTAATGGTAAGCAAAATAAGACTTTACATTATGATATTAGCATCAAAGGACTTATTTAGTTCAAACTAGAATTCAATTAACAAGTTCTTATAAAATGATGACTTTGACCTTCAGGTCTCCCTCACCAGAGAGAACCCACAAAATCATGTTGACCAACTTCACGCGTCTGATTAAAATTAGTATAAAAGACTTACAAATGTTTTATGTCAGTTGATTTAATGAAAATCTTTTCTCTTTCTAGATTAGATACCAGATTAACTGAAACCCCATTCATCTAGGTAAGCTATAAAACATTTTCTTCAGTCAGCTTTAATTTTGTAGAATGATCGACCTTCACCCTCCCTCACTCTTCCTCACCAGAACAAACCCACAAAATCAGTTGACCAGCCGTCATGTATGATTTTATTCTATATTTTACCAAATACGACTACTACTTATACTACTACTTGTGTATAAATTCAGTACTAAATTCATGTATCTCCTTTCACAGATCATGAAAGTGACAAGCGAACAATATTAACTTGAAGGTAACTTCGAAAGTACCTATTTTACTAGTAAAACAGTTTTAGCTGTGCTTAGTTTCAATATGTCCACTTGTCTCGATCCTATGGGATTGCATGTTCCAAAATGTAATATCTGTAAGCGAGACAAAAAGTACCGTGAACGAAAACTACCAGGTTTAGTGCAATGACGCCATCCTGGCTATATAGACTCACTACATATTTTTAAATAATTATTATCTGTATCGTTTTTACTAGTATTATTTTTATTATATTTATATAATTAAGCACATTGACAAAAACATCATTATGTAGTACATTGGTTGTCTTATTTTTAAGGAGCTATATATTCCAGACAACCGTTGTGAGGACAGGAATTAAGATAATGGTGTACTAAATTATTATCTTAATGTGTTTCTCAACTAAAATCACAGTATACTCCTTATGTCTCTACTATCCCATTAACATGCTTTAAGTTATGTACCTATGCCATAATGTATTGCCAGTTTTGTGGTCTTGGATAAGGGCGAGTTTGTATGTTTGATACTCCTTTACGCTCGACGGCCTCACCGATTTTGTTAAAATTCGGTATGGAGATAGTTTAGACCCTAGATTAACACAGGCTACTTCTCATCCCTAAAATAAATGCTGTTCCCGTGGGATTAGCAAATAATTCAACATATTACTCCTTCACGCTCAAGCGGTTGTGTCTATGTCGATTTCTATGAAATTTCGTATAGAGATGGGTAAGACCCTGGCATAACACAGGCTACTTTTATCCCAGAAAAAGTATGGTTCCCGTAGGATACTTGAGGCAGTGGGAAAACCAGTCCACGCGGGTGAAATCGCAGGCCGCTACTAGTAATTTAAAATATTTTTTTGTTGAAAGTTCCTAAAGTGGGTAGTGTTTATGGTGGCTATGAGTAAGACGTACTTGTTTCCGCGTTGCTACTATTTCTAACAAAGTTTTTTTTTTACTGTTCTAGGTACAAACGCTAATCGGGGACAATTGGGCGTTTTTCAAAAAAAATGTACATATGAAAAAATGGGGCGTCCGAGATTTTAGCATTTTTTAACAATTTTTGTGTGAGCAATAGTAAAATATATTGCACATTTTATTAAAAACAACACATTTATTTTTTAAAATTTACCATATTATGTAACACAGCTCTCAGAGTTATTAAAAAATATCAAAACTAAAAAATAAAGAGGTGTTAAATTTGCATGTCCCACCTGAATGTTCGAGACATTCAAGCCTGATATAACATTAAACAAACTGGATTTGTCACCTTTTTTAGGCTCTATAGTCGTATGATGAATCCATAAACACAATGTGAAAGTCTTTATCACAAATTTATTCTTAAATAGATCAATATATTATATTTATTGTTGTCCTAGGAAATGACAAAACCGGAATTCCGGCAATAGTCACAGCAAATATTTTAATACTTTGAGGCAATATTACCAATAAATGTAGTTGTTTTCCATTTCTGGCAACATTAACATTGTACTCGGCTACAACCGCCATTTTAAAACAAGCGTCATTGAGACGAAATCTGTGACGAAAGTAGGCAGATTTTGACTGTGCTGAATTGAAGTTCCAGTTTGTAACGGGATTTTATGAGGTAAGTCGTAGTTAATCAAGTTATTTATGAACAATAATTAGTTAATTGATTATAAATCGTTGCAATACAAGTAGAATGTAGTCATAAAGAGCAATATACTAGCTCAAATAATGATTTTAAGTGTTGTTGTTATGCATTCGTCACTTCGAGTTCGTCACGTGTTGTATAGCCGGAATCAATTTGTGACGAACCGGAACTATAAGGCCGGTGTTACATTTATTTATAGAAGGATTTCTTTACGTACATTTTATATTTACTGGTACAAAAAGATCCTAAGCCTCGCAACCAAATTGTTGCCATTGTTAATATCACGATTGTTCGCCCGATATCGAAACACCATGACCTCATAATTATTTCAAAAATTTTATTTGATCGAGCGAGCGAAACGTATCCCTACTTTCCCTGTTATATTGTATGTAAAATGTAAATAATTAACTTACCAGCTTGTCATATTTCAGTGAACATGGGCCTTACGGCAGCTGAAAGGGCTAAGCGGTACAGAGACAAACTAAGACAAAATCCTGAAAAACTTGAACATCAACGAAAAAACAATTAGAGCGACTGAAAAAGAATCGGAAAAGAATTCAAGACTTAACAGAAGAAGAGAAAGAACGTAAAAGAAAAGAATGGAGAGAAGAAAAGAAGAAACAGAAACTACACAAGAAAAAAGAAAAAACAATGAAAGAGTTATCAAGTTATTTCATAACACTTTGCTAGGAAAACTAAAATTATATGTTCAACATTATCTCAATTATACAATTTATAAAGAAACATTTATTACATTACGTATCTTTAAAAAAAACCTACGAATTAGAAATAAAGTAAAAAGCTTACCAGCACACTTCCAAGCTTATCGGACTGCTGATTGAAACTTGAAGAAAAAGTATTAGTCTTATGTGAACTTAGCTTTACATTTTCCAGATAGTCACATAGAATTCCTGTTAGTAATTGTCCCAAATCTGTACCTAGAAAAAACTGATGACACTAAAGAAATGTTTAGTTTGTTTATTATATTTATCGAAATTCAAGAGCTCTTAACTCTATATTTCTAATATATGTTGACTTATTTTTTCTCCATTTAATTTTTTGTCATAAAAGGATATGTTTTATTGTTGGAATGTTCATGTTGTGACGATTTGGAAAGAAAACTGATGAGTGAGCCATAATTACTGTAATTTATAAAAGTCAATAAGCTGTTTTCCAAAGACTTTTAACAGTATTAACTAATGAGAATGTCAAAAACTATGTAACAACTTCTATTTATTTTTTTATTTAATTTTACAATTTGTGACGAACCGGAATATGTTTAGGTGAACTTGCTCATAAAAAATTGGATTATCGCGTATTTTTTACTTTAATTGATATATTTTTCTTATTTTTATATAATTATTATTGTATTCTATCATATAATATAAGAAATTTGGACGAAATTATATATCACAATAAATAGATCCGGTTCGTCACGTGTACATCTTTTTTGAAAAACGCCCAATTACCAAGGATGAACTAGTGTTTATATTTCATACTTGCTTTCTAATAAAGTATTGATCTGATGTATGTTTTTATTCAAAAGCCCAATAGTAATAGTCGTATCCGTCCTTTCAGCAGGCCCACACCTCGCATACGCTTCCCATGATATATGTGAAACGGCAATGCACTATTAGTTCAATCATAAATATCAAACCTCACTGTGCAATCATAGTTTTAGCGGGAGAGCCGATTGTTAGTGGGCATGCTAGAAAGATTACCCTAGCAGGCCCGTGCTGTTAGCACGGAGACTATGGTACCTACGTATCATTGAAAGGTAAGTCATGTTCGTTCAATACGCATGCAAAATCGGAAAATAGCAGATTTTACTATAACCGCGTTACAACACAATTATGGGCTAGCTAGAAAGGCCTTTCTAGCAGACCCAGGTGTAATAGGTAAACGAAATGATCTAGGTTCAAAATAAGTATGCTCAACATAGATAAGTAACTATATACATGCTCAATGTTAATACCGACAAATATAACATTGCACTAATGGTTTTCACAGTTGTGAAATCGATACTTTTCAAGAGTCGTTTTGGGGGCCACCTATGAAAACTGCTTCCTAGCTGCACCACGTATCTCCGAACCTACTGAGAATTCAGACTAAATTGTTGAATGATAAAAGCAAATTAGTTCATAAGAAAAAATAATTATTATTACCTATAATAGTTTTTAAGACTAAAGCGATTTCGCGCCAAATATTTCAAACGTAACTGTGAAGTGCACTCGAGAATGCTACGCAATCTTATTGAGTGGATAGACCGAGAGACGTGACATATTTACTCCAATCTACAGTGTGGTGGATATATATCGAGCAGAATTACACATTGTAGGTAGATATTTGGTCTTGCTTAACTTATAATCTCCGCTAAAAATGAGTTACATTGCTTTCCGGCGCAGCGCCATCAAAATAGTTTTAAAGAAAATTTGAAAAATGCAGATCAATAGAATTTTAAGTAGGTAGGTACCTAGTTCGTATGTATTTACTACGATCTACGTATAGTTTTAGTTAATAAATGGTAGTGATTCGCTTATTCAACTGAACCAAACTAAAATTTTGGAAAACTAAATCAGTTCTTATACGGTTACGATAAAGTCTAAATTAGTATGAGACTTATCAATAACATCACTAAAATTAAAATATATTTATCAAATTTGCTTTTTATTTAGCGAAATTAAGTTGCCATTTATTTGGTGCCTACTAAAACTACCCGCATTTGGCTAATAGTTGAATAAAACTCGTCTAATATTAGTGACAGCGTTGTATGGAGTTATACGAATTTGAATTTTAGCGTAAATAGAATACGGGCTATTTCAATTTGAAGAATTTTAGTGAATTTTAGCTAGTTTATGTGATTAACAGAATTAGGGCCAATATTTACTTATTTTGCTAAGGCGACTGAGGGATAATCTTTTATTACTAAATTAAATCGCCGTCTATGCTCAGTAGATACGGTTATTTTTTACCGCATTACTTTCGACTGGGTGAACCTATATTCCCGTGTGGTCCCATTTAAATTCAAGAAATCATCAAAATCGGACCAGCGGATTTTGAGTTACACTCCAATAACTGGCAAGTACGTGCTTATACCTAGACGTTAATATAGTAGCGGTGAAAACATCGGTGAACATACCTACACCCCAATGCCAATTGATCCCATGAGTAACAAAGGACACTAAAAAAAGTGGAAAAAATAATTGAACCGACTTCAACACTCAAAAGGGTGAAATAACTTGTCGAAGTCGGTACCATGAGCACAATATTGTGATATGTTACTTTTGAACTGTCATGGTACTGACTTTAACAAGTTATTTCACACTTAAGTGTTCGGTCCAGTTCCGAAGTCGGTTCCATTTTTTGTTTTTTTTTTTTTCTTAAAGTCGGTTCATATGTTGTTGGGGATACCAGCACATAATGGTTTACCTATTATTTTTCCGTTTAAGCTGTAATCAAATGAAATCTAAAAAGGACCAACTTTTATGCACCATCTCATTTTATACTATTTTCACCACAGCTTGAAGAAATCCCTTGCCCTACGAGGTCGAAAAACTGACCTTTGAACATTTTAAAGGTGTATACCTATTGCTGTAAAGTTCTTACGGAAAAAATAATTAGAATAGCAAGGTTTAAAATTTATTACCTTAAGTATTCCAAATACTAATCAGCTAAGTCAAGCGTGATTAATATCCAGACCAGGATATCTCTTATGTCGTGTTACCATTCAAAATCTGCCGATAGCAAAGGCATATTATGACCTTGTTCAACTTAGTAAGGACAAAGTTATCCCTGCTCAATTTCACTTAAAATAAAACGAGGTACTACATCGAAGACGTAGAGC
Source organism: Apeira syringaria (assembly GCA_934044485.1). Taxonomy (NCBI): domain Eukaryota; kingdom Metazoa; phylum Arthropoda; class Insecta; order Lepidoptera; family Geometridae; genus Apeira; species Apeira syringaria. The sequence continues at coordinate 10,114,205 of OW203662.1, read as the reverse complement.
TTTCTTCTTCAAGTGCGTCTCCACTACGGTTGGAAATTTAAGTATGGCAGTCATCCTTCCATAATCTTTGTTCAAGGCAGGCCTAAACTTTTATACTCTTTTCATTCCGATCCATCGGCAAACGTGGCAGTACCAGGATAATTTCCTCTTTTCAACACCTTTTTCTCGCAACTTTACCCATGATTATGATTTTCCGCAGCTCATACCATAAAACATGTCCAAGATACGCCACTTTTCTCTGCTTTATAAACATTTAAACTTTTTTTATACTTTATAGATCTAGCGTTTGACCAATAACTCACTTTGATGGTCAGTGACGATGTGGTCGAAGATGTTATCACGGTAGATGATAGATGAGCGGAAGCTGTATACTCAAAGCGGTAGATCTAGAAATGTTAATGTAACTGCATTAAAAAATCGTTGGAATCAAGTAGCTATAACTAATAAGTGATATATGACGATTTTTATTCCGAAATATAAAACATATAAACGCTCTACTGTAAAGTTGCGATCATGTCATTTAGTAATTCTTGCTTGGTCGATATTAAAACGTTTATAAAAAATTACATTGACCATGCAAATTAAAAACTCGATTTCACTAAAAACCAGCTGATAAAATATGGCTTGTATTTTCACTTCGATTTGATCTTACGTGTGAAACCTCATTTGCGTTCCTACACAGGTCCATCCGGTACTCAAGATTGGCTTTCGACAGCTGTGCAAGCAGTTTTCATTATCGCCTACAAATTGTCACAACATTCTGTGTTGACGTGAATTAAGCCCTAAAACTAAAACTGTCATTTATCACTTTCATGAAAATACAATTCAAACCTTTATTCAAAAACATGTAAAGAACGTAAAAATAAGAAGAATGATCTCTTAAAAATACTTTATTTCCTAAAACTACAAGAAGAATCTCCTCCTGGAGGTTTCGAGCTGGTGTCGGCGGCCCGCTATGATCCACTCGAAGTCCCCACGCTTGGAGTCGAAGGTCCCCTGCTGCAGAGACACTAGCTTGAGCGTGAACCGCGGCCCCAGCTCACGTAACTTGGCACGCTTGCCGTCTGTTGTAAACTCGTACCTGGGTATAGATAGACAAAAAAACTGTTTCTCCAAAAGTACCTTAATACAGTTATGTTTATAGCTTATACTATGCTAGAGAAATAAATCGCGGACCTATCGCTTACAGCGATTTCTTTCAGTCAACCTTTTATTATCATTTCAGCCATAGGATGTCCACTGCTGGACATATTATGCCTCCCCCATATAGGGGGGATTTGCCAATTCTCGCCACGCTTGGCAGGCGGGTTGGCGAGCGCAGCATGATTTCTGATCCTCACATTGTGCTGCTGCCCACCTTCTGGTACGGGATCCCTTAGCCGACTCTTACGGCACCCGTGGGAGGAGATGGGAGAGTAGGTACTATTCTAGGCCGGTACCATCATAGCAAATATTATTATAGAGAGAGATACCTTTTATTAAAGAGGATTTTAATTAAAAGAATTGGTGGCATGATTGCACCTGATGAACAGTTCAGTATAATAAGTTGCCTGTATATACATTTTTTCTTTTTATAAATCAAGTTATTTAATCAGCCCCTCTGCCGGTTCTTAATATTTAGTAATTAAATCTAACCGTGCCCTATAGATGTATGGTAAGTCATTAATGAATCCTAATATTACAAACGCGAAAGTTTGTGAGGATGTATGGATGTTTGTTACTCTTTCACTCTGCAATGGATGGACGGATTTGAATGAAATTTAGTATTTAGATACTTCAGGTCCTGGGATAACACAATACCATCATTATCAATCATCACTATACTGGTAAAACAGTGGGGCACAGACAGTTCTACAACAAAGTTATTTGTATAATATGTGGTATATACTGGCTATGGGCAGTGTATGACGGCTGAATCCAAACAGTCTCTTCAGGGGACTTTTCAGTCCCCACTCACTAGTAGCCACCAAGGATAAAATCTGTCACACCGTACCTTCTTCTACCTTGATGGTTGTGGACTAGATAGTAACTGACCTATGATGCCTGAAGAATATATAATCCCGCTGGTTGTGGAAGGTGACGGCGCGACGACCGCGGAACTGGGGCTCATAGTGGAACAGCGCGCCTAGCATCCGACCCACGGTCAGACCCAGACGAGTGCTGAAGTTGTTTAGGATCACCTGGAACAGTTCAAGATACAGTATACTTAATAAGCATAATCAACCCAATAAATTTCCACCACACATGTTGTACTGTTCCCACCACTGGGTTGTGCATGTAACAAATAGAGGAATATTGGTGAATCCTCCATCACCAAGCAGGGTCACAGATCTAGGCTTGTGGCAGACCCAACTGTCAGAATTTTCATATCATCTGAGAATCACTAACATGGCCTTACAACTTTCATCCTTAAATGAAACCGAGACCAAGGGCTTTATGTTCATAAGTGCAAAAAGTCTTTAGTTAATAATGGTGTCTACCCGCTATGTAAATTACTGTATCCCTATAGTAGTAGTATCCTCTGATAGTGGAATCCCTTCCACTACCTAAATCTAAATTAGGTTTTATTCCATAATAATAAATTAAAAGATAAGGTTCAGTCAGTCTCAAAACTAATGTAACTAAGTATCTATGTAATCAAACAACATACCTCTGGCCTATGAGTAGTAATTTCTTTATAATCTTTCCTTAGTTCTGGTGTAATCTTACAACTGGACAGTCGGAAGTGTGCCGTGGGACCATCAGGCAAGTGGATCAGCAGGAAACCATTTGGCTGCTTCTGGTTCTCATTGACTACAATCACGTCCGTGACACCCTCACGAACTGCTGATTGACATATGCGTTTTACTGATGACCTGAAAGTTACAGATTTGCTGTTATTTCCTTCAGTCTACTTGGAACGAGATAATTTTATGTGATTTTTATCAAAATGCATTGTATGTCATACATTTGGTGTATTAATTATAAAATATGCAGTTTACTTTATTTATTAACATAATTAGGAATGTTATGGTGTTTATTAGGATAAAAATTATATTATAAATAACAAAACCATTAAAATAATTATTGTCATCATAGATCAGTATCTTATTTCAGGATGAACATCCTTGACATTTCAGGATTTTTGAGCTCATGACAGAATTGTTCTAGATTCTGAATATCTGGAGTTTTCTCAATCATAAATCAAATATGTATCAAGTGATATTCAAGTGTTAGGTAGGGTATTTAAGTATATAATTAGAATCATAAACGAAACCATAATTTTCTAATTATACAAATAAAACTTATGTTTACTTAGCTCAATACAAAAATGTAACTTTATAACTTATCTTAAATAGTTACAAAAATATTTTATACATATGTTTACAGATAGTGTTAACAAATTTTAAGCCATGTACATTGTACATACATCAAGACCCAAACTAAGTAAAAACATAGGATTATGATTATATGGTTGGATTCTTATATTTTGATATGCAACTTGTTATACTTTATGTGTATGTGATAAACAGCAAATAAGTAATATATAATCCTATATTTTAAGCAGGGTGCTTAACATTATTTACCACAGGGTATTTACCCATATAATATTACTGCATATACTTACAAATAATATATGAACAATATGAAACTTCTTTTAGATTAGCATATAATTTAAACCATATTTAATTAGTAGCCCTGCATTAGAGAAGATTTATGTAAATTTATCATTTTATTATTCAAGTTTAACTTAAATTTACGAAATAAGCTCAGTGTACACTTTCAAACATATAAAAATCAACATAAACTACTCACCTTTGTCTATATCTTGCTATAGAATTTGGTATGATTCTCATAAGTTCTTTGCCAAATATTCTAGTCTTGCTATGTGGGTTGTCCGAGTATGTGATCAATACCTTGGGCTCATATGCATTCTCATAGTATGCTGATAGTTCATCTAGTTCCATGTCCTTTTGAGCCTGAAAAATATAAAGAAATATGAAGATCACTGGTTAGGATAAAATATAAACTATGATAGCTTCAGAAATCATTTCAGCATAGGTCATCATAATTCTGTTAATCAGTTATATTAATGATAAAAGTTCTTGATATAGTTCAAATATGTTAAAAAGGCAGAGGGTAAGAATAACATAACATAATAAATAAACATAGAACTGCTAGGAAATAGTGCCTAAAACCACAAACAAGGTAAATAAGCTAGAGAATGCTGGTTGCAATTAGCTTGCAGCTGACAATTCGATCAAAAATCTATTATCCTCATGTTTCGGCCGATACAGGTGTGAATTACCGAACTAAAAATCAATACTAAGGATAATGTGGTTAAACTATAGTCGGAACCCTCTGACTTATTACGTGAGTAACTCCCGTGTTTTATACATTAATAATAATAAGGAGTTAAATGGTGTATAACCTCTTCCTGTTCCTCGGGATCAACATTTGCGAGCATAGTCTCATCTTTCTCCCTGAGAGACTCCAACGTATGGGGCACCTTTTTTGGTACATCGTCACCTTCCTGTTTCTTTTCTAATTTACGCCTGAAACAGCACGAAATTCATTAAAACTTGAAAACATGTACGTAAATATTTTTAGATTGACTCGCTTAAATAACCCCACTTACTTCTTCTTGTCTTTTCCGCGAGCCATTGTGGTGAATAAATTTAATTATGTCTGGACAAGGTTACAGCTAGGTCTTAAATGATAAAGTTTATTTTCAGTAAATTTAAAGTAGTTTTTGAATAATAAAAATGTTATGAAAAAGCCTTGCACGAAATGATGGGAAACGTTACTTGCCGACCAGATAACGCCCGGCCTGTGAATTACCGGCCAGATAATTGGCGACCAGATATTTCAAAGCCATGTACATGAGCTATCAGGCCGCGCATTATCAGGGTGGTAATTCCTAGGGTGGTACAAATTCTACCGGGCGATAATGCGCAGCCAGTGATTTACCGACCCGAGCTTTACCGACCCTATATTTACCAGCCTGATAATTGAAAGCCACTTTTTATAAAGTCTAGTCCACAATGAATTCCCTAGATGTTCACATCATACCAACATTCGGACATGAATTTCTGGATGCGTTCAAAATATTTTAAATAACATAGACTCAGTCAATTGTTTGGTGAATTGAAATAAAGTGACCCCTAGTTATATCAACTGAAATTAATCTATATGTGGTTTGTTGTGAAAATAAGACAAATATTATTCAAACCCTTAAAGTTTCTTTCGTCATGTGCCTTCCACATTCAGTGCGAAAATCATATCGTGCCGGTGGTGATTTCAGGAACAGGAACAAAAAATCAAGAAATTCTGATAAAAGGTATATAGCTAATAACATTGTAATTATCGTTATTTATCCGTTTACTGGTCCCTGGCCTCAAGTCAAGTACCTATCGGACTGATCAGCATTAATTATCATTAATTCTGCGAACTGTATGCTATGCCCACTGGCAATTCAACTTGCTAATCTTGCGGGCTATGTCGGTGACGTTCGTTTGTCTACGGATATCCTCATTTTTTATTCGATCCCGTAGATAAACTCCGAACACAGCCCTCTCCAGAGCTCGTTATGCGACTTAAGCGTCTTAATGAGGCACACCTTTAGGAGCCACGTTTCAGTTCCACGTGTTATCACTGCTCAGCCGAGTTGGATTCGACGATTGGCCTCTTCCTCGAAGTTGGACCTGTTTAGCTGAAGTGTTTGTCCTAAGTAGACGTATTTGTCAGACATCAACTTTGTTGTATCCATGTTCATCTTAAGGCCCATCGTTGAGTGACTTGATTGAGGTCTTCGAGCAACTTGCTCAGGTCCTCCATCGATTCTGCCAAAGCTGTCGGTAAATCGTAAATAAGTTATGTACTCCCCATTGACATAATTGGTTATGCCAATTCCTTTCTACCAAATAAATTTGAAGGCTTCTTCCAATGCGGCTGTAAACAGTTTCAGAGAAATGACGTCTCCCTGTTTCACGCCACTTTGTAATGGAATTGTCCCAGGAATCTGGAATTTGTACTCAGACCAATACGGTGGCGTTGTTGTACATTCAGCACTTCGATATGATGATCATCAAAACGGCATCGTTGGAGAGACTCAAGCCCCGCCCACGTTTCGATCGACTCAAAGGCCTTTTCATAGTTCACAAACGCTAAGCATTTTAGTAACTACTTTATATTCTTGGTCTTCTGTATACATAAGTTGCCACAGCATTTGAATGTGGTGTACAAAGTGATGTAGCTTTTTGGGAAACCGGCTAGTTCGGGTGGCTGGTATTTATGAAACCTGCGATTGAGACGGTTTCGGAGTGATGACCCGCAAAATGAGTTTATAAGCATAACCCAGAAGGATGATGGGTCTGCAGTTCTTGGGCAAAATGTGTTATCTTTTTTTGAGAACAGCACTGTTATGTCTATGTTCCATTTTCCTGGCGTTATACCTCCAATTAAAGCGGAATTGAAAAACTTCTGGAGGACTTTGCGCACCGGTGCTCTATCCGCTTTTAGAAACTCAGATGTTATTCCGTCGTCACCGACTTGTTGTCTTTCGGCTGTCTCAGGGCTATTGTAATGTGCGGGATATCTTCGATGTAGTGTGTCTATTTTATATAATATAATATACTACTAAAAAAAATAGGGGCCACTAGCTTATTTATATTAAAGTGCTTTAAGATACTTAGTTAAATATGTAATTTTTATTCTCTAATTAAAATGAATTCAATGATGTATTAATTTTTTTTATACTTTGGTTGTGACCTTTGTAATTCATGTATCTCCCAAATCAATACATATGTAATATACTGCTAATTAAAAAGAATACTAGAAGATCTCAAGTAAGAACGACCTTCACAAATTTGAAAACTAGGTGAAAAATAAATTCTAACCAATAAATTATGTCTGTGGACGTGTACCAAAAGGGTTGCCGTTAAAAAATGTTCATGGCTATAATAATATAAAAATTCTTTATTTTTCAAATTTGACTTCTTGGTCCCAAACGACTTATAGTTTATCCGAAATTAAATAATAATTCGCTTTATGTTGCCTCTATGCATACAGTTGATTGGTAACTTAACTTTTTCTATTCTCTATGGTAGCCGCGTACAAATAGGGGTGCGTTCAGGAGCTTTGTCGGCCAAATTTTGACCGACCAATATTTGATCGATGTCTCACGAACGGCTACTCCATAACATGTTACAGAAGAAGAAGAAATCACGTGATATATTACTACTGCTTAAGTCAGTTTTGACAGCCGACCAAGATTTGGCTCTAATTGAGTTCGTGAATGCCGCACATCCACTGTCAGAGCAAGATAATTATGGCTTGGTCTATGGAGCTGCCGAACGCACGCGAGGTATATTGTGTTATTAAGTTCAATAATCCAATTCCCTCATCATAATTTATGTCAAGTTAATAATTAACATAGGTAGAGTAATGGAACCTCTTTTCGTTAAGATAATCATTTACAGAATGATAACATTTATCCAAAAGGAAGTCAAACATTCTTATTTTAAGTTGATTATAATGAACTCTCTAAACTTATCAGGTAATTTGTTATATATTATTATTGCCATGCAGTTTGCGTATTTGCAAACAGTTTTTACATTGAAATCTAAACAAATTAGGTGACATATTTCGTAAACCTATACAATAATGTCAGTATCTACAAGATATCTTGTGGGAAAGTAGTAGTTCATTTGAGGACTCTGTAAAAAGTATAAAACTCTGTTTGTGGATAATACTGGTCGCAGGAAAAAAAATATATTTCAAGAAAAGATCGGTTGGATTAAAGTATATCCCAAAAAATACCACGCACAAAAATTACAAAACTAAACATCAAAACTTCTCGCCTCCGTCCGAGATCACAATAATTGACAAAAGTAAAAGTGACATTTGGAGACAACAAATAGAAAGTGTTAACTCCAACCAACAAGCCAACTCAAAATATATTTTCCCTGAATAACTTTAGGGACACAACCACATTTGACTGGCAGTACTAATATCTTTATCTTTAGCAAATTTTTTGATAGTGCAACTCCCGTGCGTTAATGCATCTGTAATCAACGTTTGTTAATGATGAAGTTATCTTTGACAATGACGTAAACTAGAGTTTTGGTGTAACTCACACTTAATCGTATGAATTTATAAAATTTGATATAGTTTTGAAAATCACGAGACCCAATAACATTGCTAAAAAGCCAAAATTTGCTTGACGTAGGGCGTGCGAAGCCAAAACTCCTAATAAGCGAAAAAAATGAATCGTGGACATAATAGTCGATCGCATGCGGTAGACAAAAAATTGCGATATGACTTTCACGATAGACTGTTTTTATGATTTAATGACAAAAAAAAATTACAAAGTAAATAAATTAAAGTAATAATCTACAAACGTAACAAGTAGTTTCCGATTTCACCCACCGGAGCGGTTAACGGAACTTAGGCATAATAATATCATCTTAGCCATATAAATAGAAAAGTGTAATTAATATTAATAGTAATGTTTAATTATATTAAGAACTTATACGCCTGCTAAGGCAAAATTTTCATGGATTTCTACTAAGCCATAACATCTTGGCACACCTAAAATTACCCAAATTCTTATCCATATGAGCGTAAATACAGCGAAATGGTGGAGAAATTGCAAAAACAGTTTTTGCGCTTTTTATGTTTAAGAGTACGGCGTACCAACGCTAAAGACGAATCTCCTTAAGTATGCTCCCATGTCACGCGCGATAGTAATACTGAATCGAATTTCCAAACAAGTAGATATTTTTCTATGTAGCCTGGCAGAATTCACAGAAGTGGCACATAGATTATGTGAAAATACTATAGTTAAATAGTAAATTTTATTTATTATATAAGTAATTTATGTAGGCAACATCGCTTTGGTTTTAGTTGTAATAATGTATATCCTGTATTTAAGGAAAAAAATATTTTTATATATTTTATTTTTTATTTTATTTATTTAAGGTCAACCAACAGTTACAACATTTATACATACAATGTCTACCTTACACTATATTACAATTGCTTAATGCATAACCAATTATAGGCTAACACCTCATGCATTGTAAAACACAATACTAGCTTTAAAATATAATTAGTTCTTCTCTCAGCCATGTGCGTCCACTGCTGGACGTATGCCTCCCCCATATAGGGGGGATTTGCCAATACTCGCCACGCTTGGCATGCGGGTTGGCGAGCGCAGTATGATTCGCAATCCTCAGAAGGCGCTGCTGCCCACCTTCTGGTACGTGATCCCTTAGCCGACTCTTACGGCACCCACGAGAAGAGATGGGGGAGTACTATTCTAGGCCGGTACCACCACGGCAATAATATAATATAATTAGTAAGCAGTCGTAAAAGGTAATTAACTAATTAAAAATCTGTGGAGTGCTTCTATTTATTTAATTAACTTATTGTCTTGATTATGTAATCCGATGTTTTTTTGCGAAATCGACCAAGAGAATCTGTAAAAATGTAGGCAACGCCACTGCATTTGTTTGCAATCTTACATAATCTAGAAACTACAGAATGGGCTCCTAACGACGTGCGACGAAAAGGTGGAACAAAAAGTGTGATACAGCTTCGAGGATATCTCCGAGGAACTTTATAATAAAACCGCTGCAGTAGGTCAGGACAATCTTCATAATTTCTAAAAAGCTTGTAAGTAAATACCGCATCCAACATTTCCCTGCGAGCAGATAGTGAAGACATATTGAAATATGTTATATAAATAATATATGAATAAACGTTTCATTTTATACCTAGAAATTTGTTTCAGAAAGCTGATATTTCGTAATATTATCTTTTATATTTAATTAATTCCCTTTGTGTGAAAGTGATACAAATTTCATTATTTTTCAATTCAAGAAAAAAATTACGTAGATCTACGTACTTTTCACATGCAAATAGTACAGTTCTACGAATTTTTTAAACCTGGCCTACGACTTTTTTAAGATCTGGCAACCCTGGCAATACTCCAAAATAGGGATGGGCAAATGGAAAAAAAATATCGATATTTTTCAAATATATCGATATATATCCCCCAAGAAATATCGATATTTTTTGCCCAATTTGCAATTATTTATAAAAATTGCCTAAATTATCGAAGTTTTAAAGCAAATTCACATCTGGCTGTTTCAACATAAGTTTTATTATCTAAAATAAAAATTTCGAATTGCTTGACATAAAAAAAAACAAAAAAAAAAAACATTCATACCAGTATTTGTAACAACCAAAGAAACTAAACCCATACAGCCTACTGCATATTTTCTAAATTTAAGAAATCGGATTGGTCAAAATCATAATGTGACGCATGAGCAGACAGCAGAGCTTTAAAAATATATCGATTTTGATATCTGAAAATAAATATCGAAAATTCATATATCGCGGGAAAAAATATCGCTAATTACTATCGATATTTTGATATATCGATATTTTTTACCCATCCCTACTCCATAATTTAGCTTGTTAAACTGAAGGTTTTTTGCGAACAGCGATGTATATAATGATTTATCACTTGGCTAGGCTCACTTACAATAATAAACAGATATTATATTAAGTGTTCTATGATAAACAGCCTTCGCTTCATCAACTACCTACATAATTTGTAGGTTATGTTACTCCTTATAAGATTATAAACGTACCTACTGCCGCTTGTACCGGCTAACTTAGGTACGCCTGTTGTATGTCTAGACCGACTAACTCTGCTACTTTTGTCGGTCAAGACGTACTAGTGTCCCAGACTGGCGCGGCCTGCGGTGGCGGTCAGTTAAAGACGAGAAATTCAATAACTGACCGCTACCGCAGGCTGCGCCAGTTTGGAACTATGACATTGGAACACAACATTAAGCATTATGGGACAAATTCCTGTAACTAATTAAAGTACTAGCGGCTTACATGGTAATTTTTGGTACCTATATGACCACTAGTGATACATATATCATTTTAAACAGTTGTTGTTTAAACAGCTGGTGCTTTAACAGTTACAACAGCCCTTTTTATTAAATTTTAGCCCCTGGAGCACTGGTGCTTGTGCTAATTAACTATAACCTGCTAAGTGCGAATCGGGATCACGTACCAAAAGCTCAATACAAAGAAAAAACATTTAAGAGTTTTTAACACGGGACTGATTCGCCCTTGGCCAGTTTGTTGTGGTTTGTCGACACTAGAGTTTTTCTATATAACCTAGTTTCATGTCTATATATGACATTCATGTTAGATAGATATTATAATGATAGAGCCAAAAGGATGAACTTTAATAAAAGATGTTTTGTTGGTAAAACTGAAGTGGTTTTGACACATTATGAATGTATTAAAGATGAGAATTACTCACGTAGTCACATGAGTAATTACCATAGTATTTACATTTTAAATAAAACATATTTGTTGAATAAAGACCCCCCTTCACATCGTTTAATAAATAAACCTATATGGAAGCCCGTTACCATCCAAGCAGTTTTCATTAGGAAAAGTGTCATCGGCATTAGCCAATTAGTTAAGTATAAGGGTGAATAGAGGATGTACAACACGAATATTGATATTAGAAGAGTTGTGTTCAGTCTCTCACTAATATACAATGTTAGATTATACATCACTATATTGGTTGCACCTCTGTCTGACTATGCTATATGATCAAAGCAAAACATTTTTGTTAGAAATTAATTATTAATTAAGTTAGTTAAATGTACTTTTAGTGCTGATGAGATGATGTGGTTGCTCAGGAATAAAGCCCTAGTCCATGGTTACATTAAATTAAAAAAGTTGGTTAGTTTATAATTACAGTTTTAATATGACAAGATGAATATGACAATGCAGTGGCATGTTTGCAAAAACAAGGAAATCACTTAAACAATTAAAAATTTAATGTGATACCTAATAGTTATGCAATCCTTGGTGTTGAAGACATGCCGATACTATACATACAGTCCAGAAAGTTCCTCTGTTTAAGTGTTTATTGTGAGAGTATGTAAGCTGGTAATTTCAACATTTTATTATGGTGGCTTCTATGGGGCTGAGACAATTTCAACAAAGACAGGTGGCATGGATGTCATAAAAACAAAAAAAATGCTCAGTAACAGAATTGTTTGGTATCATTTTACATCTAGTAAAGCAGTAGACGACTTAGAGGGCATGTGTGGTTACTTTGTTCTTTCCATACATATTTACTCACACTTACTAATCTATGCGCAGCAGTAAACACATAACAAGCATTTATTTTTTCTACCATTATAAGGTATCTATAAAATAACTATTCAAATAGTACAGCCTTCATTTTTTCAGAGGTTTGTCAATGTTCAATAGACGGTTGCTTCTGAACATGGGAGGGTGAGAGTTCCAGCTCGAAACTTGGTAACTCAAGCGTAGGTGTTCGTACAGATACAATCAATACTCCATCTCTTCTCACGTAACATTCTGATTCAACAGTGACAGCTAACGCGTCACTTTTTCCCACGTTGTTTATTTGTTATAGATACCAGCCAGCCACAGGCCACGAAGAAAATAACTTTTATATCTCATGAACAATAGACACAATCATTTAAAATCTACGTAATTTGTTCGGTCTGGTTCTATCATCCTTCCTTTAGTTGTAGATATAAGAACAATCCATCCGGAAAGCTGGCGACATATGAAAAGACCGATTGATTTCCACTTGCCGTTCGTGCCGTGACGTGCCGCTCTTGCACGAGCATTCAGATTTCAGATATGGACTAATCATAAACGCAATGAAATTTCACAATGAAGTAAACAAAAACAAACACATTCGCCATGTTTAGTTTTTTTTTTCCAGATTGTCAGCATTGAGCAAAACTAGGATTTTGACTATCGCATGATGAGCAAAGCCTTACAATTTAATAAATAATTCCACCAATAGAATCGATTTAAGAATCAATTTAGACCAATAAGCGTAACGGATTTCAGCCAATAGAAGGTGGTCGCGAATTATCTGGGTGGCTTTTATCGGCCGCGCATTATTTGGTCGGGAAATACGTGCCGAACAAAATCGCTACCGGGGTGGAATACGCAGCCAAGTACTGCGCAGCCAGTGAAATACCGACCTGATAACCGACGTACATGGTCATGAATTATCTGGGTGGTATTTATTGGGTCGGTAGTTATCAGGGCGCCAATTCCCTGGCCGGCAATTATACACACTCGAAATGATCATATCATGACATTTTAATACTTTGACATTGACATAGGTACCGAATACCTACGGCGAATGTTTCTTTCGTCGTAGCCGAATACCGATACCATTCGTGTCTTTTGGTGTTTTGGCTACGCATGTTTTAAAATTATTTGATTTTTTTCGAAATCAGATTGGCCCAAGAAGCTGATTTGTATATTAGCTTCCTGGATTGGTTACATGTCCAGAACAGACTAATCAGTGATCGCCTGTCTCTCCAGTGCCGTGTCGTTTGACGGACGTCCGAGATTCTGGCTGATCAACGTAAGAGATCTCTCTCAATCGTGGGTGTAACAGAGCATTTTCAAATGTCTCAAAACTAAAGTATGCATGCTTGTTTAGCTTGGTCTAGGTCAATTTAAACACACTACTAGTAAAACTTATTTCGTCGAGTTTTCATATCGCTTGAGCCCCTAGACAAAATAAAAGCTAATGTCCCTTGCACACTACTGATGTGATAAATATCTGTCATAGCGGTGGTAAAAGACGCCTCCCACCTAGACTTCATTATTTTAAAAAACCGATTCCGCTCTTCCATGAAGGGCGGATTATAAAATCGGTATGGTACTGTAGGTAAATGATAATAATAAGTCTTGCAGCAAAGATAAGTGTCTCGATGATAGAGGGAAGGTCCCGATATCGTCATGAATAGCTGTCACCACCAGCAACACGTCGCGTTTTTTTTACCGGTACAAACTATATACGATACTAACGCATTTTACCAGTGAAGACGGTTAGGATAGACTTTGTATTAACCCAAAGAACTCAATAAAACGTTGTTTGTAGGTCAACATAAACTATATGAATCCCATTAGCAGCGAGATGAGGAAATCAATTCAAACTTCACAGGACTATATAATGACGATAAATAAGAAATGAAACAGATACATATTTTTTAATTACATTTATCACTTCTCCCCACAAACTTAAAACTACAGAATATGACTAGTTCAGCTGTACGTCTTGTCTCGCCAACTCCAACAACATAGGATCATCGAAGAACTTGTTTATGGAGACGTCCTCACTGAGCCCTTTGCGACGACGCGTTTTGATCATGAACTCGCGCGCCAGGTGGGTAGCTGGCTGCGGCTCTAGTGGCCTAGAAATATACAAAATATTAGCGCAGGTTCCATAAAAATTAAACAAAAACTTATTTGTCGAATTTTTGGCCGGATTTAGTACTAATTCCATTCTTAATGTGGTTAATTGTTTGTTATTAATATTATACATACAATTTCCGTACGTGTGCATCAATGTAAGAAAATAAAACGAAAGATCATCCCTGCTTCTTTATAAAAAGATAAGGTAAAGAACTATTTCACTGAATCAAAACTATCACAGGAAAAAAGTTGCAAACTCAACTATAATCCCTCACTAGGTGCACAAAGCATGCAGAGCCAAACTGTTTAAAAATGAAAAGGTTACATTTACATTTAATATATGAAGTAGCTTTAATTCGATTTGGAAAATAAATAAATGGAAGGCTGATACGGTTAAGGGCTACATTGCAAAAATAAAATATTTTTCGTTATATATGAACCTGATGATGATGGTCTTGTCGAGGGGGTCCCCGGGCACGATCTGCCAGTGGTGGAACACCTGCAGACAGAAGGCCTGGCCCTGCGTGTGCGTGCGCAGGTCCGTCTCGAACCCGAACGAGTCTATCGCCGGCACGAACGCCTTGATCGTGTACAGCGGGGAGCCGGCCACAGGCGCGTCCTGGGTCACGTGGCCTACGAACCGACAACCACATATTTCACATCACTGTACAACAAGATATATTGTTATATTGTATTGTATACTATTGATACAAGTCATAGGTACTAAGAACTTAGGTGTATAACTTATCAGTGATTGTTGTAATCATAATTGTATCATATAATGTGCATGTATATAAATATATATTCGAGTACATATGTATGTGTATACACATTTATATGTATATATCATGAAGTGTTTGTTAAACTATATGCCTGCGTTATAATGGTTTCTCAATTTAATTAAACAAACCCTAGTCAACACTATTTGATTCTCCCACGGAAAGGATTGTTTGAAAGAGATTGATAAACGGCCCATTGTTACATAGTATTTAAGATTTGTCTTGTAAATCTAATGAAATTGAAAGAAGCAACAGAGAAATGTTAGGATCGTAGCGAAGTGGTTCGTGATTTCTTATATACGTGAGTGTATTAATGCAAATGCATTAATTCGGTCTGGTTACACTCACAGCACTTCTGGCAAATTTTTATCTCGCTTACTCTACTCAATGACAAACTGTTTCAACCTTAGACAATATAAATTACCCAATGAGGAACAGTCACGTGACCTAAAATAAAGCCATGTTTTCACAGCATGTCTAGTGATGTTCTACAAAAATGTCGATAAGATATCGGTATGATGATATATGAAATTTTTCAACATATTGGATATTGCTTCGATGGCGTGGTTGGTGCTGGTAGCGTTCTATGTCGTGGCTAATGGGTTCGATTCTCGGCAATATGAGCAATCATTCTGATATGTATGTATGTATGTATATGTATACAGCGACGGCACCCTTCATAGCGAGCCCGCGAATGTGTCAGCTGTCAAACAGTAATAAACCGGTGTCCAACCGTAGCGGTCGTTTTACTTATCACCATATAGCTCACATTCTCTCTTCATGGAAAATCTGTGCTTCTGGTTCTGGGTGTTAGATGTGTTTGTTTTCGGCATACGTAATACAAGACATTGTTTGTGAGTGAGAACGCGTTTGTTTGTTTATTAATATTTGAACAAATGTAACGTAATAATAAAATTTACGTTGACAAAATGCTGTGCATTAAACTACGGAATTTATAGACGTCAATTAAATTAATGTTAGATAACCTATCTGTCGACTTGTTTATTTTTATAACATTTATATTTTAAACGGGATAAAACCGACATTAAATTTTGCTAGGTACCATAGGCGACCTATTTGGTCACCTAACCATCACGGACTGAGATTATCAGATTGAAAGTCGTGCTCATGACACAATAAGACATATGACCTATAGACAAAAAGAGAACAAAGCAGGCGCAACGCTTAAAACTTTTACTGAGGGCCCTTGGTTTCTCCGGTACATGCGCAGATGTTCACAGAACCTAACGTCGGAACCAGAAGGATAGGCTGCGCGTATTGTAACTTGTTTTATATGTATACGTCAGTCAAGTATTATGGTATAGGCGTCATAATTGAGAAACATATATTATTTGCATACCTCTCCGTTTCGCCAGCACCGTGTACACGGCCGAGACACAGTCAGCGGGCGCTTGCACTTCCACGAACAAATAAGGCTCCATCAATCTCGGGGTCGCCATCAGGAATGCTGAGTATGCCACCTGTACAGTACATCAACCATTTAATAAATCAGACACAGACAGACAGAGGACGCTATCATCGCTTTTGATGAACGAACAAATTAGTATTGTAACACGCAGCGGAAGTGAGAAAGGGTAAACAAGATTATAGATTTTGATCTATATAATCTACGTCAATAATTGTAAGCCCCTCAAAAGTACTCACAATATACGGCTATACAGATTAAATTCAAAAATAAACCACACCGAGAAGAAAGCGCAAGCAATGCACTGATATTCTTTTAAAATAGATTTGGCAAGCTGTTCATTACAGTAAATAATATTCACTTCAACAGGTTACACATAGGTATGGTGCCTCCGCAGAGGTGGAGGTATTATCTTACATAATAGTATACTTTACTTTTTTATACTGTATACATCTAGCGTTTCACCACTATCTCATTTAATGGTCAGTGACGATGTGGTCGAAGATGTTATCACTTGACGGCTCTCAAGCACTGCTACCTGAGCACACAATGTGTATCAGTTTTTCAAACTTGAGGGTGGTAGTTAGCAAGGCAGGTGCTCGATGTAGGTGGTACCTTACCACCATGCTTGGAATTTGATAACGGTGTTATTTTCACCGAAAGAACAAGTCGTTGATGGGGATCGAAACAGCGTATGTCAGTTTGACAGCCGCCGCTTCCACTGCTTCATGACTGCAAATTTTCCTTCAGTGAACAGCAGTCACGGTTTTTGAATATTCACTGTAATAATGAATACAAATCCCTAGGAAGAAATTATTTTTAATTTAGGTTTGTACTATTATTACTGCATTTACTATTATAACTTCCTTATGTCATTCATGTTTTATAATTGTGATATGCACTAATTAACTTCAACTTGTTTAGGTAGTTACGGACAAACATTATATTTAAAAATTAATACAACGAGGGCAAGATAAAATTTTTTTTTAAAATATAATGTACAAGGGTAGACTTACTCTTCTAGCAGTTGGAATGATCTGTCCCCCACCGCGGTGCAGCGGCTCCTGCGCTATGACGGCGTCCAGTATCTTGAACTTCACGTTTCTTATCGGTTCTTCGCACAGCGGCCCTTCTCTCGTACCCCATTGAAAACCTGAAGCAGGAGAAACATACAACTGTTTATATATATGTATATATATATAACAGAGTCTCAAAGGATTGGCAACGTATTGTAATTCCTCCGTTGTTACAGATATCCAGAAGCAAAGGTGTTCACATACCAATAGGTGGGCCGTCTGCTTGCCACCGATTACAAAAAAAAGTCACCCACATAAACTAAAACTCTTCTATATTTCTCAAAGTATCCAAAATTTTCAAAAAATCTATCCAAAGACACAAAAAGTTCCATGCATTTTATTTAGTTTACCGTTGTATCATCATTATTACAGTAGAAAAGAGTCAAACGCTTTACAGAAGTCTCCAGTTTTTCCAAGGTTTGGTTTTGTAAGTACATAGCTGTTTCAACTCAGTGTTGTCAGTTGATTTCCTACATTCCCCTTGCCGACACGCGAAACCACCCAAATAGTGATCGCCCAGAAAGGTATATTTTTAAAATTTGTTTCTTTGAATGACAATGGAAGAAGAAAACATGTTGTGGCGATCTCACTAAGTGTGGGATAAGGGCAAGAAGGATACTTGTTGTTGATCCACGGTCTTCCCATAACGTAATTGGATTTGGAATTGGATTATTTATTTTTAATTTTGTGTATTACTAACGAGTCTACGAAAACGAAGAAATATTTATTGGTTCCTCCGCCATTTTGCAACACCATAGCATGATATTTCCGTGAATGCATTTTGAAAATCGAACTGAAAGCGGCGTTCTATTTGGGAGAATGCGTGCATTGCGTTGCGACTACAGAAAACAATTTTGTTAGTCTAGTAGTATTACATTGATTTTTTTTCTCGCAACCGTAGTGAAATGTAGAGCGTGACACACGGCGCCAAACAATAATGGGTAATTTTAGTCCCTTGTACAACCTACTAATAGATTACATTCCTAAACAAATCGACAGTATTTTTGGACATGTTCATAGTGTGTATGTCATTTAGGCTACGTGGTCCGGGGTAAGGAGAATGGATAATTAGAAAGGTTATTATGCATATGCTGTTACCTTGTACAATACTGTCCTTGACTGAGGCTAGTAGATGTTTGTCGACTTCGGAGGGCAGTGTGTCGTCGACCAGAATGTTGGGTCCCGTGGTGTCTGGACCGAACGCCCATATAGAACGGGCCGCAAGCAAGTCCCAATCGTATCTACAAACAAATATATGCACTTTATACAAAACCATTATTTAACCGAGATCAACTTTGGTTATTTTAATTAATGATCATGAGGCGGACTTTTATCAACTAAAATTTCTAAAACTATACCAATCCTGGTACAATTTGAGGAATGCAAGTGCCAATAATATATTCCATAAGCTACATTTTCAACAAACAAATAATCTTTAGTCAGTCAGAATTATTTATTCGATTCAGGCATCCCGAGCGCACTTATAGACGTCCAAATATTTACTAATATAGAAAAGGACTCTAACGCCGGGTTCCAAACTGAATAGTCACTACAAAGAAGAAACAGCAAGAAACTCGGGGCCCCCTCTCCGCGGTATATTAGGTTAATGTTCATAAGTGCGTCATTAATGCTATAAAGACACCGCGTCCGTTTAGTTTTTGAAATGTAGGTTCGTTAAAAATTTTAAGAAAGAATAAATCGAACTGCGTCTATTACATAAAATTTGAGTCATTGTAATAGATCACTACCAATATTTGCTTATTTAAGAAATGACCATCAATGTACTAACTTGGTCTGGAAGAACTCTCCTAGACGCTTCCTGTCCCAGGTAACACACACGGCACCAGCTTCGATGTCCTCCGCCAATCCTCTCTCCAAAGGTTCCGCTATCATCGTCAGCTTGTTCCGTTTGTTTGGAGTCTCCGCAAAGCACTTGAGGGATGAGGTTTCAACCACTGTCTCGCAGAACGATACTACAGGGTCTGCAACTGTGAAAGAAATTTTTCGATAAATAAATATCATCATTATAGTATAGACACAATGCACATGTAACAAATAATATTTTTTGTCGGAATTATTGGCCTTAAGGTGCAACGTTTTCCATACTAAACTGTTTTGTAATTCTTAAGTTGTCTACTAAGTTTTTAGGCTGGACTGGAACTCCCAGAATTCTCATTTAGGTAGCCGGCGTTAAAAATAAAAATAAGTTGCAATTTTTCCGAGATCTTGCCTTGCGATCTGGTCGATAAAGTTTCTTGCAAATATCACGACGTGAATCCTAGTCGGTCTGTAGATAACATGACGATTTACATTACATTACGATGACGACATATACTTTCTCGTGTTCCCGGTACGAAGCTGGAGGACTCCTAAGGTCTAAGCTGAAGGTCTTTTACGTTTGAAATATGGTCCTTCTTAAACAATGCAACAGAATGTCAAAGTAGCCAACTTCTTTGTTATACATAGTTGCATCCAGTGGTTTTACCCGCTTGGTATCTTACCGATACCTCTTGTAGAGGTCTATTTAGTGTTTTGGAGAAAACGGCTCTGTCCTATCTGTTATCCCAAGGTATAAGGAATTGTCGTAGCAAATTTGGTACGCGTTTGCATTGTATTTGCATATGAATCCGCTCAGCTGTGTTAGCATTGATATTGCAGGTTTGAGAAAAAATATTGTAGGATTTGTTGTCAGTCAGGGGGGAAGAGGGGTGGTGTTACCTTTGATGTCGATCTCGGAGTACATGTTCCGGAGGTCGTGCATGACACAGTCGAGGTAGAGCTCCCCGGTGCCGAGCACCACGTGCTCGCCGGACTCCTCCACGCGCGTCGACACCAGCGGGTATGACTTGTTCACCTTCAACAACATACAAACAGTCATACACGTAGCGCACTCATCCGTAGGAATCAACTCGTTTCATGCTTCACTTGGTCTTAACACACAGTGAGATCAGCGTTTATATTTAGTGTCAAAGTTCGGAAATTTATTTTTATTTAATTTAATTAATTAAAACGGTCTTCACCAACTATATAATTTCGTCATAATATCAATTCAATATTTAAAAAGAGTGCAAACATTAGACACTAATTAAATAAAACGAGGAAAATATATCAAAACCCATCCCTCCATTTCTCTCACATGCATGCTCTGTTTAAGAATTAGGATGGCTATGGTAGTGTCTAGCGGGCAGAATGCACAAAACACGGAACTGCAGTGCAGGACTCAGCACCCCAAATGACAGAGAAATATATGGGTCTATAATATTATTCCACCCCTTTCTTTAGCTTGTTAACTCTAGTCACACAACACACCCAAACAAGCTGTTTGTATAAGAAAATTAATTATCCATTATGAATCATTTATTTATCATAAATATTAGCATTATTTTACTATCATACTAATAACAGTGAATCAATATCAGGTCTTATATTTGTTATTTAGGTTTTACTGACCTTCCTAAGTCCATCCAACATCTTGGGCAGTTCGCTGGGGTTGACAGGTTCTACAGCTATTTTAACCACGGCCTGCGTGTTGAACCGCAGTGGTGCGAACGTGTGCAGCTCCTCGTCTTCATCGGCTGCGACCACGGTGCAAGTCTTCACAATGGGTTGGTCAATGCCTTCGATCAGGGCCCAGCAACCCGCTGGCACACGATTCAGTTCTACCTACATATTGGGGAATACAATACTAATTATTATCACGAGAAATTCTTGTATATATGTAAAATAATAGATTCTAACAATTGTGGTGATCATTTTTATTTTGATGTTTTAGCTTTTCACATTAACAGGTTTCTTTTTTTTAAATTGTATGTTAGACCCGTACCGCACTAGATGCCTTGAATGGTCCCCACAACAGGCACAAGTACACACTATGTCTTTTGTTGTTGAGCGCAGGAGATAGCCCAGAGGGCACTATAACTTACTCTACTAGCTTGCAAATGTAGATGCTACCACTTTTTTTACAAATTTCTCATCATTTGCTAAAATCTTTTAAGACATAACACTTTTAAGCGACAACAAATATTATGGAGAATGTTCTATCTATTCGGTTGTATTTTATTTCATGTTTGTTCTAATGTGCCTCATTTATAAAAGCAATTATCCCTCATAATTCTTTTTTTCATTCTGCCCCCATAGATACATCATCAAACTACATCGCTTGGAAGCTCATTCGCATATTATTGGCTCATGGGTCACGATCGGTTGAAACGCACTGTCTGTGACTACAGACAGTGCGTTTCAACCGATCGTTTTTGCCGTACATCTGCAAAATGTGGGCAGTGAATAAGTCAACTTTATAATTTGTATAAATATGATTAAAACGTGTTTTCTTCTTGTCCCAAGACAGATATTTAGCAGTAAATAACTGATAGTTTTTTTTATTATTGACTGTTTTTTATATTAACAAGTATCATTGTATCATTTGACGGTCGCCGTGGCGCAGGGGTTACTGTCAGTGACATGACTTCTGTCTCCGGGACCCTGGGTTCGAATCCCGGCAGGGGCAAACATTTGTGCGATGAGTGTAGGTGTTTGTCCCGGGTCTTGGATGCTTGTGTGCTGTGATTGTGTGTGTCCATGCATCCCGCGATACAGGGAATCCTAAGCGGGGGTCTGAGTGTAATAAAAAAAAAAACATGCGGACCATGAGAGTACATTATTGAGTTATATAAATAATACTAATAGTTTTCATGTAAGAATCACTATGAGTGTGTAATATCCTTACCTTGTATCTGGCCTCGTAGATCCAAAGCCTGCCAACGTTCATTAGCCTGGAGTCCTCTTCATCCTGCGAGCTGTAGTTCTCCCCGAGCACGCGCACCGTTTGTCCAGCGTACAGTGTGCCCGACATCACTCTAGCCAACACCTGCAATAATCAATATTGTGAAATATATATAATTAAATGTTATATTCATTTATTAATCATTAAAGTAAACATTTAATGTGGGTACGTTAATAAAACAATAAATATATTATAAAGAATATAGTAATATAAGCTTCAAGCGATAAGTCCGTCTTTTGTTTCTCTAGAATAGTTTATGCTCTAAACATCATTATGTGTATTAAGTTCCTTTGTAAAACTTGGAAAAACAAATAAAGCGTTTTCTATATATCTTCTATCTAATATAGAAATCTTTTTATAGAAGAACTAGCGGCCCATCTCGGCTCTACACAGGTGGACATTATTTTTTTTTTTTTAATTGTTATCGTAAATGTCAATATATTCCATGACAGACTCAAACGCGCGGCTACCTATTTTATTATTTATACATCTGCACGCCCCTCCCGCATTTCGGTGCCTACCGCCGTTCTCTCACCGCGTTGCACACAGCGCTGCGGCATTTATTTTTCTATTATGGGCTATAACAGTCGAATTCGCTCAAAAAGGGGCCTACACTGCAAAAATTGGCAGTATTGATTGACATCTTGAAATACGTAATATCTTCTAAGTAGAACTTCCGATTTAAATAATTCAAAAAGTAACGTACAAGTATTGAAACAGTCTTGAATACAAAGGTATGGATAACATGGTCTGATGTTGGTCGGCATATCTAACAAGTTATGAATGATGAAAAATGTAAAATAGCTAATTATAGTGACATAACTACGATATTCGGACTTATAGTATAATAGAAATTGAAATGTTCTTTAATATTGTTTTTTTTTATTTGTTCTATCATCAATAGTTTCTGCAGCGCATCCTATAAAAGTAGATGTAATACCGCGTTCTAAAATAAATTAATCCTAAACTTAAGTCATTAAAAGGAAGTCAGGAAAAAATGCATACAGGTTAAACAAACGTACAAAAAGGAGAAAACAAGAACTCTTAAATTTTAATGTCCAACATACTGTTAATTAACACATTAGTAACATTAGAAACATTACGAAATTAAATGATGTTTTTTTATGATAGATGTTAAGTATTCAATATGGTAATCTATTTGTTAAACTTTAATTTTATATTAACTTATAGGGTTCTTCTTGACTTTGGTATTTGGTATTCGACTTCGACCGAATGGTTTACACCTTTCGACCAAATACAGCGAACAAGGAACTGAGTGTCATTATATAGATTCAGCCATAAGCTTACCAAGAAGAACGTGCAGTCATCTGTGGGGTACATCTTGGTGGTATGCGCGACGAGTCGGCCCGACTGGTCGCAGTTCAGCATGTCTTCCCGCAGGGGCCCCTCCCGCCCACGGTATGTGTGACCCACTTTACGGGGGGCCCCGTCTAGCGGGGACGGTATGTGCTGTACCACCATCTCTACGAAACCACTGTGAACATGAAACAATACTACCAGTACAAAAACAAAACAAAGAGATTTTATGGTTCATTGCATTAACATCATGTTAGGCGGAACTTACGTACAAAGATAAAAAGGCGCTAAGAAAATCATCCTACTAAAAACAATGAAGGAATACATTCGGACGACTAGTAAAATGCTAGTAGTAGCATTAGATAGCGTTAGATGGCAAAGCGACAGGACGGTATTCTGCAGTCGTGGGTTCAAATCCCAATAGTAGCCGATATTTGCTTCAAAAGTTTGAAAGTAAAATCAAAACATATAGTAGTAGTAAATGTTTGTTTTAATTTGAATTATTTTTAAAGCACAATATTAGTGAGATTTATAAATGTTTAACTTACGCGAATTCTCCGAAGAACCTGCTGCACACGAGTCTGAGCAGCGGGCGCACGTTGAGCTTGGCCTCCTGCTTGGTGAGCCTGATGCCCAGCTCCTGCAGCACGCCTGCCAGCGTGTCGTCCACGTCACCCACCACCTGTCATGTTACGTTACATGCTGCACATACTCTCCAATGCAAACAATTAAATATTTTCCGGTCACTATTAACAAGTTTTCTAGGAAAAACTATATATCTAAATACGTTGATCGATGTCTGTGTTTTTCGCCGAATTAACCAAATTCTCAATGTACACTTCGCACAGTCAAACTAGTAGTGGGGGTGTTACTTTCTTCCAAGTGTATGTACATATAATATACGATACCTAATCCGGCTGAAATGATACCTATATTTTTAAAGGACTTCAAAAAAGGGAGATTGGTTTTTAATTCCAGTTGAATTACTTATGTGTGCTAACTTTGTTTTTTTGAATGAACTTACTTTTTACAGGAATATTTAGGTTTTGGATTCTCGCGTCTAAGGATTCTTATCAAGTTTCAGACTGATTTGCAGTTCATCTGGGAGTCA
The DNA here is from genome assembly GCA_934044485.1 of Apeira syringaria. Taxonomy (NCBI): domain Eukaryota; kingdom Metazoa; phylum Arthropoda; class Insecta; order Lepidoptera; family Geometridae; genus Apeira; species Apeira syringaria. Next base: position 10,089,433 of record OW203662.1, on the reverse strand, counting down.
TAATCGTGCCAGACGACTGGCTCGACCTTGTCGGTTCTTAGATGATAATGATTAAAATAAATTAAAATAAACGAAACTCCCGAGTTTTTAAGCTCTAATATGCGTATAAATGTTTAGAGAGTTGAAAACATAAAGGAAATAATGTGGACTGGTATTCACCAATAGTTGTATCAGGTAAGTACACACCTGAGCGAAAATCTTGTAAAGCGGCTCCAAGATGAACTCCACGAAGCTCCTCTGCGCCGAAGCGTGAGGCTGCTTCTTGGTAAACCTCCTCGTCTTCGCGTTGAAGTATACGTCTCCCCACAGCCAGTTGGCCATTTCGGCGTAGCGCACACCGGCGTCGGGATGCGCAGCCGCGTACATCGCAGCAAACGACTCCAGAGAGAAGCACACGTCATAAAGGGACGAGGCGAAGCACACGTTACCTACAACGAGTGAAACGTACGTATAGTAGGCGCAACGTTTCTTTTTTTCTGAGGTAGGACAATAATTAAGGCAAATCCAAAAATTGCTACTGCACAACTACATGCAGTCAACTTCAGAGATATTAACTTACTTTGTGGTTACTGTAATCTGATTATTTCTCAGAATAGGCTGAGATCTCATACGTCTCCTTGGTATATTAATCAATCTCTTCTCTTTTTTTTTTTTTTTTTTCTTTTTACATATTATAAGTTTGCGTTTGACAACTGTCTCACCTGATGTTAAGTGATGACGTTGTCTAGGATTTAGCACGCAAACCTAGAAGGTACCTATTCACTCGCGACTTGAAGACTCCAGGATTGTACATATCGGGAAACACAGACTCGGGCAACGAGTTCCATTCCTTAGCAGTACGCATTAAGAAAGTGGAAGCATAACGCTTCGTGCGTATAGGTGGTATATCTACCATATAGCGATGGCGAATTGCCGTACGTCGAGTCGACCGATGATAGAAAGGGGATGGTGGAATCAGATTGTGTAATTCCAGTGCACATTCTCCGAAATGCAGCCGATAGAAAACCGATAGGCTTGCTACTCTACGCCGGTGTTCAAGGCTCTGAAGCCTACGTTCGACCAAAGAGTTACAGCCGATGATTCTTTTGGCTCGCCTCTCGATTGACTCCAGAGCTTCTAGTTGGTATTTGGCTGACCCATCCCAAAGGTGGGAACAGTACTCCATGCACGACCGGACTTGTGCTTGATACAGATTAAGCAACTGCCCCGGCGTGAAGTAAGTCCTTCCTTCCCTATAACATTATTCATACACTCTACTATCTGTTAAGAGTACTCACGCACTGCCCATTTCCGAAAAATATTCTAATGTGGTCAGCCATCCAACTTCCATGGAGTAGTATTATATTTGTATAGTATTACTAAATAAAAATAAATTTACAAAGCTATTGTACGTAAGTATTAGAGTACATATACTTACGTTCATACTTTCTACATGTTCAAACCAGATGACCACGGACACACAACCAATGTCACTACATCCTCATTTATTCCACATTGTGATGTATTTTATAAAGCTTCTCCTCACTGTCTGTCAAAGTCATAAGACACATACTTCTTAAAGCTGTCGATCTCTACACACTTTGATCCTTATTGGAATAAACATTTACCTAACAACGGCGAGAACACAGTGGGTGGTTCGTCAGGGTTATCTTGAGGCTGGTGCGTTTCACTCATCGCGTTCAACTCGTCAATGATGTGCCTCAGCTTGTAGTAGGCATCTGCGGGCGGCAGCTTGAGCTCCAAAATCAGCCGGTCTATCTTGTTGATGCAGATAGTCAGCGGCACACGCTCCTGGACCGCGTGACGGAGCAGACGCTCTGTGTTCAGCATGATGCCTTCAGCTGCATCCACGAAAAGAACTGCACCTGTTGATATAAATGTCATTTTTAAAATGCTTCATTTTTGTATACAACATAAGGAAAGAATTTCTTTAGCTCACACACAAAATTAACATTATAAAAGCAGATAAGCTGAAAAATTGAGTCAATAAATGTACACACATATTGCTGGTACAACAAATTCAATAAATATTTTTTACAACATACCTGAACTACAACCAAGTAATACTCTAAACTATAGGATTTTTTTTGCACTTGTTTTAACTTTATTTTAAAAGAATGAACTAGAGTATACAATACACTTAACCTAGAACAAGAATTTCTGTTATTCGCCGATTCAATACATTTATGCTACCAACGCTAAGAATGAATCTCCTTAAGTATGCCACCATGTCACGCGCGATAGTAATACTGCATCGAGTTTCCGAACAAGTAGATATTTTTCTATGTAGCCTGACAGAATTCACAGAATTCTCATAGAATATGTGAAAAAACTAAGATTATAAAGTAAATATTATATATATATAAATAATTTGTGTAGGCAACATCGCTTCGGTAATAGCTGTAATGATGTATAACCTGTAATTAAGAAAATAAAAAATAAAATTCTTGTATAAGTGATCATGTTGTTTAAAAACTTACATTAACATAGAACAATATAACTCCTTTGTATGTAGTTCAGGTATGATATAAAAAAAGGTTCTAACTAGATTATAAAAACATTTGCTATTTTTCTTTGGTTTAGCCCACATTGGCCTAGTGCAAGTGGCAGCTATAAATATAATAAATAGGATAACACTTGTTGAGATTTGTTAAAACTGGTCATGTTCTATATATACATATATTTAAATAGAAGGTTTGTCAGTAAATCTCCTACCCTTCCTTTATTAATTCTCATCGAATAATATACATAATTGGACACTAACCATCGGATATTCTTAACGCAGCTGTCACCTCATCGCTAAAGTTGACATGTCCCGGTGTATCCATAATATTCAGCAGATGTGACTTCCCCTTGACATTCTTGAGCAGCAATGTTACTGGCATGGACTTAATCGAAACTCCTCGCTCCTGCTCCACAAATAATGTGTCCGTGTATCTCATTGGGATTGTAGTTTCATGGTTAGCTGTCCCTGGATGAGTTTGGCGGATGAGACAGTCTACGAAGGAAGTTTTACCTGAAAATTAAAATTCCATAAACATACAATAATAAAGCAAATAAAGCCTTTTCATTCTGAATTCACTACAATAAAATTGTGGCAATACATGCCTATATTTTTTATAGTACATCTCGCAATTGGTCATGACTCCTGACTTCCTCCAGCTCTATCCTCTGCTACTCTGGTCCAATATGGCCACAAAGTTAGGCAAATATCATCTTTCCATGTTGTTTTCAAACACCCCTGTCTCTTAGTGTCCTCTCTTGGGTACCTAAAGTTACTTGTTTACTCTATTTGTTTAATTTGGAATGTAGCATATGTCCGGTCATACTCCACATTTAATGCTCAATTTGAGTTATCACGTCTGCTACTTTAGCTTTCCTTCATATTTCATACTTTCTGATTTTATCACTAAGTTTCATTTCCAAAATGCTTCTTTCCATTGCCCTTTGTGTTCTAGCTAGTCTTTCTCTATGCTTGTCAGTAACATATGACATATGGCTGCAAATGGCTAGGGCCCATGATTTGCAGCCATATGTTATGCACAGCTAAACATAATATAACACAAACATAAATATATAAACGGATACTGTAACTGACTCATCTTTGAATACATAGCCTAAACTACTGAACAGATTAGGGTATAATCTGTCACACTTGTAAGTATAACAAAATGCATTAAGAATATAATATACAGTATAAATTAGAGCCCATACCATTATGCAGATGTCCCATAAGTGTCACATTCCTCATCAGGTTTGTGTTATCCAGCATATCAGCCATATACTCCATGTCATACCGGGTCTCAGGGAGCTGCTGCTCTTGCAGTTGGAATTTCTTATGCTTGACAGGCTCTATCAGAGGCTTGTCTAGAGCCTGGGTGTCTTCTTCCTGAACCACAGTTTCAACATCTGGTCCATACACTTCTACGGCTTGTGGGTAGTATCTGCATTAGATAATGAAAATATGTTATTTTTTTTTAGTTGCAAATTATGGTTATTTATATTAGTAGAGTAGGTATCCTGACCAGATAATAATCACACTAATATTAGAAAGGTGAAAGTCTGTTGTTTGTATATTTGTTACGCCTTCACACTGAAACACCTAAACAGATTTAAACACTGGAAAATTACTCTCCGACCACTCAACTCGACTTGGTAGGAGTGCACAATATAAATCGATATTTAATAAAATACTGATATATCGCATCGATCAGATATTATCAAACCATGTAGTATCGATATATTTCATCCAATATATCATATAGGTATCGTGAGAAATTAAAAGCACATTCAGTACTTATTTTATAGTGATCATCCAAGCCTCGTGGTGTCCTTATTTTAGGGGCATTTCCGTGTTAAATCTTATGGAGTGAAATTACTTGTAACTGTTACAGTTAGCAAAAAGATGGGCAATCCCATAAGATTCTGTGTTTAAGTGACACTCAACGATAACGCTTTAAGTGACAGGAAATATTTAAGGGCTCCATTTAACGAAAACCCATTAGAATTGTGGGTACATTACAAAGTACAATTTCCAAAGTGATACAATGTAAAATTAAATAATATTTAAATATCGTAGCAAACAATATTTCATTTACCCTTTTGGCTTGCAAATTGCTTCTCTGTAGAGTTAAAACCTGTGCGGTTTTGAGTCAGCAGCGAAGCAGGATGCAAGCCAAAAGGTCTTACTAAAAATACTGCAATTTGTAAATCAATAAAATTGATTTGTATCCCTTACCCTACCCGTTTTTATTCATATTAACCTGATCCCTACCTAATATTTATTATTATTGATTGTTATAAATTACTTACGATATATCGAAAACATCGATATATTTGTACGATATATTGCAAAGTATTGAAATACCATTACGATATATTATATCGCAAAAAGTATTTATATCTTTCTTTCCATGAACATCCCTACGACTCGGCGGCGAGCGCGAGCTGCGTTACGTGCTGAGGCTCGCGCCCTCCGCCTGGCACGATCATAACTCTCAGATGAAGAACTGTAAATAAGTTCGAAACTGGTCGGGCTGGGGGTGGTTCTCCACTCCCTACATCCCCGCGTCACACAAGCTTGTCTTACTATTTTTTGGTTGCCTGCTGAATACTCCATACTTAACCTCAAAGTTTCAAAATTAAACAACTCAGAGTGGGTGGCATCTCAAGGGAGAAACTAAGGCTCCCACTCCCCACTTAAATAGCATGTGAATATTATAGCACTGTGCAACCATTTAAGAAATACCTGATGATAATGATCCTACCCAATCTATCATATTATTAGCTTTGTACCGTTTATCCTCATGTAGAACGACCGACATGGGTGCCACTTCAGGCTCCACGTCAGCGTCTTCGTCTTCGTCCATGGCATCTTCATCGTCCCGGTTGTCCTGCCCGTACACGCTCTGTTCATCTTCCGAGTCAGATTCCAAATCCGGTCCAATGTAATTCCCAAATTCATCGTACAGATCACCATCCATCTTGTAACTGGAACTTCTAGGGCCGTTTTATCGATCAACAAATCCGTTTCACAGTGATACAGATATATTTCCGATATATAAAACTAAAATATAAATATAATTGAAATAATTTTTTTCCAAACAAATCAAAACACAAACAACAGTGTTGCCGGTTGTGCCGGTTACAAAAGAAGAATCCATCTAGATCCACATAAAAATTTTCCCATATTTTACAGATAATACAACGAAAATTACTCCCCTTAAAAATATTTTTGAAGGGGCATACGATTTATATAACTTCCAATCGGTCCTTGTGGAAACCAATAGGGGAGGCATACGTCGTGTCGTGTGGACTCCTATGGGTGAGATAAGGAGGATGATGATGATACGATATTTTGCAAACAATTTACTAACAACTTCACAAGACTGCTGCAGACACAACCATATTCTGTACACACTAAAATATCACACAATTACGAACAAATAACTTTATCCAACTTACTTTTGTAGATTCATATTCAAAATGACTCAAACGATAAATCTAGAGTAGGACTACAGTTCCGGTCTGTAATATTTTTGCTAAGAGTTTTCCTACAATGCGACTAGCACGAGTGATGATCTGAGTGCATTTTATCTTATGCAGCTTTATGTCCGCAGATCATATGTAACAAAATAAAATAAAAATACACATCTTTGCACAAATCGGTAATATGGTATATTTGCGACTTTGCACTGTATTATTTTTATAAAAAAACGTAACCGTGTTTACTTGCAGCTTTTCTGGATATAAATGTTTGCCTTTGTAGCTAGGGTAAATCTAAATTGTTACTTTTTAAAATTTTAATAATTTTACATCATTATATGGAACATACCTTAGTGCATGCTTCTTTTTTATACCATTACCTTATATCATATATTGCACTGTCCATGTGAGAAGGAGGCTTAGATTCCTTGAATAATTCAATAATAATTTAATCTTTAGTGATACAAGAAACTGTCATAAGCCACGTGGCATATGATTTTTTGGCAGCCCAACTTATAGCTAGCTGAAAGGGAGCAATATGGAAAAAATATGTCCCCAAGGAAGACTAAATTTCCCTAGATCTAGCGACATACTGCCTAAAACGGCAATACCGATAAATAAACGAAATCGGAGAAAATATAAGGCTGCGTTCCAAAACGGGTAATTATCAGAGACCACAATAACCGTTCACCTTTGAGGATATCTATGTTCAAACCGTTCACCGAAAGGAACGTGATGCCGTGGTGATGGTATGACTTTACACTAAGCGGTTTAAGCCAGGTTTTAGAACTGCTCGTAACTTGAATGGATCTTACAAATCTGATAGTCAGGCCCCTGATGTTAAGTGATAACGCGGACTAAGGTGTTGCACGTAAACTTTAAAGGAACCTATTCACACGCGACTTGAAGACTCACATACTCACTTGTAATCATTAATCTGTCTCGTTGAAAACCCCAAGGGTGACAGTTGTGAGGTTTTGGAACCAGCTCAATTTCATCTGACAGTTGAATTCTATTCACCCCAGAGTAAATTTGAATTTATGAACGGCCACTTGTCAATGTCACGTAGGCTACTAATGAACCCTAATATTTTCAGGTTAATAGAATTCAACTGTGGGATGACATTGTTCCGCAGCATAATTTTTAAACTTATTGAGTTCCCAATATTTCGATTTAGTTTCACGCATCTTGATCACGGAAAGACTACGTGAAACCGCGCTGAATTATCGAGACTCATTAAAAATAAAAATAATGGTGCGTATCCCGAGTAATTAATATACATATATTTTAAGAGAGGCTGTGAACATTACAATTGATAATTCAAATTATGCCAGTTCCAAAACCCTACAACTGTCAACGTGAATTTTCAACTTCGGGTTTTGAACGAGACAGAGGAACGATTACCTCTTGCCAGGTGGCAGAAACCCGTTTTGGAACGCAGCCGTATGTCAATTAAACTATTATCCATAGATCAGATAGAAGCTATTAACGCCAAAGTCAAACGAAGAAGAAGAAAGAATATTTCTCTTTACATTCAAACAGAAATGGCTGCGAAAACTCAGAATTTTCCAAAAATGATTTCGGGACAGCTTCGCAATAAAGCAAATGAGTTTTTGAACTCCAGAAAACATGCTAACAACCTCGCAGATATTCTTAAAATGTTTGAGGTAAGCCCATTGTAAATCGAGTGCCACAAATGCGCAATGAAAACTGCGTCATAGGTTACGTTTATGATTACTAGATAAATCTTGGTATTTCAGGCTGAAACTGATAATTATACGCCTCTTCTTTTAACAATTGAAGTAATATTCACTGAGTTGCTGAAAAGAGGTGACTTGGTTGAGAATATCATTCCGTTGAAGCCATCGGGTAAGCATTCCTCTGTACCGCACATTTCAGATTTATCGCAAAGCCTCAGTATTGATTTTTGCTATGTCTGACTGAATCATGTTGTACGTAAGCGGCTGGAAAATGGGCGTTTAGATCAAATTATGCACAATCATACTGATCATCTAAAATGTGAATTTCTTTTGGAGCCGTGTGCCGTTATTTGTAACAATATGCTTGAGCCGCATTCAGCTTATTTAGTTGGATATACAATGCTATTATATCATTTTATATAGTATGTTTATAGGCTAAATACAATAGCCTGTCAGTATAGAATCGGTACATGTGTTGAGCGTCATAAATGTATGAGGGGCCCCACAGAAAATATTTCTCAAGGTCATGAATGTCATGTGTGCCTACCTATATATATGTATACATTTTTTTACCAACTTGAAAGGTATACTTTAGTTGAACAATAGTTGTAGTTTCCTATTGATTGAATTACTTTAGTTCAAATGGGTTTACTTAATGTTTGCATGAAATATTGATGTTATAGGAATAGTATATATGATGGAATATCGCTAAGATAATTGTGTTGGTTTTTAGACTTCTTACTCTCAAGAACTGTTTCATGTAGTTGTTCAAGTTTCAAATCCTTGCATTAACCAACAACCAAGTCCTTTTGTAATATAAAGCAACTTATCTGTTGCATTTGACACTAACTCTAGTATAAGTGAATACATACAATATACTTGAACATAAAGCAAAAATTTTAAAATAACTTTAATATTTGTAAGAGTGGTATTAATATAACCTGAATATTGAATCCACATCCCTAGTTGTATGCGGTGGATTCAATTCCTGAGTGAGATGAACACCTGTGTTTGACCTTTTATATTAAATCATGAATGAAGGTAAAGAATAAAATGATAAAAGTTGCTGAATACCTGAAAGTGGTAAAATTTCTGTTGTTCTAATATTTATTATCATAGGGTCAAATTATTTGAAAGAAAAAATTTGGCTGCTAGTGCGACTTGAACCCACGACTACAGAATACCATCCTGTCGCTTTGTCCAACTAAGCTATAGCAGCCAGTACCACTAGCGCCAAATTTCTCCCTTCGTTTAACGTCTGAGAGGATGTTCTTAGTGCCATCTACCTTTAATTGTATGAACAATTAATTAATAGGACTCATAGACCAACATTACAGTTGATATTGTATCCATCAAAGGCACTCTTACCTTTATTCTAAGAGTTTTATGGTTAAATTGCATTAACAGTGCCTTGTTAGTTAATTAAATAAACCATAAAACTATTAGTATCATAGTCTTTAGTATTGATGTAATGGATATTCGCATTCGCGAATATCTGCATATTTTTCAATATTCGCATTCGCCAAAATTATGCGAATATTAAGCGAATGTTTTTAATAATCAAAAAGGAAATTATTATATGCATGCATATGAAATAATAATACAATAGATAACACTTAGATATTTTTATTAAATCATACTTCTACATTCTAAAGTAAAGCCTCATTTATGAAAAAAGAACTTCAGAGATCTTATCAAATCTAAAATTAATCAGCCTTGTTACAACTTTGTAAGGTTTGGTTTGCATTCATTTAGTAGTATATTATTAATTTACTATCATTTTAAAATAAAGTTTACAATTTCCATTTACTAAAAAACTAAACAATTACTTGAAACAAAATTATTAAACTTTAAATATCTAATGTATTAAGTATTTATAAACTTTGGCTTTATATGTATATTTTTTCATTGCACTTTATACATCTGAGATCTCTTTATATAACGTCAAACCTGTCAAACATTTTAAGCGCGCTTTTTTTGAAATTTTAAAATAATCGCATTCGCGAATGTTGAAGATAAATATTTGCATTCGCGAATGTGAAAAATCCAGAGTTCATTACACTAGTCTGTAGGGTCTTTTTAAATTGAATTCATATGTATTGTGTAGCCTGATGAATGATTGATAATAATATATAAATTAGGTAATTAGGAAATTTGGCAATTGATATGAGTCTTGAAATGATAGGCACATTTACATTAGAGGTTCCACTTAGTTCATGACAAAAATAAAACTAAGCACATCAATTAAAGAAAATTAAGAACAACTTTATTGTATTTGTAATGTAACAAACCGACTAGGACTCACATAGTAAACACTGGAAAATTACTCTCCAACCAGTTTCGAACTTATTTGCAGTTCTTCATCTGGGAGTTATAATCGTGCCAGGCAGCGAGCGTGAGCCTCAGCACGTAACTTATTATTATTTTCTAACTCCAATGGAGTTTCTCATATCGGAAGCCTAAGGAGACTCTTATCCATCCCAGTTAAAGCAAAATCGCTCAGCAAGTGTGCTAACAAATAATGTAAAACAAGTAGGATCTGTGCTAGCGCAGAATTGTCAAATGTGGCATTTAATAGTTGTGACTGTAGGTACATCCATTAAAAGCAATGTTAATATGAACATTGATTCAACTCTGAAGTACACATGGAAATTGACGAGAAATGACCATATGTTATACAAAATATGTGATTAAAAGTTAATATAAAAAAAATATAAGTTAGTATAAAAGATTTATAGAAGTATATTTTTCCAAGGTTCTTTTTAAAAAACAGGGGATAGAATAGTAGCTGATAGACTGTTATTGAGTAAGATTGAAAGATTTGTAACTAATTTATATAAAATACTTTTAGATCAGAGCCCAGAAGCTGCATATTCAAAATGGCTGCGAGAGTGCTACGAGGCAGCCATTACTCGCTCACTAGAGTGCATCAAACGTGGGCGTACAAACTCCCGTCTCCAGGCATTAGTCACAGCATGCAAGCTAATGCAGGCTGAAGGAAAGAATCCTTTAGAAAGCTCTTCTGGATATTATTTCCCTTCAGCCAGGCTCAAAGTAAGAATCCCTAACCTATCCATTGCACAATAACAATAATACCTTTTAAAGTAACTAGGCAAACATATACCTAATTTTTTAAATTTATCTAACTTCTCCAGATTTTTAGTTATTTATTAAATACATTGAATCTGTATTATCTATCATAATGAAATATTGTGTTTAAAAACCTCATTCAAAGGCCCTTAATGTCTTACTATTTTATGACATGTTTTCATCTATCAAATATAATTTACTCTGACAGTTGACATAAATATTATGATGATCATAATTAAGGAGTCCTTACTTGAGTTAGTTATTAAAAAATACCTGTTGGTTAAACAAATACTTGTGGTCCTAGTAATTTCTAAAAATACTTAAAAAAGAGGTATATCTGTTTTAGAACATATTCATGGTTCTACTGGACTCTGATGTTTCAATGACAGCACCATTGACTCGCTTTCAAGAATTCACCGAGTACAGAGATGTCCAGCAGTATGGTCTCAGAGTACTTTCTACTATTGCTTATCGCAAGTAAGTATTTTTTTATATATTACTAAATGCCTTTCATTTATTGTTAGACTTATGGGGCTGCCTAATATTGGCTAAGGTATGCCTTCAATTTGTTATGTAAAAAATTTAAAGGGAGGCCAGTAACCACATCCAATAAGTTTCTGGCTTCCCTTGAGTGACCTTGTATGCCCATATAGCAGGTATAATGTCCAAGACAAATAAAGATACACAAGAACACAAAAAGGTTGCTTCAACCGAAATATTAACTGAAATGTTTATGGGAATATGAATACAGTAGTCTCACTAATCTTGCTTGCACTTAAATTGAAAACTACAGGGTGCAGGATTATTGGAATGTTCATCTTTTTGAATTTTATAGAAAAAACAAAGGTTATAATTTTTTTATGAGATGAGTCCTATGTTGCTTTTATTTGACATTTTTAGCTATTTTAAACTTGAATATATTTTATTAAGTTATAATGATTCTTGTGTGAGGGAGTGGAGGGTGTTGGATTATTGGCTGAGGTAGTTTAGTGAGACTACTGTATATGTTTAATGAGCAGTAATGCCAGTTGGATAATGTTTCTAGTATACAGAATCATTGTTTTGTAATATTTACTTTTACTAGGTATAGTATACTATCTAATTATATATACAAAGTATATTAATTTCATTTGGCCAAAGAATATGTTTACCAGCATCCAGCTCTAAACAGTCTAGATATTCTTTAAAAATAACTAGTTCTGAACAGGGACACTCTTTTGTTATTCAATTTTGAAAGTAAACATGTTTTTTTTATTACTAAATATGTCTTGTTACTTTACAAGGGCACCAAGTCATACATACATGCAGAATTATCTCGAACTGTTGGATAAACTGCTCATCTGTGAGATACCTACAGAGCCCAAAGTAAAGGGCAAGGAACATGATGGGGAGGAGAAAGAAGAAAAAGTACTCTGTGGTGTGGAAGGTAGGTTCTTGTGCTTGCCATAATAAATCTTAATGTGAAATTCTAAACTTAAATACAATGTGTCTCAGTGGGCAGTTTTATTGCTCCATGTGGCCATTTTGTTTTTATCATTTGTACATTGCCATTAATTTTGGTTAAAAACAAAATCTTTACAATAGGTAATTCATTCAATGTGGCTCAGTGGTCAGTGGCTTGAATTCATATCCCTAGGCCCTTGGGGTCGAATCATGTTCATGCCAAATATTTATGTGATGAGCATAGGTGTTTGAAATATGATGAACAAATAATTGAATGCCCTCTTTTGTATTAAGAATTATTTGGCTACATTATATGAAAAAGTTTAAATCAAAAATCTCACATTAAAATGGTTTAATGTCAAGTTTTTATAAGTATTTTTTTTACAAAACGGCAATTTCTTATTTAAGTACTGATTAATTTTAGGTAGTAGCTAGCTATTATAGCCCCGGCACCCGTCACCGCAGTTATTACACGGGAACCGTAATTTTTCTGGGAGAAAGAGAACCTATATGAAATTATGGTGCCTATTTGTATGCCAAATTTCATTCAAACCCGTTCAGTCGTTGTGGCGTCATTGAGTAATATACGTCCATACATCCATTCTCACGAACTTTCTTTTTTCTAATATTATAAGGAGAAAGATTTGCTTTTGTAGTTTGTGTATGCAGAGGTCTGCCTAGAAAAACGTATAGTTTTGCTTACAATATTTAACACGGGCGGGTTGTGCGAGTTTAACGTGAAAACTTAAGCTTTGTCAATATCACGATCGACAATCATGCGTATGTCGAAACGTTCCTTCTCGCTCCGTGACGGAAGCACCGCACTCAAGATCGGGATCTTGAGATCAAGATCGGGATCTTGAGTGCGGTGACGAAGGCTTCCAGCTGAGGTATCGACAACGCGTGAGTTTTCACGTTAAACCCGTATTCATCATCATCTCAGCTTAAACCCGTTTTAAATATTATAAAATCATAATGAGTGTTAACAATATAGTTTCCTTTTTTATTTCAATGGTTGCCCTAGCAGAACGTGATATTACACAGAAACGAATTGTAAACTTTATTGTGTAATATAACGCATAGCAGACGCCGGTCAGTGACTTAGCGTGGTGTGTGTGTTGACAGGCGCCGCGCCGTTCCCGTACAACCCGGGCGTGTGCCGGCGCTACGCCAACAAGTGCTGGGGCTTCGCGTGCCAGTGGGCGCTGTGCTCCGCGCCGCGCACGCACCGGCGCGCGCTCCTGCTGCTTGTGGAGCGTATGCTGCCGCTGCTAGCGAAGCCGCGTCTCGCCACCGACATGCTCTGCGACAGCCTCGACGCAGGTCACTTCTTACTCCTCCAAAGACACTCGCCTACCTTTCTCACAGCTTCCCTTCTGTCAGTACATACGCGAATGTCCTTTTTTTGTTTTTGGCTTCTCGAAATTACAGATAGTCGCGCTATATACTTTCTTGAGATCACTTTTCTGTGACTACATTTGCGTACGCTTGTCGAAGTTAAGTAGTAGTAGTAATTTAGTAGTTAAGTTTACTACTAGAACTCAGCCCTTAAAGACACGAGTTTTAGCTATTTTGGCCATTGTGCGTTGACCAGCACGATGAGGTAGTTTATAGATAGTCTGAGAACCTTACTAAGTGACTGTTGTCTAAAGCAAGGAAATACTCAGTAAATGTCACTCATCTAAGTTGTAACAGTAAAGTATGCTGCATAACCAAAAAGTGAATTACTAGATTATGCCCAGAGATATTCCATTGTACATATGAATCTATAGATCGGAACATTTTCCATGATGGGGGATCGACGAGTGTTCTGTTCATGGCAGGTGGACCAATCAGCATGCTGGCTCTGCAAGGCGTGTTGGAGCTGGTGAGGCGGCACAACATCGAGTATCCGGACATGTACGACCGGCTGTACGCCATGTTCGAGCCGGAGATATTCGCCACCAGATACAAACGTCGCCTCATGCATATTGCGGACGTCTTCCTTTCCTCCACGTGAGTACTGCGGTGTCAATATCATAATATATAATATGTACTAATATTTCAAGGTTCTTTTTTTTCTTTTTCAAAATTATTGTTTATAATTTTTCAAAACTTCTGTATTTCATGCAATACAAACCCGTATAAAAATAATTTACTAGGTAAAAATCCCGATTTTTGCGTGCTAATTCAATCCGAGTTTTCGGCGAAAATCCTGCCAAGCGTGGCGAGTATTGGTAAATCTCCCCTATATGAGGAGGCACATATCCAGCTGTGGACATCCTATGGCTGCAATGAATGAAGTGGGTCTTAAAGGATTTTTTAATATGTCGCACTCGGGAAGAATATTTTGCAATCACATAACCTACGAGTTGATAACAGGAGACAATACTATGTGAGCATTCTTCATTTTCGAAGTTTTAAATGTAAAAGTTTATATCCAGCTCATGTTTAGAATTAAAATATATCTGTGAGCCCTAGAATAAATAGAAGCGAAAGTCACGACTACAAGTGTGTGAAACAGCAAGATACAGAACATCATGCATGCCCTAACCATAAACAGATTCTAATTGAAGATATTAGGGTCCATAATAGATTAAGCTTACCTAGAATACACCTGTTTACTTCATTTGAACAAACAAATGACTAAAACACACAGTGTCTTGCCCTGTTCAGTATGATATTTGTACTTTCAATTGTTCCAGTCATTTACCTGAAAGTCTGGTGGCCGCATTTGCAAAGCGTTTGTCGCGGTTGGCGCTGGTGGCGTCTCCGGAAGACGCGAGAGCACTGCTGCAGCTGGTCGCGAACTTATTGGTGCGACATCCGGCACTCAAGCGGATGATTTGTCTCGAGGACACGCCACATATTAGTGAGTGTTAATATTCTACAAATTATTATGTAAAGACAGTACAATCAATGTTTGTAGTGAAGCTGACCTACGCAATTTTAGCCAATCATTCAAATTCAAGTTCAGTTTATTCAAATTAGTGCATATTTATACATTTTATGTTATGTGGCTAGAGATATACACAAATAAATTTTGTGGGTTATCTGTCGCTGAACTACGCTCATCGCCTGTGTTTCTGCTCACAGCATTCGGGTGAAATATACTCTGCCATTAATAGGTGATCATAATTATTTTTGCCTGAGCGTTTTGGTGCTTCATAGGGCACATAAAACCGTTCCTCTTGGCTTTTCTCAGTCTTTATTGTGTATCGCATTAACCATATGCTAGGAAGAACTTATGTTCAAATATTTGAAGGAAAAAATTCGTATGGTATGGGCTGCTATAGCTTAGTTGGACAGAGCGACAGGACGGTATTCTGTAGTCGTGGGTTCAAGTCCCACCAGCAGCCGAATTTTTTCCTTCAAATATTTGAACATAAGTTTTTCTCAGTCATTACGGGGAGTACGGCGCTGGTCGTCGTGATGCGTTTACAACATGAAATAACCATTCAGAAGTTTAATTATTATATATTTGCTAATGGTTGTTTACTTTCTTGTGATACTCTATGTAGTGCTTTTGCATGTGTCATACCTTTAAACGAACAAAAACATTTTTGAAGCTCGGGAGAACTAGGTCTCTATCAGGTTTCCAAAGTAATATATAAAGTGGAATATTCGATTTATATTTTTATTAGTAAACATTTTGTTAGCTTATTAACATTATGGTTGTTTCACTTAAATACATTTCGTTGTATATCACATATTCATTTTGAAAAATTAACGACCAAATTAAAAAAAGGCTTGAGGGTATCAGGTATGCTGTTGAGGGTTATAAAGGATGCCTTGGTATCGTACATAGTCCTACATACCGCGCCTTCCCCTACGGCACACGTTCTGCCTAACAGTCTCTATACAAGGCTAATGCAAAAAAGTTGGCTATGCGCTACAGGTATAGGTAACAGAAAAAGCATACTAATAACAACAAGAAACAATACATAACTTTTATCAAAATCATTTATGTGTGCATTTAGATAATATGATTCTGCAAGTTCTTCAAGAGAACTACATGAACCGTGAAATCCTAAAAAGCCTCTTATATGAGGTACACAGACTCTAACTTTCCTAATGCCTTGCAAATGTTTTCCACTAGCTTATTGTAAACAATTGTACCTACATAAGAATGCGAATTCATTACACGTAAAATATAGCAATCGTGCATTTCGCCAATGCCTAAATCGTCGCAAGATATTTTCTGTGACAAATTTCTAGTATAAGAATAACGTAAAAATTGAAATATTTTAGCCAAAGTTGACAACCCTCCGGCGACCGCCGAGCGTAGGTATAAAAAGGTGATATACATACATGTGATTGACTTCTGTACCTATCTGTTTTGTGCCTGGGTGGTGATGGTTGTTCAGTAGGTAGCCGGTATTGACAGGGCGTTGAGTAACGTGGAATGTGTAATGTCCAGTGTCGAACGACCCGTACGTGATGGAGGAGAGTCGCGCCGCCGACAGCCGCGCGCTGGGCTCGTCGCTGTGGGAGGTGGCGGCGCTGCGCAGACACTTCGCGCCGCTCTGTGCCGCCGCGCAGTCCGCGCTGCTCTCCCCCACCCCCACCACACCCGCACCCTCCGCCTCCCCCGCGCCTCTCTCGCTGCAAGAGCCGCACCAAGCTCAGGTATGTGCAGTAGGTGTACGCCACCTAACTTGGTACCTGTTGGTTATTTGACGATTTGTTTTGACAGTGCAAGCTGCGGATAGGTAAGGTTTAGGACTCACGGTTTTCCGGCTTCTCTTGGACACTGATGTTTCACTGCACTTTGAAAGTTTTGTGTATATTTATTGCGAGCGCGTATAATGGCGGCGCCGGCGCAACTTGAGTTTTTTGTTGTATTGAAACTGACGGCGGAGTTCTGTCACTGTCCGCTGTAGCGGCGTGGCGCGGTAGTCGCGCATGCGCAGTGCTCAGGGTTGCCGCGCCAAATATGAATATAAATTGGTACTGGGATGGGATTAGGAAAGAGAAGCTTGAACAGTACCCCTAAAGTTAGGCTTTGAGAACGTTTGTCAGAAGCAGGTGCCTATTTTTTAACATATGTTCTGACAGATTGGGACCTCACTTAATACATAAATATGTAAAAAAAAATACATTAATTTCGTTCCAATTTTCGAAGGAAATAATTCGGCTACTAGAGCTTTTTGAACCCACGAGCACAGAATACCGGCCTGACGCTTTGCTTTGTATGCTATAGTAGCACACCACTAGCCGTCCGAATTTATTCGATTTTACATCTGACGGGATTTTTTCTTAGCGCCATTTACTTTTCATTTCATGAACTATTATTGGACCAGCATTGCAGTTGTTAACATAATATAGAGTGAAGGAGTCATACCCTGATTCAAAGAGTAACTAGTTCATTTTGCATATTTCCACAGCATAATTTCATATGACTTACTATTGTGGGGTTCAGCTACTGATATATACAGATTATTTTCATCTTACAAAAGCAAGCTGCTAGATAGGTAAGATCAGCTATTTCAGGAGCTAGATGACTATCTCAAATTAAAATGTTAATAATCACATGTTTATTTTAATTATATTATAAATTAATTTGAAAAGTTCTATAATGCTCTACTAAGATTACATATGTATGTATATGACATTAAAATTATGTGTAATATAGTTAATATGCATATTAACGAGATTCATTTCTAAATGAGAAAAAATACAATTTATTATTTTAGTTATTACTCTGACTTGTAACATAGGTGCTATTAATAAATTATTTGTATTTGAGCTCTGTAAATGAGATCCCAAGAAACTTTAAAAGATTTATTTGTAGAAATGAAAACCTTAACTTTGCCTTCCCTCGTCCAAGTATTCCTAAAGTCAATATTTGACAATATTAATTTTGAGAATAACATGCATCACAAAGCACACCTAGGGTATCCATTCTCTACTTGTGATGTTTGCAAATATATTTTATATGTGCATTATATACGTCACTTTGCTTTTTTGCAGTCTTTCGACCTGGAACTTAAGAAGAGATTCAAAACAATAGAAATGAACTTCATCCGGCCGCAGGGCATGGAGGCGCCTTCTGGCGACCGTCTCTTACAGTACTGGCAGATCATGGCCTGAATGCTACTTCTACCGTCAACCATCGCAACCAGAATGAGGTACCAGGGGGTCATCCGCCTATAAATATTTTAATTTTTGTTTGAAGCTTTCTTAGGTTCGAAAAAAAGGAAAAAGTCGAAAGCTATAGCAATAGTCAAAGCAATATTTTTAAGCATATGACCCTCTGCACAGCTAGGTATTATGGTACACCCCTAGACAAATAAATTGAGCACCAGCTGCGCAGTACTTTCTAGATGCCCGTTTGGCGTAAGGAGAAATGCGCCGGAATCTATACAACATATCTGTCTTCACTGCCTTCTGTTTCGGACCGTATGCGGAATTTGCCCCAAAATTTTGGGCATGTTGTGGGTCTATGGCAGGAACCATTGGTGTCTGTACCATTTTGTTTAGGAATAACAACGACGGTGACTCATGTCTCTTTGGATAACTGAACAGGAAACATTTAATTCAGTAACTATTCATTCTCTGGCTAATACTTTGCGGGTAGAAATAAAAATTAATTGCGCTGTGCTCAACTTATCTGACACTGTCCGTGTACTGAGTTAACAAATGCCGTCGGCTAAGAC
The DNA here is from genome assembly GCA_934044485.1 of Apeira syringaria. Taxonomy (NCBI): domain Eukaryota; kingdom Metazoa; phylum Arthropoda; class Insecta; order Lepidoptera; family Geometridae; genus Apeira; species Apeira syringaria. Next base: position 10,070,577 of record OW203662.1, on the reverse strand, counting down.
ATATTAAAATTTAACACTCGCTGCGGATGTGTGGTGTTTGAGCACTCCATTAGATCATAATTTGCTGCGCTCAAGCTAAGGTTTGATCTTGTCCATTTACCAATTTTTTTAATACAAAAGATGTTTACAAAGTAACATCTTTTTACCATTTGATTTAGTAAACTTGGTAGGCTATCAAAGGTATTCAAATACCTAACTAATAAATAATTGTAATAATAGCAATATTATTATATATATCAAATCTTCTGTTCACTGAAGCAATATTTGACCGATGGGTTGCTCAAACCTATACTACAATATAGAAATGTGCTTGTTGTCTCTCGAAGCTTGGTAACATCAAGGTTCACAATATAATTTTTGGTATCATTATTGCAATATATATATATAATAATAATATATAGGTTTGTTGTTCGATATTCACTGCCTTTTAAAATGGCCTACTCGTATTTATCGTCTTTCTATATGATGTAAAATGCAAGACAAATTGTATCATGTTTAAAGATGGACGTTTTTTATGGTGTTGTGTGTTAAGTTAAACCTCTGTAACAAAAAGGGACAGAGATAAAGAAGATACATGTATTGTGATCATTGATGTCTCCAAGGTCTGATAATGTCATCTGTAAACTAGTTTATTTATAATGTATCATTGAATTTGACCAGTGACTTTACTTATGGTATATGTTTATATAGACAAATAACAGCAAGGTATATAATATATACTATAGATCAATATAATTTTGATATTTAAAGAATTGATTAGAAACGAAAATCAGCCAAAAGATTAATAGTTGATACCTAACAGTGGCTTTTAAAATACGGGTCAAAAATACTAAAATATACAACTTAAGGAATTATATTGTCGGAAAGCTGTGTTTTTTAATTTTCTTATTCGTTTACCAAAAGGCCCGCGTGAATACGCGGAAAACGCTTACATAGGGGGGTTGAATTATTGTTGTAAAATATTATGAATCAACCGTTTTTGTGGACATAATGTTCTCGTGAAAATCATATTTAATTTTTATGTTTTTTGATAACCGTATAAACTATTTGTCTTTTTACATAGGCACCTCTAAACAGAGTGCAAGTTCTAGAAATTACTTCAAAAACTAGGAAATACGTACATATGAATTATTTTCGTTGAATTGTCTATTTTGATCTTCGAACTACTATCAAAATTAGGCGATCGACGCACAATCGATCATCCGATTTTGATTTTAACATATATTTCGTAGGTGTTCACTACATGGGAATCTGACACCGTTATGAATAAGTTAGGGGGCATTCATGATACGTTTTGGGTGATAATTCAAACTCTCCTCTCCCCTTGGTGAGAAGTCGTGAGACTTAGCTTAATTTTCTCCTCTCACATGAAATTTGTAAAAATATATACGTATAAGTAAACCTGTTCTTGAGCGAGTTGGATTTAACATATAATTTGCTTGTGCATAGCTCACCGGAGCCGGCTAAACTATGAAGGGAATGTGGCGGTTATCTGGCTTGAAATAACCGCGATACAAATTTTATTGTACACTAGTTGCGCCCGCGGTGTTACCCAGGGTTGAAATGGTACGTGGTTCTGACGATGTTTATGTATTCCTCTCATCCCACGAGAACAGTCAATATTTTCGGGATTAAAAGTAGCCTATCTGTTATTCCACGGTATAAGCTATCTTAATTCAAATTTCATGAAAATTCGATTAGCGGTTTCATTGTAAAAGAGTAACAAACGTACAAAGGACAGACAAACTTTCGCCTTTATTAGAATGATGATTAAGCCATATTTTAAAGAGAATCATTTTTTCACTTTATTGAATCAGTTCACTAGCTATTTTATTCACACCCCCTGTCCCCACGTAAGATTGAGTGAGGCTTGGTTCGACCCCCTTCCTCTCCAACGTTAAACGTTATATGTTATGGACATATAACCCCCCCCCCCCCCCCCCCCCCCCCCCTAAATGGACCATTTTTGATATAATAGAAAAATTATGTTAGCGTAGATTTGTATGTCATTATGGTTATACACTAGTGTTTGCACTAAAAGCTTATAAAATTGTAAGTCTCAACATATAATTATCTGGACTTGTACACGTATAAACTGTTGTCTATTGTGAAATGTATGTAATGCATGAGAACAGGCAGGGTGGAAGAAAAACAAACCTTTTTTCGACCTCTCGTTTCGTTTATGATCGTGGTATATGTGGGATAAGGACACAAAGAAAATGTATGTAAATATAAAAGCGAAATCCACTCATTGATTTAAATTATGCCATATTGTGTGGCATTTCGCTTCATCAGAAACTATAAAACGTACAAACATGCCATTTTGCGTTTATAATGTGTATACATCAGTTAAAAAGCAAACATGTTTAAAAAGTGTAAATCAACTACGAGATAAAAATGTAGTTTCTATTTTGTATGAATGTGACATCCGGCGTTTTATTTTATTCGTTTTGTGCGTCTTTTGGACCACAATAATGATCATTGATATCTCATCCATCACAAAGTAATGAGCGGTTTACATATATAATCTGGCAATAGATGACCCGACCCCTTGAGCTTTTTCGTATTCGATAGCTACAAATATACAGACTGACTGTTGAAAGACTACATATTGGAGGACACGATAGTTAATGTAACTTATGTAACCAATAAAAAGAGAATATTGCTAAAGTATATAGCAAATCTCAACTAAGTTAGTGTAAAAATATTCAGAAAAAATGGTCACCGCTCGGGCCCTAGCGGCGCGCTAGGTTATTGACTTGACAGACATGTGCCGCGGATAACGCGGGGTGGTACCGGCGGACGCAGGAGTACAGGGCTGCGTTCAGGACCTTCGTCGGCCAAATATTTGATCGATGTCTCACGGACGGCTACTTCATAGCATGTTACAAAAGAAGGAGAATAAGTCTTACATTGATAATGGATCTTCTTCTTCTTCAATTTATGGCTTTTAAACGCCATTTAGCATTTCTCTGCCAGTGTCAAAGTATGACCAGTGTATGGTATACGAACAAATGCCCGGTTTAAGAAAAGAAAAATATAACTATTAGAGTAGATAATATTAGTAGTAGTAATCGTACTCTAATAGTTATATTTTATTATGATAGTTAATAATACTGCATATCGACGATTAAGTACCAAACCCTGCTATTTACAAAACGTCAACTTTACAGGAGAGCATAAAAACGTTTTATTTATTTTATATTTTAGATATATAAACAATGAAAGTGTTATTGTATTATAAAATGGCTTACGTTACCTATGCCGACAATATATTTGGTTAAAAATTAACCGTAACCGTTTTTTAGTAGATAGCAGTTATTGCTTTGTATTAGGGTATAATCTAAATAATAATATTGTAATAAGCAGGTGTTGAAATAAAAAAATATTAGTATAAATCAAAGAAAAACGTTTATTTAACGTCAAATATTGACGTCAGCAAATAGTAATTAAATATTGGTTTTTATTTTTATTATTTAATTAAATTAAAATATACATGTTCTAAAATCAGAATCCTAAATTGCAACATAACTATTACAAACTACGACACAAAAAAGAAATTTTTAATCTATGTAGGGTAAAGAGTCATAAAAATGATGGCAGTCTTGGGGCAAAACTGTCTTTAACTGTTGGAGATCATTATACTTAGTTTTCTTTATAGGAATTTTGCTAGAATGAAGTTGGCTGTAAACGATGTTTGATACCGCCCGTGGTCTTTCTGGCAAGTCTACCCAGTCAGAATCAGAACCTAATGATATTTGAATTGTGGAGTCGGGCTTGTACATATTTTTTCTTATATCGACATCCTGAGGATCACCAGTTTTTCTACCGGGTCTTATACTTTTGTACACAAAGGTGTCAGTATCGGCGTAATTTTTAATAAAAGTGTAATCAACTGATATCGTTTCGTATGGATTTGCATGTCGTGCCTCTTTTGTCAGTTTTATGTAGTCGCTGGATAGATCAATTTCCTTGTTTTTTAATTTGCGTTCAATGGTGCTGTGCACAGAGTCACACTCCATCTGTGTATGACCTGGTTCCAAAAATTTTTGAATGATAATAACATTGTGGTTGTTTCTGAAATTCAGTAAAGCATTGCTTAATATTACGTTCCTATTTTGATAGGCACAACCATCCGAGAAGATAACAATGGGGAGCTTTCTTTGCAGGCAATGTCTTTCTAAATAATCTATAAGGCAAGAGGCAAATGTACTTGAGCATCAGTTTCATTGAACCAAAAACAAGAACAATGGTGTGTCTAAGTCATACACCGTAAAGTTGTGACATGTGAGTTTTGTCTTAAAATACAGGGCGCTAGCAGTTAGAAATGGACATACTTTTTATGGGCTAGCTACTACGAGGGCTGGCTACCGCTACGGCTACGTGATAAAAATCCTTGCATTGATCAAGTTTCCAAGTGATTATTTACTTTCAAAAATCAAAATATGATAATACCCAGCTAACCCAGTACTCCCGGAAAAAAATTGTCCATAAAATGCATGAAGCACGATGCAAACCTTTTTTATCTATCTAATCGTAAGAAAATGTGGAACACCTTGAATTCAAGTGCCAGAACTGTTCGGTTAACCCGCGAACTGAAATACTTCCAAACTATGCCACCATGCGGCATAACATGTCACCCAGGAAAAGTAGATACGTTAGACGTGTTGACGGTTATTTTGCATGAACCATAAGGTTCCCCGTATGAGAACGGCACATTTAAACTGATTGTTACAATCCCACAAAGATCCATTTGAGCCACCCTTGGTCAAGTTTACAACGCCTGTGTACTATCCAAACATCGACAAAGGAGGCAGAATATGCATGGACCTGCTGAAAATGCCACCCAAAGGTGCTTGGCTGCCGACCATTGCTTTAGAAACATTACTTGTATCTATACAGACACTCTTGGCAAACTTGAACCCGGATGATTCCTTGATGATGGATGATCCCGGATGATGCTAATGAGTACAAGTATAACATCAAGCAATATTTGGAAAATGCAAAAAAATATACAGAGAAATATACTCTTTAATGAGAAGGGATATTTCTTTATTTAATTACCACATGCTGGGGTCTATTTCATAAAAGGACAGGTCTTAAACTAACACAGCCAGTTGCTAAACTCAGCATCTCATATGAGTGCTAATGAAATACTTTTAAAAAAACTGTTTTCCACAGTATAGGTATAAAATATTTAGGAATACATTTTTCGTTATCAAAACATACACTTCACCTATATGACAGACCACCATAATATGAGTATAATTATGTTTCATGAAAGGGCACATAGTCAGTAGTTGCAGTATCATCAAGAATTGATACAATTTTTAAGAGGGGTTTTACAAAAAAAAAGCTTGTTTTCAAGATGTTCAACATTGAAATATGATATATTGCCTTTATGTTTATACATAACCATTACATGAAAACTATAGTTCGTTTTATTTTCGTCAATAATGTCACTTCCAAATTTGGGTATTTTATTTATTTATTTAGTAATCCTCATTTTTCTGGTGTATGTTTCGGAAAAAACACAGAGACCTTATTTAAGAGCTCTAATTTGCGGATTCTACTGAATATAAAGCACTAATAAAAATATTATGATACAAAACATCATCTTATACTTCCATAATGTCATTATATATTTTTGTTTTTTACTTTACAAGCAATGAAAAAAAAATCATATAAATGAGACTTTCGCGCAAAAACACTCCGAAAAAAGTCGGTAAAGTGTGTACGATCATTTAAGTTTGCGTTGGTATATTTTATTATTATTAATGCTTTTTGACGATGCTGGTGCTGATTTAATTATTAAATTATATTACAAATTAAATTAATCTTGTTAATTGACATAATATAAGTCATCATACCCTAGCTTTTTACGGCTTCTAGGTCCATAGTGAGAAGAATGAATTCACCATTGGTAGCTTTTTTCTTATCCTCCTCCTTCTCTCTTCTGGCTCTATCCTTTTCTATGCAGTGAATTTGATAATCGGCTTCTTCAACGTTACCCGCTTTGTTTTATTTGTACATGAGAACTTGCTTCCACAACAAAAGTAACGAATTGCATCGAAAGACACCACCCCCTCTGCGCCGCCCCGCGCCTCCCTCTGATTCGCCGCAACTAGCGACACTGCTTGTCTAACCGTCAAGTCAATCAAACCAAACGCTTAGACCAGACGAGTTCGAGCCGCGGAATAGTAAACACGCGTTGCAGTGTAGTTAGCAGTTATGGGCAGAAAACATAACGTAATTAGCTTTTATTACCAGAAAAGTAAAATATTTTCTTGTGCATTTTCATTTAGCAGTTATTGATATACCTAATTATCTTCGGAAATAGCATCAATTTGAATTGTATGTTTTTGTCATAGAGTGAAGCATCACCTGTTAAGTCGATCTAGACAATAAAAAAATATTTGTAAAAATGTAGATAGCAGCATTTGGTACTTAATCGTCGATATGTCACTTTTGACAGCCAACCAAGATTTGATCGATTCTAGAGGTAGAAAGATTATGGTCTCGTCGAGCATAATTTGATCTGACAGGTTGGCGTGAACAGTTATGATCAAATATTGGGTGGAGCAAATAAGTTTGTGAACACCGCATATCCGCTGTCAGAGCAAGATATGGCTTGACCGAAGCCGCTTCCGAACGCAGCTCAGGACCGACTGATGCGGGGGTGTGGGGTGCGCGGGAACGATGTCAAACGTCATTAGTCACTAAACTTCGATAACCATGCGCTGGGTGTCCGGTACATTAACATTTTTAGAGACTAATTAGGTCAACTTTGTTACATATTTGGAATCAGAATCGAGTACAGTTTGTACAGTTTTTACCAGTCAATCTGTAATTGTAAATATTTCTGCTAATAATTTTTAATTAGAATGTCCATATATCCTTGTTGTGTATAAGTGTCCATGGGCATAATTAAGTAATAGTGTTCATCGATTTATTTTGTTTGCAGCAGCGGATTGAGAAAATGGCGTTGACTTTGATTTTACACATACACACATCTTACTTCTCAGTTATCGAGAACTATTAAGGTGGTTTTCTATATAAAAAGCGATCAAGATAAAGTATTAATTTCATCGAACATTACGCATGTGTGTAATAATCGTTGATATTATATAATCCCGTTAGAAATCGTTATTTTTGAATAATTTTTCATAGATCTTAGACTTACCTTAAAAAATTGAGTTTTTTTTACATTTCGGCATATAATTACTGTTTTGTTGGTCTGTATACCATGATTGCTTGTATGGAAAACTGTACCATGGTCACTAAACCCAAGTTGCTGAATTAATGTAAGTAATAAAATATTAGGAAACAGAATTAGATGATGCCTTTTACGAAAGTAAAGGACATCGATGATTTTCAAATAAAAAAAATAGCTTTCGTATTCAAGACGAATGACTATATATATATATATATATATATATATATATATATATATATATATAGATGGACATATAAAAAGTATAGTTGTAAGATTTCGAGCAATTTTTGCACACTAATGTTAAAACGTTTAAAATATATGTATAGATAAAGTTGAATGTTGTAAGTTTGTTTAATTTTATTTTTTTACTAAACTGTATGTCTGTGATGTCAAACATCTAAAATCTTTAGTCGAGTTTAGTTTTAGGTACTTTCGCCACTTTTCTTCAATATAGTCTAGACTAATACTAGAATGCTATCGATTTTTGTGTAGTGTCCTTTACTTCAGTCCGAAGGGCAATGTATAGTATACATTGGATTCTCTTATTTAACTGAACTAAAATTGTGTAAAGTGAAAATGATCTTATTTAATTGCTGGCCAAATGCGGGTAGTTTTAGTTGGCAGCAAATAATGACGACCTATTTTACTTAAAATGGCCCACAATTTTCATAAAAACACGTAATTATAGTATCTTTATTCATAAGTGTCATACTGATTTGGACTTTGTCGTAACCATTTAAGAACTACCTTATTTTCCACGATTTTAGTTTAGTTTACTTGACAAGAGAGTCACTACCGTTGTTCGAATTGTGGCGTTAAACCGACGCTGTAGAGAATATAAAACTGATCGTCTGACGTAAGTGAAGTGAAAAAGATTCTACGTGGGCTAATATAGAACGTAGTATTGTAAAACAAGTATTAAACGATTTGGGTGCAATTTTACGATACATACGAAGAAGTTTTCGAATTCCTTGCTTAATATTAAATTAATGAAGAATATGTTTGCTTCATAATAATCCCTTTGTGGTATTTCTTCTTTCAACTTACATCAGACGGGAACTGTACACACTACGTTAAATTTTCTTCTGTATCTATAATAAGCGGTCTAATAGTAGAGACGAGTAGTAGAGACGTCTTCCTTTCCTACTAATATTGTTTAGTGCCTGTACACATGCCATCGGTCCACTTTTAGATTTAAATTAACTTAAATAATATTATGGGATACTTTAAAAGAAGAGTTAACTAAGTCCTAAAAAGAATTGGCAACGTATCATAATTCCCCAGTATTACATCCATAGGCGACGGTGATGGCTCACCATCAGGCGGGCTGTCTGCTTATTTGCCAATAAACATAAAATAATCGCTAAGTTAGCCACATTAACGCGGACCTAATGTGTACAGGCATTTATTTTTAGTCTGTGCATCTTAAAATCATGATATGAGCTTTTCTAAGGACATCTTATGCCTAATAAATAAGCGGAGGGAGTTTGGGCCTTATTGTGATAAGACATAATGATTGTTTAGTGATTTCTCTCACTCACCTAGAACTAGAATAATATAATAATAATTTCTTGCATATGGTACAAGAAACAGCAATTTCAGTTGTTAAATTGCGGTTTCTTGTACGATATGCAAGAAATGATTATTTTAATATTAAAACCTAAAAGAAATATTAACGGTTTAATTAAACGTAAAAGTTATGTAAATTGCGACACTCGGACTCAATGTTGTGTCAGTCTGAAAAGGTTAACGCTGCGGTATAAAACAATAAACAAATATATTACGTATCACAAATTAACAAAAAACTTAAATTATCATTATGTTATGTGAGATTTATATTAAATGGCCCCCATCGGGTATTTACGCAGCTCACGGGGATACCCCGTGAGCTGCGTAAATACCCGATTCCCAAAAATATTGTAAGATGCATGGACTTTACATTTCCCCTTTGTTAGGTTCATTCCAATGCGTTATTCTTAGTAGTTGTTGATAAAATTATATACATATTACATAATTTAAGAATAATTTCGTAATGTATAGTGTAGCATCTTTGCGAATCATATTATTTGACAAAAACGGCCATATTTATTTAACTTTATAGTTATTTTTAATTGTTTTTATAAGCCTCGCAGTTGAGGGCGTGGCAACCTGTTAACAACACAATGAGAAAATTTTAAAAAATGTACATTGATATCAATAAGTTTAATATAATAATTACAGATTATAACTAGGATTTCCACAAAAAAACTTACCGGCACAATGATGGTTATTCATGGTATTATCGTCATACTCGTCAGGTATGACAGGTGTCACACTGACGAGTTGACAGTTGATGCCATAAGGATTTTTTAGTTTGATCAAATTTAGTGGGTTCACTCATAATCTTAACTGCACAACAGCTACCATTGCTAGTAAGATTACTACAACTGCTCGCAGAATAATTACCGCTATTGGCAATGTTAATACCACACCAAATTAGGACAGTTTATTTACGAATCGAATATCTCATAGCTTGATTCGTCGACTAGCAATCGTAATCATGGTTCAAATTCCGATAATCCTTTGTGCGCAACTGAGGTAAGGTTTGTCCGATTTTGCAATCTAGCAGTTAGCACGTGAGTGATAGTAGCGTTCTCACAACTTGTTGTAATATCGTCGATGACGTTCAGTTATTTAAGTTTGTGATATGAGCAATGTATTCGTCGAAATCCGCCATTTTATTGATGTGAACGACAATCATATGGTTTCTTAGTTTCTTCCCCGCGGTTGTACCCGCGTGGAGATGAAATACGGTGATGATGAAAATAAGCCTATGTGTTAATCTAGGGTATACGGTATCTCTGTATCAAATTTCATCGAAATCGGTGTAGCCGCTTGAGCGTGAAGAGGTAACAAACCTATATACTTCGCATTTATAATATTTGTAGGATGATCGGTGATTACTTGTCTAATTTGGCGAGGTCTCGTATATGAAGGAATCTCGGTATTCATACAAAATGGCTACCACGCCCTACGCAATGTATTGTGATGATTTTGTAACAAAATATTAGATTTAAGCTTAAAGGTAAGAAGTATTTTTAACTTTCATTTAATGTCTATTGTATATGATTATTGTATTACTGTCGGAAAATAAAAGGTATTATGAATTTTGAGTGTATTCATTATATTTTCCTACGACAACAAACGGCAACTTAGTATCTAGAGTAACACAGATTGTTTATAGTAATACTTTGGTACCCGCCAAGGCTGGGCCTAGGTTCTGAAATTATAGGAATGTTAATACTCGGTCTCTTTTTTAAAATATAATCTAAGGCAACATGAGATAATCTAAACATTTTAAGGGTAGGTATATCAAAAACTATGTATGTTCTACTCTATGAAATTTTGATGAATTGGAAATGAAAAAATATGTGAGATATCTTTGTATCCTTTTAATATATATTTATATCCTCTTATCGTTCGGTTTCGACGAAATCTGTTTACTTTATTTGAGAACGTAAATTGAAATTTTATTCTGAATAAGTTGGTATCTCCAAAGATATTTATTTAACTATCCTTAGTGCATTGTTACAGAATTTGTAAGATGTACTGATATTAGTACTATTTATATTCTTGATGATGAAATTTTACAAATTTTGAATTATAGATATATATTTTTGTGGATAGTTTCTTAGGTGTTAGTAGAAATAAATTAATTGTAATCAGGGCACTTGTAAGGAAGGAAAATTAACTCAAAACTCAATAAACTTGGGACGGTGTGCTAAATCGAGGCTAAATAACACGAAGTCATAGACGCATTAAAAAGTAAAACCAGACAAATCCCGGGTCCAGGCAGCATAGTACGAAAACTAAAATAGTTGCCCAGATTCTAACAGTACGCGTGTACCCTAAACGAAACTATCCAAATTCGCGCTTGAAACTATTGCATGGTGGCATTGGCAAGATATGGCTTGGTAGAGTTATTTATTCATATAGGCACTATTATTTCAAAACGTTTATAATCATTTTCATCCAGATGTCACATATAGGAAAAGGTATACAGTGACCATCTTTGGCAACGTCTGTCAAGTACTTCCGGCCATTTCAAAACTGAGAGACTTATGTTAACTCATTCTACAATGACAGGGCTCAATGATGCCATGTATGTCTTATTAATTTCACATGAAGTAAATGTAACCTAAACATTTTGACCGGAAGTGATTTTCTCAGATTTTCGGTGCTATAATTTTCTGATCCTCGCTCAGCACAACTTTACCGACCGTGTGCCATGCATTTCATCGTCATGTCATAAGACGTAGGCAATGAGCGGGCTCACGGACTAATACGAAAAACGTGGGTCGGATCAATCACATGAAGTCATCGTCTATATGTATCAGGCTCCGAGAGAAAACTGAAAAGTCCTTTTCCTTCTCGCTAGTTTCACGTATCAACGGTTCATCATCATTATCTCAGCCATAGGACGTCCACTGCTGGACATAGGCCTCCCCCATTGATTTCCACAAGGACCGGTTGATAGCGGCCCGCATCCAGCCCTTGCCTGCGATCTTAATCAGGTCGTCTGTCCACCTGGTCGGTGGCCGTCCTATGCTGCGCTTGCCAGTCCGTGGTCTCCATTCGAGAACCTTTCGGCACCAACGGCCGGTATCAACGGTTACCAGCTATTATTTATCTACAGATTACACAATTATACGCTGCAGTTGGAGGCGAAAACAATGTCCGAATGTTCTCACATAACCTCATAGTTTTTGCGGTAGGCAGAAGCACGAAAACGATTGCTACTACGGTTCATTCGAGATTAAACCGACTCAGAAAATTCCGCAATCGTTTGCTAATAATATCGATGATGATTCTATCCTATCATAGTAAAGTAAAACAGCGATGTTAAAAATATCAAAGTCAATTTATTATACAACAAGCTTTTTCTTAGTGTTAAAACACAAAAGAACGTAAATATATTTGGCACAGCAACACATTCATAAAAGGCACATTAAAAATACGGAAGATCTCGTAACAATTCCTAAACGTGTCGTAACATAGATAGGTAATTCTGTGATGCAGCAACATAAATAATCTAGAAGTTATATATTATAATAAAAAATATTTTCAATCTAAGCCCACGATTGATATAAATATCACATTTCGACAAACATTAACCTTATTTTCGTAAGTGTACCGATATATTTTGATCCTCTAAGTGTAATTATAGGCGCCGGTTCCGAGTTATGGACACAAAAACGAAAATTTCATCAGTTCCATATTATGCACTTATAAACTACATTTTTAAACGTGATTGTAAATTTAGCAGGCATGTACGTATATCTCTTACTCAGGAGACATTCCTGAAAACAAGAAAAAAGGCCAAGCTTTTTAAAATGATATTGGACGTAATTCTGTTTACCACTTGAACTAGCTAAAATTCTCTTTAAAATCAAAAGGCTCTGATTCTATTTACGCTAAAATTCAAATTTTTATAACTTCTCTATCATAAATTAATTTGGTTGAATTGCGGGTAGTTTTAGCCAAGTAACGCGACGACTTATTTTATTTATTACCTAAAACTATCAACAATCCAATATAAAGATTTAAGTGGCTTACCTAGCCGTGGGCAGAATATGAAAGTATGTCGCGAAATATCACATGCACTAATTTGACTAGCTGTGTAAACTAATTACTTGAACTATTTCAAAAATAGACTGGGTTTTCTACATTTATCTTTCTTAAAAATTCATTACGACGTCAATGTTAGAGACGTGAAAAATATTAAGAATGTATATAACACGGGAATTACTCACGCAGTAAGTCATGGAGTTCCGACTATAGTTACGACCACATTCGGTGGTGTTTTTAAGAGTATGGAATGCTCACGGATTCCGTCGCGGTTCGCCATGTACTCAATAACTCAAACTATAGTCGGGACCCTCTCACTACCTGAGTAATTCCCGTGTTTTATATATTCATAATGTGTCAAAACCACGTCAGTTTTAATAACAAAAGTGAAAATATTGCTATTAGATTTATGATTTATTGTCGAAATCACTGCTACTGTTAAACAATACGAACAATAACACGTCACACCCTCATTTGTATATAACGATTAAAACAACAGCTACATTAATTAATCATTAATTATTATAAAGGAAAGTTATTTCATGTCTATCGAATCGTAATCTCTTCTAACCATATATTAAACTATTTAATTCTAATAAATTTGAATCATTTCGTTATACACGAGTACAAAAATAAAATATAAACTCGACAACTACTGACTATATCGCTCTAGTGATATGTATTAAAATATAAAGCTAAACTATATATTATATATTCACAGTTAACATATTCCTGTACAAAAACATACGATTTCAAATGATTTCGCAATTAACTATTTTTTTTTAATATATACTTATATATTATATTGTGTAATAGTTTATTATTACTTTTTGCCAAAACTGGTTATTGCTTGAAACCTCTAATCAATCGGATCGCTGTAAGCTAAAACGTGAATACTAAAACGCTGTAAGCTAAAACGCAAACAAATGGAGCCCTGAGTCATCTTAAATACCATAGATTAAGACATTTGTTGCACTAGCACATACTGTTACTACTTACAATAAGAAGAAAACAAAGAGAAACATAAATATTTCAAGTAATATGAAATATATATATTTTTTATACTGTATAGATCTAGCGTTTGACCACTATCTTACTTGATGGTCGGTGAAGATGTGGTCAAAGATGTAATCACGCTAGACCTAGAATGCTCACTGGCTCTATTATATGGAATCTTTTTCTTCTTGTCTACTGACACCCACCTAGTGTGGGATAATTCCCAGGTGGGATCGGCACAACACGTTTTCCTTCCTTCCAATCTGTTCTATTACTATTGCATACACAAATCTCAGAGCTCGCACTCCTCATAAACATAATCATTCTTCACGCAGACCATCCGTAACTTGTATGTCTTTCTCTACCTCTGTATTCATTTACAGTCATACATCCCCTTTCGTTATATGTTTTCATCCCTTCTCATGACATGCCCATACCAAGCCAATTTCCTTTCAACTGATCAGTCACTGGTGCCAGTTACAAACTTCCTCTGATATACTCATTCCTTATCTTTTCCATTCTAGTCGCACATTTAGGATGAATGTGCGACTAGAATGGAATGAATTCGCTTTTCAGCCAAATGCACTTTTCTTTCCTCTACCTCTTTTGCTGCCCAACATTCAGATCCATACACAAAGACTGGTCTCAATTATGGTTTTGAAATGTATGGAAAGGTACATATAAAAGGATATGAATATATTTGTGTGCCACAGCAACAAGAATAATTCATAATTTAGGATCACGACTGATAGGTTTACCATTTTAGAAAAATGGTTTCTGACAGTTTTAATATCCATACAGCACATTAAAAAAGAAATTGTTACCAATTTTATGAGGCAGATATAATTTTACATTAAATTTTAGATCTGTAGTTGCGTTTACGATTGAGGGAATAAGGCATCTGCTCATGAATCGTCAACATGACTTGCCGAACAGAATAGTAGCACCATGGAACAATAACAAGTGACTGAGCGTTGCCATCAATATAACACAATACATACATTGAAAAGCTTTGACATAATTGATTACAAACTATAATTTATCTAGCAAAACTCTGGCACAGATAATCGATAGATCGTAGGTGCGATTGGTGGTTATTCTACAGTTTATTCGCCGAAATTACGAACAATTCTATCGCAATCAGCAGTAGACCAGCGATCCTGTAGCCGCTCTTGTCTACGAGATGCATCGCTTTTCTTTCTCTAACTGCAAATGATACATATTCGTTCTCGTTGATCACGTGGTATATAGCTTTAAAGTGTCAATCTCATACATTTTTTATGTTTTCTCTAGCGTTAACGCTTGTAGAATGTTGTCTAGGCCTTCAAGGGCGATATCGTCGACTCTACTGCACTTATTAACTGTATGCACTACGATTATAGGCAAATATATGTCGCTTTTGCCGCCCAAATGGTAGTTCGTACTTATTTCGCTGCACCGACTGTATAGCGATCGCATCAGGACTCTAGTTAGACTTTGAAATGTAATGCACCGACAATATGAGATAAAACTTTTAGAAATAATTTTCAAACATGATTGAATACAGTTATTACAGAATTTAATTTTTTTTTAAAAATTGTGATATTTATAACTGGAAGTTTATAATAAAAGGCGAATATCGACTATTTATTGGGCATAGAATTAAGCCTAACGTGTTTTTAGTACCTATTAAACATACCCCTTTTTACTTTAATCAACCCGACTGTTTTCTAGATTCTATAGCAGATAAAACAGCTAATGGGTAACACGTAAACCCTACCCTACGTACTAATTCAAGCTATCGGTTTATCGCTTTTACAACTAGGCTACAGTAGCACCCAACGAGTAATCGTACCTATTTTGTTCTCTTTGATTTGAACATTTTAATTATAAAATCTGAACAATGAAATTCGTGTGTTATTACCGTATTACCTTTACAAAAGAAATTATTTTAACTATGTCAAATATTTAGTCTCGTTTAAAAATACTAGTAGGTACCTACGTAATTAGTCTTTAGGTACTGAAACGCTACGTCACAATTTTTTCCTGACTCTCGCTCGTCGATTTCGCATGACAGCAAGTAATTGGAGGACTCTGTTCCCTAGATTCTACTCTACTTAACTCTTCTACTTCTATCTGTCTGTCTTCTTTATTGCAGCAATTGCTTTGAGGTTCGTGTACGACCACGTTCACCGTCTCTTTCTTGCAGCATTTCTCTTCTGGAGGCGGTTCTGGTTTCTTTTTGCAGCAGCCTTGTCTTTCTGTTCGTAACAGTTGAGCGTCTTCAACGCTGGGGCTATCTTCTTTCTCTGTTTCGTGGCGACAGTGTGATTCTGTTCTTTTCGCGCGGGCTACTTTTGAGGGGCACTTCTTAGCGCCGTAATAGCAGGTGGCGTGTTCTATGGTGCCGTCTTGTGAAGTGGTGGGGCGGAAGTAGTGGGAGGGCTGGATACAGGTTCGAGTTTGGCAGATGAATAGATCAGACTCAGAGTTCATTGGAGAGTCCAGGAGCGGCGGCGTCGTGGTTTCAGCTGTGAACAGATAATATAGCGGATTAACGGCAAGAAGAAGCTGCGGAAGAGGAAGCAGGATCAGCTAAAAGTATATACAAAATAGTTACACTATTTTGAAATTTAAATGACGCCACTAAAAAAATGTCTGAAAAAAACAATAAGACCAAGTGTTACTCCAAAGCATTTCCAAAACGAGTTCTAGAAAAAAATATATATCTAATCTAACAAAGAATGTTTCAAAAGCGCTAACGTAGGTTTACTGTACTACTAAAAAAGAAAATACAACAAAACAGCGAGACCAAAAATAAAGTCTCCAAATAAAGTGTGTTACTGTAAGGTTTCTATATTAGTTCTAAAAAAGAAAAACATGTATCGAAAAGCACTTCTATAATCGTTACTGGTAGAATTAGATGTGATCACCAGCTACAGAGCAATATGATACGGTAGGTGAATAGGTGGGTAGGTAGATAGGTACTGCCTGTCGGAAGGGTGCGTATAGGAGAGCTGCGTGTCAGCCTGCTGCAGTTCCAGGGCGTCCATCTCCTTGCAGAGCTTCCCCTCGCACACCTCCCAGCTGCACTTCTCCGTGTTGCAGCGGTCTGTGCCCACACACCACGGTGACCATATTTTTAGTTGAATTGGTTCATGTTACACAACCGAAACGTGGTGCTTAACTATGAGGCAGCTAACTTAGTTGTTCAACGGGCTATGGACTATGGATAAGATAATGCACCGATACATCTAAGAGGTATTAAATCTAAATATAAACGGTAGCCAGAGCTAAATTAATAATGGCAGTGCACATACATGCAATATTGAAGAGTAAAATAGATAGGGTCGCAACGGGTGGAGCATTTATATAAATTTTATCTACTGTACCTTCGACATAACAATATTAGTCTGTAACATAACTGGAGATACTACACCCATTTACCATATCTATATTTCATTATATGAAGACTTTATGCGTCTTTTGATGAAGCTATCGCATCTTAGCATAACCCAATTAGTAACAAATAAACATTTCATATTATTTCACGGGACCGAAAATTAGGACGTTCACCGACGAGCCTGATTGCAAAACAGTGCTGGATGTAGATCGCTTTCTGCCTGTCCTCTTTGAAATAAAACTGGTTCGTACATGAAACTGTATGTTGTCTTTCAATCTCGTCGGCGGCGGTTGCTTTATAGATCTCTTCATTACTTAAACGATTTCGTAGATGAAACTCGTGTAATCTGATGTGCAAATTTAAGTTTTATCATAAGGCCCATAACATGGACCAATATACAACAAGAAGACTGACAATCACCTAAAGAAAATCGTACGCCGGAAAAATCCTCATAATTTCAGGCTAAATTTTGTCTATTTTCTGGGCTGTACGATTTTCTTTAAGCGATTGTCATTCTGCTTGTAGTATTTTAGTCCATGGCCCATAGAGATTTCGTAATAATTGCGGGAGTTAAGGTTTGAACGTACGCCAATTATCTGTCTACTACTGGATCCTTTTTGTGTGTTCTGTTGCAGCAACACACAAAAATAGGCAGTTCTCGGACAGATAAATAAAATTATACTAAGAAAGTACTCCCTCACTCACCGGTATCGTCACACTCGGGAGTGCAAATCACGACGCGCTTGGTGCTGAAGCACTGCATCTGGAGGCGGGTCAGCTTCGTACCGAAAAGGAAGTATCCTAGTGAAATGGAAACCAACATGAATCTGCAACTTTTTACATCGTTACGCTTTTGATTAAAGGTTCTAAATTTTTTTTATTAACGAAATCCATAGCCCTTCATAAACAAATTATTACAAGTAGCTTACACCTAAGCTTACTTATTTTCCTACACAGAACTGAGATCTGAATTTAAACGAATTATTACACTAAATAAAAATTTAAACGAAAACACTTAGTAGTTAGCAATAGTTGTCGTAGCTAGTTTTTGATTAGGTACTAGTTGAATTTAGCGAGCAGGCCATTACTTTTATAATATAAACGCTTGTTTGTTCTAGTGCGTAATAACGTTATGGTGAGCGCCATCTAGCGTGATTTCATGAAATGCTTAGGCAAAAACATGCTTAGGCGTGCATGATTTGTATTTATCTTTTCTCCCAGCTAGAGCGTATTTTACCAGCTCTTTATGCTACTTTATGGTCAATGTCGAAGCGAATGGGAGAGTGGAATCGCACGAGAACTATAATGTTTTAGGCATAGAATAAATAACAGAATTATTTATTATCATAAAGAAAGTACCAATGAGTACCAGCACCATTACACGAGAAACATAGTATTCTTGCTAAGAAATCATCCCGTGTCGTAAGCATCGTTTCATTTCTGTTTATATCAACTGTGCGTTAATCATAGGCAGCGACTCTTAGAAGCGGTAGAACGTAGACTTCAGAGCCTTGAACACCGGTGTAGAGTTGCTTGTCTATCGGTGTACTATCGGATACATTTCGGCGAATGTGCACTGGAATTACATATTATTAATTTAATTCCACCATCCCCATTTTATCATAGGTCAACCAGAGGTAAAGCAACGCGACATCGCTATATGGTAGACATACCACCTATACTTAGCGTATTTCTTTAACTTTCCTTTGGCAGTACGTGCCAAGGAATGGAACTCGTTGTCTGAGTATGTATTTCCCGATACGTACTATCCTGGATTCTTCAAGTCACAAGTGAATAGGTACCTTCTATAGGTTTGCGTGCTACATCCTAGACAACGTCATCACTTAACATCAGGTGAGACAGTTGTCAAACGCAAGCTTATAATAAGTAAAAAAAGGGAGATAGTAGTCAAACGCTAGATCTGTATGTATACTGACCGAGCATAGTCCCGAAGACGACGGCGAGCAGCAGATGCACGTTGTAGATCATGACGGCCAACATAAGCAAGTACCCGACCACGTTGTGCACCATGAATATGAACGACTGGTGCGTGTTCACCAGAGCTCTGGACATAAAAAAAAACATACAGGTACAAACGAGTACCTGAGTGTACCTGAGTATATAATATATAAGCTGGTTGTATACACATACAACCAGCAGATTCATTAGCGTCGCCCACATGTTTAATGGGTTTAATTATTTTTATTGCGGCCATTTTTTTTCTGTATATTTACACGCACAACTCAGATTCTTAAAGCAACCCCAATCTTGGTATTCCAAGATTGGGGTTGCTTTATGAATTTGAGTTGTTCGCATAAACAGTCAGCACAAGAAATTGTGAACCAACTACGGATGTTACAAGGTACTAGGTAATAACTCAGCGCTCCAAGGATGAAAATACGATGGCTACCTGGCTCACACAGTTCAAATTAGGTTGGATGTATGTAAATATAAATAATTATGATTATTTGTTTCTATTTATGTTTATTAACTTTTACACTTCTTATGACACGTTTATTTTATTATTTTGTGTCTATTATCAAACTCGTTTTAGAAACGCTATTATATATTTTTCTTTGATTTGTGTCCATTTGTATCTCAGCGTGACGGTCACGCGAGTTCAGTACTATTTCCCCCGTCCCGAAAGTACTCAATATATACACACAGATCTGAAAACTCAACATTGGATTGTTCACTAGTCCATACGCCAACCCATATTGGCCAGCGTGTTGCATTATGGCCAACACCCAACAATCCTCTCCAAGCCAAAGGGTCGTGTCTTAGCAGTGGGAACGTACTGAGCTGTTTATGCTATAATATGCACATGTAAGTGCCCTGTTGAGCGTCTTGATAATCTTATGGAAATATATATAATATAAGTAAATGTGTGATTTGCCGACGCTTACCTAACTCTGAAGGAGGCCCACCGGCTGACCTGGCCGGAGCTGGCGTTGCGGCTCGTTGTAGCCTCCATGTTTCCCGCCTCACTGTAACAATATACAGTAGGCACAACGTAAGATTGTGTACTTGACGTTGCCTCCATGTAGCTGCATAGTAGCTATTAGTAGTGTAATATTCAGTCGCTAGAGACTGCGCACAAATATAGTATAACGGCCTCGCTCACTCGATTACATTTCTCGCATTTATCTATTTCGCTTTCTCGATGCACACTATTTCACTGGTAGACTTTCGGTGTATACACGGTGCGTTCGGTGCGCTCTCAGAGCCACAAACATCGGTTAACCCTACTATACATTTTATTTAGTTACCCAAGAAGGCAGGGTTTTTCGAATTGTAGCTCGTAGTCGCTGACGTTGATTCGGGCAAGCTGCTGCTCTTATTTTATGAGCAGACTAAGTATATTTCACGACTCCGTCCTAGTTGACTTGAGAATTGGGTCAAAGGAAAAGAAACATCGATGTCTAAATTGATGTGATGTGGATACGTCATGTAGTTCGTTTTTCGATAATCCTACAGAAAATGTTTCTGTCTTTTAGGATAAAAGTATCATATCTGAATGTAAAATTTTGTACAAGTCCATTTAACAGGTTTCGCGTGATCAACTGGCACACATCAAAAACTACATTTCATATGCAATAGGATCGAAATAAGCAGACTGGCCGCCTGATAGTAAGCGGTCACCGTCGCCTTTGGATATCTTTAACACTGGTATAGATATTATATGCTTCATACATGATGAACATAAATTAATGTTTGTTTTTATATACAATTATTGTTGACTTATAAAATATATATTTACCAACAAATTGACTATACATATCTGATTACTACACACACTTTCATATTAATATATAAGTACATGAATAAACGTTTTTTCTATACATATAGATTTATCAAATAGAGAGACTTTTTTGCATGAACAAGGGTAAGTCTAACAGTTAGTAATAAGTACATTATAGCGCTCCCGATTGTATCTTTCTATGCATGGATAGTCATAAAAACTAAACAATATATGCTCAAAAAAACAATAACCAGTAAATTAATTCTTATAATAAAAATCACAGACATATTTAGTTTAACGACATCTCCAAATTACAATTGTAACTTACACTAGTATTAATTGTGTCAAGTTACACAAGAAATCATGGTAAATTTAAAAATAATGTAAACATTAATAATGAAAAATGAATATAATTTAATTACAAAAACTTGTCTTGTAAATACACATTAAATGAAAAAATACTTTTGTTTATTAGGAACGTAAATAATATTTTTTTAATGCGTTTTATGAATGCGATATACACTCCAGTGTACCTCTGCATTTAGGTTGAAAGTCCAGCGCGGATTTTATGGATACGAGCAACGATCCGAACCTCTCCGCTTACCTGCTACGATTGCTTAAAGACCATCAGGTCAACGATCGCGTGGTTCACGGGCTTAACGACGCATTAAATCTTCAATCGTCAATCCAATTGGCGGTCGTCGACATATCAACATCGAGTTTTATTAATTGGCTCTGTAATTCCGTTTCAAATTAATTATGCACTCGGATATAATTAACTTAAGCGGCCGACATTAAATTAAATACAATCTACAAAGATAACTAAAAACCGTAATACTAATATTAACCGTTAGGCTGTCGCAAACAAAAGTATTACGCTGCCAACTAGTAACGGGTTGGAATAATTAGTATATCTATAGACTGGCAATAGTGGATTGCTCCAATGTTATTCTATAGCAGCTGTAGTATTGTACTACTAGTATTTTATTGTAATGAAGTATTCTAATCAATATTTACATGTCGATTGTAATCCGATCGGCATGTAAGTTTATAAATCAATACTTAATTCCAAATGACGATTTTAAACTTTGGAATGTATTCATAAACCGGGATAGATCTAACTATTAAAACACAGGCATGGCAGCCTAGTTCAATATTTAATATGTCTTATAAAAAAAAATAATGATTAATTTATTTTATTTTGTAGATAAAGTTTTCTATCTTAGGGAAATAACTACGAAGGGGTTATTTTTTACTGAAAGCGGAAAGATAACATTTGTAAGATCTACTGTAGTTACCGCTATCATTGCGATATCTTGGCCGTACGAGGAAACAGTTCCGCTCAATCGACTCTGATATTATAACTGATACGAACGCTATTTATTATATCACTTAGTGTATTATTATTTTATTGCAGTATATTTATAGGTACGTTTGTTAAATATGAGTAATAAGTGTAAATATGTACATTTCACAAAAAGAGCTTTTGTTTTTGGTATGATTGAAAATCAGTGCCGGATTAAGTTAGCACGAGGCCCTGTAGCAAATCTATAAAAGGTGCCTTGAATTTCTTGAGGTTATCAAGTGTATATAGTATTAAATAGAAAAAAACCTGTTACAAACTACTGGATTTATTTTGGGCTAATTAAAAAATAATTTTGTCATATCGACTCCTTCAAAATATATAGCATTTGTGTTAGAAATCATAATATATTTTGAAGATTATTCAATTTTATTGCAATAAGGTAAGAGTAAGGTATTTAAGTACGCAATACACAAATTATGTATTATAAGGTCATAAAGTTTTATTGGGTGATTCGAGGGTCTCAGATCGACTGAAGTATTCTGATATATTTAGATTAAAAAGAAAGAAATAAAAGATGTTAATCGTGCACAAAATACAAAAATATCAAAACAGAAATAATCTTATAAAATATATCTTATATATGTATATACTCTAAAAAAGTACACCTAAGAAATGAGGAAATAATCAGTAAAAATAATGTACTCGGCACACTAAAATGACGAATTGTCTAATCAATCCGTAGGACATGGCTAATTGATCAAGCCCCGTACTGTTGCGTTACACTCTGTGACATTGACACAGTTTCCTTTCTAATAGGATATTGTGCATGTGTTACTGGCTGTGCAGTGTATAATATAAATATATACATACATACATACATACATACGTACTACGGGCTACGAAAA
This sequence comes from Apeira syringaria, assembly GCA_934044485.1. Lineage (NCBI taxonomy): Eukaryota > Metazoa > Arthropoda > Insecta > Lepidoptera > Geometridae > Apeira > Apeira syringaria. The sequence continues at coordinate 10,047,423 of OW203662.1, read as the reverse complement.
ATGTAAATTCTACGGAAGGCCGACAGAATAACACTATCTGTACCTGCAAGGCATTAAAACCATATAAATTACTACAACTATACAAATTTGGACTTGTGCCACATTCCGTGGAACATTTTCTTGAACAGAAACAGAAATACTCAGCGATTTTATTGATATTTCTGTGGGACTTTTATCTCAAAGTAAATGTAATTTAATATGCGCCCAGGGGTGCTTTTTTTTTTTTAAGATTATAAGCTTGCGTTTGACCACTGTCTCACCTGATGTTAAGCGACGACGCGGTCTAAGGTGGAGCACGCAAACTTAGAAGGAACCTATTCATTCGCGACTTGAAGACTCCGGGGTTGTATATATCGGGAAACACAGACTCAGGCAGTGAGTTCCAGTTCCCGTGGTTATGACGATTTGTCTGTATTCCCGTCAATCCACGGGAGGAGTCCATATTTTCGGGGGGAAACTAGTCTATGACATATTTTAGGACAAAAATTATTTTCATATCACACAGTAACAAACTTTCGCCTTTACAATATTAGTGTGATTCATTATAAATTTACAAAAGCCGAAGTTCAGAGGTAACAAAAACACACAACCAAACTGAAAACCCTCTTAACATGTTTCAACCGACATCCAAAAAAGGCGGAGTTTTTAATCCGACTGTATTAATTTTAACGTGTGTTAACTCATAACTTTTTCTAGGTGAACCGAGTTTGATATTTCTATTTTTGTTCCGAGGGAGCAGGTGCTTATCATGTAGTACCATTGGAATTTGACCAAAACCTTTTTTTTAATATAAATTATGTACATTTTTGTACATGTACCTCATTCAATCTCTCATCTATCCCGGTTTTACCCTATTGTTAAAACTAACTCTGGTTATATTTTATCAGCCCAAGTATATTTGTATTAATGTGTGTTCAAAGCCCTCACTCGTATATTTAAATTTTTTAAGGATATTATGATATGAGTATAATATAATTCACGCGTGACCTAAATTATTGATACAGGCGCTAGGCGTCATAATGACAAATCGTTTATAGATATAATATGTTTTAAACAATGGAGTGGTGCTGTTGATCTCATGTTACACTGTTGATAAGCATTGTTTGAACAGGCATATCTATGTTTGTATATACTTACGGTACGCTTGGTGCATTGTTTTACTACACTAATATATTATTATTGCATTCTACTTTGTCAGTCACGTATGCATCGAATAAAAGCAATTATAAGTTTTAATTTAAGTTCAAATTTTTGAAAAAACAATTCCGTACTCTTCGGAGTTGAACCCACGACTACAGAAGTCTGTCATGTCGCTGTGCCAACTAACCTATAGTAGCACACTTTGAGCGTAAGTTTCGCTCAACAAGACGTTAATGAAATTAACTATAAAATACAAGTTTTACAGAATTTAACTTTTACAGAAAGACAAACTTTAAAGCTTATGACTTATAATCGCATGTTTATTGGTTTGTTACCGGATAAATTTCGGGTAGGGCGCTTTAGACCTACATAACCTGATTCTTCCTTACCCGATTCCATATATGAACATATATATGAATAATTGATTTTGGCCAATTGCGAGTTCTTTATAAAATGTGATAAAAATGATCATTTAATTTTTATACGCTCAGGCCACGCAGACAAAGCCGCGAGCTAGTCAATAATGTTATCTATCTTAAACGAATAATTCGAAAAGCTCGATAGAAAGTGTGCAATACGGGATTGATAGCCAACTGAATAGCTTGGCTTACATATCGATGGCTTTATAATGCGGGGCTGGTTCTCTAACGTTAGCTATAAGAGACTACAAGATACCGTGATCCAAGTAGAAATCATCTGTCTAACTAACTTTATTTGGTTCTGCGATTCGTACTGTAATGTGGTATCAAATTGCCTTATAAAAACTTGTAATACACTCACAAATATCTATTTAATTTTCTTAACCGACTTCAAAAAAAGGAGAAGGTTCTCAATTCGACCCATATGTTTTTTTGTTACCGCTTCACTTCCGACTGGGTGAACCGATTTTGATCGTTTTTGGTCCCATTTAAATTTCATCAAAATCGGACGAGCACTTTTTGAGTTACACTCTAAAAACTAAAAATGTGTGCTTATACCTACACGATATTATAGTAGCGGGTGAAGATATCGGTGAACATACCTACACCACAATGACAATTGATCCCATGAGTAACAAAGGTCACTAAAAAGAGTGAAAAAAAATTATTTTACCAAAAAATGGAACCGATTTCAACACTCAAAAGTATGAAATAACCTGCCGAAGTCGGTACCATGAGCACAATATTTTGATATCAGTTACTTTTGAACTATCATGGTATCGACTCCAACAGGTTATTTCATACTTTGAGTGTTGAAGTCGGTTCCAATTGTTGGTAAAATTATTTTTTTTATAGGTAAGTAAATATTTGTATTTTACACGAAACACATATAAGAAAGGAATTCCTGAACTCCGAATTTCACTGAAACTAAACTAGCAACAATACGCCCTAAGAACAAATTAGAACGAACTGAAAATCCAAAACAAATGAAAGTGAGTAATTTGGAAACCAACGTAGGTACGTTTACGTTTTTAGGTACGTAATTTATAGTAAAACTCAGTAGTAGCACCCCGCGGTTTGACCCGTGTGGATTCCGGTTTTCCCGCTACCTTAATTATCCCACGGGAACTCTATACTTTGTCCGGGATAAAATTAGCCTATGTGTTAATCTAGGATGTAAACTATCTCCATACCAAATTTCATCCAAATCTGCTTAGTATTTTTCCGTGAAAGAGTTAAACAAACATCTATCCATACTAACAAACTTTCGCATTCATAATATTAGTAGGGTATTGCGCTAACAGTGATTTGGCTGGGGATTGCTCCTAGGTCAGCAATTATCACTTTCTAAGCCAGCGTGTCGATTGACAAACATGTCCTGAAAATGTATTATTAGCGGCCGTCACAGGGTTAAACCTTTTCAAGTTTTATTTTTAGAAAATCTACCAACTATTTAAAAAAGATCGCTCTCTCGAAGTTACTTTACGATATATCTTATTATTATAGAAGCTAAACCCTCCTTCGGCCATTCCAGTTATAATATAATTAGCAATAGATAAATGACCTCACCGATCGCAGAGTAAGTTCCTCCGTTCGTCTGAGCGGTAGGGATAGAGCCGCTTGATAGCCTCCCGCTGCACCCTCGCTAGGTACACCTGGAAACCAGCAGCGTTCCTGCATCATTCTATTATACACCATCTACCTATACGAGAGAGTAATTACTTATATTAATTATTAATCATTTACAATAAAACTATATTTTAGTTAATACTAAAACGTAGTTTTATGTAAACTCAATTTATTTTTGACGGTCGCCGTGGCTCCCTCGTCAGTGACATGACTTCTGGGTCCGGGACACTGGGTTGGAATCCCGGCAAGGGCAAACACTTGTACGATGAGTGTAGGTGTATGTCCACGGTCTTGGATGTTGTGTGTTTTGAGTGTGTGTGTGTGTCCATGCCTCCCGCGACTCGGAGAATCCTCGTGCACGGGTTTGTGTATAGAAAAAGTATAAAAAAATAATTGACTTCCCAAAAAGAGGCAGCTTTTATACTATACTTATACTGTATTGATCTAGCGTTTGACCACTATCTCACTTGATGGTCAGTGACGATGTGGTCGAAGATGTTATCACGCTAGACCTAGAATGCTCACTCGCTCTCAAGGACTGCTTCCTGAATACACTATGTGGTTGGTGACAGTTTTTCAAACTTGAGGGTGGTAGCTAGCCGGGCGGGTATTCGAAAGTACCCAACCACCATGGTGGGAATTTGATAACGGTGTTACCTTCACCGGTATTATTAGGTTAAATTCTGTTATTTATTCATGAGAACCAACATGAAGTGACGTTTTATAATGGGTAGTCAAATAGCCAGTACGGCTACAGTTAGATCATCAACTCAGCCATAGGCCGTCCACGGCTGGACATATGCCTTCGACATTAATCTCCACAAGGACCGCTTGGAATCGCTGCAACTAGCCTTTCCCTGCGATCTCAGTCATGGTTCCATACATCCCTTCATCATTTAAATAAATTATTTCCTTTCATTTTTGTTCCCATTTTCTACTTACTAGAAAATATTTCAATCCTAATTATCTAGGTAATTAGGATTGAAATATTTTCAACACTTTCTACTACTAGAAGTCCAGTTTTATTAATATTTTAATTACGCAATCATTACCAAGGGGTTGACCAATATATTTCAATTGGTGATCGTCAATTAGCGACTGGCTGGTTGGCGCAGTTGGTAGCACTCTGCCTTCTGAGCCGCTGGTCCCGGGTTCGATTCCCGGACAGGTCAAACATTTGTGTGCATGAAATGTTTGTTTGACCTATTTCTGGGTGTGTATATGTATATAAGTATATATATAAGTCAACAGGTCACCATAGTACAGGCTCTGCCTAGTTAGGTGCCTGAAGACCTTGTGTGAATGTTAATAAATAATTATAAAAAAAAAAAATTGAAGCACGTATTACACCCTTTTCATATTTAGTTTTACTTTAATTAGTGGATGTTTGTTTTAATATTTAATAACTTTACCCCCGCACTAGGATTCCTGTGTCGCAGGAGGCATGGACGCACACAATGACATCACAACATTCACAACAAACATCCATGCCCATCACCTAAATGTTCGCTCCTGCCGGGATTCGAACCCGAGGCCCAGGGGACCACTTTCGTCATTTACGACGACTGAGCAACGGCGACGGTCAACATAATCTTATCTGTTCCTTTATTTATCTCATTTCGACTTCATGTGACCTGGATTTGAAACGGCTAAGCCAGAGAAGTACACATACCTTAGAGCCTTCGTAGAGGAGAGCTACGAAGAACAGTACGATCCAGGTGAGAGCAAAGGACCACCTGCTGCTGATGGTGAGCCCGGGGAACAGGAAGTCGCCCAGGTCGTACCCGAACCACATCCACATGTGCATCATGGTGACGCCGGGATTAGTCTCTGGAAGATGACATGTCTATAAAAATATCAAGTATCAAAACTAATTTGGTATTATCCGAAGGGTCTTCCAGTCATCCATATTAGGGTAAAATTAAACAGTAACCTAAAGTAGCGTTACCTATTGATTAATTATGTAAATTATCAAACCATCTAAGGGGTTTTCTTGCACAAGTAAATATTTTTTTAATCGTTTTTTTTAGAGAAACTAAATATAAATTCGATGCGTAATCCAGGCCACAAGTTATATTTGACCTTCAAAGAAAGTCTCATTCTTTCAGCTACCTATTACACTAAAATGATGAGTGCGCGCCGCCGCCGCCACGGACAATCGTACGTTTATATTCTTTTGAAAATCCGTTAAAATAATTATTAGTTTAATTATTGTTTTATTTACAATAATCATTGATAAACTCTATAAAGAGACGGTCACCGCGGCGCAGTATCAGTGACATGACTTCTGTTCAATTTCCGGCCGGGGCAAACATTTGTGCGATGAGTGTGGATGTTTTTGTGGTGTGATGCCTCCCGCGACACAGAGCATCCTAGTGCGGGGGTCTGAGTGTGTATAAAAAATAAAAGTAAAGGTGTCCGTGCACCATCAACCGTTCCCCTTATAATCGATCATACGGACTGTTACAGAGCTTAGAGATATTGCTATGAGCAAGGCCCAACCTGTTTTCTAAGCATTTTCAGCGATATAATTAACTGTTCTAATTTGGACTGGATTTTTAGTGTGTTCTCCCAAATTCCTCTTAAAAACGTCTCGCCACCAGCTCAAGTAGTAACGAGTGAAGTGCAGGAATGTTTTCTTTTTGTGCGTTTCTTTCCGAAACTTTGTTAAATTAAATGGATGGTTGTGTCACAAATTTAAGGCAACGTGATTAGGGCACACAACAGAACGAAGCATCGCTTGATTTTCTGCTATGAAAAAATATATGGAAACAAAAATACTTTCGTTATCAAAAACAAAAATAATATTGGCGCAAATATATAGTTTAAAAATGGTAAAAGTCATGATGGTATGAAACTGGCGCCGTCACACCTTCCCGAGACATATTTTATGTCACGGCTGTACGCCATGGCTGATTTGGCAGAGGGATTGAAGTGCCAAAAATATGGTGAACTAGGAAGTGGTTACATATTTAAGACTGGGTTCGAGACATTGGGTCTGTGGGGACCGTAAGCTCATCCGATTTTCCAAAACTTATCAGAGCACTAGATCGATGTGACTCGTGCTCAAAGTACTGGCACATATTTGGCTCTAATGTTATTGTAGAATTGTAATTAGTTATAAGTAGGTACTTTATTATAATAAAGACATCGGCCCAATAAAAAAAAGAGTAAATGTATTGACTATGATTTATGAATTATATTTATGACATATTATGTGGTGAGAAATCATTACCCCTAAGTACTTGACATAAATATGTTAACTACCTACATTCATTTACCTGCTATGAATATGTGGTAGACAAAGCGCGTTCCTAACTAGGATAATATTATGAATACCTTCTTGGGAGTACCTACCATTAATAAAATAATGACTTCTCTAATATCTCTAAATCTAAGTACCTGTAATATTAAATGCTGTCAAATAAATTATGACACGATTCATAAAATACTGTTCTAAAACATGTACATGTCATAGTCAACATTTTTCCCAAAAAGAAATTGGTAAAAATCACTATTAACTGGGAAAAAAAATGCCAAGAAATGAATCGAAAAACTTGTCGAAGTTTCGAAGTCGGTCGAAGTGGATACCATGCGCACAATATTTTGATAATAGTTACTTTTGAACTATCACAGTAACAAATTCGATAAGTTATATTTTGAGCGTTGAAGTCCGTTGCAGTCCTTGGGATTTTTTTTTTTACTGTTAAGTGTTTTTCCCTAGGGATTGATGATAATAAATAATTATTTACAGTCGCGGCATAAAAAGATTCGCCAGTTTTACGTTTGACGTAATCCGTTTAACGTTCCGCGAACGCAATATGTTACCCTTTCAAACTAAGTAACAGAACTATACGACTTCTACAACGTTTTATTAAGTATATCTAATATCTTCAACATTTTCTAGAAAATAACAAAGAAAAATTGAAAGTTATCCTTTCGAATGACAACATTGTTTTTATATCTGATGGATTTCTCCGATAACATACGTTAAACACATATATAGGTTACAGCCGAATGGAGAATCTTCGCTTCTTTGGAAGAAGGATGAAAAAATGTGCTTCATCGTAGACCGCATCATCACTTAACATCAGGCGAGATGGTGGTCAAACGCTTGCCTGCTCTCAAATTTTTAAAAAATTAACCTGCTGTGAGTTCCCACCCGACAATGCGACTAGTAAGTTGAATATCTTATCATAAGTATCCGTGAGTGGCGCGTGAACTTTATCACCCACAATTCGATAATAAACAGATGCACGGACACATTACTTTTGGTTTGATGACGAGTTCAATGACTTCAAAAAAACCAACGGAATTAGTTATATTTAATAATAGCCGAATTATTCCCTTCAAATAATTTGAATGTAAGTTCCGCCTAGGATATTGTTGTTATAGGATTACCTTTAATAATATATGAAACGGCTAATAAATAACTCAACGCTCAAGGAAGAGCGCTGTATGCTGAAGCACGGATGATAAGCCTAGTTCAGCAGCAGATACTATGGTATAAATAGGTACATTCTATCAAGCTCAGTTATGTTGTTAAAAACAATGTACAATTTTTGTGAACAAATATATATTTATTTTATTATCCCACTAATATTATAAATGTGAAAGTTAGCATGGATGGATGTTTGTTACTGAATCACGCTCAAACGCCTGGACGGATTTGGATGAAATTTGGTATCTAGATAATTCAGGTCCCGGAATAACACATAGGCTACTTTTCATAATTATCATCATCATGATCAATTATCACCACGCAGGTAAAACCGCGGGGCACAGCTAGTTATTTATATTCCCGTGCGAACGAAATTCGGCGATTCACATGCGGAATTATGTGGTGGTTTGACACTCACACTAGGTGGGGTCAGCACAACATGTTTTTCTATTACATTTTATTCTATCTATACTCATCTCAGTGCTCACACCTCTTATGACTATATCATTCTTCACACAGTCCATCCAGACCTTCTTCGGCCTTTCTCTACCTCTATATTCATCCACATTCACGTTAAGTATATAGGTACTCTATTTGTTATAATGTTTTTCATCCCCCTCATGACATGCCATGATGATTTATAAATAACAATGATAGAAGTACATACCATTACTTTAAATCTATATACATAATAAAGCAGTAGAAACCCTGTGGTACATTGTGTTTGTAAATGGAACAAATTTATCAAAAAAATATGTGGTCATACATAATAAATAAGTGCATTACAAATTTTTTTAAAAAAACGTTTATTTTGTTCCAATCTCCGACACTAAATAAAAGGATCTTATACGGTTTCTAAGCCACACGCCACGGAATAAGTTATGCGCACAGAGCAGCTTATACAATAACAAATCCGATTATTGGTCATTTATACTCGCATTCCTATTTAACGGAACAGGAATTGTATGTATATTAACATTCTCATGTAACGATAAACTTACCTTCTTCGACACCATCACGGATATCTAAATAGTCACCCATCCGTATTACTTAGAAGGTATATGGTTTCATACTAAGAAGAACCCAACTCCAGACGACGCCATCTATTTCGCTCAGATTGGCACTACTTAAGTTGACGTATAGATTAAGAGTTCTTCATAGGTTTCTAGCTTGGTAGTAATGATAGTATAGGGGTACCATATCACTGAATTACACGTTACGATCGAATTATCAAACTTCGATTACAAAGTTACGGTCTCTCAAATTTCCCAAAATTGGACCAAGCATGGGCGCGGACTGAGCGACGACGAGGCCTGAGAATAGCGATTAGAGAACTATAATGGGTGCGGTAGAAATGTTTCAATAAACAATCTCTAGAACAATGGATAGGTGTTAATAAAACAATGAAGAATTTTTGAGTCAACCCAATTGTAATAGATTTGAGTCATGCATACGATCGTAGTTATAAATGTAAACTTATATAATATTATATGTATATAGGTATTAGGTAAGGACAGCGACGATGAAACAGAAAAGAAACAAAACACAGGCCTTTGGTAATCTACTGTGGCTTTTCTTGCGTATCATATACTCCGTACCGCTGATGTACCGCCATTGCCTGCATCGCCATCGCTCAGTATCAACATACCAACATGTATCATGTCATTACAGATAAGAAACAGCATCACGCTGACACACAGAGAGAAATGGGGGGAGGGGGGGAGAGCGAGTTGAATAATGTTGCAATTAAATATTGAATCTACATTTATCCCAATTACCCAAAAAATTGCATGAGTAAATTGCTCTTATATTGCCAATTTGCCTTAAATTATTTTTGTGTGCATGTTATAAGTTATATTATAAGGCATCAGACAATATTTTTAAGCGGTTTTATTTAGCTTGCCATGTTTATGCCTTGTGGGGGTCAAATTTCTACTAGTCAACCGCTCAAATTTTTGGATTTAGAAAACTTACTCAAATTGTGTGTAAACGTCTCTAATGTCTTTATTATTATGGCACACCACAAAATTATTTACATAAGTAGTTAGGTTATGCTACCCCCACCAATATGTTATTGTAGTCTAATTAATGGCTCAGATGGATAACAACCTACTACATTATTTTATGTGTTTAGTGCGTCATGTCATAACAATGCCTCAGATATATTTACTCATTAGCCTTGACTGAATGTATTACTTGAGCCTGTGGCGTAGCGTGCCTTGGCGGGGCCCCGCATAAAAATTTGTTTGGGGGCCCTTATGAAGGGTAAAGATTTCTTACGAAAGAAAAAAAATGTTTACATTTATAATTTAAAGAAATGTTTATTCATCATCATTATCTGTCACTTTTTCCAAAATTTTAGTAAAGAATTCGAATTGAATATACGCTTCCTTGTCGTTTTTTCAGCAAACTGATTTATAAATCATTTATACCTTAAGCTGATGATGAATTTAGTTTTTCTAAAGTGCCTTCATGGACAATAGTGACAGTCTGACAGGCGTTCATGTCGCATCGAAGTTCTTAGGTAATTTTTGATCAAGTTTCATTTGGAAAAACTACCTTCATCAGTTGCGGTTGTAACTGGAAGGGTCAAGAATAAAAAGCATGCTGTTATTACCTCCGGAAAACTGGATGCAAGACTATTGAATTTTATCAGCTTTTTTAATTTAATGAGTTCCATAATAAAAAGATTTAAAAAAATAAATAGATTTAGAACATGGTTTAGAGCCTTTAATTGGTCATACAGATTAACTCAGTTGTCTTTACTGTATTTAGCTGACAGTTTTCCGGAAGCATTTAATATGTCTTCGTTTGAAGAAGATAGGAGTTTCTCCGGTTATAATATTTCAAACATACTACTCAGGTCGCAAAGGCTCTGAAATCTTTGTGTTGTCAAATTTTAAACACATTATTTACACGGGAAAAAATAAATTGCTTTTTTTACTTTTGTCATTTTATAAAAAATGATTGAGAAGCTTTTATTCATTTTTGCTTACGCACGGCAGGGGCCTCCGTGGCCCGGGGGCCCCATATAATTGATACGGCAGATACGGCGGTAGCTACGCCTCTGACTTGAGCCCCTAACAATATTGCAAATTTCATGAAAAAAGAAGGTAAAATGTAAAAGTATAACAAAAAATCTTTAAACAAAGTAGGATTAGCTTCTGAAGACTTGCAAGGTTGTTGTAAATTCGGCTATTAGTGGGATTAGATCCCACAACTACAAATTACTATCCTGTCGCTTTGTCCCTTGAATAATTTGAACATTTGAGTTTTGCCTAGCATGTTGATAATGCAATAAACCATAAAACTCTCAATGGGATATTAGTTCTATGACTCCAATTAATATTTATCCAAACTGTCTTTGCTCACTTAAATAATTTTCAAATTTGTTAGAACTAAACTTTACAACAGTGGTCATAAGTACTAAGACATAAAAGCGATGTTGATAAAAGATAATGTCAAAGTTTACATAATATATCTATCTATATATGTAAAATCAATTGATGTTTGTTTGTCTCGCTAAAACTCAATAAATAATGGCTGGAGCGATTTGGCTTATTTTGATATTGAAATATTTTTAGTAGTTCAGGGAAGGTTTGAACAGTGAGAAACATAAATGATGTTTTTTTTTTAAATGATATTTTTTTAACTGAAAATACTAAAACAACAATTTCATTTTCCAATACAAAATCTTCCTAGCTGTGAAACTTTTAATTCTTTTGTTTTGTCACTTGATTGTCAAATATTTATTGATGCATTCACAAATTTGTCTGTTTCATAGCTGTAGTATGAGGTTCGATCTCTTTGCTCCGTTTTGTTGGAATACAAAACAGTTCTATTACAGGAATAAAAAAGTGTAAGTGTCAGTTGGTAGACAAAAAAAATAAAAAAATTCAAGATGATTATTAAAATCTGTCATCATTTAGACTGTTATTGTTTTAAAACGACAAGGAGGTGTTTCTTATATACTTATCGTATAAAAAAAATCTTAAATTTTATAAGTTTCCAATAGATGGGGGTGTTAGTCTGTTTGTAACACACCTACAAAACTTACATATTAATGTAGATGGTGCTTTGTTTCGATTATATTTATATAATCAATTCATATTTTAAATTTATTTTACAGGTGTTTATTTATTTATGTTTATTCATATGTGTTTTATACAAATATACAATATAGAAGTGTTTGTTTACTAAATTCATTTATTCATTAATTCATTATTTCTTCAATATTTAAAATATAACAAAATACTTTTATAAGCTATTATAACAGCCACAGCAATACGTAGCCAGTTCAACTAGTAAAGCGTGAGACATATATATATAATAATAAACTTTTCCAGAAACGGCCACATAAAAAATAAGCACAAGTTATCTAATGTAATTTTTTAAACAGTCTATTTAGTGACAGTTTTTCTTATACATATACTAATAAGTAAGTATACTAAGTAGCAGTTACTACTTAGTCACCTATTATCACAAATCACAAGTTCAAATTATTTAATGTAATTTTTTAATCGAAATTTCCATTAATTTGATCATTCAAATTAGGTATTATTATAATGTAAAGCTTGCATTTGTCACTGTATCACCTGATGTTAAGCGACCATGCAGTCAAAGATGGAGCATGCAAGACAGAAAAAATATTTAGATAGAAATAATGCATTATGAAGCAGTCACTACAAAATTTAAAAAACCATTCATTGATAGAACATTAGGCCAGTGTACCATACATAAAGTAGATATAAACATTAAATGATTGTTTGATTAGATAGAGAATAGATACTACCAGCAGATACAAACATTATAATGTTCAACATTACAATTGATAGAGGATTTAAAATTTATTAATAAGGGACATACACAAACTGTTCATATAATTACACAGATTGTACAATATTCACAAAATAGATGAATCAGAATCACAATCTACTTTTTTACTATTATCTTGCTTGATAGTAACTAACAATGTTGTTGAAGATGTAATCGCCTTAGACCTAGAATATTTACTGGCACTCAAGGACTGAAACCTGAATACACTATGTATTTGTTGGTATATATGTTTCCCTTCCATCAGTGAGCCATCATCGCTATCAACCCATCAAGTGGGGACATTAGTGCAATGATATGTTCTAAGATAAAATATATTAATGGGACAAATTATTAAAATTATGCCTGACATTATTAAACCACAAATAGATATGGAGACATTTGAGTGCAAGACCGACTTTTTGTTATTGTGTTATCTGTTAGTAAAAAGCAAATTTTAGATGTTAAAATGTTAAGGTATCATATATCATGCTGCACTTCAGTGGTGGTTCATAATCCTGATTTTGGGGGCTTTGACCCAACTGAGGGTCGGTCAGATTCCAATTATACTAAATGGTCTTTCTAGTTTAAGAAATATTTTTCATATCTTCAAGTCTAGGAATCAACACCCTGATTTACTAACCGATTGACAACACGCAGATTGAGCCAGTCTTCTCATGGAAACTTGGAATTCTGGGGCTCAGGTAGGTTTGAGTTGATGCCTTTGTCAAGAGATGAAGGAAATTATTTTAAATGTGTCTGGGTGTATATATGTATATAAGTATATATATATAAGTATGTATTTAAGTATATATATCAGTCATCAGGTTACCATAGTACAGGCTCTGCCTAGTTTGGGACCTGAAGACCTTGTGTGAATGTTGTCCCATATTATTATTATTATTATTTTATATTATAACACTCCGAGAAGAGTGAAAATATATACTGATAAAACCAGTGAAAATATTTTTCTATAAGACATAAGAAGTATTAGAATAGATCATTTCAAATAAAAAATGATGTTGCCAACATTTCTTTACCAGGAGAGCATTTGTTGGCATTTTAATGAATTAGAAATAAGCACTACTGAACATTATTCTATAGAGCTAGACGGCTCACAGAGCCTCCCTTTAACTTCTCATTCCCACACTTTTCACAAGCACTGGTGATCACATCAGTTATTAACAGTGCTGTTTCAGTTTTGTCACTCTACTTAACCTAATGTGGAGGTGAATGTTGTATTTTTAGCAATTTTATTTTCTTCATCTTATGTATAGACAATTTTAGAACAAGGTCAGCAAATAAAAATACACTTCAGTCTTTGGCTAGCTACTAAAATTATAAAGTTCATAATTAATTCATGTAAAATTGTTGGGATAATGAAATTGCCTGATTTTTTGTATTCACCGTGAATATAGAACTGTTTTAGTACAAAATGATATAAAAACTGTTTATCATCCATTTTATATAATGTTTAAATCAAATACTACAAACTATACTATACTACAAACCCTATAGCTATAATTAATATAAACGATTCCTAAACAACTAACTGCTATTTATCATTCAATAGTTTATTTGATATTATAATGTCTTTTCTATATTAAGCATCATAAACATAAATATTATTTTTTTCCTTGAAATAATTGTAAAGTATAGGGAACAGATTTTGGAAAATCTCTTGGAAATGTGAACAGAAGTAGGTACATACCAAAAAATAAAACTATACCATAGATTTTCACTTACCTACGACGGACGCCTAGAGCGTTAATCCCAAATATCTCCAATTTTGTAAACTTAATTGGTTTGATTATCTTTTTTTTCTTCCGTAGACATGTTCAGCGTTATCTAACACAATAATAGATTAGAAAGTAAATATTTATAGCACTTGATCCGCACGACTTGTCTCCGGATGTCAAAACGCACTCAAACGAGGCACGATGGGAATACTATAGCTCTATTAAAATAAAAACTGATAAATATTATTACGATTACGAAAATAATAAATATTTCAAAATCACAACACAATCCAACCACTCATTTTCACAAAATACCACAGTCACGGCCGGCAGTCAATAATCATGGACAAAAATTTTCGACCGGGCTGCGTTCAGGAGCGGCGTCAGCCAAGCCATCTCTTGCTCTGACAGCGGTTCACGAGCTCAATTAGAACATTATTTGCTCCACCCAATATTTGATAATGACCGTTCACGTCAACCTGTCAGACCAAATTATAGTCGACTAGACCGTAATCTTTCTACCTCTAGAATCGATCAAATCTTGATCAGCTGTCAAAAGTGACATATGCTGAAATAACTATCATGTAATCTATGATCAATGTAAGTAACTTCTTCTTCTGTGACATGCTATGGTATAGCCGTTCGTGAGACGTCGATCAATATTTGGCCGAAGCCGCTCCTGAACGCAGCCCTGTACAACACGCGATTATAGTCTGTGTACAATCCATTACGTGAAGTTTATCGTCACACCCTATGTAGCATCAAAGATTAAATTAAACTAGTAGGTATTTGGGTGAAACGTATTCTGCGAGCAGCCCGCCTAATCGATGTGCAAGTGCATGTGTTTTATTTTGTAGTAAAAGCCGCAGTAGCAGCTAAAAAAAATAGACAAAAACATTCTTATACAAATCAACTCAACTTACAGTTACTTGAAGTCAAAATGACAAAATTACTATAACGCAGGGTTGGTAAAAAAATAGTTTTATTACAAAGGGGGGAAAAAACTTCATGTAATGGATTGATCACAGACTATAATTGCGTGTTATACGGTCGAAACATGTTTGTCGATGATTACCGGCCGTGCATAAAGTTAATGTCTATTCCGTCTATTCTATGGCAGCATAGTCTGTGTATGGCACTAATCCATAGATCAGATAGAATACATACTAGTACTGCACTAATCATTAATCAAAGAGATTACAATCGCTTATATTATTTATTCTATTTATTTATTTCGCTTTCTGATCAGTGATTACAATACTACGTCAAAAAATTACGGATCAGCAGATTTAGGTTTTTTTACTTTTCATTTAAAAATAACATCTTTTCTTTTTTTTACACGGTTTTCTTTAATCTTCTGTAATAAATCGATATATATTTACAATGGATACTGTCAATAAGCCGAGAAAGAAACCCACGAAGATCGAAGAGATGAGCCGAGAGCAAATACGGCAAGCTATACTGAAGAAAAAAGAATGCAATTCAAAAGCTCAACGAATCGTTGAAACACTACTGGAAACAGGTATTACCGAGGTATATTTACTCGAATGTTTAGCTGGCATTAATCAATCTCATTTCGACGATGTTATAGAAGAGAGGTCCATTAGCCATCTATGTGGTTATCCAATATGTGAAAATTCAATATCTCTAAAAGATATACCGAAACAAAAATATAGAATTTCGCTTAAAACGAACAAAGTTTACGATATAACCGCAAGGAAGAGCTTCTGCAGCAACAGCTGTTACAGAGCAGCTATGTATGTAAAAAAACAAATGCTAACAAGCCCACTTTGGTTTCGAGAGTATGAAAATATACCCAAATTCCATTTGCTTCCTTTAGATTCCACGGGAAGTATGGGTCAAGAAATAGATGTGGCTCTTATTAACAGGGTTCAAGTAAAACCTGAGAACAAGCTCTTCACTTCCATCTATGATTTTACTACTGCTAGTCTCCATGAGATGCAAGGTGATGATCAACTTGGTGATGATGATAAATCAAAAGCTATCATGAAAACAGAAAACAATGCAGTGGAAACTAATAATACATCACTTATAAATGAAAACATAGTGTTTAACACAGAATCACATAATCAACCCTCTGCTATAATAATGGAAAAACCAGTCGAAACAGAATTAAGTATGACTGAGAAGTTGCATAATTTAACCATCAGAGACAGCAAGAAACCACCACCTAATCCTATGAACATTGTTGGTGAAATATTTGAAAAACCTGGAAAGAATATAGATCCAAACCTGATTGGGAATCCAAATATATCTGTCAAAGAGAGTAGGTTGAAGCAAGTGCTAAAGAAAAATCAACCTTTAGTTACATCATTAGCTATAGAAGTTGAAAAATGTCTTGCAGAATGGTTCACCCTGGACACAATGTTGTATTTATTTGGAGATGAACGTGTCAGAGAAATGGTGACAGATAAAGGAGAATGTATAAAAGAGTACTTAAATAACTATGCCAAGGGCGTATTCTACAACGCTAGCTCTTATGACCAATACCAACAGTTGTGTAAAAGGTTAAACATGCTAGAATTAGAAGATCGGAAACATGATTCTCAAACATTGCATAGAGAATCAAAACCATTACCAGACTATGCAATTTTGCAAGAAGAGAGCAAAAAAATGAAACTTAAAGTTAAGGCCTTCTTTGCTGGTGAGACTGAAATCTCTGAATCGGCTTCAAATGAAAGAGTGACATCAATCCCTGAGGATGATAGTCAAGTAACTAATCTTCCTCTAGTAGATAAAAATGCACAGAACGCATTACGTAGACGAATAGTTTGTCAACACCTCAACAAAGTTTTGCCAGATTTATTACGATCTTTAGGTTTACTAACACTAACAATAAGTTCAGATGTACATTTATTAGTGAACACATTCAAATTAAAGGCTAACAATATAATGTTTAAGCCTGTACAGTGGACATTGATAGCTATAGTATTCATAAAACTACTTTCTATTAGAGATAAAAGATTGGCACATTTGTTAGAACAGCCGATGGCATTCCAGCATATGCAGCTGTTGCTACTAAGCTACAAACAGGACGGAGGCTACTTGGATAGACTGATTTCCTGGCTCACTGACATTGACAGACTATTGGATACTAATGATACTCAGCTGACTGTTGAGTAAATATACATAATATGGATAATCATTTTGTTGTTCAATTAAATTAATCTAAAATATTTACCAAATGTTCTGTTCATGCCTAAAATAAAATTTTTTAAAAGCTCAAGTCTAGCAGTGAGTGCTGCACTTGACATTGCTAATTCTAATTTTATCTAACTGCATGTGGTTTTACTCTGCACCTAGATAATTGAAAGATTAAGTAAATATACTCTATGCCAACTGTATAAGAACATTAATATTTACTTTTATTTAGATTAATTCAACAAAAGCATAATAAGTAATGTACATATTTTGTATATAATTAATTTTATAAATGCACTATACATGTATATATTACTAAATAATACTAAATTGCTACACAGAGAAGCTACCATTGTATTAAGTTAGATACATAATTTAAATATAATTTATTTATATTGCCATGACAAGTTTCTTTTTAACCATATCACACATTTTACAAATACATTTATCATATCCACATTATTGTCTGGATTTCTCATGTATTCTAGTAGTAGCTGCACCCTGCGGTTTCACCCGTGTGGACTGTGATTTTACCATTACCTCATGCTAGAATCTTATGATGCTAAAAGAATTGATGATTTTCCAGCCTCATAGCAGTTTTCCCAATAGGTCATTGCCTACTTAATTAAATGTAATGTCAATATCCATTGGCATTGCAATTTTTAAATAACTGGCAATTAATTATATCAATTTGTTAGCCTGTCTCTACTTGACATACACAGAACCTGTACATGTCACAAGTTTTTATGGTTAACGTAATAGTGGCATTACAATCATGTTAGGCAGAAGTTACATTCAAATTTTTGAAGGAATACCCTCGGGTACTAGTGGGATTTGAACCCACCACTACGGAATACCGTCTTGTCGCTTTGCCATCTAAGCTATAGTGTCCTACTATATATATACTACTCGGGTTCAGATACCACTAGTAGCCGAATTTGTTTCTTTCTAAAGTTTGAATGTATACATGTCGTAAATCAATGGTAAGCACCTTGCCCCTCTACTGACAGTCGGGATAACAATAACTCTAAATTCAAATCTGCATTGATAAGCTGTTCCACAGCTAAGTTCGATCTTAGTAAAGTATAAGGTAGTGTCCGCATTGTCACTTAAATCAGGTGACAGCAGTCATATGTCTGCATATTTTAAAATTGTACTTTTAGGAAAAGTGGCGTTTGTGAATGAGTTAATGAAATACGAAAAGTCAACATAAATAATTTAATTCCTATCTACACAATTACAAACTTAAATTTGGATCTAATATGGACAAGGCTGCCCCTACTAAATGCAAAGACCCTGTTATCAGAACGGAAGGTTTCCCACCATTCTTCTGTATACTGACCAAAGCATCAGCAACACATTCTAATACTGTCACATTGGTTTTCGTATTTCCCTCTCGCCAGATTTGCTTGTGATTCTTACATCGTTGTATTAGTTCTTCCTGTTCTACTAGAGAGAAGTTGTCACTGCATTTGGTTGTCACTTTGTGAGCGGTTGGAATCACGAAGTAGACTTGCTTAAAGGGAATGTTGACGAGAGGATGGAGTAGGATTTCCGCGTTTCTGTCACCGGTCGCGCTGAATATCAAGGTTTTGTCAGAACTGGAAAAAAAAAAAAAATAGAATCTAATTATTCAACTGTCCTCATGACTCAGTGATAACTGACACTGACTTCAGAATCGCGACCTTGGGTTCGAATCCCTACTAGGGCACATATTTATGTGATGACCATAAACATTTATTCTCGGATTTCGGATGTTTGTGTAATGGACAAACACAATTGTCCATACGTTATTCAGTTTGAAGGTTTGCTAAAAGGCAGGGAGAAACATGTCTTCCCATAAGCTTTCTTAGGGTAAATTAAACGTAATCTATGTCAATCGTTATAACCTTAGCTATCTGGGTGTAAAAGTGCAGTCAAAATCGGTCCATTTGCTTCGAAGATTACTTGGAATAAAAAGACATAACTACTATTATTTTGGTATATGTACAGTGTATACTTGCATTCTGCATTACGGACGGGATGCATAATGAAATGGAAATCAATGGGCATGTCAAGACGTGATATATGGAGCACGGAAGCGGTTAGTTGAAAAAATGACTAGCATTTACCCATCCATAGTATTACCGAGGGATATGTTGCTTAATCGCTTCGATTGGTTAATATCACACGGGTGAGCGTCGCTACGAACTACGAAAGTAAGAAAAACAAAAAATCATCGCCAAAACTACTAAATGGAATTGATGATCGATGTGGTATCGTTGTAGCGGAGTCGTACCGCAGCGTAAAACAATTTAATTTAGTAGGTATTAACAATAAATATGTTACTGTGACACAAAAAAAATATAGTCTGTAGGAAAAATTGGTGACATTTTCCATTGTTTATATGGTGACGATACGAACAATTGGACCCGATTTATACAATATACAGCACGAATATGCGCACTTTCCAGTATCCGCCTAGCTGGCTACCACCATCAAGATGCCTGACTGCTAAAATTTTAAAATTCAAAATTTCAATTTTGAGGTAAATACTTCTTTAGCGGCGTTGAGCACTTTTGTATGGGAAAAAATGTTGAACTCAAGACAAGTGACACTGATCAAAAAATCGTAAGACGCGTTGCGTCATCCATGTCATCGTTGAAGACTGCGGGAGAGAAGACTTAATGTAATATAAATTGTCACGTTTGTGTACGATAGCGCAATAAATGAATATTGTAGTTCATCACATAAATAATAGTACTTTTATACTGATAAATAAAGCAATTCGTGCGAAATTATTCCCTTTACATTCCAACATATTCTAAAATGCACAACGTTAATGTTCAAGTTTTCACTTCTGCCGGCTCTCCCGGAGTGCTACTCGTATTTCTTTTTATGTACTGTATTCAGAAATTCGTACATGACTTTCACCAAACACAGTGTGTTCACACCAGTATATAAAAATTCTCATATAGGTAAATACTTTAATACTAAAGAACTTAATTTCAACAAAACAAGCGTGATGTCTTTCTATCTTCCTACATTTTGTGTTATATCTTAGAACTTCGACCACCATTACATCGCTGAACTTTAGCTAAAACAAAAAAATGTAAGCCTAAAGTTTAACAACACAACATGGGATGTTGTGTTTTAATCTTACTCTACAAATGTCTACTGAAAATACCTGGTGTTGGTGTCCCGAAACCACTTCGAACAGATCTCCATTGACTCCTTCGTGTGAGCACCATCCAAATAGAACTTGGCGTACTCCATTTCAACGACTTGATAACGCCCCGGCCACTTGCACCGCCTCAACCCCTCCATCGTTTCATAAGGCACTTGGTACACGATTTTCCCTCGTATACTGCCATTTACAAAGCCATTCTGACCCTTGTATATAATGCCATTTTTATTGTTATTAACTGTACCATTTGTGAAGCCATTCTGAGTTTTAATGACATGGGTCTTGAACCCGTTTTGTTTGGAGTTTGATATCCGCATCCAGGCGTGCGATAGTTGTATGGCAAGAGAGGCGTTGGTCCGATAAGCGTCTAAGTCTACCGGTAGATGGATTTTCTCTGATTCGGGGAATGTGTACGATGTGTAGTCGGGAACAACAGTGAGTGGACACTGTAAACAACATTTTACCTAAAATATCTACTGGTAAAAGTACATTAGCCTATAGCGTGATTTTTTTTAAATTGCACATTATGGAGTAATGTCGAACCTATTTTCACACAGTGAATTTATTCTTCGAGCCCGAGCTGCCCATAAAAGTGAGTCACATTTATTTAAATTTTAAATTGTTTTCGTTAATAAGACCGAACGGTGTCTAAGATATTTCACTGGTATCGTTTATGGTTTTGGACTTCATGGGAGGATTATATATATAATAATTATATCGAATCAAATAAGTCTGTCGCTACTATACAATAATCTGATACATTACTTTACAAAGTGAAAATTCAACCTTTATACCAATAAAATACAGAACCTTCGATTACATTTAATAATTTGTATTGGTGTTATCCCAGACATGGTAAAATACCGTATTGAATTAATTTAATTACGGAAACACTTGTATATTAGCTACGGCCCGCGATTTCTCCCGCGTGGAATACGGTTTCCTCATTACCCCAATTATCCCACGGGAACTATACTTTTTCCGGGATAAAAAGTAGCCTATGTGTTTCAGAATAATAACATCATTCCAAATTTCATGCAAATCCGTTCAGCCGTTTCAACGTGTAGGAGTAGCACACATAAAAACGACAGTAAAACTTTCGTCTTTATAATATTAGTATGATAATTATCATACATGACCTTAAACACGTTCAAAATTCAAACCAAATCACGAGAACGGATTGAAACACAATCATCCTATTGTACTATATTAGCTGCGCCCCGCGGTTTCATCCTCGCTGTGGTTTGTATGGGAGAAGAAAAGTGTTGATTTTACCATTTACCTCTCGATTTTTACGTTTTTTCTCTCCATGAGAATTTTCCTAGTGCCTTAGCGTACATTTAAACAAATACTTCAAGTGGTAGAGCCGTCCTCCAATTTCGCGCACAGCAACTAATTTCGCGGTCAATTTTTATTTAAGTAGAAAATTTTCATTGGAAACATATCGAAGCTACGTTTACCATATCTACGACCTTGTTGATCCCATGTAAATTGGTCAATGATCAATGTGGGTTAAAAATTATGAACCTGAAAAATGTACCAATTGTTTCGAGATTGTGTCGAGCGTGGATAAGTAATTTCACGCTTCAACAACATTCTAACCAACCGTAGTTGATTACCCAAGACCGCAACCCGGCGCGTTTTGTCACAGCGGTCACGCTATGTCTTCAACATTGCGTTAATTTGTACAACATATCAGCCGAGTCTTACCAATGGTAAGACTTGGCTTCGACTAACGAAATAATTTCAGAGCGACCGCTGAGTGTAGGTATACCGCCTGACAGATTTTCCCAGTTAAAAATAACAGAATATTACATCAATTAATATTGTATTGGATGAACGTATAGTTTATAACTGACATTTATAGAGTTATTATTTTGTAAAGCTCCGACTAAGTACTACATAAACTATATATAAGGAAAAATATTGTTGACGGGGTAATTGTGGCCGTAGGTTTTATAGCCCCGTCGCCTTACGAATGCATTTGACACTGAGCGAGGAGACGTAGAGAGAAACATACATATTGACATTAATGCAATAAGATAATTACATAGCGATTATAATTTTATCTTTAATAAAGCTGTAGAAAGAGAGTGGATCTCCCTTTGTACAGCTATATTTTAAACTATTTTTTCACCCTTTTCAGTGACCTTTGCTACTCAGGGGATCGATTGTCATTCACCGTCATCAAGATAAACCTAAAACTTTTCAGTTATAGGAGTGTAACTCAAAAACGGTTTGACCGATTTGATGACATTTAAATGAGACCACCTCGGAAGTGTACTCAATCATACAAAAAAATACATTTTGAGAATCGCTCCACAAATGGGGGAGAAATCGGTAAACATAAAATATATATATAAAAAATACATACAGTCGAACATATAACATCCTCCTTTTTTGAAGTCGGTTATAAACAATGTTTTGTTTTGAAGAATAAAAACAGTGGCACTCTAGGGGTGGCGACAGAAGTGAAAACAGAAACAGACAGCAAGAAGACAGATACTCGGGACCGCGACCTAAAAATGTAATCTATGTCTGTGCGAGTGTAACCCGTAAAACTATTGTACGTACCTAGTAAGTTTTACTGTTAAATGATTATTGATATATTTGCTGTAGACCTTTTTTTTTCCAAGTTTTATAACGGTACTAAGCCCTAGACGATGTGTGTAAGTATACCTCGAGATGCATAGCGCACGTGTGGAGCACATCCATGGCTTCGCGGGGCTGCGGCACGGTGTACGCGTCGCAGCCGAGCTTCATGATGCCCGCCTTCGCCGCCGCGATCTCCGGCAGCGTGTGGCCCAGGATCGACGTGTGGTCCAGTCCTAGCGCCGTGATACCCACCACCGGCACTTTACTGAAAATATATCGCACCTTCCAATCACAATTATAAAGTACTTACATTTGTAGATATACACTACCTACGCGATTCGAACACATTGTTATTAAATCAAACGGGGCTCAATCGCGAGAAAATGTATTTAAGCGCGAACGTTTTTTACGAAGAAATTCTAAATGACAGATTTTATTTGCAACCTCCGGCCCGTAACGGTTAGCAATTGTAATTTTTAGACTTTCGCGATTCGAACACATTGTTATTAAATCAAACGGGGCTTAATCGCGAGAAAACACATTTCTCGCGATTAAGCCCCGTTTGATTTAATAACAATACACTACCTACTCCTGTATACACGAATATTTTAAAATTACCAAAGAAAACAGCTTTATATATATCTTCATTTGGTAACACATACATAATAATCGGCAAACTCATAATTGGCCCTTTGTATAGAATATTATTTATTCTGTGCATTCAGGAAACCTACCCTACTAAGCCTACTAAGGCGACCTTGTCACTCACAACTTTCAAAAACATATATTTCTTCACACAGTTCATCTATTCCCTTTCAACTTAACATTCACTGGTGCTACTGTCAAGCTTACTCTGATATACTCATTCCTTCTTTTATCCATACTAGTCACACTGCACATCCATATCAACATTCGCATCATCGCCACATGCACTTTTCTTTCATCAGATCTATACTAATATTATAAAGAGGTAAAGTTTGTGATGTTATAGGGGGTTAATGTCTGGATCTACTGAACCGACTTTGAAAATTCTTTTACCAACAGAATGCCAAGTTATATTTGAGTGTCATAGACTCTCTAATAAGATAATCTTCATCACCGCCGTTTTTCATTATCACGCCGGTGAAACCGCGGGACGCAGCTAGTTTAATATAAACCGTGTATTATAAAAAATAAGAAACAATAGTACACCAGGAATTGCTTAATTCCTAGACTACAGTAATGTACTATCATCTGGTTCATAGGGCATGTACACTCATGTCAATAGACACTAAGATACAATATTTCATAGAAACGAGGGTGCAACAGCCAAAATAATAAGCGATCTATTTAATATTTACCGCAGAACGTTTGTATAGTCGACAATGCCGCCGATGCCCACCTCCACGATCGCCACGTCCACCTTCTCCTCGAGGAATACGTGGAACGCCATCACAGTTAGGAATGAGAAGTACTTCGGCATGTCTCCATCGAACTCCTGCAATACGACACAAGTACACTTTATTGACACAAAATTACAGGAATGACTAATGTAATTTTTAGACTTTCGCGATTCGAACACATTGTTATTAAATCAAACGGGGCTTAATCGCGAGAAAAACATTTAGTAATTTATTTACCTCGACGTTTCGACCAAGTTGCATTGGTCGTGGTCACGAGAAGACTCAGTCTTCTCGTGACCACCACCAATGCAACTTGGTCAGGTTCCGGAATAACACATAGGCTACTTTTCATCATCATCATCAATCACCACGCGGGTAAAACCGCTGGGCGCAGCTTAACAGTTAAAGTTACTTAGTGTATCTGCTACGTTTTCACGCCTAAACCGCTGAATCAATTATGATGCAATTGGGTATAAAGATCGTATCTTGGAAAAGGACAAAGGTCTTGGAAAATGTATGGTTCCCATGGGATTACTGAGGTAGCGGAAAACCCGTAGACCGACCATAGTCTATGCGGGTGAAACCTCGTGGCGCAGCTAGTATACAATCAGTAATGTATGTCCCATCATCACCGGAAAAAAAGTATTGTCGTTCTGCCTTTTCTAATAACATTGTATAATCATACCGTCTTAGGCGGCCCATACACATACGATAAGATTGAACGGCTCAGACACGGCTTCTAATGATTTTGATGGAAGCTTGTACATGGATAACATTGTGTAGGTTGCGGCGGGTGCGACGGTATAACCCCGCAAATGTTGCACGAATCTATGCTAGTCTCAAATAGGCGCTTCAGGTTTCTAGATAGTGTTGTACAATTTAAATCAGTCCCGTCATGTGTGTGCACTACTTTATTTATATATGTGGCTTGCCTGGGAAAAAGCTGTGCGAAGCTCGTTCGCCCAGTGCTGTTACTTCGGACTGGCATAACAGAAAACAACGAAAGCATATTATAAAACGAACGTTTAAAGGCAGTGTCTCGACAGCTGCTATATTGTTTAGAATCAAGCATGGTATATGGCAGTAAAAGTTCATGAAAGCTTTTGCATAATGCACAAATGAAATGTACTAATAGATAAAATAAATTATAAATTACTTATAATTATAATAGTAAAAATTAAATTAAACAAAAGTATAAATAAACAAAAAATATAACAGTTAGACGCGTAATATCTAATCATACATAAGTTTAGATATCCATATACCCATTTAGTTAAAATCTATTATGGGCTACCTGTCATATTTCTCTCGATATTACAACTTGAACAGAAACTATAAAAAGAGGTTATGTATGTATATACTTTATACTTTTCTCGCAGAGGGGTAGGCAGAAATCACAGAATTCCACTGGCTAAATTCCTGGCGTATCTCTCTAGTTCGTTCACTTTCATCATATTCTTCATACACGCCGGTCAGTTAAGGGTACACTTCTGACCTCGCCTTTTTTCCGGGTCTTACCTATTACTTGAAGACATCTTTCAATCTTTATTGCCATGCTATTTGGAGAAGGAACCCAGAAATAAGAACTCGAAAAATAAGCTTAGTATACCCGAGTGTTCCACAACATCGCATACACGTTTTGTAGGTGCGTTGCGAACTCATCTTCAGACAGGGGCCGTCCTGACAGTCGTATCCTCTCTCGCGCCGCCACCAGGTGTGGCGACGAATAGAACCCTGTACGGAACCCGTGGTGGCGCAGTATTGACTCGCACATCGCGCTTGTCGAACCCTGAAAATGTTATAAAATCATAGTATCACGACTTTACATCGCCGACTCGGCGCAGGTGCATAAGAAGGACACATTCAATACTCGGTGAATAGGTTTTTATTTACGGTCAATCTGGTATCTGATCATTACGGTAAAAAACATGTATGTATTGCTTCCGGGCTGTTTGGCCGTGGTCTAAATGAAACTTGTGTTTCAGACGTTTCGTTGATCACTGCGGTCGACATCTTCAGTGGTTCAGGTCCGGGCGGCGACAAGAGCGTAGAACTCTCCTTCGCGTTGTCTTTTCTGTTATTGATCCGGCCCGGACCTGAACCACTGAAGATGTCGACCGCAGTGATCGACGAAACGTCTGAACCCCAAGTTTCACTTAGACCACGGCCAAACAGCCCGGAAGCAATACATACGACATGCAACGCCGGCCGTGAAAGCCAGGTTACAATGTAACATTTGTTTATCTACAAATAAGAGGATTTAAATTTTATAGAGTTAATACTTAAGGCTAGACGGCCATCACCTCGTTAGGTTATTCGTCGCAGATTGTGAGCTAAATAAGTTAAAATCAAATCCAATCAAATCATATAAGCACAATACAAAATTTAGTTACAAATAAATAAGCTTAAAAGTAATAGATACAAAATTAAATACCTATTTTAATTAAGCTCGGATTTGAATCACTAGTTCCCATAATAGGATTCCCTGTATCGTGGGAGTCTAGTCTCTTCCTAAGGTACTTTAAGTAATAATGCAAATGTAAACCTAAACAGTATAATTATCGAGGAGATAAATACAAAATAAAAGCACCTACATACTTTATTTTTCGGCCTTTGTTGCCGTGAGTCTTGTATCACTCACTGACCGAGAAAGTATTTAAAATATTTTAGGAAAACTTTACTACGATGGACACAAGTGCTATTTACGGAAAAAAACAATGTTCAGACGGTCCTTACCTTCCCCTTGGTCCCTGCCACGTGTATCACAGATAGCTCATCCAACCTCGAAAGTATGATCCCTGCCCTTCGCAGGTAGCTTTCCATGTCTTCTAAATTCGTGCATTTCTTATTCTGCAATGAAGAAAACTATTTTAAATTGTATATACACTGAACTTCAAACTCAGCTTACCTAGGGTGTGTTTCTTATTGAGCTTTGAGCGCTTTGAGCACAGAGAACGTGCTTAAAGTCATTCCAAAATACACTGACAGCTGCACACAAAATGTATATGACGTCATCCATGACGTCATCATCCTGTGCTTAGAACGCTCACGAGTACGACGTAGAGCAGTGTGAGCGCTGTCAAACGCATAGATAAGTAACTGTGCACGGTTATGTTCGCAACTAGACTTCTCAGACTTGTAAATAAAGATTCACAAGTCTGAGAAGTAGTTAAATGCCCAAGTTATTGTATATTTTCAGGCAATCTCCGAAACGGCTCTAATGATATGGACGACATTTGTACATGGATAATGTTATGCCTTTATTTACACAGGTTGAGAAGATATTTTCATCATAATAAAACAAATCCTAATCAATGTCACTCGAGAATAATATAGCTACAGGAGTCCAGCAGACCATAGGGCAGGAGAAGTAGGGCCATGTGGAATACCACGGTGGTCCTTGTAACCCTCAAGAGCTGAGCAGCTGTTTCTAACATTTTGTTTTATTATTGATGAACCGAAATGTAAACATTAATGTAATGTTTTTATACACTGGCCGGTTGGCGCAGTTGGTAGCACTCTGCCTTCTGAGCCGCTGGTCCCGGGTTCGATTCCCGGACAGGTCAAACATTTGTCTGCATGAACATGTCTGTTTGACCTGTGTCTGGGTGTGTATATGTATATAAGTATATATATAAGCATGTATATAAGTATATATATCAGTCATCAGGTTACCATAGTACAGGCTCTGCCTAGTTTGGGACCTGAAGACCTTGTGTGAATGTTGTCCCATATATTATCACAATAGTCACAATGTAAGTTTGCGTCTCTATTTTTGAGTTGTTAGGGAGTGGGCTTAACTATTGTATAACTGTTTCTTGTAGAAAATGTAACTAGATTAAAAATGACCCAACTAAAGTCGTGTCCAAGAAGCCAAGGCTTAAAAGTCATGTCCAGCGCGCCATCAATTGAACATTTTTCTTGCAAGCCACAAGTTAAGAAATAAGCACGATTATTTTTACAACTTATAAGAATTTGGAATATATACAGATATGCTTTATGAAATATACTAATAAATGTTTATTGGTAATAAATACAACTTAATCAAAAGATCACAAGACCTTTCATTATGTTGATTATATTTTATTGTTGGCAGTGACCCCAGTGATATCATATGTAAGACTGTAGACAAAAGGAAGCTTATAATCTATAAAACAATTAATGCTATTTAATTGATACATTTTATAAAAACGATTTCCAAGGATCTTCTGTCTGCAGCAGCAGAGATATTATTCTTAGTTGCCAGGTACAATAGATTGTTCAAAACGCCAATATACACATTCTATATTGACCCAATATGTTAACAACAATAAGCTGCGCCCAGCGGTTTTACCCGCGTGGTGGTGATTGACCTGAAGTATCTACATACCAATCATAATCCAAATCTGTCCTGATGTTTAAGCGTGAATCAGTAACAAACATCCATACAAACTTTCGCGTTTAAATTATGACTTTATTACTTAACTTACTTACTTTATTACTTACTTAATTTTATTACAAATAAATAAATGAATAAATGACTAGCTGCGCCCTGCGGTTTTACCCGCGTGGTGATGATTAATGATGACGAAATGTAGCCTATGTGTTATTCCGGGACCTGAAGTATCTAAATACCAAATTTTATCCAAATCCGTCTTACCCGCGTGGTGATGAAAAAGGGTGATGATAAAAATAAGCTTATTAACAAATCCAGGGTAGGTATAAGCTATCTCCATACAAAATTTAATTAAAAATCCATTCAGCCGCTTAGACGTGAAAGAGTAACAAATATACATCGATACTCACAAACTCCCGCATTCATAATATTGTAGGAGTGATCTACATGCACTAATATATATTATGTCGCTCAATTATATTTGTTACTACAGACAAAATAGGGTGCGCAACCATACCATACCCGAATATATTACAAGTATATGACCGCAACGAAAACCAGCAACAGAAACTAACCAAAAACATCAAGGGACGTGCCCCGACATACTACGACACAGGCACAATGATTGCCTCTGCGATTCTGTAATCTCCCTCAGGATTCCCTGTATCGCGGGAGGCATGGACACACAATCACAGCACAAATATCCAAGACCCGGGACAAACATCTACACTCATCGCACAAATGTTTGCCCCTGCCGGGATTCGAACCCAGGGTCCCGGAGACACAGTAGTCATGTCACTGACTGACTTTTTAGTAGTTTTAACCGACTTCAAAAAAAGAGGAGGTCCTCAATTCGACCCGTAAGTTTTTTTATGTTTATTTTTAATATTATTATTGGGAATAGGTAGGCGTTTGACCACTACCTCACCCGATGTTAAGTGATGATGCGGTCTACGATGGAGCACGCCTGCCTAGAAGATACCTATTCACTCGTGACTTGAAGATACCCAGGTTATATTTTTCCGGAAATACAGATTTAGGCAATAAGTTCCATTCGTTAGCTGTACGCACTATGGATGTGGAAGCAAAACGCTTCGTGCGACAAGTTGGAACGTCTACCATGTATGGATGTCGCATTGCCGTCCGTCTGGTCGTCCTAAGATGGAATGGGATTGTTTGGTTACCTCAGAACTTTCGACTGGGTGAACCGATTTTGAACGTTCTTTTTTATATGAAAGCTGGTACTTCCTGTGTAGTCCCATTTAAATTATATCAAAATCGGCAAGCGCTTTTTGAATTACACTCCAATAACTGAAAAGTGCTAGGCATACGTCGATGACATTATGGTTGCGGGTGGAGAAACCGGTGAATATATCAACATACACAATGACAATAATTGATCCCGTGGAGCAAAGGTCACTAAAAAGGGTGAAAAAATGTTTTTAAGAAATAATGGAACCGAAATTAACAGTCAAAAGTGCGAAATAACTTGTCGAAGTCGGTACCATGCTCACAATATTTTGATAATAATATAGTTACTTTTGAACTATCATGGTACCGACTTCATTAAGATATTTCACACTTTTGATTGTTGAAGTCGGTTCCATTTTTTGGTATTTTTTTTTACGTTACATTGTTGAAAGTCCTACATGTGCCTATAATAAACTAAAAAAATAACATTTAACATGAGAACAGTTCATAAGGTTTATTCTGGTTGACCGAAATTTGATTTCATTTGTTAATTTAATTATTAGTGAAAAATAATTTCATACGACCATATTTTTCCTTAATCAAAAATTCTCGCGGTAACAATAAATGCACTTGAGGTCATCAGTAACGTGTTGATTTAAAATATTACAAATATGTATGTTTGTAATATTTTAAATCAACACGCTTAATTATGTAGCCCTAGACAAAGTAACATTCTACAAGCGTTAGCGACGAGAGAAAACATAACAAAAATGAAATTGACACTTTAATTAAAGCGATATATCACGTGATCAATATCGACTTAAGTCTCCTTAGGTAGATCGTATTCAACGAGAACGAATATGAAGCGCAAGCGGTCAGAGAAAGAGAATCAATACATCATGCCTTCTCTGCCTGTAAACACCCGCGAGCCTCTATATTTTTTTATGTATTTATTAAATTAGATAGTAAGCTAACAGCATGTCCAAAGCGCTAACTACCTTATATAATGGGTTAAAAGAAAATCAGATTACTTTCCATATTTCTCATTGGATCGGCAAAAAAATTTACATGCTGGAACTTATTTGTGAATAGATTGCGTAATAGCAGCGCTC
Organism: Apeira syringaria; assembly: GCA_934044485.1. NCBI lineage: Eukaryota > Metazoa > Arthropoda > Insecta > Lepidoptera > Geometridae > Apeira > Apeira syringaria. The sequence goes on along the minus strand of OW203662.1, from coordinate 10,016,260 downwards.
GCTATGTTGGAGCATGACTAGCGTGGCAAGTCCTGGATATAGGACATATATAAATACATCTTTTGCTGGCGACGCCTTCTAAGGTCTTCGGATATCACCGGGTCGTTAACTTCTTTTTGAAGTAGCTCGCAATAGTCCACACAAAGGTGGTTAATTTCCGTCTGAATTCTAGTGTATCTAATCCGACCATACCCGACAGCGATGGAAATAGATACCGATAGTAGCCGAAGATACGCTTTTAACCGTATCTAGCAAATGTACGTTTACAACCTAAGAATAATAGAGAGTATTTGGCTACACGGGGCTGCCAAATCATTGCTTAAAATTGCACTTATTTCGAACGCAGGTGCAATGCAACCTTGAAATCGAAAACTGTGATGTCATCGGCATCGGTTAAGCCTTTAATGTTACATAGATGTTAATTGTTAATAATTACTTACAAAATATTTTTGAAGTTAAAACTTCTTTAGCGGCGTTATGCACTTTTGTATGGAGAAAAAATGTTCGCGTCATATCAGGACGGCCGTTGAAATAAAAACTTAAATGTGTAAGGAAATGAGTAAGGAACATTTTCGTTTTTGGGTAGTTTTATTTGATAAAATCGTTTTGTTAAAAGTATTATTGACTACGGTTATCATAACGCCGATATTATAAAGAGGAAAGATTTCAATGTTTCAAAAGAAAAAGTCATGTTAATTCTGTGTCCCAATATTATAAATCTGAAAGTTTGGTTGGATGTTTGTTACTCAATCATGCCAGAACGGATAAACGGATTTGGATGAAATTTGGTATGTAGATACTTCAGGTCCCGAAATAACCCATAGGCTACTTTTCACCATCATCGATCATGTTCAAGTTCACTTATGCCGGCACTCCCGGAAAGCACCGGTTTTTTAAATTATTTTTTTATCTGTTTTAGTTCTATTGTTCTATTGTTTAATTCTAGTTCTGTTAATTATTAGTAAATTTTTATAAACAATAATGATAGTGTTTTATCTATACTGTAAATTTAGAAAGTGAATACCAAATTAAAATCATTTTAATTACAATTCAATGCAAGTCACATTTAAATTTAAAAAAATGGGATTTAAATCAAGAAATTCAGTACAGCCTGGCTAGCTACCCCTTCAAGTTTAAAAAAACATCATTAGGTATCTAATAATACACAGTCTTTTGAGGCAGCTGTTCTTGAGAGCCATTAGAAGCCAAATCATCAAGTAAGATAGCGAAAAACATATAAATATACCCCTAATGAATATAAAAAAAGTTTGGTCTCACAATTATTAGCAACCAATGCCATGTCAGTAGAACTTACTTGTCCATTTTGTATGCCCCTCTTTATTTGTTCAATTGTTGATTTGTTGGATTGTAAAGAGTTCAGCTTGTGTATGGCATCCTGAAACAATGGAAACCGTAGTTCATTTACTGTTTTTCAGCCATCATATTTAATTGTGCTATTATAGAAAAATTATATATGTATGTTGTGCACTACTACTACTACAATAATAAACTAATTCAAACTCTGGACCATTCAAAACCAGTCAAACTGGACCATTGGTTTTGTAAACTTGTTGACATGTTTGGGCTTTTTCTAATTTGTCCATTGTAGTTGCAAAGTAATATTCAAAATATAATTATATATTACACTACATGTAGACATAGATGACATTAAATAGCTGGTGAGCACATGGACATCACTAGCTCAGGATAGAGAGAAACAGTGACAGTTGGAGGAGGCCTTTGTCAACAACACGACCCTGCTGCGATGTCGGCGGCGGATCATTACGAAGGGGGTGATACACGGTTACCGGACCGTATCCTGGATAGCCGCATGCGTGCTGGCTGAAGACGCGCCCAGGGAGCTATAAGCCCAGATCCTCGCTTATTTTTCATCACCACTCAGGTAAAACCACCGGGCGCAGCTAGTCCAAAATAAAAAAAACATGTAGTCTCATTTAAATATGACCAAGGTCTGACAGTTTTTGAATTAGCCTGATTAATGCTTATTTGATCAGCCTACATTGATGATGTTTTCAATTTTTCAAGAAAATAATTAAAACATTCCACTGATCAGTTGTGGAAGTCAGTTTGTAGTATAGCTTCTTAATTATTCAATTCATGCTTCATATAAAATAAACATTTAGTACATTATCTTCTTAGACTGAGAATGAACTTTTGATAAAGTTTCGCACCAACACCTCTTAGCAATGTTGGACCATTTCAGCATATGAGGGAAGCTTCTCACATGGATTACTAATTACTGGTCAGACCGATCCTTCCAAGTTTGAGTTGGTGACTACTTGTCACAGTGCAGGCAAGTCTTTAGGGGCATTCCACAAGAATCTGTGCTAGCTCATCTTCTATTTGGACTCTTCATAACTGAGTTGATGATGATAATCATAATGAGCTCACATTGAGTTTCAAAACGCGTCCTTTGCTGATGGCAGAACACTCTTGGCTAATCTACTCATCAACTTAGGACAGCTCCAGCGAGACATTGAATGAATAGAGCTTTGGATTAAGGACTGGGTCACTAAACAGAGAGCTGCCAAGTGTAGTGTCTTACACCTGGGATGGAATAATCTCCATATTACTTACTGCCTAGAGGGCCATGCCATAGCCGCAGTCCAGTTACAAAGACACCTGGGTGTTATTATTTCAACAGATCTTAAGTGGAAGGAGCATGCATGACTGCCAAAACGGCAAACCCTTTCATTATACAATTTTACATATGTGATCTGTAAAGCTTTTCCAGTGAGGACCATTGAAATATTCATCAAGATGCCGCCAGCCTTATGAGGCAACACTTATGAGCAGCAACTGGAGGCTCTGGGTCTTACCACCCAGGCCTTAGACCTAGACCTTAGAGACCTTAGAAATTTTTAAAGGGTACTACAACCTTTGTGATTGAGCTGATTGGTTTCAACACAGTAATCGTTGCAAGCATAGTAGGGGACATAACCAGACAATCCAGCAAGATCCTGCCAACACAAATACGGGGCATCATATCCTCAGGAACAGAGTGGTTCACAACTGGAACAGGTTGCCCGAGGAAGTGATCAGTGCTACATCAGTCAACAGCTTTAAAAACTAGCTCAATGGCTGGTCTTAGAAAACTAAAAAATCTCTTGCTAACCTGTGATCAGTGCAACAATGGACTACATAAAACGGTAATAGTAAACATTGTGGACATTATGTGAACTGTCTAAATAAAATTCGACAGTGTTATATAGGCACATCTGCATAATGTTGCTCGCCTATAACCCAAATGTAATAAAAAAATAAAAACAAAACATGACACATGGCCACAACCCCAGCATTGGGGAAATGATTCAAGTTGGGAGGAGGATATGATAAACATGCGTAAAATATGCTGAATCAAAGAATCAACTTTCCAGCTAAACCAATACAGGCAAGCCTGTATACTATACTGGTTGTTGTATTAATATCTACATGTTGGGAGCAAAGTAGCTTTACCACTATTTACACTTACATTATTTAATCTTTTCATTCACAGTTATGAAATAGAATAGTCTCAAGAGAAGAAAATATTTTGAAAACATACCTCGTAACTGGAGTTTGTGGAAGACATTCTAACTATTATTCTACGCACTAAATGAATGTGACGCCAGCCGATGATATTCATCAGCTTGCTCCACGCCGACTGGCCGATCTGAGTCACGGAATTATTTCGTAATATTACAAAAAAACGCAAAACCTTGACACGCGAGGCACTCGGTCATATCATTTGTTATCCTTAGCTCGCCACTTATCAACGAAATGTAGCGACATTTGACCTCTCTATTGGATATCTTCATATCTTGAAGCCAACCGACCGGAACAAATTTAATCGGAAATTAGATCCAAGATCCAATAGAACAATGAGTACTTTTACGAACTTTAGCACGTTAATATTTCGAAGAAATCTAAACATTCATGTACAGACCCTAGAGAATGTAATAATACCGTACCTACAGACCATAGATCAGATAGAATACAGACTATTTAGAGATATTTGCGTCTATGTACAAACTAAATAGAGTACTGCGCACAGACAGACTTGTCTAGAACATTGTTTTCAACCATAAACCGTGAGTTCGAGATGAGCTAGTGAAAAGTTAACAACGTCCAAAACGCTCTCGTTCCGCGTTCGTTTTGGCACAGGCGTTTTGAACTGTTTTCGTTCACCGTTCGAGATGCATGAAAAGTGTTAAAAACGCTACCGTGACCGTGAACTGCCACTTTTGACCCACCTCCGAGGCTGGATCTTTTGAAAGCCTTTTTTGACAGCTGAGAGATTGACAGCTACAGCAATAGTGGGTAGTTGGCGAAAATACGCGCTCTCGCCGATATTGCCACCCGCATTTCTCCAGTCTTCTCGTGACCACGACCACTGCAACTTGGTCGAAACGTAGAGGTAATTAAATTACTAAATGTTTTTCTCGCGATCAAGCCCCGTTTGATTTAATAACAATGTGTTCGAATCGCGTCTAAAAATTACAATTACTAATGAAATTAATAATAAATAAAAATTAATAATTTTTGAAGGCGTGTGCTACAGGGGATCTCTTGACTGAGTACTTGTACGGCAAATAAAAGTCTGGATGAATATTTATACATAGTATATTGGCCCACAGTAAACTTGATACAATAATGCGAATCAATGTTAACGTTACAGCAGCAAGATCAAAGTAGTAATTAGTAACAGTTATTACAAATATGTTTATTATAACCATGGTACCACAACCGCAAACCACAAAGTACAATTGACTTCATTACACCAACTATGCATTATCAAAGATTAACTAGTATTTGGGTGAAACGTATGCTGCAAGTAGCCCGCCTTAACGATGTGCAAGTGCATGTGTTTTATTTTGTACCAAAAGCCGCAGTCAAAAAAATAGAAAAAACATTCTTAAACAAATCACCTCAACTTACAGTTACATAAAGTCAAAATGACCAAATTACTATTACGCAGGGTTAGAAAAAAGTTTTTGAAAATTGTATAAAACAAACCGTTCAAATTGTTTCAAACAAGTGTTTTTTTTTTATTTTTCTTAGGTTAGGCCATTAATTTCAAATCAAATAAACCTATATTAATTCACTAGCTGCGCCCGGTGGTTTGATGATGAAAAGTAGCCTATGTGTTATTCCGGGACCTGAAGTATCTACATACCAAATTTCATCCAAATCCGTTCAGCCGTTCTGGCGTGATTGAGTAACAAACATCCATCCATCCATTCAAACTTTCACATTTATAATATTAGTGGGATTTCTAGAAGAGGTATTTTATAATTCACTACAGTAAATTAAATATTTACACATATCGATCAATGTTTATCCATTCATCGATATTTGTAAATATTTAAATTTTTTTTTTCATTACTAATTATGTGACTGATAACACCTACCTATCGTCGAGGACTTTGTGGTGAAGGAGTTGTGGATGTTGAGTGATGCTGGTTCTTCCCGATTTTCAGATAATTCTTCTGCCAATTCTGCCACACCCACCACACCTGTTAGCACTTTTCAATCTAAAAATGCCAGTACCAGCAGCAGCGCGAACGTGAACATTTCAATGAAAAAATTTACATTACGTATACATTTATACATATAACTCAATTTTTTTCACAAAACTAAATTGATTTGTTTCTATGTCAAAATGAGGACCACAAACTAAATAGTGATGAGGACATAGAGTTAAATTACTATTTGGAGGAAAGGGGAAATACAGGGACAAAGGGGGAGGGACGATATACTTCGTGTAATGGATTGTTCACAGCGTGTTGTACGGTCTTAAATTGTTTGTCGATGTTTACCGGCCGTGACACAAGCAATAATTCCAACTAGTATGTAACACGTATGTATTCATGATCTATGAATAATTCCTTTAGCAGTGAGTAAAATTGTCGTATTCCCTAGAACCTATAATAAGCTGAATCAATATACTATTTTCCACACATATTGCACGCCATTGTTCTTTTTGACACCAGCAAATATTATCCATAAAATAAAATGACCGAAACTGATGCCACGAAGAGGCCTCTTGAAATGCCAGAGCGATTCATACCATACCTTGAAAAATATAGGATTTATAAAATCTTCAAGGTATATGTATCACTTCTTTCTATTTTTAGGGTTCTTTAAGTACCTACTGAAAAAATTAGCTTATTGTGATAAGATAATAGTATCGTTATATCATAGGCCGCAACGGAATATGCAGAGTTGCTGGTGTCTACATCAGAACGGTACAGTCAGAC